>JAUMJM010000021.1:28785000-31185000 GCA_033558235.1 Neomorphus geoffroyi
TTCATATTAAACAATTGTATTTGAATTACAACAGAGCAAGAGGTGTTTATTTGACAGGAATTTAGAAATTTAAGCTGGATAGCTGATGAAAAGCAACTCATATCACAGGCATCATCCAATGGAAAATAGCCTCCTCCCTCACAAATAATCTAACCAGTGAGAAATATTAATCACACATATCAATTCTCTTATTCAGCTAATTTTGCAGTTATAGACATTGCTTGTGTTAACTCTGGGGAAATGATAAGTAGGGGGAAATGGGCAAGGGAAGGGGCAAGGGAAAAAATAAGGCCCTACTATTCAGAGGCAAACTATGGGTGATGTGGAATTAAAGTGACCATTTGAACAATGCCTCAGTTTTCTCTGTGTCAGTGAATGGAGATGCATGAATCACACAGCATTATTTCAGACCAAACCATGAGCAATTTGGTCACAGAAGAAAAACAGGGAAAAAAAAGAATGAAAATGAAATCCAGTTGGGGGGAAGTCTACAAAAAAACCCACCAATATTTTAATATATTACAAATAGCTTAACTGTACTACTTACCAGAAAATTATGAACTTGAAACCATGCAAGAGTAGAGAAAACAACACATGTAGAACTAAGGTATAGCCCAACTGTAACAAATTATTATATACAGTGTTCAATAAATGAATATATTAATTGTTGTTATAATTTAAGGGAGATTCCTCTGTGTTAACTATTACAATTCTACCGCTGTTGTTATACGCTGCTGTTACTACTGTTCTGTATTGATTGTCTTTAGTTACTTGAAACTATTTTAATTAGGTTTTTTTTTTTCTTTATCACTTATTTTGCTAGAAGTTCCAGTTGCAACAATGATAGCTGCTAAATGCAGCTTGGCAAAGTCCTTGAGATCAAGAGTTCTCATGGATGATGGGGAATGTCATAATGATTACCATAACTTTGCTGTGCTTCATATCTATTCTGTCTGGATATAAATTGATGATAGAAACATCTCACAGTAGTGAGATTTCTTCAGTCAAAATGAATAGCAGCCTGGATCATGATCGTGTCTTAGAGTATCTTGTCAGTATGGAATGAATGGCAATACTAGAAATATTTGCTACTTTCAGTGTCATTCATACAGCAGCAATATAGCTACGAGAAATAGTCTGCAGGTTTGTGGCAATTGAAAACATGACATTATAACAGCATTTTACTGAATATAGTTGTTCACTGATATCTTTATTTACCTGCTCTTCTCATAGCGTATTGTAAGATGAGATACTGAACTGATAGGAATCCCTACATAATGCTGATTACATCAAAATAGATAAAATATTACACTGTGCTTTTATGGCCCCAATGTGTGTTCAAAGAGAATGTCAGGTCTTTGTATATTCTAAATTATTCCTTTTTGCTATGCCTTCTTGTGTTGTTTTCCACCATTTTATTAGCCACTTCTCATCTCTGGCTGATTATTTTCACTTAATATAATATATTCACCTGAATGTATACATTAAAGTAAGCTAAATGAATGCACAACGTGTAAACTATTTTGTCTTGGATCTTGGAATGTCTTTCAATTCTGAAGATACTTCAGTTCTGTGTTACTGATACATATTTATCCAGCCTATTCTTAAAACTCTTGCAACACTGTTAAAAACTTCCAATGATGAAAGTTCTCTAAATCTGATCGAGTGTTTCATTATCTTTTACTTTCGGAAAGATTTTGTATTAGTCAGTTTGAATCTCTACTTCATTGAAACCTGTGGCTTTTGTCTGAGCTGTAGCAGACTACTGTTCCTTATTGAAGCATCAGTCACTGGAATAAATTCCTCATGTGATTTAAATCAAATCAGAACAGAAGCTATTTGTAAATTTAATATTAATGAAGTGTAATTAACCAACAATCTCTTAACTATACATACAGAATCAATAAAACAGACACAATACTAGGTATTCAAAAAACATTTGTAAACAACTCCAGATTTCATCAGCCTTCTATAAATAATCCCAACAAGTTCTCGGCCTGGCCTGGCCCCCTCAGAAATATGCATGGTTATGAGACCCTCCCCCTCCTCTCTTACAGGACACATATAATTCTTATCTCTTCCAGGCATGAATTTCCTTAAGGAGATGGAAGGGAGGCTTCCAACTTAATGTTCCGCTGCGTCACTTCCCACCACCTATTAATCCACACGCCAGTGAGAAAGCACTCCAGGAGGGCACATACACAAGCCTGACTTGTTGAGTCTGTACTTGTTGCAATTTTAGCATCTAAAGTCTAGTTGAATTAAACTACTCACGACATTTAAGGGGAATGATTTTTGGACAGGCCTAGGCAGATGCTGGAATATGAGTTCTGCCAGAATTGAACTCAGTCCTGTGCAGGGATAGGAGAGGGACTCAACGATCCTTTTGGGTCCTTTCCCACTCAGGTCATTCTGTGATTCTATGATTCTGTAATTCTGTGATTCAGTCTGATTGTTGCGCCTTTGTGCAATGTTGACCCCCGCAGTCACAAATTTCTGTCCTTTTATAAGTCTATTTAAGTTGCCTTTTTTTCTCAAAAGTCTAAATCTACAAAGCCTATGGTCTCCTCATAGTAGGAAACAAAATGATCTTGACTTGATTTGGGCTTTTGATAAATTCAGTATTACTCTTATTTCCCAATTGGTTCTTCCCATGTAACTACAGCTAGCTATTTTTTTTTGTTTGCCTTTCCTTTACTTTCAGATGATACACTCAGAATCTTATTGTGGGCAAAAGTGGACACATATGAAGCTAAGAAATCAGTATTAGGGCAATTATCACATTAACTTATGTAGTTATCTACTGTGACATCTAAGAGCCTCATAAAGCTAAAAAGGTCACATAAAAAATTCCACTTATACACTCCCTTTCTCAACTGTTACGATCAGTCTTCCAAGAATGTGGTCCTAAGTCTGAAAATTCCATTTTACTCAAACAGAAGGAAAGGGAACTTGCAAGAAGCAGTCAGTATCCCAAGTGTTTTGCTGGAAGGTCGTGGTGGGGAATTGTCCCTGCTCTCTGCTGGGAGAAGAGTGATGTAGAAGCTTCCTTCCACATTGCTCTTGGGGTCTTCTGCAGTTTCCCTCTATACATTTCTTTGCACAAGCTGTTTCTTTCTCATCTGTTCCTCACAAAGCCTGGAATAACTTCCCCCAGCCTTAGAGGATGCAAAGGGATATTGTTTGCTTTGCAGTCTCTTTGAGGTTTGACAGACCTTCATCCCAAGGTATTCACAGGGTTTTAGCTAAAACAAGCTGAGTGATAGTCACTTGTCAGAGGACAGCAATTAAAATAAGGTAAACCCAGGTCAGATTGAGACAAGCTCAGACAAGTCAAGAGCCTTCAGGTCCATACAAAGCCAGTATTGGCAAAGTCTTATTTACCAGGTGACATGACATTTTCTTTTCTCCATAAATTGACAAAGATAGATTCTAACATCCCCAAACCGACATCAAAGAGCCTTTTCACTGTGCAACCTCTTTTAAAAACATTGTTCTTATCTAAATTATTTTACCTGAATACATTTTTTCCTCTTTCTCAAGATCTCTTTTATCATTCCCTGACTGTATTCTTGTACTTACATTACTGTCTAAAAATAACCTAGATGCGAATTCTTCCACTAAGTCTCTATTCAGTGCACTGTTATACGGATCAGCATGATCTACTTTTTTACCATTTCTATTTGTTTTCTTGTCTCCTAGTATTATAATCATTTTTTTGGAGTCTCTGGCTAGTCAACACAAACAGTAGAAAAGGAAAAGACAGAAGAGAGACAAAGAACTTATCTTTCTTTCAGGTTCTTTGAAGCCGATGCACTTAGCTGCAGACTGTAACCTAGACTATATAAGCCTTATGGACCTGATCTTTCACTGAGAATACAAGTACACAACAACATTTCTGTAAAGTTGTAGGGAATGAATTTGTGAAATACCAACATCTATCAAACAAACAACTGCACAGAGCAGTTCTGTTTGCCCTGAAGCAAAACCTACTACAGGGTATGCTTCTTACCTTTACTGCTCTAACCTACATGTACTGCATCTACATGCTAGCTTTGCTGAAAGCTACTTGCTTTAGTGCCCATTCCTCAGATTCAAACAAATAATCTCTATTGACAGTGTTAAATTGCAGTAATTTAAAAAGGTTTGGTCCTTATATTAGTCTGCATAGAATATCAAACTGAGGTAAAAGAGGACAGCCTCTAAGAGGGGAGTCATTTAGCTAGGTTACAAACAACAATAGGCAAGATTATACTCCCTGAAGTACAGTTTTGTGAAGCATGAAAAGCTATGTAAGGGCATGCTATATGGTACTGTCTTCTATAGATCGTGCTGTATGGTTTCTCATGACTTGAGTAAAGATCTTTAAAATACTGAATGATATTAGATTATTTTAGGACAACATGGAGGAGCCTTAAACCACTCTCCTTCAAGTAAAAAAATCATACCAAGGAGAATTCAGCAGCATTAGCTAAAAGGACTGTACAGGAAATTAAAGAACTTCAGAAAGCTTCTATTGAGTAATGGTAAATAAAATATATTCTCCCAAGCATAATTTAAACTCTGTTTCAGCTATGAATGCGAGTCCTACATGCCTTATCACTTACTAATATTTAACCAAGTCACATGAAAAAATATTTAGGATTATGAAAGATAGCTTAGCTTATAAAAAGAGAATGGTTGAATGGTTGAATGATGGGACACATTTATAGACAGTGAAATTCACTCACATGTAGAACAATCTCTTAATTTGTCCTGTAGTAGCACCCATGTCTTTTGGTACTTCACACCAGAGAGGGCAATGCATTACACAGTGTGCCTAGGGAACAACTCTTCATTACTAATAAGATGATCTCCATGATAACTTCAAAGAACTCATTCATATATGGTTCATAACACCCTAAAAATACACTCTACAGGTATCAAGCAGATGTAAAATATCAACAAGTGTTGAAAGTGTATTTGTATATGCAATGCAGAATCTTAGTCTCTCATTTTACGCTATTGTTTTGCGTAAACAGATTCCTTATTTTACAGCCTGCATATCAAAACAAAACTGCAGCTTTTTTTCAAATTCAGTCCTATAAATCTTTCTTTGCTTATCAGATCATGCATTTTTATTTTAAATTCTCCATTAAACTTTGTTCTTACTTAGAACATGGAATATGAGTTTATGGCTAAGGTAAGTTTATAATCCAAGATAACAATATCAACTTTTCCAGTAGAGTATTCATGTTTAATTAAACTTTCCAAGTGTTTGGCAACAGACCAAGTAGCATTTCTATCTAAATGATCATTTCTGGCATTCAGACAATTATTTTTTTCATCTTTTGAGCAATTATAACTGGAGTGCAAGGCGGAAAGAAAGCCACTTAACTGTTAGAAATAGCTGCTGGCTTGTATTTACAAATCAAGGGTTATGTTTTTCATTCTGAACCATACCGGTAAGCCAGAGTATAACAGAGTTTTCTGAGTTGATTTATTAAACTGAAATGTGGATTTAATTGACTCAATCTATTTGTAAAGCACTTTACAAAGGCCTTTTCACCCAAGAATCTCAAAGCAATTTTATCAGTAGCACATACTACAGAAATGCACATGAGGTTAACATAATAAACTGGGTTGACTTTATCAGAGGAAAGAAAGATTGTTTTAGCACTGGTCCCTGAAATATGCACTCCTACATATTATGACATAATTGCAGTTGTGTAGCTGGACAGCATTTCTTATCATTATCCCTTGTGTAATAAATTTTCCTTCTCTCAGCCAAACCCTGCAGCACAATGAAAGACCATAGCTATTGATTGCTTGCAGCCTGAGTGGAAAAAAAAGAATTATTGCAGAGCAACAAAATTCTTACCAATTAGGATAAATAAATTTTATAATGGTTTATCTTTTTGACAGCTTGATCTGATAGTCTGTTATTCAAAATGTGCTTATTGTGGTAAATGGAATAAATTCTAACTTTTCTTATTGAGAGTGGGCTTCTGAGCTTTTTAACACAGATTTCTCAACTAAGGGATTTTGAACCCATATACCCCTCCTTCCAGAGGTAAAAAAAAGTAATTATAAAAAAAGGCCTGCAAACAGCAGACCATTGTGGGGAGAAACCTTTCAGCTGCTCTGTCAACTGTGGTTGCGTGGAAACTAAGGGTGGACAGTTCCTCTTGTACATATGGGAAAGATAGGAACGGAGAAAAGTAGCGGCTTCTGCACTCACCGGGTGTACTTTCCTGCTAGAAGGGTTTAGGTTATGGATGTCAGGAGCTGAAAGTGGTCTCTTCTCCAGTACTCTGCCATGATTAGGTGGATAGCAGGCTTGCCTCTCATGGAGGCTGTTATTTCCCCAGATAATTGCTTACTTTATATATCCATTAGTCTACACTTCTGTTTTCCATCGCAGCCTTGTATCCTTCATGGCAAGCAGTTCTCAATGTCCACCCTAACAACACCTGTAACAGCCTACATGGTGTCCTGAACTGGATCGACACTACCAGATGACAGTATCTTGGTTATCCTTAATAGCAGCTCAGCCTTCTTGTCTGTTAATGGGCTACCAGAGAGATTCCCAAAATACTGTGCTCAAGTCTCAAATCATCTGGAACCAATTCTGTTCAACCTTATTGTGCTGTGGTCACCACCACATTTCCTAGAACCATCAGCATTATCTTCATGGAGATGTGTCCTTCTCAGTACAATCTTCATAGCCTGAGAAATATAATTTTGATATCTTGACCATAGATTTTTCATGCATGGCCTCCTGGTAGCCATTCATAGAGTCATCTACTGTGATTATATAGCTTCCAGCATTAGATGTGAGTAAGACTATACTTTTTCAATGCAGTATTAAGATTATCTAAGGCTGTAAAATCATTCCACTACTAAACAGTATTGTCTTTGTAGATCTTTCCAGAATGTGTTTTATAATGGGCATTCAATATCGGGCAGTACATTCCTCTGTTGTGTCTTTTCATTTGCCCTGTCCTCTCCTTAGCTTGTGACATTTATAGTTTCTAAGTTTATATATTAGTAACAAAACCATGATCTCAAAAATAAATTTCAGACTAAAATATGCAATAATAGAAACTTTTCCATTGTTTTGTTACTTTTTTTCAATAGAACGATGAAATATTTTCAAGAAAGGAAAAAACTCAACCCAAACGAAAAAAACCAAACACACACTATTTGTCATGAATTTCTATTTTTAGAGAATTTGTAAAAAACCAAAAGAATTGGTGAGCTGAAATTATTGCCCCCAAATAAGTAACAAGTGATGTTTTGCTGGTTTCACCCGAGTTGTGTATTTAAGGGAAGTGGGAAAGGAAAAAAAAAACCTTAGTTCCCTCTTCTGCATTCAGGCACATCCAGAGCACCCCAATGACATGCATCCCTATTTTGTTACATGAATATTGCATGGAAACAGGATAGGTTTTTGAAATATTTTTGAGAACTCTGGAAATAAGGCAATGTCAGTTTAAAATTTTTTTTTGCTAAAAGAATTAACTATGTTTCCTATATTTTGTATACATTAAGTTAATAAACAAAATATTTTACCTAGTTGGAAGAAAAATATTTTTTTTCTATTTTATGCTTCTGCACTCCTCTCTTTGTTTATATTCAAATAAACTGTCATCTCTAATTGTATTTCATTCCACACTATCTGGTGACGTTATTAACACATAGGTGTGAATTTTTGCACTGCTTTGTTGTTTTATTTAATGTATTGCTCTTTTCCATCAGATACAGGTATAATTTTCAATGTAATTTTAAATCATCTATTACTGCACAGAACCTCTGTTTTTCTGAAAGATGGCTTCTTCAAAATACCTATTATGCATTTAGCAATTGGAACTTGACTCCACACAAGGACTTCTTCATACTTTGCAAAATGTCCTAGAACAAATTCTGTACCTCAGTTACTTTCCTAAGTGGGGCAATAAGACATTTTTTATTCTTATTTTTCACTCTTGAGACTCTAATTCCTGCTCATCCCTCTAGCAAGTATTTATTGTTAATTTCCAGCGGTGTCTCTCTTTATGCTTAAAAGATACTATTTATGACTATTTTACATCAATCATTCAGACTTACACAGGTCTGTTTTTTATTGCAAACATTTATTTACGTCACTGTCTGTTAACCTACTAAAAGAAGTCACATAACATCTGAGTTCTCACCACAAAACCCTGAAATATATTTTGATTATCCTTTGTATTGAGTATTGATGCATTATTTATGTTTTACTCTTCCATAGGTTTTATCTTTCAGAAGTAAATGTATTTCTTTCCCCAGGTACCTGCAATAAGTTGTTTTGAAGTTATCACTCAATATTCTTAGGAGTGATCCTTAAAAGTGCCTGCTTTGACCCTTCCTTTCCTAAGAATAAAAGCATAATACTTGTAAACTGGAAAATGGTTCCGTTTATACTGGAGAACATATGTATGTGTACATTTGTTTTGGCACCTACCAAAAATTCTAGAAGACATCCTCTGTATGATTGTATGTTATAGCCTTTTTGGCATCTTTAACATTTGATAAATCATCTGTCTCTTCCTCAGTCAGCAAAAGCAATCTCAGACACACAGGTTATTGATTTGTGTTCAGTGTTCTAATCAGCGCGTTAAGACATCATATTAACAAAAAGATTTTTGCACTTGTTTTTGTCTGGCAGTCTACCTTGGCATTTCATTCATTATAGAATATGCTCCTTCTGTATGCTTCACCAGTGTCTCCAGTAGGAAACGTGTGAGACTGGTTTTGTGATGGTACCAAAAGTAATGAAAACTGTACCTGGCTCCCTTAGCGTCCATTTCTCTGAAATATTTCCGTGCATTTTGGGAAGGATGCTAATTATGGTCCAAGACATTAATTCTTTTATAGGCATGAGATGTTTGATATTACTCTATTACTTAAATATTTGTCTGTTGCTTAGTAGTTGTAGTGCTCCTATCTATTTTACATTTTTTTGTGTAAGATTGTATGACTGACTGACATATTATTGATGGCCAGTACTTGACCGTTTAGTTGATTTCATACGTCATGTTTCAGACCTGATATTATACTACTACCATCAACATATGTCCTGGAAAGCAATGTCTCAGTTCTGTCAGTAATTGTCTGCTTGAGATGTAGGACAGTTTGAACCTTATGAGGACTTGGGGGTAGTGGTGAATGAAAAGCTGGAAATGAGATGGCAGTGTGTACTTTCAATGCAGAGTATTCTGGGCTGCATTAAAAGTGTGGCCAGCAGGTCAAGGGAGCTGATTCTGCCTCTCTGCCCTGTTTTGGTGAGACTCCAGCTGGAGTACGGTGTCCATCTCAGGAACCCTCAGCACAAGACCTGTTGGGGTGGTGTAAGAGTCGGTCCGAAGAACAGTACTTGTCTCAACATCGCCATCAGGAACTCGGAGAAAGACCAAGGAGCAATGACCCGAGATGTAGGCACTGCCTGGAACAAGCAGTCACCGTGACCAAGGACTGCAAGTAACATCTAAGAAAAGTTGAATAGATGCTGTCCAGAAGATGGATTTCACCTGCTACCTCAGCCAAATTTACCCCACCTCCTCCTTGACCCAACGCCAACAAGGGAAGAGCATGCGCAGAGGCTCGCAGAGGGTCTTCCGGTCACCTAGCGGTCACGAGAGGAAGATGAGGTGAGGAAGCAGAAGACCCCTGAACACGAGGTGGCGCAGGCGCAGACGAGTTCTGGCAAGCGAAGCGAGAACTTTTGGGGCCTGCACAGTTCAGCCTGGATTGCGAAATGAAGGCGGAGATTGGCCTCAATCCATGGGAGAGAGGAGGTGCGAGGTGCTGTTGCTGAGCATAAAAAATGGTTCCTAACCAAACCCCAGCGGAGAGAAATCTCCCCACCTCTGGATCACAGATCGCCCGTCGTGATAACAAGTCTCAACTGAGGACCGGCAGGACGCTGCTCGGAGCCTGGGACCATAGGGACGCCTCTGGATCCGTGGTGGTAGCTATAATCCTCTTTCCTCCTTTTCCTCCCCTTTTCCCCACTCTGTCTATCGCGTGCCGCTTTACGGGCAAAAATAATAAAGTTTCTCTTTGATTGAATTATAACCCCTTGGCATTTCGGCTGCCTTAATTTTGCGCTTCGAGATCAAGGTAAACGAATCATCACGAGTCCTCGAGTGGACCGTGACAGGTGGGTCCAGAGGAGGGCCACCAAAAAAGATCAGAGGGATGGTAAATCCCTGCTATGAGGAAAAGAAGAAAGAGTTCAGGTTGTTCAACCTGAAGAAGAGAAGGCTCTGGGGAGACCTTGCTGTGGCCTCGATTTCATACTAGCAATAACGATCCATAACAGCCCCCTATAAACCTTCTTCTAAAATGAAATGGTTTGTTGGCTTTGACAACCAACATTAAGTCAACATTGTTATTAAGTAGCTCCTTCACTTGCTGTAAGTTGATAATAATTTGTAACTGCTTTTTAAGGGAGGTAGATTATTGCAAGTATTATTTGTACAGTTGAAGCTATACATTTAATTCTCCTTAAGTTCCAAAGAATAACTTCCATTACAAATAATAGATTAATAAACTGTTTATTTACAACTATAAAGGATATAAACAGGGAAAAATCTACATCAGGGAGTAGAATATAAATAGGACTCACAGCCAGCCAAGCACTGGAAAATCAGGTCATTTTAATTTTTAGTGGCACTTAGAAGAGTCCTTCAACTTTGCCTGGCCCATAATTTCACAATTTTAAAAAGGAGAAAAAAAAAACAAAAGAGAGGCTGCTAGTTCACACATACACTGATGTGCTAATACACTAATCTTTCACTGCTACATAATTTGGGAGATAGCTATATGATAGCCAGCCAAAACAGAAAGCAATTAGTGTGATAAGTAGAAAAACTGTCTTTTAAAGCATCTTCTGATATACTGCCAAGACACTCTTTCTGGACCAGTGTCTAATAACTGCCTTATCTGTTGATTTAATTAAAATTACCAATGGAAAATACTGTAAATAAATATAAATATTTCCACTATAAGACATATTTTAGATGTTTTGTTATTATAGTAGAATGCACTTCATTGTAAGCAGCATTTCCAATTATATTACTTCTTCTTAATAATGACAAGTTCTGAAAGCAAATCACACAAAGTACAGTTTTCTCTACTGTGCTTTTCCTTCTGTTTCTTATACTAAATATATTTTCTCTTAACTCTGTATCAGCTCAGTGTCATTTTAGAGTGAACTTCTATGCATATGTAAGAAAAGAAAATCCATCTTTGTCCAATTACTCCTCCTGAGGTTGGAACACCAACAGTTCATTTTGTCATTGTGTGTTTTCAGCTTTCAGTCATGTCCAGTAAAGTGAAAAGTGCTGATGTTATAACATCATATGTTATCCACAAAGTTCAGCTGTATATTTTTCTGTTGGAATCCATATTTTTGAAAAAAAAAACCAACCTAGAAAACCCACATAAACATACTTTCCATTCAAGTCATAATTCAGGTATCCACAAAATCAATACAAAAGATAAATTTCCAAAATAAGGTAAGAATGTAAAAATACATCTTCCCTATTATCTAGCCATAAATATTTCTTAGAAAGTACGTGATTTCTTATATTCCTTCCAATATAAATGGGAATAAAATGCAATGCAACGCAACAGCATAGGATAATTGTCTATTCTTAGAGGCCCTAGTAAGTAGGCATTGCAGCACTTTACTCCTCATACTTTGTGACTAGGTGTGTCATCAGTTCTTATCCGGTGTCTGGGCAGAGCCTTTACAAAGAAGACAGAACAGTACTTACCTGCTGGGCCACTGTGAACAATATTAGAGATTAAAGTGTCCAAATCCTAAGGACATGTTTGAGTTAAACTCTGCTGTAGGATACAAAGATTTCTGTGCTGGAACAAAACCCCAAGTGTTTCTGTCATTAGCTCTCCTCAAGAGGAACAGCACTTGTTTGGAACTCCTGTTGTGTTTTTGTTTGGTAACTACACTATACTACCAAAACAGAAGAGCCCATGCAGGCGGAAAACCACATCATTTATATATAACTGATCCTTAGGTTACAAAAATCACTTCTCAGACACTGTCATGACCTGCTAATGGTCAGGCTACGTAAGAATAAGTGTCATGAAGTCTTGTCTCTTACTATATCTATACATCGGAATGACTGATTTATCAGAAGATACAGACTGTTCCTGAGACACATCTAAAAATGCTAATACTTCCACTAAAAAACTACTTAGGAAGGAATACAGAAATCCAATGCTGTGAAACACAGGTAACAGTCCACTGTGAGCTTTAAATACCACACTGATTCTGGATGACACTTTTAGTCATATGGCTTACTTCTAGTTAATTTTGTGAAGAAGAGGGCATTGGACTCATTTATATTTATGAGCCCCTTTCAACATGACATATTCTGTGATTCTATGCTGTCAACAAAAGTGATTTGAAAACATGAATAGTGCATAAATAAGACATAATAATTCACAGCAAATAAATGAAATAAACTCAGTATCACAGGAATATAAAATTCAAAAATAATTGATTCTATGGATTAAAGAGGTTATAGAGGTAATACAATTATTGGTAGAAGAAGCTAATCTTTCCTTTCTGTGATTCATTGTCTAAGTTTATGCTATGCCTGATGGTTTTTGGAAATATTTTCTGTTATTTTGGCATGTTTCTTTCTAGTTATCTTCATGAGCAAACTGTGTGAGTTTCCTGAAAAGAAAAAGAAAGAAAAAAAAGGAAAAAAAATAAAATAGAAAGTAGTAGAAGGTAATATTGTGTTTATAGATGTGTTTCATGTGGGCCTTCTATAGGTCCTTTTACAACTATGAAGAAAGAGAATTTTATCTGCTAGTCTTATGGAAGTAATCATCAACTGTTTTGATTACTGCATGGATTTAGTTCTTGTACGATAGTGGGATGGGAAAAAAATAAAAAAGAAATATCAAAGGAATAGTGTATATGTAATGCATTACATCTACACTTGAAACTGGATCAGCAATGGAATTTTTATAGGGCTTGTTTGCCTGTATAAAGCCACATAAAAATTCCTCGGATAACAATATGACCTGAAAGAAAAATCATTCAGGATGACATAAGGAAGCCTCTCCAGCCCACAAGAACCTGAGCCCAATATGGACCTAGTAGTTCTATGGCGAACAGTTCAGCAAACTCATCAGACAGTTTCTAAATAAGCCCAGGAATGAGAACTGTTGCTTGAAAAATATGAAAAGTTTACAGGAATTTATGAACTGAAAAGCCTATTTGTTACCATAATTAACAGTGCATCACTGTTTCAACCTTGATCTCTCACAGCTGCTCATGTAACTAAATAACTTTCTGCATGTAGAAAAAGACACTGCAATGAAATGACAGTCAGCTGGGATGGGAACGGTGAAGATATTTATAAATGTTGAGGAAAATTTTATAAAGGTCTATGTAAAGCCAACACCAACAGAAAACTTCCCCAAAGAGAAACTGAAGATTAATGAATAAATATTATATAATTTTTGGAAGGATGTTTCTATGAAAAAAGTATAGCAATAACAAAACTAATACTACAGAAACAAGGAATCTCTGTAAGAATAGTAGAGTCATGACCAACTAGTGACTATTGACATGGCTAGAGAGTAAAATTCAGGAGGGACATTTAAAATTGTATTTTTTATTAACATAATCTCCTTCTGTAAAAGAAATAATTAAAACATGCAGTATCTCTCCCTTATTCTCCGTAAAAGTTGTGAAGCTATCATATGAGGGGGAAATAAAATAAGTAAATGCCTAGAAAGTTGTCCATAAGAAAAAAAAAGAGAAATCACAACACCCCCTTTCGTATTGTCAAAAGATGAAACATTTAATCAGATTTTTACATGCAAGATAGCATGTTAAACTTGAGGATGATGCAGCTTTGGATGCCTATCAACATCATACAACGTTCAACAAAGATTCTAATCAGTGGCATCCAGTGCTCATATGCATACCCTTAAAGCTGTGTGTTTGTGTCACTCAAGAATAAAACTCTCACTGCATTCTTAATCTTTTTAATACAGTATTTTTGTTTGCTTTTTGTTTTTAAAAGAATTCACTATATTTTAAAATTCATGAATTATTAAAATAGCATTTCTTCCTTTGGAAATATAATAATGAAATTACTATTTTGGAATGTTTAATAGTGGATCAAGTCTTGAGGAGTTAACCAGAACCTGCACAGTAAGGAGTTTATTCTTAATGAGATTAGGATATTTGTTATGCAATAAAATTATATTATTTTTACCTAGATAAAGTAATGAAAAAAATGTGAGCTTAGTTGTTAATTGAGGGAGTGTCTTTACTAAACCGCAGGTGTAGGTTACACTAGTTAGATCTCGATTCATGCTTCTTTTAATACAAGTTTGTAAAACCTCATAGATTTTAATCTTGTTGGTAAAACACACAAAGCATTCTGTGAACTCCTTTTCATGCTAAAAAAAAAAAAAAGAAGAAAAAAATCCCTCTTTTTTAAGCACATGCATTTCACACTGGGAAAAGTAGACAAAACACAGTGTCACTGCTACCGATGGAGTGAGGAATCACATGTCAGACTCTCACAGTTATATCAAAATGAACATAACAGCTACCCCATGCCTCATTTCTATAAAGCTGCTATAAAAACTGAATGATCTTAGCAGCTGAGATCTGCGTCAGGGTTCCTTTTATTCTTTTCATCATGTATCCCAGATCGTTGTATGTCAGCAGCAAACAGAAAAGAGAATAGTGAGCTTGCCAATTATTCTTCTGTGCCGACGAAGTATTCTTATCTGACCTGAGTACAGGAAATGCTGTATCAGTAAAAGGTGATGAGGTTGAGGTGCACAATAGGGCTTTTTCTTGATTCACCAAACACAAAGACGAGATATATTCTACTGACTGCCAGTGGATTCCTTTGTGATCTTCCCTGTGAAACAAAGAATATATATAACAAAATTTACAACAGTTGTCTTAGACTCTAATGCTGGAGAACCAAGAATGGCAGCAAAAATTTATATTTTGGAAGAATATGACAGAATTGTAGGGCTAGAAACTCACCCTTTACATATTAAAAGGTAACAGTATCCATCACAGGGAATATTAGGTGCTCCTTCAATAATTCTCTAATTCAATTTTTTTCTGGATGAGCACACACTGCAATCAAGGAGACTCAGAGGGATACCACACAGATTTTGCAAAGTCACAGACTACATTAGGAGGCCCTGATTAGAACTTCATTAATATCATTTTAACTTCCCTTCCCTTCCCTTCCCTTCCCTTCCCTTCCCTTCCCTTCCCTTCCCTTCCCTTCCCTTCCCTTCCCTTCCCTTCCCTTCCCTTCCCTTCCCTTCCCCCACACCTGACCGCGCATGCGGACCCAGAGGGTTCGGGCAGAGGTTATTCTGGTGGGATCTGTTGAATTGCCAGTGACTCTAGAGCCCCCAGCCCCAATTCCAAAACCTTCCCAAAGAAGCTTCTGCCCATGCTCCTGAAGACCACATGTTCCAGAGGCCTGTGGCGCAGTAATTACTTTCCTGCCCCTATCTGATCTGCAGCTGTTAGTAGAAAACTAGAAGCCAGCAGATAAAGGTCATCCTCAAAAGGAGGAAACGTCTGCAGCCTCTGTGACCAAGGGAGCAGCCCTTCCTTCAGCTCCTGTGGGTGAGATTAACAACTCCCACAGGCCGAAAAAACTCGTTGGACAGCTTTTAGTAGGCAAGCCAAAAAGAGACCAGTGGCAATGGCTGCTGGGGTGGCAACCTGTCAATAGTGGGGTCCCCGGGGGTTTGATATTTAGTCCAACGCTATTTAATATATTTATAAATTATCTAGATAATGGCATCAAGTGGAATAATCTCCTGAGGGAAGCGATGGATTCCCCAACAATGGAAATTTTGAAAATTCAACTGGACCAGGGCCTCGGCCATTCTGTCTAGATCATGCTTTTCCCAAGAATGCTTGGACCAGATGATCCCTGATGTTGCTTCCAACCTGGTATTCTGTGATTCAAACTAAATTTGGTTAAAAATCTAATAATAATTTGTTTTGTTGACAAAGTAGTGTGGAAAATCAGTAATTCCTAAAGCCAAAATTGTGAAAGTACATTTGCCGAGGAAGGTATCATTACTGCTTCTATGACTCAAACAAACAAATGTCTGGTGGGAAAAAAGAGAGCTATCATAAAGCCACTGCCATGTAAACTGAAACCTGTTAGATAATTGAAAACTGGCTACAGTGACTGATGTGTGTTCAGCAATGAGAAATGAAAAGCTAAGACCAACTCCACCAGTACACTCAAACTCTACATAGTTCCGGAAATTGCTGAGCAATAGTAGGCAAGTTCTAGTCTAGCATCAATTATTTCTAAATCATTTGAGACAAATTTTCGTAACAGGGAGCAGAAGTTTCTGCTGGGAGCTCACGGTGGGGACTTCTCGCTCTTCTCTGCTGGGAGGAGGGTGAGGTAGAAGCTTCCTTCCACATCACTTCTGGGGTCTGCCTGGGTTACTTTCCGCACATTTCCTTTGCACAGACTGCTGTTTTCTCCTCTGTTCCCCACAAAGCCTGGAATAACTTCCCTCAGCCTCAGAGGATGCAAAAGGAGGTTTTTTTGGTTTGCAGTCACTTTTTCCAAGGTTTGTCATACTTTCACCCTAAGATATTCCCAGGGTTTTAGCTAAAATAGACTGAATAATGATCACTTGGTGGGAGACAGCAGTTAAAATAAGGTAAAATCAGGTCAAATCAAGACCAACTCGGACAAGTCCCGAGAGCCTGCACTAAGGATCCACTGGTCTGTACAAGTGTGTGACCAATGCCAGTAACTGCAAAGTCACATTTACTGGGGCAAGAGTCAAAATAATTGTCACACTTTAAAATTGCTTTATTGGAATTTGGGTTGATGCACTTTTAATGAATACATAGAAGTAAATATTACTACTTATTTTGATACAGTTTGAATTACAACTTGAGTTACATGGGGGCTTCACAATTGCGAGTAGACAACTGAGATACCAGAAGTAAAATTAAATGGAAAAACTGTTTCATCCTAAATGGGGAGGAACCATGAAAAGATTGAAAATAATTTTTGTAACACATTTTCATTAAAATCCTTATTTAATGGAATTAAAAGTCTTTTTTCTATATCCCTCCAGAAAATGTTGAATAGTGAATATTCTCAACTGAGCTAGAACCTTGTTCCTCAGCTTGTCTTTTTGTAATAGATTTAACAATTTTACCATTCTGCCTAATGGAATGCTGCTATAATTGACTGATTTTGTCGTTGCAATAGAACTAGAAAGCTGGAGAGGAACAGCTACTTTTCAATGGAGTAGAAGCAAGACTGATTAATTGTAAAAGAAGTAAAAGAGAATCAGGGTCTAAAATAGTTTAATTGCTGTCACTAATGTAAAATATATAACATGTGGAGATAAAAAAAGAACATTTCTGAAATTAACGAAGATGCCTTAATTCTAGTAAGTGATAAATCTGAAATGACAGAATTAATAGCTTATTTGTGTCATCCTTTATAAAAACTCCTAGCATAATGGCTTCAATCCCAGCCAGCATGAATTCCATCATTGAAACATGGAAAACATGTTTGATTTTAGTATGTTACACTTTAAAAGCAGAGATGTCGCTTTCTTCCTCTATGTTAGATTCGCCTGACTCTCATGAAAATGAAGCCACTAATTATTTGAATATGAATCAATCACATCAAATCAAATAAAATTGAAGATAATAGAATATTTTCAGTTGGAAGGGACCCACAACAATCACGTAGTCCAGCTGATAACTTGAGGGCTGATCAAAAGTTAAAGGTCTTATCCAAATGCTTTTTAAATACTGACAGGCTTGGGGCATAGACCACCTCTCTAAAGCCTGTGTTTGATGACTCTCTTGGTAAAGAAGTGCCGACTTATAGATCATGACATATTATTTGGTTTGTGAGAAAGCAGAGAGAATGGAAGAGCAATTTTCTTATACATGTCCACAGAATATTTTTGCTAAATATTCTACCATCCCAATATAATTGATAGAAGAGTAATTTTTGCTTACATTTATTTTCAATAAATCCGACTGTAAGTTTCCTCATTGAATGGTTTGCCCCAGAAATTGATCTTTTGGGAATTTCTTGATATTTTGGTTTTGCCTTGTGACATAAGGTTTTTTTTTCTACTTCTACTTCTTCTTGTCATAATAGCATGATAAATTTAGAATGTGTTATTTCAGATTTATTAAAACAAACATATGCAAATAATCCCAGGATATTCACTGATGCAAGATTTCAGTCTTGCCTTACAGAAGACTGAAAATGTAATCTTAAAATCTCTTGCTTATGAGAGACAGTTCAACCACATTTACAAGTCTGTTTAGCGTATATGTGAAATTTCTTGCTGTATTTTTGCTACATATCCCAAAATACAATAACTCTTTTGCCATTAATTTAATATGATAAATATTTATATAGCATATAGTAAGGACTTTGAATTATGCTAACCAAATTTTAACCTATGAATTAAATTAATGTTTAAGTATGCTCTGAACCAACCACTTTATTACTTATTGTTATTTTTTTGTCATATAAAGTTCTAATCATGATATATATTTCTGTTTCAGCGTGGATATTGAGTATCCTTAATATCTCCTTGTGAATGACTTTAGTAGAATCTTTCTTTAAGTCAATTGACTCATCTCTGCCTATCACCTCAAAAATTAGGAAGGCATAGCCTTATAAAAAGATGTACTGTTCTTTGCTGCATGTATTGTATTGGTCCAGGTGATTTATAAGTTTAACTCTACTTAATTCTTTGTTAAAACTCCTTATCTTTACTATTTCCCAGATGAAGCACAAACCATTTTCTTTCTATTGTCTCATGTACATTTAAGTACTCCTCCTATATCTCTTCGTGGAGTTCATAAAGATGATTTTTACTGTTGGCAAGAGATATGGTAACAGCATGTTGATTATCTACTTAGGCTTATTTACTTATTTTGAAAAGGTTTTTTTGCCTCTTTGGGAACTAGTAACTTGCTATTTGAAGTGTGTGTCTAGGTGAAAATGCTACCGTTTTTTGTCAAATATTTTAACACGAAACACTGCCCAACAAACCTTAATTTTATCTCTGAGGCTTAATTTATACCAACTCTCCTGAAGCAAATGAGCCATAAATCACATAGAGCTGGCCCCAGAGGCAGGTCAATAGCAGAATGGGTCAAGGTTCTGCACTAAACACCCTCCTGGCTCAGCCTGCGTGGTGCTAGGACATGGCCAAAGGAGAAGGTGGCAAAGGAGAAGGTTTTACAGCAGTGTGCCCATGCTTCAGCTGTTTCTGGCTGCTGCAATGTTCCCTTTCAGTTGAATATAAGTCACAAAAGGGGTTTGCCTGCCCTAACTTCTACTGAGGCCCAGCCTGCTTTTGAAGCAGCCTGGACATACATTTACAACTATGTCTCCTCACTGTTGTTGCATTGTACACCACAGAAATACAGCCATCCATTAAAACAGATGATGAAAAGCAGAGGATTTATTTCGGTTAAGTACAATGTTTAGGATGAACAGTTTGCTGACATAGTGCGTTTCTGCAACTTGTCATTGGTAAGTTTCAACTTCCCAAAAATATACACTTCTGATTTACAGTAAGCTTAAGTGTTTGATCTGGCAAGGATTGGAAATTTAAAAAGACAAACATGATAGTCTAATATTTAGTCTAATGAAAAACACATTTTTCCTCGGCTGTCACAGAAAATTGCAATGGATTTTAGGGAAGATGAAGTGAGTCAAAGCATTTTGCAGGGAGGAAAGAGATTTAGCTGGAGTAACTCTTAATAAGCAGATTAATTAAATTGTAATAGGGACCTCTAAGCATTATCCAGTTTGTATAAATGTGTTTAGAACTTATATGAAGTTTTAAACTTTTGATCAAAACTGCAAAGTTTACTATTGCCTAAATTATGTCCCCCTTTACTTCTTATTGATTTCGAAAACTAAGCCTGGCTCTTCTGTATTTGCAAATGGATGGACACTTCCCTTTCCAGTGCCTGATAACCCTTTCAGTGGAGGATTTTTTCCTAACATTTAATCTGAACCTTCCCTGGTTCAACTTGAGGCCAATTCCTCACATGCTAAATAATTTGAAATATATATGGAAAAGAGAAATTCTCACAGACTGAACAGTATTCTTTTATGTCTTTCTGCAGCTTAGATGGAACTTGAACACTTTGAGACCTTATACATCTCTGTCTCTACCTTCTCCCACTTTGAACCTAGAAATGCAAAACTGTGACGTAAAATATGGCTGTAGGGGTTGAGACTTAGAGTGGCAATGAGATTTTAGTTACAAAGCTCCCAGCTAAATGACTACAATCGGTCTCTTGAACTTAGTGGAAACTCTCATAATGAAAATTAAAGTGTCTGTAGACTTCCGACCTGGAGGCAGAGGAGTCCAAGTTGTGAAGCAAACTGGAGAAACTTCCCACCGAGCACCATACACCGAAACATGCAATTCTAGACAGGAGTACCACTTAAGACTCAGCCTCATGCTTTGCCCTTTGTGTTATTTTAGGCAATTCCTTCTTGAGTATGCTGACTGTAGCAAATCCGTTTTAAAGATCCTAAATATTTCCATGCTTGGAGTCTAGGGAGACAAATTCCAGGTTCCTAAGCAAAGATTTCTGTAGTCATTTTAAATCAATATGGTACTCACCTTGTCATAAGGTCTTATTATTACCATGAGAATAAATTATTTTATCATCCTGTGTGTACAGGAAATACTTGAGATTTTTTTTAATCCTTTCTTTCTGCAAAACTGTTTTTCATATTAGAGTGAGTCAAAGGTAAACAGGACGCAAGAGGCTTTGTCAGTCTGTTGAGCAGCTATAGCTGAAATAGCATAAACAGACAAAAGGAGAAAGAGAGGCTCTCAGTAAGCTACCAAGATAATTAAGAAAGGATCTTGCCCAAATAATTATAATGAGACCTCATAGTGATGCTTGCAGCCATAGCTTGGGTTTGGCCCCAAGGCCAAAGGGATGACTTCAGAATAGTAGAACCAGAATCTTAAATGTAAAAGCCATAGCACACCAGCTGAAGCACGAAGTGCAAACATCAGCCATTTCAGTTTATGCAGAAGATCGTGAACCCAAATTTCAAAGAAAAGCAACCCTGCTCTGCCAGTCTGAAGTAGGAACACACAACTCTCTTGACATATTAAATCAAATAAGAAAAGTTGGACAATTACCACATTTAGCTGAGCCAATGTAACTTCTAAGTTTGTCCGAGACCTGAGGAAAACTTGCCTGAATAAGTCATTTCACTGAGATTTTGGTTAACAACAGGTTGTGGTCAGATGTATAGACATTGATCTAATGGATAGTAAATTGCTAAAATGTCATAAATTAATGATGTTAATGCAAACTTGATTTCTGGAGATAAAAATCTACATGAACATTTTAACATTGGACAGTGGAGATCTATTTGCTTTTGTCTTGTCCATCAAGACCTGTTTCACATATTTTAGTCTTATCCATTTTTTTGTACGATAACAAAGTACAAAGGGCTCTTCCAAAATGTGGATGTTTTGCTTTTCTCTTTTGGAAGGGAATAATGCCTAAATGTATAAAAGTGTCATCAGTGAGAGGTATTTAGAGGTTTGTTAAGAATTAGTTCTAGCTGAAACTGGCACTTCTTAAAAATTAAGTTTTAATTTTAGAATTTGACAAATCTTATGAGCTGCAGTTAAGACTGAGAGGGTCTCTGCAGGACTTGTCACTTGATGAAGTAAGAAAGGTGCTGTTGTATATAACTGGGCTTATCTCTGTGACCCGCTCCCGTTACATAAAATTAATAGGGTTACAAACAACACTTAGAAACATCCACTGGTAAATCCCATGGATATAGATAATCAATTAAAGAACACTTAACATTAAAAGGTACCTTTAAAGGTCACCTGGATTGAACATCTGTCCCTCACAATCAGCACCTCAATTTTTATCCCCTTTCAAACTTGCAATTTAAAGACGGCTCTCATTAAGGATTGTAATATCTTCCATGGAGTTTGTGTCCAAACAGCAAATGTATGCAAAATTGGGGATGCCCTACCTTATATAAATTTTGTACCTAATATAAGACTCCTAGTCTTCGTTATATGTGGAGACGTGTTGAGCTCTAAGAACACATTTAAAGCTTTTATTTTTAGAAATTTCAACCCTAAAACTTGGGACAAAGAAAAATGTTTGAAGGTGCTTTAGACCCATCTTTGATTTTGGTGATTTATACATTACTCCTATTTTGGCAAGTGTTCTTAGCAGTAATGGAAAGACTGGGAATAACATGTAAATTTTAAATACCAAGGGACAGGCATGGAATAGATGTTTTGCATATGGTTCCTGAACAATTGCCAAGGATAATATGTTATGGGTTTGTCAAGCCAAAGAAAAGGAGGACATTGGGAATTGACATGCACAGAGGAAATTTATGTGAGAGACAATCTTTTCTTGAGTGCTAGTTACAGGGATACCTCAAGTTCCTGAACCCTGGGCAAAGTATGAACAAGTAAAGAAGCAAAATTGTTAAAAAAAAAACAAAAAAAGTTTAGCAGAGTTATTGAAGTTTTAAGTATTTTGCATTGTTTTTCTTTAAGCTATGAGTGAATTTAATGTTCTTGAAAATGAGAGATTAAGCCAGCTACAGCCAGGCATTCTGCAGGAAAATGCTCTATTCAGTTCCCTCAACAGCTTTGACAAATGTTGATGTGCTTCCTTCCTCCTCTGGAGGACCTGGCTCCAAGGTCCCTTGAGCAGCAGTTGCCAGGCAGGAAAAATTGTGCCAAATTGCTCAGTGGTCTTGTAATGTGGAAGAAAGGGAACAGAGAAACAACTAAATAAGCTGGTCTGTCTCATTGTGGTGAACTCGGGCTGCATGTCAATGTAGGGGTGAGGTGAAGTTTAGTAGGCTACTTTAATGCCCTTATACCATCCAGCCACATACTTTAATGTTTAATAATTTTGACTTCTATATTCCTTTCTGCATACGGAGACAAAGGAAGTTATGTTTTGAAGTTCTGTGAACAAAATTTCCAGTTCAACAAAAAGTATATGGTAAAGCAAATAAGCTATGATGGAAAAATCCACATTGTTATATAAAAAAAAAAGAGCTGAGAATTTAAATTTTGGGCATCTTTCCTCGCAGTACTCGCAAGTCAGAAAATGTTTTAAGAAAGAAATTGACATGTTAGTTTGCTCTTTATTTGAAAAAAAGAAAAGAAAGCAGAGATGTTTCAAGCCTCATGCATGTGCAACTTGCTGCTTTTCTTTAGATATGTTGTACATAAAATGATACTTTTAACTTCCTTTATATGTAAGAAAATGCTGACAATTCTTGCCATCTTCCTATGAATTAAAAACAGTGTTGGACTGTGGATCTGTGAACCTCCAGAGTGGTAAAATCCACATCAGCTCCCATCATTGGAGTGCTTACCTGTATTGAAGCGTGAATCAGTTCAGACTGAAAGAGATAAATTCATATGTAATCCTTACAGCAAAAAACAAGCGCAATACTGTGCACGAAAGGAAGACAGTTGTGTTACATCTAATTCCAGTGGGCATCTGTGATTCTACTTTTATTCTGGTAAATTTGTAGTACATGTACTACACCAATGAACGATTATTTTAGTTTTTAATGATAACTGAATTTCTTTTCTCCTGAAAGTACAAATATTCCTCTTTCAAAGAATTTTTCATTTTCTAATCATGGGAGTAGTTTGGGACACTAATACAAGATTTATTGATGTTGTGAAAGTCCCACCACTGATGACGACAGACTTTGGAACAGATTTCTATCCTTTTAATCCATAAACTGCAAAATTACTAATTGAAATATTTGAAAGCATCAGACTATCTCTTTTGGTAGAAGTTGAACAAAAGAGAAGGTTTTTTGAAGATTTTATATTTCCAGGTTTTCAGATTTGCCCAAACAAAAACTGAAGAGAAGACTTCAGTTTTTGTTGCCCTTCGAAGTCACAAAGTTAGTTTCTGAATTGCTTCACTCTCATTCCTTTCATAGTTCCATTTCAGTATGGACAAATTACCAAATAATCAAACTCTCAATTTATTTTAATTAATTTTGACAGCTACACTAGAGGACTGTTTATTTGTTTCCTTGTCTTGTCTTCAAATACCTAAGCTATGAAACAAAATTATTTTAATATGTGACAAATGTATCTGTTTATACATTGAAAGATCTAGGTATTCTTTCCTTCAAATATCAATCACTAACTGTGATACTTTCTAGAAGAACAAAAATATAACCTGTAGAGATCCAGAAATGTAGTTAAGGAATAAGTAACTCAAAGAGTATTAATATAATAAAGGATGTCTGAGGCATGTATGCTCTCTCTGGGAGTTACACCCCTCTCTTTTAAATTCTTTGTATAATTTGTGTGAAATTTATATAAAAAATTTCCTGTTTTTATTAAGGCATTAGTCATTTTGTTTGCACGAAGAAAATAGCTGCTTTTTTATGACACTATAAAAATAACACTCTGTATTGTTTGCTGATATCCACATCAAAAGCTGCCAGGAAATCCAATTTCAAACAGCATTCGACATTTTTTATTAAAGTAAAATTGTAGTTTCATGAAAATCTTAAAAAAAGAGAATGTGTAAAGTAAAGGATAACATCAGCTATTTCTGAAATACAAAAGCAACAAGAAGAGCTCTAGGAATAGAGCTTGCTAGGAATACAAAACCTCTCAGACTGTATTTTTTTTCCCAGTCATATAGCTCAAGTCAAAGGTCCTTTAGGGTTGTCTGGCCCAGCCACTTGCTCAAAGCACAGATAACTTCAAAGCTAGGTCCAATTTCGAGTTTTTATTAGATTGTTCAGAGCCTTGCCTAGTTAAATATAAATTTTACCTCTTCTTATAGTTCACTATGTGCTATTACTACAATCTTGTCAGTATTTTTCTCCTTTTTTCTAATTTGTACTTATACAGCCCTAGAAAAGAGACTCTAAGGTAAGGTTAAACATGGCACAAGCTTGTGTCTTAAAATCAATGAACACATAAACATTATTGTATCATACGCAAAGTATTTCCATGCCTTAACACTTTAATTAAAATTATTAAGCTTTTTTTCTCTGTGAAAGAATAAGATGACTTTCTAATAAGCAAAAATCGTTTCAGTCTGTTGGGTCCTTTCAGATGTTTCTTTTGATTCCTCATAAAAGGGTTTAATTCAGGGTGAGAGTGATATCAGTGGATGAAGTGTAACTATGTAGTACTTTCACTTGGCAGCTTTGTGATTTTGCAGTACATGGAAGTTAAGGTACTGTAGAAGTAAATGTGCCTCCTAGCTTTGTTTTAGAAAGGATGTCCCATATGCAAGTATCCATCACTGAAAGACGGCTTTCAAATGCAAATCGATTTATGTCCCCTTGAAGACATCATCCCACCTGTGGTGTTTTGACGCTGGCTGAGTGCCAGTTGCCCACTGAAGTTGCTCTGTCCCTCCCCTTGTCAGTTGGACAGGGGAGAGAAAATATAATGAGACTCCAGACAAGGGCAGGGAGAGATCAATCAATAATTAGCATGATGGCCAAAACTGACTCAAACTGTGGAAATTAGTTTAATCTATTACCAACCAAATCAGAATAGGGTAATGAGTGAATAAAAACTAAATCTTAAAACACCTTCCCTTCCCTTCCCTTCCCTTCCCTTCCCTTCCCTTCCCTTCCCTTCCCTTCCCTTCCCTTCCCTTCCCTTCCCTTCCCTTCCCTTCCCTTCCCTTCCCTTCCCTTCCCTTCCCTTCCCTTCCCTTCCCTTCCCTTCCCTTCCCTTCCCTTCCCTTCCCTTCCCTTCCCTTCCCTTCCCTTCCCATTTCCTATATACTCTCCCCTCACAGCAGCACAGAAGGGTGGGCAGTAGGGGTTGCCATCAGTTCATCACACGTTGTTTCTGTCACTCCTTCCTCCTCAGGAGGAGAACTCCTCATGCTTTTCTTCTGCTGCAGTGTAGGGTCCCTCCCAAAGGAGACAATCCTCCATGAACTTCTCCAACGTGAGTCCCTTGCAATGGGCTACAGTTCTTCAGGAACGGCTCCAGCATGGGTCCCTTCCAACGGGGTGCAGTCCTTCAGGAACAGCCTGCTCCCACAGTATGGGTCTGCTGTGGGGTCACAAGTCCTGCCAGCAAAACTGCTCCAGCATGGGCTCCTCTCTCAGTGGGGTCACAGGTCCTGCCAGGACCTCACCCCAGCGTGGGCTTCCTATGGGGTCACAGCTCCACAGGCTACAGATGGATTTCTGCTCCACCATGGACCTCCCACTGGTTGCAGAAGGGCAGCCTGTTTCTGATGCCTACTGTCTTGTATAGATGAGAAATAGAATAAACTATACATTACTGTGAAAATGTATTTAGAATGTATTTTCAAAGTAACAACTAAATGGATAGATTTTTCTGCTGAATACTGTGCAGTTATTTTTATGTGGTTGGTTTGCATTTATTGTAAATAAAACAGGTATTTCCTTTCTCTCCTTTTCTACTTTCAAAACTGTAAAATGTATGTTATTTATTTAATTCAGCCTTCTCCATTTAATATTTTTTTGCACAGCATCTTTGTGTTTGCTACAGCAAAGTGTCACTTTGTCAACAAACAATAAGAATACAGTTATTTACAATGCATTCTGCATCTGTTCAGATTCATATTAGTACCAGAAAACTACCTCTTTACAGCCTAAAAAAGAAAAATTACCTCTAAATATCAGATGCTAAATTACAGCTTCCATGTTCCACTGTATCTTTCACACCTCACCCCAAAAAGACCTTCTAAATGAAATATTTAATAGTTTGCATCTGGATCATGAACCTTGGCTTACTCAGCAATGAAGATTTAACAAAAGGTGTTTCAAGAGGAAATATAAAGGAAGAAGTCTCTGAGCTAATATAATTTTTAAAAAATATTCCTTATATTACTTGGAAAACAAAAGGGATACAAAGTAGATAAAATGTAGGTAAACAGCTGGTCAAATTTTTTGGTTTCTTTTGTTTATTTGTCTGTTATGTTTCAAGAAAGCTTGCTTTTAGTGACACATGCCTGTAAAAAAAATCAAACAAAAATAAAACCAATTTATTTTCTAAAACATTTCAATTTTAAAACCAAATTTATTTGACTTCTTGATTATTTCTTTTTTGAATATTACAATTATCAAAGGAAATAACCTAAGTGAAAGATTTTTACTCTCATTATTGTTTGGGTTTTTTTTTTTCTGTGGTAAGGGAAAAAATTCACACAGAACAACAGGATGGATGAGGTTGGTAGGGACTCCTGGAGATCACATTGTCCACCCCTCTGCTCAGTGTATGGTCATTTAGAGCAGATTGCTCAGTGTCGTGTCCAACTGGGTGCCCAGGGAGGTGGTGGAGTCGCTATCCCTGGAGGTGTTTAAAAAACAGGTGGGTGAGTTCCTTAGGGACATGGTTTAGTAAGGAGACAGGCACGGTTGGACTCAGAGGTCTCTTCCAACCTTCTGATTCTATGATTCTGTGATTCTATGAGTAGCTCCCAGGATGAAGATGCACAGCCTCATTACCAGGGCAGCCTGGTCCAGGGTTTGATCACCTTCAGAGTAGAAAAGTTTATTCTTCTGTTTCAAAAGAATCTCCTCTATTTCACTTTGTTCTCCTTGTCTCTTGCCCATTCACTGGACATCACTGAGAAGAGTATGGCTCCACCTCCTTTAATTTCATAGAATCATAGAATGGTACAGGTTGGAAGAGACTGTAAAGATGATCTAGTTCCAAGCCTCCTGCCATAGCCAGCAACACCTTTCACTAGATCAGGTTCCTCAAATCCTTATCTGACTTGGTCTTGAATATCTCCAGCAATGGGGCATCCACAACTTCTCTGGGCAACCTGTTCCAGTGCCTCACAATACTCACAGTAAAAAATTTCTTCCTATCAGCAATTCATACACATTGAAAAGATCCCTCTGAGCCTTCTTTTCTCCAGGATGGACAGTCTCAGCTCTCAGCCTTTCCTCATGTGTCAGATGCTCTAATGTTGCAGTCATCTTGTGGTCCTTTGCTGGACTCACTACTCTTGCACTCTTTGTTTACACAGTATTAAGTCTGTAACATTGTAAGAATCATGTATTTTCCCAATGCTAAGAAAATTCTGTCTGCGTTTCTTCTCCTGATATCCTATACAAATCATTTTATTTTCCTTTACTGCCATTGAAAATGTCCCGTGAGGAGTAAGCCTTTGATGCTAAAAAGAAATAATGGACAAGATTTTCTATGCCCTTTTTTCCTCAGTCACCCAAACGATTTGTGCAGTCAAAACAGTAAAAACAATAACCAATAACTTCCCCTTTCACTCTCTGAACTAGGACAAGAAAATACTACACATTGCTTCCTTTACCTGGATTCTCAACTTCTGCAATAAAAATTGAGATTTTTGTCTTAATTTGCCACCCTTTTGTGACAAAAGAAAGTGTTTTATTTTAATATTACTCAACTATTCCAAATAAAAATGCTATTTCCTCCCCTCTCCCCTCCCTTACTGCATTATGAAGTGTGTTCTACTTCTTATTTCTTTGAATCTATTTTGGTTTATCTGTTCCATTTTTTTCCATTTTTACTTTGCCCTCCCACCGGCTCTTGAACAAAACATTTAAAGTAAATAGTTATCTGTGGGAAATATGCATGAAAAACTTACTAAACCAAATAAAGGTTTTGAGTACTACCGCATTCATCAGCTTAATTCCATATCTTTTAGTGTCTCTGACATCATGTTTTGAGTTATTCAATCTACCTTCAAATATGTAGATTATCAGAAGCTCGAAGTGCATTTGAACTATGTGAGAATAAGAATTCTTGATAAGACACAATACTTGTATGTCAAAATCAATTATTTTTCCACGTCATATCTTCCAGGAAGTCCAATCTTTAAAGCTATTTTTAATTTCCCGAAAGAGTCCTGTGGAGCTTATATTTAGTAATTCTGAGATTTTTTTTTGCGTTGAATCTTCGCTGCTTCATATTAAGCTGCCAAATTTAGCCATGGTGAAAAGAGCTCAATGGACTGCATTGTACAACAGAGCTGTTCTGTTGTAGTATTACTAGCCCACCATTTGCTAACATGAATTTGCAATCTCAAAAATATTTGTTTTACTCCTCAGATGTGGAAATTCCAGATTTCCGCGGTGTGCCCATGACTCAGTTTCTTGGTTTCATGCATTAGAAGTAAATTCCTTACTGCCTGTTATGATTTATTACAGTAAGAGGTGTTGAAAGTTGAGTCATGAAATCCGAAGTCTGTATTCAGACCAAAACCACCACAGGCTAGGGATTTTGTGCTAGGGATGCTATGAAAATGTGCTGTTCTGTGGCCAAATATATATTAAGAAGCACCCCCTTAAATGTTAACTGTCATAATTTCAGACAGAAAAGGTTAAGAACTTCTATGCTAACTATCAAGAGATGTTTGGCTTGGATCTTGCTCTGTTCCTTATTTTACATAATGTTGTTGTGCTCTGATCCTCTGTTCCTTTGTTCTGACATATTTCCATTGTATAAGGCTCTAACAATAGAACTGTAATGACAAACAGAGTAAAAGAGTAAATAAAAACTAAAACAGTTATACCATTTTTATGTTTTAGAAGACTATGAGGTAAAATACTTCTTGTACGTAATTAAATTAAATTTAAAGACAGTACAGAAATATTTGGAAATGCTATACTGACGATTATCCACTGCCTTCATATAGGTCTATGTCAGAACCAGAGTGTTATTTTAGATACACAGAATAATGTACCATTTATTCCTTAACACTAGTACACCGTACTATACAATTTACATGGGTGATACTGTCCCACTTCAGTTCATGGTAAGACATTTGCAAATGCAACATAAGCTAAAATTTGAAAATAATTACTTTTCTCATACGAGCCAATTTAAGACTGTTGAAAATTCTGTACAGTGTTTATCGAATTCTGAAATATTTGGCTAGCCAATGCAACACACATCGCAGAGTTAAAATTGTGTGATAGATTTTATAGCTAAGAAAGCATTCCAGATATTACGTATGCTATGCACTGGAGTGCATTCTTCACATAGGTGAAAAAACAGAAAGCTGTACTAATCATCCAAAATCCTGTTCTCACATTATTGAGATACACAAGTAAGATCTGCAGCACTGTTGTAGTTTTATCTTGTTGAAACTTCATCAATTTTGTTGTTCTTAAATCCATGACACAAACAGAAATATAAACATTGCTATTTACATGAACTAAAGCAATATCACAAGAATTCATGGTTTGAAGAAGTTAATGTCACTTGTGATAGTAGTTAAGTACCTAAATATTTTTAAGAATGGATAAAGGAAATTATTGCAATAACTTTAGCAGATAATATTTTCGTAAAAAGAATATTAATAGATCCATTCCTGCTTGTGGTTCTTTTATAATTTTATTAGTTTCTAGAATTCTTTATTTTTTTAAATAATTCATTATATATTCACTATTAAGTTTGTTAGATCTAAAACAGAAGGGGGGTGTTTAATTTTAAAATTTTCCACTAATGAAATAGAACATGTTTTTTGAAGTGCAGTATGTTTGAAGTGGTTACTCTGCCTGACAAAAATCAAAGATTGTTGAAAAAAATCCCTCAAGATGCACAGTAATCTCCTGAGATTGCGACAACATGGGTATATGGAGTAGAAAGGAACTAAAGAATGCATATTTTATTACAGTTCCCATTTTCAGAAAAAAAATATACAGAAATACAAAACGTCTCAACATTATTTTCAATAATAAAAGGTACTTTTCACTTAGGATACACGTGGCTGTGTGTATGTATTGCTGTGTATGTGTCTACATTTAATATTTCACATACGTGACCATGTCTATACGCTATACAAGGATACTTGCTTTTCATTGTAGAAAGAATATTTGGGAAAAAAGTATTTTGAATTATTAGAAAAGTAGCATAAACTCAGAGAAGGAAAATACAATAATTTTTGCTGATACAGTAGAGCCCCAAATATGTTCTTCACTGAAAACTAGATTCTGAACAGTTGACATGCATGTTTTCCAAGCAAACACACTGGTTTATAGAAATAGCTTTACGAATGCAGCATCCCATGCCTATAGCTAGCCTCATTGAAGATTCCTACATTATTTAAGACTAGTGGATTGTGGATAGGGATCTAGAGGCTGCATCTGTACTAATAAATTAAATAGTAACTAGAAATGTCATCCAGCACTGGAACCTGATCATCTATAGTTTTAAATTAATAGCATGGTCCTTAGCAGACTTCTGGCCCACGTCAGCTATTATTGTCCCTGTGGTTTTCAAATACAGCTGCAACGTTGTAGAGGTATTTTGGGGAGGCAGTTTGAATGCACTCACACTGGTTTAAAGGCCAAGATAGTTTATTAACACCATGATGGGCTACTCCAGGCCAACTGGTCTTGAGCACCAGTGAGCATTCCTGGGCACACCTGTTGCTTCTTGGCATAGGCGTGGACTCATAGTCCAAGGTGACATCTGTTTCTGACCCTTTTATATGTTTCCAGTAATACACAAAATGTGTCTTCATCAGTTAAATACTGTCATTTAGCTATTATACACAATAAATTAGGGCAGATAGAAGGACTTTGGGGTTTGACGTCTATGTTTTGAGTCTTCAGACATTCTCATCTTGTTAAATGTATTGATTCTTGAAAAGCCTTCTCTTTCTTTGGTATAATCTTTTTTACCACTCTGTAAACAGCAACTATTTAAAAATCAAAATAAAATGCTGATTATTAAAGCTATAAAGTTATTGATAAAGCACAGAAAATATCTAAATAGTAGCAAATCTGGACAGGAGCTTGGTCCTGTTCTGTATACTCAGCCTGTCGCAGCTTTAGAAGACTCAATACACCATCTGACTACGCAGTTATTTTTTCAAGAGATTAGCCAAACACATTGTCTTTCAATCTGACTGACTAATTTTGTTCTGACTTCAGACTTCAAAGAGATAGCAAGCAAAGATCACTCTTTTCAAAAACTCTCAAGTCATTTGCAGATTTTTTTTTATGTTGGTTTTGAAAAAGAATAATATTGCCTCACCCTTTCCACCTCATCTCCTAAAATATCATTTGCATTAATAGATACAATTTGTAAAATATATGAATTTATAGAGACTTTTTTAATGATAGGCAAGACATCAAATGGAATATCTGCTTATATAACATGAGATATTTAATATCTAGTTCCTCATACAGTAATCCCAGCCAATCTGTAAATTAAAGAATTCATTAGAGTGAGAATGAAGGAGATATTTTGCCTCCCCCTATTCTGCTTTTCCTTTCTCTTGTTTTCCTTAGCATTACGGCTGTAATGCTCTGTGTGCTTTCCAATTAGATATAGAGCTTTCATCATATTCCATCATACTTTTAAATGTCTCTCACACAGATAGAGATGAGTCCTGTAGCTCGAAACTAAATTGGTCATGAGGAGCACAGCACAGGGATATGACTTGCAACTCAACTCTGCGTGCATTAGAATATTCTCCAAGGTGAATCAGCTCTGGAGTTAGAAGCGATTCCCCTTCATGCCCTCCAAGTGTTTTGGAAGTGGTTGGAGTAAAGATGTTTGGCTTGATTTGGTTTAAGTGCTGATCTGCTGTGGTAGGAAATCTCCTTTTCCAACAGTTTTGGTAAAATATGGAGTCCCTTCTGTTATTTTCCCCAGGTGTATTATCTCCTGTTACAGTGTAAATCGGGCTGCTTTGAAGATTACATGCCTTATGCTTGGTCATTGTAGAAAGACACTTCGTCCTGAAGAAAGAAAATAATCAGAGAAAAGCATCTGCAAATACCTGCAACACTGAATTGCTGTTAAGTCAAAAGAAAGAACATCAACAGTGTCTATCAGCAGCTCAACATACTTCTTAAATTAGATGTTACATGCAGGTGCAATTAAAAAACAGCCACTTCAAGCACTAGCTGTTAAACTATGGGATGTCTTATGCCACCTGTCCTTCTGTGGGACTGAACCTTTCCAGATAACACAGCTGAATCAACTGCCCTTTACAATTCATGTACCACAGGCTCATAAATTGCATTCCTAAGGAATCATCATTGATGTCACCAGTGAAGTCACAATGATATTCTTTGAAAAAAACCCCTGTGACCTCTTGCTTGTAGTTTGTTAGCTGGATATAGTGATTCTTTAATGTTCTTCAAATTAAAAATATGTATATATGACATTATCGGAAATGTATGACATTCTTAAAATTCAAAATACCTTTTGCCAGCTTTTCAATACGTATTATACTTTTTATGACTGCAGACCTATCCACTGCAAAGTTTTGTTCTGTCAGCAATTTATATTTTCCCCCATCTGAAAATCCAGAAATGAATATTTCCCATCACTGAAATCACTAAAATTCAAAGGCAATAGTAGGGTTAGTTGCATCCTGAGGATTGTTTAAACAGAATTAGTCATAAAAATTAATTAATTTTAGTGTGCCTTAGTTAAACTCAATTAACTATGTCATAATATATTCGGCCTTAAAGTTATTCAAACAGAATTTATCTTAATACATTTTTAATGAAGAGCTACAGGTAAATATTAGTATTTTTGGATAAATTTTAGATTATCATATGAACCATAGAGGGGCTTCTACGTGTGGTTAAGACCTTCACAGTTAGCAGGAGAGAACTGACTCTTAGAAATTAAATTATTTTAAATGTGCTGTTATTTTAAACAAGAAGGAGCCATAAAGAGATTTAAAATAGTTTCTGTAATATTGGTTCAATAATGTCTTTATTTAGTTGGGATTAAAAGCTTTTTTTCCAAGTCCCTCCAGAAGACTTTAATAGTTATTATTAGTATTAATATTACGGGAATGGTTTTACATATTTGCTCCCTCCCTAAGAATTTTCCTCTTCTCCAAACTTTTACCCTTTGAAAATGAGCAAAATCCCACAGAACTGAGAGAAAAACCTGTATGAAAATGTATTTTATGAGAGAATAAGGAGAACATAAGGAGATAACATAAAAGAATAACATTTCCTTTTATTAAGGTTGCTTATAATGTTATTGCATCTTTCACAACACCTTCAAAGATATTATACAAAATAGAAATACCAATACTCAGGCACGGTTGTGAAATATCTGAACAACTAAATATGTATTAAGATAGTCATTAGAGCCTAAGGGTTTTTACGTTTTCTCAGTTAGTCATTTAATTCAACAGAAGTTTACAGTGTAGGGACAAATGTCTGATTTTTCTCAAGTGGCTTTACATGCTGTTTTTTATGGAGTGTGTACTGAGAGACCTTTCCAGTTGGCACCTTTTAAAATCAGGGCGATAAAATTGTTTCAAGCTGGACAAAAATTCCCAGGATTTATTTTCTCAAACTTTGCCTTTAAAAACATAACAAAGCTCTGAAATGCGGAACAGATTATCTCCAGCGACTATCTAGATGTGTATTACATGCTTTTTGTTGTGATCTTAGGACCATGGAGCTCCAAGTATAATACATCCAAGTATCCTATGCTATTCGTGATGAGGTTTCAAGATAGTTGTCCTAAGCAGGGAATGTAATACTTTAGATGCATCTGCTCTAGCTTTGGAATAAAAGCAAGAATGTCTCTTGGTTAGGATGCTAATGTATAAATTATGTTCTACTCAGTAAAAGGGAGGACCCCGTATTATATACAGTGTATATCCTGTGTTAACAAGTGCCCAATCTCCAAAGCTAAAAGAAGAAAACTGTTCCAGTACAGTACATACTTGTCATGCCCTCCATTCTAGGTCAGTGTACGCAAGCCTGTGTCAGACTCAACACAATGAAGAACTGCAACCACTAATTTGGCATCGTTATAGAACCAATATCCTATCTGGATTTGGATACAGAGCTGTGAATTCCAAAGTAGGTATCAGTCATGGAAATCCTTATAGCAAGTCTCTGTGTTTGCAGTTACAGAGAACAATAGAGAAGGTACTTACAAATCGTACTCACAGGAAATTACACCAACAGACGAAAATTTTAAACATTCTGTTTTCCAATGTAAAACTGTTTTAAAGCTGATTATGTCCCGCAACGAGCCTATTCATCACTATGTTCTAACATATATACTGAGGAACTCCACAGCAGGATAAGGATGCCCCATTTGCCTGAGTTTAATTTCTTTGAATGGTTACCTGAAACAATAGTTCGTGTGATCATAGTTGTCGTAGACTTTAAAAAAAAGAACAAAACCAACCCAAACAATCCGTTCTGACCTCCTTTTTCCTGCCTTTTCCCCATGGCAAGTTGTATTTAAATTGAGACATGAGTGCCATGAACCTTGTAATTGATCTGTCTGTGGCTCAGAGGCTTAACTGTGGATTAGGGTCAAAAGTTTGTAGTGTCACTGATTTCTGAATGCTTCAGAACATAATTTTTACCACTGGCCACCAGGGAGGATAATATATAAACTGAAATATTGGTATAAGAATGCCATAATTCTGACCTGATGAAAAAACTTGGATTTTTATTGAATTCCTGAATAAATTAATGTATTTGTTTTGTAGACAAATATAATGTCTTTTACTAGTAAGTGGAAAAACAAAATCCTAGAAGATTTATATTTATAAAGACTTCATGATTTTTTTATCGTACAATGAGGGTGCTTTATATTAAACCTGAAAAGGAAATGGACCACATTCCCCGTGAACCTCACCATGCAAAAAAAGGTTTCCCATTTTAGTTAAGTGGGAGCCCTGTTGACTACCACTGGTCTCTGCGTGACGTGCCACTCCTAATATCAGAGACAAATCTGTGATACCAGTTCCCTCTTTGTGCCATAACAAGTGAAGCAGAGACACGACCTGTTATTCAGAACCTCTGCAAAAATGTGATGTAGAGCTTTCCCTTTTAAAGTGCTCCTCTACCTCAGCTCCTGAGCTGCCCTTTTCTGTCATGCTTAACTCAAGCGGGGTTGATATAAGGCTGTTGGCATTAAGAATTCTCTCTGTGTACACCTTGCACCACAGGCTACATCCATGCCACTGGGCAGCCTGCAAGCTCTCTTGACAGATAATGTTAGTTTGTAGAGTCAATATATCTTTTCAAATCTTCATAGAATTTAAAGCATATGACATCTTTTCCCAAGGTCTGTTCCTGTTGACTGTCTTTTCATCCATTTCTTGCCTAAAAAATAATTTTAACATATTTATGAAATTCAGTATGAATTCTTAGAAGTTTGAACTGTCCTCTTTTTCCCTTTGGTATTGTTTTGCTGATATTTTCCTTCTTTTGATGCATAATTTCTCTGTTTTCTTTAGAAATTCTTCTTTACTTCGGACTTTGTAAGCCAAATTGCTTATAATATATATGCTTCATATTCTAGTTTATAAAAGGCACGTATATCAGTACCAGAGCTGCACAGTAAAATGCTTATGTGCTTACTACACATCCATACTCAAAGTACACTTCCAGTAAATCATTGCTGTAAAGAGCAACAGTTGAGTGAAAGGTGTTTTAGACCGGTTTAGACCCTTGCATAGCTTCAATATTTTTTCAGGATTCTTGATCTGTTTCACAGAGTAAATCAGGTTTTTGTCTACAAAGATTCTTTTTTTTTTTTTTCCTATTTAGACTATACTAAACCATAAAACTTCAAGGGACAATCTATACAGGGTGCTACAACAAAATAGTTTTATATTGCACTCAGCAACTTTGTTGGACACTGGTCACACAGTACTAAATCTGTTGTTCATGGTTCTTTGCCCTCTTCAAATACGGGACACTTGAGCATGGTACAGCAGTAAAATATCTTTGACTGCAGAGAGCCTACCCATCTGCTAAAGTGGAGAGCCCTTGTTCCAGCAGCAATGAGTTGCCTGGAATGAAATTTTGTAGTGGACAGATGTACACATTGATGACTACAGTCTGAATTCACGGCTCCTTGCTAGAACAGGTTGTGGACTTGGGAGGAAAAAAAAGAGTAGTTTAACAAGTACATGTAGAGTTCGCACGGATTTGCAACTTGGAATTTAGCCTACTGTCCACTAAAGATATCTGATTATTTTCTTAGTCAGCAGGATACTTCAGAGAGAGGGGATTAGAAGAAAGATTTTAGAAGACAATAGAAGAGAGTAATATAATAGTCTACTTATCTGTGTTTCATGAACTGCTTATATCTGCTATTTCAGCATTTATCCTGTGAAGTTTTAACTCCTCATTACACTATAGATTTGATTTTCAGCAATTCGAAGGATTTTTTTTCCCAAAAGCAGTTGTCCACAACATCTGTGCAGAGCTAGTAGCACAGAAACTAGGTTCTCATTATCAGTAATTTAACAGCTGCTTAAAAGATCCCCAAAACATGACTAAGGATAATCTGGTATTTGGAAAAGAGATCAATTTTCATAAAAATAAAAATAAATACAATATGGCACTCACCTGAGCCAATACAGATGTTAGTAATCACATTAGCTTTATTTCAGATGGAAAAATATATTTTCTAAATGTCTAGCATGAGACTGTGATAAAAAACAATCACTAAACCCAAAGCAGAAGAGTTCGTTTGTAGTCAGTGAAAGCTTTCCATCAGCTAATTTTAAAATTATAATGTGCAGAATTGAGGTAGTCCAAGAATTTCATATATGGGAGGATATTCAGAAAAATAATCAGAACAGGACCTAGAGAAAGAAAATGTGATATTCATAAAAATGAGATCCTTAAATATTACTGTAATGTCATTAAAAGATGAAAATATGAGAGTAAAAGTCTCCAAATAATACTGATAGAGCTGTTTTGCAAGGGAAAGCGGTCATTGTGGAAGAATGAATGAAGGGAGGAGAAAAATATTTTTTGTGCATATTCTTAATAGCAAATTAAAAATTATTCACTATTTGAGAATTTTCTCTCCTTTTCTTTCTTTTTTTTTTTCCCCTCATTCCTTTTTTGTCTCTGACCTCTTTTGCAAGACAGAATATCTGAAAGATTGAAGCCACTTCTTCGAAAACGGCGTGTCTGGTCCCTGGGTGCAATCCAGCCTTGCATTTGTACCATCGGATTGGGAGGATCAAGCCTGTACATGACCATAAACTCCCTCCTTGCAGGTTGCATCGTACTCTGCATCTGGTCTGCAAGAGGAGTCAACTGAGTCTTGAAGCTGTAAGACAGGAGCACTGAAATACAGATGCTTATGACCAGACAAAACCTGAACAAGGACTTGAAGATAGCTGTACCACGGCACAGGCATAACAACAAAAAAATTATTCAGATAAGTCCTGCTCTTCTTCCCCTGGGGGTAACGCTTGTATGGAGAAGCCAGGAGACAGAAATTACTTTGTTTCATACAATCAAACCAGACAGTTCCAATAGGAACCCAACTGCAAAGGGCTGAATTAATTCTTGACCAAAATTAAATTAAATATTTGAAAGACGATTAACAGAATTCTTGCATTAAAACAACTGAAAGGTCCAGATAGGTCAGTTTCATGTCATCCCACTGAAACTTTTTTTTTTTTCTTTTAAGCATTCATTTACCTGTGTAGGTGCTGGAAGGCAAATATTTCTGTCAGAGCATGTTTAATACAAGATGATTTGCTTATTTTCTTCTTTTCTTATTTTCCACAAAACTGCCATTCTAATCTACATAAAGACAATTTGCTTTGATATAAGACTATTCTTTTTCTTTCTCTTCTTTCCCTTTTCCTTTCTCATACTGACTAAGCAGTTTTCTGTTAACGGTTCATTCAGGCTTAGATATGGATCTTAATTAACAGAAAAATTGTCAGCAGGTACTACTTCCCTGCTCGGGAATAGAAAAGAGTCCCAATGGCACAGATGGTCTCTGCATCAATTTAAAGAACTGCCACTATATAAATAGAGCAGATGAAGAGGAGAGTGTATGTCTTTATTAGATGCACTGCTCAAAACATGCTGTGTGAATCAAAACCTAAAGACTATATTGTGTCCTTCAGCAAGGATGAAAGCTTGTACTAAACGAAGAATGTAGAAAATGAGCCATACATTTGGCTTTAATGAGAGCAAATGATAGAGGGAAAACGTCATAGTAAGATCTTGCTAATAATCTAAATTTTTTTTTTTCTACTCTGCAGAGGGGCAACATTAAAACCTTCTAAATTTTGTATGCCTGCCCCTTTCAGACCAATTCCAGTATTTATATATAAAGTGGGCTTCATATTCAGCTACAACAGCCAGCAGCCTGATGGCTCCCATTAATCTGACAAGCGAAAGAAGCCGTGTTTGAATCAGGATATAGAGGAACTTAAAATACTGGCCTTCCAGCTAAGGGACTTAACAATTTACATTTTGATATCATTCTTGCTTAAAAAATATGATAAAATAAATCCATCATAGATTGAACAAATCTCCAGAAACGAACAAAAATAAAATTTACCTCCAAATGTTTCCGTAAGAAGATTTACTGTTTTGGATCTGACATGTTCTCGTTAAAATCAAAGTATAAGCATGGGGAGAGATCATCCAATCTACCTGAACTGCATATACTACGATTTGTTGCTTAAACTTCACAGATCCGAAGTCAAAAGAAAAGTTTCTTTCTGTTAAGTACACAAGTCAGTTTATCTGTACTTTCCTAAGCTAAAAGTTATTCAGACACCTGAACTCGATTTACCACATAAGTAAAGTAATAATACCTAATTCCATTATTACCCTACAAGTCAATACATCTGAGTAAAGACGCACATCAAAATTATGCCATTTACCAAGAGTGAGGTATCACTCATGGAGTGTGGGTCACACTTATATGCCCAATCTCAGTATCTATTCCTTTTATTTTTTCTTTTTTTTGTTCATTTTAAGTACTGACTCTGACATCCACACCTATCAAAAAATATACATTAGTTTCATAGTATTGCTTGCTTCCCCTCCTTTATTTGATCTTCCACCGCCTCTTCATTTGTAGCAAATGTTTATTACCTTTTGCTATTGAAAATTGTCCACTTATTTTCGATATCGTGCTAAAAGGGTCAGATCGTACAATAGAAACCTTATTCATAAAAGTGTTTTGTCGTCACTTACAGTAGCTTCTGTGAGCAAACTGAAGTGCAAATTTTTTAAGTTAGGATTATTATTTTTGGAGCATTCACTTAAGTAAAGTTTACTTCTTCAGAGAGTGAACTAGTAGAAGTTTAGGACATCTTTCAAAGCTGGAAGGCAACATTGTAAGAATGGATCTTCCACCATCTTCAGGAGAGCAAGACTTTTGCTTGATTACTTGTTTTTTTCTTCTGTATTGCAGACAGAGTCAACTGTGCACACACTAGGTACAAGGCAAGGAGGTCTAAACGGTATCCATCTCCAAATCTTTGTTTGGTTGAACTTTGTGGTTTCAGAATTGGCAATCCAAGTCCATGAACTCCAAGTTGATTTTCTTTCATAGACTGTCACAAGAGTATTACTTTCCTTTCTCTTGGGTATTATAAGATAGAAAGCCCTCTGGGTATGGGGTCAGTTTGACAGACTAACACTCTGAGACATAATCATATTTTGTGTGAGACATAACCGGTCTATTCTGGTGTTATTCAGTAATATATATCTGTGGTGAGTTTTTACCAGTTCCCAGTCTCTTCCTGTGGAACAGCTGAATAAATGTGTCTCAAGTCACTATAGTCAATGAAAAGATGAAAGAATTATTTCACAATATTTTTGATAGTAGCTTTGTGGTTTACATGTTCTGGTGAATTTTATCAAATGTTGTTTTCCCAGAAATACAATAAAGGAACTCTAGCTACTTAAGAGTATTTTGATTTAAAACTACTTATTTTAAAAGTCAATACTGAGTAAAAATCAGTAAAAGCCACAGATTGCATCAACATGCCAACTAGATTTCTTCTACGTGGGTGATTTCATAAAGTCTATTAGGCAGAAAGTTAAAGGTTTCTGCTATAGTAGTACTACTGAAACTCAATGTAAATTTTAAATAGCTTCATCTATTCCTAAGAACACTGAGACATCTGGATAAGAGTTCTCTGTTGGCGACTTAATCAAAGGTTTATGCCGAAACCCTCTTACCCTGCAGCGGTAAAAGCTCTGGACACCAAATACATCCAAATTAAATCATTGCAATGCTCTCTCATATTTTCTGATTCATAATCTATCTCCTGTAATAAAATAATGCTTACTCTTTATTTGTTCAAAACTTTGCAAAACACTATTTAAATGTTACATAACTAGCATTCTTAAATATGTACTTATGCACTCGTGTCTAGAGAACATGTTGAAAAGAGCAATATTTTGAAACCTTATACTTTTGATATTGTTTTTGAGGAAACAGTCTTACAAGCTATCGGCCATTGGAAGTTATTACTTACATGTTTTATAGAAAACTCTTCTACTTTGAAGATTTCTGCTGTGCCAGTCAAATAACTCATGTACTTTCCTAACACTTCACAGAAGACTAGAATGAGACCTCACTGCAATATTACATAGGGAAAGCAAATAATAAAACTTTCCCTGCAAAAGTTAATAATTCGCATGGTTTGCTACAGTAAAGCCTCTTCTAATTATATGTGTTGTATTTAAAAAAACATCAGTTGGTGATGGAGAAATTAATCAAAAATACTTTAAATATTGTTTCTGTTCCATGTCTCTAATACAGGTGCCTATATATGCACATAGACTAAGCTTCTTGATACGACACATGTTCTCTTATATGAACTAGTCCCTGAACACTGAAGTGCATGAAAACTGCTGTAAATTCTTATTAATGGATAATGGGTGTTCCGTTCAGTGCAAGTTACTCTACCCAAGAGAAAAGTATCTTCAATCTCCAATATTTTTAAAACAAGCTTAAAAACCTCAGCTGCCATACACTTCTACTTAGACCCGAAACTTCACCCTTTAGACATCTATGCTTTAGTCAGGCACGACAATACTAAAAATGTACTACTCTGAAAGCTTATAAATTAATATCTGTTTACCACAGTCGGATGAAGGTGAAATTTCAATATCAACTCTAAATTTTCTTGTAAATAATTAGGTAGTTTGTAACATTCCTGTTCATAGTTCTTCTATATACTAGTTTGGTTAAAGTAGGATCCAGCATGTCAGAGAAAAAAATCACATCTCTATGGCTTCTTTATCCATTTTATTCAATAACATTTTTTAAAAACTAGAACAAGTGCACTTACGAGAAGAAAAGGGAAGTTTAATGATTAATGACTCTGACACTACAAAAGAAATTTAAGTTACGGAAAAAGGATGTAGCAAATCATAAAGTAGTAAGCTGGACCCCATCTCAGCTATATTTAGAATTAGCCAGAACTAACTATCCATAAGAATAACAGTAAGATCTTGGCTAATATAGTGAATTTATCTGAATATAACTTGGTAGTAAGCTGTAAGTGAAAGAAATGTGTTAAGTGAAAGTAAAGTAATAGACGGCAAAAAAATAACAGAGAAGAAATACTAAATTTTAGTGAATAAATGCAGTAAATAAGCCTTCCTCATTCCTGAATGTTCTTCCCTCCTGTTACTATCAGTGCCAGAGAGGGTTTCTTTGAGTTTCAAGAATACACTGGACAAGACTTTTCTTCCATGTCCTGACATCTTGGATGAAAAACTGTACATAAGCTGGTAATGTGTAATTGCACCCCGAAAAGCCAACCACAACTTTGGTTGCATCAAAAGAATTGTGGCCAGCAGGCTGAGAAAGGTGTTTCTGCCTGCTATTTTGCTCTGGTGAGACCCCACCTGGAGCACTGAAGCACTGCACAGGACTCTGGAGTCCTCAGTACAGGAAAGACATGGACCTGTTGGAGCAGGTCCAGAGGGGGACCACAAAAATGATCAGCCTATAAAGGAAAGGCTAAGAGACAAGGAGTTGTTTAGCCTGGAGAAGAGAAGGCTCTGGGAACAGCTTATTCAGGCTTTCCAATACTTAAAGGGGACCTACAAGAATGATGCAGACAAACATTTTGGAAAGGTCTGTTGCAACAGGGCAAGGGGTCTAGTTTTAACCTAAAAGAGGACAGATTCAGACTAGATAGTAGGAATAAGGTGAGGAATGAGGGTGGTGAAACACTGGAACAGATTGTCCAGTGTGGTGGTAGAAACCTCATGCCTGGAAGTATTCAAGGTCAAGTTGGATGGGTCTCTGATCAACCTGACCGAGCTGAAGATATTACTCCTTATTACAGGGAAGCTGGTCTAGATTACCTTTGAAGATGTCTTCCCAAACCCAAACTATTCTACAATTCTACAATTCTATGATTTTATGAACTGCAATATACACAAAGTAGAGGGGCTATTCTTGGGACTACGTACCTTTAAGAATGCCAGCAAAGACAAAAAAATAGCAGCATAATACAGGAGAGATTCTCTTTGACCTTTCCATGGTCCTTATTCAGCCTCTGTTGCCACAATAATTGGATGTCAACTAGCATATTATTAATACATGGGAGTTCACAGTGTCCAAAGGCATAACGACATTTTGATGTCAGTCAACTGCGTCACAGAGAGGCTAAGGGTTTTTCAACGGAGAAAGCTGTAGCGGGAAAGGAATGGAAGATTTGGTTTTAAAAGTTCTGGATTAGCATACCTGTCACTAGGCAACTTTTTCTTCCAATTCACACTGGGGCTCCAGCTAGATCTAGAAACATAAAAAAACGAAAAATAAATTCCCTTACTTTTCTTGAATATATTTGCAAGAGAAATTGCTGCAAAGTCTGGAAATCAGAATTTTGGATAGGAGGTTGATATCTGATACCTGAAATGCATTTCAATTTCAGCTCATCTTTCTTATACTATGAGCAAGCATGTACTCTCTTTCCATAAAGGTAACTGTCTCTGAGCAAAACTTCTGTAACGGCTCTTCATAGGCCTCAGTTCTGACACTCACCAACTGATATTCCAGGTCCCCAGATACCACAGTTGTAACATCACAGAACTGGTATCATACCAAACAGGTTACAGTGGCCAAGTAAAAGACACTGACGTAAAGTATAAAAGTGTTTAGTGGGATCATAAGGACAAGTCTTCCCAAATCCAGCAAAATGAACCCTGATGAGCTGTAAGAAAGAGGAATAACAGCCATATAAGAACAAATGTCTGGAGGAAACAACCAAGATAAGAAAATAGTAATAGAAAATAATAATTTAAAAAATAATATTGAAATTGCTAGGCTGGGTTGATGATTCTTATAACTTTTTAGCTATTTCATTACTGTCGGTTCAGAAGTACAGGACATATAAAAGTAATAGTTTCCACCTCAAACTGAAAATGTCCTTTTCAGCCAGGGTTGTAAAACAAAAACTGCATTAGTGAGACGAAGTTTTTTTCTTCATCCTATTGATAATCCAAAGGACTCAAGAGTTTTGTATTATACATGAAATTGTAACAGTCTGATTTTAAAAATGAACCCTCTGGAGGCCTGAGGGGACTGACTTTTCAACAACTAAAGCTCTGTAAGTTGTAGGCAAGGGCAACATTAAAACAGTATGTCATCAACTTGGGCTCGCATCGTTGTGACTCAAACTAACACATGGCTTGCAATTATTTTAAAATCTCTTGCTTTTAAAAATGTGTCCAACTGTGCTTCTATCTGAACTTCTTCCTTACTCACTGAATAAAACAAACAAAAGATTTTAATGAAAATAAAACAACCACCAAGCACATACCTGACCATAGCTAAGAAGCCCATTACTAGAAAAACTGTCCTAGGCATGGAGGAGAGCAGTTAACATAGGACTATCTAGATCTCTACAGTTAATAACCATCGTGTTAGAGGCCTAAATATATATCTAGTACTTTGCAGTACTCTCCTGGCTTCATCCTTATGTACTTAAACTTTCTTGTAAACCTATCCCAAAGTCTACAAGCTGAAAGAAATTTTAAAAATAAAATCCAGTTGTGTGATGGAGTTACTGAGGCACATCTGTAAATGTGAGTGCAGAGACACTCACAATCATCTGCTTTTGTGACGAATGAGGTAGACATGACCCAGGCTTGGTTTAGAAGCCTTGCAGTCATTTTCATATGGCACACTCAATGAGCTGAAAAGAAGTGTAACTTAGACTTCCTCCAACTAACCTCATTTATGAATTAATTAATTAAGCTCCATCCTAAACAGAATTAGCTAGCTTGCTCTTACTGTTCCTGTTAGAAGACTATTAACTAATATCACTGTTAAAAGTTTTGGAGATCTCATCATTTTTGTCTATGAGGCCTCACCAGCACCTTCTACAATGCTATACTGAGATCAAAATTACACTTGTAAAAGGAGGTAATTCTTCAAAAATTTTAAAATATGGAGCCACCAGTGAGTTTTTCTCCAGGTACGTGCCGCTCCAATTTGTTTCTCCACGTTACTTCCCATCTCTCCTTCTCTAGAACTTAAGGTCATTTATTTCTTTCTACCTAATATCCCAAATCTCTTTGATGATGTAATTGGTGCTGTCTGTCAACTGTGTGCTATCCGTGAAGATCACAAGTCCAAGATTATTACAAAAAGACAACCCTTCAGACTCATATATTTTTACCCTCATGATTAATAAAACCTAAAATAAAGTCAGCCTCAGTAGTAATTCTTCGGGATTTACTGCAGTAATGACTTTCTTCAGAATAATCTGCTGATGCATTTTTCATCCCATCAGCAAAATTATTAGTCCCCAATTCTTCCACTATGCTCTTTGTCCACAACTACATGACATAGACAATATATTTTAGTTGCCATTCTTTAAAAAAAACATGACAAAAAAAGAACTAATTTGTTATATCTTAAATGAAAAATATTTTCTGTGGTGTAATTTGCTTTTGTAAAGAGAACTTGTATTTTTGTCCTAATTCACTTCCATTCTTTCATTGATAAGGAATATTATACTGAGATTAAGCAAACCTGTTCCTTTCAACTCCCTTTCCCCTTCATTTCTTGCAAAGCTTTTTTATAGTCAGATAGCATGATGGTGATGTTAAGACATTAATTAAATTCATTTTCCAGATATTCTGCATTTGCAGCTTTCTGTCATAGTTCTTGGGTCTCGGGGATTCTGACGTAGATTACTTGACTTTGCTATCATAAATGCGTTCTTCTCTTCAAGTTTTCTCTGTTATGTGTATCTTTCAGCTCTTCATTCTTATATGCAATGATGACTGACATTTCCATTCAAAATGCCTGCAAAACAGTAATTTATTATTAGGGGTACTGGCAGATTATCTTCTATACCCACATCTTCCTCTAGTGGAGTGCCATTTCTATTTTTCCTTTATCTTTTTTTCAATTGGTATAGCTAAAAATGTTTTAATTTTTTATGCAAGATCTGACTCAGCTTGACTTCTGGCAGTTTTCATTTTACCCTTAAACTTCCTGACCTCTAAGATATACTCTTCTTTGCTGGTTTCTAATATCCTTTCTGAAGTAGCTGTTTATCCAGCAGAGCCTAGAGTTGCGTCTTACAGTTTGTCTCCTTTGTTCAAGATAGAAATTAAAATTACTTTTTTATTGTTAATATTTTAAAGAAATTCCTAGCTTAATTTAAATCCCTAATCTTCTCAGCCCAATTGATTCATTTGAGTAAATAAAAATACTTTCCTTAATTTCTTGAAGTCTGGCCTTTTGAAGGTAGAAAAAAGCACTGCTTGTTTGAATTTGGAAGTCTTAAGAGACTGATTCTTTGTTTAATCAGCTGAATGATTTTCAGTTCTTTTGTTGAAATTACACGTGTGTCTTCTGTAACCACAAAACGAAATTAATCTCATGTTATTGCTTGATTACATTGGTGTCATCTACCAGCAATGATGGATGTAAACTTCCAAAAATATCTAGGAGTAAACTTCCAAAAATATTTGGGTATTTACCTGCGCTCAGTCTTCAGCAAAATATTTATGAACTGTCAGACATCATTCTGTGGTCATAGCCATTTGTAACAAATAAACTACTTACCCTGTCAGAATCTGAAACAAAATGAATAATGTCATTGCCCCCTTTTCTTCTCTTTTTGATTTCTAACTTTCCTATAGTGAAAAATTTCAGAAAAATATTTACAGCTGCTGAAATGAATTATGAGTAAAATTTCTTTGTGTGGATGAAAGGAGAACTATGCGAGGTGGTCATTATACTACATATAAGGAGAACAAAGGACACCACTAATTTTAACAGAAGACAAAACTATGCCTCCCATTTCACAGGTTTCCAAAGGAAAATAGTTTCAGATTAGAAATCATGAACCATTCTGTATCTTAGTCCTACATCAGAATTCTCTGCATTTCCTACTGACAAGCAGAATCTTGGAAACTGTCTTATATTAATTCATGATTATAGAAATTTATGCTCTAAAAAGCAAAATTCTTATCTTCTGGGGAGGGAATACAGCACTAGCTTTATGAATTTATTTACAAAATATAGATCAAACCTTTTTCATTACGCAACGTGGTTCTTACTTTTGTAAGAGTAAGGTAGGGTGTACCTGTCCTGCTTTGAAATGATAAGTAAATAATTTTGGTAGTAACCCATGACTTAATGTATCAATTTAAATTTAACAAATGGCATTTTCTTTAAATGAAAGCATGTGAAACAAGATATACCGATATCATTAGAAGAAAAGTCTTTACTTCATTCCTTGGCTAAGTATGAAATGATGTTATAGTTTTTAGCTGTTACTCCATAACTGCATAATACCAATAAGCTTTAAGCCTTTCCTGTGGTGAAAGGTTGATTCAGTCTCCAAAAATAATCATTCCTGGCATTGTCCTTGCAGACATTGCCAATAGTATCAAAAGATATGTTAGTTTTATTCTGCAGTTTTTCTGCCCCTGCCGGGACCTTAGATATCTCAAACACTTCTCGTTCATGATTGAAGTAAATTCAAATCCTTTCAAAGGAGGAAAGCTGTTTAGACAAATCCACTGAGTTACTTTGTGCTGTTTCCTCATTTAGCTCACTTTCTGACCAGTTTCCAAAGTTGTGAGATTTTAATGCTGTAAGACTGTTAAAAAGGTCCGAATATTACTTTGGTTAAAAATCTGGAAATACATCCCACTCTGAGATTAAATTCCTGCTTCCCAAGTTTAAGAAGAATTCTTCAAAGGTAGAAAAAGTGAAAGGTTTACTCAAGTGGAAAAGAGCAAACAGCGTAGAGAAACCCAGAGGTGGAAAAAGGAGATAAAAAAGATAGGTATTCTGTTAAAATCTGGCAAATTATGCACAGCTACCCTGTCTGTTCATAAATAGGCCCATAAATATGAGCAAAAAGAAATTTTAATAAATTGTTTATAATTTTACTTTTCTCTTTTACGTTTCTCTACATCTCCCTTACTCTGAAACCATGTGGGTAGTGATCTTCCTGTCAGGCACAATATTCCAGAGTCTTATAAAAAAGTTTTCTATTTTCTACGTAGAAAGAAGGTAACAGAATGCCTATGACCCCAGCCAGAAGTCAGTAACAATCATTCCCAGGTCTACTGAACATTTAATTATTAATATCAGAAAAAAATGCTTCAACTGGAGACATTTATAAAAGTTCATCCGAGAATTACCACAACCGTGGGAGAATGTAGGAGGTGCAGGAAGATGCAGAGGGTTAGAGATGCAGGTTCAAAATTTTCTGTGTACATCTCCGGGCAGTGTCTCAATCAGTAGGTTACCGACTGTCCTATGGTGTCTCCCACAAGGTAGAACATAACTCTTTTGAGTGAAAATATAAACATGACAGCTATGTTCCCAGGTAACTGTTCAATATAGATGGACTGATATTTTTCATTGAAGAGACACAACTATCAGAATTTATTTCTTCTGGGAAGTGACTTGTAAGATTTTCACCCCCAGTGATATTTGATTCATTCCATATTTGCAACTGGCTCTTGAAAAATGACTGGTGATATTTCTGTGCCTTGATGCATTCACTTGCAAATCTATAAGGAGTGTCCTGAAGAACTGGTCAAGCAGTTATATCTCATATACAAATAGAGATTTGATTTTGTTTTGATTTTAGGTGAAAGAAAATTCACTCTATCATGACAGAAATCTGTGTTACTTTGTGCCAGATCATAATTAATACACCTTAATGTTTTTCTTTGAGAAGAGAACACTGGTCTATTTCACAGGCTGTTATGAGATACAAATTGTGAGCACTAGGCAGTAGAGCAATGAGAAGATCATAGGCTGCCTTACTTAAGATTTTTTTGCCATTCATTGCAAGCAACTTTTAAAGTCCAGTTTTAATTACCAAAATAACAAATTACATTTTAAAACTGCTTAGTTTTTAGATATATTTTTAGGTTTTATTAGAATATATGCTTATATTCTATGGTGAGCATTGATCTATGAAGCTTTTTTTGCATAAATATGTTTGGGTCTAAAATCTCAATTCGGACCTGTCAAATATATTTAAAATAGCACTATAGGATACCAAGTTATCCTTCTGGATGAAAATGTCTGTCCTATCTTATGTATTCATCTATCACAGAATCATAGAAAGACTGTATGTATATATATATAAAGAGTAACCTGAAATTAACATATATTAAATGATACACAAGAAATAATATGCAACTCAATTACACAGGCTGGGCTCTCCATTTTCCTTGACGAATCACCATAGTATATCTAATTAAGGATTACAAAGCTGTGGCTGAAGCTAACAGTTCTAGATGTTTCTTCTTCAGTGGATCTGAGGTAAGTAATCACATAGACAAGCATAAATGCAGAGCAGAGCAGAGAAGATGCAGTGTTTACAGTCTTATTTTTCTGGCAGTACATAGCAAGAGTTCAAAAGAAGAATGCAATGTGGAAATGAACTATACTTTCTGATTCAAACATGTTTTGGGTTGTTCAAGGCAGAAATGTTAAGCTGATCTGGATGAAAAATAGAACAGCAGCAACAAAAAACTGACTCCTAGAAGCCAGAGGAGGTTGCTAGGTGTCATCATGTGTCATCACTGAACGGTGTTGTCCTCTACAGCTGGTTAACTACAAATTATTAACCACAGACCAGCTAAGTCATCTTCATATGTCAGTATTCTATAAATCCAGGTTAACAGATAATGTTCAAACTGTAAATACTTCATATATATTCAAATGAAAATTAATAAATACATTCAAAAATGAGACTTTCAGTCTGTAAAATTGTCAATGTTCATCAATTAAAATAATGTTCCATGCCAACCTCCCCTCCTTTCACATAGGCTTAGCACCCTGATCCGTTTAACAATCTTGTTTCAGTTCAGTATTAATACATTATGAAAATCTAGCAATCCAAACATCTTTGTAAAACATCTTTTACATTATGTATTTACCTGCTCGTATGTCTTTAGCAAAAAGCTGTAGTCTAAAAAGTTCAGGTTTAAAAATTTGAAACAACAACCAACTTTGGATTCATAACACTTAAATAACTTTGTGAATAGCATTCAAGATTTTTTTCCAACCTTTGATTCAATTATCAACTATCTAGTGTGTATAAATAATTTCATTTGTGAGAATTAAATTCTGACATCAATCACATTTTATGAGTGGTAAAGACCTTCCAGTCCCCTCATGGGTGGGAATTCTAACAATTATGAACATATTTTAAGTAGAAAGAAAGATAAATTTAATAGCAAGAAAAAAACATTTTAAGAATTCTAATTTATGCTTAAGAAAAAAGAAGTATTTCCAGGTGTGCTGTACCTTATCGAGCAGAGTAGTTAAACTGTCATATTTTAATTACTATTGATAGTAAAATGTATTATGTTGTTCAAAAAGTCCATGCTATGACTCGTTAGACTTTTGCATTTAGTATTTGGTGACAAAATTCTGAATTAGTTTTGAATAGAAATACTTAAAACCAGAATCTCTGAGTCACTACAATCTACTTCGACAGAGTATATTTACTTTCTAATACATTAAGAAGAGTGATGGGTAAGGAACAAAGTGTCTCTATGCTTGGACAAACACCAAAAAATGTGGATGCTCTTGTGAACTGTATTTCAACTGTCTAAAGCCACTTGATTCTCCACAGCTGGGCTGGAAGTCTTGCAAAATTAAATATTTCAGCACTTTTGCTTCCCATCCTAGCCAAGTGGAGATAGTTTAGATTAGAAAAGGGAGGGGAAGAAAGGGCAGAGATAAAAAACAAGAAGGTAGCAAGTATTAAATATGAATTAGATTTTTAAATTTTAGCTGTTAATCTGAGATTCCACTAAAATTATGTTCTTAATTTGTGTAGCCTACTGACTCTAACCCTAGACTATGTAACGCTTTCTTTATTTACAGTAGACATAGAATATTTATTTCTAACCTATGTGGTGGATTTAGATCCCTGCCACACACTTTGTTCTGATACAGACAGCAGGACATGTGAGTCAGTGATCCTGGAACTCACAGACAGACTTCTAACAGTGCCATAACCACAACAGAAATGAGACCCAGTCTTGATTTCATCTTAGTTCCCCTGAAACCAAAAAAGCAGAATCCCGAATTTTTGATGGAACCCACTGTATCAATCACTTTGCATATTTCATTTTAACATTCTCATGTTAATCAATCTGAAGTTTAAATAAGCCAAACATATCTAAATTCTGGTATTTTAATATCCATTTTTCTTGATGACAGAACTATGGATCAGATGCCCTGTGAAAGTAAACACTGGACTAGATTAGCACTTTCTTTCTAAATGATACTGTACTGTGTTTCTTGGTCAAATGTTATGAGAAACTTAATCTGAGGCTTATCCTAGCAGGTACTGATGATTTGGTTCAAAACACTTATGCAAGCAATCTGGCTGGCTGCTTTAAAGCTTCTTTACAAAGAGAAAAATTTCATAGCTAGAACAGCTGCATTTTGCTCCATTGCCATCAATCAAAGTGTTTCAGTAACATAAGAAACTGAAATCCCACAACATGTACCCACTAATTGGTTCTTTCAATACTTAAGAGTTTCTTAATTATTTCAGTGAAAATGCTACTATTATTAACAGATTTTAAAAGTATGTTTGTATAAACAATTTATTTATGTTTCCTTTAAAAATAATTTTCTCAAGAAAACTATCCTGGCTGTCAAGGATCAGGAGCTGCTCTGGGACAGAAATGAGCTGGGAGTCACAGTGACCCCAGCACTCTAGGCTGGTCAGTGGTGCTCCCGCAGTCTGCAGTCTCATGGCACCTGATTGAGGTGGTGATAGCAACAGGTCCCAGTGATCAACCCAGGCAAGGCAAGACAATGAGCCAGGACCACAGTCCAGCTATGTCATTCAAAAATGGCAGAAGACTGGGCTAGAGGAAGGAGGAGAGATAAAGCTATAGTCCAAGGTCTTCCCAGCCAGCAGGTGGATGCAATAAACCTTTGGCTTTAACTTACCCTCTCAACCACACAAGCAAGTACCAGAGAGCCAAACTCAGCAGCAGTCTCTGCAATCTCTCCCCTGCCATCTCCCTATGGTAGTGCTGCTGTGAAACCATACCTGGGACTGCTGTGTGAGAAAAAGCTGTGAAAACAAGCTGTGGCTCCTCAGGGTTTTACCCTCTTCATTTGATAACTACGTTTTAATTTCACATCCTTGCACTTGGTCCATACTTCAGGTATGCCTATACTTGGCTTACCTGATACAGACCACTGACTTGACATCCTGGCTCAATCTTATACCTGTCTCATTCCCAAGGTGTTATCTGGCACCCATGGGACTCTCAGCTGAAATACTGTCACCCTTGGCTCCCGATTCTCCTTCTCCTTGGGAACAGATTTGTCTTGCTGTCCCCTGAGACCAAACACCACAGAGCAGCATGCACATGTGGGATAGATGGTCAGTAACCCCATGTACGCCTTGTGCCTTGCCGTCTTATGGGCAACAATTACAGACTTAACTCCTATCTCAGTGACCTTTTCCCCATACATAGCTGAAGATGCTATTGCGTAGAACACTTCATGTTCAGAAGTTGGTTATGTCATAACAGTACAATTTCTTTTTTAATTACAAAAATAAACGCCAAGATATGAGCAGAAAAAAGGTTATGAAAGGAGAATGGGTTGTATCAGTGAACAGTAACTATCCAGATGTCCTTACTCAGTACTGGAAAGAGCTGTACAATGAAGGACATTTGCTTTGTGTAAAATTTTTAAACACATCTCCCACATGCTTCCTTCAAAAATGCCTTGAAAAGTGACTTGGTTTTGCTGGAGAAAAGGTAGGACAGAGGTGAGGAAGTAAATGAGCTAACTACAATCTCAGTTTAGGAGGAACCTAGTGCTTTCACTATAAATACTATTCTGTGCAACTTTTTCTTTCAAAAACTTCTAAAACTCATCCATATCATTACTTCATGGTGCCTACTATCTTTTGCAGTTCTCACTGCATATTTTTCCCTAGCTTTTTAGCTGTCATTCCTTCTTTTTATCTCAGACTTCTCTTAGAAGAGCACAAACCCAATCACTCAAGCCTGAGTTGACATTTCAAGCCCAGGTTTTTCAAGTGGGTCAAAAATTAAAAATTAATCTTTATCTTGCAGAAGCCTTTTTCAATATTCCTTTAGTTATTTCCCTTCACTCCCGAATTTATTCCATTCTCAAGCACTGTAGTAATTCCTAATGGCAGTATAATATACCAGACAGCCATTAATCCTCTGGAGAATCTCAGCACTGGTACTGCCAATTAGTTTCTTGCACACCAGGATATTAAGAATTTTGTTGTATGTAGCCAGTTAAATTATGTTTTGTGCCGTATTGTGATAATTTTGTTATTTTATCAGATTTCTGTGGCTTTATTGGGTATAATTCACTAGATGTATGTGACAAGAAGAATGTATGAAATTAAGATAAAGTTCTCTAAAGGTTGTGGAGGTTTACTGTAAGAGAAAAGTTTTTTCTGGAAAGAAATATGCATGCATCCTATTTTTTAGTCTTTTTGAAACCTCTTTTGATGCAGGTTGAATGGGGTTTAGCAGTAGATATTTGTCTAGTGCTTATTCAGCATCCGAAGGAACCTAAGTCTCTACTGTCACCTGTATCTTCTCATCATCTGAATTGCTGTAATCACAAGATTAACAGCTTCGGGAGTAGGTGCAAATAGAAGCAGCTATTTTAAACACTTTGGTTTTAGGAAAAAAATCTCTATTCAGTAAACACAGATGTTTTTGCAAATTATTGCCAAGAGATCTTCTGAAAGGTTTCTTGTCCTATGTTAATGGACCTTGAATGATGATTTTCTCATCTTCCAGTTATGATAACGACTTTGCATTTGTCAGTTACCTGAACATCTTTGACGTAGCTATTCAAATGTTATTATTTTCATCCTAGGAGAAATATACTCTCTTGTTCTCAGTTTAAGAATTAACTTAATTTCTACAACAATAGGTGGCAAAAAATCCTACTGCAAATGAAGTCAAATTTATGAGTATGTTAATATTGTCATTAGGGATTACATTGAAATGCTTTTACTCTTCATATTTAAGTGTTCGTTTCCCTTCCTGCAGTTTGTCCTTAAGATGTTAGAAGTAACCATTTTCTTAGCAACTACCTGCTATTCTCAGCAAAGCAAGGTCTTGAAGTGCCTTATTCCATGCCTGTTGGTATTTTGCTTAAATTGTAGGGAACAGAATAGAAGTCTGGAATAGGATATTCCTGATGATGATATGCCAGTGATTTCTTGCTGCTACTGGGCATACCTGTTTTTTTGTCTGGATTGTGTAGCTTGATCCCTTGTAACCTTTTTGAGGTTATGAGGAACCTCATCAATCATCATTGTATTCACTACAGTCCATTTTTCCCTGGCCACAGACTTAAACATGTCACTTACTTAATCTCTGAATTCCTTCACTGTCTTCGCCATGCATTAAATAAAAAATATTTATTGCCGCTTTCAGAGCTCTGTAAGGCTCTGTTCTTCCTTAGGAATTTGTTCCTGTGTGGCCACATCGGGTACATCCACATTAGTATTTCAAAACAAACCCTTCAGCCGTGCTGTGGATCAAACTGTGGAGTGGTCTCAGGTGCCAAGCTGTATTTCTTTTCAATGACCTTAAACCTGAAGATGCATTGCAGTGGCTAATGGACACTTGGTCCCCAGGATCACATATGTAGTTGCACCAGCTAGGACAGAGGTAATTTTCTTCATTGCAGCTCATATATATTTTTTTCAGATTTGTGAGCAAAACAATACTGATGACATGCTGGAATTCGAGATATTGCTGAGCAATGTTTGCACAGCACTAAGGCTTTCTCTGTTTCTCTCTGGTCCCCACTGAATAAATTGGGGATACACAGTGGGCTGGGTGGGGACATAAGCAGGCAGGTGACCCACAGTGACCAAAGGGATATTCCATATCGTATGATCTCATGCTCAGCAATAAAAGCTGTGGGGAAGAAGGAGGAAGGACAAAGGGGGAATTTTCAGAGTGATGGTGTTTGCCTTCCCAGGTAACAGGTATGTGTGATGAGGCCCTGCTTTTCTTGAAATGGAGAAACACCTGCCTGCCAATAGGAAGTAGTGAATGAATTCTTTATTTTGCTTTGCTTGCGTGCACAGATTTTGCTTTACCTATTAAGCAGTCTTTCACTTTTCTCACTTTTGAAATTGCTAGAACGTTCACGCTCTCCTAGTCATTAGCTGTCAAACCAGTGTGTGCACCTCTAACACGTAACAGCTCCATGCTTCTTCATAGCGATTAAATGTTCTTTCTTATTGTTAAGTGCAAGGGTGGGTGCAGTTGCAGACTGAAATACATTGTGGCTGTGTAGAAAGGAGATCATTTGCATGTGATAGATTTTAAGTCTGAGATCCCCACCCTTTTGTCTTATTAATGGTACATAGGAAAGTATAGAAATAATGAATTCTGAAGTGACAAGTGATCAGTTTCAAGGTTAGTGGAATTTTCTGTATAGATACAAAACCAATTCAGAATTTAGTTTGAGATAAGCAATGTTTAAACACCTATAGAAATCTTCATTTTTTTCTTTTTGTTTGATTTTAACTAGAAATATCAGAAGAGTTTCATGACAAGGTAATAGTAATGAAATATATCATGGTGTTATAGTACGGGTTTTTTTACAATATGAAATAATTATTGTGCCTTAGTGGAACTTTCTAACTTTCTATTTTTTTATCTGGTCAATACAAAAAGTAGTGACATTCATAATACCAGAAAAAAAAAAAAAAAAAAAGAGTGAGAGAAAAAAGAAAAGAATAAAAAAGGCCAACAGACTTTTTGTGTCAGGTTGGGTTTATTGTTTATGCCAAGATGTAGAGGATTTTAAATTAGATCCAAGCAAAACCTAACACCCAGGATCAGTTTCACTAGCATACAAAGAATCCTTATATTTTGTAACATTACTAAAGATCTAAGAAGCAATTTAAAATCTGAGCCATTTAACTTTTAACCTAATACTTTTATGTTTTGCTCCTGCAATCAACTGTCTCAGATTCTCATCTCAAACAAGTAAATGCAAGCCTGAAGTTTCTCAGATATGCTTGGGAGCCTATTATGGGATTTTAGCTGCAGTGCTCTAAACATTTCCTTTACTTCAACAGAACATCTATGTTTTGCTTTGATACCTCTTGTGCTAGGTCGAGGGAGTTTGATTGATTTCAGCTCATTATAATTTCTAAGCTGCTGCTTAATTACTGATATGCAGCTGAAAGGAAAAGTTTTTATTGTTCCTTACAGCCATGTCTCTAAAAATTCTGGCATTTTGTCTTTCATCTAGAGTATTGAAAGCTATGGAACAAATTACTATGATGACTTTTTTTTTCCATTTTTACTTCACTTGACTGAATGTTAAGTAAGTTTCCTTAACCAAAAATGTATATTAAAACTCCAGTCTATATTTTACCTTCACTTCCTTTCTATGACATGCTTTTAAGAATTTAGGAACAATTTTAGGTTAAGATAACATTTTTATTAGATCATTTTTTAGGAAGCTTGTTTTGCTCCTTCCTGTAAAACTTTCATACTTTGGTAGATGTTTAAGTGATCAACATTGGACACCATAGTTTTAGTTTTCAGTTCTGAGTTTGTTTGGTTTTTATTTGTGTGTTTGATTGATTTTTCCTTACTGCTGGGCTTTATGAGTATTTTATGGAATATAGCTTGACCCACATATTTCATGGACATTTACATAATCATTAAATCTATCAGTAGGATAATCTTGTGTCATAACTTAATAAATAATAACAAATTAATAATTCTTAGCCACACTTCACTGTAAAGTTATTACGACTCAGTTTCTGAAATTCTGACATTCATTTTTTATAAACTTGAATTAATATCTATGAGTCTTGTTTTTATGTGCATATGTGAAGTCTCAATCTACAGAGAGGAAACTTGATTTTGGAAAAAATCTCAGTTAAAAAAATCTCAATTATGCCTACAACATACGAGATTTTCACATATGTCATAAATAATATTTAAAGACAGTAGAACAATACATGCTGTTCAACTGATATTGAACACTCTTTTCAGCTATGCAACTGAATAAACAGTTTATATACACCAGGAGGAGAGTAAAACAAGTAATAAGAAAGAAGATTCCACTTTTATTCTGTAATATTATAAACCAAATTCTACATTTTTCAGTTTTTAATTTATCCTTATTGATTTTTTTTAATGTCTTACATGAATTAATTCTATTTATTTCTCAGGAGGCATTTTAAGCTGAAATTATCGTGTACTAAAAGATGAAGCAAAAAAAAAAGGCTAATCAAATATAATCAAATATTCATAATCCATATTCACGACTAATTTCTTTTAATGTTCAGAGTTACAAGCATTTTGTCTAACATATATCCAGGAGCTCCAGAATCTGAGTAATGTTGTGAGGTTTCTACAGAAGTATCACACAGTAAGTAATAAGCTGACTTACCACCTGGATCACTCAGTTCCATGCAGATATAAGCATAGAAATATCCATTTGGAAAAGCTGTTCCTCTACTCCTGTGTGGGTCTGACATTTTGGATAAAAACTAAGTCCTTTATACGACATAGCAACATAAGACGTTGTAGGACGTCCTACTTTGAGCAGCCTACTTTGATGCTGTTAATTCCTGATTTTCACCTGTAACAACCAATAGGTTATGCTGTTTTCCGTTCTTTCTGACTCATTGTATTTTCCCAAACTGTTCATCACCTTCTCAGATGATAACTTTTCATTACAGTTCCTTATTTTTCCACGTATCAATGGTAGCACAGGACGTTTCTAGGAACCCTGGGTGTACTTCAAAGAGGCCAGCTGCACTTTTTAAGGGTATTTCTTGTTCCAAGTTCTGGTTCTCAGGCTCACAGCTCCCAGTGTGGCAACCAATCTCTGTAGCAGAACTTTTAGCAGACATTGTCTTCTGTTCAGTAATGTCCCCCTGCATACCAGGCCACTTTTACAGCTGCTCACATCAGGGTCCTCCATGGGCAGCAGTCCCTTTGGGGTGTGTCCAGCCCTGCCATGGAGCACCTCCTTTGCTTCTTGCTGTTCATTTTTCTCAGCGTTTACCATCTGTTTTTGAAGTATTATGCCTTCCCAGGGGCACTACCACCATGGCTGATGGGCTCAGCTATGCCCTGTTGGGGTCTACTGGAGCTGGTTGGAGCTGGCTGTGTCAAGCCACTCCTCACAGAGGTCTCTGCAACCCCCCCATTGCCAGCACGCAGGCACCTGCACAACATATGTATGCTAAGTACCTTCGTCTATCAGTTTTTGATAATGAAACTGCTAGAGAAACGTAAGGATCCTGCAGAACATAAGGGTCTAATTCAATGCAGTTACAGCATGAAAACTCTGTGCAAAGTTAACTATCAGTATTTTATTTTAAGAGAAAGAACATCCACATACTGCAATGTGTTCTCCTCTTGAGATTGGGTCTGAAAAGTAAAAGTATTTCACAAAAAAAAAAAAAAATTCTGTATTGTTACCAATATCATCTAAAAAAGAGAAATCCACACCTATGTACCAACCAGGACAGATTTTTTTTATATCTCTATTGCTATAATGCAATGTAAAAATTTCAAATTTTGGAACTTTTAAATATTGTATTATACATCTTATATTTTATTTTTTTTCCTTAGGCTTGTAGCTTACCACCAGCAAAAGTAACTTTCATCGTATTTTTGAAAAGTTGTCTTGTTCTACAATGAAATCCAGAAGTAAAATCTAGCCAAGACATTTTTTACCATTTATGACTGTCTGCAATGTGATATTAGCTTGTTAGATTGTGAATGATACTGAAGATATAACATGCCTTAAAACTTTAAACTAAAACTAAATGTTTGCTACACCAAGAGTTGACTTTATATTGCTGACTTCATAGTGTATCAAGCCATTTTTAATACTAACTATCTACTGATACGTACTTCCAAAATTAAGATATTCTGACTTTGTAATCCCATTTTACAGCAGAGATTTCATAGGGTTTTTTTCAAGAATGTGACATCATTTAAAACGAGGTTTCATGTATTACAAACTACTTGATGTCACATGTAGTTCAATCAAATTAAGTATAAACAGAGATGTTATTTTCAATTGATGCAATCTCTTGCTGCAGAAAGCCAAGTGAGACTAAAGAGTTCCCTGTTTCTTTCCTCCATTTTTACTTTCCCATTGCAATTTTCTGTAAAAAGCTAAATGTATGTATAGCTATGAATAACATTCTATTTAAACATAAACTGTCCTTTCCCTGGATATATCTGTTGGTGAAAACCATTGGCTATCAATGATTTGCTACGGGAAATGCATGAGAAGCCAGTTAATGAGCAGAATAATTTGTTATTTGCTGAAGGGTATATGCTTTCAATATATTTTTTAAGTAATTTTCCCTATTTTCATTGAACAAAATAAGTTTGCATTAATTAAAACCTATGAAGTATTAAAAATCTTGATGAACAGGTATATCTTCCTGCAGATTCCCGTAGTTTTTCGTGGTTTAATAAAAAGAACAAATTGACTGTCAATTGACTCTCATTAACAATGTAGACACTTCACAGACATTTAGAAATGACCATTTGTTTCCACACATGCTCTGTTATAACAATTAACAGTCTGTTGCTGTAGATAAAGTATAGGATAAACTGCAAGAAAAGGGAGATCTACAGGTCAATATAAGGTGAAAGTTCTGTACTTTGTTCAGCTATTAACTGCCTCAGATTGATTTAAAATATGATCTTTGGCATATGGTTATGAGCAAGCTCTGTCTAAGCAACTAATTCCATGCGTGATCTGAATATTCTGATATGTAGACCATTCCTGAAAGTAATTTAAATATATCAGTTTTATTTTGCTGTAAAATGCCTGGTTTCTTGAGATTGTTAAATTATCTCCACCACGGTAATCACCACTGCCAGCTTAACACAATAAGGCTTCTCCTACCCACTGCTTGCATAATGTACTTACCTTTCCACCGTCTGTTTCAGTATCTTGGGTACAGCGGGGGAAAGAGAAAAGAAGGCTTTCTAACCTCTCATTACTATTTGGATGTCTTATATGTATATGTGGTCCAGTGTAGTGTGATTAAACTATGATGTATTTTCACCGAAGTGAGGAAATTAGGGAACATCAAGAATAAGGCAAGGTTTATTGGATGGATAATTGGATTTATAAATATTTCAAATATAAAGTTGAGATGACCAAGGGATCATATGAAAACCATCAACAACTTCTAAACAACCAAGAGTGCAGATGTCACATTCATACTGACAGAATACCTAAATTTTTTGAAATTCTCCCATTCTCACACAGCAGAAATGACAATCTATTAAGAAAAGGGACAGAGGTAATGTTATTCCTCATCAAAGTCTTGTAATGTGACCATACACAAGAATAAAGAAATGAGAAATCATCTGTGGGATAATTCAGTACTGTTTATACACTACAGTGAAGCAAATGAACAAATAAACATTTTGAGTAAAGATCAAAACAGACTGGAAATATACTTTGGAAAACATCGTTACTTTTGAAACTGGAAAGACGTCTATTTTGACATTGCTGCCAGTTTCCACCATCCAAAATCATGACTCAAAGATCAGATAGAGTGTCTTAAAAATAGCATGGTAAAAAAAAAACAACTTGTGTTTCTGTTTACTAGCCCTTTGTTTTCTGAGATCTTACAGATTACTTGTTTCGTTTTGTCATGGTTTTATAAACAATCATTAAAATTTGAAGCTCATAATCTAAATTAAAGTTCTGCAATATCTTCATTGTAGCTGCAGTGGCTTTATGGACATACTAAATATCATGAAACTTTTGCTATATTTATGAGGACTGAGAATACAGCCAATTAAATAGCAACATTTAAGACATAGATTGACAAAAGAAATAATAAGAAAAGGCATTCCTAGAACCTCCATTATTTTCACATATTTTTTGGCTCAAGGTAGACTCAAGACGAGTGTGAGGTCAAAAAGCCAAAAATTATGGCAAGTCCCTCACTGAAGTGCCAGAGGAGTAGATGGGCAGTAGACAGGCAAGGGCTGTTACTTGGCCAGAACCAAGGGATCTACACTGGATCCACAATCTTCACGTCTTGGTCTCACATCACTTTAATGTGCTGCAGCTGATGTCAGAGGGACCTGGGACCCCTGATCGCAGCAGCCACCAGAGTGCCCTGCACTCCAATTCTGTCGCAACCAGTCTTTCTTCACCCAGCTTACACTTCCCTTTCAAACTAAATATAGCAAAAGTGATCTCTGACAAGTCAGGCAAACTCTCCTGCCCAATTGTCCCCCTCTTTCTTCTCCCTCATCCCCTTATTTAGACTCTTTCTACATAGAAAACTCTAATAATATAATAAAAATGTAATTCTTAAATACAAATTTTCAGGCATAAGGTAAACCAAAATAACTCAGTTTTATAGCAGCTTGACAGAGTACAGACATAGAACCCAAGCCCATTTAAATTAAAGCATTACAATGGAGGAAAAGATAACATTTTACACAGTAACCTCTCTAGAGCAAAAGACAATTCCATTTCCTGAGAATGTGCAGAACCTTGAAAAAGAGGGTCGTGAATGTGTCTCTGTTTCTAGATGGCATTGTAATGGAAATAACAGTAATATTAATAATTAAAAACACATGAAAAAGTGGCCACTCAGTCATTTTTATGCTTTCCATTTCATTAGTGGAAAATGATTGGGTTTTGGTGTCTTTTTTACCATCAAAATTTCAAAGATTAAAACTTTGTGAAAGCATTTACCTGTAAGTCTTATCGCTAAAACTGATAAAAGTCCTTCAAACGGATAACATGAATGATGGCAATCATCACAGTCAGTTTGGGATATCTTGATCCACAATACCTGATACCTGTGTATGAGAAACAGTGGCAACTTGTGATTACAGTAAACTCCATCTCTTGGAAAGTGACTTCAATATGACTTTACTATTTTCAATACCATTTTCATCTACTATTGCTCATCCTCATTACTGTTTTCCAAACTGCAGAAAATATTAAAGAATGAGACTTCTTCTCATATCTCAATGTACATAAAAATGAGAATGTTGATACATTGGCTATATATTTATCTCTTCTTCATGGAAGCATTCCAATACAGTATAATAAAATCTCATCATAAAAATGAGTGAACAACAAAGTCAACATTACAAACAACATAATGGAAGAGCAAGATCTGCTCTTTGAGATCACAGCAGAATCTGTGATTCTCATTGTCCTAAGACAAAACTTCTAATTTATCCTGTTTCTGTTTCAGTTTACATGGTCTTTCATCTCTCTATCTTTCCTCCCATTGTTTTCTGGGTTATCACTGTCATTCTGTTTCTCTCACATGCACACCGATGTCTCCTCTTGAAGCCTGAGAATTTTGATTTAGTTATTAGTTATTATGCTAGTCATGTCTTCAGTGTTTTGAAAGGACAAAGGAATGACATTATTAGTATTATATCACAACTGAGAATGCAGATCAGTGACAACAGCGGAGAGATCCCTATTAGCTTCACAGTCAAATACTAATGCAGAAGCTTTTGTCTGTGAAGAGGTTGATTTAACAACTGCATAATGGACTGATTAATGTCACACACCTGTTGTTACAGTCACACAACATATTAGGTCATAGAAGTTACAAACTTCATTAGGTCTAGATTGGTTTTAAATCAATCAGTGCTCAACGACATTAATGAATTCTTTCAAAATCACGTATATCATGTCAGCACACGTTAAACCTCAGGTTTTTATACATTATAAATCCAATAGTCTTTGTTCATGAATCTTAGTACTAATAATCACACCGCATCCCCAAGAATAAAAAAATAAAAGTGTAATTTCGTTAATTTTCGAGATTATTTGCTCAAGACAGACAAATTAAAAAAACATTATATGCAACAATGCAAGTGTACAAATCCTGTTAAAGTGTAAGATATTGGGATCTCATGCAATAAAATATTTCAGAATGAAATCTTCTCATATATCAAAGGCTGGCTACTCCCCAATCACAGAATGATAGAAAATGGTGTTGGAAGAGACTGTGAAATTATCAAAACCACCCACAGGCAAAATTGGCTATATCTACATTATTCCTGTCAGATAGTTTTATAAACTACTTGTAATATTTCCAGTGATGGGGACTTCATAATCTCCAGTGCTTCATTATTTCTATGTTCTTCAAGACCTCCATTGCTACAAAATAAGGAATCTTGCCTTATGGGGGAAGGTTTATTCCTTACCTTTTTTGCTGGTATGGGAAATTAAGAAGCTCCAGTCTGAATGCATTTCAGTTGTTCAAGATGGAATCATGGTCCCCGCAGTGTGGCAATTCAAAAGTTCACGTAGCAGAGCCAGGATGAGATGAGCAGCCATTAGCTGAGCAGGTAACATCCTTAACAGCATGTGGTTAGAGAGCGCTGTATTTTAATCTCCCAAAAGGATGTTAGCTTTAGTGTTACCTAATCACATTTGAAATAGGTTAGCTTGCAGCTGTCATAGAATATCAATCAAAATCAGACAGTATTTTATGAGGTTTTTTGAGGGTTTTTATGAGGTTTTATCAAGTTCCTTTTATTAAGAATTGTGACGAAGAAGGAGTTTCTAAATAGGATTATCTCATTTCTATTATGCTTCCAACACTGTGTCAGCATCCATCAACAAGAAAGTAGGTAAGGTAGTCCAAGTTAGTAATTTGCTAATGAGCTGATGAGGAGTCAGTCCACTATGTCTTTCCAAACTGGCTGTTATTTTACCTCATGAACGTTGCCATGAGGCTTTTTGGAGACTAACAAAAGAAGGTAATGTCAAAATAATTTTCAAGAGCAGAAAGTTTTCTGGTTACCTTGTTCCTGTTGTTACTCTTATTGTTGAATTAATTTGCTTGTCAACTAATTTAACGTAAGTACTTATATGATGAACTATATGTTCTCTAAGTGTGTGTCAAAGGCACATTACTTAAAGCTACACGTTTCAGCTCTTTTAAAGATTTCTCCTGTTCATAATTAGCTTAATTGAAGCACTTATTATAAGCAGGTAATCAAGAGCTAGATGTTATTATTTGATGTACCATACTATTTGTTCTCGATCAATGAGTATTTAATCTTGAGAAGCTCCAGTACAAATAAGATGGATAGACTATACTGCTGAATCTTTAAAAACCCAAATTTATTATTCCTACATTATGCAACAGTGGTCTATCCCCATACAGCACAACAGCTATCAGTGTTTAAGAAAGGACATATTGATATCTGTCTTTTATTGATCAGAAACACAAGGTTTTAATACAGAGCTTGTAAATAAATAATTTGGAAGAGATTAGTAAGAGAAAACATATAACATATGACAAAAACTTTCAGAACAAATCTCACGTGTAAATGGGAAGAGGAGTTGACCTTACTGGACCACTCGTTAGTGGAACTCTAATGCTAATAACTAGGTTCACTATATAAATGAAGACTTATTCTCAAAAGGAAGAACACTCTTAGACAATAATCAGTCTACTATCTATAAACTACAGTCTGGTGTCTTATAGACTTCTTAGCCAGAAAAAAACATCACTCTCTAACTTGTCCAGTGCAATTTCTTACATTTCTCCTATTTTAGTCACCTTAAATTGCAACACACATGAGCTTACACTTGGAAGCTTCCAAATTCCTATTTATTTACAAGAGATAGGTGATGATTTTTCTTACTTTCCCTAACAATTCTTTTAAAATCATATATGCTATCACAATTTCTTGAGAATAGAACTGGCAAAAAGTGCCAAAAATGGATTTACTTTTCACTGTGTAAATATCATGAAGAAATATAATGCACTAACTGCAGAGACAAAAACTCTTGGTCAGCACTGGATTCCACTAGCAAAAGCAAACCTGTAAAGATCTGTATGACTATACATATATGAATACAGTTACAGGTGCAAATGGGATTTATTTCAGTTTGCTCTGGGTACATCCTAGTTAGCCATCTAGAATCCTTTTATAGTCAATGGAGTAAAACAGACTGTTCTGCATTGTGAATCATCTGACCTAGTTTACATTTATGTATTAAACTGAAATAAATTTCACTCTAACAGTAACTTTCTTTCCATTTATAATAACATAATTCAAATGGCTAACTCAAAACAAAAACATGTACAGTGTAGGTAGGTGAACCTATTTTTTTCTGTCATTACATCAAGTGTGTTTGAAAGAAAAATGATGAGGCTTAAAGGCAACAAAAGATATGTGAGATTATAGCCAGACAGAGATAACTACTTGCAACTATCACAGGATGGAGTGGATACCAGTAAAAAAATTCTGGCTGCTCATTAGGATTTGTAGCTCAGAAGTATGGATATGGGTAACTGTAGCAAGCTGCTGTAGCACAGAATATGTAGAAACTATATAATTCAAAAATTTATTCAATTCTTATTTTTAGATCATTGAACTAAACGTAAGAATAATTTCTATGAGTGTCTACTTCAGGCCTATGCTAAAGGACAGAAACCAGCAAAAAAGCCCCTTGCTACTACAATTGTATGCAATAGGTTTATTGGATAGTAAAGGACAGAAAAGAAAATTAGAATTTTTTTTACATTGTTACAGGTTAGATAGACTCTATGGTGATCTTTAGCTCCTTTCAATAATTAAGGAAAAATGAACTTCAGTGACTGACAGTCATACATCAATGTTTTCACAGTCCTAGGCAATGAGTCTGCAGCACGGATGGGACTAGCTAACACAATAAGATCAACCATTTGCTCATTATATAGTAATTACATATATATGTATATATATATACATATATAAAATCATCAAATCATAGAAGGGGTTGGGTTGGAAGGGACCTTAAAAATCATCTAGTTCCAACCCCCCTGCCATGGGCAGGGATACCTCCCACCAGCCCAGACTGCTCCAAGCCCCATCCAACCTGGCCCTGAACACTTCCAGGGAAGAGGCATCCACAGCTTCCCTGGGCAATCTGTGGCGGTGTCTCAGCACCCTCATCATCAAGAATTTCTTCCTAATGTCTAATCTAAATCTTCCCCCTTCCAATTTAAAGCCATTCCCCCTCATCCTGTCACTACTTATCCTTGTAAAAAGTCCCTCTCCAGCTTTCCTGCAGCCCCTTCAGGTACTGGAAGGTCGCTATGACGTCTCCCCAGAGCCTTCTCTTCTCCAGGCTGAGGAACCCCAGCTCTCTCAGCTTGTCCTCATAGCAGAGGCACTCCAGTCCTCTGATCATCTTCATGGCGCTCTCTGGACCCTTTCCCGCAGTTCCATATGCTTTTTATGTTACGGATGCCTGAACCTGTCAGATTACTCCAGATGGAGTCTCTTGAGAGCAGAGTAGAGGGGAAGAATCACCTCCCTTGATTTGCTGGCCATGCCTTTTTTAACGCAGCCCAGGATACAATCAGTCTTCTGGTCTGCAAGCACATATTGATGGCTCATGTCAAGTTTATCAATCAGCACCCCTAAGTCCTTCTTCACAGGCCTTCTCTCAGTCCCATTGTCCCCCATCCTGTATTGATACTGGGGGTTGCTCCAACCAGGTATAGAACTTCACACTTGGCCTTGTTGAACTTCATGAGGTTCACACAAGACCACTTCTCCAGCTTCACCAGGTCCATATGGATGACACCCCCTCCTTCTGATGTGACAACTGCCCCACTCAGCTTGGTGTCATCCACAAACTTGCTGAGGGTGCACTTGAACCCGCTGTCAATATTATTAATGAAAATATTACACAGCACTGGTTCCAGCACAGATCCCTGAGGGACACCAGCTGTCACAGGTCTCCATCAGGACATCGAGCCATTGATGACTGCTCTCTGACTGTGACCATCCAACCAATTCCTTATCTACCAAACAGTCCACTCATCAAACCCATAGCTATCCAATTTAGAGAGAAGTATCTTCATCATCCTATGTCACACTTGCAGCTGATTATGTGGATATCCATATCTTGTATTTCCTCCATCCTCAGTGGATGAGATGTTTGAGAGAGCAGTGGTAAGAAAGGGCAGGAGGGCGAGGATCATCTCATAATTTCAAAGAGCAGGCAGAAACTGTGGAGTGTTGTCTGGAAGCTTGTTTGAGCCTGTAGCCTGACACAGTTGGACTCTGCTTACTGCTCCATGCCATGGTCTTTTTGCCTGCCATGTGGTCTGCTTGCAGTCATTCAGTGCGCTGGAGAGGCACTTCACAAAGCCACAAGTGTGTTAAGGACACCTCTGACAACTACGTAGCATGGAGCAGGAGTTAGCGGAATCATTTCTATGTCCATGAAGTGACATTTGACCTAATAACGAAATTCTGGCACAATTTTGGTCTAAATTTCAGGCTCTTCAAATTCTTACTCAGCTTCCATCTCTCTTCACTCATTTACAGGCTGATAAATAAAAAGTTCCAATGACAACACTTCAAATCTTCATGCTTAAACCTTAAGTCTTTTCTTCTCTTTTCCTGTTGCTACCATGCTGTATAAAAAAGCAGCTAGATCAGGCAGTCTGTAACAATATATTCACCTGTTAGAGTTCATTTCTACTTGTAGGTTACTATTCAAATTTCTTTCCTATCTATTGCTGGAAGCCACTGAATCTTTGATTCTCTTATGCCAAGAGACTGTTTATGAAATAATTCACAAGGTTATTTCCAGTCCTATTTTACTCTTTTACTTCGCACAATGTGACTTTTAGCCTAAAGGAACTGCTCACAACTAAGCACATCCCCAGAGTTGGTATGTGAATTATTAGCCCTACACAGCTCTTTTTAGCTTATAGATGTGAAGTGCAGTTTTGGTAAACACAGTGACTGAGGTGACCAGTGTTCACCACAGTCATGCAAAGATAAGTCATTCCTGGATGATTTCTGGAAAACATGTCATGCAGCAAACAAACTAACAAAACAGAGAAAATCAGCGAGACTGTATATTCCAGTATTCCCTCTCTGTAAGTGATCATTACCACCAAATTTAGAGGGAAGAAAAACCGAAGAATAACCTTTCCTTAGATGAAATGCATTTTTCAGCTCTCACTCTTAAGTGACTGTTTATACTCAGAATCAATGAAACTCTCTTTGTCACAAAAACTCTCTTTGTCATAAAAAGAAAAGAGAAGGCTATCCTTAATTTTGTGGGTCACCCCATGACTCATGTAAATGTCTGATACATTTAAAGTCCGCTACATACTTAGTTCCACTAACAGGCCGTGCCATTCCTCCTGCAGAAATGAATCCCAGAGGTTAATTACGTATTATAAAGAATTGTATCATTTTTCAGTTTAGCTGAATGTTGTTTTCCTCTTACCCACACCCGCAACCTTTCCTACGTTTCATTGTTTTGTACTCTGTCATATCTCTTTTCAGTTTTCTTATTCCTAGCGTAAGTACCCATCTCAGTTTTTGTTTACATGGAAAGACTCTAAGGGCTGCTTATTCACTAATTCTGGAGATATGGATGCAAAATGCATTTTTGGTCAACATAATCTTATAAAGTTTAGCATGATGAAAATTAAACCATAACCAGGCTGTGAAACTATTGGCATGGGGTCCATTCCAATAATTACAACAGCCCCGACAAAAACCCTGAAATCAAATTTCCTGGATGAATAAATTCAGATAGTCTTACGAGAAGATTTCTTTTCCAAACAATGCACAACGAGTTGATCATAGATACATCTGGCAGAATCCCTAATGAGTATTACATTCCCACCTACTAAGACCCAAACTTATTTTTACTGTTCAGTGATGCTATTTAGATTTTAGGATATGGTCACTCTGTGCCATGTGAACATGTATCTTATTAAAGTGTTTTTGGAATCAAGGTGAAATTTATGCTATATAATCATAGCTATTACATCTGGCAAGATCCAAATGTATTAACATTTGCATATGTTAGGCTTGAAAAGCATAGAATAAAATCCTGGTTCTGTTTTTGTGAGGACACTAAATAAACTATTTTAAATTAGATATTTTTTAGATGACAGCTGTATATATTACTGTGCATTTTTTCTTCAGTTTAATTCCTAAATGCTTAAGTAGATCTCTTGGGTTGTGTCTTTTTAAAACTCATTTAGTAGTTATGACCTGGATACTAAATCAATGTTAACACATCCCCCCAACCTTGTCTTACCCTCACTCAAACAGAGATTAATGAATTTGATATTGTTCTACTGCATGCTTTCCTCTAAAAAAAAATTTCTAGTCAGATAACCTTGACCTAGGAAAAAAGAAGGGTGTGTGGAGGGGCAGGCAAGTGAAAATAAAGGGGAGAAACAGAATGTAAATTTAAGGACAGAGAAGTGTGAAAGAAGCAAACAAATGTCTTTCCTTCCATGTCAAGCATTTAAAGCAATGGTTTGCTCAAAGTTCTAGGGCTGTGGGTAGAAGCAGCACTCAGAGGCAGTTCCACACTCTGAAGGATATGGAGATTTCTCTCTTGCAGTGACTGTCTTTCTCAAGTTTAGATTGCTCAAAAGTAGTGTTCAGGTAATTACATGTCTGAGAATTAAAGTCTTGATTGGTATAATTATATATGCTGCCATCACAGAGAATATTTACTGTATGCTCTTAGTTCTACATTGCTAATGTGCTTTTAATGTTCGCTGGAAAATTGCTCAGGTAAGCATTGATTTTAACCAGTGTTCTGAATATTGACTATTTTGTTAATGGTTATTTGGTTAATTGGGAATGGAAACTCTGAGATACTCTTATGTGCAGCTCCCCATTCTGTTAACTGTTTATCCTTCAGTATATGTTCTTCATCTGAGAAGTAGTTAGAGTGTAACAGTGAAAACAGTAGATATTAATCTATCCATAACTGCACTGGATGATAAACCAGAATCACTGTGAAAGCATAAAACACATTACAGTGATTATTATAGCTTATTGCTGGCCTGCTTTTATAGTTTTTCTCCTTTACATCAGAGGTTTAAACCAATATTTATTCCAGAGTTATGTCCCATGGAGCAGAAATGAAAAAAAAAACCATCATAATACCAAGGAACAGAACACATTCACACATACTGCAAAAATGAAATAACAGTATTATGGCTTTATGAGGTGTAAGCTGTGCCCGGTGCAGCTAGACAATGCATATAGACCTGAAACTTTAAACTCTATGTCTTGCAGAAAAAAAATGTATTTTATATGAGTTTAGTGATATCCAGAACTAACTCTCCAAGGAACACAATTTCCTTTATGAAAGAGAAACTTAACTCTCAGAATTTTATGTGTAGTTTAAGAGAACTGAAACTTCTGGATGAGCACATAAAATTGCAGCTGGAGAAGTCCTGAAGCAAAAAAACCATGGATAAAGAAAGAAAAATTTCCTAAAATATTTTGTATTCTTGAAAGTTAACATTTCTACCCTTACTGCTGTAACAGGAATAACTGAAACTTAAGGTCTATTCAACAGACATTGTTTTCTGTAATTTCAAATCACAGAATAAAGTAGGTTGGAAAGTGTTCCTGGAGGTCATCTGACTCAAGCCTCTGCTCAAAACAGGGCTAAGTTTTATGTCTAATCAGATTGCTCAGGACCTTGACCAGTCTTGTTTTTACTCTGTGCACTTCTGAGAAAAGCATGGCTTCATCTTATTTGAAGACAGCAATAACACTTCACTAACCAAAAAACCAACTCAGTTTTCTCAGAATCTTCTTATAAGGCACATTTTCCATCCTTTTTTTGTAGCTCTTCATTGGGTTTGCTCCAGTTTGTGAACAACTTTCTTGCACTGGGAAATCTAAATTTAGATGCAGCACTTTAAAATGTGGTTTCAGTTGCCAAATAGAAGGTTATAATCACTTCTCTCATTGTCACATAAATTGGTACAGCTCGGGCAAGTGATTGAGGGATGCCTTCCCCATTGAATCACGAGGTTCAGAATGGAGTCGCTTGCTTTCTAAGCTTCCCCTCAGAGAAGAGCCTAGATGTGGCTGGATCCATTCCTAGTCCCAGAATTGGAAAACATTTTATGACTAAAGGATTTTATGTATGTATGAATACGTGGTAGCCACCAGTCAGAATTAATGTCATCTGTGAGAGTCTGCTCAGAGACTGTCACCCACAGCAGTAAACCCAAATGGGCTGTCACCGGAGCAGTTTACAAAATTTTGCAATACCTGTCAGATAGACAATTTCTCAATGCTAAATTATAGGTAATTTATTTAAAATGACAGATAAAAAAATTGAGATTTCTATAAATTCACTTGCTGTGTTAGCACTACATGATTACAATCAATTAACAACAATCATATATATATGTATATACACATAAAAGAAGTAGCAATTGAAACTCAAGTCAGTAGTTATTTTCCTGAGGTAACACCTGACAACATCATAGGTGAACAATTCTTACTAAAAATAGTTCCCTTCTTGCACGGGGTGGGATGGTGTGTAGAGAAGAGGTACCGACCTGGCAACCCGTGCATCAGTTAGGGTGGTCCTGCGAGTCCTCCTCCTGAAAAAAAGGTGTTTTCATGTGCCATTCTTATACTCTGAAAACTCTTTGTCACTTCTTGATGAGGTGGGACTAAGTCAATTGTTAGGTGTTGATTGGCTCTTGGCAAGGCCTGATGTGTTGTCAGAAGTGGGACACCCCACCTCCAGGGTGCGTAGTTCAGTACATGCTTTTGCTGGTGTTTATGCTCTCAACTGAAAAAACACCAGGCTCTAAGATCCTCCGCCTCATCCCAGGTGATTTGAGTGTTAGAACACCATCTGATCCATCTTTCTTACCAGATAACGTTGTTTGTTGAACCACTCCCTTTTGTAAACCATTCTCTTGCAAACTGCTCCCTTTTTCCAAACTCACAGTGAGTTCAGTATTTGACGTCCATGAGGCCCAGCAAGTCCATTATGCAAGAACTCATCTTACTGGCTACACTCTTACTAATGCTGCTCAACATGCTGTTAGCCTTCAGAACCAAAACAGCGCACGACTGACTCATGATGGATTTACTGGCCACCGGGACTTCCAGGGCCTTTCCCTCAAAGCTGCTTTCAAGCCAGTTAGGTCTGTTATTGACAGGCGGTTATTCCAGCCCCATTATTTTTAAATTTCATGAGGTCTTAGCTCATTTTTCCCAGCACACTAGAATCCCTTTGGTGGTCATTTTTCCCTGTAGTGTATCAAATACTGCTCCCATTTTGGTGTCATCCACTAACTTACTGGAGGTGCTTTTCATCTAGACATCCTGCCTGTTGATGAAAGAGTTAAAAAAGTATCAGCTCATTATTGTCCCATGAAGAACACTTCTAATAACATAAGCCAGACTCTTCAGAAGACTTTCATGCACTCTGTTGTCCTATTAGAGTTCTATTGTCCTACCACTGTCATATTGAATGTGTACATCCAAAAAATATTTTTACATTGCTTCGGTCCAGCATTCCCACTTCATCCATGCTGGCCTTCTACCATGCTTTCTTGCCTACCATTCTTGTGCCCTGAAGTGCTGGCCCTTTTGTTCTTCAAGGCTATGTCCCGGAGGAGTTCACCAGATATTTCTGTGAAGAAGTCTAGGTCAGCTCTCCTGAAGACCAGAGTTGCAAATCTGCTGTTCACCTTCACAGAATCACAGACTATTTGAGGTTGACAGGGATATCTTGTGATTGTCAAGTCTAACCTATCCTGTTCAAGCAGGGCCAGCTAGGACAGGTTGCCCAGGGCTCTGTCCATTCATTCCCCCTTTCTTTCAGGATCTTAAAATCTACCATCATATAATAGTGAAGGCTTCAATCAGTCTTCATATCCCGGACTAGTCCTTCCTTGTTTACATATATCAGGTCCTGCAATGAAATGTTCAAAAATTGCAGCCACAGGGATAAACCTTTTCAGTAAGAGTATCATTTTATCTTGCCAGAAATTTGCTCTTCCTGTGCAAGATATTTTACTGCAAAAAAACCCCCCATCCCATGCAAGGGTTATTCACTGGTCTCGACTATGACTGAAGTAATTTCAATTGGATTACTTGATTCCCATCATAATTTTTTGTGAATTTAAATTAGGCTGAGTATTAATAAATATCAGATTTAAAATAAACAAAAGGAAGTGCAATACATGACAAAACTATGGAAGTTTTCATAGGATATTGTAAATGCCAAAACATAGATAGATTTAAAAGGATTAGGAGCATTCATAGAAGAAAATTCTGTCAAATACAGTTAAACACAAAGATATGGTCTATAACTCAGGAAATGCTAAAACTGTAGACTTCTGGAAGGATTTATCTGGAGGAGTATCGCTAGGGATTGACTATTTTTTTTGTCCAAGATTGGAGTACTGTATTAGATAACTTTTTGGTGTGACTTAGTATGGCTATTTTCTTTTAAATTTTGTGTCAATACAAGCTGTTTTGGTCTATACTGACTGCAAAGTCATGCTTGCTAATTTATCATTTTATCAACATTCCTCTATACTCTGGTCCAAAGTACTTAACTTGTCTTTATGCAGAAAGGACCGCTGACTCGGACATTTTAAATACGCTTCTGAAAGTGCGTGAAAGCACTGATTTGAACTAAACAAAATCTGAATCCATGTATGTCTTTTTGTAGGTCACTAATAGTAAATTATTTTTGTGACAAATTTATCTCTAAACTGCTGCTTACAATATATAAGAATGTGAAATATAATAGCTATGTCCTCAGTTTGAATAATTATATTTAAACAAATCTTACTTCATTGCTAACACACAAGGCTTACATTGCACAACTTCATGATTCAATTCCTGGCATTATATTTATACAGCTACATGCCATGCAATATGCTAAATCCTTTTAAATCCTATAACAAATTACTGTCTGAACTCAGAAGCACAGTAATGAAATTATTGTATTAGAATTCATCCTTGAACAGAAATAGACCTGTTTCTCAAGAACCAAAAAGCATTTTCTCTCTACTCCAAACCAATGCTATTAAAATTTGAGCTGAATAATTTCTGGAGCTGGATAAACTGTTGCATAGGTACTTCTAGAAAGTTAATATTAAGCTTGCACACTTGATGGCTCACACTAGAAAGGTTATAATTTATGTGGAATGAGATAATGTTTGGGGTAGTAAGATCCCAAATCCCTGTGTCTCTTGACACAGAGTCAATTAAGTGAGCCAGACAAGAACCTGACTGCATCCTTTACGACAACCAAGCATGCACACACAATTACTTCACAACACGCTTACACATTAAATTTAAAGTCTGTACTCAGTCAATAAATCATACAGAAACCTATTTTTTCCATCAACATTGCCTTGGGCAAAGTCTGCGTGACCTAGAAAGGAAAATGTGCAGCAGTTTCTAAAATTTTCTGATGCTGTTTACCTGATACCTTTCATTAACCTTCTTCACTCTGTAAAAGATTCAGTGCCACGATCATAGAATCACAGAATGGTTTGGGTTGGAAGAAAACTTAAAGATCATGTAGCTCCTGCCATGGGCAGAGTCACCTTCCATTAGATCAGGCTACTCAAAGCCTTATCCATTCTTGTCTTGAACACCTGATGGGGCATCTACAACTTCTCTGGGCAACCTGTTCCAGTGCCTCACCACTCTCGCAATAAAAAATTTCTTCCTAATATCTAATCTAAATCTCTCCTCTTTCAGCTTAAACCCATTACCCCTCATCCTATCACTGCACTGCCTTATAAAGAGTCATTTCCCTGCTTTCCTCTAGGCCCTGTTTAAGTTTTGGAAGGCTGCTATAAAGTCTCCCCAGACCTTTATCTTCTCTAGGCTAAACAAACTCAACTCTCAGCCTGTCCCTACATGGGAGATGTTCCAGTCCTCTGATCATCTTCATGGCCCTGCTCTGTACTCACTCAGACAGATCCATGTCCTTCCTGTACTGAGGACTCCAGAACTGAGCAAAGTACTCCAGATGAGGTCTCAGGAGAGCAGAATAGAGGACCATCTGGTCACATTTCTTTTGATGCAGCCCACGTTGCAAGCTCATGTTGACCTTCTTATCTACCAGCAACCAAAAGGCTTTCTCTTCAAGGCTACTCTCAATCCTACTGCAAATTCTCACACTAAATATCAACTAGTCAGAATCAGTTACAATGCAAAATGTGCAACTGTCTCTCTTTTGAATTACTGAAAATATTGTAATATATATGATAAAACAGTAGCCCTACAGAACCAGTGGAAATTTTGCCACTGACTTTTGTAAGACTATGATTGTCAACTTTACAGGTCTTTATTTAAGACCTGACTTCTAGAGTTTTGTAGTTTTGTAAGATTTTCAATTGTGTCTTAGTAGGGTTATTCACAGACATTACAACTGCACTGAGAAATTTGAATTACAAAGTTGAAAGTGAGTAAAAAATTTCAAAGAAGCATTTGTGTTTCTGCATCTACCCACTTTTTAGCAAATCAAGTTAGTGACTTTTTGTTCACAAGACTTGAACAGATTTAATATCTAAAATATCTTATCAATTTAATGATCATTGTTTACAGAGTAGTCTGGAACCAAATTACTGTGATTTAAGTATCATGTTCAAAATATACAATGAAATAAGTATAAAATTAATTTTATAATAAAATTCCATTAAGTGGAAGGAAATCATATTATTTAAGAAATAGGTAGTTAGAGTAATTAAGGAAATTACTCAGTTGTAATTATTTATAAATTCTAAGCTGCCTTTAAAATTATTGCTAGCAAATTTTCAATATTTAAAGTGAAATCTCAGTATTTAGTTACAGAAAACCAAGTCCAGCAAACACACTTTTCTGATGCACATCAACTAGGCTGAAGCCAAATTACCACCCAGTTTAATTTTTAAAGAGCTCCACATCCTAACAACAGGGTTAAATGAACTTGTTACCTGTAAAGGGGGTGAGTGGGAAGGAGGGGAAAGTAGATTTGGGTGGAGAAAATAATCCAATTTTTTAGTAGAAAGCTCAATTTTAATATGAGAATCGGAGAGCAGCCACTGAATTGTTAACTCCTAATTTGTCCCAGTCTTGTTATTGTACTGCTTTCTCTTTCCATTGGCAGTATTTCCCATTTGCTGAATTCACATTTTGCAATAATTTTCTTATTTGACATAAGTTTGAATGAGGCTAACTGAAGATACCAAAGACAGAAAGACATCTGATGCAACAGTGTTGTTGTGTGTCCTGTTCTGGTTTTGGGTTATATGTATCTATATGTAGTTCAGAACTATTATCCTTCTCTATACACTTTTTCCCGATTAAAGTCTCTTAATTTCAAAGGTCGTGGTGATTTTTTTGGAAAGAGGCCCCTTACCTAGTTCACATACACATCTTAATTTTCCTTTAAACTAAGACATCTCCCTGTCGGCAAGACTGAAGCATGAGTTCTCTGGACAGCAAGAGCAGCTGGGCTGCTTCCTAGCATGAGACAAGGCTGAAGGTCACTGCCTCTGCTGCAGCTGGAAACAAGACAGGAAAGCAAGTGGTTTAAGGCAGCCGAAGAGGATTGGTCTGTTAAAGAGGAGATGCTGGTTAAGATACTCTGCTTTGTTGTTAGCAAAGCATTTGACACCATCTTTAACAGCATTCCCATTTGGAAATTGAGAAAACACAGACCTCACTTTGGAAAATCGAACTACTACATGGACTGAACATTGGCTGAACTGTCAGGCACAAATAGTAGTCATTATTGACTTTTTTTTTGGCTCTTAGCCAGCAGCAATCAGAGGGTACCAAAAGTGCATTGTCATTAGTAAGAAGAGCATGGCTAAAAGATAGAGGAAAGCTGCTGTCACTCTGTATATGACATTGATGAGGTTACATCCAGAATATTGCAAAAAATTTGCCTTTCCACCCAGTTCCAGATGGAGAAACTGGAGAAGGGAAATATAACAAATGTCTATGGTCATTTGAAGGACAGCTACAAAGACAAAAGAACTATACTCTGTGTAGTAGCACCAAACAACATAACAAATGAAGTTGCCATAAATTATGCCTTTGAAATTTTAGGCAGACCAAAAATTCATTAATAGGATAATGCTGATTCCAGCATATCACAGTAATGGAACTTGTTACTTAGGAATGTCAAGAATTTCTATCCTTAGAGATTTTCAGTGCTGTGATATACACAGTGATTGCTGACCTGGCCTGATGTTGGCAGCAATCCCACTTCCAGTGTGAGGTTGAACTAGATGACCTCCAGAGCTGCTAAATCTTGTTATATCTTGTTATTTATTTGCAAAGCTTATCAAATTTTATAGGTTAGTAAAGGCCTGAGATCAAGATCATAAGAAATCACAAGAGATATTGGTCATAAGAAGTTTGAGTTTTCATTACATAAAAATAGTCTGTGGAGAACCCTCATGCAAAAAAACCCCAAACAACCAAACCCCAAAGAAACCCAAAAGAAAACAGAAAATAAATAGAAAGAAACCCACCTAGAAATTGTTGTGATATTGCAGATATTCTGATAATTAGGAGCCCTAGCCATATTTTGTGAAATCCAAAATGGATTTTCTGAAAATCTAATATAGTCTGCAAGATCTGACATTGGCAGAACAGCGAATGTTACGCTTCAGAAACAATTATTTAAGGGGATTTTGTTTGCTTATTTAATGCTGAAATATAGAGTGTGTATTTTTTGCATATTGTTCATACAATAAACGTAGTACATAATATGAGGCTTTACAAGAAAATTAGCAACATGTTGTGATGGTAAGAAGTCTTAAAAGAAAGAATGAGGCGTTAGATGAGGAAACATAAATCTGCCACTTCACCAAGCGCGTAATAAAAAAGAAATTGTAAAAAGATTTGTGTTGTACAACAACACTATTCTTTTAGCTCATTGTTATAAAACTTTGGGGATTTAAAACCATTGAACATGTTCATTCAGCCTGTAAGAGTGTATAAAGTCGCACATACAAATGTATTACACTGGAGCTCTGCTTTTGCCCCCTGTATTTAAAAATGTGAAGAAATAACCTGTTCTTTTTCTTAAGTCTGAGATCATCAGATATGCCCCAAACTACACAGTATGCATTAAATAAGCTACTATTTTCTTTCATATCTGAAGATAGAAATTCTGCTCTGTACTGGGAGATTGGTTTAGAGGTAATAAATGGAAATGCCCTTGCTTCTGCTTGCTCTGTTTCAGATAATTTGTTTCTTGGAGTGAGCAAGCACCAAGCTGTCTGTGCTTATAGGAACAGACATCACCGGCCTACACAAAGGGTAGGCAAATAGGCTTCTGGCATGCCACTGCACCCCTGTTTGCCAAAACTCCCTTTAGTAACTTCAGTTCACATCCACTTTTTTGGACAGCAGCCCATCACAAGATGTGCAGTGGGCTTTATATGACTTTCAATGCATTGTGAAGAACTAGGGTGCAGTAAATAAACTCCTTCATTTTCCATCTTTTCAATCTACACACATCATTCAATAAATATTACTTTGGATACCTTTGTAATATATGTTTCTGGCAAAATGGCAAATGATGCAAATAGAAAATCAAATCCCGATGATTAGTCTGAAGCCTGAGGTTTCTTTTTCATAGAAACAGCTGGGATAGGAGTGCTTCCAGAGGTTTTGGCAAATTTGGGTTGTTATTGTAAATTTCTAAGTACAGTAATAAAGAAAATTTGAAACTGGAGACCGGCAGAGTGGTTCCTTGCTGTTTGGCTTCCTGTGGATGCGATCAGAAATTACATATTAAAGCATCTGTGGTTCAGGCTCTGGTTTGCAATTTTAGTGTTATCCATAAAGTAACAAGATTATACTAGTCTGTCAGATTTCATCCTTCACCTGCTCCTTGATGTAATTTGCTTGCACTCTCTTCTTTAAGACACAAAATGGAAAGAGGATTATTGAAATTCAGAACAGTGTCAGTGTCAGATGAACATTAAGGGGTTTTATCACCCACTGCGTGATCCAACATGAACTGACTCAGTTGACTTCCACCAGCTTTGTCACGGGCCCTGCCATACAACTGATATCTATATTGTGTGAGCAATAGAAGATTGCAACTAGCTCGGCCTACAAGCTAGGACTTCTGGTATCGGGCAGTCTGTAGGTGCAATATGTGTACTACAGCCACAGGGGGATAAAATACAAGTCTTATCACAGAATCATGGAATAATTTAGTTGGAAGAGACTTTTAAAGATTACCTAGTCCGACATCCCTGCAATCAGCAGGGACACCTTTCACTAGATCAAGTTGCTCAAAGACTCATCCAGCTTGACCTTGAATGTTTCCAGGCATGGGGAATCTACAGCTTCTCTGGGCAACCTGTTCCAATGTCTCCCCACTCTCATAGTAAATCTAAATGTATCCTCTTTTAGTTTAAAACTGCATTATTCAAGTCATTACACCTTATCATGTCGCTACAGACACTGGTAAAAACTCTCTTATATATATCTTTTATCTATTGAAAAGCCACAACAGTGTCTCCCTGGCACCTTGTCAAGGTTGAAAAACTCAGCCTGTCTTCATAAGAGAGGTGTTCCCTCCCTCTGATAATTTTTGTGGCCCTTCTCTAGACCCACTCCCACAAGTTCATGTCTGTCTTGTACTGGGGACAAGAGAGCTGAATGTAGTACTCCCAGTGGATTTTCAGCAGAATGGAGTAAAGGGGCAGAATCACCTCCCTCTCTCTGCTGGATACGCTTCCTTTTATGAAGCTCCGGATGGGGTTGGCTTTCTCAACTGTGAGTGCACATTGTCAGCTCCTGTTCAATTTTTCATCCACCAGTATTCCCAAGCCCTTCTCCACTTGCCTGCTCTCTGGAAAAAGATCTGCACCTCAAAATAAAAACAATTTCTTTTTGTCTTAAAACAATAATTTATCCAAGATAATAGTTTCCATTTTTGTAGGAAGAATTAACAAATCACCACCACCCCTGTTGCAACTGTATATTAAAATGAAAAGAACCAAAATCCTCTCCACTATATTGAAGGAAAATTTGTTTTCAGAGGTTGATTATTCATTGTTTTCAGGTTTACAATGTTTAAAAATTAGATATTAAACCTCACTTATGTAGCTCTCACCCAATAGTGAGTAAATGTCTATTGTATCTTATTAAAACTTTTGAAAACATGTGATTCTCAAAAAGGAGCTAAATCAATGTTACCTGATTCTGAATCAATGCTCATGACCCAAGTCAGTGCGTCAAAACAATATCTCATTGCAACCTAGTTTTAAATACATGAAAAAGCATTTGGAAATTGACCAATTAATTTCCTGAGGAACAGAAAGAATAAAGAAATCTTCTGTATTTTCCAATACACTTACAGAATTTAATGTCTCCCTGTAGAGAGACACAGCATCATGCCTCCTTACAAACCTGTGTAGGCTGTATTTCATTCCTGTCAGGGGAAAAAAAAAAGTTATATCTTACTGCACTCAATCATCCAAACTAATTTTTTTATTTTTTTCACCACAGGTGCAGTAACACTTTGTGACTTCCTTATCAATAGGTGAACATCTGATAAATCAGGTAAGTGGTGAAGTAGTGAAGTATCCCCTTATTCAGTAAATCTATTCCTATATATAAAATTATATACAGGACTTTATTCGTTAAAAAAAAGAATCAGGGAATGTTTGGACAGTCTTTCGTGATCTATTTGAAAATGTCCTTCTTCTTGGAGCTGCATATTTGAGAGTTGTCTTCCCCATTCTTACTTTCAGCCCTTTTTTTTTTTTAAATTATGTTAGGAATGTTTTATCTTCCTGTAGAAGATTCTGCTATTACATTATGTTTTGAAGGAGACTTTTTTATATATATAAAATGTATATAATTAACAGCAAAAGTTTTTGTTATCACCCCTTCTTTTGGTATTTTTTTTTTCAATCCTGCTAATAAGATGGGCAATTCCTGTGTCGTGTTTTGTACTTTGTCCACCTCCTCAGATGACTTTGCTTGTTTACATAGGTTGCTTTTGTATGTCTTCTTCCTGTGACCAAAATGAAAGACATTTAACCTACTGAGTTACTTTCTCTGACTTAATGCATAAAACTGCTTTTTATTCCCCATAGTACTGAAAAAGACAAAGAAAGGGTTTGCTGTCTTCTATTTATCAAGGCTGTTCATAAAATCTGATACAACTCCAGGTGGTTCCCATGAACAACTGTTCAGAAATACAGTTGTGGTTTGCTTCATTACAGTTTTGCCTTAAAATACTTCATACATTTGCAGTTTCATTCATTTCTAAAGTTAAATCACAATTCTTAACTTCCAATTCTATTCCAGGGTAGATGGAATGCATTCTGGAGCTAAAAGGATTTTAATTTTGAAAAGAAAAATTTATTGTTATTCAGCACAGATTCAGCAGTCTTTGGCACACATATTCAATGAGAAATGCTATGGCAATCAACATTATTTATTTAAATAATAGGGATATACATGGCAGTGCACTCTGTAGTTGTAAAACATACTTTGAGGCATTGGTGCATGCAGAAACTATAGAAGAAGAGCATATCCCCCCCCTTCCCCCTCAAAAAAAACCCCACCAGCTTTGGGATGCTGGTTTTGAGGACTGGATGGTCTGGGGTTTTTTCCTCTGTATGTTGCATTGATTGACACCAAGCAAACAAGAATCAAGAATTAGGTTTTGTTGGGTTTTTTCCTCCAGAGTTTATTATTTGATAAGCTGTGCTGTTAAGAAGTGTCACTGAATTATATTCCTGTGTGTTGCGTTTTGGACTGGCAATACATTAAACTCTATATTACATGGAAAAATGACAAAGATTCTGATCCCTATGAACTCAGTCCTATCATGAACATTCTGTATTAACGTTATACCTACTACAGTACCCTCCCAACACACTTATTAAAAGCCAGCATACCACATCTCAGTCTTCTTATTCAGCACCCAAACAAATCTTCACCTTGAATTTACATATTTTTCAGAATTTTTCAAATGTTCTCAGTAATTTTTTTCCAATAATAGTTATCTAAGTTTCTCAGAGGATGCTCTATCTGCACAGTGCAAGTTTATGAAATTATCTTCCATTAATCATACATAATATTTTTTCTGGTGAATCTTTCTGTTTTGTTTTGGGGTTTGTTTTGGTTTAGTTTTTTTCTGGCAACTTGTTAGGAGCTCCATAAGAGAGAAAAATGTTCAGGGTTTAACATAATTAACAAGCACTGAGACAGAAATCAGAAAAACTCTGCTTTGTACTGAACTGACTAGACCCTACCTGTTTAAGTAATGGATATTAAAAACATAAATTGCAAACTAACCCTTTATCTTTATAATTATTTTCTGTGATTCAATAGTTTCCAGCAATTTTCACTGTTTATGTGGAATCATGTTTTCACAGTAGGGATTTTATAGTACTAGATAAACTACACACACAGACACTTCCACATACACACAATTCATTTAATATTCATGGCTTTAATCCCTTACCAAAACAATTTAAAAAATAAAAAACATGAATATTTCCTCTCCAGTACATCTCATTGTATTATGGCAATGGAGAATATGTACAAGTGACGAATAATCAACACTTACAAACTGTGCAGAGGAGCTTAAAACACCATCCAAATTATTCATATTTCCCAGAATTTTTAATTAATGAATTTTAAATTCATTAAATTTGGGGCTGCTTTTTTTCCCATGAACTTTGATTTAAATACATTATTAAGATGGAGGCACCTGTCATCCTGATCTGTGGTTGAAAGCAACAAAGCACACTCTTCTCACATACATACTCATAACTCAGAGAGCTAATGCAAAGAGAAACACAGGAAATGAGAATTGTTTCCTGCCAGTGTTCAAGGAAAGCTTGGTGAGACCGATCTCAGAAGGGTTTACTCAGTCTGCTTCTTTTAGATGGTCTCTAATAAATCAAATACTGCAGGACAATTGCAGCATGTCTAAAGAGGGAAAGAGACGATGCTAAGGATGCCTGTGCTAAAGCCCTGACATGGGAGTCCAATTCAAACTCATTGTTCTTCATATTTAACAAGAAGCACAGACCATAAAGTTATGATTTTAAACTGAACGTAAAAGAAACATAAGGAAGATTTTAATTCAGATATGAACGGTTGTTTCCTTACGTTCATTACAATGAAGATGACGCAGTTAAGAGAAAGGTCTCTAGCTGTGATATGTGCAAAAAAAATCCTGCTCTGGTAAGGACATATTCCCTTCTCTTTAATGCCCTTCAGGTTTGGTGGGGTTTTTTCCATTTGCAGAAGACTGATATAACTGTTAAAAACTTTGGGTTAGGAATTATTTGAAGAAGAAAGGTGCCACCAGCCCTTGCAGAATCGGCCACGTCAAGTTAAGTACTGATTGCCAGTTAAGGCACCATTAGGCTTCTCTAGAGCTGCAGTTCCCAATTCTGCCAGTCCATAGTAAGCTAAGGTACTGGAAATCAACCTGTGTTAGCAATCCCGCGGGTAGATGGCACTATCTGGCTAAAAATGGGAATGCCTTCCACCCAGTTTAGGTTCAGCAGCTTTGAAATGTATTACTCTGAAATGCTGGCTTCTGCATTTCACAGATCAGTATACAAAGTTCTTCCGTTGCTTTTTCCCTTTTCCCAACGCAATATTCAGTGTAATTTCTTGCCATTTTTCCTCAATATTTTCTTTTCTACTCCAATGCTAGAGTTTTTTTCAAAAAATCAAATTGAATAACAATTAATGAATTAACATTTGTTCGTGGGCAGTGGTCCAGCATCCCAGCGTATTTGGAAGCATAGCAACATGAATTTGGTACACAGTTTAGGCACTTTTCAGAGAATCTTAAAATTTGAAGGAAAGCACCAAACTTCTGTTGAAATACATCTTTTCATGCTAAGATATGTTTGAAAAACTGTCTTCCATATGCTATGTCCTCCTGATATCACAAGGGTAAAAAGTCTTCCAAACCTTCTGGAAGTAGTTCTCACAACATTAAGCCAATGATATACAGTGTGACGGTAAGATGGAATACAACTGCAAAATCTGGCATCTGAAATTCCTTTTCAAATGAATGGACATCCTCAGTTTGGAAGATCCATGTATTTTTTGCTTTCCTTTCAAATAACTTCAAGCTACAATGGTAATGATAAAGATTCTTTTTTTGCGACAATATTAGGAAGAACAACCAGAAACTTGAGAATAATTAGTTTTAGGGGATGAAATACATATCTATGAAATACAACACAAGAGTCAACACTTTTTTTTAATCAGTGACTTAAAACGAGATCCAGAAATAAATTTAGACATACAATTTTTAAGCCAGAGTTTTGAAAATACTGAGCTTCGAACAGCTCCCATAAATTCTCGTGGGATGTTGCTGAATTCTTGGTATTTTTAAGTATCAAACTCCATATGTCAATGTCTAAAAATACATTTGAAAACCTAGCTTCACACATCTATTTTAAAAAGCATATTCTCCATTGAAAGAGTCATGGGTAGTATATTCTTGATTTTATTCATTTTAAGGGAATGAATAATTAAATAATTAATAGCCAAGAAGTGAATACAAATTTTTATTTCAGGAATGCATCACGCATTTAGTCCACAGAGAAATATATTCTCTCTCTTTTATCCTGGAAGCTGTTCCTTGATGTAGAAATACTGAAAATACCATTTTGGAGGTTTAAAATGCGATTCAGTTTGGTTGTGTTTTGTTTTGTTTTCAAGTATATACCTCTTATAGTTTAATGAATCAGTTTGCAAAACAGCGAGCGTTTCTTAGCAATATTTGGTAATTTTGTAAATAGTTTTGAATTAAGATATCCAGGAGCCTTACTAATGATCACTGAAAATACAACATTTTTCATCTCAGACATACATCTTTTTTTGATCTTAAATCCTCAAAAATATTTAATTTCACTTTTCATACAAAAAGGAAAGTAGATAAAATCTCAGCTACACATCATGAAAAGCTTCTTAATGTTGCCTGAATATTTGACTTATTTTCTCAGTAAATAATATTTTTTGAAAATAACTCATGCAAATCTTTGGTTCTATCCACTGCTTAATAACTTTACAGCTATTTCTTTCTATATATATAGTTTTAAAAAATGTAATAGTTTCTGGGTTTTTTTATATTTATTTTCTTTTCTACTTTACAAACTATAGCTTTTGGAATACAAGAAAAAACCCTGAGGAAAAATACTTAGTCTTCAACCAGCAACAAATTCACAATACTTCTATTCTATGACAGTATCACAGTATCACAAGGCTGGAAAAGACCTTTGAGATCATCGAGTCCAGCCTATGACCCAACACCAACACCTACACGTCATCTAAACCATAGCACTAAGTGCCTCATCCAATCACTCTTGAAACACCTCCAGGGACGGTGACTCCACCACCTCCCTGGGCAGCACATTCCAATGACCAATCACCCTTTCAGTGAAGAATTTCTTCCCAATATCAAGCCTAAACCTCCCCTGACAAAGCTTGAGACCGTGTCCTCTCATTCTGTTACCGGTCGCCTGAGAAGGGAATTATAGTGCAAGATAATTGACAATAAACTTCTATGAACATTGATATACTCCAAGCTTCTGTCTGAATGTCTCCTAAGAGAAGATGACCTTCTACATATAGAAATGTGGATTTGCCTCAACTAATGCAGGGAAAGTGCTTCCACAAATGACATAGTGAATGTAATAGCTGAAAAATATTAAAAAATTATAGTGGTTCGGTGTTTTTATCGCTGCTTTTCAAACTTGTTTAATTAGTATTACTTGATGTAAGAAAACTTGAAAGTGTATGGAGTTTTGGTATGTGTGGGGGCTTTTTTTTCCTCTGACTGACTTGCATTACATTATAAAATTACATACCTTTTCAGAAAATAGACCTCTTTTTCCTGGCTTTTCATTTAATGATATTCTACATGCCTATTGCACAATTTAATAAATGCAGTTTCATAATCTCCCACTGTTTCATAAAGAATAATGTTGAAATATGAAGGTGTAAAAGTTCTGCTAAGAAAAGAATTTTCAGGAGTAAGGTATTTTGTCTGATACAGAAAGTTAATGTATTAGGGAAATGTGGCATATGAAAAAAGAAAAATTAGAGAAGAAGATGTGCTAATGAATAGTTTCTGTACAGTCTGATGGTTGTTTTACATAGATGTAACTGAAGTTTTCCTGTCTCCTGAAAGTGTTTTGAATTGAGTCACTACTTTTGATGTAGTCTTAAATGTAGCATAGGCCAAAAACTTTTGAAAATAAAAAGGATGTAATAACGTAACATATAAAGTGGGATTTTCAGAACCACTCTAGTTTACTTTCACCAAGTATTTCATAAATATCTAAGTTGAAACAAACATGTAAGTCTGTAGAGGTATGTCACTCACTATTTCTTGTCAACGCTAAAATGCAATCAAAGACCCTCTTTGCTCTCATGCAGATTTCTAGAGGAACAGAATTCCCTTCAAAATGCTAGTAAGCAATAAATTATTTAAAGTGTGCAACACGATGGTGACATCGTTTATTATTTTAAAAGTGTCATTAAACCTCAGAGTAACTGTTGAAACTAATTTGATTCATCACTGTTACCCAGTAAACACCTCTCTTCCCTTACAGCATTCTAAATAATGCAAAGACAATTACATATTGATATTGAACAAGATTTTTCAATTTGGTCCTAAAAGTGCTCAGGTTCAAATAAATGAAAATACAACTTAAGTGAAGTTGAGATATGTAGTTATCTATACACCTAAGGAACAGTTTCAGAAGCCATTGAGATTACTGGAAATCTTACCTTTAACTCCCATTTTTTTTGCATCCAATATTACGTCAGTTCTGTTCAAATTTATTTGCTCTTACACCCATTCCTTATTTACCTTTATTTTCTACTTCTTGATTTTGGTGAGACTTTCTCCAAAAGACAGAAAGGCTCAAAATTAAATTCTTGATCTCTCTTTAGCCAACAGCATGAATTAAACCTTTTGTGTTGAATCTGTTATTTGAGGACTAAAGAATAACTTCTTTAAAATTCACCGACCCTCTTCTTCAAAATTGTGTTTCAAAATTAGTTTCCTTATACCATAAGCAGAGGCAACAGTCACCTCTTCCTCTTATTAGCAGTATTGCTGTTGATACAGTTAAACTGCACATTATCTTTTCAAAAGCACTGCATTATGGGTTCAAGATCCACTATTGATCCTGTAAAACATTCAAGTCCTAGTTTACTAGAGCGTAGCCCACACCACTTTGGTCTGACCTACATTTCTTACTTTCCATCTGAGAAGTTTTTTAAAATTCAGGTACTTTTATGGGGCTGGACTAACCTCATTAGTCCATTAAGGAATGTACAGTTTCCTTGTCTGCATCTGTACATACCTACCTACCATGTTTGTATTCCGCCTCCACCATTATGTACAGATGTCTGGTACTGTTCTGCCAATTGTAATGTTTTTTCTCAGCCTTTCTGACTAGGGCTGAGATATTCACAGCAAATAACAATGAAAGTTTTAATGTTAGTTTCTTCTCATTCTCCATGGACACAACTATAAGATCTACTGTTAAATGAAAACATGTAATGTTTAAATGTAATGCAACAGTAAAGCAAATCACAGTGCATACAGATATTTACCTCCATTCACTAAAATACATAACCTAAGAAATCAAGCTGCTTTGACAAATCTTGTTTGTATTTTTTTTAAATAGTCTTTTCTGCCATCCCCAGGAAAAACACACACACACAAAAACCCAAGAAAAAGTACAGGGGTTTTTATGGTGCTATACTGTAACCTCTTATTACTTGAATATTTTATCACCTTTTTCATTTCTTCGTGGGGACTTATGTCAGCCCAAGCTGTCCTGCTTCTTAAGAATAAGCCATATATTTATCCAGCAGTATCTGAAGTCACCTAGAAGCATAGAAAAATGAGCATGACCTGCCATATGTATTCTTAACCAGCTCCTTAAGGACATTCAGTACCAAGAGTTTCAGGACTTCTTGATTTAAAACATTTATCTTCTCACTAGGGAGGAAATGCAAAACTGGATAAATACGAAGGCCAGCCATGCAGAACCACAAAACGTAGACAGTAAAGGGAAAACAGTGACTTCCATTCCATAATACGCAGGTCTCTGGGTGGTTAGTGGATTTCTTCCCTCAATAACTAAGAAAAACAATTCTATAGTTAGTAAGCTTAAGTTTACTTAAAAAGGAAACGTATTTCCAACCGACTTTCTCTTCAGGGAAGTGCAGACTGTGAGACTTGCGTAGAGAGCTGTATCATCTAACAGTCGGTTCCTGAAATGAAGATGGCAACTATGGAAGGAATGCAATGTCTTTGAGGCACGAGGAGAATATACAAGCAACATTGATTGCATTTGCAATAATCTGCGTAAATACATCGAATAAGAGTTTTTAATGATATTTACAGGTTGAAATCTAATGAAAAATAAATGAGACAAAATCACAATATATTTATAAAGAGGCCACAAGGAGAATAAAGGACTAACTTAATCATATACATAATTTCCATCACATTATTCACTCAACTGTCTCTTCCTATATAGCATTGTTCTGTTTTCCATGGTAGTTGAGACGGAACAGTCATAGCTGTCTCTTCTTCTTCTAATATCAAAAGAGAAGGAACTTTTCTGCAGGCATGTCGCCTGACCCAAGCACAAATTGTTTATGACGATGCATGAATGTAGGCGGTATGCTGTTTCTATAAACACACCAGTAACGTCATAAGGGATTTTAGGATAAAGTGGACTGTAGCACCTGTTTGTAATGTTATTACTTTGCTATTCTAATATTTGATTTTTTTAGGTTTATTTAATTTTTACTGAATTTTGATAATTTTAATATGTTACTTTATTTTTGAGTCAGAAAGGAAGTATGTCTGGAAGACATAACTGGTATTAGTTTTGTTATCTTCTTCTCATAGTTTTGTTATGGTCTTCTCTTAGTCTTTCTTCAATTAGAACAATCCCAAAATCTTCTCATCACTTCCTTATTTTAACCTGGTTTGTTTCTGTTTGATTATCCTTTTTTTATACCTTACATCAAAAAAGCACAAACAGTGGCCATGTTCCCATTCATTAGCTTTTTAAATTTAATTTTAAGAATAAATTTCTTAAGGAGAAGTGAAACTGAGTTTTGTCTTAAAGGTGGATAACTCAGTTAAAAGTCAATACAAGCAGGCAGGAAACAAGAGAACCTCCATTAGGATCTGACTGCAGTACTGCTTAGATTTTTAAATTCAAACATGTTTAGGAAGGTTCTTCAATTTTGTTCACACATGCTGTAAGGTATATTCTAAAACTGACAGAGATACTAATTAACCACACTTCATGTAAATTTCTCACTTGGAGCATCAGTCTTTAGTAACATTCTTGCAAACAGATTGAAAATAAATTTACATGTTGCACTGGATTGCATCAGCCTGACTCTCAGATGTGTTGTTTAGTTAACGATGTCCAGTGGAATCCAAGTATGAATTTTATTATCAGAAATTATATTGGTCTCTATTCACAGCTAAATTCCACAAGGTTTTATTTACAAATAAAAGCTATATTTTTTTAGGAATTTTATCTGGTGCACCAAAATTTCACCTACTTAGTTCCCCCGTACAGTGTTTTGCCCTGAATGGCACATAAGATTGGATTCAGAAAAACAGAGCATACAGGAAATGTTATCTGATAAATTCATATTAATTCAAACAGATCACAGATGTTTCACTTTCCTCTGCTTACTGGGCAAGTTGAGCAATCAAACTTTTTTCCATGAAAATTACATGAGTTGGAATTAAATTTCAATCTGTACTCCAGCTAAGTTCAAGCTTTAATAGAAGGCTGATCCCAAGAGCTGCAGGTGAAAAAAAAAAACCACTCCACAAACCCCAGAAAAACAAACCACCAAAAAAACCCCCGAAAAAAACCCAAACAAATGACAAAATCTTTGTTAGATACAACTCAGATTTAATACATTATTTTTCCCAAGAAACCACATATCCAATAGTTTTAATATCTTAGCATACATACATTTATTATAATCACTGCTAGAAATTGGTACAAAACCAATTTATTCATTAAATATTCAACTCATTCGCACTTATTTCTTGCTATGTCCAATCTTCATACATTTCCAAGGCTTTGAGTTAAATACAGGTTTAGCTGAGACAGATAATGCGTGGTTTGGATTAAGGGTTTCTTTAACCTGAAATTAAACAGAAAACTATATACAGGTACAACCAAAAATAAACCAGTGTATAAAAAAATAAACATAATATACTTAGCATGTATTTCATATTTCTGATTTCTTTACTGTATCTCTATGGATACCCCTTTAGGACACATCTTTTTGCTTTGACATTTTTGTAATGAAACCTCATATTTTGAGTAGGTTCTTGGTTACCAAATTCTACCTCCACCAGGTTTTTATTTATCCTCAGATTTCATTGCATGTGCTTCTTCATATGAATACTTGTGGGCTGTGCTCAGAAATCCTGCTTAATGCCAAAGAATCATGTATTTTGAAGTTAGAGCAAGTTAATTTATTGTGATTTTAAAACAAAGGTAACTGTCTTCCTTAAAATCTTCTTATCCTGTCATGGTAAATTAGATCAACTTGTGTTCCCTCATCATTGTCATTGCTAACAACTTGTCCTATTTTAACTCTGCTACGCATTTTCTCTCCATATTTAAGGCCAAAATCAGCCCCAAATGCTCCTCAGTAAACTTAACTATAGTCCTCAGAGCCAGTAGCATATTTCTTTAGTTAACTCTCTAGTTAACTACTGTTGTGGAAGATCTGTGAGAGTTGTAGCTACCTGCATCCTGTTTCAAAGCGTTAGGTTCTACAAATATTATCATAACAAAGATATCCTAGCACCCCAGGTAAAGACATGGTTTAAAAAATTATTTTGGTATTTCCAAGTTTATCAATACCTACTGATCTGTATACCCACCTGACTCTTTGCATGACTAGATGACCTCATCACTGTCTACAACTGCCTGAAAGGAGGTTGTGACAGGGTGGGTGTTGGGCTCTTCTCACAAGTGACAGTTACAGGATGAGAGGAAATGGCCACAAGTTGCTCCAGGGGAGCTTTAGACTGGACATTAGGAAGAATTTCTTCACTGAAAGGTTGGTCAGGGATTGGCACAGCTGCCCAGGGAGATGGTGGATTCGCCATCCCTTGAGGTGTTTGAAAAATGTGTGGATGAGTTTCTTAGGGACATGGTTTAATAAGGAGACAGGCACGGTTGGACTCGGCGATCTCAGAGGTCTCTTCCAACCTTATGATTCTATGATTCTAAAGGCATCCATTTTTAGTTTGAATAATTTTCAGCAATATGGTCTCAGTAATACATTGGTCTGCTTGCATTTATTCACTTTGGCTCACAGCAGAAAGAGTCCAAACATAAGGCTGTGCTAATGCAGCTATGGAGCTGCCAGTTGGCTCACTGAGAGATAACTCAGTGAGTTCTACTCATTACTGCATTTTATGGCATAGACATATCTGATAAGTAAGGGTATCTTATGAGAGGTGGCGTGTCAATACATATCACTTCAACTAAAGCTGTCTAAGGTGATAAAGTTAGTCCACTTTCCAAGAATAATAAATCCCTATGAAGGTATTTTGTTAAGTTAAAAGTTAAAAAATTAATATTCTCTAGTCACTGCCATAGACTTCACTGCCCTGAGACTTCTCCTATGTAGAAGCCCAAGACTGAAAGATTGTCCTGAAAATAACTCTCTCATACAACAAAAAAAAACCCCAAAACCTAAACAAAATTCAAAAAGAAGGAAAATATTGAAAGCGGTTTTAATGCTTTCTATAATATTAGAATAACTTTGGAATTTTTTACAAAGTTGAAATGTTCTGTAAATATGGACTTTCCAACAAGGAAAAAGCACAAAGAAAATGGTAAATAAACTGTTCAGTAAATAAATTACTGAACTGATTTTAGGATATTAATTTTGATACAATTCAAACTTAATCTATTCTGTCAAATAATAAGATTCCTCAGTAGAACAGCGTAATCATCTTGGACCCATGGATGGAAAGGACTACTAAGTACTGAAAAGACAATTTCTATGAAATAATTCTCAATCTTAGAGAAATACTAGTATTGCTAGGATTTCAGACATCTCGCCACCAGAAACAGCTGCTTCCCAACAATGGCAGAATTCCCCAAATCACCTAAGCTTTCATTTCAATTCACAGACAACTGGACAGCATTGAAACACAACAACCTATACTCCATTGAATCACAACAAACCATCACAAAAGTTGTCTGTTACCTATAGACACCAAAACCCAAAGTTCACCAGTAGAAGCAGGAGGACACTTAATACAAATTAATATTAAATTTATGTCTCATTTATATCATTCATGAAGAGAAAAATTATGGGCAAACTTAATGTCTGTATTCGCAATAGTGTTAAGGATTGTTCCCTGAGCTTTTTTATAATTAAAATATTAATTATTTGTTGTATTTAAAGTCAGAATTCGTTCTTGTACATGGAAGAGGCTGTATTACTTGAGCAGACAAGTTTTAACGGTATGATATTAGTTTTAGCATTTTGTGATTCCAAACATAACTGTGACGTGAAGTTATTTATTAGTCTAGCCACATAACTATGCTGAGATGAGAAATTCAGGGTTTTCTTGACTGTATTTTCTGATTCTATACCAAAAATAGAATATAATTTTTTTTTAATTTAAATACAATATTAAACATATATGCTCTGAATAGAATAAAAAAGTAAACGTAAAATATTAAATCAACAGAATAAACCATGTTTCATTTAGAATAATTTGCATTTCCCTTACCTATTGGGAGAAAAAATTTTTGATAATGCTAAATACAATACCAGATAAAAGCATAAAAAGCTATCAGCAAAATCAACAAACAAAAGCTTGGTTAGAGCTCAGCTGAGAACAATTCCCTCCCAGGAAGTTTTTCAGGATTTTTTTTCCTTCCATTGAACTTTGAAGTGAAAGCTAGGACTCCTTTTCAGAATACTTTTTCATGATGTGAAAATATTCCAGTCACTATTGAACCTAACTGGTCTGCAAAATTCTTTGAGTGAAAGTCTCTGGGAGAAGGTTTTTTTTGGACAATAAGGAATATGATAAAGTGGAGCAAAAGTCTGACTGGTAAAACTGAAGTGAAATCCTTCTTTTACGTGACTGACTTAAACAAAAAGTAACACAGAAGTAATTCTGGTGAGATTAATTGAATTGTTTAAGCAAAAATGAATGTATTTAGAAAAGAAGAGCTTTAAAACCTGCCCCAGAATATACTGCACCTCAATTTTCCTCAGTTGTGAGACAGGAACAAACCCAAACTTCCAACCAGAAACAAGAAAAGCACAGGCTTTGAAATAGAAGCGATGTCTAAGAACAGGATGCACTGATATGTTCTTCATGTTGCACTCTGTTATTAAATTGAATATTCTCTCCTAAAACTGAAAGAAACTTCCCCACAATATCATGAACTCTAACCTAACCCCATGAAAAGCTGTGTTTTCGTGAGTCAGCAGTTTTAATAAGCAACTACATAAATACTCACGAGCTCCAGCTGTAGTTAATCCGTGGGAGCTGCAGTTAATCCATGTAGTCAATTTGTGACAGATTAGCTTCAGTTTCAATCATGACTAAAATCATGCTTTGAGATCCTCCTGGAAGAAAAGTCAGAGTAGACCAACTCCTTTTGCCTGCGGGGTGTGTTTACCCCTTGTCTGACAAATCAACAGATCAAATGTACTATAATTTCAAGGATTTCCCTTGAAGAATGAGTCTGATACAACTTTTGCAAGTGGCATCTTTCCAGAAAAGGAAAATGGCATCCCTTGTATTCCCTGGTTTTTTAATTAGTTTTATCACATGAGAGATTACATATAGTTTTCTTTTAGAGTCTGAAGACTTCAGGCTTGTTAATGTTATCATGTGTATTGCTTTGAAAATGCAAATATTGAAAAAGAGTAGCTACTCTTATAGATATTTGTATTTCATATAGCACTGGAGGATACTAATTTCTTTGGTGATTGAGACACACTCTCGAAATTGTATGCATATAGCAAAGAGATGATGCTATGTGTGGAAACCATACAGGACACTAATATTGTTAAAACTATGATATGAAGCAGATTTACATGGAATGTATCAGATCCCTTCATTTTCTAATAATATCTTTCATGTAAATATTCTGAAAGGAGTCCTTTTTGTGCAACTATCTGTCTAGACTCTTTCTTGTTTTATGAAATCTATGACAATAAGATCCCCCTGGGTGAGCACGTATTTTTCTCTCTAGACTGATGGTTCTGAGCTAATTCATCCCTCTCTCTAGTAAATCATCTGAAGTGCACAGCTGCCACAAGACTTGATCATCTGTTCTTCCTCGTTGCAGCTGCACCAACAATACCGCTGTATTCAAGGAACCCTCCTTCAAAAAAAAGGTTGAAATTTGTCTGGTAAGTGTACTTTCAGCAAATATGCAATACTCTCCTCTTTCTCTGTCATTTGTTTCAGCTAAATTCCAAGTTTTCTTCGCTACATTACTTTGGTCTTCTGTGTTCATGGTTTTTACTGCACAGTTAAATAAAAATATATCTATGATAGAAGCCCTGCAGATTATTTATTCGAATTAATAATTCTCCCTGATATGGCAATACATAAAATCAAGATAAAATACACTGAATAGGTTGTGAAAACTTGGATGTATGCAGAGTAACCTCTTCCTATAGTGGTTTATAGGTAAATTTAGTATATAGTAAGTCCAAGGTATGTGACAACAATGACAGTAAGGAAAAAGTCAAGGCACTGGGATAATTACTGCGTAATAAAAACTTCTTCTAATATATGAAGAAAGTTCATTCTAGACAAAAGTAGACTTTAAATGCAAACTAGCTGTTCCACTGCTTCTTGGAAAATCTTTTTTCTTTCAGTGTTTGAGATAGGATCTATGATTCATATATGAGGTCAAAATTGAAACACTCATTTTACTAAAAGAATCAAAAGATTTAGGATTAGTACTAATGTGATTTTTATTATCCATTCATTATTATAGACATTTCAAAAAGGAATAAAAGACCTGAGGAAAAATATATCATAGGAAATTCAATGTAGCTATTATAAGATGTCCTTAGGAATTAAAATCATATTATTTATCAATTTAATGGAAACCAGTAACAACTACAGCAAGAGACAACAAACAGCAAAAAAACCCCAGTGAGCCATAAGAATAATATCCAAATGTTTGTTTTAAAATAATAATATTTTACTTATGGTAAACAAATTTCATTGAACTATACACTATGTACCATTAAAAAGTTCCTCACATAGGAGGAATAACAGGAGCTTTCTTATAAATGTGTCTGTAGTTCTTTACCTTCTACAGATTAGAATAATTAAAATGTAAAGTCAGTGTCATTAGGTTTGATCTGCTATCAGAGTAAGGCAAATACTAATTTTGTATTACTTCAGTGTAATAAGACCAAGTCATGTACTTCCTGCATCACGTTCCAATTTTGCCCAAACATTACATTTTTATTTTCACATGTAGTACAAGTCTAACTAAGGAAAACACTGTCCAACCTAGTCTGAGAATTTTTAAGCTAGGCTTCTACACTGTTAGTATAAGCAAAATATGTGGAAATGAGGGTGGTGAAATACTTGATGTCCCATCACTGGAAACAGTCAAAGTCAGGTTGTTCAAGGCTCTGAGAAACCTTCTTGAAGGTGGCTCTGTTCATTGCAGGGGAAGGTGGACTAGCTGACTTTTACGGGTCCCTTCCAATCCAAACTACTCTACGATTCTATGAAATGAGAAATATCTAAGTTCTACTAGCAGAAACTAAGTCAGAATGGCAGAGTTCTTTATATCTGTTTTCATGTTGTTAATAGCATTTTTACGTAGTTTTTGCATTCAATACTAGCTTGGAGAATTGGATTCCAAAGTACTATTCATATTTTCCATTGCAAATGTCATTACATTGGCAGGTAACATCACACAGTGTAAGTTTTCTGCAAAATGCAGGCACTCCATAATACTATATTCTTGTTCTGTGGTTTAATGTTTATGTAAAACCAACTGTCAGAATAATATTCATTGGTATTATTGATGTGATATCTATTTTGTGTTTTATTCAAGGACATTTTTGCTGATAAATTTTAAAACTTCTTTGCAAAATATGTGTTGAAATTTTGCACTATGTTATTACTTAAGGAATTTCTAAACCATTTGAGATTTTTTTATAAACTGCAAGTAAAGACATAGTGTCTTCGTTTTCCACTAGCAGCTAATGCTAATGCACTGGAAGAAAATGTATTGTTAAAATATTCATCTAAAAGGAAAACTCCAGCTTTAATGCTTTAGAAAAACTTCAGTTGAAGCTGTAGAGAACTTGTATGTAAGTAAAATTTGATTGATATAACAATGACACCAGTCATTATAGTATTAGAATATGGAAAGAAAGAGAAGATATCATCCAAAGCCATGTCATTCACACAAAATCAATATAATTTCATTAGCTTAATTAAAATTATAGGATACTGTCAAACTAGCATTTAAAGTTTTAGGAAATATTGGTTTAATAGATCTTATTTCTATAGTAAGAAAAAAGAGGAAAGAACTTATATAGACACATTTCTCCTACCACTCATAAATGAGTAGAAAATCATGGACAACTTCACTATGAGTTTTTTGCTTTGATTTGGTTTGGTTTTTCCTATCAAGTTAAAGTAACAATGAACTCAGATACTGCAGACATAACGAATGCCCAAAGAACCTGAACGTTGAAATTGTGATGTTTAGGATCCTAGTGTTGTCTCCTCTTAGGTTCTAAAGCAATAACTCATTTTTTACTTACAAAGTTATCAGTTAGTTCCCTGAAGTGCAGTTTGTAGCAGTTCACAAATTCCTAGGGAATTTTCAAAGACATTTTCATTGTACATAATGACTCCCTTATTTCTAGTTCAACGAATTGAATCAATCCATCACAATATCTAGAACAGCAGTGTATTAACTATTGCCCATTAATCTCATACCCCGAAAAATCAGCTTCTTGTTTTCCATTTTCTGTGATGTTAAACAAATGTTTGCACTGTCTGTGTAACAACAGTGTTTGTGAGCTACAAAAGAATAAATTAGCATATATGTATATAGATATTAGTAAAATCTTTCTATTCATAATAATCCTTTTTTTCCATAATACTCCTCATTTTTCTGCTTACTTGTGCCCTCTGTTTTCTCATACCAGGAGTTATGAAGCAAGGTTTTCATCTTAATTTTGCCTTAATAGTTTCAACAACATTTTCTGTCATGCTTGGAGCTCATAGGTTTTACTAGCAGATTGATAGCATGGTGGTTTAGTGGCCAAATTTTCTGCTTGTTTTTGACTGTAAGCTGTATGGTTCTGCTTGAGTTTGCAAGCTTGGGGAAGAAAATTACACAGGCTTTCTTGACAACATTCAAACTATTGAAAAAAGCTTATTGTGAGAGCACTTACAAGAACTTTATGGAAATCTTCTGGGAATAACTTATAAGGTATGGGGCCTCGTTTTCCCAAGTGAAGAGAAGGAAGCAAAAAGAATCACAAAATTTAGAATATTAAACAGCAATTCCTTGGAATTCCCATTGTGAACAGGTTAGCATTCCTTGTGATTCTGAGCTGAATGAGCCAAATAAGGCCATAGAGTACTTCAGAAATGGATAAGTTTTAAACAAATAATTTAATTTCTATTTCACAAGAATGGGATTAACTGTGTAAAGAAGATGATTTCTTTTCTGAACTGTAGTAATCTAAAATTTTTCAAAATTGCTTGGTTTAACTTACGATGTTTGGAAGACATTGATTCTACTCCAACCATTAGAAATAATCTTGTTCATAAAAAGATAGTTTATGACAGTGAACATTTAGAGTCTTGCAAGCCTCTGTGTACTATAGGTAGAAAAACAAAGAAGATAAGTGAAAATTAAAATCAAAATCAATACAGTTGGGTAATATATTACATTTTAATGCACTTATGATCACCTCTGTAGCACAACTAACAGTGAAAAAAACATGGTGAACACTGTAGTTCAAAAAGTGATGTGAGGCTCTTCCAAAGCATGTGAATCAACACAAAAATGTTTCTTCAAAAAAATGTTTTGCTGTCTCATCAGAGGCGATAATAAACAGGAATATGTGTAATTTGGAACACAGACACGTCAAGTAATTCCTGCAGAGTTCCAGTACTAGAAATGTTAAAGATGTTAGTTTTTTACCATAGAAAATGCTGTCTGATTTTGTTCTTAAATACAATTTTTATATTCAAAGAACATTAAAATCTTCTTCAACCATTCTCTGTCTCATGCAGTCCTTGATATTATGACATACGACAGAATTTATAATTACTGCCATTAGCCATTCAACTTATGTTATTTAGGAAAACAACATGATTATTTAACTTGTTTTTCAGGAATTACATGTTTGACTTCAAAATAATAAATTAAATTCTGCTTCTAGTCACATGACTAAAGATCAACTTCAGGAGAATAAATGAGGATGGAATTTTCCTTTTGATGAAAGGAGGTTCGTGCAGAGGGATCTGGACAGGTTGGACCAATGGGCTGAGACCAACGGGATGAGGTTCAACAAGGCCAAGTGCAGAGTCCTCCATCTGGGTCAAAACAACCCCGTGCAGCGTTACAGGATTGGGAAAGAGTGACTGGAGAGCTGCCTGGTAGAGAAGGACCTGGGGGTGCTGGCTGACAGCCATCTGAACATGAGCCAGCAGTGGCCCAGGTGGCCAAGAGGGCCAATGGCATCTTGGCCTGTATCAGACACAGCGTGGCCAGCAGGAGCAGGGAGGTGATTGTGCCCCTGTGCTCAGCACTGGTGAGGCCGCACCTCGAGTGCTGGGTTTAGTTTTGGGCCACTCACTACAGGAAGAACATTGAGAGGTTGGAGCGCGCCCAGAGAAGGGCAACGAGGCTGGGGAGGGGGCTGGAGAACAAGTCCTATGAGGACAGACTGAGGGAATTGGGGTTGTTTAGCTTAGAGAAGAGGAGGCTGAGGGGAGACCTCATCACTGTCTGCAACTGCCTGAAAGGAGGCTGTGACGGGGTGGGTGCTGGGCTCTTCTCGCAAGTGACAGCAATAGGACAAGAGGAAATGGCTGCAAGTTGCGTCGGGGAGGTTTAGACTGGACATTAGGAAGAATTTCTTCACTGAAAGGGTTGTCAGGGATTGGAACAGGCTGCCCAGGGAGGTGGTGGAGTCGCCATCCCTGCAGGTGTTCAAAAGACAGGTAGATGAGTTTCTGAAGGACATGGGTTAGACTGGAGACAGGCATGGCTGGACTCGATGATCTGATAAGTCTCTTCCAACCTTCTGATTTTATGATTCTATGATTCCATAAATTAAAGATGACATTATTCCAGTCATGCAACACACCAGTTCCCAGGAAAAGTCAATTTTTCTGCCTGAATAAAAGAAAAAACCAAGGAACTTATCTTTTAGATTCTCCTTCATTCTCACCTAAATACAAGAGAAAAAAGAAGACTGTGAGATAGAAAGATTGAGGGAAATTAAGTAAATGAGAATTCAGTTGTTTAAAATCACAAAATAAAGGCTTGGATAGCATGGACTGCATATTGATTGCAGAAGTATAATAAACAAAGTGGTCTTTACTTAATTCATAATGAAAATATTTCAAAAATATGAAAAATATAATCCATTATCTGTGGCTAATGCTTACATCAAGTATGAATATAAGCAGCAGGTCTATATAGGGAGGTCTGTGTGAAGATGGAAAGAGTTTACATATAATATGATTTTGGATTTTTTTCTTACACAGAGCCAAAACCTTTATACCTCATCAAATATCAACATGCTGCAAACTGAGGTAAAAAGAAATTTAATTAAAACTAAACCCAGCCAGACCTGGGCTATAATTTTCATTCTTCTCTTCTTTTTCTTCATGAGAACAGCTCTTGCTGTATTTCTTCTCTTGGTGCAAGGACTATGACTTTTCCATTTTACAGTCTCCCACATATACAATTTTCAAGCAAACTTTCAGAACCTAATATTGTCAATTCAAGCCTACTTATAACAAGCTTGCTTTTCTTAGTTACATTTTCAGTACCTTTTAGAAGCAGCTCATTTACTGAGCTTAAAAGACGTTGAATTACAGGACTCTACTTGGGGTTTTCCCAAACCAACCAACCAAATGAACAGTGACTATTTAAGTCACAGCTGACCTGGAAAGGAATAGATTTTCAAGAAGAACAATAAACCACAAAGCTTTATATTTTACCATGTTACTTTCCAACATGAAAAACTACGATTAAGATGTCTATGGATGTCTTGCGGTATTCCTGTATGTTTACAGTCTCTAAGTTCAGGCCGTAAAGGATTACCATCAGAAGATACCATGAGAGAATATGAAGTTCCAGATCTTAGATACCTCAAATATTTAGCTTTATAACAAATGAAGCTGACAGTATCCCAGACGCCACTCACCCCTTCATAGTTCTCACACCTATAGCTATACTTAATTAGGAACATTTTTTTTCACAGGTAATGATGGAAGACTGATAAATATTAAGTGACAGACACCTGGTACACGTTAATAAAAGATATGCAACTGTTCATTAATAGCAGTACATCTTTTTAGCTAGGGAAAGTATATATCAAAAGAAAAAGGTTTCAAAACACACTGAAAACCTTACTGTCAACCCATCTAAATGAGATTGACTTTCTATTATAACAGAGATGTAATTAAGGTTAAGTCAACACTATGATTTTAAACTCTTCTTTCCAAGGGAGTCGTCATTCAGCAATGTAAAACAGAAGTCAAAGATGTGTTAAAACCTGTCATTCTACCTCTCAGTCCAACAAGCACTTTTTACCCCTGTTTCTTTTTTAATGCTGTTAGGTTCTTTGAATTAAATTTCAAGGTCAGGTCCTGAAAAAGTAACAGTTTTCATTTCTCATGTAGATTTTGTATTTAACACTTCCTCTTTCCAAAATATTTTTTTCTTTGAATGTACTTATGAGAAACTCTCTTACTATTCAAAAAAATAAATACAAATACTAGCTAATGAACTCTCTCTGGTTTTGTTTCCTTTTATTTTAATTGCTTTTGGTTGAGGGGTAAGTTTAGCATGACCGAGCTATCGATCATTTCTCCATGCGGCAAAAGTAACATTCTAATGTCAACTCAATTACATGTATGCCTCATTAAAATGAGGATTAAATGGAGTATATGATAGCTCTCATTTCCACAGAATTCCCACCTGGATATAGGATTTCCTAGTTATTTACAATCTACAGACAGGACAGCATGTGGAAATAAGAAACCATGCTTATTGGTCATTCCCAGCTGGTCATCCCAATGCTCATTATTGTTTCCCAAACCAGACATAGTGTAAGGAACAGATTTCTAGCTTAGCCCTGTAATTACGATATTTTCCTTAATTTTCAATTTCCATTTTTAAATAGTGAGAAGAGGTATGCTTGCTTAGAAACCTAATTTAAGAAGGCCACAAGCAGAAGAAAATAGAGGTCTGGTGCAGATAAAGTTAAACTTCAGGCAAGTATTTACTGCTGAATGCAAGAAGGATGGGGAAAGGAGAGAACTTATGATCAGACAGCCAGTATTTTAATCTAGGCATTCCCATGTTGCCTGACAGTATATGTGTTTCTAACAACAGCTGCTGGGCCGTACCGCATTCCAGGTAGCCTACAGTCCCTATTACACATATTTGGAGGGGAAATATTGTGCAGAACTTAGTGACTGCCTGGAGAATTGAATAGAAGTGCATGTGCAATGCCCACCACATTTGTTTGTCGTAGCAGAGGTGATATGAACATATAGACATAGTCCAGAGCTACAAAATGGACAGAAAGAGGATTCAGCTGTGCAGGAGCATTAAGGAAATAATTTAATCTACTGCACATCCCCATAGCCTGAAGACATGAACTAGAACATGAGATTAATTTATGCTAATGTAGATTTTTATAGGGCCTTCTTTCAGGCACTATAAACCCAGGAAGAATAGAACTGTAAGTAGTATAATGTGATGAGGAGCATGATGAATGAGAAGGACTATGACAACAGAGGGAAAAAAAGTCCGCAGGCAATATGTCATAAGTCAGGAACTTCTTAGGCAATCATGAAAGATTTTGCTTTTTTATGATAAAGGTTAACATATGCAGGTGTGTTAAACACCAGTAAAATATCTGTACAAGTTTCTGCGTTATAATCACAACGATAAATTATTTTCAAAGGCACCTTTCTGTGTTAGTTGATTAAATAGTTCAATAAAATCAAAATCAAACCAAGTCAAGGAAAGAGACACCCTCTACTTTACAATACTAGCAGCAGGATTTCGTTAAATTGAAGGTCAACATTAGGTTTTTATGAATCATACTGGTTCAGCTTTATGAGAAAAATAACCTTTGAACTTCAAGTTTCCAGATGTTAGTATTTGCTGCATAATGGTCAAAACAGAACCATAACTGTAACACACACTGGGAGCTGGCAGACCTCCATAATCAAGCATATCATATTATTTCTTAACTATATCATCATAGGTAGGGTGTGTCATACATTTGTACAGAGTTTTTCATAAATCTTTACAGCACAACAGTCCCCCAAAAATCTATGAGAAATTAAATTAATTTTCTTGAGATAGTGTGTTTATTTTCCGTTACTTTAGCTAGTCTCCTGATAAAATGATTTTCCCTAAGAGATTTAAGAAAAGATCAATAAGCGAAGCAAAATTTAATGTTATATTGATTTATTCAAGTGAATTCAAAGTAATTGTCTAGCCTACGCTTCAGTGCCTCAACTTTTCATGAAAATGCACTATAACAAAATAAAAACTTATATGACATAAGATTTAATCAAACCTGTCCAAAATCCATTCTGTCTTCTCTCCCAGAACTTACAGACAGTTCAGTGTTGCATAAAAATTTGGTCTCTGGAAAGTGATTTAGGGTGGGAAGAAGAAGGGTGAATGAGTTCAGGCCTTTTCTCAGAGGAAGATATAGCAGCTATTCCATTTATAAAGAAACCTCTCTAGATCCTTTTTACTCATCACAGCTGCACATATACAACTTCTTTTCTTACAAATACGTATGTAGTGTGCTTAAAGGTTAATCTGTGGTGGCATCACAAATAGGACAAAAATCACTATGAAGACAGATCAGCGGATGTGGGGGTGAAACGAACAACTTATTGTAACTTGGATGATATATGGAAAAATAATTATGTCTTTTTGGAGGTCTCACTAAAACAGAACCTACGGAGTTAAATACAGTTGGAAACCGGTCACGAGTGCTGTTCCCCAGGGTTCAGTGATGGGTCCAATCCTGTTCAACATCTTTATCAATGATCTGGATGAACGCATTGAGTGCACCCTCAGCAAGTTTGCGGATGGCACCAAGTTGGGTGGAAGTGTGGATCTGCTTGAAGGAAGGGAGGCTCTGCAGAGGGATCTGGACAGGCTGGATTGACAGGCTGAGATCGACGGGATGAGGTTCAACAAGGCCAAGTGCAGAGCCCTCCATCTGGATCGCAACAACCCCGTGCAGCGTTACAGGCTTGGGGAAGAGTGGCTGGAGAGCTGCCTGGTAGAGAAGGACCTGGGGGTGCTGGTTGACAGCGGCTGAACATGAGCCAGCAGTGGCCCAGGTGGCCAAGAGGGCCAATGGCATCTTGGCCTGTATCAGACACAGCGTGGCCAGCAGGAGCAGGGAGGTGATTGTGCCCCTGTGCTCAGCGCTGGTGAGGCCGCACCTTGAGTGCTGGGCTCAGTTTTGGGCCCCTCACTACAGGAAGGACATTGAGGGGCTGGAGCGCATCCGGGGAAGGGCAACGAGGCTGGTGAGGGGGCTGGAGAACAAGTCCTATGAGGACAGACTGAGGGAATTGGGGTTGTTTAGCTTAGAGAAGAGGAGGCTGAGGGGAGACCTCATCACAGTCTGCAACTGCCTGAAAGGAGGCTGTGACGGGGTGGGTGCTGGGCTCTTCTCACAAGTGACAGTGATAGGATGAGAGGAAATGGCCAGAAGTTGCACCAGGGGAGGTTTAGACTGGACATTAGGAAAAATATCTTCTCTGAAAGGGTGGTCAGGGATTGGAACAGGCTGCCCAGGGAGGTGGTGGAGTCACTGTCCTCGGAGGTGTTTAAAAGATGGGTAGATGAGTTTCTGAGGGACAAGGTTTAGTAAGGAGACAGGGACAGTTGTACTTGATGATCTGAGAGGTCTTTTCCAACCAGGTGATTCTATGATTCTATGATTCTTCCAACCATCAAAGCTTCAGGTTGTTTTACTCTGTGACTGAGTGCTCCATCCAATTCTACAATGAGTAAAAAGCAAGAATGGAAGGAAGCTAGTTGTCATCTGACAACCGAATCTGTGTTGTATAATTATTTCTATATTTAACATCTTTAGCATACATATCTTTCAAATTCCGTGGTTTATTGGTTATTTTAGATAGCACACTTTAATGTGAAAGCAAGAACATTATTGTAACAGTCTTTAAGCAAAAACAGAAGAAAATTCATTACCTGTCCCCAAATTATTTATAACCTTATTGCAAGCTGAGGAGAAGATACATACAGATAGGGAGATGGCAGATTAGGTGGATGCTAATGGACACCCATTATTCACAGAAATTTGCTTTTTGTCACATACAGCTGAGAAAGGAAAAGAAGTTAAAAATAATCTTTCATCTTTGAGAAAAAAAATTGCCAGAAGTGTCTCCAAAAGATGTATTTGGTTTTGCAAGTCTCCATAGATGGGATGCCAGCAGACTTTTCCTATATGTTTATAGCTATGAGGACAAGAAATTCAGAATTCGTGATTTTTCAGTTTGTGTTTTCTTTACTTTTATCAGACCTGCGTAATATTAAAAGCTTTTAAAGAAAAATCCCAACAAATCTCACAAGAACTCACTTAAGGTAAGATAGACTCACGGGCAACCTTATGTGTTAATGTGTTTAGGCTTATCCCAAGCAATAGTTTTGATCCCACTTTACGGAAAGCCTATAAATGGATAAAGTTTGTGTAAATGAATGCAGTTTGTGTAAACTTTTTTAATTAAAGGGTTGATTTATGAAAAATATCTAAGGTTCATTATTCATTGAAATTATATGTCTAATATCAGAAGTATCGAAGAAGAATTTCAGTTTGTAGATTGATATAAGAAAATCAAGCAATTGCCTCTTATAAATATAGGGTTGGACTAAGAAATGAAGCATTCCCCATGGCTGATGTTTCAAATTACTAAGCATGTCTTCAGTTCTTGATTATGTTTGGAAAAAGAGACAAATACATTGTCAGTCTAAATATTACCTGCCATAATTTTGTGTTACCATGGTCTGGAAATTTTAACAGAACCATTGTTTATATGTGCTCTGTAATACATATAATGTGTTTATACTTGCAAACATCCTATGTTTGTAAATGGTTACTTGGTATCCACACTTGATAAGAATTTTTTATGTTGTTTTAGGCATTTACCGAAATCCTTGTGCATGTGCATCTGTTTGCCTCTGCAACTGCCTAGAAACAGTTTTCTAGTTTGTTTGAGTTAACTTTCCTTTGCATCCATTCATTTCATTTGGTATAAAGTTCTCATGGATGTATTTAAAAATTTAATAGAAGACTAAATTAAAGAAAGAAAAGTCTTCCTTTTATGAACTTTGAAAAGTTTTATGGAAAAATCTACCATGAAAAACAGACTAATTAATTCCACAATTCTGGCTTGAAATATATATTGAGAAGAATTGCTTGAAGTGCTTATTTGCGTGACAATACCAAGACTACACATAAAAAGTCATAGCTACCTCATAAGACTACCCCGGGGGGAGAGAAATCTTTTTCATTTGTTCCAATAGTAGTGGAGTTGAGTGATTTGATATATATATTCTGGAATTTACACACACATGATTTTGCATAACTAATGTATCTTGTTCTTAAGTCATACTACTCCCCTAATAACTGACATAACCTTTTTTTTTTTTCTTCAGTCTCTGCTTGGGTCACAGTGAATCTCATACTATCAATCAGGATGAAAAAGTACTCGAGATGTTTGGTTAATACAGAGAAATAAAACATGTCACCAGCAGGATGCATCAGAGCAGACTTTCTCCTAGAGTTCTACATCCTAACTCTAATCCATCAAGTCATTTAATTTGGTGCATTCAGCATCTTTGGTCATTTCTTTTCAATCTTTTTGGCTCCCATACAAACTATTAACCAATCCAAATTATATCCTCTGATCCAAGTAGAGTTTGAATTTAGACTTTAAGAAGCAGCTTGACATAACTGATCCTCTCCTAGAAGGGAATTCAGTAAGTATCACTCTGGAAATATGTGTTTAGATAGGCAGTATCACAGCAGTTTCAGGAGTTTTTCTCCCATTGCTCATCAATCTGTGGCCTGTACCAAGCCTCATTGCACTCAGTTTTGATTGCATTGTCCTATCTGCTATTCCACAGGGTACTCAGATACTCTGTCCTTGATGCTCTCAAGAAAGCTGGTCAGACAAAGAGTACTTTAAGGGATTTCTTTTTCTTTCTTTCTTTCTTTCTTTCTTTCTTTCTTTCTTTCTTTCTTTCTTTCTTTCTTCTTTCTTCTTTCTTTCTTTCTTTCTTTCTTTCTTTCTTTCTTTCTTCTTTCTTTCTTTCCTTTCTTTCTTCTTTCTTTCTTTCCTTTCTTTCTTTCTTTCTTTCTTTCTTCTTCTTCTTTCTTCTTTCTTCCTTCTTTCCTTCCTTCTTCCTTTCCTTTCCTTCCTTTCCTTTCCTTTCCTTTCCTTCCTTTCCTTCCTTTCCTTTTCCTTTTCCTTTCCTTTCCTTTTCCTTTCCTTTCCTTTCCTTTCTTTCCTTTCCTTTCCTTTCCTTTCCTTTCCTTTCCTTTCCTTTCCTTTCCTTTCCTTTCCTTTCCTTTCCTTTCCTTTCCTTTTCCTTTCCTTTCCTTTCCTTTCCTTTCCTTTCCTTTCCTTTCCTTTTTCCTTTCCTTTCCTTTCCTTTTCCTTTCCTTTCCTTTCCTTTCTTTCCTTTCCTTTCCTTTCCTTTCCTTTCCTTTCCTTTCCTTTCCTTTCCTTCCCTTCTTCCTTTCCTTCCTTCCTTTCCTTTCTTTCCTTTCCTTTCCTTTCCTTTCCTTTCCCTTTCCTTTCCTTTCCTTTCCTTTCTCCTTTCCTTTCCTTTCCTTTCCTTTCCTTTCCTTTCTTTCCTTTCCTTTCCTTTCCTTTCCTTTCCTTTCCTTTCCTTTCCTTTCCTTTCCTTTCCTTTCCTTCCTTTCCTTTCCTTTCCTTTCCTTTCCTTTCCTTTCCCTTTCCTTTCCTTTTTTCTTTTCTTTCTCTATTAAGAAAACCTGAGATATATATCACAGCTGTAGCTGTCCATAAAGTAGATACTTACAACTAAATGCGATTAATCCACTCCTAATGTGATTAGCCGTTTGGAGATGTGAGTATGGAAACAATAGATTTCATAGGTACACAGATAAGGAACTCAAACAGAGTCTGAATCTATTTTTTTTTTTTTTTTTTGAAAAAGCTAAGGTTAATTTTAAATTGTAATAAGGCAACCACATCAAGGATAGCGACTAGATCAAGTCATGCTGTGCTCAGCAGTGTCCCTAGTTTTTTATTGCTTGTGCAGAAATTGAGACAGATGCCAACGGAAACTGCAGTCACTTTTGTCAAGCAGCAGTCATAAAGGATGCCATGAAATTTTCTGCTAGAAACTTAAAACTCAGCACACATAACCTATCTTTTGGTTACTGCCGTCTTAATGAGAAGCTTATCTTGTTATACCAGCATTGATGGCCATGTCAATGGTGGAAAACCATTTCTATTCACAGTTTACTTCTTATTTACTTCTTAATAGCCAGAGACATAAAGTTTTAAAATATTAATGCTTCTAGTAGTTCAACTGGCAAATATAAAGAAGGAATAGCAACAATTTTTACTTTTCTGACCTCTTTCTCTCATGCTGTCAGTGTAACAAATAATGCCAACCAATACTTAAATGGAAACATTAAATTAAATTTTAATTAAAATTGTGTCATGATTTGTACATGGCAAGGAACGCGACTCATGAAACTGTTCCAGGATGGAGCCTTGAAAGATTTGAGACGTGAAAATGGGTTAATAAGAACCATCTCAGCAGCACCCCTCCCTCAGGAATCAAGGATACTTAGGAACAATAAGATTAAAGAGTAAAAACTCAGTCAACAAGGAAAAGATCACCACAGCATTGTGAGGAAGTAAAATCTTGTTTCATTGCTGCATGTCAGTCCACCTGGACACTTCCAGGGCTGCACTGGCAGGTGCAAGTGGACTGCATAATATGTTTTGGGCAGTCAACAAAATCATGAAGAGGTAAAGACAGCATTTTTAAGGTTATAGTAGTATATTTTTGCCCAAGGAGGTCCTCCTCAGGGAAAGAGAGGTCATTCAATATGATGTGATATATTTTTTTCCAAAACCTGTTGTATAATTATTATTTCAGCTGAAATAAAGCTTTTCCGGGCTTAGATTGGAATGGTGTACATTCCACTGGGGAATATGAATATCTGCATCACACTAAACTTTAATTTGTGTTAATAGTCTATTCTCATCTCTGTATGTTAGTCATGTATTTTATTGTCTCATTTGTATAATACATATTCAGCAGATTTCTAGTATCAATCAGTTTTCTCTTACTACTTTCTTTCTGGCATATTTTTCCTTCTTCCATTTTCAATTTCCATTTAGCTCTCACTGTCTCTGTCTTTTTTATTGTGCTGTGTCTTCCAGTGTCTTTTGCTCCGTATAAATCTTGTCTGTATCTTCTTCATCCCTGGGATGACGGAAAAACCAAACTAGTTTAATAGCTATAATAGCATGCCAAAGGCCAGCTAAAAGCAGGGACTCTAATAACAGAAGTACTCTTGAACAATCAGTGCAAGGACTCTGTTTCTTGGCTGCCACTAAGCTGAAACATGGGGAATTGAACCAGGTATTTCTAGACTATACCCATTGCAGAATGCCCTCTTTCCCTGGGAACTAACAACCACCCCTGTCCGCTTGGAAATTTTGTCTTCAGAGTGTTCAGCTCCCACCTCAGTAAGGAAATTATTTAGGGCAGAATTCACAAAGTCAACAGGCCGTAAGCTGAGCAGATTCTTCCTTATATCTTGTAGGAATTTCCTTTCTTGCATCTTCTTTTTTTCGGTACCTCAGAGAAAATGTTGGCTCCATCTTCTCTGTAACCGCCCATATGATCAGCGTAGAAACATCTAGACTCACAGAAGGTTAATAACAGAGAAAAGGGGAATTTCAAAATCCCAGCCCCTGTTCTAATAGTTTATAAAATTGATGTGAAACACAAAGCCCAGTTTCTTATTGCAGAGATCAAAATTCCCTGCAATTCCAGGAGGGTGCAGCATCTACCGTTACAAATTTAAGACTCAGTGTTCCAAAGCGCAGATGTTAAAGGGTAAAACCAAAAGCATTCTCTCCGGTGCTGCTTAGTTAAGACGTTGGGCAGACAGACACACAGTTTTCTTATTATCTTTCATCTTTCTGCCTTATTGTGACAGCAAGATTGTGGTGGCCTTCAGGGGGTGGTTGTCAGGCAGCAGCAGGAACCGTGGATGGGAAGCTGAGAGTGGCCACAAAGCAAGTGGGCAGTGACTCCTCGAAGCACAGCCCCATGGCATCTGATCCAGATGAGCAAAGCCAGCTGGTGACAGCAATGAGTCCTACTGAATATTTGTGCACATCAGGCAAAAGCACAGTAACAAGTCAGATCTGAGGTGAATCCAGGAAATCCAACCACTCAGGAACAGGGCTGGAGAGACACGCATATAAAATAGCTCAGGTTTGGACAGAGGGCTCAGGCAAGGCTTCTCAGGACTATTGTGGCTTATTACTGCCCCCCCGATGGTGGTTTAGGACTATGAATGTTGATAGATGGTCTCATTTTCGGAGCACACAGATTTACTCTTCACGGTGCTTTTTATGTGGGGATTGAGATGACTCTTGCTCATGCTTTCTGACTGCTATGTATACGTAATTCTTTCTCTTTTTATACCCTGTGTCTCAGCACCCTGTGCTGTGCCTCAGGACCAGTAGGACCTCCAACAAGTGACCTGCCAACATTTGGTCTACACTTTGAGGCTCCAGAACTGTCCTTGTTTTCCAGAGCCAGTCATTTGATTAAGATGAAAGACTCTTTAAAAAATCTGCTCGATAATAAAAAAGCTAACATTTGTTTGGACAAATTATTTAATGAACATTCTGTTATGCTTACAGAAATTATGACTGGGTCATGAATAATTCAGAAGAGCACAACAGATTAAATTTGCTGGATAATTTGACAATAAATAATTCAGCTGACTGAAAATCATATAAATCTCATGTAAAATCTACATCTGCTCTGGAAATATTTGATATTCTGAGGGAAAAAGTTCATATCACTGTCAAACATTAGATTTAAAATTAAAATGAAAATAATGTGTAGATTTTTTAAAATATAAATCAATATGGATATTTGATTAATTATGATAAATTAACAAGAAGAAGAATATACAAACAAAATGGAAGGCTGTTGGGACAGAAAATTAAATTTAGTTAAACAAAATCAGGTATCAAGCTCCTTGAAAGGTGAAAATGTCTTTGTTTCACTAAGTTTTTTTAAATAAATCACATTTATGAAATAAAGCTTGTAAGCAGAAGATAACAATGAATAACATGTGATATTAAAACCAGATGAATTATGTTGTTTCTATTCTGTGAAGCCAGCTGTGCAGGTGCTAGAAAACATGTAACTAAACTAATTTATATAAATATTGCAATGTAGTGTTCGATATACTTGTAAAACCTGAACATGTCATTGCTAAAATGTAAACTGCAGCCTAGTATGGTACCAGTAGAGTGCACATTCTCTTGAAGTAGATTTGACTTGTTTTTTAGGATTACTTTCTGTATACTTTGTCTTGATTTGATAGAAATATCATTTCCCTTCATTTCCTATATCCAGACATGGGAAATTTATTGAATTCATTCTCAAATATAGTGTTCATTTTGTTTACATTTAGCTAGATGTATTGCATGAGAAGTGAACAATTGCTAGCAGACTGTGTCAACAATTTTTGGACTTTATAATACAGTCGCACCTACGGTAGTGTATGCATAACAGTAACTTTTGCCCTCAGTAGAATTATACCATGAATTTCTTACTAGTAAAATGAAATAAAATTACAGTACTGACCTTTTAAATGCCCTATGTTTCTGTATGTTCTTATGTGTGTGTATGTGTGTGTATATATATATATATAGTATGAAGCATTATTCTGAATATTATGCATATGACTCAATAAATCACCTAAATGCATATCTAATTTCCCTGGAACTTCAACGGTACTACTCATCCTTAAAGTTATATATAAGCTAAGTGTTTTGGTGAATCAGAGCCAGAGTATTCACCACCTTGCAGGAACAACCCCGAATCACTGAAATTCCAAATGTACATTTTAAATGGATTTGGGACCAAATGAAAAACTCAGATCTGAATACCCAGAGCTTTGGGAAAGCTCTGCTAGGTTTTGCATGTTGAAAAAAAACACAAACAGGTATGAGACTCAAAAAGCAGATACTAGGTAATTCATAGGTTCAAAATCGACATGTTGATTTTATGTTGAAGGCTTTCAGATATTGTATCAGGACACAGTGCACATTGTTCAGAAAAGTTCATATGATGAGCGTATGCTCTTGAAATGTGCCGTAGCAGAACATTCAAGTGCGGTCTGCTGAAAACTACTGCAAATTCCCTCTTGTTTCAGGAGTTGCTGTCTGTTGAAACTGTAGTATCCAATTCACCCATTTAATGGACCACTTGTAAAACAACAAACTTCATTGTCCACAGCAGCTACCCTATCATCATGTTCATGGTGGTCTTAACAGTTGAAATGAAGCCTGAACATCCAACTTGACATTAAAAAGTTCTCAGTTACAAATTATGGAGAAATATTTCTTTGAGTCATTTGGGAAACCAATTGTCTGAGACAGCCTATAGCTTTGAGGAATTGGGAAGCTGCTGAGGAACTGAACACAGAATGTTTTTATGTTTTTAGTGTATGAGTTTACAGTAGTTCCGCAAAAGAGTAGGAATTAAGAACAAATGGGCAGGTAGATTAAGCTCTCTTAGCTTTCTTCATTGATCCATAACTGACTGTAAACAGAAGATGCAGCATGAATCTCTATTTAGCTATAGGGATATTAAAAAACCCAAATATTGAGTAAGGAATCATCGATATTTTACAAGAAAAATTAACATGCAAAATCTAACTCTGAAGCTGAAACTTCAGTGAGCATATCTCTCTTCCTATGGAAAAAAAATAATTAGTGAAAGCATCTAGACATCTTCCTATGATTCCTTTTTTTTCTTTCAAAAATGCAAATTAAATTATCAAATAGAACTTTAAGGAAATTAGTAGATTAGTGAGAGCAGCTATAAATTAGAGAAAGAAATTTTGCAGCCTGCCAATCTGATGTCTAGAGTGAAAATTTAGTGATTAAGTTTGGCATTGTTTCAATAGTAAATACAAAACTCATAGCACAGAGTCACAGAACAGAAGACATTTTAAGAATATAGCTGTTAATTTTGCATTAATATTAGGTGACATTTTAAAATTACTATGTGTTTTGAACAGACTATAATTTTGATTAGTTTACAATAGATAGACAAAAAGAAAAAATGATAGTTCAGCATTTCACAGATCTGGTGATACTGATATCACATGAATTGAATACTCTTCACAGTAACTACAGAATTATTGTGAATTTCTCATGTTTCCAGATCCTTTCGGTCTGGAAGTTACCAACTGGGCTATTACAATTTTTTACAGTTTTTCTGTGGAAGCAGATAATTAACACCTGATCGCATGCCTAGATGTTGCATCTTAACCTTGGCCAGTAGCCTAACCCTGCATAGCCAGTCATTCCCCCTTACTCCCCCTCCAGGGGACTGGGGAAGAGAAATAAAGTGAGAAAACTGTGAAAGCTGTGAAAGGCAGTTTAATAGGTAAAGCAAAAGTAGTCGGCACAAGCAAAGAGTTTATTCAGTACTTCCCATCAGCAGGCAAATGTTCAGTCATTTCCAGGAAAGAAGGGCACCATCATGTGTAAAAGTTACTTGGGAAGACAAATGCCATAACTCCAAACGTCTCCCTCTTCCTCCTACTTCCCTCAGATTTTATTGTTGGGCATTATCATATGATATGGGAAATCCTTTTGGTCATTTGGGGTCAGCTGTCCCAGTCAAGCCCTCTCGCAGCATCTTGTGGGCTCCTTGCCTATTTGCTAGTGATGATGCAGGTGAAGCATGTATTTTCATCACAAATCTGAAACAAGGCACTATATGAGGTATTAAGAAAATTAGTTCTATCTCAGAGATAACCAATAGAGGAAAAAAAAATTAAAAACCCACAACCCTCCCCCACAAGAACAACCCCAAACCACAACAGTTTTCTATTAACATATAATGGATATCAGTTGAAAATGATAGAAAGATGAGGCAGAAAAAGAGAAAGGGAGAATGAGTGCATTACATCCAACTTCTTCAACCAGAGAAAGCAAAACTTACTCATCCTCACTCAAGAAGCCAGTGACAGAACCAAGAATAGAGCTCAAAAGTTGTTCCCGCTCTAGACCTGCTAAAAAAAGGCACTGTCTGTGACTTTCTACATAGCATTTACTGAGGCCAAGCTGAAATCAGGTAGATATTTTAAGCAGGTTATAGCAGAGGTCACTGAGGAAGGTGTCAAACTATCTTTTCCACAAAATATTATCATGAAAAGACAGCTGGAAAAATCATGAAGAGTGATGGGATTCACATTTACAAGATATGCCCTAGGTATGGAGTCAGCTATGAGTATAGTTCTCAAAAATTTAGTCGACAGAAGATGATTCTGATGGCATTCCTGCCTGTCACATAACAAATCCATGCATAAAAGGTAATCTCCGTAATGAGATTACATTTTCATTGAGGGTTTTGGTAAAAATAAAATGTTACTGGTTTATCAAGAACAGATTACTATGCACTGATTTTGTCAGACAATATAATGAAATTACGCTAAAATACAATGAGCTTCCATATCATAATCCTTGATGTAAATTGGATGCAGAATAAATTCTAGCTTCCTATACCATATTACAATTTTCAATATGAAATTTATTTGTGCTCCATCAATTTAGTTTCAGAGATAAGATTGGTTGTCTGCATAGACAAATATATAATTGTGATGATTTATTTCGTGAAAGACCTGGGACAAGCTCTAAGTGCCCTGTTTAAGCATTTGTGCAATCTCTCCCCTATTACCTATTCACCAGAAGTATTTCAGCATAGATCTACTAAATACATATTTTATGCAAGGGTGTTTTACACTGTAATCTTAAACTTCAATGTGAAAAGAATTCATGCTGAATCTTTATGCCTTTGTTCTTAAAAGGGTGAGGGTCAGCTATTGCTCTCGTAAAACTTTTATAGTTAATTTAGGCTCTATGTTATTATAATTTGTCTCCTTTAGCTTTTTGTCTACCTTTTTATTGCAGTTTTATCTTTTATTCATTTTTTCCATTACCTAAATAAGAAAGAGATCCTGCCTACTTGCCCATATGAACAACTCAATGCTTGCTACTTGCAGAAGTTGTGGACTGGAGGTCTTAGTCTCAGAAAGCTTAATATGCACTCCAAAAGAAATTGTTCAGCTGTTTCCTGACCTCACATAAGAGGTGGATTGAGCAAGCATTCAAAAGAACAGAGGCTTGAAGAAGCCTCCTTCTGTCCTGAATGCAAAGTGTTGAACTAATAGAAGGGATCCTGGATGCCAGCACAAGGAAAGCTGGCAAGGCTAAACTAACGTAAAAGTGGGTCAGTGGATATGTCAATAAAGGGACCAAATTCCCCAAATAACTGTTCGATCCTGGAGAGACTGATAGAGAAATATTGCTATGTTCTTCCTATGTCTCTAGGAGGGTTGGGAGGTATAGGATGTCATTTCCTGCTCCATGTTTTGCAGCCAGTTCAAATTCTTGTTCCCATTATGTGTCTCATAAACAATTGCTTGATGTCCACTACAGATATGGAGCACAACATTCTTGCTACCTCATCAGTATGGAAAACTCATCCCTCTAATTTTACTGTATCATCATGTGCTGCAAACTACAGCAGTTCTGCCAGGACTTCACTTAAGGTTCATTTATTTGTTTTTTGCAACTAGCACTTGCCTGATATGTACAAGGAATGTGTAAGAGTTCATTTACCTGGAAAGATGAGCAATGATGCATAACAGAAGAGAGAGTATGACAGATCTGGATTCTGTGCACCTGAAACTATAGCAGGTGCTGAGGTTTTAAACTTCAATATACAACCTTGTTACAATGCAGCTTATCTAGATCTCTTTACATCATGCAATGTCAGAAATTAAGTTTGAGTATGCACTGTTTGTCCTGTCCGGTCTGAACATTTATGCAATTTGGCTAGAAGTACCAATTCTTGTTGATATATCAAATGGTGAAAACCTGACCTGTAATATGGTTATTAAAGTGAAATTATTGCATCTAATTTTAGATGTCTGTATATATTTTAGATATCCAAATTTTGATCAGACTGTCCAAGATCCTTCCTCATGAAGGAGACATATAAACCTCACATGCAAAATGCAATTGACCAATTTCAGCTATTTTCAGTAGGATGAAATTAATTATACCATACAGATGCCTTTTTCCACTGTTGAATACAAACAGCATCAAGAAGAGTAGTTCAGGAGTGGACTCTTGTTATATGGACAAAACTCACTGTCTCTTCTGATTATAAAAACTCATTCTGGAATTCCATTGCCCTGCTAATCTAACAGATAGTCAGTTTAACAGGACAGTTGGGAAAGCAGTCTTTATATTTCCTAGTGCCAATATTATAGTGAAGATGATGGCACTTAAGGAAAATTTCTTCCATTAGAGAGAATGGTTTTTATTTGTTTTTAAAGGATAGATCTTTAGGGGTGTTGATCTCTTGGTTGCATGCATATTTTATTTCAGCTGTATTTTATATTAGTGTCAGAGCCAATTCATCCTGCAAGGAAGATAACTCAGTCATTCACCACTTAAGTAAAAATACTAACATTTGGGACCATGTTCAAAGCTAGTAGACAAATAGGTATGGAAATATAAGCATTACCTTTGGTATATTATGAATATGCCTATAAGCTTGTCAAGCAATATCAGTAAAAAAATCTTCTGTCTTCAAGCTTCACTTCTCTTACATTTTGTCTCATCATCAGAAAGAAAAAAAAAAAGATAAACCAAAGTCTGAGTCAGATATCTTAAAGTTAATTATATAATTTGAATGGATAATTTATTTTTTTTAACAGTTTTCTACTTCTTTGTCTACAAAAATCCTCACTTCAAATCCTTCCATAAGACACAGAACTTTTTCAGAGATCAGCTGGAGATAGTTTCCTCATCTTCTTTCTTTGTTTCATATATCATATTTTTGTGAATTTGATTATAGGTTCCTTGAGGCAAGGAACAAAGGGAAAAATATGTTCTTAAATAGTCAACTGTAAGTCTGAAAAAATTTTTGAAAATCTATGGAGATTATCCAGATGATCACAAATGTAACTGTTTCAAATATGTTCTTATACCTTTGAAAGCTATATAAAAACTCGTGTACGTGTAAGTTTGTCATAGCAACAAATAACAGCCTTCGTATTGAATTATAGTTTCACACAACAAAACACAGTATTGTTCAGTTGAATTGTCCTGATAACTGATAGTTTTCTTAGTGCTTCAGGCTCCTGAACTGTGGATTCACATTGTGCACAAACTGTATTTCTTTTGGATAAAACTAAACTAGAAGATTTTATGAGTCTACCTTAAACTGCTGGGTATAATAAGAACCACTAACAGGCAACCTGATAAGGAGGCAGTAAAGCACTAGATCACAAGTCTGCCAAATTAGCCAGAGTGCACACTAGGGAACTTACATTGGGTTTTTTTGCTGGTCGTGAGAGAAAAGACAACAAATAGCCTTGTATAGAGTGGCCTGGTCAAACAGAACTTGATCCCGAGTAAAGCTTTCTTGTATAAAGTTAACTGACAAAATTATTTGAACTGACATGAACAAATAAAATGAGTTTATACTGGAACAGTGTTTTGTGCTTTGTGCCTTGTGCCTGTGATGGTTTTCATCTAGTGCAGAGAGCCCTAAGCTAGATTTGTTGTACCATCAAATCTATGGGTGAACCTTTCATTTACTTGTAAAAGCTTTGAACGAAGTCACTTATTCTTAATGAAGCGTCACGCTTTCCAGGATGTGTACCCCACAACGTAATGCAGAGTTCTGCATCTGAGTGGTCACTTCACCTGCCTTTTTGCACATATTTTGTTCTTCAGTGATATCAACCATACAGTGGCCTTACCTTAAAGCAAACTGGAAAAAGCGAACACTTAATTGTGTTCACATACTGTACCATTTTAAAGTGCAAAATTCACCATATTACATTAATTAATTGTGTTGCTTTCACTCTTTATTTTATATATATATATTATGCTGTCAAATTAAATATGGGGGAAAAAGCAAACGAGCAATTTCGTTTTATGAGTTCGAAGGGAGATGTAAAAAAGTGGAAGCTGTTAAGAATGTCAATCAAGCATTTGGCCAGGAGACCATCAATGAACATACAGTTTGACATTGGTTTTAAAAAATACACAAAGGAAATTAGAGCCTTGAAGGTGAGGAGGGTCAAGGACATCCTCAACCAGTTGAGGATCAGTATTGAAGGAGATCCGTGCAAAACCACTTGAGAGGTTGAAGAAAGATTAAACATCCATTTGCACCAAACTGGAAAAACAAAAAAGCTCAAACAATAGATGCTGCATGAGCTGAACATAAATAAAAAATATTGATGTTATGAAGTCTGCTCTGTATTTCTTTTGCACAACAAAACCAAGCCATTTCTTGATCACATTATCATATGTGACAAAGAATGGATTCCATATGTCAGCTGATGTCATTCTGTGCAATGGCTGGATGGAGATGAAGAACCAAAACATTTCCCCAAACCAAGGCTGCATAAAAGAAGGTTATGATCACTGCTTGGTGTCAACAAGTGGATTCAACTACTACAACTTCTTAAATCCTGGTGAAACCATCACAGCAGAGAAGCATTGCCAAGAAATCCACAATGTTTACATCCAACACTGGTCAATTTACAAGGACCAAATCTTCTCCACAACAAGATCCAATAGCTGTCTTACAAATGACTGCTACGCAAACTGGGCTATGAAATTCTACCTCATCCATCTTACCTTCTCCCACAAATTACGGCATTTTCAAGCATCACAACAACTTCCTTCAAGAGAAGGTTTTTGACAACCAAGCAACAGCTCATAACGCCTATGAAGAATTAATCAGTTCCAGGACTCCAAAATTCTATGCTATCAGAAAAATGGATCTGTTTCCTGTTGGCAAAAATCCATAAATTCTAATGGTTCTTATTTCAATTAATAAATTTTATCCTAAGCTGAGATATATTGCTTTAAATTTGATGGGTAAAAATGGCAATTATTTATGCATCAGCTTAATACATAGGCACCTGTACTTCAAACATAAATTAATCACTTAATAAATTTATCTTTTTCTTTAGGAATCTACATTTCTTTAGGAATCTATCATTCATAAGGGTGATTGGAATGAAACTGATATTCATCTAAAATGAATTGTACTACATAATTAATGCAAACTAATATCCTTCTGATCACATAATCCTTTAGTGTAACAATGCTAGTTTTCTCAATAAGTTAACAATGAACTGCTGATAAGTGGGTTATCTCTTACTCTCCTGGTAACTGGTACAAGTGATAACCCTGTTAATCTTTTAATTTAGGTTCTGTTGTTTGGAGGCCTTATTCACTGAAAAATTATTCAGCCCTACTCAGTACATAACTAACTGGCAAGAGAAAGTTCAACGTGCCTTTTTCAAAAAAGATGGCTGTAATGATCTCCCTTCTGTTGTTTGCATCCTCCTTTCTCAATATATTCAGACTTCACTCACACACCTGTGTACACTCACACACTTGTCCATGAGCCATCAGGCTAAACTTATTCTGATAGTCATAGCTGTTTAACTGTGACATACTCTCCGCCTAAATTCAAGACAGACTGCAGAGATAACTGTTTAGTGTACTGGTTTGAATCACAGAAAGCAAAATTTACATCTAGTTGTTAATGTCAGCGATATACTACTCAGAAATTTAAAAAAAAGAGATGAAAGTGAGTCTAAGGTGTACAGATGAACATATATATATATAACCAGGATAAAAGTATTTTGTAATCATAGGTTACTATATCTTAGACATAAGAAATGTCAGAGAACAAATTAACATAAATTATTGCCACAAGGTATGATCAGGAGGGTCAGAATGAAAAATGACTAATGCTAGGGGAACACAATGTTTAACACATTTAGAACTGGCTGTTTTTTCTGTGATAAAAATCTCCAGATGTCAAAGTTGTTTCCATTTCAAGGCTATGAAACAAAAAAATCCAAACCAAAAACCAAAAACCAGAAAACTCAAACTCACCTGAAACCCTCGTGATGTTTTTAATTTTAAAAAGTATTATGTAAATGAAAAACAGAGATCATATAATGGTCTGTCAATTTGAAAGAAAAAAAAGTAAATAAAATTGTCATAAAAATCTTATGAATAGTAGAAATTTTCAAAAAGTCAATAGGCTTCAAAGACACTATTTATTTTCTAAACTACATACTTTTCCAATTAATAGAAGTATTTTAAAAATATCAACTAGTTCGATACTTTAAAGAGGTATAGAAAAGTCACCTCCATTCTGAAGAGGAATATATTAGCTCTGTACTTTCTTTGAGGTTTCTTTCAGGCAACGTTCTTTCTATTCAACACTCTGGTCTTAGTAGGCAGGTGGGAAGGAGGTTTTCATTGAGGCTAACCTTCTACATGGTATCCAGGCCACCCTGTGAAGCAGGAACTGTGATTGCAGTTCCTGGAGTCTGCACAAGGTCAGGACCCTGGATTCTCCCTGAAGGAAAGAGAGTTTTCTTTCATTTGATGGGAAAATAAGGAGCATGAGCTCATTGTTATGAGTTGAACTCTGTGTGATCGGTGAGTCTTAGTTTTAAAAGAGGTTTAGATAAGTCATTGAGTATATAACAATGAGGAACCTTGTATTTGAATTCCAGAAAGCCTCAGGTACAAAATCTGTCACCTTCATACTCAGCATAAAAACTTAAGCAGGAATGCTTCTAAGTATGCTCATTGAACAACTTCTGATACTTAACTTAAATCTAGATATTTACAATACCTGAGGTGCCTAAGTGGACTAAAGACAATTTCTGGGTTTCTCTGCCAAGAATATAAACTGGCAGCGTGGTTTATGAGTTTAAGTGTTTTCTTGAATATCACCTTAAGTAACTTACCTGGTACCATAGGAAAAATCACTAGCAGAGCCAAGAGCAAAATCCATCTCCTGTTCCCAGTTTCTTCATCATAAGAGCATTCTTTGTTTCTAAAGACTACACATTACCTACATAAAAAAATAGTTGATGGAAATTCAGAGATATATGAAATGGCTGGTAGAATACTCCAAGAAAAGCTTTATGAAGAGTAAACTGATAAGTTTTCTTAAATGCACAAGTGAAAGAAATGAAAACAAAAAAAGGTGATAATTGCAGCCTGACATTCATAACTGGTAATATTCTCACTAGGTTTTTCACCACACTTTCAGTTTTTTGTTTGTTTTTGTTTGCTGAACTAAAGGAGAATACTGGCCAGCAGCCTGAATTAAGAAATATCTTGGATGCTTTCCAGGAATTTACAAAGATTTGCAAAGGCCTTTGGCTGCCAATGAGGAGGTCCACAGAAGTATATATAGGAAGAGAAGGTGGTTTAATGGCTGAATCACATTGTACTACATTGGGAAATTACTTTGTAGCATACCTCAGTTTCTTTTTTTTAATGAAGAGGATAAAGAAAAATATAAAGAAGTCAGAAAAGAAGTCAGAATTGTCAAGCAGATGGGTAGGTTTACAGATAAATCTCAGTAATACTTTATGTCATAAAACATTTTATTATTATAAATAAAAAATATTGATGTTATGAAGTCTGCTCTGTATTTCTTTTGCACAACAAACCCAATCCATTTCTTGATCACATTATCATATGTGACAGAGAATGGATTCCATATGTCAACTGATGTCATTCTCTGCAATGGCTGGATGGAGATGAAGAACCAAAACATTTCCCCAACCAAGGCTACATGAAAAGAAGGTTATGATCACTGCTTGGTGTCAACAAGTGGATTCAACTACTACAACTTCTTAAATCCTGATAAATCTCAGTAACACTTTGTCATAAAACACTTTATTATTTGCTTCCATCCAATAACATCAGACATTAAGTGTATGGATGATATTATTACTTCTAGAAGGTTAAAAACTAGTAATTGTAGCATCTTCCATAAAGTACGAACAACATCATTACCTCCTCTTCCTACACGTAGTTGATTATTTCAGGCTATTTCCTTGATACAATGTGAAAAACCAGCACAACCCTAACTCTGAAATTTTAGAGTTTTCATGCTGTTTGAAGATCTATCTCAGAAAGCATTTATGGTGAATGCACCCAAAACATCACATATTTAAGAGTTTTAGTAGGATTTACCTGTCTGTTTGTTGTCTGTGTAGGTAAGGTGTGTTCTTTTGCCCAGTCTTGATCTCTTCAACTCCTTTCTGAAGGCCTTCTGGAATACAGAATTTCTCCCTACATTCATAGAAAAAGTGTCTTTCTATTCATTACTTGAATCTTGGCTGCATGTTTGATCCATGCAGTTCTGAGGAGGCTTCCAGGCTCTGTTGCTGCTGCAGCTGCTTTTCTGCCCCCACCACCGCCTCCTCCCCATTACCTGACCCATCCTTTCCCCTGGACTCTTCGCCCAGGTCCAAGTGTTCATCCCACTTTGGGAAAATGCAGTCACTGCCCTTCCCAAAAAACTGAGGTTGGCTCTGTGCAATGCATTTCTGTCTACTTTCCCAATACTTCTAACAGGACAAAACAAAGGAGGCAATTAGGGAACAAATAAAAATATTATGTGATCCAAAAAGATGCCATCTATCACGTTTGGGTTTAATTCAGTGTTACAGACTTTTTAACTTATATGAATCTGTCATGATTAATGGCTTTCTCATGATTAACTTTCTCACTTATTATATTTTCAGCAAAGCTATTCTTGAAAACAAATTTTGTGTCCAGGAAACACTATCACCACAAAAGATTGCTGCTTGGTTTTCAGGTATTCACCTAGTTCAGCTTTATACCCAAAGTAAGACCTGAGAGCATCTGGTACAGATATTAGCATTAGTACCTCATTGTAACTGTTAGCAGCATAATTTGGTCTTTGCAGTTATTAAACAGTTAAATGGTCATCACCTTTAAATATTTTGCCTTAAACCTTAGTGGTTTGTTGCTAATTGATTGATTTGATATAAACTTAATTAGTTATGATGGCTGAAGTAAAGAATCATTGCATCTTATAGAATAATAGCTTAGATAAAGTAGATTTGAACACATTTTTGTTCCCTTGGGAACCAGAAAGAAATAACTACCACAAGGAAAAATATAACCCACCGAATATAATCTTAACTCTGTTTTATCTAAGTAATTAGAGCATGAAATGCAATGGTTAATAATAAATTAATGACATTGGGAAAAAGATACGGACTGTAGTTGTGTTTCAGCAAATTCCATGTAGAGCTTAGTTATGGTTCTCATAATTAACTCTCCACAGGGCTCAACCAAAAGTCACAAGCAGGATAGGCAAGAAAGACACAAGATTTCATTTCATAGTCTTAAACGTAATGTAGAAAGGACACAACTTTACCTGTGTGGTGGGCTGACCTTGGACTGCAGGCAGACACCTACCTAGCTGCTCTCCCACTCCCAGCAAGACAGGGGTAGAAAATAGAATGAAAACATACATGAGTCAAGATAAAGACAGGGAGATTAGTTACCAATTACTGTCACAGGCAGAAAAGACTCAACTTGCAGAAGATTGATTTAATTAATTGACAGTTAAAATAGATTTATATGGTGAGAAACTAAGACAAAAATTAAAATGTTTCCATCACCCCCACCCCTTTTCTCAGACTCAGATTCACTCCCAAATACTCTACCTCTGCTGCAACCTGAGCATCATGGGGGAATAAGGAATGGCCATTATGGTTAGCTCACAACAGCTACTCTCTGCTTCATCTTCCGTTCCTTGCTTCCTCTCCACAGGCTGCAGCTCCTCTGTGGGCTCTCCACAGGCTGCAGCTTTCCTTAGGGTATATCCTCCTGCTCCAGCATGGGGTCCTCCACGGTCTGCAGGGTGGATATCTGGTCCCATGTAATCTTTTATGGGCTACTAAAGGACAGCCTGTTCTACCATGGTCTCCACCATGGGCTGCAGGGGAATCTCTGCCCCAGCACCCGGAGCACCTTCTCCCCCTCTCTACTGTTAGTGCCTGCAGGGCTGTTTCTAATGGTTTTTCTTTCCCTTGACTCCTCTCTGCTTCTTGGTGTTACTGTTCTTTCTTAAATCTGTTTTCCCAGAGGCATCACAACATCACCACCTCGACTGACAGGCTGTTTTGCTCCATAGCAGGTGCACTGGAGGAGTCTAGAAACAGCTGTGTCCAGCACTAGGCAGGCCTGGCCTCGCCTCACAGAGATGCCTGCAGCATCCCCACTGTCAGCACTTGGACACCTACACCCAAATCAAGCCAACAACTCTTCCAAAACTTTGAAACTGCAGAAACAGGTGGAAACTTTTGAGAAAAGTTGGAAGGGACCTCTGAAGATCTTCTAGTTCAGCCTTCCTGCTCAAACAAATCTTACCAAGAGCAGATTGAACATGGATGCGTTTTGACTATATCCAAAGAAGGAGATTCCACAGCCTCTCTGGGCAGCCTATTCAAGTGCTCTGTCACCCTCACAGTAAAGAAGTTTTTCCTCATGTAGAAGTGGAACTTTCTGAGTTCCAGTTTGTGCCCACTGCTCCTTGTCCTGCCGCTAGGGGCTATAGAAAAGGGTCTGGCCCCATGCTCTTAACACCTGCACTTTAGATATTTATAAGCATTGATAAGATCCCCTCTCAGTCTTCCCTTCTCCAGGCTAAAGAGCCTCTCAGTCTTTTCTCAGTCTCTTTTTCCTCACAGAAGTGATGCTCCAGTCCCCTTATCACCTTCATGGCCCTCTGCTGGATGCTCTCCAGTAGTTCCCTGTCCTGTTTGAGATGAAGAGCCCAGAAGCAGACACAGTACTTCAGGTGTGACCTCACTAAGGAGGAGCAGAGGGAGAGAAGAATCTCCCTTGACCTGCTGGCCACACTCTTCTTAATGCACACCACGATTTCATTGGCCTTGGTTATGAAGGCACATTGCTGGCTCATGGTTAGCTTCTTGTCCATCAGAACTGCCTGGTCCTCCACAGAGCTGCCTTCCAATAGGTCAACCCCTAACCTGTACTGGTGCATGGTCTTATTCCTTCTTAGGTGCAGGTCTCTATATTTGCCTTCACTGAACTTCACTACATTCCTCTCCACCCAACTGTCTAGCCTGATCATGTCTCATGGAATGGCAGAGCAACCTCCTAGTGTATCAGGGAAACTCTCTCATATTTAAGCTGATGTCAAATCTACAAGCGCCTTTCTTCTGGTAGGTGTGCAGAAGTGGTTGTTACTGAGCTGTGGTGTGAAGAGTGGGAAACAATGAAAAGGAAGATATACAGAAGACTCGGGATATTTTTCTCTTCTAAGACTTTTATGAAGAAATGGCTCATTGAAAGCAATGTTCTTGTTCCATGTTTAGACTGCTTAAAGGTGTCACTCCATTGAAATTTTCCCGTAATGTACAAAGTCTGCATTAACATTGAATTTCTCATCACCAGATCCATGCTATATCTCTCAAGTGCAACTGCATGGATCACATCTAACCCTTCAACTAGATGTATTTTTACAGTAAAGTGTTTACTAAGCTTCCAATATTCTTTGATTTCTATATAAAACCTTCCCAGAGAAATCAGAGAACCTTGATATAACATTTTTTTATGGACCAATACCCTTAAAATATAACCACAAACAATTTGCGAAAGGACGTAAAGGTTAAAGACACAAGTCTATGAATGCCAATTCAGGAAAAAATTTATAAAGCTTGAGCAAAATTCTTTATCACACAAACCCTTAAGATTCACAGACCTCAAATTGCAACAGTCACACATTCTCTTGGCTTTGATAATGTGTTATTTAAAAGAAGTAGGAATCTGATGAAGCCATTTCTGTGACTTGTACTAATCATTCAAATTAAGTGACCTATACAAATTTAATTTAAATATACGGTGGAGAGTTATCATGATTCTTTAATTCGGTTCATTTTAAATGGTAGTTTGATGTTTGTGTCGGAAATGTCAGAAAGATACTGTTGCTGAGCTGTACTTTATTTGTATGTTTTGAAGGAGTAGCCTGTATTCTGAAGGTTTTTAGTCCATCTATGCAATTTCAGTATCAGAGAAATTCACAGACAGTCTCTCTTACTATAGAAATAAGAATTCTGTTTCAGGGAAAGAGAAGAATAAGACAGAGGTCTTAAAGCCTGGTTATATTTTTTTGTTGCATTTGATGAAGAAAGAAAGTCTTTTTGAGAATAAAAGGTGACTGCATTAATAATTCTTCTGTCCACACAATGGTGAGATAATGAACTAGAAAGACTAGTATTACTCTTTCACAAATATTTGAGGAAAAAATCCCTTCAGACAAGACAGACACTGATTTAGTAGGCATCTCATGTTCAATAAAGTACTTAAGCTTTTAACTTTAGACACATGTCTAAATGCTACAGTGTGTGCTTTGCAGAAGAACAGTGATGCAGTTAAACGTAAGCTTAAATGTTTTGTTCATCTGAGTCTTTAACAAATACCTCTCTGATAATCTTGACCTAATATAGAATGAACATGTTCTCTAGGGATTACTAGCAGTTCAGTTAAATTCTGTTTTTTTCCTCAACCGCAGATGTGAAATAAAATCTTTTAGAGACAGAGTGTAAACCACATATTATGCCTCAGAGACATGAACCAAAGTCTGAGATAAGAAAAGCTTGAATTTTTATGCATTCAGGCACCCAGGCTCAGGGGAAGCAATATAAAGCTGCTTACATTTTCAAAGTTCACGTGACTTCTGTGAAATTTCCTTTTTTATTTACTACCCCCTATTCTTTGAGTAATTAGTTTCATGGCATAAGACACATCAATGACAATCAAAAGTAACTATTCCTTTGAAGACTGTACATTAAAAGAACCCAGGAAACAGGACTCAAAAGTTTAAAAACTTTATGGTATGAAAGACTTTCCTGGTGTGTTACATACTTGTTTTGCTTAGCCAGACACAGAAAGTTCCAAAAAACAGGTTAGCTGTCCATTTTCCTAACCTATCCACCATTTCCTTCCGAGGCAGGTATAACTATTGATTCTTACAAAGGGAGAAGCAGAAATCGAAGTAAATGAAGCATGCTATTGCATATTTTTCCAAATACATGAAAATCAGAACCAGTTCATGTGGCTCTACAAACTGATTACAGGATGTTAGAAGAAAGACCTTAAAGGAATAGGAACTCTGCATCCAATAAGACCTGCCAATTGAGGCAGCATTTAATCTAAAGAAGGAAATACTACCACTATATGTTTAAGTGTGTCTACTTCCATACATTTTGTCATTCATATAGTAATGCTACAACAGCAAGCAATGCATGGCAGAGTTTTTAACTTCTAAATTTTTATATTTATATGCACAGAAAATGGGCTTTTTGCTTTGCTTTAACAGATAGCATCTTGCAGGCATAGTTTAATAAAAGTATTATCTACAAACATAAAAATAATCTTGAACTTAAACTCAGTTAGACTGTTTTCAAGCAGTACTTGAAATTGCTGTGCAGACATGTGCAAATTATCTGTACTTCTTATAGCATGGTCTGTGTATCAACTGATTCTGAAATTCAAGCATAGACTTTGAAATAGGATCATTTGAAAGAAAAGTACAGAACGACTTCATGACCTGGAATTTCTCAGAACCTTTTATTTTTATATGCAATTAGTTATTTTTAAAATAAAATTGAAAAACCAGAAAAAATATCCTTAATAGACATGCAGCAGTGTTTCATAAATGTTTTGGTTGCATTACTCTTTGGTCACCGTTGCAGCTTTTTAGGAATCAGGTTTGCGGGAAACACATTTATAACAGTAAGAGGGAATGAAATTTTAAGAGGAAAAAGCCCACAGGCTTTGAGATGAGAAAGGATTTAAAATGCTATAGAAGAACTTGAATAGTAAACCTTGGAAATATCTGCCAAATTGAATAAAACAATTCTTTTGCCAGTGCTTATCACTTAAGGTTGTACAAAATTACTGCAAATTGATTTAAAACTGCTACCTTACCATGTTTCAGCATTTCGCAATCTCATTTCAGTCAAATTTGAAATAATAATCTATGGTACTGGGAAAGCGAAAACCAGGCCCACAAAGTTTGGAATCAGCAGATTAAGTAACTGTGTAGCTATTTATCTTACAATGATATCATTTTATTTGTAGTAAACAAAGATTCGGAATCATTACAGTGCAATATATAAGTGCAATCTTCTCACGTGCACATTCCTGTATAACCTAAGATGATGGAGCTTGGGTGGCTTGGGGCACTTTTTAGTAACTACCATAAGTATTCTAATATAGCTTCAACTTCACCATGCCAGACTGATATATCCAAACACAAGCAGAACACTTTTGAATTCATTTGGTTTGTTTGTTCAATATGCAGCGTTGAGGTAAAGAAGAAAAGAAGAAAAGAAAAACATTGTTATTATCAGTCTTCCATGGATACTCCTAATTGCTCAATATATTTTGTAAAGGTATATGACTTAGAGTTCACAGGTATAACTGATCTTTTTATTTGTCACATTAATATTGATATAGACTACCCTTTTCATTGTGAAATACATTATAAACTGTAGGTGTTTTTAATTTTGGGACATGAGCTTTTCAGTTTAATTGTCCAAAATTAAAATTTTGAAAGAATAATCAACAGTATGCATGTAGAGAATATTAGTTTATTAAAAAAGTTTCTAGTAACTTTCTGAACATTCATTCAAAATGCTTGTCCTTGCAATGAGCCTTGGCATCACATTGCAACACACATGACTTTGTAATTTGTACTGATAGTAATAGGAACAAGTTCTTCAATTTTGCTAAAAAGATGAGGATATGTATAAACAAAAAAAACCTCAGCCCATACTTCTAGCTTTTCAGCAAAACCTGAAAATACCAAAAGAGAGGATATAAGGCAAAAAGTGGTTTTTCTTTCTACCTTTTCTAGACATACTTTCTTAGTTTTAATTCATTCTAAAAGAACAACACCTATTATTAACAAATAAAATCAAGTAATTAAAATCAGCAGTGTCAACCTTCCCTTGTAAATATATTTAAGCTTGTATGAACAAATAAATATGAAAGGTCTCTTGAAATGTGTGGGATTTGCACTCATATGATCCATCTGGAGTTTCAGGCAGAAATTCATCTGAGGCAGCAGTATGTCTTTCTGGCAAGCTGCCTTTCTGGCTTTTAAACCATTTTCTAAGCAAATCTCCAAAAAATTGATACAGAGTGACAAGCTTAGGAAACTTTTGGACTGGCGATTAACCAAAGCAGGCAACCTTTTGCTAATCAATATACTTGCTACTAGCGGATTTTTCTTTCCAGCGTTAAAACATTAAAGTTCTCAGTATGTCAATGCTGCATTAAGCTGATATTACAGTAATCAGCTGTGAAAGGTCCCAGATGTATCGTGGAGGAGAAAAAGGAAGCCTTTTATCAAAAGCCAGTTCCTTGTTCCTGAACTATGATATTGCTTCTAAAGTTTCCCTCCAGATAATAGACTGCAGTCAGAGCTCAAAGTATGGGAGAAGGTAAATGCCCATGTACATTCACATATATTCAAATAGAGTACAGTTCTCCTCACATAAAAGCAGATTTAGCAAGTGAGGCGCACCAGCTAAATGAAAGAAAATAACTTCCCAAGATCTAGTAAAAATGTCTACAGAACAGTAATGTAACTGAACTGCTTCTGGAAACAAGAATAAGTTCTGTTTGAGTTAAGGTGACATAAAGAGAGTAAGTCCTTAAAGTCATTGTAGTATTTTACTCTGATACAATGGCACATTTCATGTTAAATTTGAAGGTCAAGATATGAAAAAAGAAAAAAGATACAGTAAGATACAGTGGGGTTAGAAACTGATTCGTTCTCTTTTCCAAATATTCCAATGGGATTTGAATGGATTTAGCTATAGTGCTACCTAATTCCATCACATAAAATTACATATGCACCAAATACTAAGGAAAACGTGTGATTATGTGTTATTTTTAGCTTTGTGTATTTTTCCTCCACTTTTATTCATTTCACCTTTGAGACTTAAGGTAAACTCCAAGCAGAGACCAGAAAAGCAAATCATTTCCCTTTAATTACTCCTCCAGGAAATCAGTTAATGGAGGTTCACCCTGGGTCATGTAAAACTGCTATCACAAATCTTTAAGCCACAAATGAAGTAAGAAAAGGAATCTGTCTGCCACACATGGTGGGATTTTGGGTGATTTCTCCCAGGTGCTTCTTTTACTAATTGATAAAGAGCAACAAATGCTCCATGTGAAGGAAAAGAAAGAAAAAAATAACAAGAATAAGCCCCCTCCCAATAATACTCATATCCTGTTACTTTTCCCATAATTATGTCATTTAATACAAAAATAATATGGTGTACAATAAAAGAGTTAAAACCTGGCTGATATGTTTCAAAAATTAATTGTTAATAGGGAATAATCCTTAAACAAGTGCACTCCATGTAGGTCTCAGAGGGATCTATTTATACACTCTGTTGTTTAATTCCTTTACTGGAGAAAAAAATGATACAGTTTTGCTGTTAAATTAGTAGATGAGAAATGGATTACAAAAGTAACAAGTAAAGAGGAAGAAAGAAGGACCAACAGAGCAATCCAGACAGCTTGATAACATGGGCACAAATATACAACTCCTGTCTTAATATGATGAGATGTAAAGCAAGAAATCTACCCAGGGAAGTAAGAGTTCTGGCAGGGATTAGAAAGGTCATGGTAGATAATGAGCCAAACATGAACTCTCGCTGCAGAAAGGGCTAAGGAAATCCTTAGTTGTTTAAACAGAGGACTATCACTTAGGAAAGATGCATTACCTTTGAATATAGCAAAAATGCAACTGCAATTTCAAAGCTTTATCCACTTTTTTTGGAGGTCTAGAAAGATGTTGATTGGTTAGAGTTCAAAGAAGCAGCATGGTATTGGTTAAAAGACTGGAAAGTGCACTACAGTGAAAGAAGCTAAATCTCTTTATCCTAACAACTGTAAGAAGAGATCTAATCTTAGTGTGTAAGTATATGAATAGGTAAAACCTGTTGTTAATAGATACTTCTCAGTCCTCTTATAAGTGTAATACAATAAAACAGTATAAAGTGAAAACCAGACCATTTCAATCTCCAATTAGTAAATCCAGGAGAAAATTAAGAAAGAAAGAAATAAGTTTCTATGCAATGCCTTGCCTTTTTATAGAAATATATATAACTTTTTAATATTGTAGAAAGAAATAAGTTTCTGTGCAGTGCCTTGCCTTTTTATAGAAATATACATAACTTTTTAACATTGTAGAGTAATTGAATTTATGAGAAGAGAGGTATTCAATACAAAATTTCAGACATATTTTGTTGTGAAGTTAAGAATGACAATCCAATGTCTTAATAGAATTCTAGAACAAAAGAGGTATCGTGAAAAGTTTACAAAAATCCAAAATAAAATACAAGAAGTTGGCATGCAGTACACAGGAGGACAAAATGAAAAAAAACAAATTAAACCCAAAGCAAAGAAGAAATCTTTCAGTTTCTAAAATAAGAGCTGTTTCATACCTTCATATGACAATCCAGGGTGATTTGTCTTAGTCTGTGTGTGACTGCAAATTTTTAAATCTTCTGGTTTTACACACTAAACTTTTGGTGCAAAGATGTGTTTGGTATGTATAACTGTATGTTCAAGCTGAATTCCATGAACAAATGTAGTATTTCTGGATTTCTCCAATATATGTGCCATCTTCATGATGGTTTTCAAATCTGTGGTAACTGTGTAATTCACTAAATATTTGATATTTAATCCCCTTACAAATATTTCATTGCACGTATCCTTTCAATGATGTGAATCACTGTGCTTACTTAATTAACCTGCTATGTTTTTGAGTGTAGTACTTGGGCTTTCTCTAGATTTCAAGACAATGTATTTTTATGAGTCCCATTAAATTCCCACAAAATCTTGTCTCTTCCCCTTTGCTGCTACATTGGGCAAAGACCCAATATGTTTTTATAATATGAGAAATGAAATACCTTTCAAGAGGACAATAAACTGTAAGTCCATGTTTTGTTTTCTAGGTTGATTAACAAAGGTTTAGAAACTAAGTTCGTGTCCTTCTGATATGATAAACATCATCATTTTGTTCAATGTATGCATGTTCAGTGTCTCATCTTCCTTTTTCTCTAACCTAACGTTCATCTATTGTTTCTCAAATGTACTTTGAAATATATCCAAAACTCTGTATAAACACTTTTAAGTCTTCAAATTATTCAATTAGTTGAATGTGAAAAATACTCTGATGATAATAACTGTCTTAACGGAAAAGACAAACATACATACATCAGCTTATTTCATTGGGAGATAAATCCTCCAAACATTGTTGCAAAAGCACAAGGTCACTTCATATTCAGTAACCATTGAATTACAAACTTTCAGGGAAATGCTTTGTGGTGACCAGGATCTAAATTTCTCTTTAACTTCAAAGCAGACTTATTCTTCCTCTTGGTTGTAAAGCAGGGTTTCGCACTGGAGATAAATGCAATATGAATGATTCATGGTTCTTCTGAAATGGAAAGATAAGCAAGGTCATAAAAAAATGGGACATTAAAATTAATTCTTTTTTACAGAAGACAGTGTCAAAACTTTATATTCGTGGAAATAAAGACGTTGTTCAGTCAGGATTAAGATTTCTTTTCATAAAATGAGAGGTGAGTGGTTATAATCTTTGAAAAGCAGACAATGTACATTCTCACATATGGAATTATGAAATGCACTAATTAAATATTTACATTAATTAGCCAGTGGTAATCAGTGGATTCAGCTAAAGGATACTTTAAATAAATTGATGGCAGGCGGAGCAGAAAAAGAAAATCAAGACAAAAAAACCCCATACCTAAATAATCTACTTTTCTTCTTAGATATCACTCCTAGAATTTCTTTTTTTGTATGTTCTTCCAGATTCCTTAGTTTGTAAACAAAAAAAGCATGAAATCAGAAGGATTTCACTATAAGAAATCATGAAAACTATCCTGGAAGCAAACAGGTGCAATTAAAATGACAGTTTTTCATCATGTACAGAAAAGATTTGAACAGCACAGTCTCAAATAATTTAGTCTTAAGAGCATTTCTTTGCCAGCCACTCTTGTCTTCCTAGTTATCAAAAATACTGGCTTAATACTGAGGGCTCTTGCTGCACAGCTAACAATATACAAATGGTTCACAGACTAGAAGTGGAAAATGTAAGGAGAGAGACCAAAATATGGAACTTCAAATCCATTTCAACAATAATATGAGATAATAGGATACTTTATGTCTGGAATTTTGGAAAAGCCAGAATATAACAAAAGTTTTGTTGTTGTAAGAATTTCTTCTTCTGCTTAATATGTAAGGTTTATATATTTAAAACAGACGAGTGTTCATTTTTAAAGTTTCCAAATGTGAAAGACTGGAAATAATTAAACCATTATTTTCACAACATCTTCTAGGAAAACTGCAACCAAAAAAAGCTAAATCTTGTTTACTGTCAATTACAAGGATAGAACTTATCATGTTGTTATAATTTGATCAGTATATCACTTTATAGTTTAGCTTTATTCTTTCAAGATATAGTTGTCTTTTTCCTTTGAAAATGATAGTGTATTCTCAAGATGGTTAACATAGACTGATAGTCTTACTCACACCAAATGGAACCTAACAAAAAAGTAAAGCTGATCTTCCAGTGTGTGGTTGGTGTCTTCTATGAAATTCATCAGCTTTCATTCTATTAATGTCTGAACACTGGTTTTGCTCCTTGCAGATTTTAAGTTTTCTGGAGGTCGTATTTTGATGCAAGAAGTAATGTAATGTATTTCATTTTTTTCCACTTTTTTTTTTTGTAATTAAACTTGCAACCATTACCTTCATCATTCAGTTGTCTTCTGCTTGCAAATCCAAATTAATACGTTCTGAATCCATTACCAAATATTTGTGTGTATCATGTTGTTATGCAACATTCTGGAAGTATCCGAAGTAAAATAAAACTGAATGCAGCAAGACTTCACTTTCTATAATGTCTATGGCATCTTCATAAAAATCTGGAAATCATTGAGACACAGTAAGTATAGAACCCCGTGAAGCTACTTACATGGACCTTTAGGAGTCAAATTACACTTCAGTGTTTATGAATGTACTCGCCCATTTACTCTTCTCAATTTCTGTACTGCTCACACTACCTGAATAATATCTGTCCTAGAATATCATGTATTCGGGTTTTATTGAGCTGTGGACCCATGAGGTTATGAAAGTATAAAGTATGCCTCCAAAAGCCAGGAGGGTGGTCAACTCAGCTTTATCTATTTAGTCAGTGAAAAATCATTAGAATACTAAAGACTGTTTTTTCAGTCAGTGCCCAGGAGTTTTAAGGCTTTGGAATAGGTAACCAAAGCCTGAAGGATGGCTTTGAAACTCTCATAGACCTGCAAACCTTGGTTTAAAAGACAGTGTGTCAGTCAAATATACTGGAAAATACTGTGGGTGCTGAATTTTGAATGTGGGCTTGCTAACACTAATGCTATGGTATTTGGGCAAATATGACTTTGAAGAAATTATTAATTTTCAACATAACACTCACTGGCTCTATTGCCTCATGTTATGACAGGTTGTCAATAATATAAAAGGAAAATGAACAGATTTTGGAAAGTAAGAATAATAATTTTTAAGAATGACTTAACTGAGTTTTCCCAATCCTTTTATTTTACAGTTAACAATTTTAAACTATATAATATTAGTATCATAATTTTTAGTAGAAGTAGATGCACAACTTAAATTCAACTATCGAAAAACATATTTCTTCCTGAAATACTCCCTAATCTACTGCATATATATTGAAGACCAAATAATATGAATATATAATATATAAATACACATATAAATTTATTTAAACAGAATAATCAATAGAATAAGAGAGAAAAATATAATCAAGCCTCTTCTTTAGTTTGATCTCTGTCTTCTTCTAAGTGTTTCTTAAAAAAAAAAATAAAGTGAAGATAGTTTGGGGTAATTCTGACTCACTGTATTTTGTGAGAAACACATTCTGAGTGCCTGGAGTTAACTGTCAGAATAGAAAACAAGTAAAGCTAACTAGGCCATAGGTGAACTGACGCCATTAGATCACTGTATCTTCAGTTTTTTCTGGTTAAGCCTGCTGGTGGAGTCTTGCAATACAGTTTTCTAAAGTATAACACACGCAGAGGAAAATTTTCAAGCTTCAACATCTAAATGGCAAGTCAACATGTCTGCTCTTAGTGTGTGACTTGGAAAATTAACCATAACTAGAAGTTACAGAAGATGAGCGAGAACTTCTGCTGATAAAAGTAGATTCCATTAGAGCCTCCAGGACTGAAGTACTGAGCTATATCCATCCACTTGTTTCTCAGGGGAATATTTCTCCCCTTAAAAAAGGTGAAGAGTGCGGTTTATTGATTTCTGTTTTATTAAAAGAGCATATGTGAACCTGGGGAAGAAAATATTACTAAGATTATAGTGAAATTAAAAAAAGAGAGCCTGTTGGTCATAAAGTCATGGTTTTGGTCATACTGCTTGCTTTTTTTAAATCAAGAGTGACTCCTTACTAGAATCAGGATGCAAAGAATTGTCAAGTATCAGAGATTTCATCAAGCATCCTAGTCAGCCTTGGCATGTTAATTTCTGAACAATAACTTTTATGAAAGAAAAACATTTTTGTCAATGAATCACTAACTTCAAATCAAAACTTTTCCAGAAAAAACAGAACTCTTAATTTCTTTAGCCCTCTTTAAGCTCAAAATTATCTTATACATTTACAAGACAGCGAACTTTTAATCACATAGAAAAGGAATTTATTGATCCTTTGATCATCTCGGGGATCATCATCAGCTAATGTAAAATTGCCAGAGCCCTGTTGAAACTTACAAATTTAGGACAATTTATACACTCTGAGGGACTTTATTTTAAAAATTTTGGGTTTAAGTAATGTTGGTTATTTATTAAAAAGTACCGAGTGCAGTTTCATTAATCAAAAATAAAGGAGAAGGAAAACCATGCTAGTTAATTAAGTTTTTATAATGGCCTCTCTATACAATTTAGTTTAATCTGAGAATATTTCTTGCCTGCATGTCAGTTTACTTATAATTATTTTTACAGGGATTTATTTTAATTTGGCCCTGGCATTTTTGTGGGTATCATCTTCATACTACAACATGAGAATGATGACACCATTGTGGTACAGTTACCATAATTTTTATGTACTGAGAAGTTTATGGAAAGTGTCTATTGAGATACACCTAAGCTAAGAAATAGAATTAGCAAGAGACAGGAAGAGAAAGAGAGCATAATTACTTTTTTTGGTTCTGTACTTTTCTTATCATTTAGGTAATTTTTTTAAAAATTACTTCTCAAAGATATGAAGAGGTTACTAGGTCTTTATAGCTTAGCAGTCAGCAGTTTCAAGGTAAAGAATATTAGTATTCTTTAGGGAAAAAGACTTAAATTGAATCACATTGTAGTTCAATTGCCATAGATTAAGAGCATGAACTGCTCAGTCACTTTTAGACAGGGATTGAACTGGTAGGAATTGAGCTCTTGCTTCAGCAATATTTCTGCAAATTTCCTCCATAAAAAATAATTTAAAAATCAGCACCAACAGAAGGCTTATTTTGTAAAACGTACTTTCTTTACACTCGCAGGACCCTGCCAAAATCAGTGGGAATTCTGATTCTCAGGTCCAGTCTCTATTCAGCTGTCTGTCTGGATTTCGATTCTAATAGTTCATGTCAGCCCTTTTACACTAGAAAACTAATTTTAACCCCCTTTCCCTGAAATAGATGTCATTCATTAAGAGAAAAACAAAAAGTATCTGAATGATTTAACTGTGGATTGTCACATCACTCTGGTGCACTGTGAAGCCACTCGGTCAGGCTCAGCTTGGTTTTAGTTTGGGAACTAACACGATCTGGCTACGTAATTTTCTTCAATGAAGAACAAAATCAGACTTAACATAGCAGAAGTTACTGAACTTACTAAGCAAGATAAATTACAATTGTTTTCTGTGAAACAAAGCACTCAAACATCTAATGACCTCAAAACCATCTTTCATATTTTTATCTTGATCACATCCATTAACCGATTCATTAACTTTTCCTTCTTTATTGTTCACTGTTTTCAGAAAAGAGAAACCCACATTTTTGCTGTATCCGAGTATCTGAATTTTGAAGCTGCTGTTCTTCAGTCAGTTTTAAATTCAGAACTCCCCCGTATTTCTTCTTAGCTGAGATAGGAAAAGGTTAGATAAGTATGCTTGTGTGAAGTTTCTCAAATATTCCCCGAAAAAAGATATAATCCAGCTCCCACTGAAATCAATCTTTTCAATAGTCTGTGAATCAAGCTCAGAGAAATGAACTTCCTTTATACTAGACAGCTTTATATATGATTTCAAAATAAGCAGCTGGAAATAAATGCAAAATCCTTGCAAATGGTACTATCAAAGGCAAAGCTTCCATTAACTTTAATGAGAGCAAATTTGAGTATATAACAGGAAAGAAGGGGACGTGATAAAATTAAACAGCCATAAATATAATACAAATAAAAGGAGATCTCTTCTAACCCAGAGAGTAATAAACATGTGGAGAAAACTGTCCATAGGAGGTCAGCTAGGTGGCTAGAATTAACAAATGACTGGATAGCTTTACAACCATTAGTAAAATTTGTTGCTATGCAAGCTTAGACAATGATGTGAATAATCAAATTTCAGGCTTCAGGGTTTAAGTTGATTCCTCATGAGGATTAGAAAATAATCAATCTCTTCATTTATATTACTCTAAATTTATTTAAGTGCCCTCTGAAATAAAAAAATTGATTTATTTCAAAATATGAAACAGTGGTCACTAAGACACAAAAAGAATATAAAATGAAGCGACCCTGGAGTCCAGATGTTTTGTTTTGGTTTTTGCTTACGTTCGTTCTAATTTAAAGATTGGAGGCTGGGAGTTTATTGCTTTGATGAATGACTTCATGGCAGTTCATACAGATTTCTTCCGTGGCTTGGGGGCTGTAGAATACCTTATTATAGGTTTTCTTAACGTTTGATAATTTTTTATATCTACAGTTACTGTTTTCTTGCATTCCAGAAAGCAAATAATGAAACACATTTTAAATCTTTAGGAAAGATATCCTTTACCAGAGAAAGTGTTAAATTGTGTATATATTCTCAATACCAGTAAAAAACCCACTTGTCTCAAGTTTTTCCATCTCCCTTATAAAGTTATGATTGGGATATGATCTATTAGATCATTAATAGATCACAAATAGAACACAAATTAGATCATAAATAATTACATTTCCAAAATTCAACAGAATCGAGATAACATGAACACGATGCGTCTCACTACATTTTGTTATTGTACCTTTCCACAGGTAGCATTATGCAGGATAACGTATATTCACTGTTCTAAGAGTGTTCATGGAATAAGGCTTTTTTTTCATTTAATATTATAACACAAAATCACTGTAAACTGGGTGCAATAACTTTCATAGCAATTGGCTTATCCATCTGCTACATATACATTATGGCAGCTTGGCTGGGCTTTCATTTTTCATATTCCATTGTAAATACAGACCAAAACTTCTCATATCAGAATGTCATTGTGAGGTGTGCAGGGAGCAGAAGAGTTTTTGCATTCGTTTTAAAACGTGAAAATACGTGTGTTTCCAAAGAGACGTTTTGGCTGTATTCTCCCACTGGAGGCATTATGAACAACCTGCTCTGCCACCTCATTAGTGAAGATCATGGCCTTCAGACAGACTATTAGAGAAGGTTTAAAAGAGACAAGATTAATTTGGCAATGAAGGTAAAGAAATATGGTGGGAAAATCTATAATGCGACATTGTTCTGTTAAACCATCAGCTTAAGCTGTTTCCATTCCTTCACTAAAGTTTGTCTGGCATATCCTAGCTACTTTCATCTAGAAACATTAGACTGAGTTAGAGCTTATAAATATAAAATTATGTTACAATACTACCTACCCCGGGTACAACTTTTTTTGTAAGACTTTACCATATTCTGACAGTAGACTGTATTTCATAATGTAGGCCAGAAGTGCCTGGAATTAATGTTAAGCCAAATATAGGTCAAATAAACTGTATATCGATAGGATATAAGATGAAATGGTCCAGATATCTTTACACTGAGAACAGTGCAATACGTGACTACAGTGCAGTATTTCCCTAAACTGCAGCCAGAATTTTCCCTCTCAAAATGCCCATTGGAAAACTATATCAAGAGGACATATATCCTGTTTGTATTTTATGGCTTGTTATTGATGCTCCTATAGACATAAATATTTCAGAATATACAGTTTCAAAAACTCATGTTTAATAATTATGTGCATACAGTGATTTCAGACAATTATTTTCCACCATAATTTATAACACTACAATGAGATTTTCAGAGTTACATATTCTAAAAAAATATATATGTTTAAGATTTGCAAACTACCTGACCATTTCCTGGACTTTAGCTGGAATGAAAAGGCAATGGAACAGTAATCTCAAATGTCCACAATGGCTCAATCCTTTATTTCCACATGCTACCCTAGAGCTGATAAAAGGGGCTTCAGTATACATCTGAAATGAAATAAAAGAAATACCAGCTCACCTTAATAGGAATTGGACTTGGTGCACCATAAAACCATTAGGAGATTTAAATACAACAAAAATCTCCTATAGATATCTGTTAAATCATTGCCACTGAAGGGCAATGATCATAGATTATATTTCTTTTACATGGAATTTTTTTTGTAACACCCTATTGTAGAGAAAAAGAGATTGATACCAAAATTCCGTCATATATTAACTTTGGCTGCAAAGCCAGGTGGAAAGTTCTCACCTTTTTCCTTCCTTATGGTTCTCTATTCTTATTCTGGACTGTAGTTTGCCATCAGTTTCACACCACTGTAGCGGCTGATGGAGCCTGAGTTCAAAAAGAATAATCCTACTAAAAAATAACCCTTTTTCAAAATTTATTTTGAATTTAGGTCAGTTCAGTGTCTGGTTTGTATTTACAGCAGATATGTAGGACCATCGAATGCTATTAGAGAAAGCATACAAAAGCTGTTTCACTGTCTGAAATCACTGTATTTTTGAACATCCTAAGATCTTGTTCCTGTTCCCATCAATATTAGAGAAGCAAAGTTGGGATCCATATTGAAAACTGATTAACAATGGGACAAGGGCAGTTGGAAGAATCCATAACCCTGAGGAAGACTTAGCTGTATAGTAAATAGAGTCAAGCATTCAGTTAAAGACGAGGTAGACATTCAAAACAAATGGAATACATTAATGCTAGCATACTGGGTAAACATCGTAAGTAAACTAATAAAAAAATGCTGAGAGAGGAATATGGGAGATATCTGTACCTAATTTAAAGCTTCCCTCCATATGGCATAGAAACTACCAAATCCTTTTTAGTTAGGCTGCTCCTAAGCTCTTTCTTTTAAAATGTAAATAAGGAGCCAGTTCTTTCTCTTCACAGGAAACTTTCAAATGAAAAGCAATATTCTTTGTTTTTACCTACCAATTCAATGGTTATGTATTTTGTAGTGAGTTTCTTTCTTCAGGATCAGGTGATTCAAACGCACATTTTCCATGAAAAATGTATCCTTGGCAGAATGTAATTTACACTGGAACAGTGTGAGTGAGAAAGTTGTGGAGTACAACGAGGATTTCTCATCCCAGACGTACATCTCAAGCAACGAACGGGCTATCAGGTCACATTTAGTACTTTTGATTTTTCCACCAGTAAGGACTAGATCTAATAAAGTTTTCAGATTCAAATTTCATTTGCAAGTTCTCAAGCATGGTCCAACATCATGCAAACATGTATATATCCCTATTTATGGAAAACCATTTAGCACTTATTTTACAAGCATATTTGTATATGCTTTTCAGTGCTGAAAAGAGGCAAACTCTCCTGTTTCAGTGGTTCTGTTTTGGTGCTAGTCACCAACTCATTCTGAAGGTCATTCAAAGACAGAAAACTTTTCAGGCCAAATGTCTAAAATATAAAATACATCTCCATGATTAGGAACACAAGAACATAGTGAAACATATAAAGAGGGGATTTTCCAAGAAGTAAGAAGACAAATATAGAAAAACCTTACTATGATGTGGACCATTTTTATCCAGAGTTATTGTGCTAAGTTAAGTAAACCAAGGGCATTTGCCCAAACACACTTGAGTTAACAGAAATCTAAGGTATGCACTGAATGCAATTAACTGTGAATGATATCTTTGATTTTGTTGGGAAGGATGAAATTTTTAATCCCTTTGGTGTTTTCTTGTAAGTGTTCCTTTGAATATATACATGTGTCATTGTAGTCTTACGTGGTCCTCAGTAAATGACGAAATTTAAGGATCAAACTGGAAAACATTAGCTGACCATGATGAAAGTTACTGTTTGCCTTGGCTTCCATAGATTAGACAGAAGCTGATATGTTTTATTCAGACAAGGTACCAATAGAGTCACTGAAAGAGATAACTAAAAAATTACATGCTATGACATGCCTTGTGTCTTCATTTTGCATTAGAGCGCTGTAAGGTCTTTTACAGAGTTCTTCGAAAAATATATTTAAAGTTAATCTGAAAAGAAAGAAGGAAATAGCTATGGAGAGACCTCTGCCCTTTTCTGAAATTACCTTACATGCATTTCTGTTAATAGTGTTCTATTTCTACTGCCACAGTATCCGGCTCTGTAACAGACGTCAAGTCTGGAATACATTTGAGGTTACAAAGGCAACAATGAGATTCTTTAACAGACTTTTCTTAAAAAAATGATCTTGCCTTAGACAAATAGTAAACACTTTGTATTACTGCTTAGATGCAGAAAAAGCACATTCTTCCATCATTACCTGTACTAAATCTAGTTTCCAAATAGATGGAATTAAATTTTCTGTTATATATTGAACCAGTTTAGGAGCCCTTGTCTTTCTGATAGTTCCTTAATAAGGTTATTAAAAGACAATAATCATCTCCCAGTGTAAATGATTCTCAAAAGTGCTGTAAGCTAATAACTAATATAAGTAGTCTTCAGTTACACATTCCAGTAACTTTTTTGTTTCACTCAGATGAGATTTCACTAGGCAGTGTTGCAACTACAACGTGTTGCCCATGCAGAAAAATGTTCTGTTTATCTTACACAACAGCAGGAAATCCCTGTTCAATTTTCTTTCTAAATTTGTGAAAGCGATTTGAAAGACCTGTAACAAAGAATTCCTTGGGGTTCTCAAACTAAAATGCTCATTTTTGCTGTATTTCCATATTAATTGCTTTAGCTATTACAAATAGCAGTTCTAATTGGCTTTTGAAGACTTTTTGAACTTCAGTAATTAAACCCGTAAGGTACCCTTAGAATTGTTGGCTCTAACCTGCTGTCGTCTCCTTGTCTGCCCACACACTGGGTAATTCATGCAGACTCTCTATGCAGTCCGTCTCTTCTTTCTAGTTCACTGTTTGGAAAGGGTATATCCTTCTTTGACAGACCAGCATGCACAAGTGAACAAAAGAAAATCCAGGAACGTTTTGTATCTGGGAGTAAATTAATTTCTTAAATCTGTGGAAAAACAACCCCCCCCCAAAAAAAAAACCCCTTCCCAACAACAGAAAAGAAACACTCCCATTCTAAAGTCACTGTCTCTTATATCCTTTTTCTTCCATAACTAATTAATTGGCCCTTTTCATTCCTTAGGGAACATCTGGGAAGCAACGATCTGCTGCAGCATGTAAAATTTTTTGTCCTAATGTGTCAAGACATTGCTTCTGTTCTAGACTCAATGTTACAGGTTATACGGGATCCGTGCCTCGCAAAAGGGACATCAATGGTTGTATCTCATCATTCTGGATCCCAGTAAGAGCACGGATCCACTGAAGATCACCTATGAGTTTTTGTGCATCATTAAGATTTCTGATCTGAGTGGTTATCATCAGTTTCTGCAGTTGAATCTTTGTGTTTGTAATATTGCAACCCAGATATTTCCACAGCATGCTCTGTTGAATTTTCTCAAGTGCTACAATAAGGCCTTTGCTAGCTAATGATGATATAACGTCTGCGAGCATTTGCTTTGTAAAAGGTTCTGCCTGGCAAAACCAAATGTCATCCGTATAATGGTACATGATAGTTTGCTTCAGCATCTTCCTAATAGATTCAAGTGCCCAGTGCACATACATCTGACACATTGTAGGGGAATTCTTCATTCCCTGTTGTAAAACAATCCATTCAAATCTTTGGGCTGGGCTACCCATATTAACTGAAGGCAAGCTAAACGCGAAACGCACCGTATCCTGTGGTTGTAAAGGAATAGTGAAAAAATAGTCTTTTAGATCTATAACCAATATATGCCAATTTTGTGGGAGCATAGTTGGCGTCGGCATACTGGGCTGTAGGACACTCATTGCCCACATCTGATCATTGACTTTACAAAGGTCATGCAGCAATCACCACTTTCCTGATTTTTTCCTTCAAATGTTCCATTGCCTCAATCATGTGTTCCTTAAGTTCTTGTACATCTAACGATTGGTCTAGATCATCTTCATTTTTCATGACAGTATCATCGGGAGGCAATGGGGTTTGTTGTGGCAGAGTCGGATAGAGCTTTGGATGACAGCTAGGTCCGCCCATTTCTACCACGTCAAACGAGTACATGGAAGGCCCACCCTGTCCGATCTCTCCTACTGCTCCTTCTGCGTTTGGCTTATTCTCATTAGCAAGCGGGGAAACAGCAACTTCCGCTTTTTCCTCAGGCAGCGGCAAGCTTGTCGGGAGGTCTTTATTTTTGACAGCTTTAAGCATCTCAGTGATGTTACCAAAAGGTCGCTGAGCTGTCATGGGTGAGACGAATTTAGATGAAAAACGTGGCTACGCGGCTGCTGGAAGACATATTAGGGGGACCTGCCCCAGCGGCGTCTTCCTTGGTCAGTGTAGTGGACTGCACCGCCGCGGCAGCAACTTTCGCTTCTGCCTTCATCGATTTTAAAGTATTAATCACAGTTCTACACACGGGACCAAAGGCTGCCACATTTTTGCCTTTCCCTGTTATGGTACAATCCCATATATGGTCCCTCACCTCCTGCCATTCTTCTGCTGAAAACATTTGGGATGGGTCCTTTAAGTGTCCATTTTGTCGTGCCCATATAACGAGTTTTCCTAATTCTTTGTCCTTAACTCCTTCTCATCACCTAGCAAGGATACCGAGGAGTAGTTTTTGAGCAGCAGTAGCTTCTAATTCCATTGCTGCTCCCTCAGATGGCAGGGGGAAGGTAGCGACCCTTCCTACCTCAGTGCCGACGCGGACTACCCTTCAGTCTTCCTCTGATCTCCTCCACCCTCGGAGAAACAGAAAAACAGAAAGTGGGTTTGCCAAAGAGTTCACTATTCTTTTGTGTCAGTTCAGTCTGAGTTACACCAGGATGATGCATCTGTTCTTGTTTGTTCTTGGAAGCTAAACAGAAAGAATTTTCATCAGTTGATGAGGCTATAGGTATCTGAAGCATGATTCAGTAACCTAAATCCAGAACTATCTAAGCTGTTCCTGGATTTCTTTAAGTCTGGCAAATGAAGCTGAAAATCATTAATCAAGATTTAAGATGCTCCCACACTTAGGTAGGGTATCACTGCAGAACATAAAATAAGACTAAGCGCCCACAGAAATTTGAACCATCTAGTGAAATTTAACTCCTGATGAAGACGCTTAAAAATATGTGTCTATGGGAGGACATCTACTAGGAGGTACTCGAGTGTTTGAAGTACTGGTAGAGACAATTGAAATCTAATAAATGTAGATAATGGAATGAAGAGAGGTATCCTACCCACCATAGATAAGAAACCTCATGGCTGCTCTTACGTAGAATCATAGAATCACTTGGCTGGAAAAGACCTTTGAGATCATCAAGTCTAACTGTACCTGTCTGCTACTAAAACACATCATCTACCCGTCTTTTAAATACCTCCGGGGATGGTGAATCAACCACCTCCCTGGGCAGCCTGTGCCAGAGCCTGATCAACACTTCTGTGGAGAAATATTTCCTGATGTCTATTCTGAACTTCTGGTTCAACTTGGGGCCATTTCCTCTAGTCCTGTCACCTGTCTCTTGGGAGAAGAGACCAAAACCCATTTCACTACAACCTCCTTTCAGGTAGTTGTAGACAGTGAGAAGATCTGCCCGCAGCCCCGACAGAGGTGATGCCCGGACATCAGGGTTTTTTTTTTTTTATTCCCCGCCTCTGGGGAGGGGAGCCGATTGGTTTTTTTTCCTTCAGTTTCGCGCGCTTTTTTCTGGGGAGGAGCCGGGGCCTGGAGCAGCCACAGCGGCAGCGACGGCAGCGGCAGCAGTGACGGCAGCTGTGGTGCGACTCGTGGGGTTTTGCAGTCTCTGGAGGAAGCATCATCGATCCTCTGATCCTGCAGAACCCACACACCTCCTTTTTTCCCTCGTTCCCTTCCCGGCCCGTGGCGGCAGAGCCGCGCCCGGGGCCGCAGCAGTGGCGACAGCCCCACTCCCCACCCCACCACCCCCGCACCCTTTAAAGAGACCTGCATGGTAAGATTTGGGGTACAGGACTCAATCCATGTAAAAGTTTTATGGTTTTGGTTGTGGTTACTGTTAATTCTGTTCTGCTTATACATATATTTGTACCTAAGAACTATTATCTTTTCTATATGTTTTTGTGTGTCTGTGATTGAAGATCTTTAATATCTGATTAATATCTGATTAATCTCAGATATTAATATCTGAGAACCACGAGGATATCTTTGAGGAGGAGGTGACTGGGCTAGACACTGCATCATCCAAGGACACACTGGCAACATCAGTGTGGACTGGCCCAGACAGCGGATCTTCCAGGGAGTCACTAGCATCAGCAGAATGGTCTGGCCTGGACAGTGCATCATCCGAGGACTCACTAATACCACCATCAGTGTGGAATGCCCTGGAGACTGCATCCTCCAGTGACGCACTAGCAACATCAGTGTGGAGTGGCCTGGATGGTGCATCATCCAAGGAGTCACTAGAATCGTTGGAGTTGACTGACCTGGACTGACCCTGCAGAAGTCTACACATTGAAGACAACATTTTGAACTGAAAATTGTCTAAAGCCTTTGGTCATAATTTAAATGGAAGAGGAGAGAGGAAGACACCAGAAAGTAAATGACATTTTAGACTGCTGAGAGGTCAACTACCTATGCAAAATATTTAAAAGAAATCTTTTGTCCTATCTTATTTTCCTACAATCATGTCTATCTAGAAAACTCTCTATGACTCAGATATATCCTTTTCAAGAGTGTCTATAATTTTCCCCCGGTCTGAAATAGGAACTTAGAAACTACCTCAAAGGTCTGCCTACATCTTTCTGACATTTTTCATCATTGATCAGTCTCAGGAACACTAAATAGAGAAGAGAAATTTTAAAAAATAACATAAAAGTGAGTTTGGAAAGAAAGAAGCAATGAGGTTCCACAGAATCGATAGTATTTAAGATTCAAAAAATAGTCAATGTATCATCAATATGAATGATACACCAGAAGAACAAGTAGACTTAGTCTTTAAGACTGATCAGTTTTGTATTTCTTAAAAAGTATCTTATCAAGCTGTGTTAGTCATAGTGGGTTTAGGTGTTACTACCATCAGCTAACGTTTATCCTGATGACAGAGCTAATACTCATAAAACCTGCCAATAATCAGGTATTCAGAAGCTTTGTGACTGTTGTAACTCACAGCATACTGCCATCCATTTTTGTTTAAAATAATACACCAAGCTGTAAGTGGTAAGAACCAAAGATAGTCACAGATGTCCTTCTCTTATCAGTGTGATAGGAAGATAAATTCTGAAAACAACACAGAAGGCTGCAAAAGGAAATAACTTCTTCAGTCAGCAGATTGAGACTGTGCCCACCTTAAGAAAATCTCAAAAATATATTTGCTTTTTAGAACCAAAGGATATTTGATGGACATTATTTGCTTTATTAGTTCATCTCGAAGGACTTCTGGTAAAACATTTCCAGTATTTTCAATGCTTCCTTTAACATTCACTATTGAGGTCCCACTTTCTCCCCCTGTTCCCAACAACGTAACCCACTAAAAAAAACAGGTGGGCAAATGTTTTACTGTATGACTAAAAATACCTCTTGTTACCAAATAGGTGCGCAATATCTTACATTTTAAGACACAATCAAGTTTATTTTAAGTAAACTAAAACATCCAGACAAGTTAAAAAATTATGAGTGAAGTATCTTTTAGAGAACACATTTCCATGATTGAAAGTTCGTTCGACATTGTAGGATTAATTAGTTACAAACAGTTTTCAAAATTTATGGTCTTTTTCTAAATAAAATTTTAATTCTCTTCAAAAAATTACAGCAGAAGTGTAATCTATCCTTTTTTTGTAGTTATTTAAATAATTGCTTGTTTGTCTTGAAACTTCAAATAAAGGAGCATTAATTTTGCTCATGCTAATGTTATGATAAAATAAAAGAATTTGTGGCAGTTAGCCACAAAGCCTCTCTTATATAGTGTTGCAAGCAGCAAAATTTTCTGGAGTGGAAAAAACATGACATCAATAAATGGTGCAACAATGCACGAGAAGAGAAGAAAGAGCTGCTATCTGAATCTCCCAAATATTCTTCTAGTGCTGGAAGAAAACATAAACATACGCTTCCAGTAAACATAACACACTGTGTCTTAATTTTGTAGAACAATTCTTTCAAAACATATTTGTCCACTGGGGTTTTGTGAGATATAGCCTATAATGTGACTCCTGTTATACATTCAATTTTTTTCTATCTGATTCAGGAACTCCTAAAAGCCATATTCAAATCTGACCAGGAAATCTTATTTGAGATATGCTCTAGATTCATAAAGTATAAATTATTTCTACTATTACACTGAAAATACTAGCTATTATTGCAATGATATTCATTTGAATGAGATCTCAGGATATGCAAAGATTTTCAAAAAACATTTGAATGTGTGTTACAACTCCACTTTGCTAATATGAAAATAAGAGTTTGTAATTACAGAAAAGATATAAATAGTTTTGATTTCTCTGAAGTACAGGTAGAGGGGTTTCTGAAGGCTTTTAGAAGGATAATTTTGCTTGTTTTTCTGTTAGAGTTGAGACTGGTTTATATATATTTTTATATATTATATTGATTATATCTAAAAGATTGAATTGTGATGTGAGATGGAAAAATGGAGAATCAAATGTTGATGTTAAAAGCTGCCTAAGGTATTTGGAGGCATATTTTTAAAGGCACTTAGGTAGCCATGGATGAAGACAATAAGAAATGCCTAAGTAGTTTAGGGTAGGTTGTTTGGGTTTTTTTTTAAATCTCACAAAGTGTGCCTGCTTTGCAATCTCCATATACTTGCAAATATCTTTATTCCAGTTTTGTGAAATTGTGAAATCCACAGGAAGAATGTAAAAATTGTGGGAATTGCATGTGTACATCCCTTAAAATATGTAGGAGTTGCAGCTTTAAACGTTACTTTGCAGCACAGTATCATCAGGACAGCTAGATGCAAACAATTTAAAAGGAATAGTTTTCAGTTAAAGTAGTTTTAAAAGTCCTCATTTAACTACACAGTTACAGTACATGACAGATTTTCAATAACTGAATAAACAGATCATTAGACCTGGACTTCTTAGAGTGATGTCGAGGTTTTTTTTAGAGCAAATTTATTTTCCTGTAGACTTAAAATATTCATGTGAGTGGCTGAGATTTTGACAAAAAAATGTCTCTTATTTTTAATCTTTGGGAAGCCAGATGTGAGAGAAACAAAAAGATAATAATTAAAATGTTGCTTTTTTCTACTGTCAGGAATTAAAGAATATTTCATTCTTCTTAAAAGAATTAACTTTCACATCATTAGTCTTTCATAAAGTGAATAAATCCACTCCTTTACTTTTTAAATTTTCAGCAACCTTCATCTAATTTAAAATTCTGCCTGTAACATAGCAAAGGGTTACCCAAATGTTGTTACATACGTACCTTTACAGCTGAGAAGAACCACCTTCCAGAGTGTTACGTAAGTTCATTCATTACCTGTCTGAGAGAAGCAAACTCGTATATCTTTATATTGACATTTCTTCCAACATGAAGCATGATAGTGAATTACAGTCAAATTCATCATTATCTTAACATATTTCTTTCAGATTACAACTGAGCATAAACCATTTAGTGGCTAAAAATAACAAAGATCAGGAGATATCTGGAAATCCATTGCCCTGGAAGCCCTTCTGCTCACTTTTTTTTTTTTCCCCTGCAGATAATATTACATTTCCTCACATGGGATATTCTTAAGTATTTTCTAAGAGCTGCTGGCATTGTGAGGGTATTTTAAACACAAAGCAGTGTGCAGAACTAATTCACCTGCCTTAGATGGTGAAGGCTTTTTGTAGCGTAAGCAAGGCAACTGAGAAGCAGCAGCTGTAAGCTGCCATGTGTATACGGCAGAATAGGACTGCATCTTTTGGAGGCAAGCTTAGAAGTATAAATTATATAAATCTGAACCACTTTGCAGCATTTTTAGTTGTTACCAGCAGTATTCTCAAAGGGAGAATACCCTAGGTCTTCACAGCACAGTAAATATAGCTGTAGCCAGAAAATATACAAAACCACAGAAATAAGTAAATTGTGCTATGAATAATTTGGCAGGAAAAGAAACCACATTCAATAATTTATTTTCTCCAAATAAATTTTGTCTGCAGTATTTCTGTTTGCTGTGTAGCTTAGAAGTTACATTTGTTATCTCTTTACTTAAAATAAAAATGCAATTTTCCTGTTAGGTCTTAACAGTTTTCTTTCTTAAATATTGTCACCAGTTTTATAGTACATCTAGCATGCTTAAGTCTTCAAACCTTTCTAGAGCTCACTGTTTAATGCTGACAGTATCGATCAAGGCAAACTCACTAGTGATTCTTGAAACGATTGCATCTGTCTCATTACTCAAATTCAAAGGGAGACAGAAAAAAAAGAGGGCCCATAAAATCCAGAAATCAAGTGCGTTTTTTTCACAGACAGAAAATAGCAGTACACACACACACACAGAGAAACAAACAGAAAAAGAGGGTGGCCACAGATGTCCTCACTCTGGTTGTCCCTAGTTCTTCCAAGTATCTCATACATTAGTGGTTGTTGTTATGAGACCACAGTAACGATACAACGACAGAAGTCCAAAACCTGGCATCTGCTGCTGAAAAGACCATCCTGTTCTTTTCAGTAGCTTTTTTACCATTGTTTTAATAAACAATTGATTCACAGCTGTTGATTATCTAATACATCTGATCCAAGGTAATCCCTTTTTAAAATATTTATTCCACTTTATTCTCTAGGTCACCATTTATTTTACATAAATATGTTTAAAATTTAAAATGCTTGTGTCTTCATTCCACCTGTATTGTTTTAATAGAGGTGAAATCTGTACTTAAAATAAGGCTATACAAATCTTTACCTTTTAAAAATTTTAGAACTGAACCAAAAATGTGAACAGTGACATTTTTCTGTCTGATCCACACAAAATAACTTTTATTTCTAGCCAGAAGAAAACCCAACAAGCAACTTTCCAGGTCAAATAGAGGTATTTCAATTTAATTCCCACATATTTAACAACAAAAATCATGGAAAGGAAGTGCTAAACGCAACTTTTTAATATCTGATGTAAGCATCAGGCATAAAAGGTGGGGCAGTTCCAGCTACTTTCAGATTAGTAGCTTGACTAACTAGTATTTTCACAACCCAAGTCCAACTCTGCCTCTTCCTAGCTGTAGCATAAAATGGATTCTAACAAACAATCTGTTTTTCTCTGGAAGAAATATTTAAGAGTTCATATAAATTACAACGGTGACAACAAGAAAGACAGAGAACATGTGCGGACAACCCATCCCTGAGTTACCATAGGACACAGGGTATGTTCATTTGAGTGCTTTCATCTGATTCAGTACTTCCTACCAGAAAAGAAGTGTGAATTCACATGCTCCATAGATAAAGTTTTGTATCTGCACAACAGGTACTTAACAAGAGGAGACATGGCATAGTCTTCTCATTGTTTCCATGCGATCTTTCCATGTGGCTTCAGGGAGGATCAATACTAGCTTACCCCATGCATTTACACATTCAGAGTCTTGTTAGTGATACGCTATTTTGTCCTCTGTACCTGTGGATACACAAAATATGCCAAATAAAACACATATCCATGCTCTAGGCTTCCTTTTTTTTTTTTTGAAAGGTGTTACAAACTAAATATTCCTCATTTGCATAGAAGACACGCCGTCTAGAGCATGTACAATTTGCAGAATGGAGCAGATATTTTAATGTTAATCCAGCACTATCTAAGCTAATGCATGAATGCAAGAGGATGAGATTGTAAAATGTCAGTTGTTGGGAAAAACCAGCTGATTCTGTAACTAAATTGCACACAGAAGCTGCATTGCAAAGTCTGCTGCTTAAGTGCACAAGTGGTCTCTCAGTGTCCATGCTATTTTCTAGCCTGCTCAGGTGCACATAAAACTCCTTCAAAATGGTCACCATGCTGTGCAAATAGAAAAGTGGGTGGCTACAGCTAACAATAAATTCTCCACTGAAAATGTGGCCTGTGCTGAACCAGTCTACGTTTGCAGAAGCAAAAGACCAAACTCTATGCTTCACTTTCTTTTTCCTTCTCAGATAACTTTCTATTTCAGTCATAAATTGGGTATTCACCATATACTTTAATCTTCTTAACCTAAATCCAGTCAAAATAAACAGATTTTTAATTAAGAAAGCTGCAAACAACCCAATCATCTCTAGCTGGAGAAAGAAAAGCAAATGACGGTTGTGTAGGTATAATAATGTGCTGTGATCAAGGCTGAATCATAGCTGAAACCCAAGGCTGATTGTCCCACTGTGGGTTGAATGAAATGTGAAAAAATAATTTAGTGCATGCAAAACCTTTACACAGATTCCTAAGTGAATTGCAAAAACTAATGTAGTTGCTTTAAAAATAAATTATATTTCAGTGCTTCCATATGCGTACTAATCTGTACCCCTGGACATTTTATCCAACTATGGTGGGAAAACTAAAGGAAAATATAGTTTTATTGGGATCTGAAAAAAGGCTGCTTTTGTTTTAGTATGCATGACTTTTACTAAGCATGACTCTCTCTGATGATATCCCACTTGGAGTACTGTGTCCAGCTCGGGAGGCCCCATCACAGGAAAGACACAGAGCTGTTAAAGTAGGCCTAGAGGAGGGCCACAAAGGTGATCAAAGGGCTGGAACACCTTTCCTATGAAGACAGCTGAGAGAGCTGGGTTTATTCGACCTGGAGAAGAGAGGGCTCCAGGGAGACCTTCCGGTATTTACTGGAGGCCTACAAGAATGATGGGGATAAACTTTTTAGTAGGGTCTGTTGCAATAGGACATGGATTAATGAGTTTAATGTAAAACAGGGTAGATTTAGACTAGATAGAAGGAACAAAATTGTTACGAGAAAGGTGGTGGAAAACTAGAACAGGTTGTCCAAAGTGGTGGCAAAAGCTTCTAGCCTGTAAACATTCAAGGTCAGGTTGGATGGTGCTCTGAGCAACCTTATCTAGTTGAAGATGTTCCTGCTGACTGCAAGGGGAGTGGACTAGTTGACATTAAAAGTCACTTCCAAACCAAACTATTCTGTGATTTCTATTTTAGTAAATATATAGAAAATTTTAGCTCATTATTCATTATTTGTTTCATTTCAGGAGTTCCTGATGGGCGACATACCTGGGCCATATAATGCCAGATGTGATACATAAAATGAGAAAAAAGCTCCTTCCCAGAGGGCTCATATCTTAAAATTAATAACAAAGAAAAGAGTAGGAACACTATTAGAATCAATAGGCACAATTCTCTGCTTTTTTTCTGGTCTGCTCCTATATTGTTTTATTTCTCTTTAAGCATTATTATACAATATTGTTCACATTACAGTGTATTTGTTTACCTGAAGTGCACTATGAGGAAGATCCTTAGGGGACTGTGTTGGGAAAGGAACAAATAAAGCTCTAGAATTTCAGAATATAAAATTCAGCAAACAAGGCTTTATGAAACTGAAGATTAAACCTATCCTACATTGACATAATTTGGAGTTTACTATTATCTTTAGCAAGATATTCCTGAAGTATCATTCAGCAGTTCGATCTCAGGATATTATGAAACAATCTATATGGCCAAATCATGTGCTCTGTCTGAACAGATTCCTTTATTCTCTTCATGTAAACTTTTTGGTTACTTTACAGAGTAAATTAGTTTCTGATGTTTAGTAAATATTCTTTCAAATAAATATAACGTATATTGGTTAACAAAGGGTCTTTCTGTTTATTTGAGGGCCTGTGAAATGCAGTTTTTCAGATAGGCTAAAATTACCTTTGCTTTTAAATACTATTCTGCTACATTTCTGTCTGGAAAGAGATCATTGAAATTGTAAAATCCTGTTGGGACTCAAGTTTAACATAACTCTTGGGTATCTGAAATATAGATGAAACTCTAGATTCTCAAAAAAGGCAAATTAAAACAAATGTAAAATTTTGTCCGTGAAAGACGTGTTTTGCATTGGGCCAACAGCTTTTTCAGCATCTCAGTCTTTTCGAGGAGGGAAAAGAGCATAGTTCCAAGGACATCCCAAATGGACCCCAGATGATCCCTTAAGCAACTGAATCCATTGATTTTCAGCGCTTACGAGAGAAGCTTCATGCTGCGCTGTCCTTCCTATTAAAGCCTGCTGGCTCCAGGATCAAATCAAGGCACTTATGCCTGTAACATTTTTAGGAGCATATTTCATGAAGTAGATATCCTAAGAATAACCATAAAGCTGTGTGTTAAGAAATACAGGAAATCCACACTTCCTGTCAGGGCGGACTCAAAGTTTTTAGAAGTCATCTTTATTCAGGATGGAGAAGATTTCTGCAGGGCCAACTCAGGCATTTGGGATAAACTTCACCAGTGCACAGATAATCACAGGTCTTTCTGAAATGTTTAGTTTCTCATTCTTCCTGTGTCTGCAGAAGGCTTTTCACAACTTTTGTAACACTGAATAAGATATTGGCAGTTAAAAATCTAACATTTTATACAAGAAATATAGAGGTAACATAAGGATAGCACTACTAACATAGGAATACCAAGTAAGATTCTGTTCAGAAATATTTTTACCCCTTCTCTTCTCAGTTTCCAGGTCAAGTTACTTTAGTGGTATCTGGAGAAATGGAGAGCACAACACTGAATGCTCCAAATAAAATAATGGGAATGTAATCCATCCTCACATGATATGTGAGGCTTCCTGCCTTTGTTAAGGTTAGATTCAGGAAGAGGAAGCTGCTGTCCTCTGCTACAACTTATTCTTGTAAACTGTAGAGCATTAAATTCACAGGAGCTGCATCTGCTGAACATCTTTCAGGAGTTGAGGCCTTAAGTTCACTGGCAGCAGAAGAAAGGAATGATCTTAAGCCAAACAGTTTGTAAACCTGTATTGTGGAGCACTTTATCACTAATGGCGTTTGGTGTAGAAGGAAAGGTCACAGGGAAAAGCTGCATCACTTCAGAGCTGGAGCTTCCCATATCTTCTGTTCTTCTGGGGCACCAAAGACATAAATAAAAGTATTGCAAGGGAAGAAAAAATAGTTTGTATTTAAACAGCAGGCTATATTCAAGAACTCAGAAAACAGTCATCTTGTCTTTCAGTGTCTCCTCTGGAGTGTGTTTAACATAGCTACTCTGTATGGAATTCCTTAAGGAAAAGTCTTTGCAGCACATGATCCTGAGAGAGGAAGAGGGACTCTGGAAATATTCAAATACTTCTGAAATTATTTTGGGTCTTTATAGCCTTTCTTTAAAGGCACAAAGCTCAAATTGCTACATTCTTCTTTATTTCCATGCTAAACTTAATTTTAAGTTTTCTGGGCAGACAGTATAACCTTAACTACTACAGAACGCATGTCAGAACTTCTAAGGATTGTTTTATTATTTCGAAGGAAAGAATAATATGAGATTTTGCTAAAGTGTAGGAAACAAAATAAATTAAATGCAAATGAAAACAAAGAGCTTCTAGTTTAAGGAAGCACATTATAAATCTTCTATAAAAACATAATTTCTGTTTATTTTTACTATGGTGTGACATGACATCAATAATAAATAAGTTAGCATGTAACACATTTAAATTGCCTTGAAAACACAGGACAAAGAAAAACATTAATTTCATGGTTTATAATTTCAAGAATATAAAAGATATTGTTTCAAAAGGGCTCACAACATTAATTCTTTTTAAATTAGCTATGATGGTTATATAAAAGATGAGAACTTTTACATCTAAATCTAACCTCAGAGAGGGCTCTTAATATGCTGTAAAGCCACAGAACTTCAGGTTAATGGTCTGAAATTTTGGCTCACTGGACTGGAAATTTCTAGCATGGTTATGTTTCTTCCATTTATTCCGTATAGTAATGCAAAGTAAACATCCCAGAATGGCCTGCAATTAACACCTGCTGTGATCTCTCAAATTTCACAAAATAAGCAGACTTGAGCCAAGATATTACTTGGAATATGTAGGTGCTTTGTTATATATGGCTGATGAGCAAGTAAGTAGATCCATTTGAAAGCTAGTCTGCCTCTGCTTTCCATGTGTATGAATGGGGGAATTGTGGTCTTATCTTCTTAAAATGCATTTAGCAAAGAGCTCGAGGCTGCCTGCCTTAAAAAAAAAAAAAAGAAAAAAAGGAAAAAAAATCTATATTTATCTAAATTTTAAATTATTTGAAATGGTGAAAGATGATCTGGAATGAAAATGAAAGGGTTTGAAAAACAGTATTGTTTGGGAAACTATATAGCCTAGGAACTCCTAAGAAAGTTTGAAAGCCACTTTACAGTCTTGTAATCATTAAAATCTGATCTTGTGCAGCTGAACAGATGATTCTATAATAGAAATAATTTTACTATCATAATTACACTCTCCCACAAGCTACTAGTAATTCTTGGTAGAAACTGTAAACTATAAGATTAGTTTCATGAATCTGGGTTATTTGAGTGTGATTGTGTTTCTTTATATCTCAAAAGCTGAACTTACAGTTACTTGGAAGGTATTTTGCTTTTACAAGGAATTCAATTAGAGCCCAATCCAAAGATGTGTGGGACTAACCACAGAAATTCTTTCCACCTGCTGCCGTCTTCTATTCCACTATATGAGACACAAAGCATTAACATGGGAAAATTTACTAGGAAGGATGATTGCTGCTAAGTAAACTATCTGTGTTATGGAATCACAGTTCTAGCCAACACAGTAAAACTATATAAATTACAGTAATCAAAGGGAAATAGATTTTTCTGTCATAGTTTATTATTATGTCCAGAAACTGATAGCTTACCAGCCACCTGTGCTTCCAAATACTAAGGACAATTTTCTGTGATTTAAAGCAGGATGTAACTGAGAAAATGGAAAGGTTTTGAAGTGAATTTTACCATGAGAAAATGTTGTGCTGAAATGTACTACAGTAAAAAGTAAACAAATACCGTGTTTTTTATAGGTGCATTAATTATATCAAGTAGATAACCAAAGACACAAAAAATTTTTAAGCAATGCTATTATAATTGACATAATGAAAGAATAGAAATACGCCTCTCTTGAAAAATCCAGAGCTTTTTGTGTTCCGCATTTTATGTAAAATAAAAAGCTGTGTAAAATAGTTTCTAGAGTCGATTTCCAAATACTGGAGCCAAAATCTAGTACTACTCAGCAAGTAGGTTAGCATTAAAAACCCTTCTGTAGGTGAAGATTGTGATGTACATTAGCTGAGAGTTTAAAGGCTAATGTGGTGAATTTGCGTTCTTTCCCATTACTGAGTGCATAACTAACCTTAAGTTTACAGATAAAACCAATCTCTTCTCATACAGCTGCATTAGCATAGTGTTGTTCTTTATCTTTTATTTTAGGGCTCAGTAGTAGGGGTTTTGATTAACTCTTGTTTTTTGGTAACAAAGCTATAAAGTCTTTATCCAAGCCTGCTTTACATCCAGACAGCTGAGGGAGTTGAAGATCTTATCTATCCCTAGCTGTACAGAAATACACTTAAGTATATTAGTTACTTCAGAATTTCTTTTACTGTGAGGGATGAGAACAGTTATGAACACAAAGAGCATAAAAAATTTGTAGAAAGAACATGAAAATGTGGAAACAAGAGGGAATGAATATATGTGTACTGTAATGTTAAGACACTTGAAATCTCCTAGCTTTCACTTTAGCATGCTTTATTTCTAAATGTAGCATTAAAACAGAAGTAATGGCCCTGAATATTGAAGGCTGGTTGATATCAGGATGAAGTGTTCCGTCAAATGAGTCTTAATTCTGATTAACAACTATAGTCTGCAGAGAAATACTTTAATTATGTACTTGATTAAGAGCTTATTTCAAGTAGGTTCAAGTTCAAAATTAAGTTTTCTCTAAAAAAGGAAACACTGAAAAAGACTCTGGAGTAGAATGGTAGTGCCTCAGGAGCACTATTTGAATAAGAGCAAAAAAGATTCATCTTATTTTTCTAAGGGTTTCACAAGTGTATCGTGCTTTTTTTTCCACTTCTTTTCAGACTCAGAAGTTAAAATCTTTGCATATATTTTCAACTTAAATTTATTTGCAAGGAAAATACATTGTGAAATTCTCAAAGTAAGATGTGATGAAATTCAAAGGGGGGAGAAATTGGGAGATGGAGAAGGAACAGAAAATGCAAGAATAGGTAGGGATCTCACAAGATTGGTTACTGGGTGACAGGTAACTGACGACTTATGCTGTGCAACAGGATCAGAGTAAGAAAGACTTCTACTAAATTGGAATTTAACCATACTAGTCACTTGAGTACACATGATATGACTCCAAATACGTAATCATAGGATGATGTATCACCATTCCTAAAAGTACTTGACTATTGCTTTGGATATGTGCTAATGGAGTGGTGATTGTGTCATGTGGAAAGAAAATTACTTAACTAAAAAAAAATCTTCTACAGACATGCTCTGTGAATCAAACTGAAAAATGTTCAATAAGTGATGAACTTGCTTTAGATAGAGACCTCACAGTGTAGATACTTTAAAAGATCTTTTGCACCTTTCTACATCACTTCACTGCTAAGTGAGAGATTAATTCTGATTACCTATACTATTGACTTAACCTGAACGGATTCTGTACTGATAGAGAAAAGTGCTTACACAGTTAATTACAATGCCTAACATAAAGGCAGCAACTTCTGTGTATAGTTAGTGAAGAAATCTAAAACTAGTGGATTCTTTCCTTAGCCTATGCGCAGAACATTACATGTCTTCCTCTTGCCTTTTTCTATTTTCATCAAATCACAAACCAGAATATATTTGTGCTATATGAATAGGTAATGAAAACCATCACACAAAACCTATTAATTTATTTTCAAATTTTCTTTTTGAACTTACAAATATAATACCATTACGTTAAAATAAGACATAGAAACTGCAAATACCAGCACTGAAAAGAGGACCGTTCAAGTCTGGTCAGAAAAAAACAAATTAAACATAGAATTTCCACACTTTTACTGTCAGTTATCCAAAAGTAAATTTACTTGATAACAACTATTATCTTTACTCTATCTTTTAAAGAATTTAGTATGAGAAATTAAAAAAGGTAGCAGACTAAAATACATTATCTTTGTAACTTCTGAAGTAGCTTCAGGCATCTCTTGTTGCCTGAAGGTGATAACTGAGTTATGAGAGGCAAGAATGCATTTTTCTTTCTCAAAGGCTAGTACTGGGTATTTTAAAAGGCCCAATCAAAAATTTATTAAAATAATTCATGTATTAATTCATATTAATTCTGTTGAGCTCTGAACTTGGTCCTCAGTAGTGTCTCAAAAAATTATCTGATTTACAAATAAAATAAAGCTTTAGGTTTACTCAGTCTGCATATTCCTTCTTCAGAGTGGATGGCATCTTGTGAACCTTAGCCAATCTCCTCTGTTTTTTTAGCAGTCTCACTGAACTTCAGCCCCACTTCCTGTGAAGAAATGTTATGGGGAGAAATGCTTCCTTTTTTATGCTAATACATCAGTGCTTAAAAAATTATAATTAAGCCTTAAAGGTGGTATTTTTTCAAGATGTAGTATCTCAGTCTCAATAACAAGCTTGAGTTAAATATCCATGTAGATGGAGAAGTATCAGTGTTTAAAGAGATGTCAGCAATTTCTTTGGAAATTGAATTAGTACTAAAGATGATGATGACTGAAGGGTTTAAAAATATCACCTCAAGCTTCAGACCCTTTTTAATAAGCTCAGAATTGGAAGCTGATTAGCGAACAATCATTTTTTCCCAAAATAAACCTCAGCAGGCTGTTAATGTTAACTTTTTTAGAAACTGATGTATTCTTGGAACAGCAAAATTTTGAAGTTCCCAATGAGTTCCCTGAGAGCTGGAGTAGATCCAAAGCAGGCATAAATCAGTATATTTAGCCCTTTTCGTAACTACTACAGTTGTATCCCCAGTTACTCTTTTTACCACAAGAAAAAAAAATAGGAAAGAAAGGAAAAATAGAATCATAGAATCATAGAATCAGAAGGTTGGAAGAGACCTCTGAGATCATCGAGTCCAGCCATGCCTGTCTCCCTACTAAACCGTATCCCTAAGGAACTCATCCATCCGTTTTTTAAACACCTCCAGGGATGGTGACTCCACCACCTCCCTGGGCAGTCTGTTCCAATCCTTCACCACTCTTTCAGTGAAGAAATTCTTCCTAATGTCCAGTCTAAACCTCCCCTGGCACAACTTAAGGCCATTTCCTCTTGTCCTATCACTGTCACTTGTGAGAAGAGCCCAGTACCCACCCCGCCACAACCTCCTTTCAGGCAGTTGTAGACAGTGATGAGGTCTCCCCTCAGCCCCCTCTTCTCTAAGCTAAACAACCCTAATTCCCTCAGTCTCTCCTTGTTGGGTTCTTAAGAAGTGTTTCTTGAGACCATTTTGTCATGATTTCACGATTCTTTTAATAGTTGATTCCTTTCTTTGACTCCAGCTGCCAATTTCATAGGCAACATGCATTGAAGCATAGACCTTTCCAGTGTCGTTTTTCACAACACATGAGATAAATAGCAACAAATGCCAGTGGCAAATGGCAAAAAGGAAAATATGCCCTATAGCCAGGCCCAGGGGGTTAGGTTCTTTCGAGCAAGCACATACTTTACCTGTAGTGGAGAGCCGTATCCTCTCTGTGGGGTGACCCTGATGAGCAGTGGCTGGCATATGAGGTTACATAGTGAGATAGGTCCCACCACAATAAAATACAAATGCTCAAGCGATGTGAGGGGTTACCTCTTGGGGAGTAAAAGCAAAGCTATTGAGAAATGACCAGTGAGTTATAGCTGCACGACTGCTAGCAGGCTGTTAGGACACGCTAAGAAGCTGGACACCATTGCAAAACTACCACTGGGAAGTGAGTCTAAAATTCTCAGTTTGGGGTGGCCAACTACAAGGTTTGATTTGGACAAAATTCTAACCTCTATTCATTTCATCTTTCATTATGCAGCTCAGCACTAGCTTCCAAATCTTTCAGGAAGTGTTTCTTTCATTTTCTTTATTATGAAAAAAAAGTGCACGATACTTTTCAGTACTGAACTATGAATTACTGTGTAGCTGAGATTCATCTTAGGGAATGAAGTTTCAGTAAAGACTACTCACCAGCTCTCTTTACACTACTTTATTGTATCTGGTAGATTATTTTGGTCTTGATTAGAAGTTGTAAAAAACCCTGTTAGGTTTCTATGAAGGGTAATAAGTTTTCCTAACCTTTGACTCATTTCTCCTGTTATGCAAAAACATTTTGTTCTTTAAAAGCTGGCAACAAGATCTTAGTCACCACTGGCTGTGACTGGATTTTAAATGGTTTTTTTAGCATGTACATGGTTAGAGACCAATTTCTTACAAACTTTAAATAGAAAAATAAGTTCTACCCTTAATCTTAGGTTATGCTAGCACAGTTAGTTGGTTTGCCTGAATACAGCTGAAGGAAATCTATCAAACATGAGAAGTTTAATATGCTTTAATTTCATGAATATGAAAAGTGTGTGTTTGGAGAATTTTCATGTTGAGTACACCATAGTTTATTTGACCTGCACAAAGTGTTTTCTTGATTTAGTGTAGTGTGGAATTACATTATTTTAAAATATTTTATGAGAACGTGAATTCTTATCTAAATAGTCTATGAAGAATAAGGTGGAACAATCATGACTGTGTCTAAAGACAGCACCTCCCCCTCAAAAAGGAAATTTCATCAAAAACTTCAAGTTTCCCTTAGAGGTATATTTGGGTTTTTTTGTTTAATGTTATGAGCTTTCTTCTTGGTGATGGGTCCCAGACTTTCAACTTTGTGCTTCCATAGAACTAGTTTTAACTGGACTTAACACTCATAATATTTGTCATCAGGATTCCTAGGTCCCTTGGTTCTGTACTTATTACAATAAGGGTGCTTTAAAAGATAAGCTTTACTTGCTGATCATTATCAAAGTGTTTACAGTTTTACCTAAAAGCTGTTTCATGTGATTCATCAAAAAACAGAAGAATATCAAGATTGAGCTAATAGTCTCAATATAAGAGAAACACCTGTGAATTATGAAATCTATAAAGTATCAACAACCTAACTGTTTATAAATATCCGTGTCTGTCAGGCTAGCAGCTTTACAATGATTGCATGAGGAATTAAGATTTTCTACACCTAATTAAATTTTTAAAACACTGCATGATATTAGATACACAGAATCTATGATTCCATGATTATTTGATACTAAGACAATACATAAAAATACAGTGTCTATCATTTAATGGAAAGAAAACTCACAGAACTTAAGTAGCTTCTCAAACTACCATAAACAGAAACGTGAAATCAAGAAATCAAAAACTCCATACAAACTCCATTAGAAATCCATGTTGAATCTTGAGAGATTCAACAAGGAATATTGGTAAAAAGGCTTAAGATTAATGACTGGTACACAAAGTATATACACTTGGGTACCGTCCTGCTCATATAAGACCCTGTCAAAGTCTTCAATGAAGTATAACAAAAAATATAGCATTCAATGAAATATTCTATTTTATATTGGAACAATTTGATTTCTTTAAAAAATTGAGTTATAGTAAGTTTTAGCGGAATGCTATATTAGGGTTTAGCAACAGAATATTTATTTTATTCAGCTGAAAAAATACAATTTGACCTGCTATCCACTGGAATTTCAAATTCTTCTATTTTTAGAAGGATGTCCAGTTACCACCATTCGATTACCTATACTGGTAAACATTGAGTCTTGTAGAGGGGTAAAAAACCTCAACCCTTTAAAAAGTAATTTTATTCCTTAGGTTAGATATGTGCATGACAGTCTAGAATCTGACAAGATTATATCTGCCTGGAGACAAGCACAACAGTCATTAAAGGAAAGCCAAAGAAATAGATATATTAAAACAGATTTTTGCAGAGCTTCAGGATTGCTGAAATCAATGCTCACAAGATTTGCATTGGAACAGCAGAGTTCTCATCAAGGCAGATCTGGGCCTTCCACATCCAAAGAAGCCGGAGTCTAGCATGAAAATTGCACAATCCCTGAAGATCCCCTTGGCAAGGTGGTAAGGAGACCCTAAGTCATGCAACTCATGCATTACACGTTTGCTCTGTGATGGTTTTGCTCTTGCAGTTCCTCTGGTCACAAAAGACGTAAATAAAATCTCCTAGACCATTTTTGGTTTTGTTGATCTGTAACAGTACTTGGGTATTATTTTAATACAAGTTGAATGGGTACTGTATATATGTGTATATGTCAATACGTTCATGGGTGTGTGTTTTCTTTGCTTATTTGTTTTTGTGTTGGGAAGTTTGTGTATTTCTGTATTGATAACAGAGCCCAGATCAGTGCTTTGTTCAACTTGTGCGATCGCTGTAACTTAATGAAACCCATGTGGGAAACAAACCTGAACATTTGCATACATCTGGATATAAATAACATGTTGCTATAAAACTGATTAATAATTACATTTAGAAGGCCATAATTAGCTGTATTTACATTTTAGTGCCAGTAGGAAAGGAGAAAATGAATATTTATCATTCATTTATTGAGTTAATTAGAAAAAGATGGTAACTAAATTCATGCTTTACGTGCAGTATTTTTGTATGTTTTCATACAATAAATGGCTCTTCTTTTTCCTCTTTATAATGATCAGGAGGGTCATATAGCATATCTGAAGATTCACTTTGAAATGAAGTAATTTGTTTCGGCAATATCAGCAAATAAACAGTTTGCATAGGAGATAGGTTAGGTGCATTTTATTCAGTAGGTACAGTGCCTGACAACTGTAGCTCGTATTCAGAAATAAATGAGAGATCTGGTAAATGTAATTCTAGCAGTCTAAACAATGTGTGGGCTCCCAACTTTAAACAGTTTATCCTCATTGGAGTCATTTAGGAGAATCTGCTTTATTCTACAGAGTTGAATAAACACTGAGTTGATAAGAGAATTCTTATGTACTTGGGAAAAATACATAATTAAAAAAAGCAATCTTGGAAAAGCAGCACCATATCACCTTTCATAAGGAAAAGCAATATGAGGAGAACAAGTTGGTTTAAATTTCTCTTATTTTCAGTTGCAGGAGTTTTGTGCGTTGAATAGCACTGATTTAGGGATATCATTGCCAGTTGCATAGCTTTTGGTACACTTGCAAAATCTAAACGAAAAGTTTGATTTTCTTTGGGGTAGATGTTCCAAAATCATCAAATGCCCAGAACACTGGATACTCAGTGAATCTAGTAGCTTTTTTTTATGAATGTTACAACAAATGGGAGTGATCTTTCAGTTTTTACAGATTGCAATGTCCACAAGAATAAAGCTTAAAATCACTCGCCATTGCATTCATCAAAAAAAGGACACAAAAAAGCTAACATTTCAGGGTGCAAATCTCAGCTGATCAGCATAGCTCTAGTGATGAAGCACAGATGTGTTGTGTAGATATTTCAGATTAAGTGAAACATTAAAAACCTCTAAAAAGTCTGTATTATGAAGTATAAGTTATGTCAACACAGATTTATTTGTTTGGGGGGGCTTGGGTTGCTATATTTTTGTTTTGTTTTTATTGTTCTTTTTTTGTAATTTAAATTAGTCTAGTTCCAAACCTGCTATCTAATATAAGCTGGAAAGTCTTGAAGTCAGACTTTAATGTCTTCTGTAATCTGTGTCAGTGAATATCCTATGTAGATAGTTTTACCTGTAAGAGAACTCAGTAAAAATAGTTGGGGATCAGGTATGAAATATGTATTTATGAAAATATGGCTAAAATAATTATCAATTTTATTAAAGTAGAATAAGGAATGGAGAGCTGTATGCCAAAATTCACTCAAAGTTAATGAATTTCAGATATACTCACAAGCCTTTGTATTTGCTTTTCTTAAGCAGTCCCGTGATTAAATTTGCTAGCTCAACATTTTCAGAAAAGCAATTTCCAGAGCTGTGGATGTTTGGGAAAGCAATTTTCAAATTACATGCAAAGTATTCATTCCAAAACTATTTGCACACTCAATCAGTGAGGAAACAAACACAAGCGATATCACACTATACATATATTACATGACAATGGTATAAAGTCACAGAAACAGGGATTTTCTTATAATCCTATACAAATGTGGAAAACATTGTTGCCTTTAATTTGCTGTCTCTTTCCTCTATCATGATCTGATGAAAGCCTCCATGGCCTCTCCTGACTATCTTGTACACAACCTTTGAAAGCACTTCAGACAGGCAGTAGAGCAGGGTTGTCAAAGTCATGGCCCATGGGCCAAATTTGACCCTCCACCTTGTTCAGCCCAGCACCTTGTTTCTATCTGGCAGCAGTGCCAACCTCCTTGCTCCTATGCTCCTGGCAGTACGCCAGTCATGTGTGCAGTGTGTGATGCACACTGCGCTGCAGGAGCAGGAGAATGGTGGGAGCCATGAGTTTGACATCCCTGCAACACAGCAAATGTTTGTGCTTTAAGTATTGCTACTGACATCAAAACAGCAAAGTCAGTAAGACGACTTAAATAAAAATGACTATATCAATTTCTATATTCAAGATTAGGTAGGCAACATATGGAAAAGAATAGCCCTTCCCACAGTTGTAGAATCACAGAATAGCTGAGAATGGAAGAGACACCTGGAAACCATTTAGTCCAATACCCCTGTGAAAGTAGGAGTAACTACAACAGGATGCTTGGAGGTGTGTACAGTCAGGTCTTAAATATCTCCAGTATAGACCTCTCTGGGCAACCCCCTCCAGTGTCTGACCACCCTCAGCATAGATTATTTTTTTTTATGTTTGATTGGTTGGTTTTCAATTCACCTGTCTATGGTGCCTCAGTGTGTAGTACATACGTCATCGATTTGTCAATAAGGAAGTTACAGGAGTGAGGGAAAATGCCTTACTAAAGTCAAACTAAACAGCATCCACTGCTCTTCATTCATCCACTGAGCCAGTCATCTCACTGTAGTAGGTAATCAGGTTATCTTGACATGATTTCCCCTTCATAATCTATATTAACCACTTCTAATCACCTTCTTGTCCCTCATGTATTTCAAAATTATTTCTTTGCACATGCCTTTTGATATTTAATTTTACATTACGCAGGACGTTATGCACTGTTAATACTAGAAAGTAGAGAAAATACTTTTTCTTGCAAGAGTAGTTCAGCAAAACAGCAATATAACTAAATTGCCAGGAAAATATCACTTACTGTACAGAGTACTTGTCTAGATCCAGTGGAAAAAATTATGTTGTGTCCATTAGGTGCAAGATATATGTGTGATATACATTCAGTATCACGTTAGATCATACCAAAATATCTGTAGAATAGTTTTTACCGTGGAAGGCTGTAGAAGACAAGCAATAGACCATTTATTGAGATAGAGCTTGAACTTGCAGAATTTATCACTTTTATTTCTGAGCTTAATTTATAATATATTCTCTTTAAAAGAGTGACGTACTAATTTGATTAAAAGCGAACAAATTAAAATATGCGTAAATACTATGAAGTATTCTTAAATAACTTGATGTTATTACACAAAATGTCAAGAACAAATGAAAAGTCAGAATAGCTAAAGACTTCAGAGGGTGAAATCTTACCTTTTTCAACTGTTTTTTCTCATCTGATACAAGTTCTCTCTTCCAACAATCTTTGCCTGTCTGAAGAGCAAATAACTTTCTAGTTAAAATGAATATTACAATATTTTTCTCTAGCAAAGCCTATCTATTCTGTGAATTTGATAAATACCTTGGCAAAATTTGCAAGATAGTTAAAAGATTGTTAAAATTTTGGCACCTGCAGTGGGATGGAGTTTTGGAAAATTTACAAAAGCCACCTGACTGCAACTGTATTGGTCTTTATCTGTGAAATTGTGCTCCAGCTCCAGTAAACTTTTAGTTAAGTACCATTTTTGTCAAAATGATCACTGCCATTGACAACACTGAATGCAAAATGTGCTTGAGAGGTATCCAAATATTTAGATCTACAGATGGTACTTTGGTAGTTTAATTCTAGTTAAAGAATAAGATTTGGCCGTAAAGCAATGCACAATATGGATGAGATATTAAACTTTGCAAAGTTTGCTGCATATTCAGCAGGTAATTTTCATCAGAAGTATTTAAAATATTATGTTAAATGAGCCAAGTTCCATGTTTCGTTTGTACTCAAACCTCCCTTTAAGTCAATAGAATTTCTATGCAAAAATCTGATAACAGAATTTTGGCTTGAAGAATTTCTTGTAGCAGCTACAAGGGAATGAATGATCATTCAGGGTGTTTTCGGGAGTCCTGGCCAGTTGTTATGCCTTGCTGATGGACTCATTGCTAGAAAAAAAACAAAACAATAAGATACTCAGCGGTATACATTATGACAAAGAAAGGCATAACAGAGGGAAGTAACACTAAAGATTAGAAAAGGGTAAGAATTGTCTAGAAAGAAAGGATTTTAAAATAGCTTAACTGAGCTGCATATGAATATTGTGAAGCACACCGCATAAACAAATTATTGTCTTTTTGTAGGGGATTTTCTTGCAGCACAAGGCCATGGAACATTACAAGAAGCCTGTGTGCACAACCCTGCCTACGATTACGGCGAGAGTGGCCTCAGAACCGTCCTTGGATAGAGCTGGGAAGAGGAACCAGGATGTTTCACAGGCGATAAGGACAGAACAAGAATGCAAAGAATGCATTGCAAGGAGGGGGGGGGGTGGCTGTAAAGTGTGCTTGCAGGTGAGTAGTCTAGCTGGACCAATTATATTGTTATGTTAGGCAGGTAGACACTGTATTGTAACCAATCATAATAATTGCTTAGCTGCGTGTACTCTGGCAAAATAGTATATGATCTGAGCTATCTTGGCAATAAATGGGAACAATACCATACTTCCATGAAGATCGTGTATTGATTCCTGAGGCGGCTTCCTTCATCTTTTGTTACTTTTCAGGGGGAAAGAAACAAAACAAAACAAAAAATCAAACCCCCAAACAGTAATTTAGTTTCCATAATAAAGTAGAATAAGCAGATTAAGGTAAATGCAACATTCAAGATTTGTAAAGCCAAACCTTTAAGAGTACCAAAGGCACCAAAGGAAAAAACAAATATCTAATACAGTTATAAATGATACAATAGAAGTATTTTAAAGGTATTTTAGCTCATTGAAAGAACATAGAAATTGAGCTCCTAAATTTCATCATTCCAGTCATTCTGGAAAGTTCAACCCATTTGTAACAGTTTTGCTTATCTTGGGGAAGATTTTATTTCATTAAAGAAATTTTTTAAAAAGTCATGCAGAGTTCACGATTCTTATACTGATAAATAGCAAGCAGATCATTAAGAGTTCTCTGGGAACATTTTCAGTGTCTTTTATCCATCTAAATATATAGTATATTATGCATAAGTACATATAAAATCAATACCTTTATTTTTCACTTTCTTGTTTAATCCCAGTATGCTTCCTGAGTATATTAACACCACTTAAATTAAATAGCACATTGATTTAAATGTTTATGAAAGTGGTCTCACAAAACATATGAAGAAAATTATGAGAGACAAAGTGTGAACATCCATTTGAAAATGTTCAATTTAGTAAGCTGCATGCAAATTCAGGTTTTCATAACCTACTAGTATTAAATCATAAAACCGTAACAGGAATATTTAGAAAATATCTTTCTTAAATATGTGTGTTTGTTGTAACGGATATCACACATGGTAGGTTAAAATTCTTTCAGTTAAAAGAAAAGTTGTGAATCTACTTTTAGGATGTCTATATGTCTGTTGCAAAATTCACCAAGACAAGACTTATTTAAAAGTATTGGAGAAGAAGCAAAACTTGCACCTTGACAAGGTAGAGAAATGATGTCAATATATGTCCATTAAACAATAACTCTTCTTTAGAACTGAAGCATATTTCAACTTTTTCTATATAACTCAAGTTTATTTCAATTAACTAAACTCCTTCCAGATAATCTGCTAAATCACACTGAGGAAATTTCTTTGTGTCCAGGTATCAACCGTATGTTTACATTACAGAAAAAAGAAAGAGAAATATGTTATGGGTCTTGCCTCCATCTAAACAGCAAAATGCATTAAGTATTGAAAGAAGACAGAGAAAAAGAAAAGAAATGGCCTGCTGTAGAAAGGAGATGTGTAGAGACTCTCCATCACACAGAACTAACTCTCTATTTCATCCCTAAAGTATGAGAAAAGTCACTATTTCTAGGATGGTTCTCAGGATTTTACAGTGAAGAAAAATATAAATTCCTGAAAAAAATATAACATGAGTAAATGTAAGCAAATAATTCCATGGTAATCATGAAATCATAGGAACATAGACTAGTTTGGTTTGGAAAAGACCTTTAAGATCTTCAAGTCCAACTGTAAATCTAGCACTGCCAAGTTCACACTAAACCATATCCCTAAGTACTACGTCTACATACCTTTTAAAAACCTCTGGAAAGGGTGACTCAACCATTTCCCTAGGCAGCCTGTTCCAATTCATGGCATCCCCTTTGGTGGAGAAATTTTTCCTAATATTCAATCTAAACATCCCCTGGCACAACTTGAGACCATTTTATCTTGTCCTGTCACTTGCTACTTAGGAGAAGAGACCAACACTCATCTTGCTGCAACCTCAGGCATTTGTAGAGAACAATAAGGTCTCCCTTGAGCCTCCATTTGTGCTGACTAAACAATCCCAGTTCCTTCAGCTGGTCCTCATAAGACTCTCCAGGCTTTTCACAGCCTCGTTGTCCTTCTCTGCACACGCTCCAACACCTCAATATCTTTCTTGTATTGAGGGGCGCAAAACTGAACAGTATCTGAGGTGCAACATCACCAGTGCCAAATACATGGTGCTGCTGGCCACAATATTTCTGTCACAATCCAGGATGCTATCGGCCTTCTTGGCCACCTGAGCACAGTGCTGGTTTATATTCAGGTGGCTATCCAAAACCACTCTTTTCCATCAGTCAGCTTTCCAGCCACTCTTCCCCAAGTCTGTAGCATTGCATGGGGTTTTGTGGCCCAAGTGCAGGACTCAACAGTTAGCCTTGTTGAGTTTCATACAGTTGGCCTCAGCCCATTGATACAGCCTGTCAAGCCTTTCTTCCCTCAAGCAGATCAACACTTCCACCCAACTCGGTGTCGTCTGCAGACTTATTGCAGTTACACTCAATCCTCTCATCCAGATCATTGAAAAAGACATTAAATAGAACCAGTCCCAACACAAAGCCCTGGGGAACACCACTGGTGAGAGGCTGCCAACTAGATTTAACTCCGTTCACCACAACTCTTTGGGCCTGGGCATGCAGCAAATGGTAATGTTGCGTACACGTTTCTCACTCTTCAAGGTAGAAATCCTGGTTTTTATATGAATACATGTTTCTCCTGACTATGAACTTCACTCATTTTCTGAAGCCGTCACCAATATAAAAATGTTTTTTACATCCCTTCTAAATAGACTTTATTATACATTTCATTTTTATCTCCTTCCTGTACAAAATCTCTCTGTGCATTATGTAAATATTTCTTTTTGCTATGTGGCAATTAGATTAGGACTCAATGACAGCCTTGTTACTATGAGCTACCTTTTTGTAGGATCACACTGAAATAAAACAGATCTGGATGAACTGAAATTACAGAATAGTGTGCAAACAGGACCTTGAGGTATTGTATCAACAGTACAGAAAGCAGAACAATCTTCTAAAGATCTATTGTGTTAGCTTTGGGGTCACATTTTCAGAAAGACTAGATGTTCTAAGCTTTTAGTCTATTTTAGATGTATATTTAAAGATGTAAAAATTTCCAAAGTTTATTTTTCAAATCAAGAGTTTAATTTGCTTTAACAAAGCCAAGTATCAAAAGAAATTCAAATAAAGTCAAATCAATGAATTTTATGTTCAAGAAAAGTAGAGGTCAATAGAGGATATCTGCTAACACTTTAAGTTCTTCTAATACAGTAACAACATTATTCCATATGGCAATAATCAACGATGGTGAATTAAAATGAATGAAAATGCCAAATTCTATATTCACAATAAGGAATTTAGGTGGTGTTTATTTATTTATTTGTATAATTTTCTAAAATGTTGTGTTTTTTACTGGTGGAAATTTCTACTTATTTGCTATTTTATGAAAGTAAAGGAATATATAAACAGTTGAAAAGTAATAATTATTTACATAGATCTAGGTTGTTTTATTTATTTTTTTCACAGACTTTCCCCATCTCTTTGCTGTCACCTGAAGAAGTAAGATTGTATTTGCATTACTTAGAAACAGATCACTGACATTCCACTGCTGCACTTGCATTTCTGTTGAACTCTGTTCAGAAAAGAGATGATCACAATGTATATGTTTCACATAAGGAAGCACTCTGAGCAAGAGGGGAAAAAAATACAGTAGAGAATTCTGAACATGATTCATTTGTTATTTAATTAATTTATTTAATATTTGATTAATGTTACATTATTTCAGGTGGCTACATATAACCAGTGAAAGACATGTTTAAACCCAAGGAGGTATTATTAGCATCATCATCAAAACAATACAGTCTAATACATCTACAGAAGTTACTGATTGTATTAGGTGTGCCTACACAGACAGCGTAAGTACTCTTAACAGGGCTTGTTTCAATATAGAAAACAGGTTTATTCTACCTTAGCTGAGGTTCCAAGGTAGAAGCTGCAACAGAGAGTGAGCCAGAGCTTAAATACTTGTGCTGCCAGGAATGACTATGGTACTATTCCAACACAAACCCCACTAATTTTCCTGGGTTTATTAATTAGAAAGGAGATGTTGAAATATGGCTTTGTGCTTGTCATCAAGCTATCTTACTTTCGTAAGTGGAATCATTTTTGGCTTCTTCTGAACTGGGAACTTAGAGAATTTTGACCTGAAAAAGCCATTAGATTTCAGGAAATTCTGAAGTCACTGGCAGATGAAAACCAGAAACTCTTATCCTGAAAACGGGAATAGACTTTCTTCATGAAAGAGGAAGGCTTTCAAGCTTCTTCTGAATAGGATCTAGCGATGCCAATAGCAAGTCTTCTCACAGACATGTGAAATGGTTTCTAGCTTCTCTGAAATGAGAAGCTAGCAGATACGTGAGCAGCCTAATTGCTGTGGTAAGATCTCTTCTGAGCTTGGTTGGCCCTAGAAACAAAACCACCTTGCAACTCGAAGAGCTTCTTCAGCACATGGGGCTCAATTAGAGCTCCAGTGAGCAAGATCTTGCTCTTTTAAGCAGTAGATATGCAACTGCCGAGGCAGGTTAACTGAAGGATAATACAGAGCTGGGTAACAGCTGGTTCTTCTTGAGCCTTATTCTGAAAGAAAATTTGATTATTAACCACTTAAAGGGATTACCATGTAGATATTAAACATTGCAGGTGTAGTTACTTAATTCAGTACTTGGAAGTGATACATGTCACATGAAAATTAAAACTTGATCACATCTACTGCTAGGAAAGATATTTTTCATACTCATCCCACAGCCCCTACAAAACCTTTCAGGCGTTGTCAAACCAGGAGAATGAATATTTAACTGAAAAGTAAGTTACATTTTTTATAGAGCCTCTTATTTCTTTCATTCTTGATATTTCCTAAAGAAAACAATTTCTTTTTCTCCATGGCAAGTAGTGGCATCTGTCAGTTTAATGCATTTTACAGCATTTAGGAGAGGATATAAAAAAATATTCGGACCGTAGAAAGCATTACACAGTCATAGTCTAAAGTAGGATTAGGGTAATTGCAAGGGATACGATTTCTTTCTCCATCATCCTGATATACATCCATGCTGAGTTCCTGAAGACAATGAAGCCACTTGAGATTACACAGTTTAGGCACAACATGAGTCCAACGCTGTGCGAATAGTGCTATGTGAGGCTCATTTGGGATGCCTGAGTCCTTATCCTGCTAATGAGACAGAAGACTTAGTGCGCAGTATAGATGGTGCTTCAGGGTGAGCTGGCAGCCTACCTGTGCTGTGCCCAAAGTAAATTAGGGAAGCGACAGAAGGAAATAAATGTGGCAATTGTTTTACAAAAGGAATTTCAGAAGCTCTTGTAGACAGAGAAGGTGGTGATGCAGATTTTATTAATGTGAGCTTGGTTTATTTATAATAATTTTGTGTAAAAAAAGTAATTTGTTTCCATCTTTTAATACAGGGAGAATACTGACAGATCATTGTACTGGTTCTTTGTTTGACTACGTTTTGATTTTTGTTTCTGATTAATAGCGAAAGTAATTGCAAGAAAATACTCCCTGAAGTTGTGCTTAATTTCTAATAACTATATTATGTCTAGTTTTTTTAAATAGCAAAAAGCCAAACTATATTCTAGAATTTAACACATAAGAATGAGACAATCAGATACAATGCTATATCAGATAGCTTTATTGCATGTGTGTTTTGCTTTGCTTCTGTGCAACCTTCTTTACAACCAAACAATTTGTTTTAGTGCTAGATGAAAAGTTGGGGGAAAAAACCCAAAGCCAAACCCAAAGTATTCAGTAGTATTTTTAATGAGTAGAGTTATAATGTCATCAATTAATACATGAAACTGAAGTTGTGGTGATATGAACTGACAGTGAAAATTTAAAATTTTGTTTCAAAAGCAAATAAGTCGTACTGAGCTAACTACTCAAATGCCCTTTCATAACCTACATTAAGTATGAACTCATAGAAAGAAAATTGTAAGCATTTGATAGTTAAACATGAGAAATCAGCTTAGCTTTATAGTAATGTCAGCAATGATATATTATTAATTCAAGTTTAACACTGATAATTATTTATGCCACATAACTTTGGCAAGCAAAGATAAGATTCAGATGTTTTTCTCACCTCTTGCTATCCATTTCTTTGCCATGGTGCAATTAACCGTGAAGCTGAACAAGCCTCTGGTTCACATCTTGGGCAGGTTAATAGGTCTTCAGACTTCATTTACCACTAAGATTTCAGACCATCATAAGTTTAAAACACGGCTTCATGCTGACAGTTTAATGGTCAAATAAGCAAAGAGTTAACTTACTTTTAACAGCTAAACCTTCTGACCTTTTTTCCAGGGCCACAAAAAAAGAAATTCAGCATGGACTTTCTGATGTGTCTTTGACTCTGTGCATGTGGCAATGTCTAAAACAGCTGCCCATGTTTACATTATAGCCCTTTCAAAATATTTTCCTTATCTTTTTACTTTGCGTGGGCTCTGTGAAACAGGGAAGGTAAGCAAAAAGATTCTTCTTCTCTTACCTTTTGTTTGGTTAAGTCAGCCTTCAAAGTCACATTATAGATCCCTTTCGAGGGAAGAGGAATCTCATGCAAATTAAACACTCGACTTTTTCTTTTGCTTTAGCCAAGGGAGGAGTTTAGGGATTGTTTTGTTATAATGAATATGTCAGACCTGAAAGTGTTCACCATGCACTAGCTCTTGCCAACAGTAGGTCAAAGAATTAAATCATTGTATTCATGAGACAGAAATGTCATCCCTTCCCGTTACACAGAGACCTTTCACCTTCTAGCCTTGTAAACACTTTAATTGGCCCTTTTCCAGCAAAAACGCATTACTTTCTCAACTTCATTTTAACATTTGAAGGTAAAAGGGAAATTTGCAATGTGGATAAACCCCTGTCAATATCAAAGAAGTTAGGGGTTTGATGGTAGAAAAGAGAGCTGTTCAAGTTTCGGATGATAATTGTCTTCATTTTTAGCTTTTAATAAGCTTCTTTCTTTGTTTAAGAATCTGCATAATTTTTAATGTTTTGTGTTGATAGACACGATATTTGTGGATATCATATTGAATGTTTTTAATACATGCTGCTAAAAGGGAAGGACTCTGCTGAATACTTTCATGACTTCAGAAGCAAGTATAAAAATGGAAGAAAAAGCCAAAATATCAATGATCAATATTTTGCATTTTGTGACAATCAAAAAAAACTACCAAAAATAATGTGAAGTTTCACATTTAAAGAGTTTTAAACTAAATTGGTGGTTTATATTGCCACAGTGATCAGGAAACTCCCTTGGTGATGTTAGGAATCTATCGGCAGAGCTACTACGCTGGATTTTGGGAGAGTAGACATTAGGCTACTCAAGGAACTAGTTGGAAAGGTCTCCTGGGCATCTGCTTTTGAGGATATTAGGGTCTGTAAATGCTGTTCACTTTTTGAAAGCCATCCTTGAATTGTCCAGGAGCAGGAAATTCCAGTGTGTTGTAAGTCATCAACTGGGGCAAACTCCAATTTGACTGAACAAGAATCTCCTTCTGGAACTTAGGCAGAAAAGAAAAGCATATAAGAAACAAAGTCAAGCTACAGAAGAGGACCACAGAGATGTTGTGCATCATTATAGGGAGAAAATTCACACAGACACAGCTCAATTAAAAGTGAAGCTGGCCATATTGTGGTGGATAATAAAGAAAGGCTTTTCAAAGTGTATTAACAGCAAAAGGAAAACTAAAGAAAACATTGGGTGGCCCCAAGTATAAAGAAGAAGACAAAGCAGAGATATTTAGTGCCTTATTTACCTATCTTTAACACCAGTGATGGACCCTAGGGCACCTGAAGCCCTAGGCATGGAGGACCACAGCCAGCAGAGTGATCAGTTCCCAGTTGACTTTGGACTTGTACAGGATTTCCTGCTGTAACTGAACGACAGATATCTATGGGACCCAATGATAATGATCTTCATGTCAGTCTTACTTCAGTGATTAGTAAAATTATGTAAAAGATTTGTCTGGGAATTACTGCAAAACACTTGAAAGGAAATGCAGTCATTGGTCAAAGTCAGCACTGTTCATGAAAGGGAAGTCACGCCTTATTAGCGTAATATCCTTTTATGACAAAGTTACCTACCTAGTAAGTGAAGGGAAAGCAATGGATGTGGGATTTTTTTTATTTTAACAATGTTTTTATACTGTCTCTCCCAGTATCCTTCTGGACAAAATGTCCAGCATAGAGCTAGACATATACGATGAGTGAACAGTTGCCTGAAGGGTTGGGTTCAAGGAGTAGAGGCAAATGGGGTAACACCTCCCCGGCAAACAGTCACTACTGGTATTCTCCAGCCTCAATTTCAAGTGCAGTTCTCTTCAATGTTTTTACCAATGACCTTGACACAGGAGTTGAGGGTACACTTAATTCATTGTTAATACTAAATTATGAGGATCTGTTAATCCCCTTGAGAGCAGAGACACATTACATGGAGATCCTGGTAGATTACAGCACTGGGCGATTACCAGTTTTATGAAATTTAACAAGGACAGATGCAACATTCTGCACTTGGAACAGTGTAATCTTGACATACAGACCAGGGGAGAGGAGACTGAAATGCAGCCTTGCAGAAAGTGATCTGGTGGTTTTGGCTGAGCCAGTAATATGACCTTGCAACCTCAATGTTCAACCACACCCTGGTGTGCATAAAGCTCAGTGTAGATAACCTGTTGAAAGGAGTGTTTGTACCACTATACTCAGTATTGGTGCAGCCTCACTCTAAGTACTGTGTGCAGCTTTGGGATTCACAATATAAGATGGATATAAAAATATTAGAATGTGTCCAAAGGAGGGTAACAAAGGTGGTGAAAAGGGTTGACATAGTGATTTATGAAGAGCAGATGAGGATACTAGGTTTGTTGTGCTTAAAGAAGAGGAGACTGAGGGATGACCTCATTGCTGTCTACAGCTTCCTTATGAGGCGGAGTGGAGGTGGAGGTATTGATCTCTTCTCTGCAGTGTCCACGGACAGCACATGAGAGAGTGGCTTAAAGCTGCATCAGCGGAAGTTAACAACTGGGAAAAAGTTCTTTACAAAGAGAATGGTCAACCATGGGAAGCTCCCCAAGGAAGCAGTCATGACGCCAAGCCTGACAGTGTTCAAAAAGTTATTGAACAGTGCTCTTACACGTATGTTTTAACATACGTATATATGCCCTGCATAGCATATATGCCCTCTGTAGAGCCAGGAATTGGAGTCAATGATCCTCATGAATGCCTTCCAACTCTGGATATTCTATGATTCTACGTGACTTGTCTCAGCCAATAATTATATAAAAGTAATACACTAAGTTCTATATACATCTGAAACTGAACCATTGTAATAATGGTTACACATAATTGCATCTTACACTTGAACTAATGATTAAACAGCAATATATTACTGCAAATTATTAAAGAAAAGTTAGTACTTTCTATCCAATCCAAAAATAGTTTAGGAACATTTTACTTCTAAGATGAAAACAGATATGACAATGCAATATTTTTGTAAATATTGCTTAATTTTCTCTTGTGTTTTATCTCCCTTTGTAACAAAGGGGTACATTATAAACAAAAACAAAAAGGTGACTTATTGACAAAAATAAGCACAGATTTTTTAATTTATGAAAAAATCAAGCTCCAAGCTAATGTAACTTAAATATTCTTAGTACTCTGTGTACCTACTTTTTGCATTTTCAACTGTAAAAAAGCACAGTAATAGCATATTTCTGCTCTGGGGAAAAACAAATAGGACTGGAAATATGATATTACTTCATCTCATAAGACAGCTCTCTCACTTCTGCATAATCATGAGTTGTACATGATCAGATAAATAAGAGTCTATACGTTCTACCATTAAATAATACGGACTCAGTAGAGTACTGTCTTTTTGAGAAGAACAAAATATCATGGGAATGATCACAAGAGCAACATCAAGTGACGTATTAATTTATCCAAATATACAAATTTAAGCCCTCCATAGTTGCTACCTTCTTTTAACAAAACGTTCAGTTTACAGCAGGATGAAATTGTTGTTCTATGCCACTCTAGACTTTCAACATTAATTTATGGCAAAATTGAATACGCATACATAGGATAAGGAGACTTTTTTTCTTCTCATACTACAGATTTTACCTTTATTCTTTCTTCATTTTGCAAGACAGTAGTAGTCACATCTCTGATTTGGACATACAAGATTACGAACAAATTCCCTATCTCCCATTACCAGTGTAGTAAGCTTTTGAAGAAACTCTTCAGTTATGTTGCTGTTTCTTCCTCTCCTGAAAATCTCTCCTCCCTTTGACAGTACGAACTGAATGCACAGTGAGCTCTAGGTGAAGGCAAGACTGATTCTGCTAGTTTTAAGACAAGACAGACTTCCCTGCCAAGAACTTTAAAACCACTTTTACTTTACTATCATCTTTATTGAGTCACAATTCCTATAAATGGAAGCACGGAGACAAACATACGCTCCTAGATTCATCAGTTCTAAGAGCTACTGCCATGTGGCAGAACTGTCTATTAATATGAATATCAGTTGCAATTCCAGTATATTGACCATGTAGGTTGTGCAGTCTCCGTACTGGGGATATTTAAAACCTGACTAGATACAGTTCTAAGCAGCCCACTGCAGCTGCACCAGTTTTGCTCACAAGTCTTGGACTAGATGGTCTCCAGATATTCTTCCCAACCTCAGCTGTTCTGAGATTCTGTGATACTACTCATCTCAAAGATTTCAAAGGTGGATACATTTTTGGCAGGACAATAGTGATGTTACTTAGTTTCAAGGAAAATGGAATAGCACATTTATTTAAGTTAAGCCACCAAGTATCTTCAAAATCCTAAGGATGGCAAAAATCCTAAGGCTTTACTTTTGACTGAGAATCCTTTAAAACTCAATGGTTTCTGAAAGTGAAATGATTTTAAAACAATAGCTTTAACACAATGTTTGTCTCACACTGAAAATGTCAAATAGGTACTAGAAACACCTTCCAGTACTCTGTTCAGCAAACTGGATTGTCAGTGTAGCTAAGTGGATTACACATTGATGAATCGAAGCCTGTTCTTAACAACACACCAAAAGGAAGAAAACAAGGAGAAGCGTATAAGAAAGAAATGATCGAAATCTTAATAGCAACCATTTTCTAATTCTCTTTTGTACTTTTTCTTTTGCTCAAAAGTTTATTTACAGTAAACGCAGAATAGAAATAGCAAATCAACTGTCCACAATTCACTGCAATGCCCTTTCCATGTGCATCAATCAAGACTTCAGACATCAAAACATGCTTTTCGCTGTAATATTCATTGGTCTGCTTCCCATTTTCAAATACTACATGACATGGAGTTACTAACTCACCTAATTAATACTTATGTCTCCAACAGGAATGTCTGAAAGTAAAATGAAGTGCATTGGTTGCTGATACTATGTTAACAAGCTCAGTAGAGACATCCATAAATAAGTAAAATGGTAAAAATCAAAAAATTTGTGAACTTCCCACATAGTTGTTTTACATGCTAAAACTGATTTAAAACACTTCCTCTGTTGCTGTGAGATCCTATTACGTCATTTAAGTTTAAATTCTCCTGTTCTTCAAAGAAAAAAACAACTATGTATATAAACAAATCGAGCTGAAATAAAGAAACCTTTTAACATGTAGGTGAAATAAAAAGCAATGATGTATCTAACTGAATTTTATTTTAAAAAAGTTTGATATGACCCAAAAGTCATAATTCTCTTTGTGTTAATTATTATTCATATAAGTAGTAAATTTTTTCAGAACATTTAATTTTACAGTCAGTTCATCATCTTGTTTTGGTATTAGAATCTATTTGCTACTCAAAGAATAGTTTAATATTTCAAGCAAGATATACATTTATGAGGCTAACAAAAAAAAAGAAATCTTTTAAATTTTCGGACCAAGGTTTACCTCTAATATTTTGTGGTAGTTTAGCTTACTTTTAAGTTTTACCCATTTCATAAAGGAATACCAAATATAAGTTAAAAAAATCTGTTACTAACACATTGTTAATTTTCAATCATTGTGCTATTAACATTCTAGAAGAAGAATATGCCAGGAAACAATTTGTGTTCTCTGTATATGCACAAACATTTGGGGAACTGTTATTTTTTTGTATCTAGCAGAGACAGATGCAGCCGAGAAAGAACAGGAATGTTGGTACCTTTATTCAAACCCTTTCTACTCTAGACAATTTAGCACAGTCTCAGGACTTTCTTGTCGTTTTCGCTAGTGCATAATTCATGGTTGAGGAAGCAATTATAAACATTAATCTGTCAAAGACAATGTCCTTGAGAATTTATGTAAAAGCATATTGGCATAATCAGATCCTGTAACCTTGAATTTTTACCTCATATTCTAGAAGGGAGAGAAAGGGAAAGGGGAAGGGGAAGGGAAATCTTCAAAATCCCTCCCAGAATAGCGGCTGGTAGACATGTGAAAAATGAACTTCCTGCAGTGAAAATCTACATGGAGCAGCTGAGGTTTTAAACTTGTTTGATAAGCACCTTTAGCCAAAGTATGACAGATACGCTGATAATTTAATCTGGAGTAATGTCTAGTAAATTACATCATCAGTCTTAACCTAAACAACACAGACACACACACAAAAAAAAGAAAACAGAAAAGGAAAGAGGAAAAAAAAAAGAGAAAAAATATATGAACTCTAATAAAAATGATGGAGTGGACAAGACTGTTTGAAACAGAGCAAGTAAGGTAAAGAGAAACATTCAGACTCCTCAGAAGAGAAAAGCATAAATAATTAAAGAGGGAGAGGGATAAAAGGAAAAATACTAACTTGAAACCAAATTTTTATAAAAACCAAAAATATCTCAATTTATTGCAGAAGGCATAAATGAGAACAGGTACAGAAAGACCACTAGTGACTCCTTCAAGAACAAATGATCTTAGAGGGCATAGAAATGAAATATGCTGTCTCCTTATATTGTGTTCTTCATCCAACAAAGACATTTTCTTTTCTTTTTTATTATGTCATCTCATGGGTTCAAAATTAATCATGTTTCAAGGCCCAGTGAAATCAGTTTTCTTTCCTAATCTTTTTAGACGGGAGCTTTCATTGAGATGGGAGCAAGTACGCTTGCCTCCTCTGGCCTTAGTATGGATAACATGGGTAAACTTAATGGAAAATTAAGTTGTATCTATATGTTGTTAGCAGCATTGTATATAAATTCAGATTTAGAAATAGGAAAACAGAAAAGTAGACATGCTAGGTTCTTTCAGACTTCTGTCATTTCAGCTTAGCAACCCAGTACTTTCAGTAGAAGTGGATCCCCAAAAGAATGCATTATTTTCAGAATTCCACAGAATAGTTAGATTCAACATTAAATTTACCTTAACTTTCTCTGTTTATTTTTAAATTATTTGGATACTTTAGCTTCTCAGTGGATTTGACTCTTTTCTCCCATTATTGCTAATCCTGAAAACTACTCAATATTCCCAGTATTTCCAGTGCCATTTAGGGAATTAAAAATGTTTTTTTTACTTTACTGGTATGTTTTCAAGTTAATTTGTTCAAGATCCAGTTTGAGCTAGACATCCTTTGGTTTATAAAAGAATAGGTCTTACACAGTATGTTCTTTAGCGTTATTTTCTAGGCAATTCAGAAATCCTTAAGCTCATAAAGAGCTCGCTATTTAGTAAACTATCTGGACGAGGTTTTGCTCACAAACTGTATGAACTTTCTTCTTTCAAAGAAAGAATATCACATTCTGTTTTATTCACATCCAAGGGGATGTACTAGAAGTATATACTATATTATAATTTACTATTATTGTCACTTCTGCTGTAGAAACCCGTGAGAGCTTATATTTTGTGAATTTTTCTTTTAAAATCCTCAGTCGACTTGATTGCATAGTAATTCCCTTTAAGCATTCAAACCTTGTGACTCAGAATAATTGAAATAATTCATCATTTTAGAGGTTTTTGTAAGCAAAAAATGATGATCCACGTATCACTAATATCAGCTGATATCAGTTTCTGTTGGAAATCTATTCAAATTTATTTACAGAGCTTTGCTGTAGTATTTGATAAACATATACGAATTGCAAAGCAATGCACATTTTCACAACATACACATTATTAACCAATACCTATAATTAGCAGAAATTAAGAAACAGTATTCCTACATGACATGGCGAGTTTTACTAGGCCAGCAAAAAATAGGGAAAAGTTGCCTCTTTTTTGTTTTCCATAGGTTTAAACAAACCCCAAACAAACAAACACAAAATACAAAAATCTGAAGGCAAACAGGTGACTACAGCATTTATCTGGTAAAATAAGACAAAACTGAGAGATTTGATTTTCAAATGTATTAAAAATAAAAGTAGATCAAAGGATATCCAAATTATTAATTAAAAACATAAAGAACCATCTAGTTTTTATCCTCCATAACTGGCACAGAAAAGACATGTACAGTGTGCTGCGTGCAAAACAGTTTCTGTTAAACATTCTGTGGTTCTGCAGACTCTGGGCCACCCTGAAGTCCATTGATAGGGAATGCCTGAGCAAAATCAGTACTGCAGAGTAGCGTTTTCAAGAAACCTGCCTGACTATGAATTAGTGCTTCTTTCTGGTATCGATGTACCAGATAGAAAGAACCTTCCTCTTAATTCCTGTTACGCAGACTTCGAGTTCATACATATTGTAATGGAAGAAATTACCAATTCAGTTACCCTCAAAGACAATTGGACATGAAAAAGTGGATAATAAGAATTTTGGATTCAACACACAGTTGCAGAGCCAATAGGAAAGAGATGGAGGGAAGCTCATTTATTCATTGTATAATAAACCAATAAAGGACTACCTATTTAGAGACAACAGATGGGGATGTTAAAAGAAGATTGTACAGCACATGTGAGCTCCAGGTACTCTGGATGATGTCAAAAACACCAGCCAATGCTTTCTATGTGATTACCTTCTCAGCCATTTTTATACACACACTAACCTAGCCTTACAGATAGACTTAATAGAAATTAAGATGCATCAGGAATAGCGTGGCCAGCAGGACTAGAGAGGTCATCATCCCCTTATACTCGGCACTGGTCAGGCCGCACCTTGAGTGCTGTGTCCAGTTCTGGGCCCCTCAGTTTAAGAAGGATGTTGAGATGCTGGAAGGAAACATTGGATGAGGCACTTAGTGCCATGGTGTAGTTGACAAGTAGGAGTAGGTGTAGGTGTTGGGTCATAGGTTGGACTTGATGATCTCAGAGGTCTTTTCCAACCTTATGATACTGAGATACTGTGATAGTATTTCATTCTTACTTGTAATGAAGCAATTTACCACACAAACACTGCTCTTTATTACATTTTGTATCAAATGGGTTGGGTTTTGGCAGCTTACAGAAAGCCTTCCAAATATACTCTGTTACTTGTATTTTCTCTTTTTAAATCACTATAATATTCTTGACTTCTGTCCAAAATTCAACAGCTATGGGGAATATTTCCCTATTTGTATTACAAATTGTAGGAATAACTATAGACCAGCTCTCTATTTGTTACATCTGGTACTATTCATTTCACACCTAATCTTGAAGCCTCACAAACCTCTTTTATAATTCTCTCAGCATTGGAAAAAAAATAACATGTTTTAGTTTTCATTATTAATTATTCAATTAACTTGATATTGTTTTGGAAGGCATTTTGAGTCACTGAACAGATATTTTATTTTCGGCTTTACGATGGGAAAAATATCTACCACTTTGACATGTGATTCTGAACACAGGAAATAATACCTTTACTGCTGCTGTAATTTTCATTAAGGTTTTGCTACTATTGCCTGCCTATTTCTGATTCTCTGAGGGAAGAATGGAGAGAAGAGCCATGAGTCTTAAAGAAAATATTACATTATGGGCTTTGGATTTAGATATAGAGAGCAGCTCCTTTAAAATTTTTGTAATGACAATTATTACCAGGGATTCGATTATGCAGGAGGATTTAACGAGTCCAGATAAGGTCTAAGAAAAAATGCTGTCAATACTAGTAATATCTAACTATTCCTGCATGCAAAACCCAGCAGAACTCTCCATGAAGTAGCAATTAAACCAGAGGTAATGTTGGCTTTGACACAATGTGACAATTAATGCCGTCCTTTTTCCAGGATATTTTTGCAAGCTCTCTGTTTGTGGCTTGGTAAGACAGTTTAATAAATGTGTCTATTTGTGAGGGGTTTTTGAACCTCACTGAGACAGATATGTATAGGTGCATATTGCAAATATACATTGAAGTAATTAAATTACAGATTCATATAGCCTAAGTTTAGTCATCAAAAATTCTCTCATGTAGTCGGTTATTCAGACTTTCAAGGAAAGAGTAGAACACAGTGACAAATATCTTTTGATATTTGTAATCTATTTTTTTTATAAATGAACAAAACAGTTGAATAAAACCGGTACTCCATTTTAATTTTTTTTTAACAAGAAGCTCAGTGAAGAAATGTGAAGATATTCTTGACTCATTTTTATCAGGCATTGACTGGTTGCTATCAGAAAAAACTTGTTGAATTTACAGTTACATTTGAATTCTCAAACTCTTTTCTTTGGAAGGCAGACATGCTCAGAAAAGTTTAAAGAGATAGGCATTCAGAACCTCTAGTGCCCATGTAAAATTTAAAGGAAGATTAAGGTTAGTAATTATTTTTCTTGTATTATTGACATAAACTTCCAAAGGAAGATAGAGGAAAGTGGACTATGAAAGAAATAATTCCGTCCTACAGTTTCATTTTTCCTTACATTCTTTCAGGCACTGATGTGTGATTCAACACTTAGCTTTTTCTTCAGATGTGTAAATATATTTAAATGCAGCAGAGTAACTCACTCTGTATATTGAACACACAGCCTTTCATGAGAAGTAGTAGGCATTCTTTAGGAACTTTGATCTGGTAAGTTCTGCTTTAAACATTCACATTCAGAATTCTGCTCTTCCAAATCTATTCCACCCTTTAGGAATTTTATATTTTGCATTTTACAGCATTTGTACTTTACTTTTTTTCCACTTAGATCTACTTAAGAGGGTCAAGCATTTCTATAAAACAGACATTGAAATTCTTCATTATTCAAAACAAAGCTTGGCTCACAGATTCAGATATTCTTTATTTATTCCCATATTCTACTTCTGTTCCCGTTCTAATTCTACCTTTATCTCCAGTTTGTATTCTTTAGCCCCTGCGAAGTGGAATGAGACCACAAACTGTGGTCTGCAGCTAACCCAGAGAACCTTTACGGGTTTTTTAGCTGGATTTAATGGTAAGTGCAAAAAACATTCTGCAAAAATATTTTTCGGAAAGCTCACTTGTGTAGTAAGTAAAGAAATCACTTTCTGTAATCAGCTTTCCATGTATACAGATAAGATATAACGTAAATCTGTAGCTCTCCTTAGTGAATGAACTCAGAAAACTGACTGTATTTGTGGGAAAATAATCCTGAGGAGGAAATTGCACTTGACCAACGGATATTTAATTCATCTGGAATCCACATTGACAATCTCCAGAACAGGAGCCTCTCATCTGAAAAATCATCCAAATGCAAGAAATCATTGCCTATTTTAAATAAAAACTAATCACAAATAAAAAACCTAGGACTATGAAGGTGTTTTATACTCTTAAAGTATTCAGATGATTTTAAAAGGCACCCTAATGCTTTCATTTAACTTTCCAAAACTCTATATTGATGTCATCTTTTCTTTTCTTTCTTTTTCTGTTGTTTTTTTTTTTTTTTAATAACAAAATAGTTCCCAGGAAGGCATTTTTAAATTAGGTGCTTGTTTTGGCGGGAGAAAGAGACAGGAAAGGAAGGCAGTAAAATAGCTACTGATATTTGTATGAACTATGTCATCTGCAATATCTAGCTGTTATTTTCATATACATTAAAGTAAATCTAAAGTCTGTCCATATGCTTTATTACTATGTACAGTATAAAAAGGAAATTTGAATTGAGCACATTAAATGCATGACATATCCCACATAAAAGCTTCGAAGAAAATGCTGGCAATTATCTGTATAACAATTTTTTTTTCCCCCTACAAAGGAAGCTTTATGTCACCCAACCATCCCATTTCTTTTGACCCAATTTCATTGTAGGAAATCAACTTCATTTTTGCAATATACCTGAAAGAGTGGCCCATTTAGTGATTTGGCAGAAAAATAAATGAAAGCTTCAGCAGTTCATAAGATAATACTTTTATGATTTCATTGAAGTTTCCTCATAAATATAATGATAAACAGAAGGCTTTCTATTTTTCTAACAGGAATAACTTACAAAAAAGGTATAATTTCCCTTGTGGTTTTGCTGTACCATATGGACTTTTTTCTAGGAATATTTTTAGCAGGCTGAAAAATTGACTGGATATCTTTTACTCACAGGCAGCTAAGATATCCTATTGCTACACAACTCTTCATAGTTCTCTACAGCACAACTACAATGATTGTACGCACGGTGATAGTTTTTCATGGCAGTGCCGCTCATTGTACCACTATTGTCAGGACTAGATTGTGGTCTTTTCCCACAACCTTGTGAAGAAATATATGGAGATTTTCTACATTATAGTTTTATCAGGGTTTGTTCAAATGGATACTAATAATACCTTTTGCAAATAGTTTGTATGCATTGTATTTATTCATTAAAAGAATGACTACTACTGATACAGTTAAACAACTGTTCACATTAAAATTGAAGTATTTGTCTACTGGTCAAGCAAAACCTGAAACCTATGACCCACTGCAATCTTATACTGGACAGAGTTGTATGGTGCTTTATGGGGAACATGTAGCTGCAGATATATTGTGACAGTTGCATATAGCAACACAGAACAAGGGAGAGCTGCAGTTTAGTGCTGCATGAACTCACCTCAGAACCAAAGCAGCTTTTACAGTGTATGTTTCTTTGACAAGTTCCAATTTTTCAACTCCATTAGGTACAAAACCCAAGCATTGAAATACCTGAGTTTCCCCGTGGAACAGTAATTTCAATTTTTGCTCAGCTCTACTTAACGTTACCTCAGCAATCTTCCTTTTTGCCTGTTACACAGGTTTGTCTGCATGACCAGTGGGGAAGAATCCTTCATTTACGATGTGGGAAAGCAACCTCTAAAGAGCCATTACTTCCCTTTTCCATAATGGTGAAAAGAGAGTAGACTGAGCCTTAATATTATTTCTTTACCCAAGAATGTAACTGCACTAACCCAGTGGCACCTGGCTATACAATTAGATGAAGTATAGAGCTGTTGTACTGTAGTCTGTTCGACCAGAGGTGGCGGCATAAGGTAGATTGTGCATCTGGGGCACAGAAAACAATCCCATGCTGTTTGCTCTTTCTGTGTGCCATTGGCACAGTATTTGTCCAAAGCCACGGTTTAGTTTTTAGCTATAGCCACTGCGAAACGGTATAGCTATAGTCTAGCAATATATCAACAAAATAATTGATTGACTAGGATAACAATGTCATTAATTTCAATAAAATTATTGTTGTACCCTAAGACTGAAAATTTTCTTCTTGAAAAATTATATCTCTACAGAGGGAATTAGAAACAAATCATCTGCAGTTCCAACAAATTTATAATCTACTCGATTTTCAGGGTAGAATCTTTTTAAACTATTAGTTTCTTAGAATTTCTACAGACATTATTTCTTATCTCCAAAAATTATTTTTAACAGTAATAAAATTACTTGTGAAGATATACGGCTTCACCGTAATGCAAATCAATGTATTTGTATTTCAGATTTCTGTATTACATGATTTAATATCTCCCATGTTCAAGCTAAAAATTAGAAGGAAACAGGTTTTTGATACTCACTGTATGTTGCCTTTAAGGAGAAATCTAAAATATCAATTCGTGAATGCAATTCTTCTATGTGAAATTGCACTGAAGTTAGCACGACTATCCCAGGGACATTAACTCACTGAAGAGATGCTTATGACAAGTATGATTAGGCAGAGCCACATGTAAGCTTGTGAAACAGTGCTTATTCCTCTTTCTCTACTTCCTAAAAGAAAGGAATCTCATAGCAAACTGAGCGTACCATTTAATGAGAATAAAAAAACCTGAACTTCTACCTGGTTTGCCTAGATATGGATATAAGAGTTAATGACATCAATCTTTCCACTATGATTCAATGTTTTCAGATACTTAATTTTCATTGGTATTTCAGGCAAAGCTTTGTGATCTATAATATAAGACGTGGCAATGCTATACGGAAAAAAAAAGATAACTGGGCCATTTAGAAGATGATGAAAGAATAGTGGAAAAACTTTGTTCAGTGGATTACCATACTTAATATAAAAGGTTTCTCCTGGATAGACACAGGGGTAACAAAGGATTGAACTTGGTTAATCATACTTATTACTTCACTTCTATCAAATTATTTTTGATCTATTTGGTTGGGGGGGGGGTTGTCAGTAGGTTATTTATGGTTTAATGTCTTCATGTGTGTTAACAGGTTGCAAATAGTGCCTGTTGAGTTTCCTAGTAAGGTTACATTGCTTCAGAAAGGACATTTGCTCACAGAACTACAGTAGCTTCAGCATTCTTGTCTTGGCTGCCTCATTATTTGTCTTATCAACTCACCTGTATAACTGTTTTCTGAGAACAAATCGACTAATATTCTGTCAGTCTCAAGAGTCTCACTACCCAATAACAAATAACAAAAGTGTAAATCCACTGAAGAAGGCTTAGAAATTTCAGAGAGAGTTAAAAAATACATTTTGTTGTCAATAAACACAGAAACTGTATGCAGAGTAAGCAGAGAGAATTGAAGTATTTACTCTAAAACAAAGTACAAAGACAAAAAAAGACACTGGAAGTACGAGATGTATCAAGTTAAGCATTGCACTTGGCTTCTAGGCTTTACAGATTCAATGTCTAGAAGATGAATGAGCAGAAACACGTACTAGGAATTAGCCAAATAATCCAGTCCACTTAGAGAAAGAAAAGTGATTGTATTGATTTTGGGTATAATAAAAGCTTGATTTTCATTAGATCTTTGGAAAACTGGCCACTAATGAAAGCAGAATCAGCTGCTAATACACTGTTCTCATTAGAACCAATAGCTTCACATAATTTCCATTTGTACTTTGAAATAAAAATTGAATGGAGTAGGATAAATTTTAGTCCTGTGAAATTTTAGGCTTAAATGTCTCAGTTAAGAAAAGTGCCGTGTGTCTTTGAGAGGTATGGAACAGTATCCTCATTTACTTTTGGTTTTCTAGTCTCCTGAAAGAATAAAGTTTGATTTCCTGATTCAGCCCATTAAACATGTTTTCCCCTCTTATGTGGAGTTCCACTTCACCTTGTAAGCAAGTATGTGCACCTATTTGCTAAAAAAAATAGTATTTATTTTGACAAACAGATCTGTGTTTTAAGGCTCCTACGCTTTAGTGTATTCTGCAGTCTCATGGCATGGCATATCATATGTGCCATGTCATTCACCCCAGTTTATCACTAATTATACAGAGGTGATTTTTCCTTTTTATTTCAGTGCTAACTTGGACTTTCTTTTATAAAATACTGCAAGCATATTCCTACCACATATGTGCAGTTCTTCTTAACCAGCTCAGACACACAGGTGTCTTAATCTGCACTAGTAATTTAGTAAATAAAGAGAAAATATTTCCCCATAATTTGATACATCTGATCTATTTTAGGCCAGACAGATCAGATGAATCAGCCCCTGAAAGTGCAAAAGTATCTTAAATGCAGACAATCCATTTAAGCAAGCTAAAGTTTTCCCTTGATGCTTAGACACATATTCAACTTTCTATGCTTGGCTTAAATCTAAAACTAGGAAAAAGATAACTAGATACAAGACTGAGCTCTACTATCTTTTAAGAACCAGTGCATTCTCCATTATCTGTGTAAGAATTCTTTATTTACAGCTTATAATGTAGTAATTGTATGATCTGTTGTTTAGCTGTCTCACTGAAGTATATATTTTGTAATTTTCCTGTAAACAGTAATAACATTTAAAATTGTTTACTGTTCAAAAACATGCTCACGTATGTTAATGACACATCAAATGCAGTAAGAATATCAGATTTTTAACAGGTGCCTGAATTCAATGGGGCCTGCCAAGACATTGATGACTATTAATATACAGGAAAGCACAGTAAAAATAATCACATTTATACAATATGAAAAAAAAAGAGAGAAAGAAACTCACAACAGCTATCCATTAGACATGGGAAAAAACTGAAATAGTCATGTGAAGGATCAATAGAATTGTCTTAGTGTGAAAAATTCATTAATTCCAATGAATCAGTTTCTTCCTGTGTGTGTTTCTAAAGAGGACTCCACCATAAAGTCTTTTTCCTTCTGAAATGAAGTTTTTCTATTTGTTAGATAACACTGGCAATGCAGAATGATGCCAAATATACACAAGCACCAGCTTGAAGATAACAGTGAAATGATGCCATTCATCTCCATGGAGTGTTAAACGTGATGCCTAATTAGATAAATCTGCTCACCATTTCACTACTAATCATCCTCCTTTATACAATTAAAGCTATCCATTTTGATTAAATGGCACTGTTAAGCTTAGAGTCAGAGGAGTTACTGAAAACATAATACCAAAAAAAAAGCATGCAGGGTGTAGAAACTTTTGTTATTATTTTGGCCTTCGAATCCAATCCTTTTTTTTACTTGGTCAGTTGTTGTTGTTGCTTTTTCCATGGTGAGACATTCATTCATTAAATGAACTATTTCAAACTACAAATTACTTGGTAAATAATCTCGAAGATGTTTCAGACACCCAGTCTGTGAGCATACTGAGGTTTATACTGATTGTGGCTCTCCACTGTTACGCTGGTTTTTGACATAGTTACCACAGTTAAGAAACTGCTATTATGTGGGGCTCTTTTTCAACTTGCTATTTATATAAACAGTGTAGAAAGAAAACTATGGAGTGAAAATGAAGGACAGACTCAGAACGTTCCTGAGAAGAAAAAAACAAGGAAAGATTAAGTTTAAATCCTAAGGCAACAAATGACATATGTTCACCACATGAGCAAGAGACATGATTAGAGTTGGTGTGAAAGCTACTCTGTATCTTTAACATAGAATTCATAGAATTTGTCCACTTCCTTTGACCATCTGTAACATTTTAAATTTTTATGTGGAAGTTTTAGAGATACTGACCAGGTGGCAGCAATATCTCAAAACCTGGGAAGTGGAGATGAATTAAGAGGCAGACGGATGCTGGACCAGACTTAGTCCGACCTTTCCTCTCATGGGCAGTAGATGTCTGGATCAAAAAATCAAGAAATAGACTTCATGACCTTCCTAATTCAACGTGACTTTCAGTGTTCTAATGATTATGGCAATGGATAGGGAGCATGACTCCTTAAAGACAGGAAGCCAGGATAGAGAAAAATAAAACTGTAGTTTTGTACAGGACTCCATCAGTCAATCTATCTATCTAAGAAGTAGTCAAAAGACTACTACATCCATGAACATAGAACCTCTTGGTCGTGTTGTACTTCAGATCTAAATAACACCTCTGGTAGCTGGGGTTTGAAGGTATTCCAGTCTTAAAATCTATATCTAAACCTTTCACGGACAGTACAACTCTTGTTTACCACAGTTTTCCCAGATATAAAATAGGACTAATACTACTGATTTAATTCAGAAGTCTTGTAAAATGATTAACAGGGTTAAATACTGAATTTTTCATGTATGAGCTTTCAGCTAGTAGAAAGTGCATGACTTACACAGCTACCTGAACTGTAAATTTGAATAATCTCTTATTTGAATACACTTAGAAATAGTTAACACAATCCAAATTCCATTCATGGTGATGTGAATTTGATTCAATAGCTAACATTACTGAACACCAGAGCATAATAAGGCTATATACATTGTACATAAGAAAATATAATTTTTTTAAAAAAAAATGTGTAAAGCTGAATTCATTTGAAAGTGGTAAAACTTCTAATTTTTGAAATCTACCTTCTGGAAAAGATTTGTATAAATAATTGAGATAAATAATTAACTATTTCTAATGTGTGTTACCAAGCAAGAACACCTCTGACTGCACATTCTTGTTACTTTAGTGATGTAGTTCTTGTCAACGTTACCATAAATATGTTTTCTACAGTAACAAGAGCAGTTTAAGAGAATAATAAACCAAAATATTCTCATTGAATCATAGAATCTTAGAACTATAGAATGGTTTGAGTTAGAAGTGACCTTTAATGTCACCTAGTCCAACCCCCCTGCAGTGAGCAGGGACATCTTCAACTAGATCAGGTTGCTCAGAGCCCTTTCCAACTTGACCTTGAATGTTTCCAGGGATGGGGCATCTACCACCTCTCTGGGCAACCTATTCCAGCATTTCATCACCTTCATCATAAAAAATTTCTTCCATATATTTAGTCTGGATTTACCTTCTTTTAGTTTAGAATCATTATCCTTCATTCTATCACAGCAGGCCCTACTAAAAATTTGTTCCCATCTTACAGAAAGGTACTGGAAGGCTGCTATAAGTTGTCCCCAGAGCCTTCTCTTCTCCAGTCTAAGCAACTTCAATTCTTTCAGCCTTCCCTCATAGGAGAGGCGTTCCAGCCCTCTGATTGTTTTTGTTACCCTCCTCTGGATCTGCTCCAATAGGTCCAGGTATTTATGCAATATTTAATCAGCAATTGTCCACTTTGATTTGGATGAAACATAACCCTGGCTCCTCCTCTGTTACCCATTTCCTGAAAACAGTATCATTCCCTCAATTGCAGAGTGAGTTTACAATTTATTCAGACTCAGACTCACGTATCACTCAGAGATGTGTTGTTGTTGTTAAGCCTTCTTTTTGAGATGGAAAGGGGGTGAAGGTAGTCAGACAATCACCATTTACCCCTTTCAAAATACAAATAATTTTATTTTTCTACTCTGAAAACAACTGCTTTCACAATTAGCTAGAATTAGAGCAATGAATTTTACTCTGGCAAAGTTACATGACTTGAAGTTGCTTTGTTATCAAAACTGTGTATCAGCTAGGACTGTTCCATTGCACAAGCTGTCTCTATCACATCGACTATGAAATGGTATAGCAAAAAATCTTCAAGGATCTTTAAAAATTATATATATGATATGTTCCTCAAATCCATGGCTAGCACAGGATATCAGTAGAATTTACTGACAAAAAGATATGCTGACTCAGGAAATTATTATTACTATTATTTTTATAGTAATATAATAATAATAATAGTAATATAATAATAATTATTATTATTACTATACTCAGAAAATATCAGCATAATGAAACACCAAAATAGCATTGGCTGTGCTCTGTAGAGAGTTTCTAGTGAACTTAAGAGACAGGATAGGAGCCCTGTTCTCTAGGGATTCTGTTGTGTCTCTTTAGTCTAGGTAGAGAAGAAAGTAAGCTATGAGCCTTCAAATAATTATCCACTATAGTCTCTTGGCAGAAGATTTTTTAGCAAGCACTTGGAAGAAGGCATTACAAAGGGGCATTTAACACAATAGTTGAGGTTTTAGACACATCTGTTTTACTGTGGTAACTATGCTACATCTATTACAGGTAAAAAAGACTACCTTTTAGCAGTTTTCAGCTTTTCTATCAGAGTCATGTGGAGAAGCAAATCATGGTGGGGGAATTTAAAATGCTTTTTAGCAAATACACAGTCTTTGTACATCCGGCCCCACAATTAGAAGCCAATCCCCAAATACTAGCCCAAAGCTATTGTCCTTTTCACAACCTAAACTCACTCAGACTCTCAAAATCACAAGACTGACTTGAGTATTTTCAGTAGACTAGTGCATTTTGTATTTCATTTAGTTTCAATTTTGACTGTCTCTAGAGACATTTTTTTTGTCAACAACAATAAAGAGAGTCATGTGGGAACTTGAAGGCAAAACTAAATATCTTTGATATATGAAAGGCTTGTTGTTATATTTTAGGTTGCATAAGTTTAACTTAGTCAGAAACACAAGCAATTAAGAGCCATCAATGGTGGTGAGCATAAGGTATGAAAATCTCTTTTTGTTTGGGCCCTACCTTCTATATATCCTGGTTTCCCAGTGGAAAGTAGAGATTGTAATGCATTGTGAGAAAAAATAATAAATAAGTTGTGTCCATGTACTACCAGAAAAAGACATATAATTGCCCAAGGTAACAGAACTGTGAATGATAAGATTTACTGACTGAAATTCTTATGTATTCAGGTGACTCCAGAAGCATGGGCCCTTAAAAAAGGGAAAAATCTACATCGTATCCCAATATTCATGAAAAACTAGTATTATTAGTCAACATGGGCATAGCAACACACAGATCATCACTTCTGTGAAGAAGTATTGGATTAATTTATAGTAATAACTCCAGCATAAGCAGATCTGGAAATACTCAGCACATTCCATTCTTTTTCTATTAAAAAAAAAAAAAAGATATTATATTTCCAGCAATTGATCACAGAAAATAACAGTCTTACAGAATTACCTTTGTACTTCGTACGTGTGCATAATATTACTGTGTCACCATGGTTATGGAAATATTTCTTTGCATGGTTCATTTTAAATACACAAATAACATGCAGAGGAAAAGCCACAGCACAAAGGAAATTGAGCAATGGAATGCAAAAAGAAGGCTGAGTGATACAAAAGATACAAGTGTAATAACATGCAAGATCCAATTACCAACAGCTGGCCTGCATCCGGGCTGGGTTTGGGAAGGAGGTGTGAATGATGCAGCCAATGCTTTATCACAAAGCATTATTTATGAAAGTCACTAAACCCATAACTTCACATTAGGAATTATTTGACAGAAAAATCTAAAAATAATTGCCTGGGTTTACCTACATAGTTCAGAGATCATGAAAAACCTGCTATTTTATGAATAGGGTCTGTTTTGAATGCAAGTCAAATCCATGCTAGAGCTTTCAGGTATGATTTTAAGAAGGGAGATTACAGAAAATGTATCCACATGTGATAATTTCGAATTGTGTTCTGTCATTCTGACCTTCTGAATCTAGGCAGCAGCAACCGCTGCACCTTTTTGTGTGGTTTCTCCAAAACAGAAAAAAACTTGCAACTAATAAGCTAAGAACATTTGTTCTGCTTTGGTTTCTCCATAATGTATTGATGACAATAATTGAAGTCAGAAACACCTGCGGCCTTCCTTCTGTTAGCAAGAACTTCTGCAGTTCATTTGTTTTCCAGGAAGTTGAAGACATAGTCAGAAATGAAAAAGGCTGACCACGGCACTATGTCATGATCTTTCACAAGAACGTGAAATTACTCATAGAATTCTTTTCGTAGAATAGAAAAGGCAGGATCTACAAATAACTTTTTGTTTTCCTAACGGTATTGCTTTTCTTCCTCTGAAGTTACCTTCATTCTTATTAATCTAAGGGAAGTATGGTAATGTTTTTTCCTTTTCCGACAAGGTGTTGCTACTATGAATGTACTGTTGTTTTATTTATGGTCTACCTATGAAACTTGCTTTATTAATGGTCTGCCTATGAAATTGAGCTGGTCTATTGCAATCAAAGTAATTTTACAGCTTTCAAGAATAAGTTCTGGCTATTACAGACATTAATAGGAAGGTTGAAGATTACATGAGGAATAAGTAGCAGACTGAAGACTTAAATTTTGTATTCTGGTTATTTGGTTCAGAAATTTCATGGTTTTTCTCCATTGATCATGTCTACTGTGAGCTATCCTTTATAGAACCATGATAACTGTAACACATCTAGTGCAACCACAGGCTCAAAACAGGTCCAATAAAACCAGGTTGTTCAGAACCATGTCCAGGCAAGTTTTGAATGGCTCTATGACCTCTCTGGCAATCTGCTCCACTGTCTTACCACCCTCACGGAGAAATATTTTCTCCCTGTGCATTTAATAAGCAATAAGCTCCATCTCTCTGACCATTTTGGTGGCTGTTCAAAGAGCTTGCTCCACTACACCTACGTCATTCTTGTACACGGAGCCCAGAACAGGACACTGCTCCAGATGTGATCTCACAATAAATATCAAGTAGAGGGGAAGAATCATTTCCTCAGAACTTCTGGAAGCCCTCTTGATAATAAAGCCCAGGAGACGGTTTGTCTTTTTTGCAGTGAGGACAGATTGCTGAATTGTGTTCAAATTCTTGTGTAGCAGAGCCCCTAGCTGCTGCAAAAGTGTTTTCTATGCAGACAGCTCCCAGCCAGTACAGCTGCATGGCATTATTGTTTTCTGCATGCACACTTTGTTTTTGTTAAATTTATGATGCCTCTGCTAGGTCATTTCTCCAGTGTGTCAAGGTTTCTCTGAATAACATCCCTATCCTCCACAGCACTGATCTCACAGTTTGCTAGAGACAATGAGCTTGCTGGTCCCACTCTGTCCCAACATCCAGATCATTAATAAAACTGATAAATATTTATTGCCCCATCAGCCATCACTGAAGGACACCAACTGTAACCAGCCACTGGTTGGACTTTGTACCGCAGATCACAACTCTCTAAGCCTAGTGTTCCAGCCAATTTTCCAACCAACTTATTGTCCACATACTAATCCATATCTCACTAATTTTCCTGTAACAATATTATGTTAAATACTGTCCAAGCCCTTGCTAAAGCCAAGGTACATAACAGTCACTGCTATTTCTTTAACCTTGCAGCCAGACATCTCGTGAGGGAAGACAATCAGGTTAGTGAGGCATAATTTGCCCTTGGTAAATTGCTACTGGCTGTTCCCAATCAACTTCTTGTACTTCACGTGGCTGGAAAATATTGTGTGGAGTTCTCAATGTGTAGGGTGAGGCTGACCCGCCTGTAATTTCCTGAATTCTCCTTTTCACTCTTCCTGAAGGTGGCTGTGACATCCATGCTGCAAGCATTCACTTCATGAATATATCACTACAGTTGAGGTCCTTCAGTAGAAATCTCACTGTGGATGGACAATGACCACATCCCAGAGAACGAGTTTATGTCTCATGCAACATGAAGTTCATTTACTGCTTGGAAAGGACACAGAAGACACTAACAGCACTTAAATTTTACAGTCTTGGACAAAGAGGAAAAAGATACTTACTTCAAATCAAATTGTAGGCCTTAGAAGTAGATAGACTAATATGTTCACAAAAAAGGCAGAAGGATAGGGTTCAAATCCCAAAACAGTCACATGAAGACTAAAGATTATGAGAACATTGATTTTGCTTAGAAACGGTGAGCATATAGAGATGCGTTATTACTTCTTTACAAAGTTACGATGGGCCTATAATACAGTATGTCTTCAGCTTCTGTACCTCATGTCTTCCATGAGTTATATCAATACACTTCACAATGTTTGAGGGTAGTGTTCACAATGTTCTTTTAAATGTTAATTGTTAACAGCATTAAATATTAAAATGAGTTGTTCATATTTTTTCTTCTTTCTACTAAATTTAAATTGAATGCAAGCAAGTTGCAGGTAAATCAAACATTTAATTTGAAATATATGCTTTTTTAATATCCTACATACATAGCTGAGAATGTTTAATGTTTGTACGTTATCCAAGTCTAACATGTCATAACGATTTCCAGGATTATTTCATGACCTCAGCTGAGCTGTTGTCATGCAAGAATTAGCACTTTACCTCTAGATTTTCCAGTTTATTCCATGTGTGCCTTAAGGTATCCTTGGATAGCTACTTGGTTCAAAATATATTTCAAAATAATGTGAGAAATAAACACATTATGGGAGTCCAGTTTGTATTTTCCATATTGATTGTAGGGAGGTTCTGGATGGGATTCAGTATTCAGTCTCTCAAGATGTTTCCTTCCTTCTTGGCTTACTCTGAACTTTGGTCATAACACAAGCTACCAAGTGAAAATCAGGAAATTTTTAGTTGATTAGGAGCTGGAGCTCTAAGATAACATCACATTGTAGCTATTGTTCTTGTGTTTACTTTAGCTACCCTTAGTGCAAAACAAATTAAATAATGTCAAGAAAATACAGCAATATGTCAGAAGGGGAGTATACTAAATGTCATACAGATAGTTAAATAGATGGGAGCAACTTAAGCGTTGTGACAATATCCTTCCCTACTTGGATATGAAATAATTCCCTTCATAGAAGACAACTTGCCAGAAGAAAAAATCCAGAGAAAAGTAATTTCTATCTTGTCACTTCCTTTTATACGAAAGAATTAAGAAGGAATGGAGACACTGTTGGTAATAAGAAGAAACAGGAGTAAAATCATGGTTTTTCCATGATTGCTGTAGACAAACCAACAGAATCATGGAGCAACTGAGATTTTCCTTAAGGAAAGTTTAGAAGATGGCTCATTTAATAGCTGTTTTACCCTCTCTGCATATCCCCATGTCTCTACCATCCCCTGAATACACTTTATCTGTAACATGGACCTTTGGAATCTGGGCTATTATCTTCAGAGAAAAAAACCCAACTGTATTATATAAAAACTTAGTTAAAAGAATCTAATATTTTTCTTAAGTTTTGCAGAAGGAACATCAGATGTACACTGAATCACAAGTCTCCATTTAGGATCTTAGTGATCTTTAGAAATACTCTTTTCAACTAACATATTAACAGCCTTCCTACAAAAACTGCGTAGGAGTCCTCCAGCTGTAGAATACGCAGAAAACGTGATGTTGCTATGATTCCTGCAGTTTTCTATAAGACGTACTTTAGAAGTGGAAGATGTTCCCAGAGGAGACATTTAACAGTCGTGGTATAACCACAGCTCATATCACAATGAGTTGCTAGAATACTTTAAATGTGATTCTGCTTTACAGGCCAAAACGGCAACGTGAGAGTAGAGTTTCTACCTTTATTAACTTATAGTGACTGAGTCTCTTAATGACTTCAGTTTACAAAATACATTTTTTCTAACTGCCAGTCCTACTCATTAGCCTGTGGTAACCTGAAAATATCCTTCTTATCATCTGGAAGACAAACGACGCTTTCAGTTTTATGTATTTAGTCTCTTTTTCTTCATTTTATGTCCTCAATTATGCATAGCCAAATCTTCTGTAAATGTTCAGAAGTGGACTCCTGTACCTCTGGTATAAATGTCAGCATTTCCATTTTACAAGAAGTTCTGTCTACCTAGTCCCATATTATATTATACCTGAGCTGTGCACAAATATGGCATTGTTTTAATTGCTTTTTTGCTTTGTTATTTAACTGAATAAAGACAGCTAAAGAAAGCATTTCCATGAACACATAAGTCAGTAGGCAACTAATTTCCATGTGTTCACAGAGATTTACAGTAGTTTTACTAGACAAACACACTTCAGTTAAAACAGAACATCTATGTGACTAAAATACTGTGGCTAAGATCCCTTCCAAAACAGGACTATATTCCCTTTTTAATTTGTTATGCAATAGAACTTTTATATATCTACTTATTTGATCTCCATAACTGTGGAAACTAGGTCACTACTAATAACACACTTACCCTCTCTGAAGTGGGGAAATACTGTGATTGCTATTTAAGTAATGGAAAAGTAAGAGAAGAGAGAGATTAAGAGCTAGACCCATAAAGTGATTTTGGCATGTGGCCACCAGAGTGAACTTCAAGCTCTGACTAAACTTCTTATGCCATGCCTGGAGGAAATTATCCATTCAAGACAAGGATTCATAGCAGTCAGCACACTGAAGCAGGGTTATGCTTAAACAGTAGAACAGGAAATGATGGAGACAACACATCGTTTGACTCGCATCTTTTTGACATCGATATATCGGCTCTGTAGACTGCACTGGAGTATGGAAGTACATGATCTAGCTCTGTACTGAAAGTGTCTCAGCAAGAAAAGTAAGGCAACATTTAGCCCCCTTTAACGATTGTACAGTACTTACTGTAGGTCTTTCTAAACTCTAGATTAGGACATATATTTTCGGCTGAAAGTCCTAAACCTTTCCCTTGAAGTAAAATACTAACCTGCTTCTCTGGGAAAAGAGAAGTCAGTTTCCCTTTTCTTTTAAAACATGTCCAGTGGTAAAGCTGTATTTCATTAGGGCACTTAAACTCAGTGCCTTCCTCAGTATTCGAACATTCAACCAGATTTTTCCTGTCTCCTAGATATATGCATTAACCTAAGTTTGGAGAGAAAGCATTCTACATTAAACTATAGAAATGACCCTAAAAAACCAACTGGAAACCAGCACTCCTGTTTTCATGGTAGAGAATTAATCACTAGAAAGTAATATTCTCCCTCCTTCTCCTCTTACACCCTCACGTATCTGTAATTTCTGCTGCACAGTGGCACCGTGTCACCGTGCTGGGTAGACTTTTGAGGCCTCATTACTAAACTGCATCCTTTCCTACATCTGGCAATGTGTTCTTTCTGTACTGCATTAGGTTTAGCATTTTGCAGCCATACAAGTTTGAAGGAAAATCCTGGTATACATATTCTTCATCCTTCCCTTGTGGTAAAGTTCTTGAGGCAAGAAAATGTAAGAATTTCTCACCAAAAAAAAAGTGTTTTATAACAGCTACTTGTATCCCTCTTCTGATATTTGTGATAAACAATATACATACACCTACACACACATATATGAAAAACAATATATGTATTTAAATACGTGTGCATGATAACCATCTAATATATTTAGTGTTCTTCTGGGTTCTTATTAAACTGGAACTTGGCTTTCAAGAACATGGGTCACAAAGTAACTATTTCCTCCCTTGAAAAAGGCAGTATGCATTTACTGATAAACCACAGCAATACAATGAAAGTAACTGGGCATAACTCTTTTTACAGTTTTCAGGAAGGCACTAAAGTCTTACTGAAACATGTACACTCACTTGCAGGCTTAAGAAAGAGTACTGTTAATAGAACCTGTAATTCCATTCTTCATAAGTCTTAACAGTTTTATGAACTGTTGAGATAAATGCATGTTATTTGGATCTGTAGGTATTAAATTAGATCTGTATTTACATATTTATACATGTGCATTTATCTGCTGAAAATATTTCTGTACTGGAGCTTTTTAGAAAAAAACCTGTATTTTGTTCCTAACTTTGATTGATTCTTTAAAACTGCACCAGACAAAAGATACAGTTACAACTTTATATATGGGCAAGTAAATGTGAAAGTGTACAGGGATGACTGCACATCCCTTTTTTTCCCTATGATTAGAACTTTGAAGTTCTCTCACAAGATAGATATATCATTCTATTGGCTATAAACATAAGAATGAAAGTAATTACATTTTAAAGTCAAAGGCAATTTACAAAAATACATATCTGAATTATCTAACTTTGCACAATGTATATTAAGAATTCATTATTCTGTGCTATTACAACACAACTTTTTCTTGTGGGGACATGGTTGCAGTTCGCACATCTGTGAAACTATTTGCAAAGAGAAAGCTTAGCTTAGTGGATGGATCATACAAATGTGTTTACAATTTGCTGGTTCCTGAAGTTACAGAGGGGTTTTTTTCTAGCTTTACACAAATAAAAGCAAACTAATATCTTTATATTTCCTTTTTATTTAGTGCACTTATCTATAATTCAGGTTCTGCTCTCTAATGAAGAGGTTTTGATTGACAAAGGGCTTTCTCCTGAAAATAGTGGTATCTGGGCTCTCAAAACTGTTGTCTTTCTCAAAGGCAGATGGTAAATCTGTCAGCAGTAGCGTTCTGCACAACAGCAGCCCAGATGCTTTTAAGCTTTCTGTGTGAAGCCTCTTCACCCCTTAAGAGTACCAATGGACTGCTTGCCAAAGAAAGGTCCCCAAGGCAATTAGCTGTCTCCGAACTCAACTCCAGCTGTCTGGGAAGTCAAATGAATGCAGCTTGTTTGGTCATACACCATTTAATGTGAAGAGCCTGCTTCTTTATAATTAAGGCAGCCTTCTATATATCAGTCCAGCTGTACTCTAAAAAAATCTGTGACCTTCATTTTTCACAATAGAAACATCATTTTAAGATCCTTTTTATTTCTTATTTAATGCAAACCATAGTCCTTAAAATTAATTTTTTGTAACTTTTCTACATGTATATTTTTGCCATTCACAGTACCTTCCAGCCACAGTATTTGTGAGATATTTAGTGCAAACTAAAGGAATAAGAACACTGTGAAACCTTTTCCAAAATATTCTTCAGTTCACAGCTGAAGGCTTTGCACTTCAGCTTTACTGGATCCTTGAATCCATCTTTAGCATGATTAGGACACATTGCAAAATATATTAAAAAGTAGAATTTGATTTTAGAATTAAAAATTATATAGAAAATTGCATTTTTGATGGACAGTGTCTCCAACCTAAATCTCAGACATACCAAAGCAATTGAAATAGAAGTTAGATCACAGTCCTTTATACATTACCAAGTACAGAAGTATTAGATCTCTGTTATGCATCATCTTGAAGAAAGGTAAGAAAAGAATGTTTTATTTCAATGGTTGCACTATTAGGTTTACATGGACATGTTTTAGTAATGAGGGGGCTGTAGGGGTTGCTTCTATAAGGAAACACCAGGAGCTGCCCCCATGTCTGACAGAGCCAGTACCAGCCGGCACCAAGGTGAACTTGCTGCTGGCCAAAGCTGAGCCAATCAGTGGCGCTGGTAGAACCTCTGTGGTAACGTATATAAAAAGGATTAAAAAAAGCTGTACGACAGCAGCCAGGGAAGAGAAACAACCCTGCAAGCCAGTGAAGGAGGACGAGGAAGAGGTATCTAGATGCTGGAGCAGAGATTCCCTTGCTGCCCACAGTGAAGACCATGGTGACACGGATTGTCCTCTTACAGCCCATAGAGGTCCATGTTGGAGTGTATTTCTGCACTGCAGCCTGTGGAGAATGCCACACCAGAGCAGGTGGATGTGCCCTGAAGGAAGCTGTAGCCCGTGGAGAGCCCACACAGGAGCAGGCTTCTGGAAGGAACTGCAGTCTCTGGAAAGCAGCCTTAGTTGGAGTAGGTTTTCTGGCAGGACCTGCATCCCATTGGGGGTCCCACAATTGAGCAGTCTATTCCTAGAAGACTGAACCCTGTGGAAAGGGCCCATGCTGGAGTATTTTGTGAAGAACTGTAGCCCATGGGGAGAACCTATGTTGCAGCAGTTAATTAAGAACTGTAGTATCCTGTGGGAGGGACCTCACGTTCTTGCAGGGAAAAAGCATGAGGAGGAAGGAGTGGCAGAGACAAAGCTTTATGAACTGGTCATAACTCCCATCCCATTCTCCATCCCCCTGTGCCACTCTAGGGGAGGAAGTAGAGGAGCTGGGAGTGAAGTTGAGCCTGGGAAGAAGGGAGGAGTGGGAGTGAAGTCTTTTTAGATTTGTTCTTATTTCTCATTTACCTACTGTGATTAATTTGCAATAAATTAAATTAATTTCTATAAGATGAGTTTGTTTTGCCCATGATGGTAATTGGTAAGTGATCTTGTGTCCTTATCTCAAAACATGGGCTTTTGTCACACTTTCTTGCCCTGTTCTGTTGAGAACAGAATGCTTGGTAAGCATCTGGCAACTAGCCAATGTTGACTTACTGTACATACAGATACGAAGGACTATACTAATGTATTCCTTGAAACATGAATGCTTTTATAAAGATATATTGATTTTAACATAGATATAATAAAGCTAATACTTAGACAAAAACTGTTCCGAGACTCCACGCAGTAACGTCCCGAAGACATATTTAATTGTTTCGAAAAAAACAAATTTGTTTAAGCATTAGGCAATTGCCATTACTCAAGGAGCATGCTCCTCACTTCAATAACCACTCCAAATCAACAACAAAAGAACACATTAATTTCACTATCTATTCAGAATGAAATGAATATTTGTGACAGTTTAATATTTTGAATAAAGTTGATAAGTTTAATTTTTCTTTGCTTCCTAGATAGTGGAAAATTTAAAATTTCCCTCTCATGCAAGCGGTTCTATAGATTCCAGAAAACGCAGCTTCTGTGTAAACACAAACATAATTCAAGGGAACATAAAATAAACATGAAAAATATGGAAAGCCTCTGAGTGGAAAACATTTTGCAAAAGTAATGCAGATTATAAAGAATTTTTACACATACATCTGCATATATATGTGTTTATATAGATATATGTACTGACAATATAAAAAAAAGGGTATTTGAATCTCTGGATCAGATCAATTCATTAGTTTGTTGATATCAAGATAAATAACACCGCAATCAACAAAGCACCAGGCAACTCACTTGAAGAAGAGGATTCTGTTTAGACCCTATCTTCGTAGACATTTAAAAAATCAGTCTTCTGTTCTCCTCAAGTCAGTCATCTCCTCATTCTTCCCTTTCAAACCACAGTGAACTGTAATTAGATTATAAGAGAGATAAAATTCATTGCAGGATTATGGAATAAATCTTACTTGCTTCAAAAGTAGTATTAATGCTCTCTTGGGTTTAGATTAGTGTCCGTGTTTGAAAATTTCATCCAAAAAATAAGGAAATTGCTATATGCACAAGCAGGTACGCTGCAAAAGGTCTTCTAAGATGCAAACAAGAAGTAGATATGTTATGGAGGAGACAGGGCGATAATTTGACATATAAATTCAGCATAATTCCTCCAGAAACAATAGAAATGCTTTGATTTGATACCAGATGTTTCCCCTACCCTAGATTTTATGCAGGTTAAAATCCCCAGAAAAATAATGTAACTATTAAGGAAAATGATAATTCAGTTATTTTAGAAGAGTATTAGCGTTACAGAGATGGACTATTTGAGATTAACACAATGGTAGTGAAGATGGGAAAAAAATGATAATTCCAAAATCAATGAGCCAGAAGATGTCAAAAAGATCACAGCTAGGAAACAGAGGATATCAATTATGCAAATCGAGAGCATTCACAAGAATGAATATTTGGCAGGAAATAATCAGATAAATAATTATTATTTTTCCAGGAGTGGAAAGGAGGAGGATAGGTCTTGAGATTTATGAGATGATGTAAAACTGTTGCACAGTCATGCAACACTGATGTTAACAGGAGCAGAAATAGAAAAGCGAAAACCACTGAGCTCCCAGGCTCCCGACTTTTTCTCTGTTCCTGCTAGGATGAGCCACTGTCAGACATATTAGCTTGACTGCAACCTGCCAGCTGGTATGGAGGTAACACTGAAGTTGTAGACTTGCAATATAAAAGCCAGTAATTGAGGTCTGCGTTTCACACAGTGTGAGTACAGACTGAGAACTCATTTGAAAACTAATTTAACTGAGTCGCCACAAAAGTGGTGGCACAAATAGTAATGAATATCACAAGAAGGGCAACCACACTTTTCTGGACATCTAAATCCACTCAATGCTATGATTAAAATTATCTCCTTTGCTTTCAATAAAACCAATTATCTGCAATCCTACCTCAGACTTGCATATTACTTCATTCTTCTAGTTACTATAAAAAGCAGCTTAATAATAAGTCTGCTGCCCTAGTAACTGGAGACAAAAACAACCAGCAAGTCAACTCGGAATCACGGTTCAGTGTGTACCAATCCCAATAAAATATTGGGTTTAGAAGCACAAGTAATTTCCTATCCACAACAGTCTGACAAGATGCACACCATAAGAAACTGGAACTGATCTTCCCAAAGGATCTTATGAAGCATCTACTCCTTTTTTGATGCTGATATGTATTCCTAACTCAGAATGTTGGATAACCACATACAGAAATAGATATCAAGTAGAAGAAGAGAGGGTTTTTTTTTAAAAATTAAAAGAACCTTTTATCTCATCTGTGAAAAGCAGTCAAATCCTAACTGCCTTTCATACGTGTTAACCTTAATTCTGTTTCAGTAACTGAAAATACAATTTGAACATCTCATCTTTTGTAGAAGATATAGAAGGAATACAATGTAAAAGACCCTTATCCTTGCCTTATGGATGTGTCACACTGCAGACATCCCTCACTGGTGATGTCAAGATAGCACATTCCAGGCATTAGAACAGATGATAGTTTTGAATTTAAATGCTGCAGTGAATGGCCATTGAATTAGGCTGTGGTGAAAAGAAGGAGCATAACAATGTTTTAAATAACAATACAACACGTGCAGCTTTACACATGGGCTGCTATATACAGTCTTCTGAAAAATCACCGCGGTAGAATTGACTCCATGCTCAGCCTCTCAGAAGACCTTCAATATTTATTGCTAATTATTAAGGCTTTCACTTCAATAGAGGACTTGTGTCCCTGAAAGAGATGTTAGTAAATTTTGAGATTAAAGTAGGGAGCTACATGTGAATCCATGTCATTGAAACTGACTAAACATATAATAAAGCTAATTGGTTGCCATCCAAAGGAAATCACCACACTAGGTCCACAGAAGTAAGGGGAGGAGGTGGAGAGCAGAGTGTAGACTTCTGGTCAACTGGATAGAAGAAGGTGTAAATACTGAAGTCAGCATTTAGATTTCAATTACTGTCATCTAAATTAAATTCTTAGTGCATATCAATATTACGATTTAACCCTTTAAGGAATTTTCCTTACAGAAGAAAAAATAGGATCATACTGCAAACTGGTCCTGATTCAAGTTCTATCTTGAGTATAAATTGCATATAAAAGGAATGTAGTCAGCTGCCTGTAAAATAAACTGCCAAGGTATCATCTACCTCTCATCTACCAGCTCTTTCTAATTCTAGACTACCAGATTAGCTCTTAGAAATCAACACTTTTTTTCTAATAGAATGCATGTTTAAATTTCTAAAAAAATAGCAAGTATCAAAACCCAATCTATATTACCAAAGATATTATTCAAATTCTTTAGAGAATATGGCACTTTTCAGGATAAACCCTTAAGTCACTAGCTACTTGATAATTTACTGGAGATGTGTATGGCTGTTTCTGGTGATTAGAATACATTATAAGGAACACTGATAATAAACGGAAAGACTGAATGCGAGAACAGTTCTACTAAAAATGAGACACAGAGAAACTGATTAGATGAGCTGTGCCATAGCCCAGTCAAGAAGAAGTTGTTCTTTATGATATTTGGTTAAGTTTTCTTTAAAGAAGTCATTCTTTTCAAAGTTGGTGGGTTGGGGTTTTTTTCAGCTAAAAATGTCAGCAAAGAGTGGCATGAAATCCCACCAGAATGCTGATCTGACCTGTTAATAAAGTATTTCAATGATTTGTTTAGACAAATTAAACATACACACCAGATTACCTCCTCTCCCATTTGATTAAAAAACATCATAATGTGGCATATTCAGAATAGTTCTGGAGGTTTCCAATCTACTTTTAGATAATGACTAGCAGTGTTATTATAGTGATTAATGATGACAGATTGCTCATAAAGCATGTTTCTTCTTGTTGCATGCAATGGCAATTGGGAAAATGCCCAGTCATTACAATTCAATATTAGTGTAAAAAATTCACAAATAACACAGCTGAAAGAAACATGTGGTCAGGACATAGCTAAATCATTAAGCTACCTTTATAAATGTTTTAAATCATTTGTATTGATTGATTGGCCAGACCTTAGGTGGGGTAGATCAAAATAATATTAATGATTGCAACACAGCTATGTCTTCTAATAGACAGAAAGAGGAACTTTTCCTGTGAAAGTCATGAAATTTCTCCTTATCCCCCAAGGCAGGTCTTCAATTGGAGTATTTCACCCAATTTTAGATGGTGAGCCTTAAAATGTTAAATGCCAAAATGCAGTCTAGGAATTAAAAAAAAAAAATCACAATAAAAAAGACCAAACATTGTCCCCAAGAAATAATTGAAATGAAATATTTATCCTAAAGAATGGAGATTTAGACTTAAAAAAATACGGCTTCAAAGACCATAGGAGAAATGTTTTCTGTGTTTATTATATATGAAAAGAAACAATAGGTTTAATTGTATCAAAAAAGATCGAATATTAAAAATGTGTTTCTAAAAATAAGGAAAGTAAAGCATGAGAACAGTTGACTGAATGACTCTTAAGTACATGTCACTGAGGATTTTAAAAAGGGATTAAGTAAATACACCCTGGAAATTATATAAACATAAGGAAACCTGTTTTGTATCCAAAGAGTGGGTGAGATGACCTTGCCGTGATCCTTCGAAGACTTTTCCATCTTTCTGCTGTTGCTGTTCTTATTTATACAGTTATTCTTAAAAGCAAGTTTGATTGATTGAACTGAAAGGATTTTCTTTCCCCTGTTCATAAAGACATAAGCATAGACAAGATATTTTGAGACAAGTTCTCATGTGCTCTACTCTTTGTAAAATATAAAGGAGAAATGCATAGGAAAGGAAAAAACTATTAATAAGTCATACATCAGAAAAAAACACACAAATAATTCTTGGACGAAATATTGCTAAGGTGAAAAATAATAAGCACAGTGAACCTGAGAAGGCCTTCTCCTGTTATATTGATCTTGGATAGAGAGTTTGATGTGAACTGAAATGCCTCTTGTTCCTGTCACTGAGCACTTTTGAAAAGAGCCTGGTTCCATCCTCTTTGCACTCTCCCTTCAGGTATTTATATACACTAATAAAATCCCCCCAAACTGGGCTAAAGAGTCTCAGTTCTCTCTGCCTTTTCTCATAGGAGAGATGTTCCAGCACCTTAACCATCTTAGTATCCCACCATTCAACTCTGCAGCTCATCTTTTTCTGTCTTGTACTAAGGAGCCCAGAACCTGATCCACTACTCCACGTGTGGCATCACCAGAAGACTGAGTCCTGCTGGCAATATTTTGCCTAATGCAATCCAGGACACCATTAGCCTTCTTTGACACAAGCTCACATTGTTGGCTCATGTTCAACATGGTGCCCACCACAATCCGCAAGTCCTTCTCTGCAAAGACGCTTTCCAAATATTCAACCCCCAGCATATATTGGTGCCTGCAGATGTTCATCTGAAGGTGTAAGGCTTTGTACTTACCTTTCATGCGGTTGCTGTCAGCCTGTCAAGGTCCCCCTGGACTGCAGCTTTGGCCCTCTGGCCTATCAGCTAATCCTCCCAGTTTTGCATCATCAGCAAACGTGTTGAGGGTATACTCTTCCCCATCATCTAGATCATTATCGAAGACATAGAACAAGACTGGCTTCAGTATCTACTCCTGGGTCAAATCACTAGCTACTAACCTCCAGCTAGACCTCGTTCCACTAATCAACACCCTCTGGGTCCTGGCATTTGCACAGTTTTCAATCCACCTCACTGTACACCCAGCTCATGCATCACCAGCTTATCTACAAGGAATTTATAGGAGTCAATGTCAAAGGCCTTAAAGAAGTCCATGTAGACACTATCCACTGCTTTTCTCTTGTCTGCTAGGACAGTCATTTGTTAGTATTTACAGTGTGGTTTGCATTGATTATAATTTGCTGTTCTGCTGAATCAGAGGAAACTCAGGAAGTCGCATCCATTCTTCACACACTGGGTATACTGCTCATCTACTAATACCTCCAAATTGCATTCACTCTTTCCTGCCCATTCTGGTTTGGATCTGTGCATGAAGGCAATAATCTGTACTCCATTTAGTGGAGAAATGCCAACCACATCTAAGATTCATGAAAAGCTGTTAGCGAGTATGAGATACATCTAATGCTTTCGCAACAGAGCTCTATGATCTCATTTCCATTTCTTGTGGCTTTACATACTTCACAACACTGGCTGATCTTTGGCTGACCTACAGCTACCACACTGTGTCACTGACACCCTGAACCAGACTGATATTTGATCTACTGATCGAATGCATCTGCCATGTGGGGTCAGAGGGCGGGGGCAGAGGCTACAGCACGGCAGTACAGCTGCGGGCTGTGGAACCTGCTGTGGTCTGCTGCAAGGCTCGCTCCCTAACCCTCGCTCCAGCTGCCACTCAGGCCTGGCACACAGCTCTCTGCCTTCCCTTGCCTCACGCCAATTCTTTTGCAGACTTTGACTAAATGAGGTTCCTTGAGAAAGTGTAAAAAAAAAAAAAAAGAAGAAATAAAAACAGAAAAAAATGGAAGAGGAAGAGGAGAAAGAGAAAGAGAAAAGGAAAAGGAAAAGGAAAAGGAAAAGGAAAAGGAAAAGGAAAAGGAAAAGGAAAAGGAAAAGGAAAAGGAAAAGGAAAAGGAAAGAGGAGGAAGAAGAGGAAAAGAAAAAAAGAAACTTTTTTTAAGAGAAAAGGAAAAAAGATATTAGGTCAGGTGTCATTTGAAATAATAATCTCCGGATCAAACACTGTATTATTCCTTAAGGGAAAAAGCGTTTAGATGCAATATAAAAGCAAACGCTTTCTGAATATTCCTTTGCACTATGTCTTTGTGATAGCTGTCTTTGCCCTAGCACCAAAAAGCAAATGTTCATCTCAGTAGCAGTTATGCACTGTGGAGCAAAGAATTAGTTCCTTTTTACTAAGTACCACCCTGGCATTCACCCATTGAATTGAGGTCTGTGCTACATTCAGATACAAAAGGCATTCACTACAGAAAATAGTGTACAGAAAAGACAATTATTACTACAAGAATGCTAGCTACAATTCTGCAGATAATTGTAATACTGAGAGGGCAAAGAGTAGATCAGAAATCATTACATCAACATTAAGAGGGCAAACCTGGTTTTATTTATTTGATTCCTTTGCTGTGGCTGTTATAATAAATTATTTGATTAATATAACCTGTAGAAAATCATTCCACTGAAATTTCAATTTGCACCAGAGGAAAAAAATATCAGTAGAAATTTACATTCTTCCTGGATTAAGAAAAGTAGTTTCAAAACAAATATTTCTGTTGATATTCATTTTCCTGTCACTTAATTAAATTCTTTGTTGGCCAGAAAGGGCATCATACTCAGTTACCAAAAAGTGAGATTTCTAAAAAAAGATCAAGTTTCATCCATTAACATTAATTTCTAACTAATGGAATTTTTTCTGAATCTTTCACAAACCAGATATTATCATCCCTGCCTTTCAGATACTTTGTCACAGTCTCCAGTGCTTTGTGTAGTCAGAAAACAGATACTGGACTAGACGAGCCCAGGATCTAATTTTGGATTGGCTGATTTATAAGAAAGACATTCTTTCCTATAATACACAAAATTTCACTTTCTCCTTTAACCTTACAGCTGTTTTGCCCAAACTGTGCTTTTATGAGACAAAATTTACAGTCATTTCCATTAGCCACAGGGTAGGTTTCTTTAAAATGCAGCAATACCTTGAAAGTGATTATTTAAATCTCTGTTCATTATGCCTCAGTGGTTCCAATATTAAAACTACTAGCAATGAATATGAAAAAAAAATAATTACCAGCCATACAAACTCAACCTGAAAACCAACCTGTCTTCTTCCTTTAATAGAGTAATAAAGATTCTACAGACCAAATTATACCCCAATTACACATGTGTAGCTTCATTGTCTTCTGATTATGTTTTGAGTGATGCGTGTGGCACCCTATTGCCATCAGCGTTTTCATGCATGCGTAATCTTAGATAACTAACTGGAATTTGCTTAATCCTACCCTAACGTCTGCTCTAGAAGAGACTCTGTCATGTTCATCTTTCTTAATATTTCCCCAAAGTCAATGTAGAGGAAAACAGTTTTAGGAATCCTAATTTTTTGTGACTGTATTTAGTAGCGAATACCCTCTTACGAAGCATGTATCTGTTTGGTCAGAAGGAAAATAGAAGTCTGGTACTTAATGGCAGTATACCTGCAAAGAAAAGCTTGATGATCCATACACTGTAGTAATACAGTAATACACGTAAGGTAGTAAACTGTCCTTCAGCAAGGATTTTTAGCCTCTGATCATACACACTTGCGTATTTGTACCACTTCTGTACTAGAGAGGAAGCTATTAGAAGGGCATGAGCCAAATGATGGATTTTAAAAGATATTTCAGATGAAGACAGGCATCTAAAAAGATCCTTTCTTTTAGGGTTTAGTTCCAAACTTCCATTGGAATCAATTCCTCAGCTTAAACTCTTAATATTTTTTAGAACACGTTTGTTCTAAATTTGTCTTTGACCACTTTTTATCTGCAGTGTACACACATTCACCCTTCAATAAGATTTTACTCACAATCTAACTGTAATAAAATGATCTAGAGCAAAATTATGCATTCCTGAGGGAAAGGCTGGGTTTAAACTCTTTGGAAGAGGGAGCACCTTTGGAGTCCGCGCTTAAAACCTCTATGTCCATAATGATGAAAACACTGTTCCCAGAGTAGTGCTAAGGAACCGTCTTAAGGAAGGTAATTGTGCATATAAACTGTTCAACATAACTGCAACATTGCATTTGGTTGGACAAATTAATTTTGCCAAAGTAGTGCAACAATATGCTCATATGTTTTACCCATACATGGTGTTGCTGCTGAAGATAATTTTCTCTTAAACCCAAAACTTAAATGCAGTGTTTTTTAAATAAATTCGTATCAGTTAGATTTTTAATGTAATTTAGAATAGTCCAAAAGTAATAAAACAATGACTGGATGTCAGAGGGCCGAAATTTAGTATTCTAAGTAATAATGTTTATTATCTTACTTGAACATCTTCACGATTCATGGAATCTTCCATTTCTTTCAGATCAGTAATTTGAAATTTCATGCTGTATTCCTAGCAGCATGAATGAAATGAGAAAAAAATACGGCAGTTCTTTAAGAAGAGTCATTGTACAAAATACAATTAATTTTGAGGATAAACAAAATCTATTACGAAAACCAGTGCTTCAATTACTATGTATTTTTTACTGTTACTGATCAAAACTTCTCATTCATTTATTTATTTATTTTTAATGAAACAGTGGACACAAGTTTAGGAGATGGTGGCTTTAGTTTATATTTTATACATTTTTTTGCCTTCTGGAAGAAAAAAGCAGGGATCACTCTTATTTTCCATGGATAAGTAATATTTATTTATTTATTTATGTGCTATTTGTGATGGTCTTTGTTCCAGTACTGGTGAATGCATGGAACCAGAATACGATAAACTCCAAATATATTCAGAATATAGATCAATATTTTCTCTGATGGTAAGATATCTCACACCTGCTGTTACTCAGAAGGAGAATGACCAGATTGAATTAGTTAGGAAATGGTATCCTAAAGAGCTAAGGAAAGTTATAACCTGAAAACCACATTCATCCAAGAAAAGAAATTTAGTGCAAATATGGACTTTTCCTAATATAGAAACCCCCCATGTTTATGTCTGTAATGATGTAAGGATAAGGAGTTTCACATTGTGGTCTAAGTGTTTTCATAGAGATAAGTAATAGTATAAGTCATGTGGAAAACAAATTGTTACAAGAAGACTTGTTTAGGCATTGCTCATGAAGCTTCAATAATAATATCTATAATATTAAGTTGAAGTTTACAGTCTTAAGCAATCAAATCTGTTCTTCAGATTTCTTTTGGATACATTCATTATCATCATGTGTCATTCCATCATCCAGCTACTCTAACAAAAACACTAGGTATCTGCCTCAGTAGGTCTGACTTCATCACTTGTTGTGGTTTGGGATTTTTTTTTTTTTTTTTTTTTTCCGAGGAATTTTTCTTCCTTTTGCCAATAAAGGGAATTTCAGCAGACGCGAGGGGGGATGGGAGGAGGACGTTTCCGGGGTAACCGGGACAGAGGTCGTGACCGGACATCCGTTTTTCCTTTCGGACGGCAGTGGCGACAACGGCAGCGGCAGTCCCTGAGTGCATGCGTTTTGCAATCTCTGAAGGAAAGATCACGGGTCATCTGAATCTTCCACAACTCCGGCAGAACTCGCACTAAGTTTTCCATCTCCCTCCCCCGCCCTTCTCCGGCTGCGGGGGGGCCGCGCCTTCCCCGTGCAGGGCAGCGACTGCTCGCCAGCTCTTAAAGAGACCTGCATCGCAAGAGTTTGGGTACAGGACTCAATCTATTTCTTAAGACTTTTAGGTTTTAGTTGTGATTAGTGTTGATCCTGTTTTGTATACACATATATTTGTAGCTAAGAACTGTTATCTCTTCTATACAATTTTTTTTTTTTTTCCTGATTAAAGATCTTTAATATCTGATAACATATCTTAGTTTTCATCTAAACTAAGACATCTTTTGGCGCCCAACGTGGGGCACGAGAGAGAGCAAAGAAGGATAACAGTTCTGGCATCATGATGTTTGTTGTGAGTTTCGAGTCCATATGGACCATGCTGTACTACATATTTTCTTTCTGTTGGTACAGAACTATGCCGAAAGGTCTGGCTGGCTTAATTCATCTGAGTGCAGCAGCCAGTAGAACTCAAGTAGCTGTGATCGTTATCGAGTTCTTATTTTGGGTCTATAGTGTTATGGATTCAGTGTCTACGGGTTTCATTTGGGATGTGTTCTTAAGGTTGTACTCCTGCACCAGCCCAAGCTGTTACATCTGGGGACCTAGTGATAATGTTACTTACCCTCAGGGAGGGACACAGGAGAGTGTTTCATCTCAACCTTTTATTCAGGCACCTTTTAGGTTCCCTACGGCAGCTTTTGGTAAGCTTAACCTCTCGCTAGATGCCAGGGATCTCCTACTTTATATCATAATTATGGTGATTTGTCTGCATGGTTGCATTATAATTTATCTTGGATATGAAGCCAGGAATAGGGGTGGTCAGGAATGCAACCAAAAGCAAGGAAAGAGAAAAAAGAAGAGAGAGAGTAAGACACCTGATGCTATGGTGGCTCAGGATGTGGATACACCAGAGGAACAGTCTGAGCCGATGAAAGTTGTAGCTCAAGATGTGGCTAAACCAGAGGAACAGTCTGAACCGATGAAAGTTGTAGCTCAAGATGTGGCTAAACCAGAGGAACAGTCTGAGCCGATGAAAGTTGCCCCTATCCAGAAAAGGAAATACAAGACCAAATCGGTTCGTCCAGTTGATGATGACGGGGAAGCGGAAGCGGGTCCTTCACATACTGCAGATCCAGAACCAGAGATCGTTACTGAATCACTCTCTTATGACAACCTTCGTGGCTTGCGAAAGGACGTTACTCGACATGCAGATGAGCCTATCCTGACTTGGATGATCCGAGTGTGGGATCTTATGGGTGACAGTTTGCAACTTGATGGTTCTGAAGCCAAGTATTTAAAGGCTCTGGCCCGAGATACAGGTATTGAACAAGTATTTGTGAGGGAATCAAGACCCCTTTCATTCTGGGCACGAGTTCTAGGCAGTGTGAGAGAGAGGTTCCCTCACAAAGATATCCTGCAGGCACATCATCTTAAGACAGCTTGGAAGACTGTGGAAGAGGCGATTTTACGCCTGAGGGAAATGGCACTGCTAGAAATACTTTATGGAAGAGATGGGCAACCCCTCACCGACCCAGACAAGGTTAGATGCACACCAGAAATGTGGTGGAAGCTTTCCTGTGGTGCACCAGGTGCATTCTCCCATTATGTGGCGTCCATGTATTCGGAGCCAGATCAAGATTTGGTGGGTGTCGCAGCATGTAAACTCAGGACATATGCAAAAATGGTCCATGGCCCGATGCAGGAACGTATCGCTGCGGTAGAAACAGCACTTGAGAGGATGGATAAGAAAATAGATGAGAAGATGGACAAGCAGCAAAAGGAGATCATGGAAACTCTTCAAAATCTTCAAGTGGCACCAGTGCGAATCAAAGCCTCTGGGTCCAGAGTTGGACGCCTCCCGGCTAGGGGAAGAGAACAGACTTCACGGATGGATCTGTGGTATTTCTTGGTTGACCATGGAGAAGATATGAGACGGTGGGACAGGAAACCTACCCATGCCCTGGCAGCCCGGGTACAAGAATTGAAGGAGAACGAGAAAAGAAAATCAGCAAAAGTAAGTGCAGTGCCAGTCTCCCAAGGATCTGACCCATTAGAGGGAACCTCTAAAATGTACCCATCACTAAAGAGTTGTTGTCACTGCAATGGCTGTTAGAGGGGCCCTGCCTCTGGCCAGGTAGAGGCACAGGACAACCGTGTCTATTGGACTGTGTGGATCCGGTGGCCTGGCACATCAGACCCACAAAAATACGAGGCTTTAGTTGATACTGGTGCTCAATGTACGTTAATGCCATCAGGACATGTGGGCCCGGAAACTGTTGCTATTTCTGGGGTGACTGGGGGATCTCAAGAGCTTACTGTGTTGGAAGCTGAAGTGAGCTTGACCGGGAAAGACTGGCAAAAACACCCCATTGTTACTGGTCCGGCCGCCCCATGTATCCTGGGAATTGACTACCTCAGAAATGGTTATTTCAAGGATCCAAAGGGACATAGATGGGCTTTTGGAATAGCTGCTGTAGAGACAGAAGAGATTAAACAGCTAAAGTCACTGCCGGGTCTCTCAGAGAGTCCTTCTGCTGTCGGATTGTTGAAGGTTGAGGAACAACAGGTGCCAATTGCCACCACAATAGTGCATCGTCGACAATACCGAACGAACCGTGACTCTGTGATTCCCATCCATAAGATGATCCGAGAACTGGAGCACCAAGGGGTGATTAGTAAGACTCACTCACCCTTCAATAGCCCCATTTGGCCCGTGCGTAAGTCTGATGGAGGATGGAGATTAACTGTGGACTATCGTGGCTTGAATGAAGTTACTCCACCGCTGAGCGCCGCTGTGCCAGACATGTTAGAACTTCAGTATGAACTGGAATCCAAGGCAGCGAAGTGGTACGCCACTATTGATATTGCTAATGCGTTCTTCTCCATTCCTCTAGCTGCAGAGTGCAGGCCACAGTTCGCCTTCACCTGGAGGGGCGTGCAATACACCTGGAACCGATTGCCCCAGGGGTGGAAACATAGTCCCACCATCTGTCATGGACTAATTCAAGAAGCACTAGAGAAAGGTGAGGCTCCAGAACATCTGCAGTACATCGACGACATCATTGTGTGGGGGGACACAGCAGAAGAGGTTTTTGAGAAAGGAAAGAAGATCATCCAGATTCTCTTGGAAGCTGGGTTTGCAATCAAACAGAGTAAAGTTAAGGGACCTGCCCAAGAAATACAGTTCCTGGGAGTGAAGTGGCAAGACGGACGTCGCCAGATTCCAACAGAAGTTATCAACAAGATCACAGCAATGTCTCCACCGACCAGCAAGAAGGAAACACAAGCATTCTTGGGTGCAATAGGTTTCTGGAGGTTGCATATCCCAGAATACAGTCAGATCGTAAGCCCTCTCTACTTGGTAACCCGCAAGAAGAATGATTTCCACTGGGGCCCTGAACAACAGCAAGCTTTTGAGCAGATTAAGCGGGAGATTGCTCATGCTGTAGCCCTTGGACCGGTCAGGACAGGACCAGACGTGAAGAACGTGCTCTACTCTTCAGCCGGGAATAACGGTCTTTCATGGAGTCTTTGGCAGAAAATGCCTGGCGAATCTCGAGGCCGACCACTTGGATTCTGGAGTCGAGGCTACAGGGGATCTGAAGCCAAATACACTCCAACAGAGAAAGAGATCTTAGCTGCTTATGAAGGAGTTCAAGCTGCCTCAGAGGTAATTGGAACAGAAACTCAGCTCCTCCTGGCACCCCGATTACCAGTGCTAAGGTGGATGTTCAGTGGACGGGCTGCCCCCACACATCATGCTACTGATGCCACCTGGAGCAAATGGGCTGCTCTTATCACACAACGCGCCCGTATTGGGAAACCAAATCGCCCTGGGATCCTGGAAATCATCACGAACTGGCCTGAAGGTGAGAACTTTGGTTTAGCAGATGAAGAGGAAGAAGAACAGGTAACACGTGCAGAGGAAGCGCCACCATACAATCAGTTACCAAAAGAAGAAGTACGCTATGCCCTTTTTACGGATGGTTCCTGCCGCATTGTGGGGACAAATCGAAGATGGAAAGCAGCCGTGTGGAGCCCCACACGACAAGTTGCAGAAGCTGTTGAGGGAAAAGGTGGATCAAGTCAATTTGCAGAACTCAAAGCTGTCCAATTGGCTTTGGACATTGCTGAACGAGAGAAGTGGCCGAAGCTTTACCTCTATACTGACTCTTGGATGGTGGCCAATGCATTGTGGGGATGGTTAGACCAATGGAAGAAAGCCAACTGGGAACGCAGAGGGAAACCCATCTGGGCTGCAGATATATGGCAAGATATCGCCACCCGTGCAGAGAAGCTGATCGTGAGAGTCCGTCATGTGGATGCACACGTGCCCAAGGATCGAGCCAATGAGGAACATCGCAACAACGAACAGGCAGACCGAGCTGCACAAGTCAAGGTATCACAGATAGATCTAGATTGGCAGCATAAAGGAGAGTTGTTCCCAGCTCGATGGGCCCATGATGCCTCAGGCCATCAGGGCAGAGATGCTACTTATAGATGGGCACGAGACCGAGGGGTGGATTTAACCATGGACGTTATCTCTCAGGTTATCCATGATTGTGAGACATGTGTTGCCATCAAACAGGCTAAGAGAGTGAAACCCTTATGGTATGGTGGACGTTGGGATAAGTATAAATATGGAGAGGCTTGGCAGGTTGATTATATCACTCTGCCGCAGACCCGCCAAGGTAAGCGCTATGTGCTCACCATGGTGGAAGCAACTACTGGATGGCTGGAGACATACCCAGTTCCTCACGCCACTGCTCGGAACACCATCCTAGGTCTGGAAAAGCAAGTCTTGTGGCGACATGGCACTCCAGAGCGGATTGAGTCAGATAATGGAACTCATTTCAAGAATAGTTTAGTTACCACCTGGGCAAAGGAGCACGGCATTGAGTGGGTGTACCATATCCCCTACCATGCACCAGCTGCCGGGAAGGTTGAACGGTGTAATGGACTGTTGAAAACCACTTTGAAGGCATTGGGTGGGGGGACTTTCAAACATTGGGACCAACATTTAGCAAAGGCTACATGGCTGGTCAACACTAGAGGCTCTGTCAATCGAGCCGGCCCTGCCCAGTCAGAATTCCTTCATACTGTAGATGGAGATAAAGTCCCTGTGATCCACCTGAGAGGGAAAACTGTTTGGGTTAAACCTGTCTCAAGCAAAGGCAAACACATTCGTGGGATTGTCTTTGCTCAAGGATCTGGTTGCACTTGGTGGGTGATGCAGGAAGATGGAAAAACACGATGTATACCTCAAGGGGACCTTATCTTTGGATGAGTTGTTCATATTCTATGTGCCTATCTGTATATGTATATAGTTGAAAATATGTATGTATAAATTTAAGTCTGATTGTTGGCATGGAAGAAAAATTCGGGGTGGATAATGTTGTGGTTTGGGATTTTTTTTTTTTTTTTTTTTTCCGAGGAATTTTTCTTCCTTTTGCCAATAAAGGGAATTTCAGCAGACGCGAGGGGGGATGGGAGGAGGACGTTTCCGGGGTAACCGGGATAGAGGTCGTGACCGGACATCCGTTTTTCCTTTCGGACGGCAGTGGCGACAACGGCAGCGGCAGTCCCTGAGTGCATGCGTTTTGCAATCTCTGAAGGAAAGATCACGGGTCATCTGAATCTTCCACAACTCCGGCAGAACTCGCACTAAGTTTTCCATCTCCCTCCCCCGCCCTTCTCCGGCTGCGGGGGGGCCGCGCCTTCCCCGTGCAGGGCAGCGACTGCTCGCCAGCTCTTAAAGAGACCTGCATCGCAAGAGTTTGGGTACAGGACTCAATCTATTTCTTAAGACTTTTAGGTTTTAGTTGTGATTAGTGTTGATCCTGTTTTGTATACACATATATTTGTAGCTAAGAACTGTTATCTCTTCTATACAATTTTTTTTTTTCCTGATTAAAGATCTTTAGTATCTGATAACATATCTTAGTTTTCATCTAAACTAAGACATCACTTTAAATATCCTATCACCTCTAAAGCTCTCTGAATGTCTAATTTTCTATCCATGAATTTGTTTCACCCTATACTTTAAATCATAGATTTCTCATATAATGAAGCCCAAGGTCTAGCTGAGGATAGCTATAAATGTAATGTTGTATAATTACAATGAAGAAACTTCGTTTAGAAAACGCTTTATTAAACTTAGTTTACACAAACAAAACAAAAAGATTCACATACAGGTATTTTATCCCTCTAACAGATTAATTACGGCATACATGCAACTTCAGCTCTATTGGAACTGACTCTGGTCTGAGAGTCAATAATTCCCTTTCAAATAGTTTATTCCAGATAAAATATTGGTGTGAATATTGTGTGTAAAAATTACAAGGTGTTAAAAAGTTACACGGCTTGAAAAAAAATGTTCACAAAGCCATCTGCTGCTTCTGAACAGAATAGGAAACTCAAGTAGCTGCTGACAATTGAAAATCAGAATATACCAGCAATTCTCAACATTATACAAATAAGATATCAGCAGGAAGTTGTGAGGTAAGATAAAAAACTTAGAGGTTTTTATACGAAAAATAGGAAGATGTAACTTTGAAAAGGGCTGAGGAAGTCCCATGTACATAAAAGAAGACAATAAATGAAATATGGCAAACATCTTGACCCCTGGGACAGATCAGGCTGACAGTCTTGGAACTTTGTTCCTGGGTTTATGGAATTCCTCCAAATGTGGTACGGTCAGTAGGATACCTCTACAGCTGCAAAGAGGTATTCAAAAGCAAATTTGTGTTTCTATATCATGACCATACATTTCAAATTTAAACAAGATCAATACTTCAGTTTTCTCTGATGTTTGAACATGATATACAGTGAATAAATAGCCAGTGGTCAATGGAGAAAACTAATTTTCTCCAACCTGTTAAATTTTAGAATGAAATCTACCTACACTTATATTCCAGCTTCTTTTTCTGAATACTGTTGTTTCATCTGTTCATAAAATATTCTGCCCAAAGGTCTATCAGCCTCTCCATGCGTCTAACAAAATAAATAAACAACCAGGAACGTTTACAAACTATTAATTTATGATTTTCAGCCTGTCTTTTCCTATATGATGTAAAAAGTGGCCCCAACATAAACTTTTAGAATTGGTTCTGAATCACTCAGTATGGTCCCCATTAGAAATGCTACACTTCCAGAGCAAACCAAAGGAAATGTTTCTTCCTGCCCCTGATTATTGAACAAGTCGTGTTCTAAAACTTGATTGATAGCCCTTAAAATTTTATCCTGAAAGTACTAGGAGAATGCTTTTCTCATTTATGTGATGCTGGGATATGCTTTTTAAATTTACTAGGCTGTATACCTAATTCCTATCTTGTGTTCATGAGCTCTACACTGCAATTCCCTATGCTTTCCTCTGCATTTTGAAATTAACTGTTTTAACATTGAAAACCCTCTTATTTTTTATCATGGATGGAAGTAAATAGATGCAATTGACTGACATTTCTGAGCTATTTTTCATTTTTTTAATCACCTCAAAGTGAGTTATATATGGAATATTAAAGCCATATGCCTATACTTCTTGAATCTGAGAAATGAATCCAAAGAAAGTCTGAATGAATACTCAACAATATTTAGTCAGTCTTGATCTCCTCCTTTGAAATCAATGAGAGTTTCGCCACTTACCTGTTGGGAGCAAACTGAGCGTTATTAAAATCCAAAGAGCATAATTGTCCAATGGAATTGCATGTCACAGGAGAACACTGACATCAGGTCCTCCACCATGAGATGTTTAAAATTATTAAATGTATTCTGTTTCTGGGTTCATTTATAAATTATCTGTGTTAATATCATAATTTACAATGGCAATTTGGACTGGCAAGTATCTGTAGTATAATTGTTAGATTTTAAAAGCAATAGTAGATAAGAGCTACCATAGCTTCTTAACAGTTATGCTTTCCAGAATTAACTTGCAAGAAACTCTTGGCAATGAGCTGCATTATTTTACTACACTGGTATGTATTTCTTTGTAGCCTGCATTCATTAGTTTGATAAACTTAGCAAGAGGTGTCAAAAGATGTTTCCTGACAGTCTGTTTCTTTGACTTTGCTAAAAGTCAAGCCTTATACCATTCAGCTAGACTGAGTATTTGTAGTACACATTAAATCTCCTGTTAATTCTTCTTCTTCTTTAACCTTTGGATTAGAGCACTCCAGAAAGGAATGGAATCCTTGGCATATAAATTATTATGTAGGATGCACGGTTTCCAACAAGTTTTTTGCATTATTTGTATAAAAATGTGTTTTAAGCTGAATGGAGAATTAGATTTTCAGAAGGAGACTCTTTCAATCATGCCAGCATAGGTAGATAATCTATTTAATGTATTGTAATTTTTTTAAAAAAACACTTTAGGCAGAACTTTGCATGCAAATTTCTATAGAATAACAGTACAAAAATATTTTATTAATTAAACTTGTTTAGTGTTATTAAGTTTCTGTTTACTAATATATAGAGCTGAACCATTTAGTGATGTCTGTTGCATTAGATTCGCATGACTCTGAAGATCACAAATGTTATTCAGTACTAGACATATTTTTCCAGCATATATATTCCTGTTCACACACACTTCATTCTTCAAGCTGTAATGATGAGTGGAAGTGATAGCTCTAGGTATTTATTTTATGTTGGGTTTGAGTTTTACAATCAATCATGCAAACCAATCATCCTGACAACCATTAGAATAGTGTGGGCTCTCTGAAGCTAGCCCTGGTACAAGTAGGTGAGCGTCATGGTTGTTGCTCCCCAAGCTGAGCACAGCCTGCCTCAGAGCATCCTCCAGCATTGGGAAAGCTTCATCAGCAACAGGTCCAAGCATTCCAGGTTTGGAGAAAAACAACTGAGTGTTGTAAATATAATTTTCAAAAAAATTCTTTCTAGCAGTGAAAATTTAATATGCCCTTACCATAAAGTTTGGGATTAAAGATCAACCTTATCTGCATGTCCTGTTTACATATCTGCTATCACACTTAAGTCTGAGTCTGTTTTTCTGTTTCCTATCTTGTTACTATTCTATACTTATTCGTATTACAACACTGTCTGCCTCAATATTTTCCCCTGATGTTAAACTATTGTTTCATTTGTTGGCTGTTGTGCAGGTCTCTCTTCTCAGTCAGTGGGCCTGTGAGCCAAATTCTGAAGTGATATGTAAGGTGCTGTAAGATAGATCCCATAATATTCACTTGAATTCCCTCAGTATTTCGTACTCTGATCATCGTAATGTGAAAGGCAATATAACAGAATATAACTCTCATACGAAGTAGTTGAAAGGAGTCGGGTAAGCTGAAGCATCTCCTATAAATTATGCTTTCTCCCAGCTGTTTATTATGTGAGTTAACTTTGATTTAAGTACAGGAGATCTGAGAGAGAGGGTAAGGTAAAAGACACAAGCCCAAGGTAGTTCTCTGTTATTTGTGGGTGCCCTGACAAGTTCACAGATAAACCATGGAGAAGTATAGGCTCCATGTGGGCTAGTTCAGTTCAAAGGCAGTTTAGCCACGTTAATTACAGATCTGCCTGCTCTATATATTTATGCAGACACACTCCTGAGTCAGCAGAAGCCATTTACAAACCACTTTTTGTGAGAAAAACAAATGAGACACTCATTGCCTCATGCTGACTCAAAGAAGGGGAGGTTATATTGAAAAACTATTTAACTATCTGGACTGTTTCCACTATTTTCAATATCTCATGTTCTGATTAAAGATAACAGATTTGACTATAAAACATGCTGTCTGCATCACTCCTCATTTTTACCTTGTGTTTCCCTTCTGAATTCAGCTCAATGGTACTATGGACATGTTTGAGAAACAAAAGTATTTTAATGGCAGGCTTACCTATTTGTCAAAATAAGACATCATCTGTTTATCTACTAATTTTATTTTTAAAATAAAAGAAATTCTTTTCTTCTTTTTTTCTTTTCCTGAGCAAGAAAAAGAGGGATATTTTCTGCAGTGGTCTAAGTGAACTAGTCCAAATTCTCAGGACGGAGAAGAAACTCTTGTACACAGCAGCTGATGGCAGAGAGAGTGAGAATAAAACATGAATCAGAGTGTCACGAAGCTCTGGATAAAATGCATAAATAAATAAAAGCAAATACATAGGGGAAGGACGATGATAAGAGATAGGAAGCATGAAGTCTGAGGAAAAACAAGAGGCAGGAAGTTCCTCTAAAATATTGCCTCTGCTGAGAAAAAAAATAAAGCTCAGAGAAAGCTGCTAGGTATCTCCTGCTTTAAAAGTAATTAGAGGGAGTGGCAGGAAAAAGAAATGTAATTAAAAAAAAAAAAGGATATGTCTGTGAGGGTGAGTTTCTGCAAGCTCTCATTGCTCTGGTGACTAAACCCTGCCTGCCTGGTCCCCCCAGGTATTCATTGCCTTACATGACGCGTCAGTCTGACAACCCACATTACACTGCGGAGTAGCTTATGGGAACTGAAGTGTGAATTAATAGGCTTTCCATATTCATTTTTTACTGAAGGTGGATGTGTTCGCAACAGATCCTTTTCACTCAATCCTCTTTGTCACAAGGAGATTGCAAATTGTGTCTTTATAAATTCTAACCCTGTTGTGGAATTTTTAACAAGAAAAATGTCAGTGTTGCTGATAATATTAAGGAATGAAAATCAAAGAAAAATATAGGACTCTATATCCCTCACAGATTCTCTACATCTGAGAACTTTGTACCATATTTACATATAATCATAGAAACGACTATCAGCAGTGCCCTGTCATTTGTCTTGAATGTAAAAATATTTGATTGCAGAAGTTACTTTGTGTCTAAATTAATCTCCATCTTCTGTGCTAGTCAGTTTTCACTCTAGCAGTGTCTAAAAGCCCTGACAATAACACAGACAGTTCCTGCAGCACCAGCCTTGCACAAGCACCCTGCAGATTATTATTATTATTATTGTTGCTGGAGGAGTACTGGTATATGAATTTAACATGCAGTCTCACTGTTAGGAAACATGTTTTTTTCATATTTTAAATTTGGACTGAATAGGATGAATATTTGCATCCTGCTGAATTTAAGTGCAAGTATCAACATTAAGAATAGCTTCAATGAAGCTTCAGTTTTATCTACATTATAGAAAAATGGTATTAAAAATAATTATTTTTATTGTTTTTCAGGGGAAAAAAGCGATTGTCTGAGTGCTTTATGTTGTGTTTCTTTAATAAAAGGCTCCATCGTTTACTGCCTTTAATTATTCCCAAACAGCCTCTTGTCTGAGAGTAGAGACACACTAACTACTAATCTCAGAGCAACATCAGACTAATGAGAACTGGCATTTTGTCTATACAGCAGTTCTAGAATTTTGCAGAGTTAAGATGATGAGAAATTCAATCTTCTTCACTGACTCGTTCATGTTGATGTGAAAAGACTACTATCCACCTAAATGCACACTTGGTTTTAATAGTTCTGTCAATACCACTTTTCCTTTGTGCGTATATAATCCTTACAGTTATTTGATAACAAAAAATTAAAGACATATAATATTTAATAGGAAATCCAGAGGTAATTGAACTTTTTCATTCTAAAAGTCCCTTTTCTCCTATAAGGCATTCCCTTACTGTACCTCAGGTTGGGGAGTAGAAAAGCCCCATTACATGCTCCAGTTCCTATTCAGTCAATCAGTATACACTCAGGAGCTACTCTTCTGTGGCAAACCTACCCATAATTGAATTTATGTCAGATACAATGTTGTATTTATACGTCCACTGGGAGCAGAGATGAAGACGTCAGCCATAACGCACACAAAGATTTCTCTTCCTTATAATCTCAGTGAAACAGCTGCTATTTGCTTTTAGACTGTTGTGCAGATCCTCAGACAACCTAGGGACTGATTTACCTGACTCTCTAAGAACACTCAGTCATTGCCCCAGCTGAAAAGATATGAGGTCAGGCTGTCCCGCTGACAATGCCAACCTATATCATTATCACTGATATAAGAGCCACCAGTGTACTATTTCAGCAATTACAAATGACGCAGAAATTTACAATGGGTTTGGGCATTGCTAATGAACTTAAACACTTTCAGACTTGAAACTTTAATTGGTATATCCCTAGCATTTTTTTATCCCAGGAGCTTTGATTTGTTTCCAAAACAAGTCATTTTTCAGTTCTGAACCGAAGAATATAGATCAGGAAATTACTTTTAAAATTGTATTGTGCAATATCCTTTTTCTGGATGTAAATTTCATTCTCAATATATTTAAATTAAAAAAATTATTAATAAATTATATGAGGGCAAGGCAGCATCTAATTGTAACATGTTCCATTAACAGGCCCTCCTCAAATAGGTAAGTGATCCATGTACTTGGTCAATTTTCCTGTATAAAAGCAAGACAATGGAAAATGACAATGTGCCTTTAATACTTACTTATTTTCATATTCTGAAGGATTTATTCAATTACAAGAGAGGACTCATTAAAATAAATACAGCATTTTAGTTCAGCTTGTGAAAAACTCCTATTAAGGACAAATATTTGAGTCAGAAAATTTCTTAAGCTTCAAAAATAAATCATATGGCTAAAGGAGATACTGCACAATGCACCCTGAAAGTGTTTGATTCCTCTTCTGTTTTTACAGATGTAAATCACATTTCATTTAAACCAGTAAAAGAAGGTTACCCCGACTTTGGCTGGGACTGAGCTAATTTTCTTCCCAGTAGCTGGTGTGGTCCTGTGTTTTGAATTTAGGATCAAGATAATGTCATTATCACAATGATATTTTAGTTGCTGCTGAGCAGTGCTTACACTAAATCAAGGACCTCTCAGCTTCTCATTCTGCCCTGCCAGTGATGAGGCCGGAGGTGCACAAGAAGCCTAGAAGAAGCACAGTCAGGACAGCTGAATCAAACTAGCCAAAGGCATTTTCCATACCGCATGATGTCATGATTCCAAATAAACCTGTGGGGAACTGGCTGAGAGCAGTGGATACTGCTTAGGGACTGGCTGGGTTTTGGTCATCAGGTGGTGAGCAATTCCTTTGTGTGTCGCTTATTTTGTATATTCTTCTGTCATCATAAGCATCATCATTATGAAACCTCAGCTCCACCAAGGGCAAGTCCTGCTAGACCAACCTAGTGGCTATCTATGTTGGAGTGACCAAATCAATGGATGTGGGAAAAGCAATGAATGTGATCTATCTTAAATTCTGTGAAGTCTTTGACACGGCTCCCCCACAACATCCTTCTCTCTAAATTGGAGAGATACGGTCTTGATGGGTGGACGGTTCGGTCAATAAGGAATTGGTTGGATGTTGACATTCAGACAGCAGTAGTAAATGGCTCAATGTCCATGTGGAGGTCCATGACAAGTGATGTACCTCAAGGGTCTGCACTGGGATCAGTGCTGTTTAGTATTTCATTGATGATATAGACAGTGAGATCCAGTGCACTCTCAGCAAGTCTGCAGAATCTCCAACACAGGAAGGGTATGGAACTGTTGAAACAGGTCCAGAGGAGGGCCACAAAGATGATCATAGGGCTGGAGCACCTCTGCTATGAGGACAGGCTGAGAGAGCTGGGGTTGTTCAGCCTGGAGAAGAGCAGGCTCCAAGGGAGACTTCATAGCTGCTTTCCAGTACCTGAAGGGTGCCTGCAAGGACTTTTTACAAGGGTGTGTAGTGATAGGATGAGGGGCAATGACTTTAAACTGGAAGAGAGAAGGTTTAGATTAGACATTAGGAAGAAATTTTTCAAGATGACGGTGCTGAGGCACCTTCACAGGTTGCCCAGGGAAGCTGTGGATGCCCCCTCCCTGGAAGTGTTCAAGGCCAGGGTGGATGTGATCTGGAGTAGCCTGGTCTGGTGGGAGGTGTCCATGGTGGCGGAGTTGGAGCTGGGTGATCTTTAAGGTCCCTGCCAACCGAAACCATTCTATGATTCTATGATTCCATGATTATTGTTGTTCTTATTTTCCCTTCCATATCTGTCCTATTAAGCTGTCTTTATCTCAATTTATGAGTTTTATATGTTTTCTAATTCACTACTTCATCCCATTGTAGTGAGAGGATGGCTGTGTAGTGTTTACTTGCCTGTCAGGATAAGCCAAAAAAAGGTGGAAAATTTGAGCCATGCTGTCTAACCACACAGTACTCCAGTTTGAAATTTATAATCCTTTCTTCTTTTTTTTTTTCCTACAATCATAAGGAAATATCCTATAATCAATGACTGATTGTCCCATGATTAGATTCTGCTCCAGATTGCATTTGTTCACATTACTTTTTTCTTTCTCTTTTCAGGATCCAAAATTGCAGCGACTTTCAGACATAAACAAATAATCACAGTCTACTTTAGCTGAAAAGAAATTTCTATTTACACAGAGGGGAGTTCTACTGTCATTTTCAAAGCATAAAGAAGGTTTTTTCTGCCACACACATAAAGAAAAGTATCCGAACCCTTCATTTTTCCTCCTCATTGAGTGCCTCAAAAACTGTAGGGAGATGTTAGAATAAGTGCAGAGTGTAATACTTGGCCTTCGTCAGCCTTGCACATTCATGCTTGTTCATAAGGCAACATTCCCTTCAGGTGTCACCTGCCTTAGCATTGCTCAGGGGTGGTCTCTTGGTATCTGGCTGATCTGAGCCCAGTTTTTGGAAGTATAAGCTGCCTTGACTTATCTAATATGACTATATTAGACCAACCATTCTATAAGCTATCATGAAAATTATCTTAAAAGAAGTGCCTTTCAATATTCAGGGTGGTTTAAATTGCTCTAGACTAATACTAGATCAAAATAAAAATAAAAATATTGAATACCTTTAATTGTAAATGCTGCAAATCCTCTTTCTCCGGCTATAGAATAAGTTTAATGCCTTTTCTTGTGGGTAAAATAAAGCGTATTTTAGGATTTGAGCATTTTATTTAATTGACAGATTTTATTTTCCACATGTTCTGTAATAAATGTCAAAAGCTGAGACTACTCTTTTGCTATGGGATTAATCATCATTAAACACTAAACCATAAGAACATAAAGTAAGTTGTCAAACATTAACAAGCTCTATAGATTTAGCAGGCATTACCACAGAATCAGTGCATAGGTCATCTTTAATGGCCACATGCCATTATAAATGTAGGCAAATTTCTTTGCCCAATCTATGATTGATTCATTCTACAAATCTATTAAATCCACTAAAGTAGCTTGCTTAGGAGATGATTGCCAGAAATTAGATAGCTGACAAATGAGTTAATAATTAACTTGTTCACTGGATGTGTGCAGATAAATATTAAGTTGTCATGGTCCTAAAATCCATTAACTTTAGTACATTAACTTTAGTACATAGCACAGTTTACCATGGAGCACTTCCAGGATTGCTCATTGTGTGGTCCCTGTCCACAGAAAAAAAGAAGACAGAAAATCTCTTCTTTCATCTCCAGATTTTTAGACTATGCCCACGATACGAGCATGATCAAATATCCAGTAGAATGTATAACACAGCCCACCAGAAAACATGTTCAAAATAGGCTTTAAGGAAATTGCGTTACTTAACTACAGAGTGCTGTTAGATTTCCCAGGCTGTCAATCATCCTTTCTTGGTCAAACAGACACTACAAGTCACATTTTTGGTTTAGCTGAAGGCTCAATTTACAGCAGATACTGAAATAAAATATATCACATTCTTTCCAGGCCAAGAAGAATGCATGTCAACAGCAACATATTTGGTGAAAACACCCTGGACAATGATTCCCTTAAGGAATAGGGAGTATGTGATTGGAAAATACAGAATTGTAAATACAGAACAACATATTTATAACTTTGATAAATAAATGAATTGGAGCAGTTCTAGGGCCATATAAGCAGACCACAAACAGCTTGTTCCTAAGAGGGAGCAGAGGCAGCCGAGAGAATTAGCCACTGTGTAAGGGTGAATGCTGACAGCAAACATAGAAAGAGGGTTCCACGTTATGCAGAAGCAAGATGTGAAATGCAGCTGAAAGACTCTCAAGATTCAAAGTGTATGGAGTAATCTGCAATGCAGTGATAAAAATACAAGTGTATTTTGTCTAGACCAGTTTGTCTCTGCTTTTCTTTATCTATGTATTTTAGTAGCAAAAAGTAGCTGTAAACTTATGACACAGCAGCACATGCTTTATGTTTAGTATCTAAGATTTGCTTCTGAAAAGTTGACCCATATAAGCCAAAATTTAGAGTCAAGAGTTCATGAAATCCAGGAGACTTTGACAATCCCAAGTGCCAGTAGCTGGGTTATGGGTTATTAGCTCTCCGGCAAGTTGCCTCCAAGGATGTGTCTTCTGTCCCTGACGAAGGGCTGCAGTTGCAGGGAAACTTAGTTTGAAAGCCATCACAGCAGCTTCCAAAGCATCCAGCCAGGGAGGACTCGGCTATGGTTCTCACAGAGTCCTGATATCCCTGGGTGCCTTAACACTTTGCAGTCAGGAAAAAAAAAAAAAAGAAAGACGAAGGTTTAGCCTTATATTGCAGTAAGAATATAGGTTACCCTCAGAGATTAGTACAGTGAATGTCCTTTTAAAAGTCATTAAATCAGTTTTCCACAAATCAATTCTTATTGGCATTCCATTCATCTAGCCTTCTGTTCATCCTGGTCTGAGTAATAATCTTATTTGCTAATCTCAGTGACCCCAGGATAATAATGCTTCCTTTTCTTGCTCTGCATGTCTCTGGATAGTAATGAGTTGCCCTGTGCACGTGTACTTTTAAACCCTGGGTTAATAAGGCAATGACTTGTTTATTAGAGACAATCACATTTATGCCTCTCACTTGATGTTGTAATGTGGCATATTTCAAGAGATAAGTTTTATTTTCTGGAAATAGATGGAATTTCAGTATGATCAAAAGCTCTGAATCACGTACGGTTTTTGCAGTTTTGGTTCATCAAGGCCACAAGGAAGGGACAAGGGTTTTGGGGTGTTTTTCCCCAGATCCAGAGGGCTTACTGTTTGCTGAAGACTGTACTTTCCAAGTTAGCAAAATGAAAACTCCGTTGAGAGAGAGACGGTACAGATCGATATCTTATTGGACATAAAGGATAATTTGTGTGTACTGCTGGTTTATGGATGCCAGACGTAAGCATTTACACAACAGGTCATACGCCTGATGAGGACACCGCCACATAAAAAATTGGAAGTGGCCAATTTTTATGTTGAAACAGATCTCCTGCCCTGTGAATCTTACAACTAGAGGAATTTCTGTGCTGTTTTATAATTCTGTCAATTGCTTTTAAATGTACTCTCATCCTATTTGAGTTCCCTTTAACAATGCTAATTCTTTCACAGTCTCCTAGATTAAGTTGGCAGCCTTAGAAAACAGGCTCAGAAAACAAGTGATCACAAATGTAAACAGATCTTTTCCTCGGTGTAACCTGATAAATCAGAATAGAGAATCAACTGGTTTCATTCTGTAATGATTAGTACATCTCCATGTAAGCTAGTTTTTATTACAATACACAACATACAGTAGTAATATTTACTTTTAATAAATGGTTTTTACAAATGTGTGAACTCAATTCAAATGGGCACCGAATCAGCCATACAGAAACCACCCCCATAGACCCTAATCTTTGTCCTGCAAGGCAGAAAAAAATGCATAGTGTTTCTTATTCCATATACCTGGATCATAAATCAGGGTAATCCTTTTTTAGAAGTGTTTTTATTTCTCTTTGCTTTCTTGTATGGTGCAAGTCAGAATTCAGTCCTTCCTGACAACTAAAAGTACTATATTTATAATTATACATAATGAAATATTATTCATCTCTTTACTGATTTAAGCAGTTTAAGTAACAGTATGTCTAATAGGGTAAAATTGCTACCTTATTTAAATTGTCTCTACACATTTAAATACATATAAGAAAATGTCCAGACTACTTAGCCTTGAATTTTGCAGTTCTGTTTAGTGCTTTAACAGAAACAGTAAGAAATGAGCAAGAGAAAATAAGATGTTTGTTCTGAAAAACCTCATGTTCCACTGACTCATTTAAAGAGAAAAATTAAATATTTCTTTTAAAAAAATTACAGGAACATATTCCCACATATCTATTAAATATGTAGCAAAATATAATATTTTGTTATATTTCAGTGATTAAAGGGTATTTTATTATAAAACTAATAATTTTATCATTAGGAAATTCATAACTACCACTTCCTACTCTGAAAGACACTGTAGGAGAACTGAAACAGAGTGTCTTCACTGGGAACGTTGAAGCTATTACTCAAGTAAAATTCCAAAGAATGGTCTATTCAGAGTTATTTGCATATGCATTGTGTCTGTTTATACAATAGAAAGCATCACGGAAATTTAAGTCCAAATCTACAGAATAAACACATTTGTTTTATCCTCGTCTAACTTCTTATTTTCCTTGACCCTTTTAAAGGGGCCAGTTCTGTTTAAAGGGTGATCTTTAAAGTTGGAGTTCTGTACATTACCTTGTAGTATCAAGGCTGACTTTCTGTCAAAAGCTTTTTTCTTAGTGCGTTGCAAACAGCACTTTTATTGTATTTCATTGCCAATCAAAATACCCACCAGTGACAAAATGAGAATTAATTACTGTGTAGAAAGCAGATGGCATACATTTTTACACTGAAACTTTAGGTGCTTAGTAATTTTGGCAACAGTTTTTTTCTTTATATAACTGTATCATATTCATATAATTCACAAAATTCAGTAAATGCAATAGCACAGGTCTCTAAACCTATTTAACTAAAGGGTGTCATTTACAAAATCTTCACAGAAAATATTTTATAGTAGTTCCAGAACAAAATGTTTCAACATGAAACTCTGTATTCATGGTGAGAGCTCAGAGAATATTTTGTTCCATGTGGATCATAAGCGATCATATCCCAGCCTTCACTAACCCAGCCTAGAATAAATTTGTATACTACCCAAAAAATCTACCCAAACACAACAGAATTGAAGCCTAAATAATCATACCTTTATTTATTTTATAACATTTGGTCAGAATTAAATTTTCTTTCACAACACAGCTGAACAAAAGCTGTATTGATAACTCATTATAAACACAGTGAATCTCTGATTCTTATATTGGTTTTACATAAATAAACTGATATACCGTTACTATGTCTTTACTGCTGGTTGATGATAAAGTCTTCAGCCTGGGAGAGACAGTTTTAACACGTGATTGTCTACAAACATTCGTCAGTCATTGGAAATCTAAGCATAAGGAACGCTGGAATAAATAAGGATGAAACATCACCACAGGCCAAGCTCTGACCTTCTTCCTCAGTTTTCACTCAGCCTTCATTTAGGCAGGCTTCTCCTGGAGACAGTGGAACTCAGAAATGAACCATTGCCTACAGCACAGTATGTGGCTTGGTATCCAGTATCTGCAGGATGGTTAGGCTTGTCTTGCTTTCTTCCTCGCATTGGACAATGGTTGGTAGGACTCGCAAGTGGATGCATGCCGCGTTTCTTTCAGGTTTTCCATATTAAATGTTACACTTTCTCTAGAATGTCACACATTGTAGTCTGAGAGCTACTGCATTTTCAGCAAATGCATTGTCATCGTTCATTTATACTGAAAGTGACAAAGCTACATAAATCACCTTCTACTCCACTACAACCTCAATTCTGTGAAGGAGGAGGGTCAGTCTCCGTACTTCCCACTGCTTATACCATAGGACTTGTTCCTATAGGTCTGCTGCCAGAACTGGAACAAATGTCTGCTAATGGCAGCAAGTCCAAGAGATAATCAGATGTGTCACCCACCAAGGATATGACATAGGATCATTCCTGGCATGCAGAGTGGCTGCTTGTATGGAGATTCAAGGCATCAACAGGCCAGGCTTCTGGAAAAAAAACAGCCAAATGAAACGATTGAAATTATTGAAAAAATAGTTAATTCTTTTCCAAATCAAGAGAGATGGCTACATGCCTCCACGAATATTCCAGTTAGCCTATCCAAGAGAAATGTGGGGAACTTATGGAAACACCTGCTACCTGCTGGCTGCTTACTGTAGACTGATGTCTGCAAACATTCTTGACTTAAATGTGATAGCTGAATGCAGAACCTCTTCAGCTCATCTTGTTGGCTGTTTTCGGATGGATTTCTCTGCTGGAGCTGTCCCAACCTACAGAAGTAATTTCAGGTGTACTGCAAGGAGGATTTGAGTTTCAGATTCCAGCATTCTTTGTTCAGAACTCTGAGCTACAAATGCATCCCTTTGGCCTAAACACTATATAATTACTTGTGCAGCTCTAAAAACAGTGGCAACAGAAAGAGTTGATTGACTTAAAATATCTAAGACTTAGATGATTTATCAATGTAAAACTGTAGGAAATGGGTATAAATAAGAAATAACATGGTTTTGAACCAGAATTATCTACGGGCAAACCAAAATATCTATTTTGTTGATTATTTTGTTGTTACTTTACTTCCTGCTGTTTCTCTCGTGTTTTTCAAAACACCAAAGTTTCATGTTTTTTCTCTTTTATTCTCATCCTATCTAGTTCATTTTCTTCATTGAACAACTTGTTTTTTTGAATTTGTCTTTCATAACTAATGCCCTCTGTGCACTACACAGAGATGGAAAGAACTCTATTTAAGAGAGTTGCTCCTACTAAACAATAAAGAAATTTGAAATAATAATAGCAGAACACTCAAGCTCTCCAGAGTTAAGCATCTTTCTGACAATGGTGCATAAACCGTTAATTCCTGTAAGATGTTTGTATCCTTGGCTCTTCCTGACTTCAGTGTGGGGTGCAGGAACTCAGCCCTGTGCCAGATGAAGTATTGAATTCCTATTTCTTCAGAAACTGTACTCAATTTCCTCAGTCACCTTTAAGGCATTTGGGAAGAAACTTACATTTTAAAGGTCAAATGGAGCAAAATCTAACCACTAGTACAAAGTAGTTGTGGCACAATGGTAGATTAAAATGGCTTTTGTAGCTTCATTGTGGCTCTTTTTGCAAGAAAAGCTACCAGATAACAAAATGTTATGTAAGTATTGCTTCCACCACATCTTTAGAAATACATGGAATACAAAATTCAGGTAAAAGCCCAAGCTACACTGCACCATTCTTTTTTTAATTTATTTCCTTCTGTTATTGCTCTCACTACTCAACAGGTAAGTTACAGATTTTACCTTGTTGAACCAGTTGCAAGATTGTTGAAGTATATAAAGCACCATTTGGCTCCATTTCTGTCAAAACTGCTAAATCACATTTGCTCAAGTTGTGAAAGAGTTCATTCGTAACAAATGTATTGATCTGTTCATAACCAGTTTAGCTGAAAGACTGCTCCATAAAAGGGACCTCCACTGTCTGCAGATTTATAATCCCACAGTAATGAGAGGTTTGAACTGCATGAGAGACCACCAATGTTTTCTTATGAACCCATTATTTGAAGCTACTGTGCTTTAATGTGGTATCCAGAATGGAACGAAATTTTGTCTTACTTAAAACTTTCCACTTATATGTGCAACTGGGATATTGAAATCATGGATTTCCTTACACATCCCACAAAGCAAAACCACTAGCATAGCCAGCATCTTCCCTCTTTAGCTGAAAAAGCATATATATCACGTCTGTATCCCGAAAAAGTCTTTATTCAGCTAAAGTATTTCAGCAAAATCTAATGCCAAGTTCAGTATCTATATATTTCTGTACATTTTCCATCGAATTTCTTGGAATACTCAGATGTTATTTTCAAAATGTTATGACATGTATTTTGAAATGCCTGCATAAGATAAGGTGGTCCAGTTGGAAATCTTCCCTTCACTCTGTGACTTTTTCAGTGGAAGAAAATTGACTCCCTGAACAACGTGGGTAGCCTCTACAAAGAGCATCCCTTGGTTTGCTGAGAGGGCACTGTTGAAGTCTCACATGTCTCTGCCAAGCCCCCATAGTAGAATGGGGTGAATAGGAATCCTGCTGTATTAGCAGGTTTATCTCCAGCCCACAGCACTGTCAACAGCATTTGGGACAAGGTCTCAAATACAGATCAGGTTTATGAGGTTAAACCATGTATAAATGCTTGTATGGTGGACTGATGCTAATGACTAAGAATCTGTTCTCTGCTAGCAGAAATGGTGCCTGGAGATGGAAAGGGGGAGAGAGGAAAGTTCTTAGAGGAATGAATCTGGAAACAACCTTCACAACAGCAACAAATCCCTGTGTGCTCTGATCACTATAGGTTTTTTAGAGGTATGTGACAATTTGGAGCTTAACACTTGAAATCCTTATGCCGATAACTGAGATTTCAGTATATTGCAGCCTTGAATAGATCCTCTACTCTTTAATTTTGGGATGCCAGACTCAATCTGTGCTAAATTTAGTATGTATTGAATTTGGACCTGTGTATTTTAGATCTAAGCACTTTTAGAAGAGAAAGCATAGGCTGCCAAAAGAAGACTTTGCATCCAGTTGCAATGAGAGAGCAATGTTATTGTTTTGATCACACCTAATCTAGCAACAGAACAGCTGAATCTCTGCTGTAAACCAGAACTATGATTTAAAACCAGAAAAGATCATTAATAATTTCTGATTTGAGAAACAACCATAGCTCTTTCACTGAGAGGCAATGAAGGATGAAGGACAGAAGAGAAAAAGAGAGGGAGATGGTATTCAGCGTGGAATGATTATGATGCAGTCCTTTCTTCTACTTCTTTTTTCTGTGTTTCACAGCTTCATATCTCCAGAAATGATTCCTGATAACACAGGGTAGTGGACAATATCTTATATGTCACTAGACTCAGATTCTACTTTGCTTGATCTGAATGATACTATTTCGAAGAGCTATGGTTTAGCACTGCACACTGCAAGCTAAGTTGTACATTTTTGAGGGTTTCTGTGCATCTTCTGATATTTTATTGCTGAAATGTTCCCTTTGCCTCAAGATTATTCCTCTCCTGTCAACATTTAATGAACAAAACAAGGGAGAATCTACCCTTAAGTTAAAAAAAAGTCTTTAATAGCCTCAGGATAGGTGATAATTAGTTTTCATTTATTTTACTTCAATTAATCTACCCAACATCTATTCTGTGTACGTATAATTAAAAAATAGAAAAGCGAAGAAACAGAGACAGAAGATGTAAGAAAAGGAAAAAAAATACCAAAAGGAATGATCAAAGCTAGCAATCACTGAAAAGAGAAATATGCTTTTTTATTAAATTTTGTCTCATTTATCTTTCCTTTTTCTTTTTCATAGAATCATAGAATCATAGAGAGGTTTGAACTGGAAGGGACCTTAAAGATCATCCAGTTCCAACCCTGCTGTCATGGGCAGAGACACCTCCCACCAGACCAGGCTACTCAAGACCACATCCAGCCTGGCCTTGAACACTTCCAGGAAGAGGACATCCACAGCTTCCCTGGGCAACCCGTGCCAAAGTCTCACCACCCTCATGTTGAAAAATTTCTTCCTAAAGTGTAATCTAAACGTTATCTCTTCTAGTCATTGCCCCTCATCCTACCACTACACACCCTTGTAAAAAGTCCTTGTAGGCACCCTTCAGGTACTGGAAGACCGCTGTGAAGTCTCCCTGGAGGCTTCTCTTCTCCAGGCTGAACAAGTCCAACTGTCTCAGCCTGTCCTCATAGCAGAAGTGTTCCAGCCCTATGATCGTCTTTGTGGCCCTCCTCTGGACCTGTTTCAACAGCTCCATATCCTTCCTGTGTTGGAGATTCCAGAACAGGACACAGTACTCCAGATGGAGTCTCTTGAGAGCAGAGTAAAAGGGGAGAATCAATTCCCTCAAACTTGCTGGCCAACTTCTTTTGATGCAGCCCAGGACAGAGGTGCACATTGCCAGCTTAAGTAGAGCTTGACATCAATCAGCACCCCTAAGTCCTTCTTTGCAGGGTTGCTCTCAATCACATCATTCCCCCGCCTGTATTGAAACCCGGATTGTCCCAACTCAGATGCAGGACCTTGTACTTGGCCTTGTTGAACCTCATGAAGTTCACACAGGCCCACTTCTCGAGCTTGACCAGGTCCTGCTGGATGACATCCTGTCCTTCTGGCATGACAACTGCACTGCTCAGCTTGGTGTCATCTGCAGACTTGCTGAGAGTGCACTGGATCTCGCTGTCTATATCATCAATGAAATACTAAACAGCACTGATCCCAGTACAGAACCCTGAGGGAATTTTCAATCTGCTTTAGTTTACCCATTGAAGACTGATCATCTCTCATTCACAAACAAGATCAAATTCATCCTCTCTTTTGTACATTAGCTTTACTAAAACAATCTTATGCAAAACCAACTAACTCTACCACATTCAAAAGGGCTGTTAAAAGATAAGTCACTGCTTCACACACAGAAAGCTATCATGAACTATGTTTTCATATACTGGGCGTAATCTGCCCTCAGCCTCCATTTTGTGAGATCCCTGAAAGAGCAAGAGCACAAAGGCTTTCCTGCTGACACCAGGATTTCCATGTAGCACCTCACCATTCTGCAGTTCCTCAGACAGTTCCACCATCCAGTCTGCCAAAAAGGCTTGAAATTCTGAATGCAGCAGGTATCTTGCCTGCCAGAAGTCAAAATACTTCAACTGCAGCTGCTACGCTTCTTCACTTTCCCCATTCTTCCCTCTTCCAAGATATATTTCTTCACTGAGTAACTTGAAACATCTGATTATCATTTGTGAGGATTCTGGTGCTGCAAATGTGTTATTCCACCACAACCAGTCACTACTGACATAGTCAGAAGGGAAACTAAGTTATTGCAGTTGTGTGTTATTATGTGTTAGCTGAAATGACCACATCTCTTATCCTCTGGTTTTATGACCTTGTAGGCACAACAGCTAGAAAAATTGACGTGCTTATTCTGGAAAGGTGGCAGTAAGATTCAAGAAGTTCATACAAAGAGTATCGTAAAAGGCACATGAGTTACTGTAGTTCCAAGGTGGAGCGTTACCGGCAACTCCAGGGATTAGCAGGCCCAATCCCCACATATCAACATGTGGGGAGTTCTAATACTGCACTGATAGCTTCATAGCTGCCTACATGATAGTCTGCTCGCATTCCTACAACAACCTCATCTATCCAATGACCACAACTTTTTTTCTTGTGAATTTGGACTGAAATGGCAAAGAAGAAAAGTAGACAAAGGTCACTGGCAAGTGTAGTCAGCAAAATATCAAAGATTTGAAGAGGGTTGTTGGTTTTTTAGTTTCTTACTGTTCCAACATATAAGAAAGTCTCAGAAAAGTTGCAGTATTGCCAACTTGGATATATTTTCTGAAATGTTTATGAGATTTATGAATTGAGCTTCTGACCTTTGGCATTCATTTTTCAAAACAAAATCAAGTGATACTTCACAGAAAGTAAGTGCAAAGTGAAAAGGACCATCTTATAAGGATTTCTCTTGTAGGGTTTTCCATTCCTGTTCTTCAACTTTTTAGTCCAAGTCTTGTTGTAAAATGGGAAACCAAGAAGAATACAAAAATGATAGTCAGAAGTGGCTTAATAAAGAGTTTCTTTTCTGCCTTTGACATAGTACAAACCTTTATCAAATATTGTCATCATGTCCTCGTTTGCAGGAAAGGGAAGTATGAAATCATTGCCTTCTCCAGAAACAAGCAGCCAAGCCGACATGTCACAGCTCCTTCTCAGGCACTGGAGTCACACACACAGTATCATAAGGTTGAAAAAGACCTCTGAGATCATTGAGTCCAACTTTCTCATGGGGATGATGTTTGCATTCATGGCTGACAGAGGAATCAGTGAGTCTGAAATCAGCACATAAATCAGTTTCCCATCTTCCCTCAGCCTTTCACAGATGACTAGCAAGTAACCTAGACCTCCTCAGCCTTCTAGAAATACCTGAATGGTCAGAAAGGTTTTATCAAGCTGTGTGGCACCAACAACAGATTTTGTCTTGAGAAGAGTAGGCAGAAGATAAGAGTAAACCTGAATGAAAGAATTTTCCCTGTAGATATGCCTGTTTTCCTTACGTACTTGCATTTTAATGCAAAGTATTTGCTTAGGTTTAAGGTTACACAGTCAATGTAACCCAGTAAGTACATATACCCTCAGAATGTAAAAAAATCTTACTATTTATAAATTCTCTGTTGGAAGGCCTGGTAGCTTTCTAAATGTGTGTTCTCAGCCGCAAGAGAGGGCTGCTCTCTAAAGGCAGACAAACTTGGAGCTAGAAGAGTTATCAAGGCAAAGAACTTCCCTCCCTGTCATTCCCATCCTACTCAGAGCAGAGCAGGTCTGTTGACGATGACCACAGCTGGCCACAACACAACTGAGCAGGCAAGTCCGTAGAGAGTACACAGGGCACAGTTCAAGGCAGGGAGCCAGCTCAGCAAGGACAGGTCAGGCCAGGGAGTTGCAAGGCACAAGCATGTGCCCAGGCACAGCTGCAACGTAGGGACCAAGGAGGTAAACCCTTGTCCAAGGAAGATTAGGCTCCCCTCAGCTCTTCTCACTGCCTTGGTGTATTCACAGTGTTCCCAGTGGTCAGATTCAAGGCTACACGGCTGCATCACAGCGACACTGCTCTTGAGCATCAGCATCCAAACCCTTAAGAGGGGAATATACTTTAGACACTGAGAAGCACTTTGTTTTGTCCTCAATGATCTTTCCAGAATGGAGGCAAACATGAATTTCTTTGTTTTCCCAAGCATTTATTACTTCTTTCATTCCTAAGTCACTCCATCTACATAAGTATAAAAAAGATCATCAATGAAAATGTGTCATTAATTAGCACAACTCACCTGCCTATTCAAACGGATACGGAAGTATTGATTTCAATCAAAACTTTTGGTAGCCAAAACTAAATAAGACACCCTGGAAGTTTTGGTGATATCATCACTACATGGACCAGTATCCATTGTCACCGAAACTTCAGTAGTAACAATCTGTTGGCATCTTACTTGTAAGAACTAATGATTTTTACTATACAGCAGATTAACTAATAGATATGAAGTAATCATCAAAATGTTGGAAGGTCAGGCTTAGCTTGATTAAACACTTTAAGCATAAACGTTTATCCAAGCTCTTACAAAGCTCCAGAGTCAGCAAAATATAACCGAAAAATGCACAGTACAATTCAAATCATGACTGTTTCCCAGAACTGAAGAAATATGTAAAAATGATAAATTGGACATGTTAAGAAAGACAAATTCTATATATAAGAACCTGAAAACATCTAGCTTTAGTGTTGGTAAAAATGTTTATGTAAGGGAGTGATTTTGTTTAAATGAGTTTTGTCAGATGTGGTGTATTTGAGTATGGATTTGTATATAAGAAACAAGAAAGTAAGATTCAATGAGTGAGTACAAAAACTAAGGGAAAGCACTAAGGAAGTAATCTAGTTGTGTATAGATTATTAATTGAATAAGAAAAAAATAAAATTACATAATAAAATTGTCTTCAACAGCATTTCTGCTCATTTCAAGCTTTTTGTGAATTGTGTTGCTTCTTAAATGTTCAGAAGGCTTCTATGATGAGGAAAGATAGGAACTCTTAAAAACATTTGTTCAGCTCCTTTGAAATAAGAATTTAATTTGAAGTGCTGAAGAAGCATTGCAAAAAATTGATTATCTTTCTCTTACACCTAAGCTCATTTTAAATTTATTTAATAAACATTCAGTTGATAACATACTTTAAAATCATCCACATAAAGTCACAGTTCTGTATCTCTTCAGCAACATAAGCTACTGATGTTATGACATTGAACATACGTCTGTGAAACTCAAACTTGGGACACCTCTCACAGTGCCAAGGAAAGTTCAATGTGTGTCTTATCTCCAGAATTCAAGGACAATTAGCCTACCCACCAGATGTATAATCCTAGACAATGATTGCAACTCAGTTTCATTCATCAGGCAAAAAAGATCTTTCAAACACTAAGAGAGGTTACACTTTACAGAGCACTGGTCCAAGTCTGTCACATGAGGAAATCAGGACTTCTCAAGCATAACAGACATCTGGAATTGCTGCATTTTATTTTTTCTCCTTATTCAGAAAATTTGGAAAAAATTACGTTTAACTGTGCCTCTCAGGAATCTTTCAGAAGTTGATAATATTTAACAAAGTTTACAGGGCAGCACAGGTAAAAAAAAGGAATGTGGAAGAAGCAAAAAGAGATCACATAAGGGGAAAAAATATAGAACGTATTCAGAATATGGGTCTCAGTAGCCTAAAGGAAAATCAAAGAAGCATGCACAGAATCATAGCTTTCATATTCTTTTTTGCAATTATGTCAAGAAAAATTTATAACTAATTTAAACCCTGAGGAACGAGACACAGCTTAAAAAATTATAAAATTATTCAATGGGTTTAGATCTTTTTCTATTTTCATCTCTACCAGACGAAGTGAAAAATAATCTGATATGAATGGGATTAAAGAAATGTCTCTAGAGAGCAGTTGTCTTCTCTGTCTTATTCATCTGATGGCCACTACAATTGAAGTTCTTACATGCTTCAATAGTGAAAGTAGACTGAAAATGCAAAGAAAATTAAAGCATCCAATGCCATCTCCTTAGAAAAATTTCACCAATAATCCTAAACTCATAATTTACAGAAGCAACAATATTCAATAATTTTGTGCTGTTTCTACAGTACAAGTAATAGGTTTGGGGATTTGGGGACATTTTTATTATCTCACTGCCTTCTGAAGCTGCTGTTATCCACAGTTTTCTTCAGTCTTCCTAGTCTTAATGTAAAGATAGGGCTTACCTTTACGATTACGAATAACTGTATAGTGATGCAAAAACTTTGCCCCATCTCAATCATACTTGCCAGAATGCCTGGAAGATTCTCAGCCTCCTCTGCAACAATATGCTCTTCATTCCACACTGTATTCCCAGACCTGAGCTACCTTTTCTCCTTTTGTTTTAGCAGCCATAACATTGAGTCATCATGCCTTCCCTTACTTTTTATGACCGAGAGGGAAAACATTCCTCCTGGAAGTCTCGGATGCTCAAATCATCAGGTTTTTTCACCAGGCTTTCTACCCTTGGACTTGGCCTCCTGTTTCCATCCAATTGTCCTGAATTTATGCGCTTTGGGCAGCTCAACCAAATCAGTCCCCAGACCACTCAGAAACCAGCCAAGCTCCAGGAATCCTATCTACATATTTAAGGTTTCATACAACAAAGGGGAAAAGGAGGGCAGAGGGGAGCTGTCAGGTTAGCGAGGCTTCTCTTCATGATTCCTCAGGGGCAAAAAATAGCACTCTAATGATTTAAACAGCCTGATGTGTGTTGTCAAGGCCCATAAGTCAGCACCAAAGACTTATATGCAATATACCCCACAGCAGCTAAAAAATGCATTTTCCATAAAACAATACTATTATTCACCTAATATTCCCACAAATCCAGCCAAGCCCTTTAGTAGTGACCAGTTTCAATAAGGTAACGCTCTGGAGATTGGTTATTACTACACACTACGCCCTGTAGAACAGCTCTATAATAATGATCTACCTGAGAAAAATTCTTTTCCACATACTTCTTTTCTTTGGTCTCAGAAACTAAATTTCCACAATATCAAGGTATTTTAAAATTAATTTAATATTCACTGTAAGCAAAGTAGATTCTTCTAATTTAACACGTTTCCATAGTGTTAAACCTATAATGAATACTTATCCTAGAGATAACGGGCAACCAAAATAACAATAATAATGTATTTATTAGAATTTAAAAGCAGTACAATACATGCATATTTTATTAAGCCTTCTTAAAGAGAACAAAAAGCATTTATCTGTTAGTAGAGATAACTTCAGTGTATCTCCACCCAGCTGAAGCTAGCACTTCTGTTTTCTCTGATGCACAAGACATATCAAGGAGACAGAAAACTGATTTGCTCCTCTGTTTCAGGGACATCTGTCATGAAGAGATTCCCAAACTTGGTGAGGCAGTGTTAGTGTTGCCCAACAAAGTGTATCTATGCCAGCCCACTGCATATTGGCAAGCTGTGTCTGTCTCGCAGTGCTGCTGTCTGTAGGAGACACCTACTACGTCAACGTGATATTTGCTCTCTAGCCAGCGTGTCTGCCACCACCCAGCACCTACTCTGGTGAAATCCACCACCAATAGGATGTCTTTTCCTATTGGTTACCTAGGAAGCTGCTCAGTGTTCACAGTAAAGTTCCACTGAATTTATCTGTAATTTGAATGGGACTACTCTTCATCTGCAAGAGAAGCACGATCTTAGAAGAGGATGTGAGCCAAGGAAGAGTTTGGTTACAAGCATTTCAGGTTTTTCTAAATCAAACCAGAGCTAGTAGGAGATGCAAATCAGTAATAACGCTTTCTGTGTAACCAACTGCTGTTCCTGTCACTTAGCCAAGCAGAGAAGTTGAGGGTCACTACATTTTAATACAGGCTCTCTGAACTTTCAGTGCTATTAAGACCTCATGAGTCACTCAAGGTAATGATTCCAAATGGGGGGGAAAAGTAAGGCAGATAATGGAGCCTGCAGGCATGGAAGAGATTTTATTATCCCTGGGAGATGCTATACAAAAATGTCAAACTGGACACCAACTGAAAAGTGCTGGAACGACTGTCTTTCTATACAAGTGAGTACATGCTCAAAATAAATTCTTTAAACTAACATTTATTTTAATAACAGCCAGAGGGATTTGGAATGAGGGTGTGCAGGGAGATTCCCATCTGATATTTACTCTAGTCATTATTTTTCTGTAGACTGAACTGAATGAAAAGTAATTATATATTTCTTTTACTTTTTGGATCCTAAACCACTATAAAAGTACTGTTCACCTAAAATTATGTGGGATGCAGTGCAGCAACTCTTCTTCTCCAGAAGATCCTGCTACCATGAGCCATTTTTCCAGCCTATTTCCCCTCCTTCTCTATGAAACTTCCTCCCTGTAACTTCAGTTTTGTTTTGGTTTGTTTGTCTTTTATATTTTACACAAAGAAATTCTAAGAGGAAAGGTGTCATCTCATTTAGGTGTCCTCGCCTGAAAAACCCCTCCATTTCCAGAAGTAGAAAGCAAACACTGTTCTGCCTGTTTTGGAAAGGCAAGAAGTAGTAGCTTAAATATCCATTAGATTCCTCAATTTCTGAGTCAAACATCTTAATTAATAAGGTACTATTAATGTGACTTTTAGTAACAAGTCAAAGGTCAGAATCACCACTTTGAGATGTAAGTTTCAACTCATTTGAAGCTGTGAATATATTTGGATATATACCAAAAACTAAAATTAAGAACATAATCAAAACCACACTTGCCTGCTAAAGAGTTAATTTATATTAAAATTAAACCTGTCTGTCAGGTTTAACAATAGAAAGTTGAGGTGCTTTGTCATAGTCATGGCCCAAGGCTCAAGGATGCTTCAGGTAATCATTTGGACTTTGGTGTTTCCTAGTCAATGCTGCCTCAAACTCTGCTCTGCAGGTTAATATTTAGACATGCTACTAATTTTTTTCTTTTCTTTTTTTTTTTTATTTCCCTGTCAGAAGTTTCTGTAATATGCACAGAATAGATATGAGAGGGATTTTTGTGGTTATTATCAACAAGTTGGTTTCCTTTTTTATTTCAGAGACATCTAATTTCCTGTCTCTACTGATGTATCTAAGGGCAAAATGAAGTTCCAAGAAATCCCCACTTCATCACATTTCATTACAGGTCAGGTTTGTGTTCCTAAATTTTATAGGAGATGATATTAGTCACACAGGTCCTTGTGACTGATTACTTAATATATTCATACTTGAGAATTGTACTTGAGCCAGTCCTGAACAACTGCTGGCAGTTTGCTGCACCATTATTTAAAGATATAAATTGTGTCTCCAAAGTCCTATATTTACATTTCATGTCCAGTTTACTTTTTATTCATATAAAAGCAGGTAATCTGGCAAGTAGATTACCAGACCGCTGTAAAAATTTTTTTGCTTTTTTTTCTGAATGCTCTGTGCAGGTTTCTGCTTATTTCTCTTTCAGTTTGAGAGACCGTATTCATGTGTATTATTTTTGCTTTAGTAGAAATTACATCTACTTGCCACTGAACACATGCAATTAGGACTGGTTTTGTTCAGCCTAGTTTAGAACATGGGAAATATTTTCCCTCATATTGCCAATATAAATTCTTAAAAATAAGGCACCTTCTTCAAAAGGCATTTGTTTTCTTCAATTACTTTTTTTTTTTGGAAAAGAGGATTGTCTTTTAAAACCATTATATATGAACTCATATACTTTCACAAATTTATACACAGTCTTCACTAATTAATACAGAGCTAGATTTCAAAATAAATGAGAAAACTGTAGGATTTAGCACTGTTTTCTTCTCTCCCTTCTGAACTCTCTGGGTGCTAAATGGTAAATTAAAGATAATCTCTATCTACCAATTTAAAAAGTTATCACTCTCTGCCGTCTGCTCCTCCTTCTGCAGGAGTCATATCTCAGCTGAAAAAGTCCATAATGTCCACACCTTTGTGTTTTAGTGAGGAGGAAGAAAACATCACCCTGCGGCATATGTTGGCAGAAGGACAAATAGGAAAGGAGACAGAACTTCTAATCATTACGATGTGGCTCTCTGGACAGCTCTGTGGTGGTCCATCACCAGCATCCAGAGCAGCACCAATAGGATCTAAGAGGTGACGAGCAGAAGGACCACCTCAGGTTTCTCCTCAGCCCTTTTGTAATATATTTGCAGTCCCTTGTTTATCCAGACTCGCTATGCACAGCTTGAACTTCACCATTTATGCATGCCATTTCTAATATAAAAATAAATATTTAGGTATGTTATTTCTACGGGTAGTGTAAATGAAAAAAAAACAGTTTGCTTTCTTAAAAATATTCTATTTAGATGTAGAAAACTTACTCAAGAAATGGTAGGAACCGTGGTATCGTTTTCATAAAAACACAGACATTGTGAATAGCCACAGTGTCCAAAGGGCTTAAGGCTCAAAGTCAGGGATCAGTTACACTATAAAGTACCACTGAATTTAGACATCAAAAAGCATGAACAAAATCTACACTTCAAAATTGTCCAAAATGCCTGAGGTTGTCCCTTAAGAAAAATGCATCACGTTGCCTGACTGGGATTCCTGACAGGGACAGAGGTTTTTTATAAGTAGATCCAGTTCAATAATTACAGTAATTAAACCTGCAAAGGGCCCAGCAGAAGCGATGCTAACATCAGGCCAGCTGTTTCACAAAGGAAAAACATGATATAAAGTCAGAATTCCCCAGTCCCATGTTCTTTGTAAGACAGACATCCCAAGTCTCCCACAAAAAAAAAGGAATAAAACCACATAATTTTGTGTAATGTAACTGTTATTCTACAGGAAGACAAAGAGACCCTGAAATGCAGATTTATGACTGAAATCGAACCAGATTTCTGGAGCACTTTCATATACAGCTTCATCTGGGTAGATTCAAAAGGAAATACATTGCAAACGAAAATCCTGTAAAGAACATAGCGTAAGGAAAGAGACCATCAAATCTCTCCGTTTCTTTCTGTCCCTAGGATGGAATTTTTGTAGTGTTACAATCTTTGCTTTGAATACAAAATAAAACAAGGAGCAAGGCTGATTATGAATTATAACTGTCAGGGTCAGCTATAGCTTTCATGTTTTGCTGCTACACTACCTTCAGAATTCTGAAGACTGAAGTAAGCAGAAGTTAAACACATGGGAAGTTTCAGTGTCAATGCTTTTTTTTAATACTAATGGCACCATGAAAATGTTTGATAACTTTTTTAATGAGTTTTTTTTACCTAGTTAAAGATTAGCTATGACTAATGCAGTAGTCACTCTGTATTTATATTTCTAATAAAATACACTGTTGTAATAAGAGTATATCTTTATGCTTTTCATCTAGTTATACATTTTTGTACTGACAAAGTAATGTTATATCATAGATTTGCTACACAATAACATCAGGCAGTAATCTTGTTCCTCAGACAAAGTTTAACATTGATAAGACCAGTAACTTCAGGAAGTAGATTGTTCAAGCTTATAAAATACATTCTCTTCGTGTTGCAGATACTGAGAAAATAAAATTCCTTAAAATTAGCTGGTGCTTTTAAGGTTTACGTAACAAAGGGAACTGCTAGATCTACATTTCTATTGAATGAAAACTTAGAATTTTGTAACAAAATACAACATCAGTGAATTCCATTAGTCCAGTAATGGTAAAAAACCAAGAGGTCTTGTTTCACAATGCACAATCATGTTGTCTTTGGAACTGAAATACTTTCTAATGAATCACTTCTACAAAGTGAAAATCAAATAATATTTGAGGAAACATGTAATCTTCATATAAAATCGGAAGACATCAAATCTTCCACGCAGCATTAGATGAAATTATGGGCAAAAAAAATAAGCAAAGAGCTCAGCTTTCTGAGTCTGAATGAAGGTGGTCTTTGAGCCAAAGGCTGGAGAGCTGTGCACGGGGGCAATTTATACTGACCTCTAGACTGACCTGTAGGCAGTTCACGTAAGGACCTGAATGTAGGAAGGATTTGAGCATATCTGCTCTCAGATGAGAAAAACTCTGCAGCTGCCACAATTATTTTTTGTCAGTGTGATCTGCTTGCAAAGAGACAAATGTCTCATGTTTTTCTAGGCATTACCTCTGTCTTCCAAGGTATCTCTGTATTTACCTCTATAATAACTCATATGGAGAGTATGTTGCTATCGAGCAAAGGTCTTCCACTTACATTTTAGTCTGACTCAAAGGATATGAATAGGAGACATCATATACATTAAGAAACGTTTTTTACGAATCAACAAACCACAGAAACAATAAAGGAAAGGACATCACAAATCTCCAGAGATTTGATTTAAATATAAAGTGGGATTCACTTAGTATATTTCATTTTGTATGCAGTTCCAAGCAGGAATATTGAAGAAGCTAGTACACTATAATCTATTTGGTTTAGGAGAATGCTAAAAGAAGGTGTGGTTGTATAGGAATAAAAACTGAAAGTGATTTTATAAAACTTTAAAATAAATCTTTTTTGTGATAGGAATTTCTATAAACAACATGAATATATATTTTGTAAATAAACTTTACTATTATTTTTATGATAAAGCACAAATGAAATGCTGAGAAATATCCAGAATTTTCTGTAAAAATAAAGGTGTTTCCCAAAGACTGAAACAATGCATAATTTGGAAGACACTTTTAACTAAAAGCTCACATCTTTTTAAAAATTCCACTTTTAATAACACCAGTGTACCAAATAATTTCCAGATTTCAAGAGGATGAAGGAGTGGCTCATGAAGTTTTGCAGGGATCTTGCTGACCCTAAATGGAGGAGATATTTTTGTGGGGGCAGGAAAAAATTTAGATGAGAAGATGGGGGAGTCCGAGCATTAGGTTGTGCGTGTATATTATGTGTATGCCTCAGTTTATCTGCTATGTAATACTTTGCCTGAGTTCATAAAGTATGATAGAACATGTTAGGGAGAGCAAATAGGAAATAAATAGCTAAACAAGAATATCAAGTTCCTGTTCCTCAGTGATCTGACCTGCATGTTTCCGGAAAGACTGCAGGCTAATTTTGCCAAAGCTATTAAAATACAGAACAAAATTAATCATTCAAGTGTCCCACAATGAGGGTAAAAATGGATGAAGAGGAGTGGCTTATTAGGAAAAAAAAGGCAATCAGGATTTCCTTAGGATGCTTTTGAGACAGCTGTGCTCATTCAAACTCTAGGCAGGTGACACCCTGCAGGCAATTGATGTAATGGTTTGAACCCTTTTTCTCTGCTGTATGCGGCTGCTGGGTGAATGGAAAATAGATCTGTTTGTTCCTAACTTAATCACAGATCCTTGAAAGGCATGACCTGTCAACCCTCAATTGCAGTTTTGCCTTCATGTTGATATGGCTGGAAGAAGTCAGGGAATAGTTAGGGAGTCTTTTTAGTGTCTGGTCTAAGAAGCCAAAAGAGGTTTTCCTTGACGTATGGATATATCTGAAGGGTATGTATTAGATCAGTGGCAAGCTGGAACTGTGCGGAAGCGGGAATAAAGACCTCTTTTAGATCTGTAACAGGATGGTGGATGGCGGAGGTCTGTGATCGTTGTGGAACTACCTAGAGAACAGTGACCAGCAGCCTTTGATACGGGGAAAAGCGAGCAAGAGTCGCACTGAGAAGGACACCTACTATAGAAACAGTGTGGGGGGAAATCGCATTCTGTGATTATTGAATTTTCACTGTGTTTTCATGAAACCACAAAGATTTGTTTATAGAAATATTCCCTAGGTGTATTTTCACACATAGAATTTTTGTCAAAAGACACATCCATCAGAGGACTATTTCCTCCATAAAAATATTTCTTTATCACAGTGTAACATTGACAAATTCAAAAAATGTATGATCTTTGTGAACTTCCAGGACTCTTGCACCTATGGAAAACATAGTTTATCTTATACTGCAAATATCTGAACATATTTTGGTTTTGACATACATAAATAATAACATACTCTTAACAGCTCGATGGCTCTGTAACCAGATATTATTTGCTATGACCTTTAAAAAAAGAAGATGCATTTGCACAATTGCAAAATCAAAACTTTTAGCAGTCATAGAATGAAATCAACAGAAAAGAAAAGCTAAGGCACAGCTCAGCACAGGATTGCCCTTGCTATGAACTAGCAACTGGTGTCATTAAGTGTTCTGTTTAGACAGACTTGGCAGTAACAGTTTCCCACTGTGTTTGAGTCAAAAAGAGTGAAAATAAACTTCTGCTCTGCATATTATTACATAAAAATGAATGAAGTGTTTGGAAATTTGCTGATGAAAATGATTTTACTGTGTTACTGCACTAGAATCCTTCTTTCTAATGCTCTGATGTTTCAGTCTATTTTTAATTCGGCAAAGCCATTTGTAGTAAAAGCGGACTGGTTTTTTTTGACTGAAATCAAGAAATTTGAAGAAAGTGGGAGGAGAGGAAGAAGACTAAAATGGAAATTTTTGAGGTGTTGACAAAATAAATACAAAAAACACTGGAAATTTCTTTTCAGGGTGTCCTTGTCTTATTTTAGGGATCTTTAAACTTCTTGTCTCCTTCTTTTCTAAGTTAGACATGTAAGTCTGAAATACATAAGGTGTCAACCAAAATTAAAATACCAGGTACATAATTTTTTGAATGTTGCTTAAATGGTTTCATGCCTCCAAAATGAAATATTTTAATGCAAAAGAATAAAAAATAAAAGCTCTGTTCTTTAGAAAATCTTCTCTTTTACTATTTCTTCTCATTTAAAACAAACATACGACACAGATTCTGAATCTATGCCTGATTTACATTTTCCACCTACTGAATTCAGTGCCATAAAAAAATTGTTCCACTCTAAATGAAAGAGTTATTCTGATTGTCTTTCATGCTTCACTCACCATCTCTGTGTTCACAGTTGTCGCTTTGGCGTGCGGTGTGTAATGATAAGAGGGAACCATGCTCCAGCAGAAACGTGAATAGGGCACAAGTGTCAATGAGAATGGCAGGTTTGCCACCTTCTGAAGGGATGTGGAGTGCAATCCTTTCCTCTATGATAGTGAGGTAGTATTAGCTTTTGTGGCATCTTCACAGCTTTTGTATGTAGAGGTGGCATTAATTTTGAAGAATCATTCTGAATTCATTGTGGCCATCTCTGTGTATAGATCACTCACAAACACATGAAGATGTCTTAACCCCTTCTTTTGCCCTGGAGAGGAAATTCAGGACAATCTAGCTACAATATTATACAATTTTTGGTAAATTTAGACATATTCTGCTCTTTTCTCATTAATCTTCTTGATGCGCTGGCCATCACAACTGCTGTAAGCAATGCCAGCACAAAAGACAAGGTTTTTTCAGTTTTACTGAGCCAGTAATGGAGAGCACAGGATGTCCAAATCCAGTATCCTGTATGTGAATCCAAATGAGAGACATCTGTAGACATACAGCAGGATATATGCTATCCTGTAAGCCCTAGAGCACATATGAGGTTAATTGTTTTTCAGTTTCAAAAATACCACTTTTCTAAATCCAGTATTATTTGTTTTGAAAAGACATAAAAGAAGGAAACAATAGATTGTGCAGAACCAAACAACTGAGTTAAGACATCGGCATCACAAGAGTGGGATTTGTGCCATACTGAAAAGCTCATTTACCAAAAGGGTATTTGAAAATTACAATAAGTATGTCTTCAGTACTTATGAGTCTTGAAAGGAACAACAGCATGTACGGCATCTGGGAGTAAGGGGGAGAGGAGAAATCCTTCCTCCTTCATCTAGGGGTTCATGACTTAGCCAAACCAAATACTTAAAGTGCCAATTCCTGTAGCATGATGCCCTGCCAAGCTCTGACTATGTATTGGCTTACCCCTGTGGCTGTCTGTCTGCCCCAGTGTTTGTAAAATGAGTTATTGTGCCAAATACTGGACTGATTTTTCAACTTATAGTAAAACAATGGGGTATTTACAACTCTATTACTTCCCGTGTATACTATCAATCTGAATATGTTTCTCTGTGTCCTCCATTAGCCTTTCTACAAGCAGTTAGAAGGAAGGACTGTGGAGATGAAGGAAACAAGTCACAGGTATTTCCTTAGAAAAACTTTTGGTAATTTTCTTCAGCTATATTTTGTAGACTGTTAGTTTCCATTTACTCTTGATTCAGCTTACAAAAAACTTTGCAATAATGTTTCTCCATCCTTACTAATATTCCGATTTTTTAGTTTCTTGCAGTATCCACATATGGCTGGACTCATATGTAGCAATAATGCAATTAATACAGTCAAAATATTAGGGTTATACCTTGGCAACTTACATGAAATTTGGGAGAAAAGTGGAAGCACAGGCTGCAAGACGACAGGTCTTGCAGAAGGCAGTAGGAAGTCATGCAAACCTAATGTAAATAAAATAGCTCCCAGTTACCCACAGGCATCAAAGTTGGAAGAGATGGATTTTTATCTGGTGATTAAGACAACTCCTAACCACTCTTCCAGATGCCATCCGCTCCTAAGGAGTTATTTACTGAAAAGCCAGGAAGACAGCCTAGCCTGAGGAGAAAAGAAATGCTCTAATATAAACTAAATTATACAGTAAATTTATAGACAGAAAAAAGAAGAAAGAGTTCAGAGGAATCTGCGAGAAGTAATTCTGGCTTACTTTTTCATTTCATGTCAGCAGGAGATGCAGGATTTATAAAAACATTTCTGAGAATTCCATTATTCTCCATGTTAACATATATACTTACTTACATATCACAGTATCACAGTATCATAAGGTTGGAAAAGACCTTTGAGATCATTGAGTCCAACCTATGACCCAACACCTACACCTACACCTACTCCTACTCCTACTTGTCAACTACACCATGTCACTAAGTGCCTCATCCAAATTTTCTTTGAACACCTCCAGGGATGGTGACTCGACCACCTCCTGCATACATACTCCTGTTATGTTGTTACCTCAGATATGGTGTCAGAAACCAAACTTAAGGTACCTAAGTGTCTTTGAGAGACCAAACATGGCAAAGGGATTATAGCTATAACAATGAGAACCTCACAAGATTCAACAAGGCCAAGTGCAAGATCCTACACCTGGGTCAGGGCAACCTCTGGTATAAATGCAGGATGGGAGACGATGTGATTGAGAGCAGCCCTGTTGAGAAGGACTTAAGTGCTGGTTAAGGAGAAGCTCAACATGAGAAGGTAAGGTGCACTCGCAGCCCAGAAAGCCAACAGTGTCCTGGGCTGCATCAAAAGAAGCATGACCAGCAGGTCGAGAGAAGTTATTTTCCCCCTCTACTGGGCACTCAAGAGACTCCACTTGGAGCACTGTGTCCAGTTTATGAATCTCCAGCGTAAGAAGGATATGGAATTGTTGGAACAGGTCCAGAGGAGGGTTATGAAGATGATCAGAGGGCTCATAGGACAGATTGAGAGTTGGGGTTGCTCAGCCTGGAGAACAGAAGGCTCTGGGGAGACTTCATAGCAGCCTTCCAGCACCTGAAGGGGCTGCAGTAAAGCTGGGGAGGGACTTTTTACAAGGGCAAGCAGTGATAGAGCGAGAGGGAATGGCTTTTAACTGGAAGGGGAGAGATTTAGATTAGACATTAGGAAGAAATTTTTCACAATGAGGATGGTGAGGCCCTTGGCACAGGTTGCCCAGGGAAGCTGTGGATGTCCTCTTCCTGGAAGTGTTCAAAACAAGGTTGAATGGGCTCTTGAGAAGCCTGGTCTGGTGGGAGGTGTCCCTGACCATGGCAAGGACTGTTGGAACTAGATGATCTTTAAAGTCCTTTCCAACCCAAACCATTCTATGATTCTATGAATTTGCTAAAAAGAGTTAAAATAATTTTCATGACATAATGAAGGAAGGGGGGGTTTTGTACAAAACACAGGAACATTTCTATGTATAGTTAAACAATATCCTTAGTATTTGCAAGCCATATGATTTATTTTTATCATTACTATTATCTAGCTTTCTTAAATAGTTCATATCTACACACATATTCGTATGAATAATGTTTCAAAGTATTTTAAAGAGACCTCACATGGATGAGGAAGCTTCAAAAAAATTATGGAGGGATTTGTTTAAAGATATCCAGCTACCTATGACAGAGCCAATCCCCTCGTAATCAAAAACCTGCTTCTAGTAAATATCATTATCCCAGACACAGCTCTCCAGGTCACCAGGGTCTGCTGTGAGTTTGAGCTTGCAGGAAGGTAGGAGCATCCACTTATTTTGAGTACTAATTTGTTGCAGTTCGTCTGTCATGGGAGTGGACACAAGAGAGTTTTGATTAGCTGGTGACTTGCAGGAAGAAGACTGTCTCTGTTCCACACAGGTTCTGTATACCAATGCCAAACAAGAAAGGAAATTCCCCAGTATGTGCTTAAAGTGAAGAGGAGAAGCACAGTAGAGCTGCTTCACTCGTGTTTGGTACAACAGATTGCCAGGCTTCAAGTTTCTACATCCTGGCAAGAGCAACATCAGCCCTTTCTAGATTTTCACTTTAACTGTCCCCGTTCTTCATCTTCATTGATTAATCAGGATTAAGCACAATTTAACAGCGTAGTTGTCCCTGCAAGGCTCCGCCCACATAATCTCTAATATAAATCTGTTCTGATGGCTCTGCTATTCCTGAAGAACTCTGAATTTTTTAAAAATTTGGTTCAGAATTTCAGTTAATGATATGTGTGTGCAATAGGTTCAGCACATCATGGACTCAAGAGTAACACTCAGAAGTGGGTATTTCCAGTATTTCTATATGATGCACAGCTTGTTCAAAGCAGTAAAGATGCTGAGAAATCATGGATGAACATATCAAGCCTTACAACAACATCTACACATGATTTAGAGATGGAGAAGGAGCATTAGAAGGAGCATTGTTCAAGGAGCATTAAATGTATTCAAGCCCTGTGTATTTTACAAAGACTGGAATTATATGCATAATTGTAAAATTAAAAAAAAAAAAATTAGTCCATTCTTTCTATTTATCACCAATTTATGATAAATACATACACAGGTAAAAAACATGTTCAGTTATTTGATGTCTCTATGTCTAAATGAGAATCTATTCTGTTCATACAAATTAAAAGAAAACATAATGAAATTGCTTCCTGTCTGAACACATTAATATATCAGAATCACATTTGTTGAATCCCAGCTGTGACACTGGAATACAAGAAAAATGTAACTATTGTATAACTTCATCAACATGCTGAAATCTCTACTTAGGTGTTCTACTGGGTGCTAATCCTGTCAAAGACAACTATTGACTTCTGCACAGGCCCAAGGCAGGACAGTGATATCAGGAAAATGAAGGGCAGGAAGTCATGTTCAACATGCTTCTAATTTCTTTCTGTGAACGGCAAGGAAAAAAATCTCAACTATGCCCTATAAATTTTGAGGACATTTTTATATTGCTGAGACATTGATCTTCACATCCAGTCTGGCCATTGCTTTAAGCTCTATTTGCACTGGTAAATGAAAACGGATCGAAGACAACCAAGAAACTGATATTGCCAGGTAGATTCCAACCCATATTTTAATAGCAAAATAGCATGGTAATAATGCAAAACCAACAGCCAGTGGCTGACATGGAGTATATACTCTATACCATTATGGTTAAAAACGTCCCACTCAGTTTATCTGGTCAGAGCTGTGCTGGATGTCAAAAACCGCAGACATGAAAACATACTGTTTATTGTCAAAAAATTCTCAGTGTCATAACATTGTAATTCTTACACAGTACAGGCCTAACGGTTGAACCTCGGCTCCTCAGCACCCAAGGCAATTTGAATGCCTATATAGAAGCATTTCAGGAGGAAGTGTAAAAACAAAGACTGAACAGATGTAAAATGCCCTCCAGAGAAGCAATGTCCACAAAGGTATCAAATCAAGTCACTGCTGACTCATAGGATAGACGTTCTTCCTCATCTTAAAAACATTTACCTTGAGTTTATGGTGATTCCAAGCCTCCCCGAAAGCTTCTAATCTGAAGCATTTTTTTCAGTTCATTATGAACTTAACTTGTGTATCTTTTCTGACCCTGTGACACATTTTCTTTCCATAACCATTATTCAAAACAAGTTTATAGATTAAAGTGACTTTGCTTTTACTTTTCACCTGCTTTGAATAATGTACTACTTAACGTCACAGTAAGATTCAAGATATCCTTCCTTCCATCATTTACCATATTCACTGATAGAATTAATTTCAAGCTACTCTTCAGGCCATTTGGGGCAAGGATCATTTCCAGCAGGGTATTTGCAGAGCACTCCCTACAAATGGGTCTGCTACGATGAGACGTTAGCAGAGTACAATAACAGATGGTTTCAGCAACAACAGAAGCTTTAGGTTCAAAGATCAGGTGAGGTGGTGTCTGAAAGCAAATGAGACAATTTCAATCTGCTGGTGAGTGAATAGTCATCACTTCACAAAATTAATTCAATGTTTGCAGCTTCTGCTGAGAATACCTGATTGATGGAACTCTTGGTTGGTGCCACTTGTCAGAGCTGTCAGACATAACCTTGATGTGCACATTTCAGTACTGCCTGCTTCTCTCCATCCCTTTCACTGTGTGCTGAGCTCTAATTTGTTAATTATAAATTGATGGTGCTACTGATTTGTTCCATTTAACATGCTTGGCGCTGCTTCTCCACCCTGCTCTTTATACATGAATAAGAGGGGTACAAAGCAAAAACTAAGAAAATAACATAAAGAAACTTCAGGTGAATCTGGCATACTTGTAGAATGGTAACTTGAATTAAACTAGGATAGGTTTCTTTTCTGCATAATGATTTGGTTTTTGACTAAGCAATATTCTAAATTGAAATAAATTGCTATAAATTCAACACACAATTAGTAAGGCCATTTACATTTTTAAAGCCTAGATTGGCAGCATATTATCATTTTAAACCTAATTTAAAGTGAACATCAATGAAAAGCTATCCATGTGAAAATTTTAATAACAACATGCAAAGTGTATGAAATTGCTGTCTGTAATGGAAAGAGCATGACAACTGATGGCAAACTAACATATTAGTTAACAAAACTGTACAAAATTGCTGGAGAAATTGCTGGAGAAATTCATATAATAAGTAAGGTGAGACTTAAAACAGATGGGATTATCTGAATGAAATACCAATGCAATTAATATATAAATTTTGTAATTTACTACAATATTGGAAAAGTGAGAACATGCTTTGAAGGTAGAATAGTTCATGCACAATAATTCTTAGAAACTGTAGAAATTTTGAAATCTTCTGATCATAATACAAACATGTCACATCATTCAGAGAAGAATTTCCTAGGTGACTGTCATAGAAAAGCAGTTTCACAGAAGAAAACGCATAGAAGAGGATGCCGTATCATATGTTCATTTTTATGAGCTGTGCATGTAGTCCAGTCTTTAAAGCAGTGAAACTGCACATGTTCTGGGAAGTTCAGAAAGATAATAACTTTGTAGACACCTGGTGAGTACTTCAAAAGCCTAACTGTAGGGATTTTGTGCCACTTTTGACCCTAGAATAATTGCATGGGACAAGCTTATGTGACATATGACCCACAAGAGACACAGATCCTTTGAAGAAGCTGCTAACTATAAGGCATGAGACTGTAGCATGTCTAAAATGACATTAGATGACTAAGTTTAAGCATCTGGATTCTGTGTTCGCCCCTGCTTAGCTGTCTTCCTCGAACAGCTGATAGACATTCTTGTCACTCCTAGTCCTGCGTTCTTTCTTCCCTTTTCAAGCAATTTGGTTTAAAAAACGTTGAGAACAATCGTCACACCTACCTTCAAAAAAAAGATAGGTAAGAAGGACCTAGAGAACTACAGACCAGCCAGCCTCACTTCAGTCCCTGGAAGGGTGATGGAACAGCTAAACCTGGAAAACATTTCTAGGCACATGAGGGACTACTTAAGCAGGAGGTTGGACCAGATCATGTCCAGAAGTCCCTTCCAGCCTCAGCTGTTCTGGGGTCCTGTGAAAGAGAAACAAAAAGATCTCTTGCAAATATTCAATCCACATCTCTATGCACCTAACACAAAATCACACCATTCAGTTCCACAAGCTGTGAACAACATAACATATGAATTCAGTAGTCTAATTCCAAACTCACTCTCAACATAGAGAGGGACTGTGTGCAATCTCAAATTACAGATGAACAACTATGTCTAATTCCTGAAGATATTCTCACACACTTGGAGAAACTCATGCACTGTTACAGATATGCACTCACCTATGATCCAGGAACGCCAACACAGTAGTGCATGTATCAAACTTGCATTTGCATAATCATACAAAACCTGAATGCAGAAAATTAGATTCGTAGGATACAACACATAGCACCTCTACTTTAACACACATCAATTTGCTTCATAGTTGGGGCTACTCTACAGATAGAGACCCATGGCAAACTCCACAAATATTGCTTCAATTACTACAGAAGAAATTCCAATGTATTATAAGGAGTCATCTCTATGATATTTTATGCCAGTGGTTTTGTGGACATTGCATTACAGCATTTTATTTTTTGTTTTTCTTTTTGTAATGCAGTTCATTAAACACATTTCTTCCTATATCCTGTTGTATTCATTCTGATTTACTAAAGCCCTCTAAGACCAAGAAAAGCCTCCAGGATATGTATGCTCAAAACAAACTTGGAATTCTGGAGAATATAGGTTGGACTCGATGATCTCAAAGGTCTTTTCCAACATTATGATACTGTGAATATTCATTTTTATTTACGTATTAACATGCTTATCTCAATTTGTTGCAGTAATATTAAAATTAAGCAATGAAAAGGCAAGAAACCGTGTAGGAATTATTCCTTTTACACTGCCAGAATGACTTCCTTTTTCAAACAAATAAATTATCTCTATCTTGTTGTATGTACTAAAAGATAAAACATAAAAAACTTACTGCAGTACAATGAATATTGACCAGCTATGTCATTTGCTATAAAATGCATGAGTAACATTGCAAACCAGTAAATGGCTACAGAAAGAAACTGCTTGACATACACTGTAAGTCATTTTGTTAATTAAAAAGAAAAAAAAACCTAGAAGCCCTTGTTTTTAATGACAGCATATATTTCACACAGCCAAGCTCTGAAGCTGTTAGATATTTGACGGGTCTCAGTATTTGCTGATTTAAAGCACATGAAACTGTAGGTAATACAAATATTGTAAGTTTATAATTCAGACAGCTTTGTCATGGCTGAACTATTCCTTCATAAACGCTGATTGTTTTCACTTTTTTCCAAGAAAAGTTGAAAATTTCACAGTATTGAGTACTTTCTGTTTACTTAGAAAGATCAAAACTTAGGAAAAAAATACCTTTTCTGAAACAGTACTTGGCCTGTGTTTCAGTCTTACACAAATTCATGAGAGTAAATTGATGTAGAAAGGGGGGAAAGGGGTGGATAGAACAAATGCTGTGCCTTTCAAATGTTGAGAAAGATGACAATGGCCTGTACTACCATGTACAGTTGATATTTGAGGTCTGATGATGAGGCAGGTCCTAGACTACATTTCCTATTGACAATAGAAGCTTTCTGGGGAGTCATGTATTTGTAGTTCCTTATTTCATGTTTGCCAGGTTTCAGATACTACTTACTTAGAGAAACGTGTAAACAGAAAGCAGAACAATCACACTTCCTTCAATTAACCTCCCCCTTATGTTTCAAGGATGCAAAGTGGAGCACATTCTTGTCTACATGCCTACAAACCAAGTCTCAAATGAGTTTTTGCTGATTATAGATCACCTATGTGCTATGAATTACATCTGTATCCGTAATTGTTGTTTCACTTCCATTGTAGAACGACTAAGTGGAAAACAGTGAGTCTGAAAAAGTACAACTTTGTTTTTTATATACAAGGCTGAAAGGAGGTTTACATTGTAACGTTATTTTAAATTGAAAACGTATTGAAGAAAATAACACAAATTATTTGGACATTTTCTTCTATTTTATTAAATTTTTCGTGGTGAACCAAATAGAATATTTTGCATGTTGTTGAGTAGAAATTTTATTACAGTTTATTATCCCAGTAGGTTTCAGAGATAACTTGTGCAGCCTTCAAGTGCTGATTCCAGATTGGTTGCTTATAAAGAGCTCTTTTGCATTTTTGAACTGTCTTGTGTATACAAATGTGTTGTGATTTGTAGCTCTACTGTTAAATGTGTCATACAATACATAGTATGTAAGTAATAGTCTAAGATGACAGTATAACACAGGATGGCAAAGTTAATCAAGAAAAATAACGGACTATTGCTGTTATCTCCTGCCAGTGATGCGTAATTTCTTTTTAGCTGAGCTGCTAAGGAAGAACTTAGCAGTAATTTATCTGGGTGACGTTTACCCACACTATCAAGAACATCTGAAAACTGAAATGTAGTAGCATTTTTTATTACACTTTGCAATACTTGCTATGTAAGTTATACAAGTTGGGTAAAAATGCGTGCTAATCTGTTGTGTGTTTCATATAAGTAAAATGTTGAATCTTGCACAAATTTCAAGTAAGGACTTGAAGCACAGTATGCTTTTGATTAATGACACTTATTTCTAGAATATTCCGTGGGCTTTTGATTAGGTTCTAAAAGGGCAGAGAGGGAAAGAATCAAGCTGTTAAAGTCATCCAGCAATATATTATCCATCAAACTGCTCCAGGTAAGCCCAGCACTACTATTTCCTCAGCCTCTGTATACTTTCTTGTGCAGGATGACGTTTGCAAGGTGGATCCAAATAAACCATTACATCGAAATACATAACATTGGTGATAACATGGACAGGCTCTTTTGTACCTAACTTCCATTTCAGAAAAGATGATATATTCTTAGGGCAGTGATGTGTCTCTTTAGGCTGTGGTAAAATATTTTCGAAGGCATAATAGCATGAATGCTGTACTTGCCTAAGCCAGCTCTTGAAAGAAGCAACAGTGATGACAACTTAATTCAAACCTTCCAACTTTGATATTAGCACAGCTGTGGAGTGCCACTAGGGATATCTTAAATTTTAAAATTAGTCCCCAGTGAAGTGAGCCATGAATACAGCCTTTGGAAATTTTGACAAGGCTGCAGCTCCCTTCCTTAAGCAACTATATTTCGTATGCACCTTCTTTCAGAGCCATTAACATGTTTTCAGGCACAGCTGCAAGGTTTGCCACTGATCAAAATGATTGCACAGTGTACCTGCCACAGAGATCATGACCCATCCTATTTCAAAATGATCTATAATTTCTATTTTCACTTGACGAGAGATCCGTGTTTTCTGATATTTGTCTTTGACAATAATAGGTAAAAACCCTAAGAAAAATATGATGTATATGCTGCACTGCCTGAAGAGAAAGTCTAAAGGCACTGGAGTTTGGGATTTGGAGTGTTACTCACAGAACAGTAGAGATGCACGATGCCTATTATTTTGAAATTAACTTTTTTCTTGAAACTGAAAAGAAAGCTGAAGAAAATCTTCACAAATCTTTACACTTCTTACCTTTTTTCTGTCCACAGGCTTGGACTGCTTCACCTACCCTCTCTGAGCAGCACATTCAGTATAAGTTGCTTTTACTCTCGCTGTATTTCATCAGCTCATTTGTGCTGTTTCATGATGCTAAGCTGCAGCTTAATTAGGGTTGAAAGTAATGGTTTGGGTTTTGCTGGGTTTTTTCCTCATGTTAGGCCTGTCCACGTGGCAGGTAGTTTTGCACTATGTACACTAATTTTTGACCTAGTTGTTATGCATCATGGGTGTTATCACATCTATGAAACAGGAAATTAATACTTGTCCTATTGACACCTTTAATTCTATTATCACTTAATAGAACTACATTTAAAACATGGCTTACTCATCTCTTTAAATTGAGGCATCAAGGTCAAATAACGTATGTAATTCTCTCTCCTGCCCTCAATGTGCTAGCACAAAACAGACATCCTTTCTGAATGCTAATTTTATTATTATTTATTCCTTAAATGGTTTTAATTCAGGTTATTTCAATAAATCTGGTCTATTATGTAGATTTACAAATGTTTATACCAACAGAAGGGAGGGGAGAGAGGGAGGTAAGCAGGAAAAGGTGGTCAGAGCAGCAGAGTAAGAATAATACTTTATTCAGCCCTAAGGCACTGTCGCTACACTCTGAAATAGGCAGCCTTTCCTTGGATGCTTTACAAAGGTGGTGAGAAAAGTAAGTGCCAGAGTTTTTTTCCAAAAGTCTAAATTCCAATACTGACTTTCTCATGCACATATTCTGAAAAGGAAGTCCTTTAGCTCTTGACTGGAGTTGTGGCTACTTATTACATCTATGTGGCAGGTTTTCAATGATGGAGTTCAATTTCTACATGAGTTGGAGGCTTTGTACATGGATATAAGTGAAATTAAGGGACTTCAGAGACGTCAAGAGAGAATTCACATGTCCGTGTAGATTTAGCCTTTCTTAGATCTGTTCCTCTTGGATGAGTGGTTAGATGAAATCATAACCAATTTTGCTCAGAAAGTGACTGCATGTTCATACAACCAGATGTGAATCTAAGCCTCTACGTTCTATAGGGCATCCAGTACTAAGGAAACTTAGTAGAAATGTTCACAACAAAATAATAATATTTTAAAGGAAATCTTTTACCAGCAGTATGAGATTCAATAATATTTTCTCACATTTTCCCAGTGCTCTGCCTTAGGTTTATAAGGATTTAGATGATCTCTTTTACAAATTGTTTTAATATTTCTGTGAAGGTAACACGAGTCTCCAACTGCATATTGCATAGTTTTGAAATTTTTTTTAAGTATAGAGTTTAAAATTCAAGTTTAAACTATATACATATATGGGGTTTTTCTCCAAAGACATTTACGGCACCCAGACAGAAGAACTTACTGCCAGATCTCCTTATCACATAAGTGGGAAGTCAAGAAAAAGGGAAAACCAGTATGGTACTAAGTCTATTTTAATAGCAAATTTATGTCATTCATTTCATAGACTACAAAATAACTTTGAGGATCAGTCCAAAATATGAAAATAATTTCATTCAGATACTTGAATTATAATGATTTCTTAAATGTCTACCTGATTTTTATCCTCGTGAACCGGTTTTATTAGTATGGAGGGAATGGAAATACGCTGCAACACCTTTCACAGAAATGAATATGAAATGAAAACTCCTGATGTATTTCCCCATGACACCAACATTTTCAAAACACACAAAAAGGGCAGAAACTTTGAAATCAGAGGGGTTTTTTTTCAAAATGAGAATAGTTTCTGCTGTGTTGTTGCTTAAGTACCAGAAGTTTTCAAATCCCCTTTCAAATTATGCCTCTAGATGTTTTTATGCTTGAGATATTGCAAAACTAAAGGAGATATTCATATCTAAAGTGTACTAAGTACCCATTTTGAACATGTGGTTGTACTTAGAAATAATAATGTTCATAATCTTTCATTAGTGGACTCAGACATTATTCAATGGATTCCAGCTCATACCAAAATTGTACAGCTCCTTTGACCTCCAAGACACTTAGAAAATGTTACTTGCCTTTTTAGAGGTTCCAAAAAAAAATAATGGTAATGTATAACCGCTTTGTAAAATAGAATAACGAGGAAACTGTTTAAAATAATTTTTTTTGTTATTTTTAATAACTTTTTGCAATAAGCTAGCTCTTTCATACCGAATCAGCACTAACCTGGAAGCATATTACGTGCGGTACACATCTGGCATTGCACAGGCAATCTAGCTTGCCATAGTAAGAAAGATGTTTCTCTGTACATGCCACCTGTGTTTGACAGCTGACAAGCAAATGAATCAGCTACATGAAAATTGTGCAAAATTACATTCAGCTGCTAATAGATGAGTTAATTTACAAGAATTAACTGAGGAACTTAGAAACATACTCAACTAATTAACTATACAAATTACAAATATATGAAGGAATAGAAAATAGATAAGCTTTTTCAACATTGTGAAAAATGGTAGATTAGTGATCCAAATATGCCATTGTCAGACTAATTCGGAGTCTAAGGGATCCTTGGGTAAAAGATCAAATACATATGTAACATATTGTACTTGTTTTTCTAGTTGTCACATTTGTGACCCATGTGTAAAAGAAAATAAAGCTATATTTTACAACTTGAGATGACACAAGACCTGGATAACCTTGAGGTGATGCACAAGTAATGGAAACTGTTAAATGTATAGTAGCCATCCTATTTTGTTCTAAAGTGTTTGTGACTGCTGTATAAACCTTTTAAAAGAAAGAACTAAAAAAAAGAAACTTCAGGATAACACTCACCAAGACTTATGGCAGGACTGTGTGAGGTTTCTCACTTGTCGTACTTATTTTCATTTCACTGGATATATCTGGCAGACAGCAGAGAAACAGTGGCTTCAAAGAAAACTTTGAGGAACATAATGAAAAGGTCAAACAACAATCCTTATCTACCAAATTCATTTCAATTATTTAATAAACTCCTCTGCCATTTTCTAGTTTAAAACAGCAACTGCTGATTCAAATATTTCAGCAGCTAATGCCAAATGGTTTTGATGTGTCATCAGACTTGTATCATGTATAAATGTCAGTATGATACAGGTTATCACTCAAGAATGAAGATTCATCAGTTATACTCTTGGTTCTACTCATAATTTTCACAATGGTTTACAGCAAATGAGGCACTTATATTTGCTTGTATATGAAGAGGTCAAAATGAGACCTTCGAGTTCACAGATTCTGCACTCCAGAACTACTCATAGTGCTTGAAGATAGGTACAACCAGAGGCAACATTTACCATCATACCAGAAAGCACGTCAAAAAAGGATCATGTTTGCTGCTTATCCTAAGGCACCATGGACCAAGTGAGAATGTACGTGGACAGGAAACTTAGGCATCCAAAAAATGTTTTAGGATTAATTCCGTAACAAAAGTTTAAGGAGTCATTTCACAATACCACGGGATCTAAATCATAAAAACTAAACTTATTTAAGGAACTGAAATTTTGTGTCTGGGTCTATCAAGACTTGCTGCCGTCTTGGTCGAGCAGGACAACACCATGTCTGTCTCATAGCCAAGCCTGTTGGAGATTCAGCAATTACGTGTTCTTGCGCGTAAGGGCCTTGACGACGCTAAACACTTAGGCACATTTTGCACATCTCTAAAAAACATGAAGAGTACCGAGCAGAAATCTTTGATTCAAAAACTTGTTGCTGACTATGTCAATAGACAATTACATGAAGTTATGGGTTGCCAACCCAAGGCCTATTCCTTCATCATGGAGGTACTAACTCGTTGATGATTTTACCCCATATACTAATATATGACAAGACCTCCTTTCAGAATAACTTCATTTTTTCACAGGCAAAAATATTCCAAGTTACAGGCATCCAGAAGGTTAGCTTTCCTACATTTCTGAATTTATTGTATACAAGGAAATCAATTCATTACATATTTATGATCACCAGAGTTCAGTTATAAAAGAAATTGCACTTTAATATATCATCTTTTTTTTTTTTTTAAAGGAGAGTTTTAATTGTGATAGCAGCACAATAAAGAAGGAAGTAGTTGAAAAGCCACTGAAATGTGCTTCCAAATGCTACTAAGAATAAAGTTCATCCTTTGACATTGAGGGAGAGGGCTAATTCAGGAATCTGCCTTTGACTTTCTGATTTCTGTCAGCCTGTATCTTCTCTGACATCGTGTTCAAATACAGTCCTCCATCCTGTCCTTCGTACACCTTTTGAAAAGTTATTCCATTGAAAGCACAACTTTTCTATTTATACTGCCTTAAGCTATGCCCACTCACACTTTAGCTGTCTCCTGCATCCTGTAATATGTAACATATCAGATAAGAGCATGAACGTGCATCTTTGTTTAATTTCTCACAGAAGCTCACTTTCTTCCCATCACAGAGAGCACGTATATCATACAAATTATGCAGTGGAAAATCTGACATTTTGAAAGCCAGCCTCTTTAGTTTCAGAAGTTCTTAACATCATGAACATTTAATAACTAGTTAGAACACTTCATGATATTTTGTTGGGGTTTGTGGTCTATTTACTTACTGCGTCACCCATGGAAGAAAGTATCTAAAGCAACAGGCTACACACAAGACTAGGTAGGACATGACCGTCTTCCCAGGTCTCTTTGAGGTAAGATACTGTGCAGCAAGGAGTGGAAAATGTAGTGGGAGAAGTGCACATCAATTTCAAGGCAGATTGATTTAATAACCTACTGATGAATTAATTCAAGATCTAATTATCAAGTACACAGCACAGAGATTCAAGAATATTACACATCATTCAGCCTAATAAAAAAAATTGATTTTTTATAATTTATAGGTACAATTATGAAAGGATAAGTAAAGGTATGAAAGTCATGCATTGTTGAAGCACAAGTACACTGGACAAGATCACAGATCTCTATAGACTGTCTGTCTTTTCAGAGTAACTATTAAGGGACACCATGGAAAGGAATTTATCCCGGGATATATAAACAATAATTATGCCCTCTACGTACTTTTTCAGGACACCTTCCCAGTTTCCATCTACATGTTAGAGATTTCCTGAACAAGTGGTTTGTCTACCAGAGTTTTTTTAGTATCTATTGATAAAACAGATAGATACCATCTGGACTTGAACATTTTCTAGAACATATTTTATCAACTTGTTCTAAAATCAAAGGTACCCACTGATACAAATATTTCATTATTATTCTTTCTAAACTGTCCATTATTATAACACATATTTTATATTTACAGCCTATATATTATATATTTACTTCTTTAATATAACCATGATCTAGCAGAAATGTAAAAAAGGAGGCTGCTCAGTAGAGAAAAAAAAAATGAAAGAAATAACTCAAAGACACAAATTTTAGTTCTGCTAGAAACATGAGGGACCAAGACCAAATTTCAGTGGCAGAATGAAATCAGGAATACTTAACCTATGAGTTAGGAAACATTTGTATATTCCTTGACCTCAATTCATTAACACAGACAAAGTATAAGAAACTGAAAAGCATTGAGTAAAATGTCCCCATAGACTAAATAAAGCAGCTTTAGTGACTTCAGTATTTTAATGTAGAAAGTTGTCATTCAGAGTTACTGTTCATTAAAAATAGGAGACATTAATTCTGATAAACAATAGAACTTTATTTAGTAGTGCATCTTTCATAAAAATTTTATTCAAAGGCACTTCTTACTATTAAATAATACAGTACCAGATCTGAATAATAAATTATATAGGAACTGAGGAAGAGAGAAATTAGGTAAGATCAGCAAACTAATTTTTTTTTTTTTTTAAATTTCTGAACATATAATATAGGCACAGATTGCTTGTTCTGTATAATAGGAATTGTAATTGTACTAGAAGCAATTCCATCTTCAGGCAAACTGTGGATAATTGTAAGGGTTTGGTGAGTGTTGCATAAAGACAAGATGATAATATGAAATAAAGCATCGCAAATCTTCATAGAATGACTGGGGGGATAAAAATAAAGGGTCTGGGGTTTGGGGGGTTTCTGCTGGTTTGGGTTTTGGATTTTTTTCTGATACCTGATGAAGATTAGATGAGTGCATCCTGTCATCCCTCCCCTACCTGCATCCATACTGAAAGTCAAGACCAGACTTCCTTTGACTGGAAATGAAATAAACTGATGTGATATGGTAATATTTGTGTAAAGAATTTATTTAACAAATATTTTTAATCTGGACAATAGAATATCTTAGTCACCTGAACAGTGATCCTCAGTGACAACTACCTTGGGTTTCTCTGTCAGTTGAAGCAAAAAAGAGTGATTCTGTATCCATGTTTTTATTATGTGTTTTCTTTTTAGAGGCACCTCTGTTCTTCTCTGAGTTTAGCAAAGGGTATATAATTAATTTAACATCACATTAAAACCCTAAATTTTAATTAGGTATTGATCAATATGACTTTCTGTTTTGAATCCTACCAACGCCTTCACATTTTTTGTATTTATATTTTACACTCTGTGAGCTGCTAATAAAATCAATATAACTTTCAGAATTTGTATCTGAGTAATACATCTGCAAATCTCCTCTGATTATGATCACAGCTTGTTAGCCATGATATAGCTTAGGCTGATAACATAGATTATTAATTTGAAGCTATTAGGTCTTCATAACACATGAGTTTCCAACAGAATATCAAAATGACTTGTCCTTAGCAGGGTTCGTGTTACTATCACTGTTTCAACCTCATTATAACAATTCTTCTCACAAGAGAATTACGATTGTTCATGCAAAAAATAATGTACTAAAATTATGCACATTTATGAACCTCTAGCATATGTTTGGTCCTCCCTTTTACTGAACTGAAGAACATATCTGCATTTTCTTTAGATTAATGTATTCATTTTTATTTTTCAGGACTGAAATTCTTTTTCATTGTAACACTCATTAGAAATATAGTTCTGTCACAGGGTGCTTTTTCTCTGTATAGAACTCACTTTTCAGAAAACAATTGAGATTGTTGTGCTAAGATGTTTTAAGAGGGTCTCAAATTTGACCAACTGTAAACATTTTCTTAAGCTGCTCTTTGAGTGGATTTTTTTAGCTAAATTAATCATACATACATGACTACCGTATTTTCAGTTCTAAGCTTCAAGTTACCCCTGTATCAAGAATGTGCTCAAATGTTTCACTTTCTTGCTCTCAATTCTTTTAATAATCTCAACCTGTCACAGCAGGGAAGGACACCCTGCCTTGTGATCCTCTCTACATTTATCTTAAGATCAGCAAACAGGATGGAAATTGGTACCATGGACTTGTTCTGTTTTTAACAGTGTAGAATCATTTCAGCTATATGAAGGTTTCCACTAGCAAAAGGCTAAGCATGACAAAACTCAGCAATCTAAAGGTAGAGCTTATTAAACGTGTGAGTGCAATTGCTCCACACGGTTGCTGGTTGAGGCTGTACTGAGGAGAACCCTCTGAAGTCCTACATTCCTGTATGTTAGAAGGAAATCCTCCCTACGAAAATCTTCCCTTTTCCAAATCAGAAACCTTAATGGTCTCTTCTTGGCATCTGTGATACTGTTCTAGGTTTGGAGCAACTTGCCTCCTTTCCCAGATCATTTCTGTGGGCTTAGTAAGTGAACAAAGACTTGCATCTTTTGCTGCTCTTCCTAGCCATCACTGATTTGACGTATTCCCTCTCCAAGAACATAAACTAACAATGTTATAAGAGTTCTTCTCTGCAGTCCCATAAAATGCATATTATCCCTGGGCTTAGGATGTCTGTCAACTTGCTAAAATGTTCTCAGTTTATTAAAGTTACCTGTGATTGCTATACTTGAAAAACTGAAAACCATCTTTGTTTATAGGGATAGAAAAGGTAGAGAGCGTTTCAAAATAATCATTCGGTTATGAATTAGTCTAGCAATCCGTGTCACTACTGGCGAATAATTTTTTCTTACCTTAAAACACTACTGTGTTTGCCCTACATAGCCTCTGACTTGTATCTTTCCTCAGCTCATGTATCATCTGCATTTGATAACAAATGCCATCTAATCACATGGATGAAACAATCACAGAGAAGGAAAGAAAAAAAATGAGAAGATCAAGGGAAAAAAGCTCTAAAAGATTAAGAAATCATTTAAATGTCAGAGACATGTATATGTTAACAGTACATTGACCCATTCTTAAACCCGGTTCAGATAAAATTCCACAAACATACAGTATCTAATCTAATATGCACCAGACGTAGAAGGACACTGCACTCCCCAGTCCACACTTACCGGTTAAGGCAGCTTCACCAACTCGTAGAACCGGCATTGTATATTCTCAGTAGAAACTGATACAACAGCACCCTGAAGAACACTAAGATTGTTCTTTCTGTGGGTGTTACAGACATAATCACACAGTCATACCCAGGCCAAAACTGAAGAACCATGTAAGTTTTGATATGTTTTATTTTGGATATAAGAATGACAACCCACACTGATAAAGAAATCAGGAAAAAGGAATTCTTTGGGATGAAAAGATTAGAAAACTGCTAATAGATGCTACTTCAAAAGAATTTCCTCCAAAATCCTCTCGCACTTTGGAGCCAAGAGATGTCTTCTGGAAGAACATTGTATTTCCTGTTGATAGCAAAGGCAGATCAAACCCCTAACGTAAAGACTTCTATAAAGGTTAAAATTAAATGCAGAGAATAGGTAACTTTCAGTTAATGAGTTTCTTATGTATTCTTCAGAGTATTTTTTTAGTGAGAAAAGAAAGTCTCCTTAACTTTGCTTGCTAGCGTTGCTTATGAATATCTCATATTACTAAATGGGTGAATGCTCACAAGAACAAAGGGAGAGAAAGCAGAATTTGATACCCCAGGATTTACCTTGGTTTTGCAACATCTATCCCCTGTGTAATATCACTCAGCGGCAGTGATCAAAAGCAATCAAGCTGAAATAATTTAAGAAGAAAAACCACCTGCTAAAAGAGTTCTATGAACTCTGAAGATCAGTTTGCTCAGTTTGATTTTGTGATGCAAGATCTATAAAGACTGAAAAGCATAGATTCCTCAAGGACAGTAAAACATATATTTTATTTATGAGTATTACTTGATTTATAAGATCAATTTAGATAACATTATTTCATGCCAATGGCTGTTCTTCCTTCACATTTTAGGTCATGTTTTTCTCAGACAATTGCCTAACAGCATTTTTGGATGATAGGAGATAAGGGTTTTTTATAAATTGGAAAAATACAGTTTAAAGAAAAACGCTCTGGCATCTGATAAAGTTCTTTCCTTAGATAGATTTTGTACAGATGTGCTTCAAAATGTGATGTGTGTTTTCACCAGCCACTGCACATTCTGAGCTTTATGTGCGGTAGTTTTGATGCAAATACAGACACTAATAACCTCTCTGAGAAGGATGAACCTTGTACTGAAATTGAGATGAGAAGCTACTTATGCTTAGAATTTTCCAATCCACATATTATGCCTCATGGAAAAACTTTATCTCAAATGGAATTTCAAATTAAGTACTGATTTTGAGGTAGAATAAGGATGTTATGCTTGAAATTCAGTTTTGTTAGTGTTCCTGTAATTTCGAGCTTCAGGACAGAAGTTTAAGAACTTGAAACACATTGCGCTAAAATATACTCACATAGCAAATGTGAGAAAAATATTAATAAAGACAGGGCTATGATCTCATCGGAATCACAGAGACACGGTGGTATGGTTCCTATGATTGGAGTGTTGGGATGGAATGATACAGGATCTTTAGGAAGAATAGGCAGGGGACATGAGGAGAGGGTGTTGCCCTCTATGTCAGTCACCACCTGGAGTGCCTATGCGCTGGGAATGGATGAGGAGCCAACCCAGAGCTTAGGGGTTAGAATTAAAGGGAGGGACGGGACAGGTCACATTATAGTTGGATCTGCTACTGGCCAGTGGATCAGGAAAAGTGAGTGGATAAGGCCCTCTCTAGACAGATTGGAGAAGCCTCATGTTCATGAGTGCCGTTCGTTCAGCCACCCCAGTATCTGTTGGAGGGAGAACACAGCAGGGCATTAGCGATCTAGGCTTTTCCTGTTATTGTCGATAACTTCCCTCTCCAAGAGATAGAAGAGCCAAAGAGGAGAAGTGCTATGCTGGACCTTGTTCTCACCAACAAGGAGGGGCTAGTGGCGAATCTGAAGCTCAAGGAAAGTCTTGACAGCAATAACCATGAAATGGTGGAGTTCAAGATCCTTAGGGAACAAGGAGGGTGTGCAGTAAACTCACTACCCCAGACTTCAGGACAGCAGGCTTGGGCCTCTTCTGCTTAGTAGAGTACTATGGGATGAAGTCCTGGAGAGGAGAAGGGCCCAGTAATGCTGGTTAATATTCAAAGATCACCTCCTCCAGGCTAAGGAGCAATCCAAAGAAAGATGGAAATGCACACTTGCAGCCCAGAAAGCCAACACTATCCTGGGCTGAATCAGGAGTATAACCAGCAGGTTAAGGGAGGTGGTTCTGCCTCTCTACTCTGCTCTCCTGAAACTTCACCTGGAGTACTGCATTCAGTTCTGGAATCTTCAGTACAGGAAAGACATAGGTCTGTTAGAATGAGTTCAAAGGAGGGCCACAAAAATGATCAGAGGGCTGGGACATCTCCCATACAAGGCCAGTCTTAGAGAGTTGGGCTTGTTCAGTCTAGTGAAGAGAAGGCTTCGGGGAGAACTTATAGCAGCCTTCTAGTACTTAAAGGGGGCCTACAGGAAAGCTGGGAAGGGTTCTTTATCAGGGATTGCAGTGAATAGGACAAAGAGTAATGGGTTTAAGCCGAAAGAGGATTTCAGTTAGCTATCAGGAAGAAATTTGTTACTGTGAGGGTGATGAAGCACCAGGTTGCCCAGAGAAGCTGTGGAAGCCCCATTCCTGGAGGTGTTTGAGGCCAGGTTGAATAAGGCTTTGAGCAACCTGTCCTAGTGGAAGGTGTCCTTGCCCATGGCCAAGGGGCTGGAACTAGATGATCCCTTCCTAGGCAAGCTATTCTATGATTCTAATATTCTTTGAATTTGGCAATGTAGTTTCTTGATGGAGATATAATAAACTTAAAATGTAACATTAATCGGTTGTTATCCTTTGCCAGCTGCTTACCTTCTTCTTATCTACCTGTATATCTACATGGTCCTTACTAAGAGATTCCTCTAACCTGTCTTTGTGGTTGGGTAGGAAGCTGAGAAAAATGCAGGAGACTCGGGATGCATAGATCTTACATGTGTGAAGAACAGAGAGAAAGACAGGGAAAAAAAAAACCCACAAAAAATCCAAAACAAAATAAGCTTGCAGAATTATATTTTTGATCTGACAGCTGAAAATTAAGTGAAAATTTCCACAGGGATTTCCAGACTACCTCTTATTTTGAATTCTAAACTGTGTTATAATGATGTAATATAACATTTCTAACCCAAATTTAATGGTTGCCACCTACACTAGATACTCTCTGTTATACGCACATATATAGTTCAGAAATCTCATCTCAGTCTCTGTACAAGGATATAAGTGTAGGTCCCATATTCTCACAAGCAAGAAATAGCTACTGAAACAACCTGACAATCTGGACTTTATGCTCTGTTTAAATAGATATCTGATATTATGTATAAATCTCTGTAGGAAAGAGATTTTATTTCACTTCCTTGAAACTACTAGATGATCATTCACTCACAGATGGTTAAATTTCAGTTTCATAGTGTTGATCCGTCACCTATGTATAATTTTTAAAACATTTCAAATAAAATTTTAATAAAGTTATTAAAAGTGTTTGCAAATTCAAGGCAGAACATACAGAAAATTATCTATATAATTCTTTGTGTGTGGATGGGTGTATGTATGTATATGTATGTATATGTGTATATCTTTGGTGTGCAAACTGAGTATAGATAGGTTGATAGGTAACATAGGTCTGTGCACATTTAGTACATATATGATACATCCAGATATATTGGCAGCAGTCTCATGGATAAATGGATGGATGAATAAATTAATTGAATTCTTCCCCAGTAGTCTCTCCCATTACATACATGCAATGGGAGAAGGAGAAACATTTCTTTTAAATAGAGTCTTTTAAGAGTGACAGCCATCTCTGCAGAGAGAAGCAGTCCCTAAGGATGCAGAACAGTCCTTCAGGAGTCTGTTTTGGGACAAGTGTTGTTTACTATCTTCATCAACTACATAGATAATGGGATCAAGTGCACCTTCAGCAAGTTTGCAGATGAAACCAAGCCACATGGTGAGGTTGATACACCTGAGGGATGGGGAGCCATCCAGAGGGAACATGACAATCTGAAGAAGCGGGCTTGTGACAATCTCATGAGGTTCAACAAGGCCAAGTGCAAGTCCCGCACCTGGGTCAGGTCAGCCCTCAGGATCAATACAGGCTGGGGAATAAAGAGACTGAGAGCTGCACAGAGAAGGACCTGGGAGTCCTGGTGGATAAGAAGCTGGATGTGAGCTGGCAGTGTGCCCTTGCAGCCCAAAAGGCTAATCCAGTCCTGGGCTGCATCAAAAGAAGCGTGACCAGCAGGTCAAGGGAGATGATTCTGCCCCTCCACTCTGAATCCACACCTGGAATACTGCATCCAACTCTGGAGCCCTCAGCATGGGAGGGAGATGGACCTGTTGTGGCAGATCCAGAGGAGGGCCACAAAAAAATATCAAAGGCCTGGAACATCTTCCCTATGAAGAGAGAGATGAGGTCATTCAGCTGGACAAAGAGAAGACTCCAGGGAGACCTTATTGCAACCTTCAATACTTAAAGGGAGCTTATAAGAAAAATAAAAAACTTTTCAGCATGTACAAATAGGACAAAGGGCAATGGTTTTAAACTAAAAGGGGAGCAGTTTGGACTAGATATTAGGAAGAAATTTTTCACACTGAGGGTGCTGAAACACTAGAACAGGTTGCCCAGAGAGGTGGTAGATGCCCGATCCCTGGAAACACTCAAGGCCAGGTTGGATGGGACTCTGAGCAGCCTTATCTCGTTGAAGATGTCCTTGCTTACCACAGGGGGATTTGAGTAGATGACCATTAAGGTTCCTTTCAACCCAAACCATTCCATGATTCTATGATTCTAACCAGGCTGGAAATAACGTTTACAATTCTCCATTTATCTTAATTTTGCTTATTATATTCACAAGGAAATTTTATGTCACAGTTACTAATCATAGAAAATGTCCCTCTGAAGTACCTTACTCTCATTATAGGCTTTCAGAGAAGGACGTAGTTTCCACTTAACAATTTCATGCCTGTCAAAGACCTTGAAAAGCATTTTCTTTTTTGTTTGTTTTGATTTGTGATTTGGTAGGTTTTCCAAACTCTCTTGTTCTCAACACTATTCTGATCAATTTATTTCTTTCACTCTTCCTAGGGTTTTCTGAAAGTGTGCTGACCCCTAATGTGGCAAGGAACTGCTTTCCCACCCTGGCTTCTGATTCATTCCAAGAGCTTAGGATATAAACTTATTCTCTTCTTCAGAATTTTAGGTGCCTTTTCACAGCATTTTCTGCTAATGTTTGCAAAATTAAATTAAATTAATAGAATAGAATAAAGAATGCCTTGGAATAGCAGAATAAAACAGGTACTGGGAAGAGATATGTTTTACATTTTCACTCTTTCCACTTACCCATAGACTCCACGCGGCATTGTAAGACTCTCCCTGTGAATCCTTACTCTCTTCCACCAAGACCAGCATTAGTCTTTGTCGTATCAAACCCCTACTAATCTGAGCACTAGCCAACAGTCATGAAGCGACTGATATCTGCCTGAATCTAACAGAGAAAAGCCGAGGCAAGCCTGAAGAGTGTTAGCGCTGCAACAGGAAGTACAACCACAGACGCATGGAGAAAGCAGACCATGCTCTCTACCAGACAATGCTAATGGGAGCAAAGTGATTTTTCTTCCTTCAAGTATATGGTAAAAGTATCTAGAGGTTCCTACTTCCATATAAACATAGGCAACCTCAAGTCATTTCCAACTAAAAATATATGTAAAATATAATTCAGAAAAGATTTGCTTTGGAATCATGTAATGAAGGATTGCCAGTGACTGCCAATGACTACATGTTAGTGTCTTCCAGTAACAGATTTTTTCCATGGTCACTAACAGAGTCATCTGGTTTAACAGTCTTTCCCCCTGTCTGTTTAGACACAGTTTCTTTTCTAACCTTCATATGAACCTAAGGAAAAGACACAATTGGCTGGTTTTAATTTACATTCTAAACACACCACATGACAATTCAAGGAGGAGAAGTTATTTCAGTCTTGACTTATAACTAATATAAATATCTGCAAAATGTACCCATGTGTCTAATTTTCCAAGCGTTTGGTTTTAATTGATAAATGCATACTTCTACAAAATGTTGATGTATATATAATATAGATTACATAAAACTTTTTAAATTATTTAACAATTAAAATACTCTTAAGCTAATTAAAATACAAAATCTTTGTGTCAAGGCATTCGCATTTCTCTGTGGGATATTTTTTCTATATTTACCATGACAATGAACCCTTAAGGAATTTTATGAGTAAATGTGGCAAAAACATTGATTGTGAATTTATTTTTCTTTAATTTGTGTATGTTTTCTTTCTTTTTAGAACTTCTGCCCTTGTTAGATGAGGGATTTGAACAACTCTTTTTATTATTATGCCACAGATTCTGAGGTCAAAAGTTTCCAAAGTTTCTGGGTAGAAGTAGACAGCACAGAATAGCCAATGTATGCAAAAATATACAGAAAGTTAGGAACCATGTACAAGGAAAAGGTTGAGAATGCATACCACTTATCTGCGAGAGCTATCAGAAGTTTGTCCTTCTGCTATAACAGGATCAAGAAAACCAGTCTTAAAATTATACTGCCAAAGAAGCATGGGATTTTAAAGGCAGCTAACAAAGTTTTCACCACCCTGTCACAGCTTGCAAGCGCAGCATGCGCTGCTTTGTCATAGGATCAAATTGTGGCTTCTCCCTATAAAATTAAGACCAGCAGTCTCCCCTAGCCAAATCTGTTTAGACACAGAGCATTGAGCAAGACCGTATCTTTTCTATAATCAGTTATTAGGAGCAAGTCCCTGCTTGTGAAAAAGTCTGAAGGGTGTAGAAACCCATTTGCAAACAATGGCTGTGACGATTCAAAAAAAGTTAAAAAAGCCTTCTTCCCTTTCTTTTCACCAGAAGAGACATCTCTTAGCCATAACAGTGGTGGTTAACGGTGGCCCAGTTTTTAACATCCTGTCTTTCTCTTAGGTAACAACAAGAACACTTGGCAGGCCTGTAATCTGAATCAGGAAGTCTAGCATCCATAAGGATCACTGACTCAGCCAAGTTTCACAAAACACACAGAAAGTGTGTTCTTCTTTCATAAAAGGAGGTTTGAAATGACATTCAACAGAGTGTATAACTGCAGAGTTTTCTCTGAGCAATGTAGTAAGTTACAAGGTCGCTGCCATGATCAGTATTCAATATCAGTTTTACATCTGTAAAAATTACTAGTTTATTCCTGTGTAGTTTCTAAGTACTTCCAGAAATACCTCCACTGTGAATATTTCTTACAGGAATTTGTAGTAACTCTCTTGCTTCTACAAGATTAAAGTGCCTTGAAAAGCAAATATGACTTTAAGATTGTCTGTCGAAGAACACACGATATCTCTGTTTACTAAACTCATCTCTGCAAGTATAAATAGGACCAATTGCTACTGAGTGTTCCCAACTAAGGCCTTCAACTCACTGTGAGAATAAAATCCTCAACTCTGGAGAAAATGCATTTAAATAATGTGGCCTAATTACACATAATATGAAAGAGTAATTACAGAAGATAAAAAAAAAAGCCTCAAATTACATTTCTATTTGAAAAAATCCCTCCTTTTTTCTCTAAACTCTCTTCAGCAAATCATATAAACTAATGATTTCTTTTCTGAATTTTGGAAAGGTATTTTAGAAAAAAACCCTAAACAGATAAAAAACAGATGCCATCTGCCAACCACGTAACCATGACAACTCTAGATCCAGACAAAAAATGGTTTTTCCCTAGGAACCTATCAATAAATGAAAGATATTAGCTGTTTTTAACTTACAGATCCCGGGGAAGTGAGATAAAACAGAAAATTAGTACACATTTATGTTGTTTCAGTAAAGGTTCTTTCTATGTTAGTCAGAATCTAAGCTGATATAAAGTGGAATGGCACTAAAACACATGGAATATGTAACAGATAATACAGACCACTTTCAGAGCCCATGATCCAGCTCCACAACTGGATAGATAAGAGGAAACTGGAGTTAGGGGAAAATTATATTATTACATAGAGTAGATACTGTGCTGAGGAAGAATGTGGGAAGAGTCTGCACCTGCATCTAAGTGCCGGCTTGTGAACAAGTGTCATGACAACCCCAGGCAAGGCTATAAGCTGAATATGAGCCAGCAGCATGCTCAGGTGGCCAATAAGGCCAACAGAATCCTGGTTGGTATCAAAAATGGTGTGGCCAGCAAACTAGTAAAGTAATCGTCACCATGTACTCTGCACTGATGAGGCTGCAGCTTGAATACTGTGTTCAGTTTGGGGCTCTTAACTACAAGAAAACACTGAGGTTCCAGAGCATTTTTAAAGAAGAGTAGTGAAGGGTCTAGAGCAAAAATGTTATGAGGAGTGGCTGAGGGAACTGCTTGTTTAGCCTGGAAAAAGGAAAACTCAGGGGAGACCTTATCATTCTCTACAACTACTTGAATGGAGGTTGTAGCAAAGTTGGTCTCACTCTGTTTTCCCAAGTATAAAGTGATGAGAGGAAACAGCCTCAAGTTGTGCCAGGAGAGATTTTGATTGGATATTACGAAAAATTTTGTTACTGTAAGAGTGGTGAACCATTGGAACACGCATCTGAGGGAAGTGCTGGTGTTGCCATCCCTGGGCACATATAAAAGATGTATAGATGTGGTGCTTAGGGTCACGGTTTAGTGGTGAACTTGACAGTGTTCACTTAACAACTGGAATTGATATTAAGGTGTTTTGGATGGAGAGAGAAGCATTTCACTCATAAGAAAGAAGCAACAATAAACTTCATTGATATAAACAGTGATTTAACAAGTTTCAATGACAAATACAACTGATTTAACAAGATTAGATGGCAACGTACACTTGATTCTTTACTGCATAGAGGAGAGGGTGACACAGAACTGTCAGGGACACCCTCCTGTTGAGTCATTAGGTTCAGAATGGACCCTTGCTTTCTGAACTTCTCAAAAAAGAGTTTAGGTGTGGCTGGAGCCAGACTTAGCCCCAGACTTGGTTTATGTCTGAAGGATTACGTATACACAACAAATATTTTATATCACTTAGCTACAATTTTCCAAGTTTAGGATGCTATTCGTAACAGTGAGGATGTGTCGCAGTAAGGAATCTCTCATCCTTGAGAAGTGTCTCTACTCAAGAGGAGATTCTACTGTGCAGCCCGCTCTCCTTTCAGGAGAGCTCAATGGCCTGTCCACTGTTTACAGAGTTAAGATGATTGACTTGCAGTCATATTTGCCTATCAGCAAGACGTATGTTTCAGACAGCCCTTGGGAACCATGTTGCTATTCATCCCTCAAAGTTCAGGTAAGCCACATGCAGACATCACAACCCCCACTGGTGGTTACAGCTTGAGAAAGAGGGCGAGGGAGTGGAACACTTTATGATTCTACATTACTCTCACTCTATGCCAACATGATATTACGGGTACTACTTCTCCTGATGTCACTATCGCTTTCTTTACTTTGCTCTCTGGATGCATGAAACAAGAAGAAATAAAGCAGGATAAGAAAACTGAATGTGGATTCCTAAACTAGACATTATGGAACATTATTGCAAAGACCCATCGTCTCTTAGAAATGAATTGGTCTCCTACTGAGAACAGGAAGCTACTGAGCATGAATTTAGGACAGGCAGCTTGAACATGTATGGATCTTTGTGTCCATTGAAGGTCCCAGCCCTGGCACGTCTAGCTAAATGGATTCTCTTTGGACTGAATACTAGCTAAGTAAAACAATCAAATAGCCTTTTTTATGCAAGGCTTCTTCAGCCCTGAGTGTAAGATACATTCACTGTGGGAATAAAACTGAAAGCTAAGAAAATAAGAACACACCTTTTAGCCATTCTGAGTTTTTCTCATTTTTATTTAACTGTTCCCTTTGTACAAAGTGTTATCCGAAACTTCAGTGGAAGCTTCTTTGCTTTGAGCATATCAGCAGGTAGTAGATATCTGTGAGACTGTATATTCATTTAGTGTACAGTTACAAAAAGAGCTTAAATTCTGATTTGCCTAAGCGGAATTCTCCCGTAGCTACTGCTAGCAGATACCTACCCTGTGAAAGACAATCAAGAGCTTTCAAAACGTTATTCAAAAATACAATTTCCCTGACTCAGCCACTCCACAGGCATTAATACATCTATAGATGCTGCTAAAAAACTCTTGCAGTTTTGAATAGGGGCATAGGAGAAAGGCCTTCAGTTCATTGCAGAATAACATTCTTCAGTTCTCGAGAAACTGAATTTAAAAAATGCCTTTTTGCCTCTTCTCTTTAGGTTGTCTCATCCTTCTTGACATATCAATATTAAGGTAGGCACCTATTTTAGATTACCAGTCTAAGTGACTTGTCCATATAGTGGCACTTCTTAGAAGACTCAATTTTTCTGAGCTTCATTCCACATTTTGAAGATTCTTGAGGAGATTCTGTTGTCCAGTTTCATTTGGAATGGAAAGAATATTAAAATATGGAAAAAAATATATACACACCAGGTCAGGAAGTGAATTCTGATCTGTTCTTTTTTTTCGATTTCACAAACATGTTCCTGATTAACATTTGACTACTTTGGCAAATATGCTGTCCAGTGAGAACAGAGTATTCAAAGGGCACAGCAAGTACACTAACTGCTTGCTTCGGTGCAGATCTAGGCTGATTTAATTACTGGCAAGATTTTCTAGCCAGAAACTGTGGGTTTGCCTTCTTATATCATCAAACTCTAACTGTTATTTCCATTAAGTTTAAGAAATCCAAAGAAAAAGACTAATGCACCTAGCAACATTTATATATAAAGATAAATTTTATTACAGTTTAACAGATCTTCAACAGGTGTAATAAGCAGTTTCATTGATTTCAAGAGAATTATGCCTGTTTATACAAAGTAAATATGCCGGACTTCTGTGTTGTCAAAGCAGTTTTTGTTAAATTTGGGGTTAAATCATACAACATACTATTTCTTCACAGAGACATATTCTGGATAGTTGTAGCATTAATTTTTAATGGATAAGAAAGAAATACAGCGGGGCGCAGGGCAAAGATGGTTTAATATAAATACCCATCTGCTGACAAGAGCCATTAACAAATCATGCCAAATTATGATCATGTTCCATTACAGAAACTGTGTCACAGAATTGTGATTCTGTTTCGATTCTGTCATACTCCAAAATCAACTTTCAGGCCAGATCTGCTTATTGTCACCATAGGGAGCAGAATATCCCTGAAGACACATCTATTGAAAGAGTCAATTCAAAACACAGAGGAGTGAAATATTTGCTACATAGACACTGGAATAGCCCTACAGAATCACAGAATAACAGATCTGGTCCAAGCCCTCAGCTACAGCAGGTTGCTTAGAGCTGTAGAAAGTTGAGTTTTTAATAACTCCACAGATGCAGGCTTTACAGCCTCTCTAGGCAACTTGTTTAACTGCCCCCACAGGAAATAAGTTTTTTGCTATGTTCAAGTGGAACCTTATGTGTGCCAATTTCTGGCCATTGCCTCTTGTCCCATCACTGGGCACTACTGACAGAGTCTGACTCTTGAACACATTCAGAGAATGGCAGCAAGCTGGTGAAAGGACTGGAAGGAATGTCCTATGAGGAGCAGCTAAAGGTTTTGTGCTTATCCAGTTCAGAGGAAAGGAAGCTGAGGGGTGCCCTCATCACTCTTTACAGATTCCTGAGGAGGGGAAGTGGAGGAGGTGCCAATCTCTTCTCACAGCGATAGGATGTGTGAAAATCATTCAAAGCTGCACCAGGGGAGGTTTAGACTGGACATCAGAAAGGATTTCTTTACTTAGAGAGTGGTCAAACACTGAAACAGGTTTTCTAGAAACATCATCAATGCCCCAAGCCAGTCGATGTTTAAAATGCATTTGGACAATGCCCTTAATAACATGCTTTAACTTGGTCAGCCCTGATTATTGATGTAGGACCCTTCCAACTGAAAGAGTCTATTCTATTCGATTCGATTCGATTCGATTCGATTCACCAGCAATGTTGTGCCAAAACCACTGACTTGTAGTTTTGCCTGGGCTTCTGGGTCTAAGAAAATCAACTGGTCAGTTGACAGTTCATTGCAATGGCACGGCTTCAGTGCCAGTCTCTCATGATCCAGCATGTTAGTAACATATTTGGCTTTACATGTAACAGTCAACAGTTCTGAAATAAGATTCGCTAATTATCTACATTAATTTTTAGTTTTCTAAGCCATACTATTCAAAATTGCTCCAAGAATGTGTTCTAAAATTGTGCATGAAAATGAACATAGGAATGACTAACAGCTTATATTTTATTTTACATTCTAAATACTCCTGTAGTCAAAAATTCATGGTACACCTACAACTTGTTCTTAATAAATTTTTTAATATGGTCCCACAGATCCCACATTTTTGTCTTGTATTTGTCTAGAGAAATCGATTCCTTAGTCTTTTACAATAGACAGCTATCACGAATATGTAGTATAGTCAGCCTGTATACTCTGTTTCTTCACAAGACTGGAGCTCTTTTCAACTCATCACTTATTTCTTTCCTAGCAAATGTTAAGTCCTACCAGATTTTCGCCAGAATAAGAATCAGGATTGTAATGAACTTCATCACTTCTCTAAGCTGTCTAGAATCCACAACGAATAGCTTCTTCTCATACTTCCTTTGATGTTTTCCAAATTTCTGGTAGTTACAATTCTAAATCATCAGATGACAAGAGTAGGAAATTGAATTCCTTCTTAACTTACTGTCCCTTATTAATTGGGTTGTCAAACAGTAATGGCAGAGACATAAGGCATTTCCAGCAGTTAACAGCCATGCGGAAGATATGGGCTTCTCGCTCTGCCATATCTGCCAGGAAATGTCTGAAAGATGTCATTACTACTGTTAAGAACTATGAAAATAAGAAAAAATAGATAATGAAGCTTTGCCTTAGCCTTTTAATGGTGCACTTACAATTTAAAAAGTTCAATCTTGCAGACCTATTATTTATTTAATCTTGCCAGAACCAGCAGCTGATATATCTGTTAGGCAATTGCAGTCTTCAGTGTTTAACGTGAAGCTGGTGGATTCAATCTTTGAAAAACATCCCAATATGTTTGTCTTGGAAGACTGATAAGAGGATAATCCTTCACCTCTGTTAGTTCTAACATTTGACCGAGAAGAAATCCACAGGAGCAAGAATCTATGAGTATATATCCCTTTCTTGGAATATCCGATTCTGAGACTCTTTCCTGAGTTGTTTTTCAGTAGTTTGGTTTCCACCTTTTCTTGAAACTCCAGTTACTCAACGAATTCTCATGAAGGAGAACCAAAGAAAACAACAGCGTTTCAAAATCCTGAACATGATCTTTTCAAGTAGAAAAAAAAATTAAATATTTTCTATGCTGGACACATTAGCAGCCCTTTGCTTTGTGTATAAAAGGCTCTTAGCTTCTGTCAGTCTTGAATATTTTACAAGCATTTGGATGGATATATGGCAGTATCATAGTGCTTCAAGACTTCACGATAATTTTTAGCTCTCAACACTAATACGAGAACTTACATCATGTTTTTACTATTATTTACATAAGGTAGCATGAATAAAGCTTCTTTTTCTTTGAAATTTTACAGTTTGAATAATCTAAAAGCATTTGAAGATTAATTTAGTCTTTAACGTTTTGTAATTTATATAATTTGAACTTTAGTAACCAAGGAATTTTTATTTGCAGTATGAGGAAAAAACACACTATCAATTTTAAAAGGTCTTGGAAGAAAATTCCTATGAGGGTACTTAAAATTCTAAGTACGCTTACCAAAATTCTGTTTGACTTCTAGGAAGAAAAGAATAATATCTACTGCAATTCAGAGAACCAAATTCTCCTTTGATTTGAACATATCATTTGAAGAGAGAATAGGGCCAAGAAAAGGGAAATGCTAGACCTCATGCATTAAAACACGCACTTTATATAGATATCTATAGGATTTTTTAAATTCTCTTCCAACTTTTTCCATTTATCGAGATTCAAATGCAATATGCAGTTCTCTTTCTGCACATTTGTTATTTAATGAAGAGTAGATGTGCTACTGGAAACCAGAACTAAACCTTTTTGGCCAACCTATATTGATGGTTTTCTATATCTAATAGATCTGCTGTCTATGTCTACCTACCTATATTTTCTGCTGTAATTCTGTAATATTACTAGTAGTCAAGTTAAGGTTATTACAAATAACCTTAAACACTATAATTTCATATCATAATTCAAACAGCTGTCCATATAGACAGTTCAACTATGCATAAGAATTTGGAATATATCCTATGTAATTATATGCCCTTATTAGCAAATGGATATTCAGCTCCTATCAGAAGTCTTTGCTTTTAATAAAGAGAAGATTACTGATGTTTCCTGTTAGGAAATATTTCACTGTTGTATTGACACATGGCTAGCTACCCTCAAGCCCACTGAGCCAGTTATAGAACCATGACTCGAACACAATGTGACTGCATATGACTTCTGCACATACTTTTCCACTTAGTGTCACGGAGAAGGGATCAGACTGGTTGTAACTTCTGCAAAGTAACTGGATCACTAGAGAGTGATCCTGGCATAAAAAAACTGTCAAAATGGCTCACAGACACCTTCGAATGCTACAAATTCAAATGGAATGCATAAGCTATAGTGCCTCACACTTCAAAAAACAGAGCTTAGAACTGTTTTCATACTTCAAAGCACATTAAAAACTTGTTTGATTAATTCCCAGTGATTTATGAGATTTGAAAATATGAGCCCCCAACTTAAAGATGGAAAAATTGCAAATTTTATCCTTGTTTGAGAAAAATGAAATTCCATTGATTTTATATGAATATCAGTTCCCAAAGCTACCATAATTAGCAAGGAAATAGCACCGCAGTGGGTCTATACTACATGCTCAAATTGATGTTTTATAGGTAAAAGCAGAGTTCATATCAGTGCATCCATCTATCCTATCAACCTCTGAAAGATCAAGGGATTAGATTATACGAAATTAACAAGAAGCAGCTTGATAGAAAGAAACCTGTACTTTGAAATATTTAATAATGATGTTTGTAAAATATTTAATAATGAGGTTTGTAAATATTTCAGGGCTTTTATTTTGTAGGATTGGGACCGGTTCCATAACTGAAGAAAATAAGCTGCAGAAATAGTGCACACCTGGAACCCATCTTCCAGTGTAATGTCTTCAAAAAGAAACCCAGTTCATGTCTTCTAGTTTCCTCAGTAGGTGTGTGAGAACAATAGACAGATTTCACACCTAAAACACAGTCCTTATCTAGTGTATATCATCAAAGTAGATAAATCCTTAGGTAGCATGGTGTGGTTTAACTCTGACAGAGTGACAAGAATGAGTCCATGGAAAATCCATTGAACTGTAAGATTTTACATTCTTAAAAGAAAGCATCATTCTAACATTTAGGAAGACAATGACTACTTCTGGTGTGAGTTTAGATATCACTACAGGCTAACAGTCTAATCCATATAAAAATTACCTTCATTCTAAAGCACAGCTTTTATAACCTGAAATTTTGGGAAGTTCGGAAAAAAATCTATTTTTAAGCACGAGCAGCAATGATATTTCCTTTGTGGGGAGAGTAACATGTCTACAAAGTTGCCAGATAGAAAAGGTTGTCAGCAGCAGCAGGAGGAAGACCCAAGTATCTTATTAGCTGAGTTCAGCAGAAGTGGAATTGGAAAAATCAATTGCTGCAGCTTTTTCTGATCAGTGTCACTGTTAAGCAATAATTAATACATGTCAGTTACACATTAATGAAAAACATGCAGTAATAGAGGGAACTCTGCTAAGTACATAACTGGGGACACATCTAGTACTGGTACGGAAAACAACACCATGTTGAATTGGTTATACACTATGAAATTGTTGCATATGTTTACTTTGCAAATGTTGAAGTAACCTGAAGCGACTCCACGTAAATCAACATCTGCAGTATGACTTCACTCTGAAACCTGATGAAGTATTCCATGATGAGAATATACCTGGGAATTGCATTTCAAGGTGTGCGGGAGAAATAAAATAAAGGTATGAAGGATTATTTGGACATGGGTTAGCTAAGGGACTTGTAAATCTTTGGACATCAATCTCATGATTCAGTAATAAAATCAAGATTGTTTTCTTAAGTAAGGTTAGTTTTCATACTGAAATTAAATCACTTCAGAAAACTTATGAAAACAGAACTGATTCCCTACTTTATAAATTATGTGAATCTGAATTAATTCCATTCCTTGTACCAAATATGTGATATAATTAGGATGTTACTTTAGCACTTTGCACAAAGTGTGAGCAATTTCATGGGAAAAGGAGAGATGACTGGTTAAAAATCCCGAAAAATCTTTAAAAGTTGAAGTTTTGTGTATGTTGCAGTAACTGCTGCAAGAATCATACAGTCTGTTAAGGGGAAAGAAATTACATGGCAGGGTCTGTAATCTGCTCGATAGATAGCACCTCATTGTGATAAAATTGATATCAGAATTTGGCCTCAGTCACAAAATATGCATGATCAGATGGGAAACTATCCACTTCTTAACACCTCTTTTTGCCTTTTTTTCCAAGAAAGATTTTGTTCTAAATCAAAAAGAGTATATTCTTCGTATGATTTTTAAAAATTACATTTTCTGTTATGTTCTTATTTTTTTTCATTTAGCACTTTTTTTTAAGAACATTGAGATTACCTAAAGGAAAGTCATTCAATAAGTCACTGCAGATAAGTTACCAAAATTCTGTTAATTATTGATCTACATATTAGTGTCATGTCAGGGACACAAAACTACACGGCCCAGTCAAAATCTAGGGCTAGGTGACAAAGACGATTGCACATCCATTTCCACTCGTATCATGCCAAAAGCAGATTTTCTTACTAATATTTGTGCTTTCAGAGTTAGGTGACAAGGAGCAGAGCTTTGATTTAACTACACAACAACATTAGACTGTGATCTGTCTTTTGCCCTTGTTTTTAAGACAATGTTAATTAAACAAAAAAAAATGGTAACAAATGGGAATTCAGTCTTCTCAATATCCACTTGTCAAGTTAAAAATACATCTATTTTGCAGCAGATTGTTTGGCAGCATTGTTTGACAAATTACAAATAATTTCATTTTGGTGCCATTTATTCAAAGAAAAAGAATCTTTTGCTATATAAGACCATATAGGATTTCATTTTAAAGAAATTGAGATATCAATGTACATTAAATACGCTTTAGTTATAGAAAAGCTTAATAATTTTCTACTAGTCTTATTTTTATACAAACTCATAGGGCTAATCTTCTACTCTCAAGGGAATTTTCGCAGGTAGTGGTAGAATCTCCCTGTTACAGAAGGCAAATGCTTCTTTCAAACTTAGCTCCCATTCTTCACACAGAATTTCATACAATGCAATGTATTTTACTTGTGTGACTGTAAAGTTAATTCCAAAACTGATAATGTAGCTCTTTGTAGATCTGACTCCACAAAAACAAGAAAAGCTTTTCTTTCGGTCTGCTTAACCTTTGCAGGGACACTGAACATCGCCTTCCAAATCTAGACTTCTGTGCTTGCCTTTGCTGGGCATTCATTCCGGTTCCTAAAAAATAGTGCTATGGCTTCTAGATTTGCATAGATGAGAAATAATGAAAGCTGCAGACCTTTAGGGCAGGAATATGACTCAGATCAAGCTCACACACACTTGTCAATCCAACATGAAGCAGCCCTATCAGCTGAACACAAAGTTGATGTGGCCCTATCGGCCGTATGAACTTTCAGCATGAATTTGATCACAGCCCAGAATGATTCAGATGTTTAAATCAGATTATTTTCCTCTGGTTTGTAATACCTCAGCTGTGTGCTACGGATGTCTTCTCCCTTTCCATAGTCATGATCTGCTCCATCAAGATGGTGAGATTGCTGTCACTGCACATTATTTTGACTGGGATATATCTTAGAGACAACATCACCTCCTTTTGATTTACATTGACAGGAGTTAAAATACGTAAGTGGAATATTCTCCAAGGCATATAATCAATAGCATTTGCTGCATTTCTGGTATTTCCTTTGCCCTGTTTATGCCATTACTGTGTCTGCTGAAGTTGTGTTACTATAAATGTCTCCAGGGACTTATGTTGGCATCAGCTCACGGTCCTATTTCTACAGCACTAAAAATCCAAGATCTCAGAGGAATCTCAGAAGTATTACTACCTTGTTGTTCTAATACTCAAGATATTGTAATAAATTAGATAATGAAACTTGCACACTAAAATTCTCTGTACCATATTCTTGTTTTGTATAATGTAAGATACTAATGGTAAAAGATTTTTAAGAATAATAAAAATGTCTTATATCTTGTAAAAATAGAAATTAGACACTTTTTCAAGAAAAAATAAAGAGTGTTCAAATATAAAAATGAGCCCAAATTGTGAAAAAAATGTTGGCTTAAAAATCAATACCTTCAAGAACTATTCAGGGAAATATATCTAAGAACAAGTGAAAAAATGATATTGTTTATAAGGTACCTGATATAGGCATAAAAGATTATGTTAAAGACTGGAGATTAGAAAACAAGCTGGAAAAAAATTCTGATGAACTACAGGTCTGTAGCTCAACAGAGGAAAATCTGTGCAATTTAAAATATACAGCATTATCACATTTAGTTTTAATAAATATAACCAAGTACTCTAAAATATATTAATTTTGGTAATGTTGTACTAAGCTTAGACACATCATGAAAATATTTCTGATATAAATATCATCTAAGTGTTTAACTACGGGGTAGACACATAATTGTTCCAAGTTGTTATAAATGTTTTAATAAATGAACAATTAATGTGATCAAGTGAAGCATTATTACATTTAAAAAAGAGACAAAACAAGGAGTTTGTTGAAGCTCATCATTGGAAGTCGTATCAAAAGCAGTAAGATACAATGAAGGGCTGAAAAGAGTTATTGTAGATCATTTATCAGTTGTATACAACTCATTCACAATAGTACTGAAAATGCCATAATCACAGCTCTATACTGAAGTGGTTATGTATGGGGCCTGTCAAAGTTCAACACATCAAGCGTGTTTGCCTGGTTAATGTACATAATTTGTATTTCTTATAAATCACCAGTTCTATCAAAAGACTGCGAATTTCTTTAGATTAAAAATGTCTGTAATAAAATTAATTGAAATTAAATTCCAGAAATTATTTAAAAGTCACTTCAATTAAAATTTAAAATTATCTTTAATAAAGAAAAGAGAAAAAAAACATGTGCTATCACTGTATGAAAAAATTAAAAATATCATTATTTTCAAAAGCACGGAATATTTTTCTTGAGTAAGGAAAGACAACGAGTAAATTTTGGATACCATGTCTAAATCTGGTCCCTTTTCTTGAACTCTTTATTGAGATCATGCTGTCAATTATGTCAAAAATGTACCTCTTGGCTGTTTTACATGTAGGGATGAAGGAATGGGGGAACTGTTGTACAGTGCTAATCACTGTGAAGTCTGAAGTTAGGTACGTGCTAGGCCTGGTACCATCTAATATGATGGTCACTTTCACTGATGGAAAGCAGTAGGTGCTCCAAGGGGAAAGAAACTTGTCTCAGGATTGAAGATGCATGGTGAATCATCAACAGGCTAAATTAAGGACATACCTGATTTCCTTCAGCAGTGTCAGGGAGGGTCTTGCTGAAGTCGTATCACAATGTAGAAAAAAAAAATATATAGTACATAAAGGATTCATCAGTGGATACAGAGGAAGATTAAGAAAAAGTTTGACTTTGTGGCATAGAGCATTAGAGTGTTCGTATAGCAGGTCAGAAACCTGTTCTCATGCTCTAATTTCTGGCTTTTGTATTTTGTACTGAAAAGAAAAGGAGCAAAAACCTAAAGACCACGCTCTTCTCCTCAGCTGATACCCCTTGCTGTGACTGCAGGGCCAGGCATGGCGCGTCTCCTGCGGCTTCTTCCCAACAAGGTATACACTTTGCTGGCCCATTTTCCTTAATGGTAGATAAAGGTAGGGAAAATGAGCAGAAATATCCAGACACCATGATTTACATCCTGATACAGGTCCCTAAACAGGACACTGTTATAAAGTTAACAGCATCACCAACTGCTGCTGCTCCAAGAGAAAGCAGTGAAGAGCTTGTGTTCAGCGAGCTCTCTGACCATCTCCTCGATTGCACCTGCTCAGAAATGTGAACAGAAGAAGGTATTGGGTCTTCTAGTCTTTTTCAGATCTAAGAACATCTTTTGTGTCATGTAAACTAAAATACTTTTAGGGGTATGAGTGATCGCTGCAACGCAATCAAAAAGGTGTCTGGATACATTGATGTTGAGAAGGGCCAAGTCATTTGATTAGGGAGTAATATTTTGTTCTTAGGCAATTTATGTATGTCACAAAAGTCCTCACTGGCTTAAAATACCATTGGAATGCAGGTATTTACCAGTGCTTCACCGATAGATGGTAAATAATTGTTTTATATACTCATTTTGGGCAGAGAAATAGACTAAAATATTCTCATTTATTAAAGCAGCCAAATTGTACTCTACCTTAGATTTACTTATATAGAAAGTCTGGTTTTATATTTACAAGTGTGTTTTTTCTCGACATGCTTTAATGATGCAAAATTCCAGCTGTTAACTCTTCATGTTAGCATATTCCAGGTATATTTATCAGGTAAATATTCCACCAGAAAAGTGGTCTGGGCCATTTCAAGATTAATTTTAGAATAATGTTTTCTTTAAGTCAAAAATACAATTATTATTTGGCCTTATCATGAGTAAGATTAGTTCCTTATTTCAAATATAGAAGATATGATAATGACTAGAGGGTGTATTTTAAAATTCAGAAGACTTTTTTTCCTAGCTCAGTTACACCAGTGAATGATGACACATTCAATGTATAAGATACTACAGTTAAATGCAGGCAACTGCCTGAAGAGGTGCAGTGATCAAAGTAGCTCACTCCAGGAACACTTATCTTCACAGTAAATCTATCCCTGTATAACCTTTTTCTATAAATATGAAAGCATTTGTTGAGAGTTTTTAATCCTGTTCTTCCTTAGGATTAACATTAGGATGGTTCAGAGTTCCGTTTAGACTGTAAATGTATTCTTAAATCTTATCTCAAACAAATAAAAAATTGTCAAAATGTTTCCCTGACCCTAAAATTTAAAGTGATACAGGAACAAATCTGAAAAAGAATATATAAACTCTATAAATAAAAGATATGAGAAGTTTCTGTGTAGCATTTGTCAGCATGTCAAACAGCAATAAAAGTGAACCCATCTCCATAATACAATTCAGCTTTACATATATTCAATTCCTAATGTTGCAAGTGTTTACTTCTAAGGTTTGAGGTATGATTTATCTCTAAAATACTGACTGCCTCTCTAAAATTTCTTTCTTTTATCCCTCCATACTTTTATTTCAAAAGTGAACTGAAATGTAGTTCAAACATGGGTGGGTGCTAGAAAAGAACAGGAACATCTGATCTATAAATTTTCTTGAATTCCAGTACCTTTTCAAGGAAAAGTGAAAACACCATAACGGTGTGCCAGAAGGGTAGATAAAGAACCCTTTGGAGGGCACATACTTTTCCTTAACTCCTAGGAGAATACAGGTATCCACACAGATGCTCCTGAATTCAGTTTCTGCCATCTACATTCATTTGCTGTCTGCAAACCAAGCTTCAAAAGCTTCCTTTCTGAAAAGAAATGCAGTGAGGGATGAATGAATTACAAATTCATCTCAGGATCCACTAAATAACAGTCTTACAAAAAAGAAACCAACCCCCCCCATCTTTAGTAGAACTTCCCAGCACCGGGCCTGTGCCTCTCCTACACTGGTAGCAACTAAGAGAAGTGCAGTACGTAGAGGAGGTACTAACAAATGCATCCTATATTTTCCCTGCCTTTCCTTTTGTCATCGTTGCAAGATTGTGAAAATTGATATTAGCCTTAAAATTGTATTGGAAATAAGGAAATTTAAACGATTTGTCTGTGATTTTCCCTAGCCTTCATAGTATCAACTCAGATTTGATTTCATATTGTACAAATATCAAGATACAATTTCTGCAGTGACTTTGCTAGCAGCTGCTATGCATATTTTTAGTATTTTGATTGGCAGGCCTATACTTAAAACAATTAAGTAAAGAATACATTTTGAAATGGTTATTAAACTTGCCACCTAACTTGTCTAGTGTTATACAGGGTTTTTTACAGTCTTAATATTCAGAAAATGATTTCTTGATGGAGAAATATCTTTTGAGAACTACCTGAGCACAATTTCTGCAAAAAGTAGAAAAGGAATATAGATTAAATATTTCATTTAATAACAAAAAGAATATTAAGATTGGCAGTCAGTTATACATTATGTGTTATATCTATGGAATTCATAATACTTAGTTTGTCCTCTATTGTTCTAGGAGAGTTAATTTTCAGTCCAGAACAAAGAGAAATGTCTGGCAACATCCTATTTTTACAATAAAAATGCAGTGTTTCCTTACAAGAACTAGGAAGAGAAAAGTTTCACACTGCTTTATTAGCCACTTAAAGATAGTTATAGCAAGCCTTTCAAATGAGGAATTGCTGCATTTCACCTACATATGGAGTTTCTTACTGAAATCAACTGTAAACCCAAAAGGTACCTTGAGGGGTCTGGATTCTTCTGTATATATAGCAGCAGATAAGCCCACAGGCAAGTACTCAGTGTCTTATTATAGATGTGTTTAGGACTAGACAGTCATAACACTGTAATGTCCTGGATTGTTTTCTTTGATTTACATACCTCTGCTCTACCTAAGTCTATTTTTTGGCTCTGAAGTAGAAAGTTTATGGCTTTACTTCATCTTCAGGTATGACATCTGTTAGTACACCTTAATGTATAAACCAGAGTTGAAATAAAGGTCAAAATGAAAACAAAGTCTTTCAGTAGATCTGTATTACACAATTTATATTAGTTTGCATTGATTTTTGGAATGTCAACTCTTAATCTGAACTCTAGAAATAAACTATTTTCAACCTTTCGATCTCTCTTTCCCAATTCCTGGAAAGACAGGAAATCTAGTTTTCATTTGCTCCACCCCAATAATTAATTCAGTCTGAAATATCATTTACGATCTATATGTTATTTATTTTGCTTTATGGTATTATCTAGTTTATGTTTCCTTCTTCTTTAGGTATTTACAATTATATCAGTCTTGGGATACTTTCTTCTGTTTATCCTTCTTTAGATGTTACTCTTAAGATAGTGTCCTACCTCTTAGGCATATTTCTTGTATATCAGATATACAAGCAAAAAGGAAGAAAATATAGTTACAGATGAGAACCGTATATGCTTAGGTACTCAGAAAAAGTATTTAGACCACTCAAGGCTCAATTAACATGCAAATTTCTACAATTTGTTGTGTAAAAACAGATCTCTGGAGCAGAATTTCTTTTTCAAACACTGTTTTTACAGGTGTTTATTTTTTATTGAATATTTAAATGTTCAAACCTAACTCTTCCAGAAACATAAGGCCTCCAGTTTAAGTGTTAAAGTACAAATAAATCTGTTTAAAATCAAAAATCCAGAAGTTTAATTGAACTTGCTTTAGGCTTTTGCTTTTTGAGCCTGGACAGAGATGTAAAAAGTAAAACAGAAGGCAACTCACCAGACAGCTTCTCCTAATCTCATATGTCCCTTGTAATCATGTCCCTTGTAATGAGAAAATTCTACTAGCCATTGTATTTTAAAGGATGTGCAAAAACATTGAAAGAAGTTTATTTTAACAACTATATTATCTTCAAAGTTTTTAATGGAACAATTGGATTCAATACAACACGACATATAACACATTTGTTATATACACATTAGTGTATTGAATTCAAGCTCAGTATCTGGGTGACCGGATATACATTTGAACAGTCAAGTTGTGTGTCTTTTCATTCATAAAGTGACTGCTTCCCTTCACTACACCTCTACTAATCAAGCAGTGCTCTCATAGTGAAAAGATTTTACACACTGGAAACATCATGCTCTGTGAAAGAAATAAGATAAACAGACAGTCAAGATCATTTATGTCTCAGCTCTCTGGACTTTCTGCAACTGAAATCAGTTCCTGAACAGTATATAAACTGCTATATTTACATTGTAGCCAAAACTGGATTCTAAATTAAAGTTCTACTGTGTTTTAAGCACCTCATTAAATTCTTGGATTAAGTCCTTAACAAAGCCAAACATATTTAATATTAGCCACTTAAGGCAGTTGGGCTATTTCATGATCTGTATTCATAACCTAAATAATGTGAAAGTTTCCATTTCATTCAGGAGAATCCAGGAGCTCTCCGCTCTATGTTTCCATGTGGGATTCAGAAGGGTCCTGATCTCTGGCACACACAGCAAAACAGTTCTGCTAGCAGTTACTAACTAGTAATTTGTCCCATTGAAAAGTATGGAAAACAAAGGTGCAGGTGTTGCAAGAACACGCTTTCTCTGCCCCCCTTCCGACAATTGTATACGTACACAGCTGAGTTGCATGCAGTTGACTTAGCTCACTACGAAAAAACTTTACATGGAAACTTTATGTCTCCTTTCTCTCCTTGATACTGTACACCATTCAAATACCATAAAGCTTTTGGCAAAGGAAAGTGGTAGGAAGGGATACTGTAGTCATAGTGCCTTGCTTGAGTACATTACCCAGTTACTCTTTGCAATGTCATTTCTCTCTGCCATACATGCAGAAATAAACTCAATAAACAGACAGCCTGTGAGTTGCGGTTCCTGCTTAAATGGTAAGAAATGCTTCGTGGTTGTCTCAATGAGACTAATCACTGGAATTACACTGAAAAATCTTATTCAATGAATGTGCTTCGGTGCCTTTTATTTTTTTTTTTACAATATACATCTTGTATACATTGCATTCTCTATTTCATATTTTTGGTTATGCTAGGCTTTTGCTTGAAAGACAGTATAAATCACAAACATTTTGCCACCTTAAATTAAGGTTTCCAGTTATGAATTTAACTAGGCAGTTATTGGGCACTACAATCAGTAAATACTATCTGATTGTTAAAAACAAGTTCAGACATGATTAGCTCTGTAATAGACACAAATATATTGTATTACTCTAAAACCTCAGTTTTATATGGTTTTACTAACGAACTACTACTTCAAGTGCTTATGAAAACTAACTACTCTTATATCTAGTTAGTCTAATGTGATGGATTATATACTATTCAGTTACTATTTATGATTATGTACGTTGACCTGGATATTGAGATTGTTAGCATATGCCTGTGTTTTGCTACTGGCAAAGTTAAATGAGTGATGTCTTCCCTGCTCTGCATCAGTAAACACACACTGCATTAAATACGAGTAAGAGAATATGCAGTGCACAGCAATCATCCAGTAAAGGTAACCTTTAGTCTTCTCAAAGGAGAAATCATTGCCTGAAGATGATCAGTGCACATTCAAGGTGACTGAAATGTAAGATTTGACTTATGGATTCAGGGAAGTGCTGAGGTTGGAAAGGACCTCTGGAGATTGTGCAGTCCAACCATTCTGCTCAAAGCAGAGTCAGCAGATGATGTCTTCTACTAATACCAGCTACATTAAAGAACTTAATGCTACTATGCAATGCTTGTTCTTTGAACCAGACAACCAAAAAAATGATCCTCTGCCATTAAAAATTCTTGCCAAAAGAGGCCATTGCGAAGGTGTTTGTCAGATGGATACAAGCACATTTTTTCAGCCTCACTTAAGCTATTACATTATGATAAAAACCAAAGCACTGTTGTCCCTTTATATCGTGCTTGAACTTCATTGCAAGTGAATTTCATTAGGAAGAGTACCAATTTGCCATTTTAAACAAAGGGCTCTTGCGCATGATTACATTATTGCAGCTTTGAGAGTTATTCTGTCTCAACCAAATAATGGATAACTGCATAGCCACAATACAACGTCAAATATGTCAAAATAACCTTGAGGAAAGAGGCTTAAGCTAAACTGTTATAGTTCAAGGTGGAATGCATGTATAGTTACTAACAAAGGCTCACCTAACCCCATGTAGTGTGTTCACATGTAGTTTTGGGGTTGTCTGAGCTGTAACAGAGAGACAAAGGAAATCCATCACCCATTGCCACTGGAAAAAATGTCTAATAGAATCTATACAAAGGAAGGTATTGACCCTTCAAAATACAGCCCGTCACAAAAACTTGTCCAGAATTTCCAGGTGCTTTTTCCTCTCAGTAGAACAGTTTCATTCGTAGTTTATAGATTTAAAATGGTAACGACTTGGGACCATCTAGATAAATGCTAATACACGGTTAAAAGGGTGTCTAGGGTGAATGCCTACATAATCACTTGTTATACTTGTGCTGCGAGTGTGAGGAAAATGCACGAACAATAACTGAATTTCACACATTTCTATTTTTAGTGTGGAACTCCCAATCTTAGTGTATTCAGGCAAGTTTCAAATTTTATTGCCATGGTAGTAAAAACAATGACCCAATAGCAAGTCCCCATCCAGCCAGTGAAAATTCCAAAACTTGAAAGTCTGATCCAGTAAGATATTTAAACCCATGTCATTTTTTAGTACATGAGTAGTCCCACTGAAGTCAATTAGAACTCGTTCTTTACTTAAAATAATGCATGGGATACATATTCTGCCAAACTAGGACCTAACAGAAAGTGTCTCATAGAAAAGAAAACAGCTACAATACCTATTTTCTATTGGGGACGATCATTTCTTTTCCCCTAAGTTTTCACATCTGGACTCAGACTTCCTTACTTCAACAATTCGACTGGCATTGAGGATATGTACTTTCCCTTTTTAAGGAAGGCTAAACAGGGGCAGAAACAAAAAAACTTGCCATGATAACAAAACAGCAGAGCTGAAGAAGACCAACAAGGAAAAATTTCCCTAAACATTCTGAGGCAACTCCCCAAATTCTTTGTGTTTCAATGTCACGAGTATGCAACAGATCATTTCACCATAGTTATGGACTAATAAATGCAAAGAGCTCGGAGTTCAGATTGTTCATAATAAATTCAGACCAAATTATTTAGCACAAGTTTCTGGGCAGGCTTTCCCTGATGGTCTAGCACCTTCCCTGAATAAGTCTTTAGTACACACTGACATTCAGAGATTAGCTATTTGATGTGATCCTTGTTCAAAACTGGGTCCTTAATGCCCATCACTTTAGCAGAAATTAAACCCTAACAACTTAATATATTTCTAGTATTTTCTGTGCTCTTTCATCAATCAAAAGCCAATTCAAAAGAACAAACCAGCCTGGAGAGATGCATACTCATAGTAAGAGTATATACTGGAAATTTATTTTCACATTTTTGCTAGTGGGTTATGCAGTTAGGTAACACTGGACTTTTTTGTCCCTGTTTATAGTCTTCTGACAAACACAATAGTGAATTATTGATGGACGTCTAATTAATATTACACATTTTCAGAGAGTGTTGTATGACTCATGAAGACCATCAAATCATTTCTGTTAGAAGACTCATCCTATATTATTTTGCTAGAAAACACTGAATTATATGTTATCTACTGAAATTCAATTAATTCAGTTTGCTCTTAGTTTTAGTGCAAACTGAGAAATGCATCTTATTTTCACATCCCACCCCTCTAGTCATATTCTTCTAAGACAATAAATATCTGTGGTGCCCTTGTACACAGCCGAGGAACAAATTCAGGAACAAATAAGTGTGCTTATGATACCACTATGGTTTTGTAACAAATGGATTTTGAAGACTTTTGACCCTGTGAAGGTAATTATGTGATTTGATGGGGTCCACAGTAGCCGTAATCTGATTAAGGAACTGATTATATTAGTGTTGACCATGAATCTGTCAATAGCTTCCTTTTTACTCATGGTTTGGTTTAGTACAACTAGATTATACTTTTAAAAAGATCTATTGCAGTAATTTCAGTCTGATTGTAATGTATAAACTAAATATTACAGTCACTAATATCTTGGTAATATTTTTTGTTTGTTTGTTTTATTTGCTTGATTTTTTCAATTTGTTTCAGCCTGGAGTGAAGAGGGAGAGATGCTATGAATTTCTTACATCAAACAGTTGAAAAAAAATAAAAAGAGAAACAGAGGTGCTAGAACAAGGAAAAAAAGCCCCCTAGTGTTGTCTAAATCTGAAAGTTAGTCACAAGTGCAGATCCTGAAGATTGGCATACAGACTTCTGGGGAGACCCTGATGAAAATATTTCTGAGGAAACAGAAGAATTGGAGGGAAAAGAAATGTGTTCCCTTATTAAAACAGAGAGGTATGCAAGACCACATGGCAGGAACACCCAAACACCTGTCTGTGCCAATACCTGGTCAGAATCCAAGTTCAGTGAACTCCAAGTCAGATTTTCACACAAGCCGAGTGAGTTTTTGGCAGGTGACATCCTGGGGGGTTATTAGGCTGGAGGTGGACCTGAAAGGGTAAGGGGAACCTGCCACCATATGGGTGAAAGGGTTGTTAGAGTTAGCGGAAGGAGTACAGAAAGCTACATGCATTCATGTGGTCGATGAGAGGGGGCATTGAGGGGTGCCAGTGGCTGTGCCAATAAAACCAGACAACCTTAAACCTCTCATCAGAGGGTTTCTGAATGCCTTAAAGGTGCATGTGCAGTCCCTCAGGGGAAGGTTTCAAGGGACAATGGAGAACCCACAGAGTCCGACACATGTATTAACTTGGGCAGAGGTGCTGTACATTATAGCGACTTGTGAGCCTGAGTTGGGCGTTATGGTGGGCAGATCCAGGTAGTGGCACAGACAGGACTAGGAGGGTAGCGAGGTAGCCAGGAGCCTCACCTTGAACAGCCCTATCCGGGGATCCTGAACCGTGCTTCAGGACGTGGGATCAAAGTGGCGGTCCAGAGCGGAATGAGCGGTAACCCTGAGAGTACTATGCGTGCCCTTACCTTGGCAGTCCACCAGCACATGCAAAGATTAGTGAAACTGACAGAAAGGAAGATGGAAATGTCAGCAGCTTCCCCCTCCAAGGAAAGGAAATGAAAACTTAACCCTTTCATGCCCCTGTGAGAGGAACTGAATGGGTTCCCTGTGGACCCAAAACAAATAAGTCGGTAGTTCTTAATTTACACAGGAGCTTAAATCGGTGTTTTAAATAAGCACCAAGTTGAGGAGCTAGGGATGTCTGAGAAATAAAGGGGAAACGGGTATGGCAGAAAAGTGCCCCAAAACTTGAACTCAGTTTTGGCTGCCTGGGGAAAAGTGGATGATGGATGTGGAGATGGCTCTATGCCCTTATGAGGGGAATATATTGGGATTTGATGTATCATCAGGCAGGCAGTGGTACCTGCCCACTGGCAGGGGGTGGAATTTCAGGAGTGATGGGGTGGAAGTTGTCCTCATTAGGCCCTGCAGCTTGCACTGCCACAATACCTTCTACCAACCACAGCTAAATGGGGCATTATAAAAGTGATTGATGACCTAGAAAAGAGACAGATAATATGCTGCACTCATTCCCTTTATAATTCTCCAGTCTGGCCAGTGTGTAAGACTGATGGATCATGACATTTAGTATTTGATTATAGAAAACTGAAGAGTAATACGCCACTGCTAATGGCTCTTGTCCCAAGTATAACCTCAGATACACAAGGAGCGTGGTAAAGTTAATAAAAAATGAATGTGCTTTAAATTAGTTTTTTAATAACATATACCAACACTTTAATTTTTTTTAAAGTATTTGGTAAAAAAGAATAAAAGATTCCTTATGTCAACATCTCTGGCTTGCACAGGATAAAAAAAACAGATGTCTGAAAACTTCCCTTTGGTAACATCACCTGCTAATTAACCACAAAAATTTCAGTGGCGTATCTGATGTAGAAACATGGTTTAACTCTATGTGACTTTCAGAGGCCTGTGAAAAACTGAACATTTAAATATAAACATGTTAAACCCACATCCTTAGTTTAGGAGCTTGAATTTGCCTTTCAGGGAGCGCTTTTTTTAAATTTTATTCTCTTTAGGGAAGAAGATCCTTTCCTGGTCCCAACAGGTTGCTCTTACTCCTCATCTGGAAGTCTGCTTGTACTGGTCCACTAAAGCGATCTCTGTCTCTCTCTGTCTCCCTCACCCTCTCCACACATACATACCCCTTTCTCCATCGCTATTCCCTCTTTTAATATGTATTAACTCTTCCTGTGCAATCTGAATACATATTTATTATTATTTCTGGCTCTATTACACTACAAAACATTGCAAGTAATCTGATAAAATAATAATTAAATGTTCTGAAAAAGAGTTGTATTTTATAGCAAGGCACCAAGTAGGCAATATTCACTATCTTCTTGAGATAGCAAAGTCATACTTTTAAGTCAGGCTCAAAGTTAAAAGTTTCATCTTTGTTCAAGAGCACCCTATGTAGCATCTTATCTAAATTCAAAATATAACAGAAAAGCTCAATCATCAAAACTGAAATGAAATACTATGCAGTATATGCGTTATTGCTCTTGAAAATGGACACCGATTTTTTTTCCATATTTTTTCTAATACTACTTCCCAGGACCCTTTTCTAGTGCAACATTTCCTTTGAAGTCTTATATAGCTTTCAAGTGCCAAACTGCATGCTCTTGAGAGATGTCAGTGGCCTGCTTGCAAAAGATAAGGCAGGAGAGGCTGACACAGTCAATGTATTTTGTTTACAGAAATTTTGCCTCGGTGATCAATAACCATATGTAACCGAAAGATGGTTTCATTCTCCCTTTGACATGGTGCTAGCTGCATTGCCTAAGGACCTTTTTCACTGTCAAACATATTTTAGTCTAATATCTATAGCCAGTTTAGCAGCAACATAATGTTTTATATTCAGAGGTGCCAGCTATGCTTTCACATTTCATTTGTATTTATTCCATCAAAATGTTTATATTTTAATACACTGTAGTGCCTGGCTTTAAATCACTGTCAGCAAAGTAAACCTGCTGAGTAACAAGCTCAGGCCCACAAAGGAGATTTTAGACAGTGCAGGTTTTTTTTTTTCATTTTCTAGAACTTTATCTTCAAGCATTGCAGCAAAGGTTATTATTATTATCAAAGTATTTAATAAATACAGCTGCTTGTGAAAGCCAGAGGTAAGACAAGGAACAGTTCTGAAAAGCGCACATTCCCTCTCTTCTCCAGTTAGATTTAAAAAAGAGAATGCTTGAATGTGGACAGGGGCATGGCTTAAAGAAGACCACATTTATCTGATTGGCGGGCAGATGAGCAATGTATTCTCTTTCAGATTTAAGACTTCTAAAATATTACTCTGTGTTTATTTTCTGATTGTGAAAGTAGTTTATGCATACGTCTTATATCCATATAAATTTGCAGACTCATAACCAAATGTTACTCTCTTACCCTGACTCAACTATTTGCACACTAACGGCTGACCTGACGTAACTGACCAGTTAAGCATGAGTTTTTCCTGTCCTGGTTGTGAGATAAAACGCATTAGCCCACCATTGAAGCATGGTAAAAGTGTGATAGTGGGCAGGTAGATCGTTTAGTTTGTTCAATAGCTGTAAATCATTTATATTCAGCCATGTGGCCATACCTTTAATATATGTCTATGCTGCAGACTAGCAGACATGGAAGTTGATTTTCAGTTGCGGTAAGCTGATGAAGAAAAAGCTAAGTAGGTGGGAGTTTTTATGAAAAGGAATACTTCTAGAAAAATAATAGGTTGTTTTACTGAAAGAGGAATGGAAATGAAAGCTGAATTTCACAATTCAAATTTATGAAGTCTTGAGTTGGTTTCCAGTATTTGCTCATTAGGATAAAAGTCTAAGAAGCTGATCTATTGATATTTTTGCTAAGAAAACAGCTAAAAAACCCTGTTAGAAATGGTAATTATGTCTGTACAGACGTGACTTCAACCAAGAGAGTTCAAATTTTTCTTTCATGTGAGATCAAGTAACAAACAGCCCATTTATCACTGTCCAGATCCTAATATTAAGTCTTTATTCTCTTTTCTGTTTCTTTTTCCATTGCGCATTAACGACAATCCAATTTTTTTCTTAAATACAGACTTTATAAAATATATACATCGTTCTAAAATAAGAAACCATTAAAATGGGAGAAATTTGCAACTTAGTTGCAAATTCACTGACAGTGAGCACGATGAGCACTCTCTGGCCTGTGAAAACCTCGGGGAGAAAGCGTAATTCTTGCATACGGCCATATCCATATCGGCGGCAGCAGGTCTCAAGGTGAACAGCCTCTGACATTGTGGAAGAATATAGGTAGGGGAAGTTGGCAAGCCACATCTGTAACTTCAGGATACAGATTGGCTCTAAGGGCTGGGGCAGTTGGGCTGGGGCAAGAAGCGGGGCTGGGTGAACACATGGTGGCAACTCTGGACATGAGCTGGACCTTATTATCTTTGACAGTTGAACTTGATGATCTTAGCTGTCTTTTATAACCTTAATGGTAACGATTATATAATTAGTAGATATATTATATATAACCTTAATGACACTGATTATCCTTTGATTCCAGTAGTGTAAAACTGTGCCATTTCCAAGCACTGTAAATTACTACCTGGACACACTGTAATTCAGTCTCCTATGTTAAACCAGTGCTTCAGGGGTGAACTGTTATTGAACAGTGGTTCACTTTAGAAAAAAATAGATTAATCTCTAGTCTAGAATCAGTGGAAGACTTAACTGCAGTGAAAAAGGTCTTATCCTCTTACTCTTTTTGCTCCTTTTTTTCAATTTATTAGTCCAGGTCCTTCCATTTATCTGGTCAAGAATCCCAAAAGAAAAACACCCCAAATTTCAGCTTTAGTTACTTAAAAATAGTAGACTTCTGGAAAAGGAACAGGAACTTAAAATCACTGAGAATTTTGAAAAAATGTTAAGGTATTAAAATTGATAGAGATTTGGGGAAAGGAAAAGAACATTGCTGTCATTTCTCAATTTTTGACAGATTTTCTTCTTTTGAAAGAAAAAAAATCTCTTGGTGATATTTTTGCAACATCTGCACTAGAGAAGGAATTTCATCTTGCATACGACATCAGAAACCTTGAGCTGGAATTTCTTCTGTTTGCCAGGGCTTCACAAAGGTTAGGAAGTGAGACATATGGGAAGAAGCTTCTTTCAGATTGTTTTTTCCTCATGGAACATAACAGAAGGAAATGTCAGGACTTGTAAAAGGAAGAAGTTGATAGCCAGCTGCTAAAAAAATCAATGAAATAATTAGAATTTGGCTTGGGCAATTATAATGTTGATATTGCACGTACGTGCATGCATGTATAGTTCTTTCTTAAATTATTTGGCGTGTTTAGTGTTTATTAAAAGGCACCCAAAGTCAATATAAGATTTAATACAAAGGAACACAAAATGTGATTAAATTATTTAACAACTACACACTATTTATTATACAGTTAACTCACCTTTTGAAAAAAATGACACTGTAAAGTGTTACACCTGATCTGTGTCCATTTTTATACTGTTGATCAGGAAATATTAATGTTAATGTTATACTTGATAATAACAAGGTTTTCCAGGAAATGCAGATTATTATTTTTTAAATGGAATGCCTGGAAGCCACATCAGCTTTATTTCTGCTTACAATTATTTAGAGTTTAAAAATTTTCTATAGACCTTTAGGGAGTTAAAAGTCTCCTCGCATTTTCTCAATATTAGTATGATTCATGCTTTTGTTTTATGTTTAATTACTGGAAAATGATCTTTCTGTATTAAGAATAAACAGGAAAAAGTGGATTTTTTTTTTTTTCAAATATGAAAACAGCTCCATATTTCCCTCAAGTCATATTATGCGTTTGAAGTGTATTCACTAGAAGCTTCTTCAGTTTTGCTTCAGTGTTCTCTCTAGGGCACATGGAGAAGTGTGGAAAGGTCTGTGCAAAATATCCTGAATGCTGAAATTTTTTGCAAAGGTGTCCTGATCACAGCAGTAGCGTTAAACCATTTTGCTATTATTTCTGGAGGAAATAATGTCATAGCGGCAGTCTAGCTAGTTTAAGATATCTGTTCAAGATTTCTCATTATAAAACACAATTACAGAGGTGATATACAGACGACTGAATCCATCAATCTAATATTTTTCTCCTGCTGATACTGTAGTTGTAGTCAGCATGATCACATTTTCACTTAGCTAGGAAAATTAAACTTTTCATTACAAGTATATACACGAAGTTATATTAAAGTTCTATATTGGAGCAGAAAAATCTGCTTTAAAAGTTTTGGAAATGAGAGTTAAGGGTCCCAACCTGTACATAAATATAAGAAATTTCCAGAAAATCCTGTCCAGCACACCTAGCTGAAAAGACATGATTACTTGGCTGAAAACATGTCATGTGATAAGAGAGCACACACCACTTTTGCTGAGCTGTGAGTATATTTCTGAATGCTCTGGAAAATGGAAACAACCTTCTCACCCTTCACACCAAATGTGTCAAAGGACTATAATAAAAGCAGTTGTTTAAAGGAAGAAATTAAGGTTACAAGTCCAATTTTATTTTCAATACTTCTTAACCTTTATATTTTACAATATTCATATCTGTTTATCAAAGACTTTTTTTCCTTACACTGATTTATAAGGTTGAGAGTGGTTTTTGTTTTGTTGTTTTCCGCTGCTACAAGTTACCTTGTGCAACTGCTGCCTTTGAATGTGTGCAATGAAGGAATAGCTCTTACCTCACTCTGTGTTAGCCATAGAAATACTCTCTGCAGGGGTGAAGCCAGATGCCATTTTCTGAGTAACAGAATGAAGTGGACTGCGTCCAAGAACATGCTTCAGCATTTAGACATTAATTTGGCAATATCTGAAAATATGGAAGATGGAACATATCAGTTGCTAGCAGTCAACCCATGCATTCATGTGAATATACAGCTGGTGTAATTTAGACAAGCACAATGCAATTAGTAGAGCTGGAATGTGGATAAAACAATGGGGCTACCCTTCTTCCTCTTGAAATATCATCAAGAGACTATTTTTAATCACCACAAGTAATGAATATCTCGATTATACTCTTCCGCCAAAGAATACAACTCCAACATCATGGTCATTAGGCAGGAACATTAGATTAATTAATACTGACTCACAGTGAAGAATGACATCTATTAAAATGCCATGATCACTTGTTTTAGAATCTGGAAGTATCCTACTTGATCTAAGTAAGTTTTGTACAAATGGTTCTCAAAGAGTCTATTCTGTGATGTCTTTTTTGTATGTCTATAGAAAATAGGAGTCTTCTGTTGAAGGAGGATTTATGGTTTCTGCTCCAACACCCATACCTAAAGAAAAAAAAAGCATTTTACAAACCCACATAAAATAAAACTTATCTAATATACTTATCTTAATTCAGACCAGGAATACCATCCTGCTGCTCCCCTAACCAATAAATTGCTCTTTTCATCTACTGTTCATTCACTTCACTCAAAGCAGAATAATTTCCAAAACAAGGTGTTCCTTTCAAAGAAAAAAAAAAAAGAAAATCACTTTAGACCTGCCCGATCACAGGGACACATCCTGTCAACAGCTCTTCAATGAGATCAAGTGTGATGGATGGCGTACAAAGAATACTAATCAGGTTTCTTGTATACACATTCGGCTTTTCGTTTCTGGAAGCAAATTATTCTACCATTTTACTGAGGTAATAAATGCCTTAAAAACTCCTTCTGCACAACAGCAAGATCTATTGAAGTGCCTGTGGTAAAAGACATGATTGCACTGTAACTTTCATGATGCGTTTTTGCAAGTATCAACTCTGTCAATGTTATCAAGCAATTGCTCAGTTTGTGCAACTGCAGTGTTCCCACAGTCAGCACCTCTGACTGCAGTTCTGCCCTTCTAATGTTTAAGTAGTGGAGATAATATGTGTGTGGGGGTGGTTGAGGGGCAGAAGGAGAATCACTTCTCTGATTTGTATATTGATATTTAAAATGTCAAGGTGGAGTCCAATAAAAATATTATCAACAAAGGGCTGCATCCTTACCTCTTGCTCATCTCATTTCCCTAAAGTGTAGAACAGAAGTTGCTGAACACATTTACTTGCTGAATTGCTGAATACCTAATCTCAAACAGGCACTAGCAAATGCAGCAAATTCCTCTGAGCCAGCACTTTGGCATCCAGACTCAGCAGCAGGAGGTCCAGTGTGTCCAGTCTGACCTCTGAGCTCTCAGAGTCAAAGAACCAATAAATCTAAGGCATACAAATTGCAGATCAAAGTAGAACTGTGACATTTCAAGACTTTGCTTGTTTAAATATTGACCTAGAGGAAAAAGACGGATGTTGGAGCATGTTTGGTTTGTATTTCATCTGATTACTTTTCAGTCTAATCCTTTCTAGCAGTAGTCTAAAGAATAAAGGCTGATAAGGAAGGAGAGAGGGAACCTGAAGGTCTTTGGGACTATCTCCTTCCTGGCAGAAGACCCCACTGTGAGAATGGAATTCTGCCCCAGCCCACTCCAGCCATATGTGCATGGCACAGAGCACCACCTCAGTACCAGAATGTACCAGGACCATTTCTAGCTCAATTTGTCATCATGTGCCAAGTAGCATTGGTTATGTATTTACTGTGGAACTGTGTGGAAAAAAATTTTGTGTCTGTGAGGAGAAATAGGGTAACCATCAGGAGTCTTGAACTGATAGCAATTTCCTTCAGGAAAGCCATCACTGTGAGAACACTGTTGTTGATCTTTCACCTGCGACTTCTCACTCAGGTACAATTTAAATAGGTCCCTGCATGCAATCAGTCAGGACTAAAACTCCACTTTCTCACACATCTCGATAAAATTAACTGGAAAAAAGTTTTGATTTCAAAATCTTTAAGAGTAACTACTTTAGAACTGTCATTGTCCTTTAAATCCACACCACTCAAATTCACAGTAACTTCCATAAGGAGAAGACCCCCATGGCCAAGGTCCCTCTAAATCTACATTGTCTTGAAGCAATACTAGAAATCTGGAAATAGGTCTGTTGAAGAGTTCGGCTATGTTGTGTGTGTGGTGATTTGTTGCTGCATTATCATTGAGTCAATCTTATTTTTAAATAGAAAATAGATGGTATTGAAAATATTTGTATTCACTGGCAAGCCTGACTCCCATTGCTTTAATAAAAGCTTTTCTGCCACATGTTGTTGGCCTAGGGTTATGTAACATTCTCACACAGGCTCATTCAGTACCAAGTATGTGGTAGTGCCAAGGTGGTAGCACCTTGAATTAACATTGACTTCAATAGCCTCTTTGGGAAAGAGCATTGTTTTTTTAAGCTTATCAAAAATGCAATGCAAATAAACCACTTATAATGTCATTGACTTTATTGCAGTATAACTGCTGGTGACATTTGCATTTTTCTCAAGACTGTCTCCACAGAATTGACAAGAAGTTATTTTCCCATCAAAAGCTCCATCAAAACCACATCATAATGCTACTAGAGAATTGTTTTAAAATTACTAAGATAATGTCACAGGAATATTCATTAACATGACAAGATTTCTTTTAAAGTTGTCATAAAGCTTCTTTGTTAGAAATTGAATAATAATACCTGCCAAATATGTCTTGCTTCAGCAGAACACCACTACTTAAGACAATATTCATGTACACAGTTTTAAAAAACCCTTTAGGCATTAGCTAGGCATTTTTAAATTATTTTATATGTGGTATTTTGAACAGATGAGAATAAGATATGTTTCTGTGATCGCCTGTACTTGTTTTTCAACACTTTAAAATAACCTTTATGAATAAACGCGATGGCCCAAAAGTTTATTTGGATTAAGGAAGAGCATTTTTTAAACTCAATAAACATTCCATTTTGAAATGCATTTCACTTGCAACATAATTAATTTTGCAATATGTTCTTGCATGGAATTATTGAGGAATAGCTAATTTCTTATGTTATCAAGTTCTGATGAAGTTTGACAGCTTGCATACGATGCAAGAATTATTATCACCTTTGCACAGGTGTTGAATTCGAAAAAAATGCCAAAGGAAAACAGAGCCACTGACATGACTTGAATCAAACTTACACACATTTGTGATCAGCTATCCTACTTCTCTCTTCCCTGACAGGAATATTGTCTCCCACAAGTGCTGAAACAAAAAACCAAAATCATGTAGTTGAAATTAAAGGATTTGTTATATGAAGAAAATTTTCCTACAGTTATACCTAAATAAATCCTACCAAATAAATGTAGTGGTGATTTCTAATTAAAAATTGTAAATAATTGTTGCTTGTAAGCAGAAACCTCAACAAAGCATAAAGATTCATATTTCAATAGCTGATCTCAGCCATATATACTTCTGAGACAACAAACCAACACTGTTTGTTAACATATGTAACTACATAGTCTTACTACTTAAAAAAATAATATTCATGCCATAATCATACTGCAGGGTGAAGTTTCTCACCTGTGCTTGTTCCCTTAAAACAATATTTAATTTCTCTTAACTATATTTACATACGAAGAGTATTCATAAATGATTAAAAACTGTATTCCAAATACTTTCCACATACCAGGATGCAGTAGCATATTAAATAAATAAAAACACACTTATGCAACCAGAGGTCAACTTAGGTCAATGATTATTAGAATAAACTAAGAGATTTACTTTACACAAAAAACATTATTAGAATAAAACATTATTAAATTCTAATCTCCCACTAGGATTAACAATTCAATTTCCATTTTCTTTTCATAACTGAACAAATCTTTGATCCAAAATTCAGAAAATTAGCACAAATTTCTTAAACCTATTGCTCTTCTGCTTTTATTTACAACTGAATATGGATGTGGGTGTCCTCTTTCTTTACATGGTAACTACTCAGTGTACTCGAGCAAGATCAACAACTCCATCACACAGAACACTGCAGCAATTTCACTGACACCGTGCAGAACTCCAGCTGCTAAATCTTAAAATCCTTATATCAGTGAACAACAAATGTAATTTGCATAATAAAATCCCTTTGTGTTCATTGAGATTGTTCGTATCATTAAGTGATTTGATGGGTGAATAAGGAGTCAAAAATTTGGCCTTGAGAAAGAAGTCTCATTAAGGCTTATTGCTCCTTCCTGAAAAGAAAATGGATGTGAAAATAAAATGAAGAACCTGTGGAGCAGCAGCACATACGTACAAACAAACATAAATTTCCCTATCTGCACAAACTGCAAGACATTCACACATATTGTGGGAATTAATTCTTTGCAGCTTATTCCACAGAAAAGATGAAGATGGTGCACATTGCATTATTACATGAATGGTAAATTGTATTAAAACATGTGAATGGAGCCACTGATCATATAATTATATCTTGTTTCCTTGGGGAAATGAGGGGTTGAAGGCACTCTTTGGCACCAGCTATTAGTGGTCTAACCTTTCACTTCTGAAGACATTATTTCAAGTCACATTAAGAGTAGTTTTTTGTCCCTGTGCCCAAGGACGCAGTTTAACATGTGTATTTATAAAACTTGTTTAGAGCAGAACAAGGTATACAAACCTTGCCCTGAGGAAATCAATGGCAACTCTCCCTTTGGCTTCCATTGACCGGGCTTTCCCCTAAGGCTGAGAATATAAAAGTGTCACTAAAGATCTCTCTAAACTTTAGCTTCCTCTTTGGCTCTGTTACCTCTTGGCAATATTTCCATTTTTCTTGGCCAGCTCTCCAAAATTCCGGTAAAAAGAGGACAAAAAAAACAAGAACAAAGTTTTGTCTTACTTCTTGACTATTTCAGGATGCTGTTTTCCCCTTCAATTACAGCTGATTTGTTTTTTTCTTTCGTGCACCAGCCAGAATAGTCTCTTTGGGACATTCTAGCTCAAGAGCCCAAAACATTTTGGTTTTCTTTCCCTTCTGACCTTGCAAAACCCTCTGCACCAAAGGCCCAGCAGTAAGTGGCCCACACCAATGATACCATTGTTATGCCACCCAGAGGTTTATCTAGTTAGAGAGAATATTGGTACAGGAACATAGAAACGACTATATAAGATACATGGTCCTGGTAACAGGGAGCATATTATACCTCTCACAGCTGCTTTTACAGAGGACTGCAAAAGGGTACATCAGAAACATCGTCAAATAGTTTCAGGATCCACCCTCATTAGTTTTCAACCTAGTCATTGGCACTTAGCTGTTATCTTCAAATGGAAATAAAATCAAATCTTGTCACATCCCATCTTATTTGCCTACTCCTGAAGGTATATAATCCTCACCTTTTAATTTCTCCCCACACACCCAGGACTAGGCATATCTTTTCACCTACTCTAAAAGTGTGCATTGTGCAAAAGCCCTTGAGCTGAGCCCACACAGACTGCTATGCTAACGCACCAGAGTTCCATGTCCTGCTGAGATAGGAGATCACTTCTAGAAACACTGCAACTGCACTAGTGACGTGCTACAATTGAACCAACGCATGCCAGTCCTCAGCTTGGATGAAGCACAACCTTGACATGACTACTGCCACGAGCAGTAATTCATGCTATTTACATGTCTCCATAAATGATTGTTATTTTCCATTACAAAATAATAGCAGCTTCGAAAGACTTTACTTGATTTACTCATACACATGGGGTTTGTTTGTTTTTACGAAACTCCTTTAACTGAAATCTCCTTTTATAACACATTTTCTGCTTGTATCACTAGCTGTCCTTTAAATGTTGAACTTCATTATGGTGTTCAGTTACTGCTGTGACTCGAATGAGCTTTCTGGTGAATTACGTTGGATTAAGGAAGAGTAACATCTATTACCATTTTCTCTGCAACTGTCTGTTCTAAGCATCAGCTGCTTAAAGTGTCAAGAAATAGTTTTCACAAACAATGTACATTTCTACATGGTGCAAGTGGGTAGCTGGGGTTCCCCATTATTACTCTGGTTATATTTGAGCACTCAGATTCTTCCCCCTCCACTTTTCTTTTTTTGTTTTGATCCAAAGACTGATGGTAAGATCTTACTGACACAGACTATTACAGTTCAGGATTTCTAGTCATACAGATAAAACTTTGATAAGATAAGGGAAATAAAGTGGAGGAAAAAATCTTAAGGAAGGAGATTTACATGAATGCAATACATTCAACAGTATAGCATGAAGAGTAGCAGAACATCAGGTACCAAACAGGTAGCAGTCACAGCTGAGCAGACACTCGTTTGTGCCCACTGAGGGCTTACATGGAATCATAGAGTCATTTAGGTTGGAAAAGACCTTTAAGATCAGAGTCCAATCATAAACTTAACACTGCCAAGTCCACCACTATACCATGTCTCTAAGTGCCACATTTACATGTCTTTTAAGTATCTCCAGGGATGGTGATTGAATCAATTGAACATCCTGTTCCAATTGTTGACAACCCTTTTGGTCAAGTAATATTTCCTAATATCCAGTCTAACCTTCCTTTGAACAACTTGAAACCATTTCCTCTGACTTATGACTTGTTACTTGGGAGAAGAGACCAACACCCCCCTTGCTACAACATTCTTTTAGGTAGTTGTAAAGAGCAATAAAGTGTCTGCTCAGCCTTTTTTTCTCCATACTAAACAACACAGTTCGCTCACCTGTTCTTCATGACACTTGTGATCCAGAACCTTCACCATCTCTTTGAACCTTTTTGGATCAAGAAGACTACACCAGAGCAGAGAGATCTGGCAACATAGGCGTGGCCAGGAATGTTTATTCTTACTCTTATTCTTATGATGCTCTTATCCTAGAATAGATCCCACAGAAAGAGACCAAGAATTTAAGATTTTTTTTAAAGAAAACCACTCTTTTTTCTAAATAAAAAAGAAGGAAATATTTCTAAAGATACTGTAGAAATGACATGACAGACAGCCATCATCCTGTGAAAATATAAACACTATTTTCAAATTAACAATGTTTAAAAGTTAATTTTATATCAGACGATACATGAAAAATCAAACCAAACATGGATATCAAAATTTTACTTCAATTTGATCTAAAAAAAATCTAAAAATAAAGCAAGTCATTCCTAAATGATCAATATAGAGCAGAGGGTGTGGGAAAATATATGAAGAAGTTGTGCTTTCATGAGAGAAATTATGTTCTTATTTATATATGTTTGATGACATTTATCCAGTAAGAACTGTATATAAGACTTTTATAAATAAATAGACTTGTAAGTGGATATGTATGAAAGTGTGGGAGTGACTGATCTACAGATGGCAGAGAATTTTCTCTACTTGAAGAATTTAGCATGCCAAACTGAGTAACCATTCAAGAAAATTGAGTCTGTTTGTTATTTGCTTACTTCCACAAGCATTACTTGTATGCAGCTTCTTAAATAACTGCCAATGTTGGGGGTATTTTTTCCTTTTTTTTCCACACAAAAAAACCAAGGATTCCTCTTTTGAACTTATCTTCCTCTTAAAAGCAGATTTGTATCAGCAGACACACATAATGCTCTGAACTTGGTTTCATTCCCTGAAGGATTTGGTTCTATGGTCTACAAGAAGTACTAATGACTAACTGCTGTTGGTAGATTCTTTTGTCTCTGCACAAAGCTGCTCCTGTTTCTACAGTCAATGAAAGGTGCAGTGCTATGTGATCTTAATTCATCTTCATCACAGTACGCAGTCAGTGACAAGATAAAGACATACTCTTGAAAACAGAGCAGAATTTCAGAGGGAAAATCTACCCTTGTTGAGCATGCAGTTGGTATGATTTGTAATAAAGAACACAAGAGTACTCTTCCTTTGCATAAATAATTTAAATGCAGCAACCTCCAAAGCAGGCACACAGAATATAAATTGCTAATTCCAGAGACTAAATCTCATTATTTCAATATCAAACTGTTAAGAGGCTATATTTGTCAGACCACAGCCAGTGCTTACATGGCAGAACTCAGAGAAACTAATAGCCCTTTTGCATTATAAAGGTAATTAGAAGTAGAAAACCAACCCTACCTTAAATCTTTAGCTATAAATGTTCACATTTCTAATAAACAAATGAAACATCACCATTTTTTTAAAAAAAAAACACTTTTGAAGTGTGTGTACAATTAGATCTAAACACTTTGCTTGTGCATTGTGAAGTGTTCCTCCAGCACTCTGTCAAATCCATTCTTTTGAGCAGACAGGTTACTGCAATTTACAAGAGTTGACTTCCCCTAGAGACATTCTCCTTCCTGCCCACAAGGACTGCAGATTGTTTGCTCTCACATATATCTGACAAGATAAGGAAATCTAGGACATGAAAAACAAAACAAAAAAACCCAACAGAACTATTGGTTGCTAGAGGTGTAATGAAAATATTGGGTTGGTGCAAAAATAATTGCCAATTTTAACCAACAACTTTAAAGCAGTATCAGCTTAGGAGAAAATATACTAATTAATGAGAACCGTAGACTCTATGCCTTTTTGCCAACAAGAAACAAGTCTGTTTATTCCAGTAGTACAGAATTCTAGAGTCCTGGGACTGATTAATTCTTCCAAGGAGTTTTGACCTGTTAGTTGGTTGTGGAAGACCTTCTCTTGAAGGAAGCTGTCAATATGGTTGAAAATGCTGTAATCGATGGGAGAGAGGTCTGGTGAGTAAGCTGGGTGAGGTAGAGTTTTGTAGCCCGGTTCGTACAGCTTCTGCAGAGTCATTTGAGACATGTGATCAGGTGTTGTCATGGAGAAGAATTGTTCCTTTTCAATTTACCAGTGCTGGATATAAACATTGCAGTTCTTGGCATGTTTTGTTGATTTCCTGGCAATAATTCTCTGCTATGATGGTTTTGCCAAGGTTCAAGAAGTTGTATTGGATGATTCCACTTGCCAAGGACCAAACAGTGGCCATAGCCTTTTTTTGATGCAGCTTCAGTTGTAGAAAGACTTTTGGTGCTTCATCTCAAGCAGCCACTGCGCATAATGCTTTTGGTTGTACAGAATTCATTTTTTATCTCATGTTACTATGTAATCAAGAAATGGATTGTGAGTTTTGCACGAAAGAAGTGCAGAGCAGACATTTTAGCAGCAATTTTTTATTTTCGTTCAGCTTATGTGGCAACGATTAGTTGAGATTTTTTGTTTTTCCAGTTTGGTGCAAATGTTGAAACACTGTTGAACGGTCAACGTTTAGTTCTTCTGCAACCTTTGGAGTTATTTTGCATGGATTCACTTGAGTACTGGCACTCAATTTGTTGCTATTTATTGAAGAAGGACATCTGCTGTCCTCCTTATCATCAAGACTCTCATTTTCATTATGAAATTTTTTGAATCGATGTTAAACTGTACATTCATTGATCCAAATGCTTGGTTGATATTGCAACAGGTTTTGCTGCTTTGCGTTCCCTTTTGAACTCATACAAAAAAATCATTCAAATTTGGGGGTTTTCCATCTTTATTTTCACATTGTAACATAAAAAAGAATAAACAGTGGGGAAAAAGTTAACATTAAGTACAGCAAATTTTGTGCTTTTAAATAGTATATTACACAAACACAGTTAAATTAAAGTTTTATAAGTATCACCATAACAAAATGGCAACTATTTTTTGCACTGACCTAATAAACTATATGCATCTGGAAATCCATTGTTGTGGTTAATTTGAAAAATGCTATGTATTCCTGAAAATTGCATATGCCAATGGAAGTACCAGACCTGATTCTTTTGTTAGGTATGATAGCTTTTGATTTATTTTTTTAAGATAACTTCCTTTTAAAGCAAGACTTCTGAAAGCACACTGCAATTGCCTACATAGCTGTTTATCTGTCCATTCCCAGGTAAGAATTGCCATGTAGTTTTCAGCCAAAATCAACAGAAGAGGCTTTATGAGCTTGAGTAGATACACTGAGCAGTATCTTAGCCATTCTTCTTTTTTCTTTTGCCAGATAGGAAAAGTCATAATGTCCCACTACAACATCCTTCTAAGATCAACCCTTTACATACCCAAGTGCTGTCTTTGAGAAAGATTTATCATCTAATGATTGATTTTAGCTATACTATGTGCAGCTTATAAGGAAACCCAACAAAATTCAACTGTAAGCAACATTGCTTCCACTTGAAAACTACTTCCTTCTAAGACACTTAAAGGAATGTTTTTGTCATTTAAACACTTGAGGACATTGAGAAAGACTTTTCTTGGATCTAATTAAATCTATTTTTTTTTTCAGGAAATCCAAGTATCTTCATATATTTGAATTTAAGAGCCAGAATGAGATGTAGAAACACTTTACATCCTTAGTGGGCACAGAATTTACTCTAAATCTTATCATTTCATAATAATATTTACAATAGACTGCTTGGAAGAAATACCTGAAAATCTTACTCCTTAATACTCATGAAGACAGTTTAGAAAGTACTAAAAGTTGATGTTGGTCTTCACTGTTTTCTTTTTGAAAAAAGATAAAATTTCTATGCACTTAAAATTCACCAAAAAATTGTTTGAGTTTGTGGTTTTGCTTTTTTTTTAACCAAAGGATCTGATTTTTATGCTTAGGAAAACCCAAATGTTTTTGCATCTCTTTCTTTACTTGACACTTGATACTGCGAGATGGGTAGCAGCATTGACATGAATTTGAGGAAACATGAACACTAGCTAGTGACAAAGCTTTTAGTTAAGGAAGAGCTTCTCTGCAGTGGTTTAAGGAAAATATAAATAGCTGTAGCAAAAGAACATATTACGTGAGAAGACATAATATTTACTAGTTTAAGCACTTTATTTACTAGACTTAGATAGTGTCTCTGTTGTACTACTCATTATGCAAACTCCACTGACCGTGATCAGGGAGATATATTTTGGGCTATACAACTCATAAAATTATTTTCCAGCTGGCAAAGTAAGTCATCAAAAATAGAAGTATCCCTAATACATGTACATGACATTTCAGGGAAATCTTGAAAGAAGCAGCTCTCCTTAATAGTAGGTGGGTATAGACAGTTTACACTAGAGTAAGTCGTCTTCTTTTAGAGAATGATAAGCATTCCTTTACTATTTTGGCTCTTGAATCTGCAAGCTAATAATGCATGCAGCTCCCCTCAACACTAAATGTGGTCAGTCACTTTTTATTTGTACATTTTTATATTCTTTTATGTCCTTATGTCTCAAAACCAACTAAAGAGAAGATGAAACCAGGAATAAGATCCTCTGCCTAGAAATGCCCCAAACCAAAAGAGAAAAAGCCACTGTGTGAAAAAACCCAGTTTCTGCTATATCCATTTGCACTGTTTCGTTTATGCATGTCTAGAGCCTACACTGCACGTCTTTTTAACTGTTTTCGTTACTAATCCATGTTTTTAAACTATGTTAAAAACTATTACTTTTGCAAGTTAAAACAAGTGAAGCTGATATTTATCACTGTGATGGGAATTCCATAGTTACTCCAAAGTTATATTCCCTCTATTTCTATGTTTTTTGGTGACTCATCTTTCTTTTTATTTCTATGAAGAGCTATATAGACTAAACGGAATTCTGTACTGCCATATTCAGGATAATTGCAAATATCCATTCACATATACTAAATGTTCGGAAAATAAGATTCACATTCATATATAGTCATTTATTGGTTTACAGCTAAAATTCAGTCTGTCAGTTTTACTGCCTGTTAATAGGAAAACATAATAGAAACTAAAAGGGAAAAAATTATATCATCTGGTCTTGACAGATGTTTTAACGTATTTTAATGATCTGAGTTGATATTTCTTTTTCATTTAAGTAATGAAAACAGCTGAAATATTAGCACTAAAAGATCTTATGAGGTAGGCTTTTTACTGTTTCCAAATGTTTAAAAAAAATTAAAAAGTCGAATTCTTAGTGAAGAAGAGTCTAGAAACTGTTCAAGTGACTGGAGGAGAGAAGAAAATAAGAATGGGATCTTGTTGAAGTAAATGCTGCACCCAGAATTCCTTTATGTGGGCCGATGTTGAAAATAAGGAAATTAAGATGATAAACAAGGAAAAACAGAAGTGTAAAAAAAAGAACATCCAAAATGCAGATGTCATAAGAAACATATTTGGGAAGAAGCAGTCATCAAAGCATGGGTAGTTATGGAGTCCATTTGCTGTTTTCCAGGAAAAAAAAAAAAAGAGGCCACAAAAAAACCCCTACATGATGGCTAATATAGACCATAAAACATACAGTAATTTTTTAACATCTAAGCCACTTAGAAAATAAGTCTTTTATGCATAAAAGGTCTTATTATTTTAGTTGCTGTCAGTAAAGTATATTCAAGGGGACTGCAGGCTTATTTGGTAAGCATAACCAGCAACAACAACTGGCTAGCAGCTCCCTGCTCTACACCAGCTACGTAGTTTGAAAGACTTCCTATGCCTTTAGCAGTACACAAGCACTGTTTGGAAGCTGCCTAACATAAACTGTGAGAAATTAGATAAATTCTAGAAATTCAGGTGTTTATCTTTCCTGTTGGTTCTATTTTTTGCTGGTCTATTTTCTTTAGGAAAGTTCAATTCTGTTTCTGTGAATTGGCTAATACATCACTTGAAAGTACCTTGTGTGCATCTATCATTTTCAGAAAACTACATTTATTAATCTCGAAAAGTCGAAACAGACTGAACAAAAAGTTTAAGGTCCTAAAACTGTTATGGATATTTGAGTGAATTTTTTTCAGATAAGCGATTGCAGAGGTGACCCGCCAATCTCTTCACAAGGCTCCAGCAATATAAAATGAATCTCCAGCACCAGACTAAGTAACCTGGCTCATCAGCATGAACACATTTTCTATTATAGTCTAATAGTTTTTATTTTCACCTGACAGTTGACTAAACTGATTTCAGTGAAGATTTTCCTGATCTGAACATTAAGAAGATTTCATGTATAAAGATTTCAACTTAATGCACTAGAGTAAACTCACAATGAAAACATCATGAGGACTTCATGAACATACGAGCTTGTTGCTGATCAGAAGAATTAGTAAAGAAACTTTGCTACTAGGGGTAAACTGTAGAGAAACCTGAAATTACTTGATATCTAACTATTACTCCTAGTGTAGGTTTTTAGATTCACCATATTGTCAAACCAGGGATCTAGGGGCAGAGTCAAATTTAACCTCACTTCCACACATGTAACAGCAAGAAAGGAAGAATGTTCAGGAGGATCACCCAGCTCTCTCTCAGCTTCTGTAATGCTTCTACTAAGTGGAAACCAGGACATAATTCGTTTTCAAAAGTGAAACTTCTCAAGCCTGTACTTCTCAGGATATGTTTTTTTGAAAGAGTATTATGACTTCGTAGAGCAGCCCTTAAATGTTGCAGTATTAACCATATACATAACAGTAACTCTGCCATAATCCAGCTTCCAGCTTTGTTTAATGACAAGGTGACTGAAGAGCAACATCACAATGACTATTGCCAATTCTTCTGGAGAAAACCCTTTCCAGGTAGAGCATGCTGTTTTTGAGAAGTTATACAGTAGGCGTCTTTGTGAGGCAAATGAGTCTGCCTTCAGAAATTCATATCTTGGCTAACTATAGCCACATTTCAAGTGCTGATGCTGCTCCAGCAATAGTTTCCTAAAATGTTTAAAGTAATTTGACTTTAATTTGAGGCAGAACATTAGCCTCTTCAATGAACTCAAAAATAGCCTCAACATTCAGAGAGCCTGTGTGTTTCAAAGTATTTTTGTAGCATCATTGGAGCCCTAATAATATTAGTAGCAACAGGACTCTGTGGTTCAGAAGCCTCTCAGGAAAACCGGAGTCTACTTAATTTGCTCCCTAAAACTGCTAGTTCCAGCTGGAGTCTCCAAAAATGAAGTTCATTATTAAGAAGATCTTTAAAGAGCATAACAATCAGGGTAAATGTCACATTCATTAATCACCTTCTTAAAAAGACATAGCAAATAGCATGACCGTATTAACTCTGATTTCCTAAGAAAACACCATAAATTGTGAATATCAAAACCACATCTGATAGTTTGCTAAACAAAAAAGAAAAATATATGTTCACGAGATATACAGTGTGAGGCACAAGCAAGTTACTTGTTCACATCTCTGACAACCCTGGTTAACAAAGTAATAAACAAAAAGATAGAAAGGCAAATGACATTTTCTATTTCACATAAACTACTGAAAACATCTCTTTGGAAAATGATGAAACTGGAGTTGTGTGTGACACATGAGGTCATTAGGGTTTCAAACAAGTTTAACCAATTAAATACACACAAAAATTATCAAGGAAACATAGGTTGTTCCATGAATTGCAGGGAAATATAAATAAACAATGCTCTCAGCATAATTTGGTCTCCAAAACACTTGAAATTGCCTGAGAAGGATGACTTGGAAACAATCCAGCCCAGCAGCCGGCATAGCAAAGCTATAGTTCTGATGTCCATTTAACACGTCCCTTTATATTGTTCCAGAACAGGAATCAGTTCTTTCCAGTGTGGCAACAGAAGCAAAAGACTGCTAAGAAATGAGCATTAACTTGTACTCTCTAGAAGAGCCACAACATTGAAGTTCCAATAACTGATACAAGAAGAAGTGAAAAACAGGCCTTCATTGAAGCAACACACCAGTTGCTCAATAGTCTTTGATTTGCTCACAAAGGAATTTCCTTCCCTTGTCTGTTTTCTGAAAGTATCCATCTCATTTGAAATCCATGTCACATACCAAAGAGAGGAAACCAAGATCTTATATGGTAAATAAAATGGTGATCAACCCACTACTTTGAGTAATGAAGAAATGTATAGCAGACTTTTACCCTTCCACAAAGGCCATGGAGAACAATTCCTTTGTCTAACCACTAACATTAAACAATACAAAAATTCCCCATTTCATTCATGGGGAAAAGGTTTGGATGTCGAGGTTTTCAGATCAATTTTTCTGCCTGATGAGAAAAAAGCTCTAAAGCTCCTGTTATGGCTTACCTTCTGACACATAGAGGTATTTATCAAAAATAGTTGCTATATGAAAAATTGTGGCAGATCCATAGCCTGTTACATTTCACGTCAGTAATGAGAAAAATCTGAATGCTGATGTAAGTACTTTTTAAGTGTCAGGTTCAGCAGTCCAAACCGACAGTAGATGCCTATCACATCACTGCTCTGCAGCAATATAGATCTTTGTGCATATGAGTGCACACAGCATCTCTAACATCTGTTCTGGTTTCAAAGCAATAGGAAATAGGTGATGAATGCATAGCAGAACTTGAATTTTCACCGGAATTTCTGGAACTATTCACACTATTTGTTATTAAGCTTCAAATGTTTTTAATGGCACAGAACTTCACAAACAAATCTTGGTCAATAAGACTCTTTCTGTAATGTAAACTCTGAGTGCGAACGATAGAAATAACCTCTCCTCCCCGTGAATAAAATCCTTTCATTATTATGTGAAGTATATTAAATCAATTCAGTTAAGGGACAAGGAAAAAGCTAACAGAAAGACAGAGGGAGAGAGGAGAATCCTCAAGGTATGAGAACATACTGGTCTCCATAGGCTTTTCAGGAGTTAGCATGGAATAATTTCTTGCACCCAGCACAGAAACAATAATGTTCAGGTGAATAAATTAGAAGTATGTCAGATGTCATGCGGTGCGATGGAATGAAGTAATACTTATTTAGTCCAGATAATTGTAACCCTAGAAGCCATACAGTAAAATAAATTGAAGAGTACTGGTGTCACCTCTAGTGTCATCTTATTGACTGAGTTAACACTAATTCCTGCAATACAAATAAAGCAGTGTATTACACAAATTAAAGTACTCAGGGTCCTGAATAATATTCCTCAGGTCAATGCAAAGTTACCATCAGACAAGAAATCATCAACACACAACTCTTTAAAAGAGCCTATATTAGTAAAGAAAAAACATCTCTTAGTACCTCAAATTTTCCCCTTGGCTAAAGCTATCAAGTCAAAGAGGGGAGGGTTATGGTTGTGTTGCCTACACAGGCTGCTTCACACTAGGTTGCTTTCCATTGAATCAAAAATTTTCCTCTTAACTAGTAAATTCTTACAATAATATGTTTCAGTGGTTTGACTTTGCTTGTAGTTCATTTGTCATAGAAAAGAGGATTGACTGAAGAATTCCAATCAAACGCCTGCCTGCTTTCTATGCTGAGTGAAAATCTGAAGTTGCAGTTATTTACTCAGCACTTTTGTGGAAGGCTTGTAAGATCAGCCAGGAAAGATGATCAGTGTGCAGCTGAACACAACCATTGTTGGCATCGAGGCATGAAATAATGTACCCCCTTCCTTTCTCCTGGTGTGTGATATGCACACATGGGATTGTTTTTACTACTCCTCCTCTTTTTTTGGCTTGCCTAACAGGGTTTGTAGTGCTATATTCTCTAAATACATTTAATCCTCATCTTTCAAGTTATTTCTTCTGAAAATAAACAAAAAAATTATTTTCCTATTATTTTTGCAGACTTCACCAGTACAACCCCAGGGCTGTAAATGAAGGACTTACATATGGGACTTACAAGGCTGCAGCTGCTGAATCCAGCATTTTTTCTTCCATGATTTTCCTGGGTCATTTATCTTCTCATCCTCCACTATCGTTAAATCTTCTAAGACTAACATGAAATTGTGCTTATTTTTTGATACATTTAATGTCCTTTTCAATATTATCCCACACAATTAAATATATTAAGATCTAGATCTCCTTTTTCTCTCTCTTTCTCTCTCCCTGCCTCTCTCTCTCTCTCTCCCTCCACCACGCACCACACTTTCTATGTCTCCTTCTATTTATTTTTTTCAGGTAGAAAAAATGATAATGATCATGTCTATGAGAAGACATCTACTAGGAGGTACTCAAGTGTTTAAAGAACTGGTAGAGACAACTGAAATCTAATAAATGCAGATAATGGAATGAAGAGAGGTATCCTACTGTTCCCAAACAATGCCTTTCCTACTCGCTTGGTGTTGGGGGAACAGCACTGAGAGGGTCTGCAGTGCTCACCTCGTGCTTCTCCTCCGTGGGTTTTTTTTTGGCAGCAGGTGACACTGGCAGGAGGAGAGGAGGCTTGCCCTGGCCCTTTGCATGGAGAGGGACCTTGGCCACTGCAAAGCTGCCTGGGCTGTCAGGCTCTGAGGGCAGGGAGCCTCTCTCCGGCAAGACCCTGGCAGCTCTCGACATCCAGGACACCACATTACCTCCTCCTGTCCAGGTAAGCAAGCATGGCCAGAAGGTCCCCGTCCTGCAGAGAGGTGGTGTCCCAAGCAGAGGGTGCCCAGGTGGGGCTCAGAGTCAAAGCTGGCTTGTCCTCACATCCTCCCCCAACTCCAGCCATCCCCTTGTTCTTCCCCAGGGCCAAGAGTGGGAAAGGCTTGTTGACCCGTTCTCAGCCACCTAGGTGGAAAACAATGGTTTGCTGTCTGCAGGTAACACAGCCAGTGGAGATCCTCACTGAGAACCACGAGGAAATCTTTGAGGAAGAGGTGACTGGGCTAGATACTGCATCATCCAAGGACACACTGGCAACATCAGTGCAGACTGGCCCAGGAAGAAAGTCCTAGGGATACTCAGCCCCCTCAGCCAGAAGATAGTGCAAATGAAGCTCCAGCTGTTTGGGAGGACTTGGTTGGAGACCTGCTTGGCCAATTGAACATACACAAATCCATGGGGCCATCCGACGGTTGTAATGGAAATGGCAGAGGTCCTTGCCAAACCCGTTTCCCTCATCTACCAGCAGTCCTGGCTGACTGGGGAAGTGCTGCTAGACGGGAGGTTGGAAAATGTTACACCCATTTACAAGAAGGCTCAAAGGGAAGACCTGGGGAACTACAGGCCTGTCAGTCTGACCTTGGTACCAGGGAAGGTCATGGAGCAGAATGTCTTGAGTGCTATCGTACAGCACCTGCAGGACAACCACGTTATCAGGTCCAGCCAACGTGGCTTCACCAGAGGCAGGTCCTGCCAGACCAATCTAATTTCCTTCTACAACAAGGTTACCCATTTAAGGGACAAGGGAAAGGCTGTGGATTTGGTGTACCTGGACTTCAGTAAAGCCTTTGACACCATTTCTTACAGTATCCTGCTGGAGAAACTGGCTGCCATCGGAGTGGACAGGAACATCCTCTACTGGGCTAAAAACTGGCTGGGTGGCCGGGCCCAAAGGGTTGTGGTAAATGGAGTTAAATCCAGTTGGAAACCAGTCATGAGTGCTGTTCCCCAGGGTTCAGTGATGGATCGAGTCCTGTTCAACATCTTTATCAATGATCTCGATGAAGGGATCGAGTGCACCCTCAGCATGTTTGCAGATGACACCAAGCTGGATGGTAGTGTTGATCTGCTTGAAGGCAGGGAGGCTCTGCAGAGGGATCTGGACAGGCTGGATCCATGGGCTGAGACCAACGGGATGAGATTCAACAAGGCCAAGTGCAGAGTCCTCCATTTGGGTCACAAAGACCCTGTGCAGCGTTACAGGCTTGGGGAAGAGTGGCTGGAGAGCTGCCTGGCAGAGAAGGACCTGGGGGTGCTGGCTGAACATGAGCCAGCAGTGGCCCAGGTGGCCAAGAGGGCCAATGGCATCTTGGCCTGTGTCAGACACAGCGTGGCCAGCAGGAGCAAGGAGGTGATTGTGCCCCTGTGCTCAGTGCTGGTGAGGTTGCACCTCGAGTGCTGGGTTCAGTTTTGGGCCCCTCACTCCAAGAAGGACACTGAGGGGCTGGAGCGCGTCCAGAGAAGGGCAACGAGGCTGGTGAGGGGGCTGGAGAACAAGTCCTGCAAGGAGAGACTGAGGGAATTGGGGTTGTTTAGCTTAGAGAAGAGGAGGCTGAGGGGAGACTTCATCACTGTCTACAACTGCCTGAAAGGAGGTTGTGACAGGGTGGGTGCTGGGCTCTTCTCACAAGTGACAGTGATAGAACGAGAGGAAATGTCCACAAGTTGTGCCAGGGGAGGTTTAGACTGGGCATGAGGAAGAATTTCTTTACTGAAAGAGTGGTCAGGGATTGGAACAGCTGCCCAGGGAGGTGGTGGAGTTGTCATCCCTGGAGGTGTTTAAAAGGCAGATGGATGAGTTTCTTAGGGACATGGCTTAGTAGGGAGATAGGCACTGTTGGACTCAATGATCTCAGAGGTCTCTTCCAACCTTATGATTCTATGATTATATGAATTATATCTTTAGAATTCCCCTGAGGGCCTTCAAAGTGCAAACAAATGGTATTTTCTACTCTGCACAAATAAACTTTTCATAGTGGAAATAGATCATTTATTTTCCCAGAGTAGTATTGATTTAAGCTGAAATAAGTTACAACAGTATTGGAAAAAAAAGAAATACCATCTGACTGCACTAACAGATGTATTCCTGGCCCAACTGATGTCTACAAAAATATTTTTTAACTCCTTCTCATCCACAATACCTTGTGATCTGTGAAGCAAAGTAATTTTGAAGTAAATAACTGATGATACTCTTTTCCCCGACAATTCTCCTTTCTGTTCTGCCACATCTTATTTTTTGGAAACAGTAAAAATATTTCATTCCAGTAAAAGCTCTGAGATGTTTATTCCAGCATAGACTTGGACATCAGCCATATAAAAAAAACAGAAATGGATTTGCTTCTTATGAGGGCAAGGAAAGATTTGAGAAATTTCTGATCTGCACCAAATCCTTTTTTTCCCCCCACCTATAAATAGCTGGTAGGCTGTCTCGTATGGTATCCAGGCTCTGGTTTGAACTGTCTCATTTTCCATAAATAATTGAATCTTCTTTGGACTACAAATAATAAGACTAAAGAAAGTATTTTAATCTAGGTCTCCCAGATCCTGCTTAACCACTGGACTATTGAGGAATTTTCCTTGACAAGAAACACAAAGGAGATTTTTTTTTTTTTCTTCGAACATACAGTTCCAGTAAAAATGCTAGTCCTGACAAATTATCTTTTTTTTGAGAGAAAATATTTGCTCAAAGGGTTTTGACCAGCTTCTTTCAGAAAGGTGACTTCCTTCAACATTCTTTATTTGCTGTTTTTCAGCTCTAATGCTATCTCAGCACGTACTGTGGGACCAGTGACCACCTACGGGGTCAGAACCCTTCACTGGTGGTAACTCCTCTCTGAGAGTATCTGCCTTAGTGTCCCACAGGGAAGGCTCGGGGCTATATGCCAACAACATGTTGGATTGGATTTAGCAAGACTCTTTATTTTACCTAGGAATTAACTCATTTGAGTCTGGAAGTTTGCTAGCTTTTCCTTTCCACCGTTACTTATAAAAAAATCATGGAGACATTTATTCTTGAAGGACCATTCTGAAGCAAAAATTGATTCTGAAGAAAACCTTAAAACTGTTAATTTTTAAATTGACAACATGAGATACTGTTATTTGTTATTTTTTCAAGGGGTTTGGGGGTTTTTTTCTTACTAAATTCTTGAAGTTTTCTCCTTTGACCAACATCTAGTTTGTCATTCACAAATCTAGCAGAGTACCTGCTCATGGGCAAAACCACAATAACTGTTGGATTTATGTTTTTTGTCAGAAGTTATTATGCAAAATTATTGATGATATTAAAAGACCTTAGCCATCTGAAATAAAAATATGGAAAATTTTTCCTATTGAAAGAAACAAGCATTCTCTTAAATGTGACAAGGCTGTAGCTTTTAAATTTCATTTAACTTGGACTGTCTTCTACTGAACCTTTTAAGGCTTGACATTGATGTTTCACCCTTAAAGAGTGCCTTCTATGATAAGATATGAGATATTCTAGGAGGGTTTTTTAATTTTATTTCATATAACAAGTTTCTTCTTTTACAAGACCTCTAGTTTTATGGGCAAAATTCTGCATTTGCAATAATTGTCAGTACCAATTACATTTACACATTTTCAGTGCTCAGTTAGACATATAAATGCTGATATTCGCCCTAACAATTAGCTTGTGCAGATAAAACTGTAATAACAGAGCAGCACAGTCAGTGGCTTACGCTCACTTTAGCAATTAACACCACAGAATCTTAAAAACTCCTTATTCACGGGTAGAACCTCTCTTTCCTCACAGCCTTCTGATGAGTACAGGAAGGTAATTGCTCGTCCTTATTTTAGCCTGCAAGAATTAATACTTCCTAAATGTCTGAATTGTTTCATCACATTGTACACCCCAAAAATAATGGGATTTATGCAATGCTTTTTTTGGCGCACACTTGAGTTACAGATGTGGAATTAAGTATAAAGGGCCCATTTGGGGCTAATCTGTACTAGCCTTACTCCTTAAACTGGCTGTTCACTGAGTGATTGCTTGTTCAGAAGCTGTAGGAGGCAACAAGACTAGCTCATTAACTGCCATTTGTTCTTACCTCCGCCGTTACCCTTGCCCAATCAATACCCTCTCTGACATACAGAGTATTGGTTCCTAAGTGTGATCCATAATCATATTAGGCACCCAGTAGAATTTAATGTGTTTTAATTTAATTATTTTAAGGTTTTAGATCAAAATTGCTGTGGAAAGGGTTATCTCATTCAGCAATTATCTATGAAAACAGAGTACAATACTGAAAATATATTTGACATTTATCTAGCTTTTGTTAATTTGTGGCTTAGTTGCATTTATGATAGTTGCATTATTTCTAAATCTTTGGTAGATATTCTTCAGAATGAAAAGTTATTGTGAGAAGTTCATAGAAACAATTTCAAGGAAAAAATTAAAATTACATCAATATAAGTACAGCAGGGGGAAATGATCACACAGTATGGTTTACTACACATGCAAAACCCAGTAGATTAAAAGCACATACAGAAAATAATCCATTATGTTTTCTATGTAAATTCTGTATTTAGTTGAGGGGCATTACCAGGAAAGAGACTGTTGTCCCCTCTGTGACAGTCCTGCTGCAGAGAGATGACAATGAACAACAGGAACAAACTAATATATTTCAAAAACTATAGAGGAAAGAAGGATAAGCTGCTACATAGAAATAACCCGGACCCTCTCTTCTCTGTTTAATTCTAGCACTGTTGCCATTCTATGGGCCAGACTTTTTTTTTTTTTTTGTACCAGACAGATGCATTTTTTCTGCTTCAGCACCACCATTATTCAAACTCCAGGTTGCTCCTGACACTGAAGTTATTTCTCATTTAATCTCATTACTGTGAACTGTAAAATCTGAAATCATATTCTCTAGTCAGACTGGCCTCCTGAATCTGGGAGTTCTATAAAAAGGCAGCCTTTTCTCTGCCTTCATTTTTTTTTTGACTGTTTTCATCATTCTAAACTGTAAATTCTCAGCAACATAACAAATATTCAGGAGTTATTAAGGGAAGAGTCTGTTTATTAAAATTAATTTATGGTGAGCAAGTGTTTAGTGTCTTATATTGTCCTTTAAATAGAAAAGCAATAGAAAGTATGTAAGTAGGAGCAGAGTGCCAGGTTAAATTGAAGTGCCAGCTAGGCCAGTGTCCTGCTTTCAACAGTAGCCATATATAATTATCTAGGGACAATTAAGAGAGTAAATGAAAACAATACTTCCCCATAACACAAACTCCAGTCATTTTCATGTTGGGGGCATACTGATATAGATGGGATTCCTGCTTACATAGTAACTCCCAATATTTTTCTCTTTAAACTTAGTCAGTCCTTCCCTGAGGACCAAGTTCACTTTCACTGTCCACATTATGGTTGGTAAGGCCCCTCTTATTCTGAACCCATTGTCATCAGTTTTGTTTGATTTGCTGTTCCATCTTGTGGTAAAGAGAATGAAATATCAGTTGGACGCCTGCATGCCACTAATGAGTCATAAATCTGTGTTATTTCACCTCTTCTCCATCAAGTATATCTTTTCCAGACTGACGGCTGCTAACTTCGTTATTCCTCATGCAGAAGCCATTTCACACTTTTGATGTTCTCTGTTGCACATCTGCCACTTTCCTAGATCTTGATCCAGATCAAAAATGATCGAGTGCTTCATTTAGGAGCTTTCTGCAAACCTTCACTGTCATTGCTTGCATTTTTTCTTATCAATCATCTATACACACTGTGAAACAATAAATTTGAAACCCCAGAAGCTGCGTCTTTTTGATGACAATCTAGAAAATAATTTATTTAAATGATGCCACAAGTGTGGGGGATTCAAGACTTTATAAGACAGGGAACTGGTCTGCAAGATTTTTAGTCTGCAAGGATGAAAGGTTGATTACTGATCTATTGTAACAGCCATGAAACCATTTCCTGCTCCTGGAGGGTCTCACTGCTGGGGCTCAAGGACACCACAGCTACAGTAGAGACAAAGGCAGTACTTCCTGACTGAGCCCTTCTATTCCATGTTTGAGGGATAGCAGGGGAGGATATTGCCAACCAAGGTTCATCCCACCATGCTGTGGGAAGCTCCACCAATCCTCGCACTCCAAAACTACAAATAAAATAAATTAACAAGGGTTAAGTTGGTGGTCGTCCTGAGAACACGATGGGGAGAGAAAGGAAGAGTGAAGGAACTAACTAGAGATGATGGGAAGTATTTTCCTCAAAGGAAATTTGTTTTCATCCCATGGAAAAAGAAGGTTTAAATTAAGTACTAATGGATCACAGAGGTGGTGGATGGAAAACTTGTATACAAGAATGAGCTGAGCTAAAAAATTGTTAGTAATATTTTTTGTCAGTTCATTTTTTCCCTCAGCTTTTGCAGAGTCAACAGTCAATGACTTAATGTAGAGTGCATTAAACTTATAAAAGAGATGGTGTACAGAAACCGCATGTAACACCTAGATTTACTAATTGATTGTGGGACTGTGGTGACTGGCTGGAAGAGCAGTCTGAGGAAACAGTTTAGCAGACAGAAATCAAACCACTGTTATTTAAAATTTTGGCTTATACATGTGCTTCTGTTGTTTGCTTCTTTAAAGCCTGTATCAATATTCCTCTGGAAAACATAACATTTGTCTGAGTCTACAGTACTGTTTGGGAAGAAATTCATATTTGCCCTTAAATGAATTTTAAGGATCATTCTCAGCAGGGATAGGAGACAATGGGTTCCATTGTCACCTGAACTTTATAGACTCCTGATTTTTTCTAAGTATTTATTTCCTGCTATGTCAAGCATGGTGGCAGACTGCTGGCATTGAGCCAGGCATGGCCAGGGATGTGCAGGAGAGTAGTCTGGATGCTGCAACAACCTCTACTGAAGGTGGACAGCGAGCCTTACTCCCCCCATATAATAGTGCAAGAGCTGTTGACAGGCTGTATGTCTTGAATATACAATAGAAAATATTACTTTATTGGCTTTGCCAGGGTCCTTTATCAACCATGTTTCTGACTTTTTTTTCTTAACAGTAATGTCAGTGCTTTAAGATTTAATCAGGAGTCCAGAATTCTGCTCAAAAAATTAAAAGAAAAACAAAATTTCCTTGGCAACATCATTTTGGATCCGGTGTTGCTTAAGTGCCTGCATTTGAGCAGTGACTCTGCCCACACAGTTCTCGCCCAAGAAAGAAGTAGATTTTAAATGCTTAACATCAGTGTCATGGCCTCATCTTCCTTTACCTGAAAAGCATAAGCAACACATAGCTCCTTGCAAGAAAGGACATGAGACCAAACTTCAAGCTGCAGCTCAACAATGAGAAAAGGAAAGAACTTCCCCATAGCATCATGGAACGGATGTTCATTCACAAAGCTCCATGTGTATGTTTCTGTCTATAATCCCCCATGTCACACCAGGCATTTGGCAGCTTCCCAGCGGCCACACAGAGGGTTTCGGATTACACACTGAAGATCTTGACTCTTCCTGTACATTCTTTATGGAGACTGGGTACATGGAATTAAATTCTGCAATCTATTGCTCTGACCACTTAGTTTCCTTGTACACAGTTTGGCATGTGCTAGATCTATGTATAGCTGCAAATGTGCAAGATCATATGCAGACATAAAAAGCAGAAGAAAAAAAATCAAGTTTATCTAGAGCACAAAATTCACAAGAAAAAACCCAGAGTAACGAAAAATTAGCCTGGCGTTATAAAGTGATAGAATAATGCTGACATGCAAGTCTGTCCGTTACTACATTACATGATTCAGACCTCCAAATTGATGATATTCAGGACAGAACTAATTTTGTTGGAAATCTAGTAGTAATCGAAGTAGTATAATGAACAAATGGTAATTCATAAAAATTAAGAGCAAAGGCAACATTCTGTAAAACCAAACACTCCTAAAAATATGCAGAAAAGACATGCAATTAAAAAGCAATGCTGGATTGATGAATAAACAGAATACTTTTTCATTTCCTAAATATGAAAGAGAATCTTTAGAACAAACAGACTAGAATCCAATTAAAGAGCATCAATGTGAATGATGCACTTCCCTTTTTGTTTCACTGCCCATTAAATCAAGGTTAGTATTGTAAGCTGAAACAAGAGAGAACAGCAGCATAAAAAGGACAAACTGGGAATGTGCAACTCATCAATAAGTGAATTCCACCAAACTGTTGGCAAATATAGGTTGCTTTTGTTAAATTAAGATGAATTCTTGGTTTCCTTTTTGTGCTTTTTCCTCACCCTTCTATTCTGTCTGTAGGGTATGGTTTGTTTTTCCTGACAGTCTGAGATTTCTGAGCTACTGCAATGTAGTGCCAACACACACTGTGCACAGTAAGGAAAAAAGAAACAATCTGGCTGTTGTTTCTTTCTTTGCAAACAGCAATTTGTTTCTCATGACTGTATTTTAGATCCTGGTACCAGGGGCCTAATTTCAGAAAGCTAAACTTTTCCGTCCCACTTTTATGTGTCCATTTAAGATGGTTATTCTGATGCAAAATTAGAATCAGTAACCAGCTAAAATAACAAATTATGCAAATGTCTGGAATATGTTGCAATACAACTTCAGTAATTACACAAGCAAATCAGAGTTGAAGCAACTGTTGTTGCTACTTAGTATTGGCCTTGGTTTTCTGAGGAAAGAGGCCTCCAGTACAGAGCGAGCGAAAAAGCATTAGAAGTTCATTCAATTAAATTCAAATTAAGAAGACTCTTAAGAGCATTTTTTAATAAATTGAACTTCATTATTATCTAGCATTCAAACAATAATACAAATACTTTATGTTTCATACGGATTACGCAAAAAATCTTATACATTTGCTACTACCACGTACTCTATTTAGACATCCACTGGCTACAGTCAAAATGAAGCCAGATTTCCAACTACAAACTTCAAATCTTTTGCCAAATAGTAATGATATCATGTCAAGAAATGCCTAGAACAAATAGTGTTATAAATCATATGCCATGTGCAATTAACTATACATTTCATTTAGATTTAATAGTCTATTTATTGCGTGATCTTCTTATGTCATAAATTATCATAGTTCTATTGAAGTCAATGAAGCCTGTTTATACCAGCTGAATCTCTTCTCCTTACTGTTGAATGATTAATGTTGCTTTTTAATATTCAGTAGAAAAATATGTTGTGATATTGAGAGACATCAAGAAGAGAACAGGCAAATAAACATTAGAACTGCTTTGGGACTTTCCAAGAGATGCTGAAAGCCAATATTTGGAAAGAATAAAAAGAAAGCACAAATCTCATCATAATTGGTTTACAAGATATTCTGATTACTTTATTTGAAAACCTCTAAATTACCTCCCAGGTGGAAAATGTGTATGGGGAAAGAAGTATTACTGAAAATAAGTCCTGCTTAAAAGTAGTCATCAATCACACATGAAGTAAGACATTTATTTGCCTAGTCTAGAGATTACTGAAGATCAGAGTAATTCTGCCACAACGACCATTCTTAAATGCTAGATTACATTAAATAATCCAGAATCATCCAGTTTAATTACTTGTACTTTTGTCTCTTCAAGTATGTGACAACTTAGTTTGTAAATGGTCTATCTACTGAAGAACCTTAGCTGTTCACACACAGCAGTATTTGTGGCTCAGTCTCATTTTAGCCACTGAAGTAACATGTACTTTCTCTTCTATTCTAACAGCCTGCTTCACTGTGGTTATATTTTTGAAAAAGACTGAAGATATAATGACCTTTACAAAATAATTGAATGTGATAATTCTGGATTATCTCTTAATTAAACCACAGCTTTGAAACACCCTTTGTGATTCTGTCAACAACTGATGGTAGATAATCTTGAGATAAAACAATTAATCTTCTTTCCTTTTGATTGCTTTCCTTTATCCCTTATCTGAAGACATTAATTAACGTTATTTACATTCATCATCATGTGTCTGTTTGAGAATTTGAACTTAGTTTTATTTATAGGTGTATTCTCGTATTTTCAATGGATTTTGTCACCAAAATTCACAGCAAGAGTTTGGGTACCCTTTCACCTTGTTTCTGCCTTTCATCGAGGGGTTTCATGCAAGCAGCAGTTCCACATTGGCCACATGGGATTTTTCTTGTTTTGAAGTCTCAGATAGGCTCCTGCCAACAGTCCATTTCCAAGGTCTGTTACATAGATGCAGTAGTCTCAGTATTAGTGTGAAATTATCCAAATAGCTAATGTCAAGTAGCCAAAAGAGTAGTATTGGGTTTTCGAAAGGTCAGAACATGTTAAGGACATTGGAGTTGAAGTAAAATTTAACTTCATAGTATTATTTTAACTGCCCTACTTAATTAATGGAAACCCACACAGAATGACTTAAAACCCACGAAGATCAACATCATCCATATTACGTTCTATATGACCTCATTTTTGGAAACAGAGCATCTGCCATTGAATTGGCCTTGTTGGATGTAAGGGATTTTTGTAATAGTTTAGAAAAACAAGACCTACTTAAGGTATTTTCTGAAGAGGCTTACACATTTATTAGTGCTCCATTTCTCTTTCATCCTTATTAAACTTTGTCAGGGTTCATAAACACTACATAATCCTAATATGGCTAATCTCTCCTTCTATATTCAATTCAAAAAGACAGAGGAGCATTTAGAAGACCTGCATCAGGTCTGTTTTTCCCAATTAAATTTTACAAAAAGTGTAGAGAGTTTTATACCATCCTTTGTGAATATCTTTCTCCAGAATTTTCCCATCTAAAAATAACCGTAACAATTTTAGGCTGTTTCCTGTAAACTACAAAATAATTACAGCTGCCATTTGTCTTTCTTTTCATACATTTCACACTATTCAGAAACACATTAACAGTAGACCAGCAGTTGATTATTAACAGACATGTTGCAGAGCGAAATAAACAGTTTTAAAATGAGTTGGAATGTACCGAATTATAACAAACCAAGGCCAAGACTAGTAAACAGGAATAGACAGAAATTAAGGCAGCCATAGGTAGAAAGTAGTTGTGTTACAGCTTTGCATTAAAACATATTTGTCAGATTGGTGAATGAATTTTCTTGGTGGTAGAGGGACATGGAAATTTTGTTTACATTGATCCAGAATTTATAATATCTACTCATTAAAAGTTCTCATCGTTGAGGGGTCCCCAGATTTTAATAGAGATACCTATATTAAGCAATTTTTTGAAATTAGAACAATATTTGGCCCAGTATCTTAAAAATCCCTTTGAAATGTATCTGCATTCAATTATATTTCTGATTATTATCACCCAGGAATAAAATAGAAAAATCATAGTGTTTCAAATTGCATTTCTGCATATGAAATATCCAGGGAATTTGTGGACTGCTGAGAATAACTCAAGTGCATAACACTGTTGTGAAGTAGTTTTATTGTGCATTAAAACCCTTATGTCATCACTGAAAATCACCCTACAATTTTAATGGCATACTCAATTCCTGCAAATATTAAATGCGTTATTTCTACCTATGTTTATGAGCCATGAATGATACTGAAGAATTCCCGAGCTTTAAGAATAAAATTGTGAAAGATGTTTCCAAAACAAAGCCCATTTCAACCATAAAAGGACTTTCACAATTTTGTCCTCTTCTCACCCATAGACACATTCTTCTAATCACTCTAATATAACAAAAGGATCAGTATTTTCCCACTCCATGAACTGCCAGCTAATGGTAAGAAAATAGCTTCAGATTTTTACACATATTTTAGGTAACAAACACACTTATACCTGAAATACACTGAACCTGCCAGTTGGAGTACGCAACAGATCAGACTGGCAAACAGAAGCCATCTGCCAAGCAAACAGGAAACATAAAAATGACATGAATTCAAGTAACAATTCTTATTTTTTTCATGTGATTTTTTTTTTTTTTTTTCCAGACAGTGTTGGTAATAACTTAGAAATGCAAGCTGAATCAGAAAGGATTCACTGTATTACAGGAAAAGGATTCTCCTGTATCTTGGACATATAAGAAAGGAAAATATTATCTCTCGATAGCTTTTTTTCCATGTTTGACAAGAAATGATTTTATTTTGTAGTCAGCTATATAAAGTTTCAATGAAAAAGTCAATATTACATCGCCCTTCAAGAAAGCTCTAAACTGAGGCTTGTTATACCTGTGCTTGTTTAATCATGATTTTCATATGTATGTGTTGTCATTTAATCCCAACCAACAGCTAAGACCACACAGCTGCTCTCTCATTAAAAATTCACACACACCCCCGCCTCCCCCATTGGACGGGGAGAAAAATCAAGAAAAAATGAAAAATTGCGGATTGAGATATAGGTTGTTTAATAGGACAACGAAGAGGAGAGCATAAGGAATAAGGATGATGATGATAACAGCAACAATAATAATAATAAGCAAAACAAGTGATGCGCAATTTATTTCTTACCACCTCACAACCAACACCCAGCCCACCCCTAAGCCATGATCCCCCCCCAGGGAACCCTGGCCCCTGACCAACTTCCCATTTATATATTGAACAAGATTTTATATAGTATTGAATATATCTTTGGCCAGCTTGGGCGAGATGCCTGGCTATGCTCTCTCCCAGGTTCTTGTATACCTTCTCACAAGCAGAATATGGGAAACTGAAAAATTCTTTGATTCCTTGGCAACAACTGAAAGCACCAGTATACTATCAACATTCTTCTCACACTGGCTCTAAAACATAGTGGCTACTAGGAAGAAAATGAACTCTCTCACAGCTGAGCATAAGCATTACCTGGCAACAAGTAAAACAATGTGTTATCAACGTTATTCTCATACTAAAGGCAAAGCACAGCAGCTACCGGAAAGAAAATTAACTGTATCCCAGCCAGAACCTGGACAGTATGTTACTAAATCTTCTAGAATAATATCAAACATAGAGCATTATCTATGAACTTTTGGACAGATATAACTTAAGATATGGTACAGTGATCACTTTCAGGTTTAATTTTGGGGTGGTTTTTTTAACTTTTAACATACAGAGTTGAATCCTACTGAAGGGTAAAGCCATAAATTCATAAACTCTGCACAAGAAAATAATGTATGGCAAGATACTTTTTGGTTACCCAGTGTGACTTTGAATACTTTACCTATAAAGGTGAGGTTTTCCTTTTATTTTCTCCTTGTACAGAATATAAGATACTTTACAAATCTGGAATTTGCTACTGGTTCCACTTTTCCTTACTAAGTGTTCTCAAATTATTGACTGGGATTTCAGACTGGAATTTCTTGTGAATGGCTGAGAGGAATTTGGACACTGCTGTCTCTTCTAGTTAGCCTGTAAATTTCTTACAGAAGAGACTGAATGTCGTCTGTGTATGAAGCACCAAACATATTACCCTTATTAAGTAACAAATGATAGCCTTTTCCCTTGTCTGTCGCTTTACATAGCGATAGTCTGTCTTTCACTCTCCGTTTCTTGGGCTAGATGAAGAAAGCCAATGTAACAGGGAAACTGAAACAGGAGTATCTAGAAGGTGATCAGTATGATCTGTTTAGATTCAAATTGTTACTCTATTCAAACTGTCCGAAACTGACAGCTGATGACTCTTTTTTCCCCTGAAACAGCATTTCGTTGGTTTGTAAGAGCGCAGTTCAACACCATGGAAGTCAATGAGAATACCATCATTTATTTCAGAAGGATGGGAATTGAACTCTGTGAGAGAGAAAACAGTTATCGTGCTGCTTAGCTACTCTTTTCCCAGCTCCCAAAGGAAATTTCAGATTTTTTTCCTTCCGGGATTAAGCATGTGGGTGGATGGTGTAAGTCCAACGTGTCTACATATTGTGAGACTTTAAAAAGAAAGGAGACACAACGAGCCACAAGTGTTTCGTGGATCAAAATTAGTATCTGGAGATGTAATACTCTCAAAATACACACTCACTATGGCTCAGAAACTTATATCCAACCTTATGCACTTTCAACTCAGCTTATACATATGAGTACACATGCACAACTAGTGTTCTACTTGAAATATCTCATATTCTAATCAGCCTGTGAAGTCCCTCTTCTCTCAACAGCCACAACAAACGAAGTTGCTGAGCAGTACTCAGACTAGTATTTGGAAAGAATGAGAGAAAGTAAAAAATGGTATTTGCTCTATTTTCTAACTTCAGACAGTAAGTGAAGTAGGCTGTACCATCTGCTGAACAATTTGCCTCCACGCTGTCTCGTCTGCCACTTGTTTAACATGTAATGTTATATGTCACTCTGACAGGAGTTCAACATTAACAGGCCCTAACAGGGAATGTCTCTCAATGGGATGACAGCCGACATCGACTCTGCCTCTGAAATACTGCCAGTTTCGTTTCTATCCTCCAGACTCATTTCTCAAGATTATTAATGATAGTTTGAGACTGAGTTTGCAACACACTGAGTTTGGCTCCTGACAATTACTCCCTATCCTTTCCAGAAGGGAGACCTGTGGGTGTTATGACAATATAATTTTATTCTTTTAGTTCATGTCTTTTTCTTCTCTCTGTTTTTATCACACTCACTCTGTCATCCTCCCTGCCTTTTTATGTGGGTTTTATTTAACTTAACATTGACTCTTCATAGAGAAACCTCAAGCTTTTCTTCTCAGTCTCTTCCTCCCTGTCATCCATCCCTACCTTTGGCACAGAGGTATGCAGAGGAATCACTGTGGCAGGGTACAAAATTTTTGCATGTCAGGTTATGCCTGCTTTTAATCCAGAACACTAAATTAGAGCCTGCAGCCACACCATCTCTCCAGATGATACATTAAATTGAAAATTAACTATTATTCCTAGCTGTTTACTAGCACAACTGTCATGGTTGTTAGTTTTATCTCACTTTTTCACACTACTACCAGATCAGGGTCTTGCATTAAATTTTATGGGTTTTTTCACCTGTAGAAACAGAAGCTGATAAAACTTTCCAAATAATAATAACTGCTGGTTACTTTGCAGGTCCAGCAGCATATAAAACATCTCATGCTTTGTCTCTTTAAGAATCACTGATTTGTATTCCTGTTAAAATAGAGCATTTTATATAGCAGTTGGAACAAACCATGGGAGCAACTTCATCTAAAAAAACAGTTACAGCGAGGTTATTGAAACAAAAGTTGCCCTAACACTAGTAAGGCTTATGAGCTCCAGCACCACAATGTATTAACATGTCTTTATGGCTTCCAGGCCAGAGCTGGCTTCCATTCAGACAGCTCAGTGTGAAAGCAGATCAAACGCATGACTGTCTGCACCCGTCTGTGCAGACAAAGCCTCAGCTGCTTTCTCTGACTCATCCTGCTTAGACTGGTTTTGATGCTCCCCAATGAAAACACGCTAAAGCCATTAAAAGTATTTGTGAATGCTCTCCTAAGGCCCCAAAAGCTAAGTGCTGGTGGTCAGCAGGGCTTCCATCTCTTTTCTTGTTGGAAGAGCTTTGCTAAGTAATTCGACCATAAGCTGAATGCTAACGTAAGTACACTGCACACAATCAAAAAATACCATTGACTGATAAAGACTCAATATTATTTTACAAAAGACTGGCTTATCTTATTGAATTTCACTTAGAAATGGAATTATCTACAGTTTTTAACTCACTATATACACAGACTATCATGGCTCAGGTTTGATCTGGAAGCCGTAGTCAGAACTGCATATATCATCCATGATTTAGACAGGCTGTCTAATAAAAGTAGAGCATTTTTCCAGTTCCCAAACTGCAGGAAAAGTCAATGATCTTTCCTTTATCAATAGGACTCATTGCCACATGCTGCTATCAAACCACATCTAACAGCAACACAATGTTCCTTTGTTCTTCTGTTGTGGAATCATCATCTCTTATAGAAATGTTTACTAATAGCAAACATGCATCATCTAAGAACTATAGACTAACAAAAGCATATCAAAGTTGTTCTTCTTTCTAAATTCTTTTCAGTGGACAGAATCAAGTTTCAGGTCAAAGTAGCCAAAATTTGCAAGTTTTCAGATCTATATGTCTAGCATATAAAATGCTTGAATAAAGCTCTTGATAAAAGTCATGGTATATAGCGTTGTTCTTCTGGAACAGCAGATCACTTGAAAGCAAGTACAATGCTTGCCCAACCAATAAATATCATATTTTTTCCACAGGCTGACCCAAAATTCTTTGACAGACTTCCTTACGAACTAAAGTCCAGAGCCTTCACTGGCTTCCACCCTGATATTTTTAACATTGTTTTTATGCCAAAGATGTCCAGCATAAGCACAAACCCGGATATCTTTGTTAATAATAATGATATTAAATAAACATATTAGAACAATAACTGTAAATCAGACTTTACCTATAAATTTAAGTCATTCACATATTTTCATACTTCTCCTCTGGGAAGAAAATTAACTACAGATTATTTTTTCAGCCTGCAGTTTATGAACTACTGGAATATAATCAGATACTATTGTGAACAAAGCCATGTAAAGAACCACAGATAACAAAGTAGTATTACCAATGCTTAAAGCTAGACATAATAAACATAAATAGCAAGGGTGTATGCTCCCACTGCATCTATACTTTTGCATCTCCAAAGCAGCTGCATACAATAAGGACATCACCATTTGTTATGATTTTAAATAGTTTGGGACACATTAAGATGAAAGATACAATATCAAGATGGTGTATTACTGGGTGGCCAGTTCCTAGTTCACTGCTTTTGACATTTTGTCCCTTGATGTCAGCTTCAAAATATATTTTCATCTATTGAAGATATTTTTTTTTAGTACTTTACACTGATCTCATTACCTCCCTTGATCTCTAGAAATCCTGTATTACAATAGGAAGTGAATAACACTGAGCAAGCAAATACCACGCAGAACCTTGAATATAATATTATCAATCAGTAAGCTTCACAGGGACTCTCTATTTCCAAGAAGAAATAAGACAGAGGATCTTCTCAGCTGCACTTTCTAAAAACTTTGTTGATCTTTGGCACAAGAATTGAGTTCTAAACTTCTGATCTTTTAAAATTTCTAGCCAGATAATTGCATCTTCCTGACCTACATTCCTCTGGCAGATGAAATTGGGTTTAGTAGCGTTTCTCCCCAACTGTCATAAACCGCCTTTGAGAGTTGCTCTGAAGTGTTAAACACTGCTTTGTTTTGCTTCAAAGACATTTCTGCCGTAGGGAAATTATTGCTCTATGACACTTCTGTATGTTGCAGGAGTGACAGGACATTAAAATATTCTGATAGCCTCAGGAAAAGGTACTAAGGAATACACCAGTATTAATAAAATAGTGAGTGGTGTTTTAAATCTCTCTTTACATCAGACTTTCTAATGCGACATAGAAATCTCTGGTACACACACTGCACGAGCAGACTATTTCCCAGCTTGTCCTGCAAGGAATGGGAGTTTTAGAAATAAATGCACAACAATTTTACTCAGTGGAACTTTCCTTCATTGCCGCAAATCAGGTCCAAAATACCTAATGTCATTCTCCAAACCTATACATCCAGATTGGAAGTCTCAGAAAAAAAAAATTGCTTGCACGGCTGAGTCTTTTTTTCATTAGAAAAGCAGTCCTGTGGCTGCAGAACTAATGAGGCCTGGTTTTCTATGCGTTTTGCCTAATGGTCAGATTCCCTGATGTCTAAAAAGGTGCAAGCTCCCGTTTTCCTACCTTGATGTTCTCACTCTCCAATATGGATTTCCTTCCAACATTTCTCTCCTGAAAGGGCTGAGAAAGGGGGAGTAGAGCAAACTAACAGTCTTTCCTGTACCCAGTTGCCTACTTTCAGGGTACTAAGAGGACACCCATATGCATGTCGCTCTTGGTAGAATGTTGGTAGGAGTGAAATAGACAGCGAGACATCACGTAAGCCTCTTTTCACTAACAAAGAAGGCAAAAATTCACTCACATCCTTGTATTTTCAGCAAATTATTTCCAAAACCACCTAGTTCACACTGATCTTCCTGAACCACTATTTCTGCTTAAACCATTTTACCAATCACAGTAGTAAGCAATTCAGGTATGTCCAAGAAATCATCCACTTGAATATTTAAAGATATTTGCTTATGAAAAACAATGGATGAGGCAAGAAAGAAGCTGCTAACCCGCGTGCAGGTTGTTTTTCTACTGAACTTCAGGTAACATTTTGTTTTCTGCACTTTGTGGAGGGTTTCTCTTGTTTGTTTTTATATGCTTGCACATCACTGTTTTTTTTCCCCCCTCTCTCTTACCTTCATTTTATATTTCTGTCAGCATTTGATAGTCTAAGTTTAGGTAAGTTTACTTATTTTGCAGAAACGTAATTCTTTCAACTTTATTTATCGCTTTAAAAAGAAGGTAACGACAATGGAAAACATAATAAAACTGTTAAATGTGGAAGCTCAAAGACAGGTTAACCACGAAGATAAAATAAAATCTGCTCTGTCAAAATCGTGATTTAGACTCTGCTGGTAGAGGTTTCTGAAGCAGTAGTAGGAGTAAATTGTTTCCTCAAATGTTTGAAATCAATTAACTTTAATGAAATGGAACAGCATAATGATTAGTAATCGTGGTACTTTAAAGTAATAGAAAGAACACAAACTTGCTAAAGAAACTTATTTATTAAGTAATTTTAAATTGAGAATATTTTCGAAACATAATATCTTAGAAATGGATTGCCTTTCAGACAATTGAATAATTCAGCCAAAGTCAAGAGCATTGGGAAAAAAAAACCCGATCAAGAGTGCAAGAACAGTTTAAAAATACACTAAACAGGAAACATGATAAAATTTCTTAGTAATGTTAAAGACTAAATTAAACAGTAAATAATGGAGCATCAGTATCTCATATGAGCCAAAAGCCTTTGAGACAATCGTTGACAACTGGGATCAGGAAAAAATCTACAATATTTAATTCTTTTGAAAAGAAGTCTTATCTATGTTAGAAAAGAATAAGAAGACGCACACTTCATCACAGGGATAGCAGTGCTTCATCTCAGCTCTCTTACTATTGAAAATAGCCTACTTGATGTCCTCCAAGCTGGAGACACAAGTAAGGTTATTAAGTATCAGTGCTAGAGGAACCACTGAGAAAGTCTCAAGTGCAAAAAACTGAATATCATTACTCCTCTGAGTTGCGGGTTGCTGTGTTTGTTTACAGAGAGTTGAAGTCAAGTACCATTAAACCGTATGAGAGTAGTAGATTTGTGGGTGAAAAGAGATCGACTCTCAATGTGAAATAAGCTCTTTTTTTTAAGGTCAACTTTGACAGACTCACCTTTGTCGTAAAGCTGCAGCTCCAGGAGATATTTACCTAGCACCAAGGATGGTGAGCACTCCAGCTGTGCAGCCTGAATATCCAACTCCAGCCAAAACTATCTTGAGTCCAAACACAACGAAAAAAAAGGAACCCTTTACCAACATTGGAGTGTTGCAATATGAAGTAGTAAAATTAGAGTCTCTAACCCACTGTAAGAAGGTAAGTAAAGCTAGTAATTGCCTTTTTCATCTCTATGCAGGAATTATGAAACAAGGATTAACAAGTACAGGATCAGACACAGAGCGGGTAGCTATTCAAATAATTTGGAATGCGTTTGTCATCACCAATTCATCTTTAGTGAACAACAGATGCCATTAACTTTGCATGTCTTTGAGAAGGTCCTATTTGGAAATAAAACCATAGCCTATTTACTAATATTGATTCTTGAGTATGCTTTCCTTTTCCAGTTTGCTGTAACCAAAAAAAGGAGGGTTTTTTTTCCCTGAATAATAAATAAATTGACAAATAACAAGAGAAACTCTTGGGATCTTAGGGTTTGATTCTTCTTTTACAGAAGCTTACACAACTCCCTTTTGCTTTGGTAAAATTTCTTTGGAATTATAGTAATGTGCTTGAGATTATTGTGAGGCTTTATGACTTTTTTAGTTATTAAAGCATAACACATGGGTATTTTAATAGGATGCAATAGGTGCAGGCGTTATTCATTCCTGTAAAAGACAGGTTAGCTGTCAAAAAGCTTACACATCTAACCTTTACTACAGTACTGCACTGAAAAACAGAAATGGTAGAGGGGTAATTTTTCTTGCATTTCTTTAATAGTCTCATGTGATATTTACTGTCTTTGATGTCCTACTAATGATGGATTTTGCATTAAGCATCACTAGCTCTTCTCCGACAAGTTTCAAATAATCTGTGTATTTCAGTTAGTGTCCTGCTACCCTTTTGTCTTTCCCAGCCTAACTTTTTTATGTCCTATTTGGTCTCACTAGTTTTCATTAAGTTCACCTAAAATGGGGAAATTTATGTTAACATTTTGTTTTCCTAGTTCTCTGCTTTATGCAAAAATATTATTAGTGTGACTTTCCTAAATATTATGTTTTTAAAGGATTAGCGATCACATATTCTGGAGTGAGTACTGTGATCAATTGCATTAAGGACCATGGATCCAATAATTGTGGCTTCTTGGATGGAACAGTTGTTGTCAGTTTTGTGCTGTAAGCATGAAACACATCATGTGGTACAACTATAGAAGTAGCTTAGACAAAATGAAGTGATCAATTTGTTTTGTTAATCCTGTCAAATATAATTCTAGGGCACCCTAGAGTCTGGCCCGTATCATTTCTACTCATGTTAACTTGTTCTTCACCAAAAAGTAGATTCTTCCCTTCATTGTGGATAATATCCTAAAATTTACTGCAGAGTAGTTGACAAGCAGTAAACATCTATGAAAAACTGTTTAGTCACATCAAAGGTGAGGTGACTAGCCCAAAATTAAGCTTCTTGCATTCTTGCGCAATTAAATTAGATCAGCCCATGTTTGCAGTGACTACTGGCAGTGACTAAGCCTCAGCTGATAAATATCCTGTAACAGACGTAACAGTTTGAAGCACATTTGGACCCAGCAATTAACTGCAAAATTTGTTGGGTTTATGTTCGTTTGGTATTATTTTAAGGAGAAAACAACCCCAGGCATTGTTTTCCTTGTAGCGTGGCCTTGAAAGGTAAGACTTTCCATGAGCTTCAAGCACCAAAATGTCCATTCTAAGTCCAGCAAATGTCTATAATGAAAAGTGTTGTCATCATTAGTGGGTTTGAGATCTGGAGTGGGAAACTTTTACATTTTAGGTATACATGCTTAATCTTTTATACTGCTACAAGGTCATTAAGCTCTGATGCTTTAAGCACGATAAAAGCCGACTCCTGCTGGTGCACAGTCCTGCACTGAAGGAAGGAAAAGCTATGGGGCTGTGAGGGTCAGGTGCAAGTTAAACCCTTGAGAAGTTGAGAGACAACCTACAAGAAAGAAAATTATTAACCCTTCCAACACTTCTTTGAAAAAGTAGAATTCCTCAATGTATAAGCAATATTAAAACTGAAGGTTAGTTAACATTAAAAGATTGCATTTTCTATGTTAAAACCCCTCTACCTAATAAGCAACATGATTCATTAATTTATAAAAACAGGTTTCATGCTTCAGCCATTCCTCAACTGAACATTTCAACCCAGCTGACCAATTGTTTGCTTTCCCTTAGCCTGTAAAAGTAGAATCTGCCAGCTGAATGGTTAGTAGTGCAGCAAAAAGTGCTTAGCAAACAATCCTAAACCTATTCAAGAGGAGGGAGATGAGACGGTTAGAAATACCAGGGAGGGAGATGATGTTTTCAGGAAAATTGAGTGAGCATGCAATAAATTGCAGTTGTGACATGGAAGGCAGAGCATAATGCGACAGTGAGAATCCAATCACTGAGAAAAAGTGAAACTAGAACAGAAAAATTGTCCATTTCTGAAGTTATTTTTGAATTTTTTTTTATAAATAATTTGAGATACAAATTCATTAAAAGTTAGTATCATATTAACTTTTAAACATTAGCTTTTACATTTCAGAGAGAAAAGTTGTTAGCCAAGTCTGTGACAGAGAAAACTAATTAGTAACATATAGGAGTTACTATAACTGGCCTTTACAAAAGAAAAACAATAGCACAGATTAAGTTCACGTTTTGCCCATATCCTCATGAGACAGTGTTTGTAGAGCTAGATTCTTCGGTTTGTACCAACTAGAATCCGCCCTTTTTAATATGAACTCAAACAACAGAAACCCACAATTTCAAGAGGTTTGGGATTCACTGGAGGTGCATGTTGCATTCTTATTGTTCTCCTTTTTTTTGGATTTAAAACACCAGTAAAAGGCTCATGTAGCTTTCAGAAATAACAGTTCTTTATTTCAATTATGTTTTGCTGGAGCAAAAACAAATTTCAGGCTGAGATTCCCCACCCACCTCAATTACTTGGCTTTGTCCTACCAGTCATGATTTTGTCCCTGCTACAATAATTACAGTTTTTAATCTATTTTCAAACAATGTTGCTCAGTAGACTGCTAAATGCAGTTGAAGTCCATGATAAGACAGAACATATTGAGAATAACCAGAAACAACACTTTTTGCAGACTGGGAGGAGGGGTTATATATATGTATTAAGGTTTGAGTTAATTGGGGTGACTCCAGCTCTGGCTCAGCCTTAACCTGAAGTAACTGCATTTTCTGAAAAACTAACTGCATGTTTTCCAGGTTCTCTCTAGCAGTGATAACACGGAACATTGGTTCACAGGAAGGCCAATACTTATACTTAGTCCTCTAGTAACCAAGACCATCCTCAAGCTGGGAAAAAGAGTTACACCTTCAGGGAGGGGCAGACATGACAGTTGACCCCAAACTGACCAACAGAGTATTCCGTGACAATGTGAAAGGCAGAAGGATCATCTTATCAGGTTTTAATGTTCCTTCAGAACAGCGCTGAAATAATTATAATTGTGCATTTGACAAACTGAAACATAGATTAGTTCTCAGTGGAATACTCTAGTTGCCATACTAAAAGAAGGTGTCCCGGCATCTGGAGGGAATATCTTCCAATAAATTTTCCTAAATGTACAAGAAAAAAAAAATTCTTTTGGTAAAATGTCCCTGTTTTAAGTTGATAATGTGACCTTACATGGTAAAATATCTCTCTTAGCAACGAGCACCAGCTCAGCTCCAGCACCGACGCTTTAAAGCAACTTCTGTCTTGATGCTTTTAATAACACCGCTTCACATTGTCCAAGTGAGGCAATAGGCTACAGGAGAAAAATATAGTGTACTTGAGGGGTTTCTTGTGTAGAAGTTCCTGCACAGAGTACGTGTAAGCATATCTTTTTTTTTCCGAGGAAATCAGAAAAATCATCAGAGGAACCAACACATAAATGTAAACAAGTCCATGTCCTAAACAGCTTTCTACAGTGAAATTTTAGAGATTTGAGTCAGTGACAATACTGTTAGCATCTTCAAACTGGGACAGGACTTCTTCTTTACAAATTCATGAAAAGTATGAGCACATTGTCTGAAAAGCAGCAGGAAGTGTAAGACAACAAGATGTATTGTTTGGCAACAGGCTCTCAGGCAGAAGGACCCTTGAGAAGTTTCCTGTTTCATCAAGCAGTGTGACTATTTTTTCCAGGTTTGTCACATATAGTTCTTTGTCTTGTTCTGTTTGGATTCTGTTAGTAATCAAAACTTCTCTCTTCAACAGAATCTGATTTATTGCAAGCAGGCACCAACACCACACCCCACCCCACCCCCAATTTTCAAATACCACCAAGACAGAAATATCTGGCAGGGGAAATTACTGCCAGAAACGTACCAACATGTTAACACCTTTATGTAAGAGACATAACTACCTGGATCTCTTCAAGCATTTCAGTATTTCAGACACAGGTTATACTGTATTGAATACAGAAGGATCATAGCTAAACTTTGACATTGAACATTACAGTGAGTGAGACTACACTAAGAAAACCCATTCAGTTCTTCTAATTGAGTATCCAACTTTGTGAATCAATTAGGCTGCTAGGGCTTAGCTACATGCAGAGTTATCGTCCCACTTGCAGTAGGTCTGCTTTACACGCTCATAGTAATCACCAAAGTTTAATTTAACAGATGGTTGGAATGTGTACAATTCCTCTTCAGAGGTACAGGGCATGGTTATATCATTCCCAATGTTGAACTAAAAGTAGAAATCCAACACCAAATGATGCTGCTTATCCAGTATAAGTCAATCTATCATTTCTACAGCTTTCTGAGTCTCTCTGATCTGAAATGCATGAGGCAATTTTATGTTTTAAGTATTACTGTTTTTTCCTGTCATTTAGGAGGAGTATATTAAAAATCTATCAATTCTGCAAATAAGTAATTATATAAAAGTTAGATGTGCACATTGTGTTATCATTTCTTAATTACTTTTATTTATATAGTCCCATTAGAGTAGAGAACTTCATAGCCAGCTTGAAGAAAAAAACCACTGCTCTCACGACAGTGCTGTCTGCAACGAATATCACAGGGCACTCATGGACAAGAGCCAAAGGCAGAAGTGAGGTTATGGGAAGACTAGAGTTAAGGAAGTTTGAGAAACGATCTCTTCATCTTGTGACTTCCAGAGAAACTAAGCAGGAAACAGTCAAGACGGGTGTGACACTTGGATTTGCCACAAAATGTCATCCAGTCCTATTCAACCCAAACTTCAGAGACCTCAAATATCACTTGGTATTTTTAAGAAATAAAAATAAGAAATAAAAATAAAAATAAGAAATAAAAATGGAATCAGTTTCAATGCAGCTTCCCACATATTGTTTGTGTGACTTTTTTTCCCCCTGAAACTGTAAGACTTGTCCCCAGAAATTCTGTTTATAAAAACCCAACTATATATTTTATTAAAAGGCTGCTTTTCTCCTCTTCCCTTTGTTTTGCCATTGAATGGCTTCTTTTCTGCAGTTTGTGTTAAACTCCAGCTTTAAAAGCTCACATTTCTCCACCACGATACTTTTCCTATTCAAAGCAATTTCTTATCAAAACTTGAGCTAAATTTGCTTCTATTCTCACACCAAATTTCATAGACCTGCTTTCAGAAATATGTTTTTTTTTCTCTTCAGGGTAGGGCTGAAATGGAGATTTTCTCCTTGCTCCTCGTTCCCCCTGCCTGTATTTTTGTTTAGCTGTCAGTGAATTGTTACAGAAAAGTTTTAATTTGGCTGTTGAAAAAAACCAAAACAAGAATTATGTCTTTGAACCCTCTACATCCTCTAGTAAATGAGGAGAGTAGGTTCAGGTGTCTGATCTACTGCATAGGTAACAATCCATGATATAAAATCAGAGGCCTTTTATATTGGTTTATAAATGCTTTCAGGATACTTTGGTCCAGTTTTGCTATCATTTTGCATTTTGTGTCCCTCAGGCCTAATGAAGTAACTTGCACTCCACCTCTGAAAAGCAAAACAAAATCACATAAGCAAGATGGGTGGTTTTCATATTGTATATTTCAAATGAGTTGGATCATACCCATACATGGTTGCCAAATCATGATTTCCTCTCCATCCTCTCTCACTGACCATTCACTGTGGAACTATCAAGATCCAAACTTCTTCTGCCACCTTAGCTTCTTAAGACTTGCTCAGTTTCTAAAGGTATTTACAGCAGAAATCATGCTTTTGCAGTCCATATGTACTTTTTCCAAGCAAATCTTGCCCATAAAAGACAAAATTTTCACATACGTGCAGCAAGCTATGAGTCAAGGCAATCAGAGAATCTGAGCATACTGGCCATTAGAAGGTTATCTTCACGCTCTGTAGGCCAGAAGGCTGCAACACTTCTAAAGACGCAGAAAAAAGAAAAACTATCTGATGAAATTCCTGCCAGTATTCCTTTTTTTGAGAATTAGCATATTATACTCCAGTTTATGTGTAACTTCAAGACATACACTCAAATCGGCTCATCTGATTTCAGTATTAGCAAAATTATGGTAAATGTCCTGACAAGTTGCAGTTGGCACTAAGTGCAGTAGGAAGATCCTGCTTTGTAATTATGCGTCTCTTCCAATGAGATGTGAAGTATCTATAGACAGACTCGGAGTTACCTGGGCCCAGGTACATGCATCGGTCTTCTGTGGACCATTACAGGCTTTGTATAGCTAACTATTGGTTTATATGGGAACAAAGCTAAAAAGCAACTAAATATAGTCACACGACTTCTCTCTCCTTGTCCTTAAACTTCCCTAGAATAAAAGAAATATAAAAAAGATGACCTATTTGATGACCTTCTTTTTAGTAATTTCTCAAAAAATTTGAAAATTTATTTCAAATTTAAAAAAAATGCACTCTAACTGAAATTATTATGAGATCTAAGGTAAATTAACAGCCCAAACTAATAGAACTTTAACAAATATTATTATACTGGTCAATATGATAGTATAAAAAGCATTTGAGTAAGCTAATCTGTCTTTAAATCTAAATATTAACAATTATATTTGCAGAAGATTCTATTCTAAATATTAACAATTCTATTGCAGAGGCTAGGATTCCTTCTCTTTTCAAAATCACCAGCTTCATGGAATTAAACATAAATGTGCTTTTATATGATAACCTCTAATTGACATTTATATACCACTACTGAGACCCCACAAAAATCTTGGACAGTACACATCTGATTTCAGCTTAATCTTTTTTTATTCTTCCCAGGACAAATAGAGCAAACTTTTCATGCTGATCAGAAGAAAAATTACAGTAAATAACTTATTCAAATCAAGTGGGAAATATGTGTAGTGCTAACAAGGAAGATTACCGAAACAGTTGTGTAGATGCTAATGGGACATACATGTGCACATGTATGTAAAGGATGTCTTCGGCATGATTAAATGCAAACCCAGTTGGCAATATTGACTTATTCTTAGAATGTTGAAGTCAATTCTAAATCAACCTTAACCTCATACTAAAAACCTGCAAGGAACTTAAAATAGTTTATATAATTTCTTAGAATTTAATTTAAGTAGTGTCATTTGGGTTTTTAAACTTCTGATTTTTTGAAAATCAGCAAGAAAACGTTTGTTAACTTTTTAGTCATGACACCACAGGCAGAAAAGGTTGACCCAGCTGAAGAATCTGCTGTGATACATCTTTGTTTGACCCATTTGTACTTGAATAATGACAGGCAGCAAAGGCAGAAGAGATTCAGATAGAAAGGTGCCCTATTATTAGACAAGCTGATATAGTTAGAAAAAGTGGACAAGATTTTCAACTCCGGAATCTTTCCATCAAGATTTATATGAGGCCTTCCGCTACTTAAAGGCAGCCTACAGGGAAGATGGGGAAGGGCTCTTTACCAGGGAGTGCAGTGATAGGACGAGGGGTAAGGGTTTTAAGCTGAAAAATTGGAAATTTAGACATTAGGAAGAAATTTTTTACTGTGAGAGTGATGAGACATAGGAACAGGTTGTCCAGAGAGGTCGTGGATGCCCCATCCCTGGAATTGTTCAAGGCCAGGTTGGTTGAAGTTTTGGGCAACTTGGTCTAGTGGAAGGTGTCTTTCATGGGAAATGTATTGTTATGTCCTCAACTGTACTAAACCAGGCCAGGACTTCGGTTGGTAATATTTTTTTTTTTTATTCAGTATTATACCAAAAGAACTTTATTCAAGTCTGTATTGAATTTTTTTTGCCTAAATCACAGATTCACACCCTTTCCTGTAGTTTATCCTAGCACAACTTGAACTTGGGGCTCCTTCTTTGTTGCTGGAATAAAGAATTGTCCCCTAAAATTCTCACTCATGTCCACAAAAATGCCTGCTTCACCTTGACAGTTCCCACCCCACCATAACTAACAATATATTCCATTCCTTAAAATACATTCTTCCAATCTCGCGCTACTGAATCTCAAAAGATTAAATATTCAGCATCCGTGTGAAGCAAGACAGGCATTTTAAAGTGCAGACAGTCCAATTGAGCATAACATCTGAGTGAGGTCTCTATTTTTTTTAAAGGATCAGAAACACAAGTTTCAAAAAGGTAAATGGTTACATTGGATTGTCTTTAAATTTCCCATAATTTATTCCAAATCTCCAGGTTTTCTCACTAAAATCTCTCCATTGCAATCCTTAGGGATGCAGCACAATAAACATAGTAATTCAGCTGTCAGTGACTGTTCTCATACTTGGGCTGAAGTCAAAGACCCTCTCATGATACCTACATTCACTCCTGTCGGGAAACGCTGCTATCAGAATGCCTACAACACAGAGCCATGTTAAAGAATTCCAAGCTAGATCCAAATGACCTGATATATTTACATAGAATAATTCAGTGCCTCACCATTGTACTACTTCAAATCCAGAAGTAATACAGCCATCTGTGTCAGCTACAGAGAGCAAGTTCAGATGGTCCAGAGTAAGACTAAAAAGCCATCAGAGCTACCAAGTGCTGCCATCGAAAACGGAGATATACCAGGTTATCTGCTGCCCCAAACAATACAAGGCAGACAGAAAATCACCTCACACAGAAGGGTTTGGAGATAAGGTGTCAGAACAGGCATTCAAGCACATGTTTAGAATCTATTTCTATGAGAGAGAAGCGGCACCAATCAGATTATGTTTTGTATGCTCTGTATTCACCATCTGCCGCTTCATCAAAACCTATTTAAGCAAGGTACGATCAACCATGTCTGAAGGTGAGGCATTGCCTTTTGTTAAAAATAAGACATGATAGTTAAATTTGGAAGCCAAGTGACCCAAAGCCTCTCTAGTGCTTTGCTCATGTCCATCAATGTTGTTTCAATTGTAGAGCAAATCCATCAATGCATAGGACTGAATGGAACAGAACTAGGAAGGGATAAGAATATTAGTGTGAGGTCCATCAGTCCATATAAGATTAAGAGAAAACCAAAAGGTCAAAGAACTATATCACTTCCCAGCTTTTGCAGTCAACTATACATTAGAAGCATTTTTACTGGCATTATGTATTGTATGCCAACATAGAAAAAATTTATATCTTATTCATCAGCTTTTTATTCCCATGGAGTTTAGAAACCACAACCAAATATAAATTTACCATATCCCTTTGATTTAGTGAGTAGAAATATTAAAAAATGCTTCCAGAGAACCTTTTTCAAAATATCAGCTGAAGTATAATTACAAGAGAGCACAGAAGAAAGTCAGTCGTGATAGACGGTGCTCTGCTTACGCCATGTTGTTTTCCCATACACAAAACATTCAATATAACCCATTAAATTAGAACATTTCTTTTTAAAATGTTACAGAAACAGATAAAAGGAATGCACAGTATATTAGTTATCAATGCTTTATTATTGAAAACAAAATTGAAATTCTCTTATCTGGCACATAAACAATTATTTCTACAAAAAGGAAAGCCTACAAATCTGATAATTTATACAAATAACAGTGTTTCAAAAAATAAAATTTTAATTTAGTAAACTTGTCTTGTGCTCTTATTTTTTTAGCACTGTCTGCAATAATCCACCATAAATCCCTGAGCAGAGAGACGTATTTTAAGCATGTTTTAAATTTATCCCAAAAGAAAAAAGTTATCAAGCCCAGACATATTTAAAAAAATGTATTCAGGGACATTCTGTTAAATTTATGCTAATCTTTTTTACGTTCTTTTCCTTTTTTTTGAAAAAAGAAATGAACAAAACCAGTTATCAATGCAAGCAAGAAACTACATCACAGGAGTGCTCCCCCTTCCCTTCTTTTGTGCAATGAATAAAAATTACTAAATAAGAATGAGTACAATTTGAAGGAGACAAATAACATAGTGAATGGTTAAGACCAAGAAGCCACCGAAGTTTGATGGCTGTTGAGCAAATAAAGCTGCAGTATACCACAGTTTTATACTGAGTTCAGTTATAGGAACTATCTAACTTATTACTATACTTTTTCCAAAAAGTCAGACAAGTAGGAGAATAAGTTCAAGCTACCATTGTGCTCTAACACTGGTTTCAATGATAAACTAAGAATTCAACTTTTGACCCTTCAATTTTGCTTTTCCAGACAAAACATTATTTGAGAAAAACTTGATGCATTCCATGAAACCAAACAGCTTTGCCCCTCTGGCCAGTTGTAAACTTAGCAACTTAAAGTATTTTAGTGAGCCAGAGGAAAGGAAAAAAGGAAACGCACACTACTACAATGTTTTACTATACTGACTTTGAAACAGCTACTCTCCAATCTATTTTTCAATACAGATTTAAAACCCAAGTGTAAGAGGAGAATGGCCAAGAATGTAGAGTATAACTCAAGTGACCCCTTTCTCATTAGGGACACACATTAAGCACAAAAATGCAAGGAAAACCAAATAAAAGAATTAACAACACTTATAGACTATTGTGTTAATGGCAGGTAACGATGCTGCAGTCAAGTAATAAATAAATAAATACAGCAAAGTATACTTCTCTATAGTTTTGTTGGAATGGTGCTCAACAGCTAAAAAGAAAAAAAACAACCCCTCAACCCTTGCTCAGTAATAAAGAGCTTTTAACAGAAAAGAGGCTCCAGTTCAAGGTGCTCTACCGCTTTAACATTAAATCTACCATTATGAGAAGAACACTGAAGCATATACCAACAGGTCATTAAGTGAAACAGAAAATTTTCTTAGAAGCAATACTTATTCCAAAGAAAAAAAGCAGTTAACAAATGGCCTGGAAAAAAATGACAAAAGCTTCAATACACTGCAATTTAAAATAAATTATTTTTACATTTAAAAACTGAAAACTAAAACAGCAACTAAGCCAAATCATTATGAAACAGAAATAAATTGAACTTCACCAAAAGCATATTTAGACATCTGACAGCTCTGCTGCTAGCATATGTCAGAACACAAACAGAATGCTAATATTGGGTTAGAATCTGAATAGGTAATATTTTTTTAAAACACCACCACTGTTAAAACTAACTGGCAACCACCTTTACAGATTTCTCTTGATCTACACTGCTTTTAAGAACAAACTAATCCAGACCCTTCAGTTATTTGCTAGCCTCACCAACACATAACACTCACTCCCTTTTCTACGAGTTGCTCATGGAGTCTCATTTGTAGAATATCCAAAATTTCACTTGGCTAAGTTATTGCAAAAATATTGTATGCAGAATGCAGTTTAAACTTGGCCTTATCTGACAGAAATGTAAAGACCATCAGACACAATGTTCTAAAATACTATTTTTTTTTTCCTTAAGATAAAGAGTCTGACCACACTTATTTGATACCAGGGCAAACACCAGTCTTGGTTGTATTGCTAGATCACACCTCTGGACTTTGGGGGTTTTTTACACCTCTATGTACACATCTGATGTAGAATATGGGCAGTTCCTTACTCATTCTGTCTAACCCACAGCCATATGACTGTGTATCTCAAGAAAAATGCATTAAAACTTAACAAGTTGAAATAATACACATATTCTCAGTAAACAATTTTGAATGCTGTCATCTAATGATAAGTGACAGGTTTAAAAAAAGTTGGCCATATAAGCTGTGAAATTGGAAAGCAAGTGTTCCTAAGGTGAGATATAGCAGCATTAAGACAAACTGCAAACACACTGGATTTAGTACGTGTTTTAATGAGTTACATTATCAGCGAAATACTTGAGCCTACTATTACCACTTTTACTCCCATTTGGCTTAGCGTATACTGTACAATTTTCTCTTAGTATTTCTATGACAGTATACATCTCATGTACCCACCCAGAAATGAGCAATATGGAATTTGCAATGATTTATCAAATATGCCAAAAATTTTCTCTCAAGTCCTAAACATTTTTTGTGGGGTAATAAGTCCTTCATGAATATCTCAAAGTCTTCCTTTTTCCATTTATCTAGCAAAAAAACATATGCCAAAAAAGCAGAATAGCTTCGCCTAGCAGCAGTTAAGACCTCTGATCCTTGCAGTCAAGTCCAATGAGTTCTCTGATCGGACAAATGTGTGGAAGTTCTAGTTCGTGATTTTAATCAATGTAAGAGAAAAAGTTCAGAGTTTTCATCATCAAGTTTTGGATGTCTTCAAACCTTGTTTCTCCATGATATTCCACAATTTGCGAAGATTGGACTGTGTAATGACATCATCAGGTTTAAGTTGAAGAGCAAGGAGGTAGTTTTCTTCAGCCTCTTTCAGTTTGCCATTCAAATGGAGAATGGCTCCAAGATTCATCAGGGCAGCTGGATACTGATACAAAAAAAAAAAAGAGGAAGGAGAAATGTTAGGAATACTTTCAGCTTTTCTTTTCAGTCAATCTTCTTCCACTTAAACAAATTATTCCCTTATGTTTGCAGACTTTTCATGGAAGCAATTTAAGCAAATAGAGATAACAAGAAAAAGTTTCTGAACAGCTGTTGTATGCTTTGAACAGGGCAAACTCTGGTGTCTACAGACATAAACTTCTCTCTTTAATGAGAAAACACAGAACTAGGAAAGCTTTACATGTGGTAATGTTGGCATACTATAGTTTCCAAGAGAAAATTAAACCAATCCAAGAGTGGATTAAAGACAGGAATTTAATTTTAATTCAACCCATTTCAATAAAGACTTTATAATCGTTGGGAATAGTTAACGCATTGGAACTTGTTCCTTTTTTCTCTTTGTCTTAATTATAACTATTAGAAAATACAATCTGTTCTCAGATTCTAAGGATGTTCAGGGGTGCTAGGATATCCATTTAGATTAAGGCTGTGGCAATTATTTCTTAATGAATGATTGAATAAAATTAACAGTAGTGGAAACACATGCTATTTTAATAACAAAGATGTGAAAATTTCATAACAAAACCATTGAAAAGCTTCTTATGTTACTAACAATTTTTCCATCTTTAGCTAAGACAAAATGTTTCTTGTTTTTATTTTTTCATCTGTAGAGTACTCCATTATGAAATAATTGGTTGTTCAAGATAATTAAACATGCCTGGTTACTGGAATTAACAAATATTAAAGGGCAGAAAAATAGATTTATGAAGCTGAAGAAAACAGTCTAACCTATCTTTTTGCAAGTACCTAAGGCATTCACAAGCTGGTGAGAGCGCATGAAAGGCATGTGCTAATCCGTACCTTGCATTTCAGACAAAAAGGGGAAAAAATACCAATGTTTACTGTGGTTCTCCCTCTCAGGTCAATATAATTTCCAATGAGCTTCAGAAAAACTGACTTTTGAAGTCACATAGTTGCCTCAGAGGATAAGTGTTCCAAGACACCACTCCATCAGTGTTCCGATCAAAATGCAATACTCGAAATATGAAGCCGCATGGAAGCTCAGCTTCAGACTACTGGGTTGGGGTGCTAGTACGCTCTAGAAGCCCTTCATGATAAAAACTTCAGGAAACTGTGGTAGGTAGAAGAATAAAATATGCACTAGAGTTGGTATCCCACAATCACTAGGATGGGGAAGACTTATGTTCCAAACCTCTCCACTGGCAAGTTAAAATCATTACTCTTATGCTTTTGAATCAAGCTTCCAACTGCTTCCCTCATCCCCTGCCTTGCCCTTAATTCCTGCGTCCAAATCCTAAATTTTGTGGTAGAAATATTGTTCAGAAAATTCTCTAATTTTATATCTTATATTTCATACTTTTTCCAATTTATTCCTGCTTCTTTCCACCTATTAACATATGCATCACAAGAACTCACAAAGAATGGCAACATATCAAATTTTCAGAACAACTGTCTTCCATAGTTTCAAAATTAAGCAAAACAAAATCATTTCAGCCCTCCCTATTATAAACATCATAATGGTAATGCAGTAGAATTGGAAGATGTTATTTTTAGACGTCATTTTTCTAGCTTTACTCTGACAGATTATTTCCCCCACTTCAAGTCAGTTATTTCATTCTACTAGAAATCAAAACAAAACAAACAAAAAAACCCAGCTCGATTTTATGAAGTTTTCCCAGTTAAATACTCTTCAGTCATATTCTGTACAGAGAAGGAAAACTGAACCCCTGAAACGTATCTTTGCTACAGACAACACGTATCAGCAGCAACATTATCATAGCTCCAACCTTTGCAGTGCAAGTCTTCTATATTATTTTATAATGGAATGATACACTCCTTAATTACAGATATTCTGGGTGCTAATTGAAGTGATGCAAGTGAGGAATGATCAGAAAACAGCTTCACTGTATACGTGTGGCTGTCTAAATATCCACATATTTTATTTATTCATGTATTTATTAATTTATTTTTAGATTTAAGATTGATTCAGATAATTTTCTCAAAATGTGAGTAGGATGGTCCATTCACAGTAACTATGACCCTTATTTTTATAATGACAGACTATGAATCAAACAACTTTCTTCAAGAGCACATTCTTTGAGAGCACACTTATCAACACGAAACTGACTTCTCACTTGAAATGTAACTATGTGCGTATGCTTCCATCTAGACAAAGCTTACAACGGAAAAGGATTAAAGAAACTTTAAACCTAGAAAAACACGTATTAAATAAGACACATGTCAAAATGTGCTCAGGGCTAATTCAACAGCATCCACATACTTATTGTGTGGGAAGTAACACAGTTGTCTCACATGGCTTCCAAAATTCCTCTCAGTTTCCTTCACACTCCCCTGAAAATATGGTATGTGTATGGTACTAATCAAGTACTCTACAGAACATCCTATATATAAGACTACATGTCCAGCTAAGAAATCTCTTCCGCTGTCATGTCTTTAATTTGATATATCACTTCACTAGAGGAAGCAACAAAAACATCTAGAAAAGGCACAAACTGCTTGTCTTTTTACGGAGATGAAATTTTCCAGCTTCTACTCATCATTTCCGATTTCCTGGAGACCCAACAAATTTTAGACCATTAATGCTCTAAATAAATGTATCCATGGAAAATGTGAACTGATAACTCATTTCAGGTAGTGCTGAAAGCTCCTTCCAACTCCTTCGTATTTTAAATGAGGAAGCGCGTAGGGTTTATCTTTGACTTTCTAGGCCCAGGTGGGCAACACAAGGCCCACAGGCTGAATCCAGCCCTCCACCTTGTTTTATCTCACCCAGCACCTTGTTTCTACCCAGTGGCAGCGCCGAGCTCCTTCCCCTACACTCCTGCCAGTGCGCCAGTTGTGTGTGGCGTGTGACACACGTTACGCTGCAGGAGCAGGCTGATGTGGCCCCCAGTGAAAATGAGTTTGACACCCGTGTTCTGGTGTATCAGCCACCCCAATATCTATGGTTTAGTGTAACAGTCACGAGAACGCTGGGTCACTGCAAGATTGCACATCACTGCCATTGCTCTCTCTGACAGCTATAAGTGATGGTCTGAGGACATGAGAGCAAGAGACATTTGCTATAGTTTTTCTTCACATATTTTGTCTTTTATTAAAGACAGCTGATAAAACTTTTCAGTATGTTAGCAAAGGCATTCAGCAGCTACCAGCGCAATAACATGGGACTTGTAGCAGTGTATAACAAATGACACCACCTACTACTTCAGAGACTTGAAAGGAGAAACAGGCCTGCCTTCATTTCCTTTTGCAGACAGATGCTTTACATCAAAAAAAGCTGACTGGCATTTCTATCAGGGTTATAAATGCTGTCTTTTGTGGTCTATTGGGAATTATTCCCTTTATTAGTATTTTTATTGTGGTTTGGTTGTTTCCTTAGTCGTTTTTTTAGGGAGATGGGGGGATGTACTCGTGGAGAGGAGGGATGAGGAATAACAGAGTAGTAAACGAATAACAAAATAGCAGAAGATATATATATAGTTGCCTGAGATGTTTTTGGTTTACACTGATGACGATTCTTTCAAAATTTATCTATATTACTAAAACAAAAGAAGAGGTCAGGGCATGGAAAAATATTAATGTAAATTGAAGTCCTACCTAAAATTAGAGAACTATGGAATCAAAGTAATTCAAAATACTTCTGAGTAGTATTTCAGGATTACATTAATGTAACCAACACAGTATTGGACCCACAAATAGAATGAATCTTAATGACACAGAAGTAGAAATATTTCTTTGTTCATAATCTCTGGCTCCACATATAGCACGTCATATCAGAAGAACAAACCCAAACAGAAGAAAAGTTTATTCCTACATATGCCTAAGAAGTTTTGAAGAGAGAAACAAATACACCAACACTTTATCTAGCTCAAAAACACCTTCTGCGTAGCAGACAAGTATGAACAAACAAAAGCCTGAGCACAAGCAATGAAATCTAAAGTTGTTTTCCCCAGAGCTTTGCTTGCGGATGACCTTCTCTGCTCAACACCACAGAGGCCAGGGCAGCAGATTCTGAGATGAATGTGTATTTTGTTGCTGCTGGGGAAATCATGCCAATTTTTACTCCAGCAGAATCACAAGTGCAAGCTACTTCGCACTTAGCCATTTTAAAAGGTCACTGAAAAGATGTTGCCAATATTCATCTCGCTTTTAATGAATTACTGCAGTGCGTGATCTTGGAGATGTTTCAAAACAATCCCAGGACTATTTAATGAATACTGTAATCAGCGTGGCCAACCCATCAGAAACACAGAGGCTAAGTGTTTCGTTTTAAAACAGGGCAATTAAGGACAGTTGCTCTTTTAAGGGTTCCTGTTGAGTTGTCCATACTTAAAGGACACAAAATGTCATTTACATTTCATCCCAGAACTTCTAGTTAAATAAGGATGAAGAATTCAGATATTTCTCTTCATTGAAGATACACAGGAGGTACAACGATGGAGTAGTGAAGCAGCAGATTATTTGTAGAATGGCTCACTAAGTATGTGAGCAAAGCATGGTGGACTGCTTCATCTTATCAGTGACCATGGGATAATGTGCTGTCATGCTTTTTTTATCCTTCTACAGTGATGGCAAGAATTTTCACTTGAACTTTTATTACTGGTGTTATTGCTGTAGCACAGCATTGTATTTTCTAAAGCAATCAAAATGTCAACAGCTCCTTTTTTTTATCGCTAAAGGTAACTGTGGACAACAGAATCGTTTCAGGAGTGGCACTTGTTTTAGACAGACCTCACAACTTTTCAGTAAAACCATGACCTGGGAGTTACTCCAAAATGTAAGCATACTACTTCAAAGCATGGGGGTAGGTGGAGAAGGTAGAAGGTGAAGGTGGGGGAGGGATGTGCAGCAAGATGGTTGCTGTCAACTGGATCTTACTCTCTAATACAATACATTGACAACACTGTAAATTCAGCAGTGATGCATGGAAGTAGTCCTTTTTATAGGAGTGACCTAGTGTTGCCAGATAAGCCAAGTGCCAGTTACTCCTTCCAGAGACTCAGCTTCTACCTCATGTCTACTTTATGCTGTAAGGCTTCTTAAGGACAGCAGTTTGAATATGCTATATCTGGTATTTTGTTCCACACAGCACATAAATCAGTACTAAGACACTGATCTCTAGTAAGTTGGCTAAGATGACAAGAGTAAATTGTCTAGGAACAGATAACTCAGTGCAAAAAGCATTCTGGAACAAGATGACAGAATATATGGCAAAATATTATGGATCAGAGAGAATAAAAAAGCATAAAATTGAGAGCTGAGAGGGATTTCCTGTGTCATCAGCCCAGACAGTAAAACATTCAAGTGCTCCGGGAAAATTAAAAAAAACCCTAGAATCTTTGCAAACTCTTAAAATGGCAGAAAGCTCTACAGCTTTTCCTCTATGAGACTTAAGTATGTTATTTAAAGTGCAAGCCTGCTCATGAACAATTTCTCTTAAGTATGCTTTTAGGTCGACAAGAACTTTCACCTTAAATAGTGAAGAGGGGATACAGACAGATAAACATTCTCTCTGTAAGTACTAATTTGAATAAACATTGCAAAGAATATAGTTTCCACAGCTGAATTAGTAAAAAATAGACGTAAATGTCTCTGTTGTAAATGGAGCCTGCATCCTGATCTAAATTACCTTAAGACTGAAGAACATACATAGCTATACACATCTAACAACATACCTAGGGTCTACAGGGCAGTGGATCCTTGGATTCAGTCATCATCGAAGAGTATTACATTGTAAATGCTGATAGAGAACTACCTTAGTTTTTATCCACTAATATGTCACTAAACAGAAAGATACCTCACTTACTGCTCTATTAATATACTATTCACCAAAGTAACAAATTATTAATATCCAGGGAAAATGAACACCCTCCAGATAAAAAAAAAAGGGGCATCCAAAAAGACAACACATAAAAATAAAGTAGATATAGGAAAAAAAAGTTTCTTGAATACTATTTATGTAGCACTCTCAGGTTAGCATAATATATCCAGTTAATACACTAAGTTAATAAGGCAGAAGAACAGCATAACTCAATACCTGGTCAATTTAACAACTGGCGATACTACATAAACATTAGTTCATCTACATTTTAAAAAATTTTTTTTTTTTCTTGTTTTATATTTGGACATTCTCATCTGGACATTCAAAGCAGATGACAATTAACTCGCCTGGTGAAAGAAGAATAGACACAGAAATTATTGGTATTGCAAACTACAGGAGATGCATACATTTAAAACCAGAAATTAAAAAGTGAAGGTAAGATTTTTAACAACTTTTTTATATTTATGGTTGGCAAATGTGGGATTTTTCATCCACAAGCATCCTGTGAAATTATGCAGTTGGCTTGCAGATTTAGACATTGGCATCATTAAGAAATCCACAGCTGTATGTCAGGGAAGAGTTCTAGACTTGGCATGGGAAGGAAGCATCAAGCAGTCTACTTTGTTTCTCAAATTATCACATCAATAGGGGACATTTTAGCATCAATGTTCTCAAGCCAGTGCAGAATTTTTTCCTCAACATCTTTTTCATCTCAGCCTTCAGAGACTGCTCAGTTTCAAAAACAAACCCAAAGAAGCATATATAGATATATGTGACATGTTGCTGCTGCAAAGCTCTTTACCATGGGCCTTTATATAAAGTCAAAGTATACTGTTTTATATATCAGCAAGTTAACAAAAGCATCTGTCTCAGCTGGTAAAGCCTGCAAATCATAACAACAGCTGAAAAATTCCCGCAGAAATATACTTACATTTGTAACTTCTGTGTATCTAGAATTTTTTCCCCCAATGGCCATGCATCAATTGTTTTGATTTAAACTTAAAAAAACCTTATAGCAACCCCTCTGAGTTTATATAGAAACTGTGATGGACATTTTTAGATAACATACTTGTATTACCATAATAAAAGCTAAACAGGAACATATGAGTATTTAATATCATGGCTATATTAAAAAAAACCCAAACAAACAACATTTTGCAGCCCTCAAAATGTTTCTAATCAAATTTCTTAGCTTTCTAGCTCAAATGTTTCCATCAGTGCAGGATATAATAATCTTACCCAATTTTCCTAGCACTTTAAGATTTCATTTAAAAAAAATCTTCAAATGACTTAATTTTTGTTTATAGAAATCCAACCATGCACTGCAATCTGATAATTTTAATACATAGCTACAATTATAGCATAAAATATTTAACTCCTTTACTTTATCTAACACAAGTACACTACATGCTCATTAGGAAGTCTATACTCCCAGCAGGTGAGAAACTTTCTGAATAGCAATGTCATCTGTATTACCGCACTGACAAACAGAAATTGCTCAAAAACCTTTCAGTAATAGAATTTTGTCCTATTAAGAAAAAGTAAACCAGAAAATAAATGGCTCTGTGTTACTGCCTAAAGATAAACCCCACTTTTGTTTTAAAAGAAATGTGAAGTGTTAAAAGAAAAATTAATATAACCTACTTCACCCAGTAGCACATATGCAGGGCTGATAGCAGTCATATAAACACAATCAAAACTGGCTGATCTTCAGAAATAATTCTAATTTACAGATAATCTGAGGTTATGAACAGAGTATATACTCACAGCATATCCTAGCATTTAAAAAGTTCATTTTTTTCAATTAAATAAAATGTGATTGCCAAAAAAAGCGAATGAATGCATCATCCATCTATTTTTGACCAGATACTGATCCAAAATATCAGTACCTAGAGAAGGTTGTCTAATTTTTCAAGATGCTACACATAGGCATGTGAAGTACTGCATTAGAGCTTCTATTTTTGAGTAGAATAGTCAACTACTGAATTTTCAGAAAGAAGCGTTCATTTCTGGCCTTAAAAATGTAGTTAAGTTCCAATTAAGGGAATTTCAAAATCACAAGATTTCCAGTATTTTGACTTAAGATGTTTAGATGAATGTTAAGTGTCAAACAAGGCTTTGCACCATTGGCTGACAAGCGTAGTCAGCTCAGTTAAGTGCCTGAGAACTAAATTAATATTGATATTCCTGTATGTTTTCCAAAACTATTTAGGTATTTGCAGTTGGAAGGTATAGCTTTCAGGCACACTGCATAAAGCATTAGGTAACTTGACATACTTGCTCTGAGCACAACGAATGAGAATCTTGCTAACTGTTCAAGGCTTATATCATGCATAGTCACTACTAAGACAGTCCCTAGAAAAAGTGTGATATTAGAGCATTATAGAAACATTACAAAAATAATAAAAGACTAGGAGAGGCCTGTAGACATGATTCTTGGGAACATGGTGTAGTGGTGAACCTGGCTGTGTTAGGTTTACTGTTGGACTTAATGATCTCAAGTCTTTTCCAACCTAAATGATTCTAATAATTCTATCATATTAGTCGTTGTAACATCTTTAGGATTACTTTTAGCCTTCATTCCACCCTTTCAAAGACACATTTGCTTTTGACTAACTTTCCCTAGAGAACAGAACCGATAATTATTCCTCTTAGCAATAATTTCACTGTCAAAAAGTACAATTGATATCTATCACACAAAGTAATATGATTTCCATAACAACACAGTTTATCAATAGTGTCTGAAGGTTCTTTCAAATTGCAACTGCAGCATGTGGAAATGTTACCAAAGCAATTCTTCAATATACTTTGTAAATAAATAACAAAGCTTTTGAGATTATATTTGATATTGTTCAAGGAGCTACATTCTTGTTACACAGTAGGTGCAATTGAAAACATTTGGAAAAAAATTTGTTCATAAATATTTTACTTTATTCCTACATGGAAAATGGAAGTATTTGCATATAATCTTTTTTCTTCTCCTTTATCCTTTTGCATTTGTCTCCTATCACTTTCAGGCCTGTTGCACAGTGCAAAAAGGTTATGCCCACACACTTTCTTGACTTTGGTTTTACCTACCGGATTATAAGAGCAGCTGAGAAAAGAGGTACATAACTATGGGTCCTTTTCAAAATGCTGAATTACAGAGCTCCATGTAATTCATAAGAATTCATGCCTTTCCTTTTGGCAGCCAGTAAGGTGCACGTGTTCTCTATATAGCATTAGCAACTAAATCTACAGCACATATTACAATTATTAACTTCCAGTGTAAGCCAAGGAATTAGTATTGATTCTTGTAGCTTAAAGATTTTAAGGCTGTAGTGTCTAAAATTTGGTCTTTTGATCGCTAATAATAAGATTACTGGACACTAATTGCTTGCTAGGCTTTTACAAGGTTGTGACTTGTAAAAAAATAAAATTATTTTCTGCTAGGACAGCCTTATTTACCACATCTGATCAGTGATACATGTTTACAGCCCTTTCTTAGTAATTAAAATCAATAAGAGCAAGACACGTTCAGTGGTAGATCTACACATCCTAGTCTCATAGGTTGCTTTTGATACTGCATATGTCAATAACTGCTGATAGGAGCTTTCTGTATTCTTCAAACTCCATTTTCCAGAAATGGATATACAAAGCAACACTGTGAATAATACTTTCCTTTTTAAAAAGATTAAATTAATTATTCCTGAAGACACAGGACAACTAATACTTGCAGCACTAACACTAAGTAATCGAAGTTCAATTCCTGCCTCTGAAATTCAATGCCAAAAAATACTCAGTGAAACCAGACATTTGCTCCAAACTGTCCCAGAAAAAGCCCTCCATGATTGGAGTAAATGAAAATCCAGGGCCATTAGAATTGTTCTGCAGTTCTGCAGTCAATGTCTCAGTTTAATTTGCATTCTTATATATATTTTCGGTACACATAGCACCCATTCCATATGGACACCACAGGATTCTGCAGAAAATAGTTTTGAGTCTGTCCTAGAAGCAATCTTTTGGCTAAAGCTCATTCTCTCCCCTCCCTCTCCCCCCTCAAAAAAAAATCAAAAGGTTTGCCTCCTGTGCAACCTCCATAATCTCTGTTCAGAAAGCATTTTATTCCTCCGTGATGGATAAAACATTCGATTTGTGAACTAATCAGCAGAAACTCCCTCAATTAAATTATCAGAGCCGAATATTTGAAACAGACGTAATGAAAGATCATGTATTGATCTTTTGAAAATGATTAAACAAAAAGTCTAACAATTTAAGTTTATTTAAATGCAGTCAGAATGTGAAGAAATGAAGTAGAACTACTGAGTTACAATAAAACTCAACCAAATAACTCCATTCCTTTACCCCACGGAATCTAAGAGAAACACAGCAAATCTCCACATAGAATTTAATTTAGGGTTATATTGTGGATTTTCATTTTTACTGTTGCTATTATATTGGAAAATATTTCTATTGTCTTTCATGCTGTAATTGTTTTCAGTGAGTGTGAGGCAGCCAGATGCTGAGGCAACTGGCACAGTTACAAACCATAATGTCAGATTAAAGTTTCTTGCTGTTACAGGAAGACAACCTTTACTGGAGCACCTGGAGAACTGGTAAAACTGCCTCAGCTAAGTGATATAGCTGTTCATTATATAAGGGACATTTCAAAAGGGTAAGTGCACTTAAAAATATATCTGCTCTCCAGTAACACTAAGTGTGGTAAATAGCATCATGTAAATGCAATATGCAGAGGTGACCAATATACAGCGTTTCGGAATGTCTGAACAAAAAGGGACTGTTGTTTGGGGAAAATGAGAAGTTATCCAGCCTCTGTTTGCTACATCTTCTTGTTAGCAGACATCTTTCTAGACTGTAACTTTCTCAGAGAAAAACACATTCAAAATTGGAGAAAAGTTACTCTTAAAGGCAAATTTCAAGAAAATTAATGCAGCCAGATACCTGCCATCCATCCTCTTCCTATCAGTCTTGAAAAGACACCGTTCTTCTCAAGCAGATCTCAGACCAAACCCAGCCTTATTGCAGGGTATTTTCTCCCATTTTTCCTCTATACAATCACCGAGATACATCCAGAGGTGTGGGAGAGCCGGGAGAATATCAGTTGCATCAAAACTTCTTTGTGAAAGACAAACATAAGTTCTCCAGAACTTGGGGGGGGGGGGAAATCTAATAGGATATGCCATCCCACAACTAAAATTCACTCTTAGAATCAGAAATACAGCAGAATTATAGATTAGGAAGGAAATTAGGAAGTTATTTATTGCAAAATATCCTGCTGAGGATGTGCTGTTGCTAGGTTTATTTAACAAGAATTAAAAACAATTCCTTATTGGTTCTAATTACATAATAAATTCATTGCATAGTTTCCAGAATCAGCACTAGAAATGTCTATTAGGAAAAGCCTTGCTGGATTCTCTTCTAATTGAGTTCAAACAGAAGGTTTAATTTCTGAAATGCTCACCTACTGCTGCGAGTTCTATATTTCACAGCACATTATTTTTGATTGACACCGAGGGCTACATTTACAAGGCAAAGTCAATCTCGCTTTCTCCAGGAATTGATGCAGGCGGCATAGTACCCCCTGCCATGTTATACTCTCAGACTGTGAATTACAATCAAGTGCATAGGTCCATCCATGATACATCGTCTTCATTTCCACAATTTCAGCAAAGAGACTGCACCTTTACCAACTATCATTCCCCATCATATCAAAGCACACTGATTACTTTTATTTAAATCAGTAGTACAAATCTAGGCTGTGACATTCTATTAATTAGTTTTACCAATCTAGTTTTTGAAGTATTCAGTAAATGAATGGATCAGCACAAGCACAACCATTGCAAAGTTATTTTCATGCTGAAAAATAATCATAGAAAGAAGTTATCTGTCTACTAAGATACTACGCTCCAAGAGACTGACCTAGCTGACCTCACATCCTTTTTTCTTCAAATAATTTTGATGGTGGACTGAACACATATATACACCAGATAAAGACTTCAGATTTGCATAAGAAAATATACATAGAAAAAAAAAAGAAAAAGAAACGTGAGGACATTAGGATTTCCATTCAAGTTAACTAAGGTGCAATCCTACAAAGTTTCTGAATCAAGGTCTCGAAAATAAAATACGTCATGCATTATTGGTATGAGAATTTCTTCTCTTTGGAGAACTTATGATCTATCTATTGAGAATTATAATCATCCAAAGGGATTGGAATAACTGTGTTCTTTATCTAGGTAGGTGCTTGGAGAAAAAACACGGAGTCATAGAATCATTTAGGTTGTAAAAGACCTTTTGGATTATCGACTCCAAGAGCAAAAAGAACCGATACCTTAATACCTGGGTGATTAACTTCTTAGGAAACAACACTGAACTAATAAGAAAAATGCCTGATTTTTGTGGAAACACGGTCTTTTACATTTTTGAGATTTAATCACAAACATTTTGAAGACTATGGACAACACAGCCTACAATGGAAAATGGGTGCATAACAGAAAATACTCTGGGGTATATTTTTTGTGAAGAAACGATTTTATCAGCGGCTCTAAGAAGCACAAGAGATTGCCACCAGACATACTGAAAACCTTGTACAAGCTATGCCCTCTGCAAATAGTGCATGGGTTATCAGAGAGTTTCTTTCACTCAAATTATATCTTGAGCACCAAGTTACTATTTCAACAGTTCTTGGTAAGATTAAAGATTTACTGAATATCTAAAGGTTAATTCAATTAGAAAAGAGGAATTAGTATATAGTTGCTTATTTCCAACATCTCCCCCATCAAAGCAAAGCATGTCTATATATTTTACGGTTCACAAAGAATCACTCAGAAAATACATTATGCCAATAATTAGACTGTAGAAAGATTAATATTTATGGGAAATTATGTAAAAATTTTCATAGCTACAAATGAAATGAAAAGCACCCCAAATTACCATGACAATGAGTTTCTGGCAGAGTGTTCCTGGGTATGCAACTTACTGTTTGAAAAACTTTATGTTAGGAGGAGTTCATAGCTGCATGCATAATTTCATTCGAAGAAATAAAGAACTACAGAGCCCAATTTACCTCTCGTGCAAGACACACAGAAGCAACTCTAAAAGTCAATGGTGCTACTGCCATACAATATCTATGTGAGTAGAAGAAATTCAAATGGATTTTCATTTGAGTCATTTAGAACTTGTGCGGACAAAATACTTACATATTGATTAGGATATCAATGTACAACAAATTATTCTAGATGGGAAATAAACAGCAACTTAAAGGCATTTTAATTCAATTCCATAGCTCACAAACTAAACTGAGTGAGCCAATCGATCTCAGATATATGCATATACTTATGCTTATATAAAGCAGCAGCAAAGAGTATAAATAAAACTCCCCATAATCTAACCCTCACAAAACTAAAGCTGAGAATTGTAATGACATGATTTTCAGCTTTCTACTATGAATCTTACATAAATATGGATCACAACATCAAGAACCTGATTTATGTATTCCATAATCATCCAAAAGCATGTTCAATCTTTGCTTTCACGGAGCTGCATGATGCATGAGAAAACACACATAGAGTTTTCTGGGGTAAAGCTACAAAGTATTTCACATATTTCCCAAAGGAAATTCAGTGTTTTCCACAGTTGAGTAAATTGGTTTTCAAATTATACAACTCATCCTGATAGTGTGCTTCAGTATCACAGGTAAATATTCCCACTCCAATAGCTTGTGTTCTTTCTTTGCCCCTTGATGAATACCATAGGGATAGGAAACAGTATATAGGAGTTTTTGTATGGTTTGTCTATTGTGGTTTTTTTTAAGGTGAGAGGCACTAATTTATGCTGAAGTAGGAATACTTTAAGATTCAGAACAACAGCCTGTACACAAGTTTGTCTTGAAGCTGATAATCGTACATGACAAAAAACCTAAATGTGTCTTTAAAATATTTAGGGAGACTATCAAAGATAACTGCAAGTATAGAAAGATAACATTTTGTTCGAAAGAATAAACACAGTTTTCTCCAAATAGCTGGATAGAGATAACATATCTGCCTTGCACTTACTACCAGACAAGGAGCATGAACTGAGTATAACAACCTGGAAGGGGTGAAGCAACAACAAAAGAAAATTGAGCTGGAGCCCAAATTGGATTTAAAAAGCTTTTCAGCTCAGGAGGGGCAGAGAGAGTTCATGCATGGATAAACTCTTTACATGGAGAAGTGTTACTATTTCTGTGCAAACACTGAAGAGCCTTCCTACCTGAAATGAAGGGCAGCTTGCATTCAGTTAATATTAATTGTCATGAATTTCTCCATTCTGCATAACTTTTAAACTAGGTCAGCCTTCTGCTAGGCAGGCTTAAAAATGTCAAAGCTATTCTGGTATCAAATCTCTGAGTCAGTCTTTTGTTGCTTGTCAACCGGGCAAGTCTATGGAATTTACAGTAACCATATTTTTGAGATCAGAGAGTGCTGTCCTCTTTTCTCTCAGAGTGTTCCACTATATCCCCTTCCACTGGAACCGATCCGTGCCTAAGCTTCCCATCCCTGTATCTGTCTGAAGTTGAACTATAAAAAGTACATCATCTGGAAATACAGCTCACATCAGTCATGCTTATCTTCTCACTAGGAAGTCACAGTACCCTTTTTAGTCCCCAAAGCTTTCGCATGCCCAATAACAATTGGTTCAGTCTTTAGGAATCAACAGAGCAGGAAGAGAGGAAGAACTGGATCCTGGGAAGTTTTCTTATTCGTCACACCTTCACCACGAGAAAAGAGAAAAGAAAGGAGGCATTTTCAGGAGGCCAAGAGCGCCAGTGAAAATCTGGCATACTTGAGAGGAAGCCTTAAACAATGCAAGGCTTAGTAGCAGCTGGTGCTGGCAGTGGGAAGCTGTGCAGCCCTGACACAGGGCAGGAGAAGCTGGGAGAAGCTTGGAGGGCAGGCAGGCAATCAGCAGAAACTCCACCTGCCCCACAAGGCCTGCTTTTGTGTTTTCTGTAAAGGTATGCAAAAGCCATGGAAGACAACTGAACAAGTGAATCTGCTCAAGGTTAACTACCTAAAAATTGTGTTCATTCCATGGTACTGATACGTAAAGATAAAAGATTGCCATGTGTTCATTATTTTGAATAAACAAGTAAGCAGACAGAAGAACATTTTAAAACAAGGATTCTCAACTGGAAAGTGTCACACTCTACTAGCAATAATATATGGTGTAAACACCATATAAGTACTGTTTCTCTAAAGGACTGTGCCAGCTGTATCCATACTTTGATCCAGAAACCAGGAGTATGATGGCAGGACACTCCAGTTGGGTTTGGACAACAGGGGCTAGGTAGACCTGCTCAAAAGAGCTGCAGAAGCAATAGACTCATCACTGGTTAAGGATCTGCAGTATCCCTGGAGCAGTGTGAGGATGACAATGGGTCCAGTGAAGTGTGGAACAGTGCCAGTTTTTTGTCAGTTGAGGATCAGTGGCAGACAATTTAAGAATCATTGTTAATCCATCTATTACTGCCATTAGCAGCAGAACTAACATAGCAAGAGCTTTTAAAAGTTTTATGAAAGTTCTCAGGACATGCCCTTAACAAAGCTGGCAAAATGCATTAGTCATTTCCCTCGCTCTCAGCCTGGTAAAGCTACATGAGAAAATTACCAAACATTCAGATGAAAGTCAGACAGGGAAACTTGGCAAAGAAACACCTAAGGAAAAAATAGATAACAAAGCAGATCTTGGTTACATATGTTTCAAGACAAAATCTAACATCTTTATTTTCTAAAGATGTAGGTTCTACCAAAAGTATCCATTTTTAGAAGCACTGTCATGAATAAAACACAGCTGTTATGAATACTTTCCATGAGGAGGCACTGAAAGCATGTTATCTATAAGGTGGCTATAAGTATACAGTCAATTATCTGGAAATCAGCAGCATTCTTCTTTCAACTGTTAGCTTGAGGTAGAACTTATTGCAAGCCTGGAGCCTTTGACATGAAATCTGTATTCCAGCATAGGGGAAAAAAATAAAAGAAGCACTTGCAGAAACTGTTTTTTAATATGATATTGTGTTAACTGATTATATAAACCCTTCAAGTCAAGAAATGGTTTAGTCTCCCACATCACGATTAAACCATCTAGTGGAAATTGTATTTATTTTGCTTATAGGTACATTTCTCCTTTCCCCATCCTTCTATGTGTGTGTCTATGTATGTTGTTACAGTAAGACATTTAATCAAGCCCTTTTGAAGTGGTAGAGTGGAAACAGCTGTTTCTGACAATGTGCCAATGACACGGGACTTAAAGCTGTCATGAGCTCCAGATTGCAAGCAGCACTAATATGTGGTTGGGATGGTAGTGACTTGCAGGTCATGGCATCTCCTTGAGGAATGCTTCTAAGCCAATCAGCTTAAGGTGGTGGCTCAAAGTCTTAAGGCTCTGGTGAGCTCTCTTTCATTTAATACTCTCGAGGTCACACTTCAAAGTGCCCTTTCTTCTCAAGAGTCATTAGCCATATGTGGGGGTTCTAGAGCAGATTTTTAAAGATTGTCTGCCTCAAGTTCAGACTTAAAAAATTAGAAATGCAGTTCTATTACATAAATGATGTCTTAAAAGCTGAGTAAACGCTGAAGCTTAAGCCAATATCTCACATTCTTGTAGAGAATGCCAATTTAAAGAGAGTTTCTGGATGACTGATTTTTCCATAACAAAGTGGAACTTTTCAGAGTGCCTAACAACTTGTTAAAACAATTTCCTGGTCTGTGAACATTACAAGACATAGGGCACCTAGAAACCATCTCTGAATACAGACTTTCCTCAGCAATACTCCTACTCAGAATAATTACTGCATAAATGTCTAGCTGTCCAAGAAACTTACACACTCATTTTTTCATGCAACTGAATTTGTTAAAATTATACTAATGTGATTAACACACATCCAAGCAAACACTGCTAGACCAAATACATATGTGTTTCTCACTGAAAAAGCTCTAAAATAATTTTGTTTTGATCATGATAAACACACATTGTGAGAATGTATTTTCTTTTGGAAAGTATTAGAAAAGCTCCAGGGGCTAGCCCTGATCTCTATAGGTCACCTATGGATTTGAAAGAGGAAAAGAAACTTCTGTAAGAAATTATTCATAGCAAATAAAAGTAGATTCCTTCTCCAAACTGCTCCCTAGATTCCTCTCTGCTTCCTGTCTCTCCAGGGAAAAGTAATCTCTGAGAAGCCTACTTAGAAATAAATAGAAATAATCTTCAGAACGCTTGCTTCTTCAGTGAAGTTTAAGACCAACGATTCTTATCTACACAGCAATACTATATTTAAAGAAAATATTGCTCTTTTGAAATTTGACTGGAAATTACTTTCATGGAGGATAAATATGTACCTATTGCAAATAAGGCCAACCATGTACATTATTAAGAGAAAAGCTAGGTATAAATCTGCAATAATAATACTAGCCAAATTTTTTTTTTCCTTCGCACCCAAGCTGCATTTCAGCTGTTGCTGCTATCATACGGAAGAGTTTTAAGAGTGTTTACACGCTCCAGAATGAAGACGTATCCAAAAGTGAAGCGATGTTCAGGAAGTGGATACATATTTTAACACAACCCTGCTGTATTCAGTTGTTCTTTTACTGGGTACAATTTTTACAAATATTTTATTTACTGTAATAAAGCTTTTCACAGAGAAAATAAATGGTCTTTTCGGTATTTTTTCAGTCCTTTCAGAGTCAGTTCAATGGCACATGAATCAACACCAATACTACATATAAAATCTTTTTATGTTTGCTTTCTTAAAAACAAATAGCTTGCATGTTTCAGAGAAGCTACATTTCTTCTGTAACTGAATACTGTTTTTCTGGGGATGTTTTTAGCCTCCTTAGTCACAACTTTTATAAAAATTGATTTGTTGAATGAGAAAGTGATTCAGTCATGAAGGCATACTTGTTGCTCACGGTTGTGCCCCGATCTTTAGATGACGAAATAAAGGACTGCTTGCTTAGGAGACAAATGCAGGAAGGGAGACCACTGTCTGGAAAAAAACACTGAAATAGCCAACTAAGTACTCTGAAAGTCACAACTCAGAAGGCCATTTAAATGGGGGTGAAAAAGCTCAGCAGAGCAGCCTTAGGATCCAAAAGGCTTAAACACTGGGGAGCTGGTGAGGAAGTAGTGTGCATGAAGTATTGTTCCACTCCAAAAGCAAAAGGAATGGCTGAGAAATGGAGCAAAAGGATGTGAAAGACAAACAAAGAGAGAATGCTGAGAACAAAATTGTGTCATGAAAGTTCAAAGAACATAAAAATTCACTATCGGTAAAAGACCGAATCTGTAGTATTATTAACATCTCATTGCTGCTAAGGATGGTATTTTATAGTAGTGATATTAAGAGATATTACATAACATATAACAGTTGTAAAGAAATGGATGCAAGAAAATGGAAATCTGAGTTCTGTTTCAGGCTGCACTAGCTGAAAATCTCTCAGGAGCTAGGCACAGTTCTGTTTCTATATATAAAAATATACATTATATTTCTATATATAAAAATATATATTATATTTAAAGGTAGATAAATAAATGTAAATCTCAAAATCTTTTCCAAGTATGTTAGCTGAGTAAGACTTGTTGCTAGAACACTTCACTGAGTAACTGTGAACGGTTTCACAAACAAACCATTGACTGTTAAAAGAACTTACCAGCACAGAGATCAAATGCTCCAGCAACAAGTTTCTCCTCAACACAAAGGGTACAGCACTGTAAGATGTTCATCAACTTAAGTAATGGATATCATTAAGAAAGTACTTACATTAGGTCTTAATCCTGCTGCCATTTCATAATACTTCTCAGCTTCTTCATTGAGACTGGCTTGTCTATCAGAACAAAAAAATCCCAATATAGTCACACCTCATTTTCCACGGGTTAAAAAAGAAACCATACCTAAACCCAAAATACTGCCAACTACTCTCCGCTATTTATGGATATTACCCCGAAAACCGCACAAAATATGTATAATCTGAAACACATTTTTGTAGTTCACGATGTCTGTTGTCACAACTTCTCTTTGTGTACCTTGTTTTCTTTTTAGCTCTGAAATGATATTAGTACACACTGGAGAGAAATGCAGAAGGCCAAACACTTACCTAAGGCAAAGAGACATACCAGTCTTCACAAGAGGAAAACCTGGCTTGCTGTTTGTAATTAGCCATACTTTAACATTGAATTATGAAGCTGTTCCTCTCTTTTTGCTTCCCAAAGAACACTATGATTCCACGTGAAGAAAAAAAAACCTCAGAGTATACTATGATTTCTCAAAAATAATTTTCGGTGATTGAGGAAATTCATTCAGAAAAGTGAAATATGATTTCAACATTTACTCCCATCAGTTTGAGAGGAGATTTAAACTTAGCTCTCATATCCAGGGGAATGAGTTTCTGGGTACCTGAAGCAGTATCAGTTCACCTCTTGTTCTTTTCCTTACATATATAGATGGCATCTACATTCTCCTAGTAGTTTAATTTTTATTTCTTCTGCATTTTCAGTTTAATGTCTTCAAATGAAAATGCAATATGTTGTCAAAGAAATCCAAACAGATCTTTGTCTCAACGGGCCCTTTTTTAGCTTTTCTCTTAAACTCCTTATTTTCTCCTTTTGTCTCCAACTTTTTAACTTCCCTCCATTTTGGCTACTGGCCCAATAAATATCAGTTGATGACATACATGCCATGAGAAAGATGGTAAATGTGGAAGAACAACCAAGAAGGACTATCAAACAGGCTACATATTTTCCGCTAAAGTTATTTGCTTATTTTTCTATGAAGAGTTAGGTTCCTTCATACAGGAGTTAGAACAGGAGATCTTTAGCATATTTGTGTTTGTTATTTGATTACAGATGCAATTCTGTGATAAAAAAATTGGAAAACAAAGATAATACAGAGTACAGTTGATTTGTTTGTTCGGTTTGGCTTTTGTTTGGTTTTTTTTTTCTTCTGCTTCTGAGAACAGTTATCAGTTAAAAAAGTATCCATCAGCTGAGCACTTGTATTTGGAGATTTTACCTTGTTCATTACATCAGCTTTTACGTTCTTTGTTATTCAATGATCAAATTGTGTTCTAATTTTATGTTCCCATCCGCTCAAATTTTAAACATGACCCACATAATACATGATAGGCAATTAATCCCCATCAGCACATTTCAACAGTTATTGGTCTTGGGAGGAGAAAAGGGGGTAGGATAATCCCCTTTGAAGCTTCTCACATAATTCATATGGAAGCTGAAACCACTTCCTGACTAACAATTTGCCAAATAGAACCTGGTTTATACCTGTTAACTGTTTTAAATTACTTTGCACATGTATCATTGACTCAGCGGTTGTAGTGGTTAGAAACGATTGAATGTCTAAAAATATTAATTTAATCTGATTCTGAATCACTCCTGCTGGGCATTAGTAGCACTTCAAACTACTGAAAAAGAAATAATCTCACACTTCCAAATTCCAGGAGTTAGAGCAAGGCATATGAAATGAAAAACATCAGAGAGACTTTTTTTTTTTTTCCTGTTTGCACAAAATTGTCAGGAAACCAAGCATTTCTGAATGTGGAGAAATTCTGTATGATAAACAAGGTGTCTTACCCAGAAGGCAGACACAGACAGTACACTTCACCTCCAAAAAGTGTTGTTGGTATGTGAACGTGGAGCAATTTAAAATCCTACCCCCTTCTGTCTCAGTGGAAATACATGGCTTGCTTTCTTCCTGCATGTACATCTTGAAATATGGATCATTAATTCCTAAGTTGAAATCAGTTTGAATTTATAGTTCTTCATTAAAAACAGTTTATAAAAATAAATGCACACCACAGTAACATGGTCAGGAAAATGCCAGTTCCATTCCTAGGGCACTCAGTAACAGTTAAGATACAGTAGAATTCTGGTTCCCATTTCCACTGGAAATCTAAACTAGAAATTCATTATGCTAAGCCCTGGAATGGCTTTCCCTTGAGAAAAGTTAAAGGCACAGAGGTAGGAAACTGCAGTAACCCTATGCCACTAAGCAATTAAGGGCTCTGGATCAATGTCAAACAATAAAAGTACACTAATAAAGGAAATATAATTCACATTACAGTAAAACATTAGATAAAATGTTCTTAATAAAACAGAAAGTATGGAAAGGAAGCAAAGAGAAATTTGGAAGATAGAGTCCTTTTCATAGTTATGAGCTATATTTCAACCTCCATCCTCAATCTTTCCATGAGGTCTGACCTTGAAAACACATTTGATTTCCTCCATTAACACCTAGCATTCAATCTTATTTTAAGGGACAAAAATGTCTCCTCTTTTTATTCTCTCATATCTCTTAACCTGAGCCTCCAGATCTACCAGTTCCCTGTATTTTGTTCCAGCTGACTGCATGTAACACCTCATAAATGCACTTGACAACACATCAGTCTTAGGTTCTCCTAACACCCAGTTCTATTTAGCTTGCATTCATTTTGAATCTTTACGTTGATCACTGCAAAAAACATTGCTTTAAGAGACGAACACCACCAATGTTGACTGGTCTATACATAAACGTGTGAATGGGAATTATTTTTAACCAGTCTATTGCTTGGCACAAGGTTTCAGACTGTTTATTATTAACCATTCACCTACAACAGTTACAAAATTTAGAGACTATATGCTTAGCCATACATACATATATTTACATTTAAGCACATTGACAATAATTAAAGAATGAATAAAATTTGTTTAGGCCATAACATAGGGTAAACTTGTGTCTATGAAACTGTGTCAGCAGCTACGCTCTGTACTCAGTCAGTGTACTTAGGAGAACCAAAATATTCTCACAGTAATTAACTGAAAAATGAAGTCCATGTCATGTAGAATTGCTCTAATTTAGACTTCTGTTTTCACACAGTCAATAAACATGAAGTAACTTCATGTAATATGAATGTTTCCCACAACCATCCACTGTCTCACAGAAGTGTGAAAAACCCCGATTATTCCTACAAAATGTGCTTTTAGGGAAAGCTCTTCTTCCTATGCTCATTTTCATTTGGAGACAACATGAAGCTCTTTTCCTGTTTCTAATTAGTCTTGTGGTGTCACCACACTGTCATTCCTCATTCTTAAAGTAATCACCACAGGAAACCTATGCTCACCTCAGTATATGAAACTTAGCATTGTTTATAAATGACAGTTACCAGAACTAGAGCTATCATTCGGCATTACAGATATCTGTTTCACTGCATTCCATTGAATTGTATCTAGCTTTGCTGAAAGGCTTCAAACTGAGGCTATGAGCAAGAGCATAGCAAATACTACAAAAGTAAAACACATGGCTAGTTGCTGTTTTAAGAACCACCCAAATAGCTACATGATCCTTGAAAGAAGCTGTCTTGAAAACAAATTTGTTGGGAAAACAAATTTTACAGGCAAGTACTATGCAAGTTAAAGTTACCAGACTGTTGCAAAGAAATTAATTACATTCATCACACGTCTTAGCCCTATTACAGATGACTTGATTCATCTGGCACTGCATTATCAGGATCCTACAGAAGTCATCTAGGCAAAAGATTGACTATGTTTGTGTAATTAGGAACAGGGCAGTCTCTCAATAATGCAAACAGAACTAACTCAGATTTCTCTTCTTGACTTTAGCTTCAGATTTACTCACAAATACAGGAAGTAAACAGCGTTGGGACACCTGACAAAAGGAGCAGAAGTCTTTTCTGTACTGCTAAATTGAGAACAGGCTATCTATAAATACAGCTACTGCATTTGGCAGATATTAAGATAAAATAAAAGGCAGAATTTAAGATAAAAAAATAACCCACAGGATTCTAGTTCAAAATTTTCATAACTTGTTAATTGTTATTTAGGTTGCATTTTAATTCAAACATTTTTATCAGGGAGTAGAGAGATTAAAAAAGGAAAATATTTTAGCACTAGTGTAGAAAAATAAACTGATAAACTGGACTAGGAGGGAACCTTGTGACTGTTTTCCATCCAAAGTAGATGTAACCCAAATTTGAAAGAATTTACCTGCAATTCTGAAGAAATGTCTACATGTTTCTGAATCTCAGGACACTCCTTGGGCTAATGGTAGAAATAGGAGTATGACAGGAGGGAAAGATGATTCCTTTGTAATTCAATAGTACATCATGGGGTAGAATATTTGGTTTTAAAAAAAAAAAAATCACTATAATTTACAAAAAAAGCTAGGTTGGTTTTATTACCTCCCAGTCATAGCCATTTTGGACATTTTGCACCATCCACATTATTATTAATTTCTGTCTCTTAGTCCACAACTCATCTTTAAAAATTATCCCCTCTCCCTCATGACAGTCAATCCTCTTGCATATCCTATCCTGTGAACTTCTATAATGTAGTTTCTACCTCACAGCTATGTAGTCCCTTCAAAATTCTTACTCACACGCCTGCCAGTCTTTATAGCTCTCTGTGGCAGCTCATCACTTGCATGAAACTATTATATTCAATATTTGTAATATCAGCCTTTCATTATGATTGTCTTTAGCATCCACAGCTTCTGGTTGTGTCATCCTATGCCTGACTGAGCACTCCCTTCTTACTTCCTCCTTCATATCTTGATATCTGCTTTCCTCTTGGAATCATCTCAGCTCCCATCATTCTATATATCCTGAAAATCAGCTGCTACCGAAGTCTCACAGACTCATGATGGATTTCTATCTGCTTTATCCTAATGTATGAATATACATTTCCCTTGTCCAATGACTATTATGTAAGCAAAGTGTTAAATAAGTTGACGAGTAAAGCAGTGAACAACAGAATAGTAAAATTTTAGCAAAAATCAGTCAGGTCATAACACGCATCTGTAAGAAAAATCTCAACAGTACTGAATTTAACTTTGCCACCCTGACTCTTGCTAAATCCTCCAGACCAACTTAGACTCCCAGAGCGTATTAGGAAGCCATTACAATTTTCCAGAAAGAAAGCTGAGTGTTTAAGTGAAAAATTAGACCAACTGGGTATCCTGAAGGAGCACATTTGGATTCTAGCTAAAATGAACCACCAGGACTTTTTTTGTTATTGTTTTTAAGGGTTTTGGTTTGGTGAGTTTTCTTTTTTTTTTTTTTTTTCTTACAGCTACAGTAGAGAAAGCAGTTTAGAATCACTGAACTCAATGCTAGCCAAAACCTCCCAAAAAGTGTTCACTCCCAACCAGACCATGTAGGGTAAACAAACATCACTGATGTACAACAGCATAGCTCTTAGTCTGAGACTGAAAAAATATTCATATTCCAATGTAAAGGCACGTCCCTTCAAGACCTGAGATGCTTCACTCGGTGCTTTCAGAGAAAGTAAGAGATTCCCCAAATAGTATTGATCTATGTCACCACATTTTAAAATACCCACAAGAAAATCAGACCATTAAACCATCTTTCACAACACACTCACTGATATCAGAACTCTGACACACTCTACACTCTTCTGGATTCTGCTTTCATGTCTAACGTTATGCTTTGGTCTATGGATATGTTTCATTAATATAAATGTTTCATTAATATAAATTATTCAAATTTCTATCTCAAGAGATACTGTTCAGAAAATAATCGGGAGGGAAAGGAGGGATCCTGAAAATAGCTCATACACTTGTGGCAGGTCAAACTATTGTTTACCAGTGAATCATTTACTTGGTTTCCTTTCTAACCCGCAAGCTATGAGAGTTATTTCTCAAAAGGTGTTCTGGGACTTATTTCAAAATCCTGGAATAGAAATCTTCATTCTGAAACACAGGTCACTCGACTGAAGCCAATTTTACCCTCTCTTTAATACCATTTTCTTTTTCTTGCATTTTGTATTCTAAATGCTAAAATGACAAACAGCTGAATGAGTCATTTTCATTACAGAAATAATCTCAATAACTGTTTTGTGCTAATGAAGCATATTTTTTATTTCCCTTTTCATACATTTTCTAAGCATAGATATAATCTAAATGAAATCAAGTATCCTCATAGCTGTTAAGCGGACAACAGACAATAATTAGATAGTTATCCTAGAAATAAGCATGGAGGATACCTATTACAGTAATGTGAGTTTAATGATAATGTTCAGGCAGAAGCTTAATGTTACTGAATATCAAGGCCCGACAGCTTTAGAAGGAAAAAAATAAGTCTAAAATTTTATTCTATTCAGGTAGAAGAATAGAATTAGATATAAGATTACATTTTAAGTCATAGATTATGATAATATCATTAACCGCTCCCATGAGTCTCAAAGCCACCTTTAGCTTGGGAATATTTAGATTTCTAATTATTGTAGTGTTCCCTACTGATATGAGCATAAAATGTGATAATTTCAATATCCTCTAGGTACAGCCAGATCAGAAATATGGTCTATTATTTGTGATTGCTGTGTATCCTGAATTTTTGAAAATTAAGTGAAAGAAAATCCTGCAGAAGGTTCTTCACAAAACCAACACTTGTTCTTGTAGGAAAGCAAAAAGGATTACCTACTTGTGAACAACAGAAGATTTAAAAGAAATTACGAGACAACACATAAAAAGTTAGAAATATAAAGCGCTAAATTCTGCAACAGTTTCATTCCAATTTGTTTTATCTTATTAGAAATAATGAATTATTCAAAGAGCTGCTGGTCTTCAAAAAGAACCCCATGTAAGCAAAGGCTGTAAAGATCTTTTCCTCCAAAATAAAGTGGGAAAATCAAGTAAGGCAGACATAAAAGCACTAACCTGAGCATATGGGCTGCATTGAAAACAACATCAAATTCTGTATTATCAAGTTCAGCTGCTTTTTTTGCCATCTCAGCCGCTTCTATCAGGCGGGATTCTTCTAGGAGGAACTGACCTGCAGAGGGGTGCATGAACTTGAGCCCAAAGAAAACAACTGATGGATAACACTTAAGACAACATAGGTAGGAAAAGCAAGGACAAGAATAACAAATCAGATGCCTCACATTCAACTTCTAGCCATTTGTTGATGTGCTCTGTATTTCAGTATCTTTAAAATGTAGCAAATATAGAAAAAGTACAATAAATACAACAGGTAATAACTAACTGCAGTGTTTTTAGAACATATTTATGAATAGGGAGAATGATATAGTAAAACTCAGCCGTCAAGAAACAATACTCCCGGTCTCCAAGAAGCTTGCTATTGAAGATCTTGCCTATTTCTATTTTAAGAACATATCTCAAAATCACATAAAAAGACATATTTCAATATATATATGCCAACATAATTCTTCAGCTTTAGAATTATAAATAAATAATTTGCTTTAAAATTATTATATATATTTATATCTGATGAACTCGAATTTAATCATTTATTTCAGTAACACTGAGAATTACAACATGCAGCTTTTAACAGATTTCTTAAATGAACCTTATCTTCCATTTAAAAAAAATAGAAGATAGCTAAAATCAAGTTACTGAGCTTTTAGAAATGACATTATCATAATAATTAAACCTAGTCAAAACTGAAAAGAATGAATATTTTAGCATTAACCAAACTTTAGCTAAAACATAAAACATATTTTGTTTGAAAACAAAACACATAACAACTAATAGAACTCCACAAAAATGAGTTTTTCTTTGAAGAAAAAAAAAAACACTTTGGAAGGCACTCAAACCACCTTATTTCTACTCCTTTTAATTATTTTTTCACATCTATTTTGTAAAATGTATTATTTTTGGATGAAGAACTTTTTAAAGGATTTCAGCCTTCTAGACTCTGTGTCTACATGACTTTGCATTTGGAAAAGCTTTCCTAAAATACTGTGATTACACCTTCCAACATTCTGTCCTTCCTTTATCTTACTTTATAAAGCAAGATCACTCAACTAAAAGTCCAACAAGCCATCACGGGGCACAAGCTTCTTCAGGAATAATAAGCTATGAACAAATGACTTCCTCTCATGCAAGGGTTTTCTTCTTACCTCCTTAAACCCCCGTTACTTATATGCTCGCTATACGCATAGGAAGAAAATCCACTTAATCAGAGCTAGCAAGGTCTGTAGAGGCATGGTAAAACCCGTGATGCTCTGGTACAATGAATATGTTTGCAGAAGAAATTACATCAATACAAAAAGTGAAGGAGGACAACTTTCCTTGATTTTTCCTTTCTCTGAGGATACATTTCAACTTAGAAAGGGATTAAAAATTATTTACTTGGACAGTCACCTATCTCTTAGTTATTCAGGTTGGCAACAAGGTCTTGGAAAAACATTCAGGTGCCTCTTGGCATCAAGTTTGCTTGCTTTAATTACATTCATACTCTAATACATGCCAGCCTTTCATGCATTATGATACTTTGTGTTCACTGTTTCCAAAACCAGATAATTTCCAAAAAGGCTTTCTCAGATAGAACAAGAAGTAAATAAATAAATCAAAAGGGAGAAAATCATAAAAAAAACCCCAAAATAAGAGAACAGTTTGGATCCTAAGAAATAAATTCGTCTTCAGAATTAGAAACCTTCATTTGACTCAGTAATGAAAGTCTCTTATGAAGAGAAAAAAATAAATGTTGCCAAAAGCTACAACTGTGCTTCCCCTCCCCCCACACACTCCCCCCTCCTTTTTCTCTTGTGTACATCAGGGTATGCCTTACATACAGCAGATCTAATTCAGATATTAATCTGAAAATTCTCAGACAAGTAAATCAACCAGCTACAATAAGCAGTTCACATCTCTTGATTTGGGCTGAATTCCTGTTTTCTTTAGAGAGAAATCTTTGAAACATGCTTGACCAACTACTATTCCAATTCTTTTCCAACAGACAAACTTAAACAGTATTCCTAATCTTTAAATCCATGTTAAAGCAAACCAGCCTTAAACTGTTAACGTTAAGGTTCGTCTGTAAATGAAAGCACTAGATCAGCAGAATGAGACTAGTACTATTGATACATCCAGCCAAGGGAAGAAAGAAGAGAAAACCTCTTAGATTTCAAGACACAGTGAAAATTCAAGACCGTTCCCTCAAAATTATATACTTAACTTAGGAAAAATATTTTGCAGCTTAGAATTTAAAAATAACGTCAACTAGTCATTAAGCTAAATAGTTCCATAAGGAGAACCCCCTTCTCACTATAATCCTCAATAAAAAATACTCAAGGGTTATCAGAGACAGATCTTTAGAAACATACTTCTAGTTTTCTCTATGAAATATTTAAAACTGAAGCTCAAAAGAGATGCTATCTTATATATAACTACCCCTAAAGTAATAAAATGTAACTGATACATTCTTCTTCGTGTGACATAATCAAAAAATTTATTGACTTTAGGTTCAGTTTATTAAACAGCGCACTTCATCCATGTAATTTCTAAAAACATAACATTATTGGAAATCATTTCAAACCTATATTAATGGTTACTGGTGCTTTTAAGCAACATTCTAGGTTAATTCTTAGCTCTTTATGACATCCATAAGATTAAAGTATATTCAAGATACTATGAAATTTGTACATGCTTTAGATTTCTACAAGAAGTCTAACTTAGAACAGGACAACGTTATATATATGATCTGAAACACAGGAATAGTACTAGATGCTTCAGTTAAAAGCTTGTTTTTATTTTTTTCTAGGGCTTTGGCTGCATACATTCCGTTAGTCCAGATGGACAAATCAAAAATATCAGCAAAAACTCTAAACTAATGTTTTAAATTGTTAAAACCAGAATTCACTCTCCTTTTATTACTAGGGTTTTAAAAAGTGTCTCTATAATAGTACTACTCTTTTATATAACATATTAAAGGATTATCTTTATTATAGGATTACCAAAGTTAACTAAAAACAACTGCAAGTACTGCACAATACCAGCCAAGTAGGAGTAAAATGTTCAGTTCGCCTGAAAAGGAAATTCTAGGACTGTGCATTACCACAACGAAGTCTCTCCCCTGTACTAGAGGTAGTCATAACAGTGGCAATAACTCATGCTGAGTATGTAGGTAGCAAATGATACATAGGACCCTCTTGAAACCACTATAGCATTCTTTATGCCCAAACCCTTCCAGGATATTGACTACAAGCAAGAGAGGGGAACATCCCATAACTGCCTTGCTCATTGCCTCAGTAGAGGTGATTTAATTAGAAGCTGCTGATTAAGCATTTTCTCAATTGGATGGACTATAATTAACTGCTGCCTTCTTATCTAGTGGAAAAGTCAATACCTGAGTGCACAGGTAGGTTGTCCCCCACCAGCATCCAAGCACTCATGCAGCTGCTCAATTGCCCCAACTCTAGCAGGGTGAGGGCAGAAAACAGAAACAACAAAAGCAAGAAAGCTTGTGGATCAAGATAAGGACAGTTTAATAGATGAAGGAAAGACGAAAAACAAACAACAAAACCAGCAAAGTGACAGAAATTGCTCAAAACTTCTCACCTGTAGACTGACGCCCAGCCAGCCTCCAAACAAGAGCTACCTCAGAAGCCAAACCCCCTCTTCTTCCTCTGTCCCATTTCTTACTGCTGGACACGATGTTATACAACATGGCATATCCCTTTGGACAGCTCAGATTAGCTTTCCAAGCTGTGTCCCCTCCCAGTTACCTGCCCATCCCCAGCCTATTCACTGAGGGAGCAGAGCGGGGAAAAAGAGAAAGCCGTGACGCTGTTCAAGCACCGGTTACCAACAGCCAAAACATTGGTGTGTTATCAACACTGTTTTAGCCACAACTCCGAAACACAGCATCACCCAGGCTGCCATGAAGAACATTAACTCTGAGCCAGCCAGATCCGATGAAAGGTGGAAAACTTCAGTTGAGAATTGATTTACCAAGTTGTCCTGAAGGCAGACTAATATTATTCACACATCTATAGTTAATTTAAAGCATCTAAGTAGAGAGATCCCATTTTGAAAACATTAACCAGTGTTCCTTTTAATATGATATACTAAATCCATACATGAATAAACTGGATTGGTAGTTTACGGCTCTACTTTCTTCATTGAAACCTAGACGTCTGAACCTTTTCTGTCAAAGCCATAAAGATGTGTTTTCTCAAAAGAAGAGCACTAGCAGGGCAGAACACTGGCAAGGCGTTGAAGGTTGATTGGAAGGTCTGACCCAAAAGCCTCTTGATCCAGGAAACACTTGTGTGGGTCTAAATTTACATGCAGGATTTTATTCTCTGACAGGTAGCTGGCAAACGGCATGATTTATGAGACGTTGCCAAAAATCACATACAGAGATTTTTTATTGCAGGTGTTATGACGCTGACTCTCGCCAGCAACGTAAATTATAGTAGCCTGATGGTTTTTTGGACTCAGAATGAGCTTTTGAGAAAACAGCTTTCTAGGTGCTCTGAATCCCATGTTTTCCTTCTTGAAGGAAATCTTATTTCTCATTACTTTTCTAAAACAGGAGTTCTAGAAGAAGCCCAGTTTCAGGTGTGATCCTCAAAAATATTGTTCTTTTCCTGGAACAATGTTAGGTTTTGAACAGATGTTCCCATCTTTCTTGCTAGACAGCACAGAGGTGAGTGTAAATATGCAAGAGTTCTTAAAAGACCTTGGACAGCAGAGAACTGATTCGATACTTCACTATCCTTTCAGTCATTTTTCCCTAAACAAAGGTATCTAAGCATCAGAAATAGCATAAAAGCTAAAAAATTCTGTATCTATAAAGTTGTTCAAACTTTCCTTTTTCCTGCAAATTGTAAGTGGTTTTGACTCTATATTTGACCACAAAAATTTGAGGCAATATATGCAAAGTACTGAAAAAATAAAATAAAAGTATATATGTAATTTAAACAATAAAAAATTTCCAGTTCCTAGGAGCTCAAAGCAACCAAGTCATTTTCATCTTCTGTCAAAATTTTTAACAAATATTCATCCACAGAGACAAAAGCATACAACTTTCTACCCTGTATAATTTTCTCTCTAAAATGATTGTGAACATTTGTAAAGCATTTTAAGACATATGCCAACACCAGTTTAAAAGCCATACATCTGAATTGGTAGTTCTGCTGCTTTATAGTAATATAAAAGGTACTAATTGGTTGGGATATGCCTGCGTGTAACAATCTTTTATGTTCAGAGCACAAAGACATTAGTGCCTTCCTCTGTAATGGGCTCAACTATTCCCTATAGGCACTATTAGCTTTTATTTTACTAGATAAAAGTGCAAGTTGCACCAATCTTTTTTTAATTGAAATGTTCTCTCTCTTTTGCTTGCTGGCAAACATTCAAAGGTACTTTGTACTAGAACAGAGCAGGTTTCTGGAAGAGCCCATCTTGCTACTGATGCTTTTAAAAAGAACCACTTCTAATGTTCTCAGAATGCTGTTGGTTCTGCAGTTACTCAAACTTCAACAACTTATACTCTTGTCATATCTTCAGTATTCCAAGCAAAACTGAGCAAACTATCTTCTGAATAAGAAGGAAAAAACTTCTAATTGCACCACAATCGGGAATAGTTAGCATTTGCTTCTTTTAATATACATTTGTCACCAAGTCTTCTGCATCTTATCATCTTTGAAAGAATTTTTTCTTCCATGGCAGCTCTCAACTCAGCTGTCAAATCGGTTCACAATAAACTCCACTAGAAATTCTTTAGGCACGTTCAATATTTGAGGATTTGAGGCCAAATATTAGTTGATACTTTCAAAGCATTTACAGTTTCAACAGAAATCAAAATAGAGATCATGTTCTGGCTGATCCAATGCATCTTGTCTGTCTTTGAAGCACACAGTAAGGCAACAAGATCACATCTTGAGGACTGAATGACATTCTCACTGGAATAAGCAGAACCACCACTGACGTCACCATCAAATTCAACTCGGCTGTGGCAATGCAGAACAAAAGAGCAGATGTAACCAGAGATTTCTGAATGGAAAATTTCGATAGCATTCTGTGGAAGAAATGAGAGGAAAGACCTTATCTTGCCTCCAAGTTGATTTCCAAAGCTTTCCAGGTGATGAATCAATGTTACAAGATGCCAAGTCAATAGACATGACCTAACGTAACTGTTTCCTTTAAAAGTTTCAAAACAGATCCATTGGCTGCGAATGACCAGTTACCAGAGCTTGGGAATGTTAGCTTAAAGATCCTGCTTTTCCAGGCCTGTTAAGACAATTGCTTGGTGAATGTGTAGGATGTGACAGGGGAAGCAAAGATGATTTACATCAGGATCACCTAGATGGTAGCAGCATTCTTCTTTCTTTTACTACTCCTTATATCCCATTCCATCTTTATCTAAACCTGTTCTCTGGCTTTCTCACTGGAAAGGCTTTTGAGGAGTTAATCCCCTGAACTGGTTCCCATTGAGAAGATTATTCCACCCAAATACATAGTAACCCTATGCAAGACAGTGAGTGCTGCAACATCAATATATAAACTGGCTTAGAAAAATCTTTTTCCTTTGTCTGAAAAGCTTCTCTTTTGCAGTTGTGCTAAATATACCATTGGATGTCCTCCAGAGCAAAAACAGAGATAAGAGAGAAAGAAATCAAATTCCAAGCCTTTGGGATTTGATGACTGAACTTGTGACCACATCTAGATCACTAGAAGCTCTCACTAAACCATAAGATTAATGGTGAAAACCTATAACACAGAGGACTTCATGTTTTACAAATACTAAGCAAGATTCTGTGTCATTCCCCAGACACCTCGTGATGTATAAGGTTTGGAAAACTGAAATCTGGATGGGAAAGAACTATCCAGTTGCACTTCGGTAACAGCTCCATGCTATCTCTTAAAAACCCCTCGTAATGATAGAGCGCTCATAGGTTAAAACATATTATCATTAACAAATAAGTCTCCAGGATTTTTTGTGCCACAGGCTTTTTCAGTTTCTGCAGAAACCTCACATTCTGGCACCATGAGAAAAGCATAAAACCCCATTTCTAGCCCTGTATGTGAACTGCAACTTCTATACCGTATCTCTCAAGTAGTCAAGTATACTGTGCTGAGAAAGGAGTCAACCAAGTGTTTGGGATGTCAGAATGATTAGATTTAAGGATAAACTCCAGGGAAGAGCCAGAAACGTGGAAAATCCATAGCACTTAGGGTCGGTGACCTAGTTTGTTTGGAAATACTCCACTGCATTCCACTGAAGTGATTGGTTCTAAAGGGAGTTTGGGATAAATAGTTATTATAGTGGTTTGTTATAATCTTCTTTTAATGTTGTGTGATAGCAACAGTTGAGAGAGCAACAAAAAAGACTTGACGATTTATGTACATATGCCTTTGTACACTCATTTTACATAGCTGCCAAGAAAAATGCAAAGACTTCAAAATGGTATATTCTTCTGAATATTTCAGTTTTGTATATTCTTGTTCAGTTTCAATTTGGAAGTAAGAAATACCCTCTGTGTTAATAGCAAATGGAGATCTTCTTAAATCAAAGTAATTGAGAAAGTCCTGGGAGCAAAAAGGTCGGAAGTTTAATGATGTCTTTTTGTGAGTCAGCTACGTTCCTCTTCCTGTTTTGGGTCCAGGAATCCTGTCTTCCTGGAATTACATTCATTGATAATGGAGGAGGAGGTATAAGCCACAGTCCAAAGTCAGGATCTTAATTTGATTACATCATATGCTCAGGACAGAGAGATTCTTCTTCCAAAGAGCGCACGTGTTCTGTGAACATGTGTTATTTGAGTATCAGAAACTTGTTTTATAGTTCCCCTACAAAATCATTGTACATTTAATGTTAGGATTTCCAAAAGATTTAAAATGGCAAGAAACCTTTGATTTGCTGAAAGGTTCAGGAGTGCATATTGGGAAGGCTGGCAAAGTGACTTAGTGATTAACATAGTACATCTGGTTGGCTTTGACCCCATCTAATCAAGGAATTTAATTTCTCAATATATAATCACCACGTAGCATCTGGTGTTCCCAGTGGAGCAGATCCATACACTCTATTTTATTCATCATTCCACATATACTTCATTTAGCCAACCTATCAGTCAGAAATGGTCAATGCATTCACTAGAGTTACGGACTAGGGTGAGAGTTCTTCCACAGGCATAAAATATCTTGAAGAAATGAGTAAGATTTTGTTACTAGGTCATGGTCAATATTATCAACACAAACTTGACATTATATTTTTCATTATTACCCTGGTTTCTTCATAAGATCTTTTCCTTAAATGTACATTAGAAAAATAACAGTTTCCTAGGCTGCATTTCAGGCAATGAAGAAAAAAGACTCAAAGCTCTAGGACTGTTAACGATGTGACTAAACGGAAATATATTATATCTAAAAAGAAAACTTAATGCACATCTGTACACATATGCAAATTCTCACACTCACTAACACATGTAAGTGTATGACTTAAAGACTGAAAAAAATGGTGCCTGAAAACCCACTGCTATCATATTTCAATGAAATTTATTTTGAAGCTTAAACCACAGCAGATGTAATCCATTTTAGGGCTGGGACTTAGGAGTGGTAAAGCAGTCATCTTTGGAGGCAAGAAAGATACAAAGTACTTGCAGATCCAGGGGAAAATTTAGGCATCAAAAAGGGCTAAAAGTTCTGTGCTGAAACAATCATTAGAAAGACTTAGACTGAAAATAAATAATTAAAAACTCCCAGTAGTTAACAAGTTAAACTTGTGTAAAAAAACCCCAGCTATTAAGATAAATTCCATAGAAACAACTCCTAAATTATTACAAATTCAAAAGTGAAAGGCAATGTAAAACCAAAAGTTAGAATGTTTGGAAACATGCTAATGAGTTCCTCCTCCAATGAGAGCATAGCTAATATGCTCCAGTTTTGCCTAATCGGACAGCATGTTTTTAATTTTGTTTTATATTTGTAACTGGGAATGAACTGAAAAAGGGAGATGATGAATTTGAATTGTCTAATTAAGTGAATGCATAATTAATTTAATGAGAATAATCCATTTTTATAATGAAAAAGGAATCATTACACAACTCAGAGTTATTAGAAACAATGTATTATTCAAAGGAAATTATTTTAAAATGAGGTCTCAATGGTAATTAATAAAACAGAGTTAATTTGAACATCCTGTTGGGTTCTAAAGTCCCCCATTAAGCCATTACAAATGTAAGGGAGAAGGGAAGGGACCTCTGTACACACATTTATCTTAAAATCTCACTCCTCCTTTCTCTCTCTCTTTTTTCCCCCACTCTATTTTCATTATGTTGGAGAGAGGTCACTATATGCGCTTTAAAAAACATGGCAGCAAACCCTATTTTTAGCAAGTAAATAAAATGAGACCTGTTTTAATGGTGTTTGGTTTGGGGTGAAGAGGTTTGATTATTTTTTTTTTTTGTCATTTTGTGGGATTTTTTTAAATGGCAGATTATGAAGGAAAAAAGATGATTTTAGAGGTAAAATGTTTGCACAACTTAAACTTCAATGCAGCTTTATAGATTTTTTTTGGTTTGTTTGCTTCTTTATTTAAGTAAAAGCTGGTACAGAAACCCTTCAACAACAATTCAGACTCCTCAACTGCACTGTATCCTACTAGCCACCTCAATGAAAAGATACTGAAGAATTTATTTTTGTTTCTTTTCAAATAGACAATCACTAAAGTACTTAACTGTGTGAAATTCATCTCATCTTTCTGCATTAACAAGTTTTCTAAAGAATCTTTCTCCAGCTTCTTCTGAGAGGCTCAGTGTAGACAGAAATGGGAGATCTGTATTTCCTTTGAGGGTAGTCAATACTGTATCCAAAACTAAATAATCTCTGGGCCATAATGTCACCGGTCTGACCTGGCTGATTATTTCTATTTTTGGCACACTTGTAAACAAATTTGACTTACTTACCCTTTAAAGATGCCAACATGTTATTAAAATATTTGTGAAAAAAAAAATTCCCTTGGAATTGGTTAGTTCATAGGTATCTCTGTAGTTTCTCAGATTGATACTTGGATTCATCCCACCTGACCATAAGAATATATTGAGGCCCCTAGGTTAGAAAGAGTTCCCTCGATGGTCAGTGAAGACCATTTCAATAATGTCATCGATCTGTTGATGACAGAGCCACCGAGGTCCTGAAGGATCCAAAATGGCACACTTGAGTTAAATGCTCAAGGTAAAGCGGGATGCATTGGAGCTAATATCCTGAGTAGATGTTAAGATATTTTGAAGAAAATTTTCCCATAGAAAACAAAGATGGGAATTCAAAAATTATTTATTTTTCACTAAGTTCAACTTGGTTTAGTCAAAACTGTTCACTTTAAGTCTTCTTTAAAAATGTGTACTAAAAACATCCAATTAAAAGCCTCATACTTTATAGGAGCATCCAAATCTAGTATCTGAAATAATCTCCTTCAGTGTTTTAATTTAAAAACTTGTAGGTTGCGCCAAATATAACATTTTCATTGCCAGAGAATTAAAACTGGTGCTTCCGCACTCTTCCCTCTGCCATTTTTTCTTCTTCTTAATTCATATGCATTTACTCTCTTTCATCTGTTGGGTGTTTCTGGTAGTGCATCATGCACCTGAGTGCTTGAATAAGATGACCTATCAAGACTCACATTTTCATATGACAACAGTTATGCACAAAGTTCAGATGTTCAGATAACTGATATATGAGAAATGAAAAGGGGGGAAAGGGGAAAAAGTGAGAAAGGGGGGGAAAAAGTGAGAAAGGAGGGGGGAAGTGAGAAGGGGGGGAAAAGTGAGAAGGGGGAGAAAAAGTGAGAAGGGGGGGAAGTGAGAAAGGCGGGGAAAGTGAGAAAGGGGGGGAAGTGAGAAAGGGGGGGGAAAAGTGAGAACGGGGGGGAAAACGTGAGAACGGGGGGGGAAACGTGAGAACGGGGGGGGGAAACGTGAGAACGGGGGGGGAAAACGTGAGAACGGGGGGAAGTGAGAAAGGGGGGGAAGGTGAGAAGGGGGGAAAAAGTGAGAATGGGGGGAAGTGAGAAAGGGGGGAAGTGAGAAGGGGGAAGTCAGAAGGGGGGGAAGAGAGAAAGGGGGGGAAGTGAGAAAGGGGGGGGAAGTGAGAAGGGGGGGAAGTGAGAAAGGGGGGGAAGGTGAGAAGGGGGAAGTGAGAAAGGGGGGGAAGTGAGAAGGGGGGGAAAAGAGAAAGGGGGGAGAGTGAGAAAGGGGGGAGAGTGAGAAGGGGGGGAGAGTGAGAAGGGGGGGAGAGTGAGAAAGGGGGGAAAAGTGAGAAAGGGGGGAAAAGTGAGAAAGGGGGGAAAAGTGAGAAAGGGGGGGAAGTGAGAAAGGGGGGAAAGTGAGAACGGGGGGGAAAAAGTGAGAACGGGGGGGAAAAAGTGAGAACGGGGGGAAGTGAGAAAGGGGGGGAAGGTGAGAAGGGGGGAAAAAGTGAGAACGGGGGGAAGTGAGAAAGGGGGGAAGTGAGAAGGGGGGAAGTGAGAAGGGGGGAAGTGAGAAGGGGGGGAAGAGAGAAGGGGGGGAAGAGAGAAGGGGGGGAAGAGAGAAGGGGGGGAAGTGAGAAAGGGGGGGGAAGTGAGAAAGGGAGGGAAAAGTGAGAAAGGGGGGGAAAGTGAGAAAGGGGGGGAAAGTGAGAAAGGGGGGGAAAGTGAGAAAGGGGGAAGTGAGAAAGGGGGGGAAGTGAGAAGGGGGGGAAAAGAGAAAGGGGGGGAAGTGAGAAAGGGGGGAGAGTGAGAAAGGGGGGAGAGTGAGAAAGGGGGGAAAGTGAGAAGGGGGGGAAGTGAGAAAGGGGGAAGTGAGAAAGGGGGGAAAAGTGAGAAAGGGGGGAAAAGTGAGAAAGGGGGGGAAAAGGGGGAAAATGTGAACAGATAAGCAGCTGCCTGCATTTCAGCATGAGAGGGGGAGTGCCACTCTCTCTGGTCACTAGAGCAAAATTATGCTTAATAAAGTAGCATCACGTCTACACTGTGAAGGGATTTCTCTCTCTTCAGCTTCTCCACTAGTTCTCCCTTCAAACATTTCCAAGCATAATGCTATACACCTAAATCCACCTAAATCCAAAGCCAGTAAATTAACTATACAAAACTAATTATAGCACTAGTTCAGTTAGAGAGATCTGCTGCGGTGGTATTATCCCAAGAAACAACCATGAAACTGCTCGCATCTCTCCGAATTTTAATGTGATCAAATAAGATGATTCCTGCATCAAATGACATGTTCCAAGAATAGCTTTCTTTGGCTTACAGCCTGAATTAAAGGACATATAAATGCAAGCCCTCTTAAATGATACAGAGTATTGACAATTTTTCCTGATAGCTCCAAAAAAAGTCCAAGAGGTTAGAAGTCAAAAAGATCACCTACACATCTGGGGAGCACAAATTATAACTGTGCGCATACATATGCACTTGGAAGAAAATCTTCAGTCCATTTATTCCTGACACTCCAACAGCACACTGTCGCTTCCCAATCAACGACTCCTTTAATTCAGTGCAACGTTTGGATTGTCCCTGGTAACATACACATAACACTACAGATTCCTGATCAATACAAGAAATTGGTGCAAGGAGAGAGAGAAAAAGAGAAAAAGAGGACGGAAGGACAGACGGAAGGAAGGATGGAAGGAAGGCAAAGAAAATTTATTTCAGATTTTCCAACGTCCTGTGCCTTAAGTGAAAAGATTTTGAGATCACACGTACGACAGACACATAAGCCAAGTCAAAGTAAACAATATCTTTATCACAGCTACTTCACTATAAAAATGGAGTAACATGACTGAATTTGGTGAGGCAATCAGAAGAAAAAGTTTCATCTACATTCAGTAGAGCTCTCTGTGTATAATACTCCATGGCAGAGACCTAGTGACTAGTTTAGAGAAGCTTCTTGTCTTCAGCATCACTTTTTACTACGCTGCTTTTCCAAATACTGACTAAATTTTGCCCTTTCATTCCTAATCTGCAGAGTAGAATATCACTTAAGTTGCAATAATGACCTGTGCAAAGGAACACAGAAACCACTTTTTATACAAGTGACACAATAAAGGAAAAAATTGCTAAACTTTTTAGGGAATAATCTTAAAAAGGAAACAATATACCATTTTAATATTGTAGTCTCGTAATGAAGTAGTCAATACATTAGAGATGAATGCTGACTTGAAACCTTGCTTTTAGTTTATAGGAAACTGACACAGAGGGAATATTACATGAAAAGACAGGCAAGTTGATGAAGTAATGACAGAGATCAAGAAAAAGGTCTAGACCTGTAATAAAATATACACAGTCATAGCTTCAATTGTCAGGATGGATTTTTGAGACCTACCTTTGAATTTATATGCAAATAGATTTCCTAATAACTAAGGAGAGATTTTTTAATAACAAAGGCTGGAAGGGGCTTGAGTAGGATTTCAAGAAATAATCTTCTGCAACTTTCCCTCATTATCTCGAGATATCAACTATACTTATACCCAGCTGAAGTAATGGAGCTTATGTGCACTAATACCCCTATCAGGTGTACCTGTACAGGCATAAAGAGAAGAAAAGGTCACTAACTGCTGTGTTCCATAATGCAAAATAACACAGGACTGGGCTACATTCATTTAAATATCATGAAATGTTCTATGTAACAATGTATGTATTGATTCTGGGAGCCTAACATACAGAATTTTATACTACATAGGACGAAACAGAAATACAACATATGAGTAATTCAGACAACAGAATCACACAAACTAAAAACTTGGTTATTATGTGAGATTAATTTTCCCTTTTGGTCACTCATTTTAATTTATTTTACATTTACCAGATAGAATCAGAAAAGGAAATTAAAACAATATACAAAGACATATATAGTATGTCTGTGGTTCTCTACCTTCTTCCTTAACTAGGATGAAATTTATTACTTCTTTCTATATTTTCCAATTGAGACTACATAGCTTGCATTTTTAGATTTGTCTATTATCAGCTTTAAAATGCAGTAAGATTTAGTCCATAAAGTTAAATATTTTTGGTTCCTTGAGACTAATCACATCTGGAAATAGTTTTTGCACATCTAGCAAAACCAATCCAAAGTGATAAAAGATACCTTCTAATTAACTGAGCTTTATGCATATGCGTGCTTAATACGACAAAGGCATAGCCAAATTGTCAAAACCTTTTGTAATATTTACCCATTTCAGTCCATAAAGATGATGGGAAGGAGGTAGATGTAAGGCCCATATGTCTTCAACAAAAAGCAGACACTTCAATACATAGAGCTCACGCACATTAAAGAATAACTTCCAGTTGCCCACCCACCGGCAGCCAGCAGAGTTAGGCCAAAACTGTTTATAATAATATTCCAGGCCATGAAACTTTGACATATGGCAATAGTAAGATTTCTTCTTTCCCAGAGAGGCAGCAACACTGAAATTTCCCTCACAGGAGGAAAGCTATGAAGAATATGAATATCTTCACCTCTCCCTCTGCAGTGATTAACAAATTGAAATGGAGATGAAGTTTTACATGGTAGATTAATTTCTTTCCCTTTAAAGAAGATATTTTGCCAGTAGCACATTTCAAATCCTTAATCACTTGGAGAGATTAGCAAACCTGGAATACATGTGGAAACCCTATCTATCTGAAACGTACCATAATGCATGTAGCAGTTTCCTTTGGTAGGATCCAGCTGAATAGCCTTCACAAAGTACTTTTCCGCCTCGCTTTTCCGTCCCTTGAGAAAAAAAAAAACACAAAAAAACAGGAGGGGAGGATTTTATCAGTGTGTCACCACAGAGAGATCACATACAGTTCCAATATCAAAATTTCAGGCATTAGAGAAAAACAACTACCATTATCACTGAACTTAACCTAAATAAATATGAATGTTTAAGTGTTACAGTAAGTTTTGTGGTCAGCTATTTTATGCTACAAATCTCCAGACTGACAAAGAAATGTGTCCAACATCATCAATGTCCAAAATGTAAGGAAGTAGTAGAAACGTACTACAACAAAATATTGTTAAGGTCTTTGAGCGAACATGAAGCTCCATACTACTTTGCGGAACAGGCTTCAGGATGAGTATTACACAGACTCAAGCCAAAATCAGAAGGGAAGAAAGGTTCCTCAACGGGATGACGTTTAACAAGGCCAAGTGCAGAGTCCTCCGTCTGGGACACAACAACCCCGTGCAGCGTTACAGGATTGGGGAAGAGTGGCTGGAGAGCTGCCTGGCAGAGAAGGACCTGAGGGTGCTGGCTGACAGCCGGCTGAACATGAGCCAGCAGTGGCCCAGGTGGCCAAGAGGGCCAGTGGCATCTTGGCCTGTGTCAGACACAGCGTGGCCAGCAGGAGCAGGGAGGTGATTGTGCCCCTGTGCTCAGCACTGGTGAGGCCACACCTCGAGTGCTGGGTTCAGTTTGGGCCACTCACTCCAAGAAGGACATTGAGGGGCTGGAGGCGTCCAGAGAAGGGCAACGAGGCTGGTGAGGGGGCTGGAGAATAAGTCCTATGAGGAGAAACTGAGGGAATTAGGGTTGTTTAGCTTAGAGAAGAGGAGGCTGAGGGGAGACCTCATCACTGTCTACAACTCCCTGAAAGGAGGTTGTGACAGGGTGGGTGCTGGACTCTTCTCACAAGTGACAGCGATAGGACGAGAAGAAATGGCCGCAAGTCGCGCCAGGGGAGGTTTAGACTGGACATTAGGAAGAATTTCTTTACTGAAAGGCTGGTCAGGGAGGTGGTGGAGTCACCATCCTTGGAGGTGTTTAAAAGATGGGTAGGTGAGTTCCTTAAGGACATGGTTTAGTGGGGAGACAGGTACGGTTGAACTCGATATCGGAGGTCTCTTCCAACCTTAGGATTCTATGATTCTATGAAGGAGGGAGCTTTTGTCATGCTTTTAAAAATAAAGACGAGGGGAGGGTGAAAGGAAAAAAACATGTTTTGGTTCTATGAAATCATAGAATCATAGATTATCTCATGTTGGGAGGGACTTCTAACGATAATTGAGTCCACATCTCTGCTCCTCGCAGGACTATCTAAAACTAAATCATATCACTAAGATCATCATCCAGACAGTTCTTGGACTCTGTCAGGCTTGGTGCTGTGACCACTTCCCCGGGGAGCCTGTTCCAGCGACCGGCCACCCTCTACAATGAAGAATCTTTTCCTAATGTCCAATCTGAACTTCCCACATACAGTTTCCTTCCATTTCCTTGCATCTTAAATAACACTATATACACAGCCAATGGCAAAGTGACCACAAACAAAGGTATATAAATAGAAAACATTTAGGATTTTAATATGGGAAGTAATATTTTATCAGAAATCAATTGTGTCAACCATAAAACATAACTGAAATAGAAAAGGTAATATTTTAAGACAAATGTTCATGGTATGACAAAATTGTCAGGAAAAAAAAAGCAAAACACCAAACCCAACATAAATGATGGTAGAAAGAACAGACATGTTCTAAACCACAGATTTTCTTATCACTGAAATCACCAAGCCACTAAAGTTGCATTATGGTATACAAGTGCCAGAGCAGATCCATTAGTGGTCATCACTCTATTCATGAAGAAAACAGCGATAATGGATTAGCCTAGTCTGATACTCAAACACAAATCACTATCAGCTATTCAATAGGATATCTGTGACCTGCTTATCCTTAACCCCATGAAATTAGTTTCTGCGGTTTGTGTTATAAAATAGAAGGACTCCAGAACAAAGAACAGCTAAGCTTAACCACAGTGGAAGAAAGGTATTGTGGTCTGCACCTCTCAAGGTTGCCTTGAGTGTTATTTCACAGATATAAGCATTATAGGCATTCCCAGGTTTTGCGGTCTGGAAACAGACATTGCATACACCCTGCACTATCCCCCAAGTTAACACAGGAATAACAACAAGGTCTGTTCATGATCACAGCTGCTCCAGATTCCCAGTATTTCCCTCAAAGGCCTTAGAAACAATAAACAAAGGGAGAGAAAAAAATAATGTAGCACACCACGAACTATATAAAGACCAGGTTCCACCAAAACCAATACAGAGGTCATATTTCCAAGAGATCATCCTGGCAGAGATACAAGCAGTCTTATCATTTACAATACTCCAATTTCACAAAGTGAATGTTCATTGGACCTAAGAGTTTAGCTTTATTATTTCGTAAACTTTCTTTGGTAAACCCATAAACCATATCCACATGGCAGAAGGCTCCTGTCAACCAAATGGTGCAACTACATGATATTCTGTCTTATACTGCAGTGCCTCTCATGCCTGACTTAAAAAAAACAACAAACCTCTAAACAACCACATGACATGTCGCCCAGACTGATTTTTCCTCACCTACTAGTGCAGTAAAGACATATCTATAGATTAAATGCAACGTCTTTTTTTTGTTAAATAGTATACAACTATAGTTGAGAACAAAAAGTGATGGAGAAAATCTTCAATATATATAAAATATATATAAAATATTTATAAAATCTCCAATATAAATGTATACAAATTTGTATAAAATAATCATTCAAATTAAAATGGGGGGGGAGGAGTGGAAGGGTGATAATTAAACACTAAATTTTGCACATTTAACTTCAAGGTTGGCATTCTTAGCATGGCAAAAGGTACCATGACATAAGTAAGTTCAGCCTAGAGGCTTCAAAATCACAAGTATCAGGCACAGGTATCACTCCTACTGACAGAATTAACATCTAGAGATTTTGCATCATTGGTTTTAGCTGGTTGCACTCTGTGTCTATTTCTAGAATGTAAAAGGACAGTTCATTGAATACGATCACAAAATAAGTTGCTTCTGCCTACAGAATTGTGGCTATATGGCTACAAGCATTTGTCAAACACAATTAATTTTCCTTTACTGGTATCACGAAAAATACAACTTCTCTACTCTTTTTGGCACTTTCCAAATGGCATATTGCACTCAAGTTCAGGCCACTGAGGAGGCCTGGAGTACACGATGATGACACGTGCCAGCATACATGGCAAAGGAATGGCAGTATGATTAACACGCTCTAATATTTAGCAAAAGATAAAGGGCAGGAAAATCTTACACTACCTCACCCAAGACAGTTCCATTTGTTCATGTTGGCCATTAGCTTTATATATCCCCGTATGTCAAACTTTTTTAAAAAGTAAGAAAAAGCATTTTCTTGCAGAAAAGCATTCTGAGGAACCTTGGATCACACCAGCTAAAATGTCCTCTTTGGTGCCATCTGTCTGCTGCTAAAATGTCAATATCTCCGCACAGATTTAATACACATCATATTTGTGTCAAATTATATAAAATCCAATCACTTGGCAAAATCAGGTTATTTCACAATTAAAATTCAGCATTTATCAACTTTTTCAACTACCTAATGTACACCTTAACTACCATAATGGAATGTACACACTGTATAGTTAGATTAAGATGATTAGCCCTGTCATTGTTCCTTCACCCTGTATGTGCCCATTGTTAAATAAAAAACATGGCATAAGAGAATAAAATTCTAACTTCTAAAGAAAATCCAAGTAATTGTTTAAACAGCTGAAAAATAACGACTTGATGCAGGAAAGCTTTTTGTGTGCATATTCAACATTATGTGTACTGACCCATACAAATGCAGGCATTGAGAGTCACTGGAAACATCCCAATTTCTAGCAGCAGGGTCTGCAGTTATATATGCACAACCACATGCCTTGGCAATTTTACAAAGCAAAATATATAAGTTTACAACTGCATGCTAGCCGAGTTATTTGAAGGATAAAAAAGTTATTCATAAGATTTTAATGGAAGGACTTGATGGCTCTAAGGATTAATAATGGGATACAAAATACCTTTCACCTGTTGGTCACCAGTTCACATCCAGTCCAGGTCAGTAGCTAATGAAAAGGTGCTATCTGACAGCTACGGGTTTGTTCAGGAGAAATGAGCGGGTGGTCCTAGCCCAAGCCCTAATGGAGATCCTCTGCACAGACTCACTGGCATATTTATGGCTTTTCAGTGCAGAGACCAACAAGACAGAAACATAAAAAAAATGAAAGACAATCTCATTGTAAGCGGGAAAAACATAATGAAGACAGTTCAATAATCGATTTGGAAGACTGTGCTGATAATCTCCTTATTGGACCTGAAACTAATGACTATAAATGAGGAAAAACTTTCATCAGTTGTTTCTTGATACAGAAAACTTCATTTTTTTTCTCGCTATGCCTAAATAAAGATTAATTACCCATGATTACCACCTTCCAGCAACACCAGTAAATATAAAAGGAAAAAAGTGAATGTAACTGACACATAGCTCCTATAACCTAGCTTGCCAGTTGTCCTGGCTTTCAGAAATACTCCACCCTCCACAAACCAGAGTTCAAATCAGAACGGTTGGTTTGCTGCAGTTTTGGTAGACAGTTAGTGTTTAAATATGAAATCAGAAGTTTGATTTTTAATACCAGTTCTCTGTAGAAGCTGACTGCAAGAGGTTCTTTGGTTGGTTGTTGGTTTCCTCCTCAGACCACGACAGTGGATTTGACCTTGCTATTATGTTCAGATATATTGTTTAACTGAGCCTTTCCTACAAAGACTGTTATGATCGCAACCATAAAGAAAAGACAGCTAGCTAAGGGCAGTTGATGCATTGGTTGAAAACCCTGTATTTACCCTTAAAATATTAAAAAACTGAGGACAAAACTACCATTTTTATATCCACTTCATTTTTTAACTCACTCTGCTGGAAAGCTGTGCCAAATTCATGTTGAGGCAGCTGTTGTACTTATGGCTGCTGGAGGCCCAAGGATCTTAAGATGCTAGTAAAATTTGAAAAGATTAATACAGTTGAGCAGCTCTGAATAACCCTCTTGTGGAAACTATGATGACGCAGTGGCAACCAGTGAGGTAGTTCAACAAACTAGGTGGTCTCTGAAATTTAAATAAACTTTATATTTTGTAAATATTCATCATTCTACAAAGTGTGCACGGGTTTAACCAGTAAAGCAGAGACTTCACTCTTCAATATAGTTTTATCATCTTTATCAGATAATAATGTGATTGGATAAGGAACTCAATTCATGTCACAAATGCAGTTGACTGTAATTTCCCACATCTGCTCAATTATTCTTTTGACAAGCATTCACATTTTTAATAAAAGGAATTGAATTATGAAAAGATTTCTTAATGGAAGATTGATTAAACCGCAGACACTGAATACAGAAAAAATGATTATTTTACATAATTCCTTTTTCCTCTCTAGGACATTTTAAAGTCAAAGATAGTGACTTTATCATGCAAGGACAGTAAAAAGGTCTGAACAGAACTTGTGACTTCATTTCACGTTTCTCTAAGTTATTGCAGACCTGTGTATCTATTTCATTACCAGCTCCTTTTGCCTTACGAAAGTTGTCACAGAACAGCCAAAACCTAATTTAAATGGTGTATAACTGAGTAAATTAGTGATAAAGTCGAAGTTTTTAGTTAGCAGAACTAAAGAAAAAGGAGCTAGAGTTACATCTTACAATGTGATCGCTGACATATGCAAGCTCTCAATACCTCCTCTAAACATTAAGATGAAAGAAATTACTGTGCTATCTAGTATTTAAATATCTAAATGGATGGATTCTTCTTTCCCCCTCATTTTGCTGTTACTTCTACAACTCTTCCTTCTTCACTCTGACTTGCAATGTAAATATCTTGCACCATAATTTGTATGTGAAATGCTGGTCCCACTGAAATAGGCATCTAATTTTTATCATAATGAAAACAATTGAACATAGCAGAGAAGCAATGACTTCTAAAGGTTAACATCTGTCCCAGAACAACACACACACACACAAGGCAAGATCTGTAATGATGAGATTTGTAATGAGGAGAAGTGATTCGTAATGAGAAGTACTATATACATTATTTAAAAAACCAGATAGTTGTGTTGGCAGGAGTTTACAGTCATGGGGAAATCCTTCTATGCCCAACTAATATCAGTGGGTTTGCCAAAGATGCTATCTTTTCAAAGCTCACCTTTCTCATGCCCTTAGATGATCACAGTGAGAAACAATACTGTTACTAGTACTGATTATCTTGAGATTTGGCTTGCTAACAAGTTCAAGAACAAGAGATTAGTATTTCTTTTTGGTGTAATATATTAATCTTAGTGAACTGGAGCAAGAATTGGATTACTTTGGAGAGAATTAGGGTATAAATCTGTATCTACTCATCCATGACAATTTACCATATACTAATCTTTACCTCATAGCAAATATGAGGCAACTTTTTCACTGTTGCTCAATGTGACACATTCACATACCTGTGGCCCTGAGGTCATGACTGATGTTCTCTTTCCCTGTCATTTCACTGGCGTCACCCAAGTGAGTCTATCCGCACTACTTGTGTAGTCCAGTAAACTACTTTTAGAAATAAGTGCTGGCAAGATCAATAAAATGCAATGTCTTGTTTTAGTTTAAAACTCTATTTGCACTTTAAGTGGTTCACTTACATATAAATATATCACATTAGTCCTCCTTCAACCACAAATGGATCTTTGTTGACTGAGATTCTACTGAGGTTGCTGTGATTTTTCTGCAAGCCAAGGTTATTTTAGAGAGCAATAACATAAACTGGATTCTTGAGTCTACATCTACAGCGATAATTACTGGCATAATAACCAGAAAGCTGAGATTTAAGCACTGCCCACTGACTTTGATGGTAATCCACCACAGTTTAAGCATTTCTGGATGGGACGCCACTGCTTAGATTTAGGAATCTAAAGCCCAGTTCACACCTCTACTGCCTTGAGGCATGTTTCAAAGCCTATTAAAGTGATATTTTCTTCAAGTAAAGCAGTATGCATCTGATTAAGCAACAATGTATTAGAGCAATTTGACATTCATTTTGTTATTTTATGAGTCTCATATCACACACACAAAAAAGCATTCTTGTTTTATTAAAGCATTCAAAATGAAACAGAAAAGAAATATAGGCCTAGGATTTTTTTCCCTTGAAGGTTTTTTGTTTGTTTGTTTATTTTTTCTTTTTAAATATATACACCCACTTTTAAGTCTTTTTTTTGGAGAAGCAACTTAAAGTCTAACAAGAATTTACCTCATTACATCACTGTTAGAATCAAGAAATACGGTGTACAGTCTTTAGCAAACTTTTAAGGAACAGACTTCGTTCCACATCTTGTGATTTATTTACTGTCTAGACTCAATCTGAAATGTTCACCTCGGTCATTAAGCTCTAGATCATTTTTTATCAAGAATATGTAATGAAATGTTAAGTAAATTTCACTGTTAGGTACTTTGTTTTCCATTCAGTCTTAAGCCATATTTTATATGTTCTGATAAACTGGTGTCTTAGGATGTACTCATATTTCACTGGCCAGTCAGTAGAATATAAATTCACTACCTCCACATACTGTTTTCACTGAGTCCTATGAATTTCTTCTAAGCTAAATTTGGCCTACACAACACATTTTTCTATGATTACTGACAAAATTACTACACAGAGTAACAACAGGTGACTGGCAGCTATACTCAACCATCTAGCAAAACAAAAAGATCTTTCTTTCATGAAAGCAGCTCATCCTGTCTCAGTGATGTTTTCTACAATAAGCTTTAAATTTATATCGAGTAAAGTGAGAAGTTTAGGGCTCCCCTTTTCCTGTCTACAGGAAGTTAGAAACAAGATACAGAAGATGGGATCCCTAAAGGAGGTTAGTGAGGGGTTATGGACCTAAATACCTGCTCCAGAGTAATTTACCAACTATTAGATAGATTTGTTATATTTAAATGAAAATGCTCTGTTTTACAATTAATTCTGTTACATTTGGCATGTAGCCAAACATAGCTCAGTCCCTAAAGGGATTGCAAAGTATGTCTATGGATGCAATACTTGTGGCATGCAGCCAACCTCAGAGGAAATACAATCTCCATAGATGTCAAGTATGAAATTTCCGTTAGTTCCGAAATTCTGACAGTCAGCCTGGAGGTGCTAATGCTTCAGATATACCAGATAACTAAACCTTAAAAAAAACCCAGGACTTATGGTTCTGAAGTCAATAAACATGACTTTCCACACTCATCCCTTACAAGCAAATTACTTATAAACTGGAAACAAAAATGAAAACAACTTCTGACATTTTGCAAATTTCAGAATTAATCCAAACTTAATGCTTGGATCAGTTTTAACCCTCAAGGGATTTCAAGTGGCAAGAAAAATTGTAGTGTGTTAGACTCCAAAGAGAAACTGAATACAGAAAAGCAGCAGTGGCTACTGCTTGGCTTACCTTGACTTCTTAGAGACTTCTTCTCAAAGACTCAATATCATTATGCCTTGTTAGGATGGGAATTCAACTGAAATATCCAATTTTCATTAAAAAATTCTTCCTAGAAGCAGTAACAAGAGCCAAGGGATCTAGCCTCCCAAAATGAAATATCTAACAGCTTTGCTCATCTAATTAAATTGACCCATTCAGAAAATGTCTTTTCACAAAGATTTCTATATGTGCAGGCATTTATTTATCGTTCCCAAAAGAAGTATTACTAAATTTTGTTTTAGTTTTTTAAAGGAATTAATTACTAAAAGAAGTGATAAACTCTTCTAGAAAATTGTATCTAAATTTAACATATAGCATTTCAATTCCTATGTTTTAAAACCAGTCCTAATTCTGTTGACATCATGACTGTTCTATCTCATTCCTGCTTTCTTCCAATTTGTGTAAATCTAGAGAGACAGAAAAAGAGCGACAATGGAGCAGTGACATAAAAATAACAATATGACAGAGCTGTCCAACAGAAATGCAAACTTCCCTTTCTGTGCTGGAACACCAGCAACAAGTAACTACAGAAGTAGTAAATGACAAATTAGTCTACTCATTATTGCACTGTGTTCCCCTTTCCCTCTGCTATCCCATTTTTTTTTGTTCTTACTACCTTCCATTTAGTTCTGTGTTGTCATTTACTTATACTTATTTTGAGATGGCTTTCAAGGACTACACCAATTACTGAATACAGTAGGGTATTCAATACTGGTAACTCTGAATAATTTCACAACTAACCAATACAGTTTCTTTTATTTTAATCAAAAACACTGCTAGTCGCTATCATATCTATATCTGTTCTCTCCTCATCCCTCTTTGGAGAAAACATGCTAAAATAAAATATTTTAGATTTTAGAGAATGTTCTAGGGTGATTATTACTGAATTTAATATGGTTTGGAGCTGTAACACAGAAATTTTACAAGACAAAGTGATTTTTTCTTACAGCACTTTGGGTGTTTTTCCAAAACAGAAAAAATAGGAGATTGACAGCACTGTGTGGTGCCATGTAAAATGCAAGAAACAATGTGCAATTTTTTCCCAAAGAAATATAGAAAAGCCTGTAATTCCTAGATGCAACATGCTAAATGTTACACTATTGGACTGTCTCTAACTGCTCTAGAAATTATAGGCACTACTGCAACCTATGTGGTTTGTGGGCTCAAGGTCACTCGAAACAGAAAACAAAACCTCAAACCAGATTTATTTATAACTGAAATAAAGCTTCTCAGATTAAAGTGCCACAATAACAGCCATCCACTGCCTGAGAGAGGACAGTTATTAGAAGGGAGGGTTTCTCCTCTCTAAAGAGACAAGAAAAAAAAGCCTTACTTATAAATTATTTTTTTTAGCATGATAGGCAACACTTTCTCTTCTAAAAGGTCTGCTCATAAAATGGAAAATTAATTACAGCACATGCTCAAGGCCTCACCTGGCACTGTCACTTTTGACAGACTCATTTTTATCTTAGAACTGGGAGCCTTGCAATTTTAAAGCCTTTTACAAAAATTATGCTTTTCTTTGTGATATAGAAATAAATTACCTAAGCAAGGGATGAGGCTCAGATACTGCGGTACCAAACTTCTGTGTTACCAAGAGATTGGCTAGGTCAGCAAACGTGTCACCTTGCCAAACGCGTATCTCAAGTAATTTATGCAGCTTAACAAGTCAAACACATGAAAACTACACCATGCTAAAGCACTGCAGTCCTAAACAGCTACACGTTGTTTCTGAAAAATAAATAATTAAAAAAAGAAAAGCATAAACTTAAGCCCCAGACAACTGGCTATTTTCCAATTATTCTACTAGCTGAGCTACTAATCATGCTTTTCAACCAATTATGCGGTTCTAATATATATTCAGGAAAAATTGTAGCTTAGTGAGCTGTAATTTTTAGATATGAACATATAACACTATTCAGTATATTATGAAATACTTGTGACTTTAAATTTAAGAGCTCCAAAGGAATAGCTAATAAGTTGGTATTTTTTTCTGCTCATACAGCAGCATGTCCAAGTCCACTCAGCATTTCTTGTACCCCAAAAGACCTAACAAGCAAATATTTGCACTAAAATAAAAACAGAGAGAATTGTTTTAGTGCTAATAAGTCATTCTTAACTTTGAAAGTTTTATTGCATGTAAATTATAACTATACCACTTACGTATTTCAAGAATCAATGAGAAATTAACAGCTATTTTTGGTTTGGTTTTTGTTAGTTTTTTCGGTTTGTCTTGTGTCAGTGTAAATTACAGTTATTACAAGCTGAAAAGCATATTGAGTTTTATGAAAGTATCTTTAAAGCTATTAAGGAAGAAAAGAATAATTTTGTGCTTTTGCTTACTGTTGTTCATCTCTCGCAAAATGCAAGTTTAAAATTTATATTGCCCTTCAGAATGGTGGCGACATTAGCTACGTGCAAATGAGACACTGGTAAAATCAACCTGAGATGATAATATGGATTAATAACTGTCACTTACAGCATGATTATAATAATTTTAAGTTTATCACAGTAGATGAACTGTCATTCACCTTCTTTACAGTTTTACATGCCACTCATGATCTTGCAAAATGTAACCTATTTTGGTAGTAGCCAATATTCCCTTAAAATCTCTTTTTAGTAAGAGAGGATAATAGGTGTTAATAGCAAAAACATGCCTGTAGTTCGATCATGATTCAAAGCACTATTTTTTAGCAAACGGGAACTATCTTCAGCATGAAAATAAAGTTATATAGAAAGATCCAGTTTGGAGGAGGCCTTGATATATCATCGTGTACAATCCCCTGCTCAATCAGTTAACATTTTATTTATAGAAAATTTTTCATGGAGGTTATTATTCAAGTTGGAAATATTATACTTTAAAAGCCAAACATTTTTCATTGCTAAGCTAATAAACCTGGTGCATTTATTTTAGGTTTGCTACAGAACTCAGGATTAAAATAAAAAGGAAAAAGTCAATCATAGGTCACTGTGCATTTACAAAAGATGCAGAGTTCCCAATTTGTGTTTGATAGATGCAAGGCCAGACAACATGAACAAAACAAACAGTTTACACTGTAGAATGCTTATTCAGCCCTTTGTCCCTGAAATCCTGAAAAGCTTTCCCTGAAGGTTGGGAAAGGGTAGTCTGCTGTAACAAGCAAGCAATTTTGCAAATCTGTGATCTACACACTGGACTTAGGTCACTCTCACTGTTCCTTATGGGAAGGCAAGGAAAAGAGAAGGTGGTCCAGGTATCCAGATTGGCACTAAAGGATTACCATTAATCATGTGTTAATCATGTGGTATTAAATGGAGTTTGTGGTGAGTGGAGTTAAATCCAGTTGGCTACCTGTCATAAGTGGTGTTCCCCAGGGCACAGTATTGGGGCCAGTTCTGTTAAATATCTTTCTCAATGATCTGGATGAGGGGATCGAGTGCACCCTCAGTAAGTTTGCAGATGACACCAAGTTAGGCAGGAGTGTTGATCTACCCAACGGTAGGAAGGCTCTACAGAGGGATCTGGACAGGTTGGATCGATGGGCAAATGCCAGATGTATGAGGTTCAACAAGGCCAAGTGTCAAGTCCTGCACTTGGACCACAACAACCCCATGCAGAGCTACAGGCCTGGGGAAGTGTGGCTGCAAATCTGCCTGGCAGAGAAGGACCTGGAGGTGCTGGTCAATAGCAGGCTGAATATGAGCCACCCAGACACACTGCTGGCTAAGAAGGCAAATATGCTTCTGGCTTGTGTCAAAAATAGCGTGGTCAGCAAGACTGGGGAAGCAATTGGCCCCCTGTATTCAGCACTGGTGAGGCTGCATCTTAAATACTGGGTTCAGTTTTGGGTCCCTCAGTACAGGAAAGACATTGAGGTGCTGGAGTGCGTGCAGAGAAGGGCAGTGAAGCTGGTGAAGGGTGTAGAGCACAAGTCTTACAGGGAGCAGCTGAGGGAACTGGGATTGTTTAGCCTGGAGGAGAGGAAGATGAAAGGAGACCTTATAGTGGCTGTTGGGCTCTTTTCCCAAGCGAAAAACGATAGGACAAGAGGAAATGGTCTCAAGTTGCAACAGAGAAGGTTTAGACTGGATGCTAGGAAAAATTTCTTCACCAAAAGGGTTATCAAGCACTGGCACAGGCTGTCCAGGGAAGTGGTTGAGTCCCCATCCCTGGAGGGATTTAAAAGACGTGTAGATATGGTGCTAAGGGACATGGTTTAGTGGTGGCCTGAGAAGTGTTAGGTTTACAGTTGGACTCTATGATCTTAAAGGTCTTTTCCAGTCTAAATGGTTCTACGTTATGATTCTTTTAGTATGCAGTAATATTGGTAACAGACTTGAGATAGGAAAAAAAGCTGGGGTTAAAATTAAGTCACTTCATTTGAATTTAGATCAGGAAGTAATATATAGATGAATTTGTGAACTTTACATGTTTGACTTTACTACTAGGGGTTTTAACAAGAATCAACTTTGGATGCAACTTAGGAACTTGTCTGAAACATTCCTCCTTTCCTTCTCACCCAATTTCACTGACAGACAAAAATTTTCTGTCTATATTAGCACCCATTTTCACCCTTCACTCCATCAATCACCTCACATTTCTCTCCTGGAAAAAAGACAGAGAACATTATCAATAGTTTTGTCTCAGTACTTAGAAACAGGATTGCGAAAAGTCTGAAGGTTTGGTTTCAACAAAGGAGGGGAAAGAAGCCTCTAAAATTTCTCTCCTCTAACATCTGAAAACTAACTGAAGTAAGTCTTTTCTCTCTCCTAAACACAAAGGCTGTGAGAAAATGATCATGAGCCTAGATAGTAAAGTTTAACAGTAGAACAGATCACAGTGGTACCTCAAGTCATGAATGGACTGAAACAATTATGCCAAAGGGAGCAGGTCTAATGTTATTGAATCCCAAGTCTATGTAGACTTCCAGGAAGCATGACAGTTACAGCAATCATATATTTGCAATGGGAATGTTAGCACAATTCAGTATACTAGAAACCAGACAAAATTCATTCAATGTGAATCACTCAGCAGATGGTACGCTGCAAAACTGATTAAGGATAAAGGACCAACATAGAGACAAAAATCCATATTCTACTGCCAAATCTCTTAATCATCTGTTCTCCTGTTGAACGTCTTCTCAGACTTTGTAGCCGAATTAAATACTAAATTTCAATACATCCAAGATAATTAACTTTTTTTTCATAAATGAAATAACCACCTGAAAAATTTTCTGCTGTGTCTAATCACCTTGTGATCAACACGCTACCTTGTTACATGTTTATGAAGTCCTATGTCACTACAAGCCAAAAGGACATCAGCATTATCCTTTCAGCCTATGTTGCTGTTAATAGAATGGACATGAACCCTTTCTGTACACATTGCCATGAAGATAAGAAGAACCAACAGTAATAAAAGTGTCAAAAAGTAATAAATAGACTACAATTATGGCAAAGAGCAAGTATAGGTAAGCAACTGTGAGTTGAGAAAGGATAGGCAGAGTGTTTTATTGCCTATCAATATTCAGCGCTCAAAGTTGCATACAGTTCCTGTCTGTTTTCGTAATGAAACACATTTTTCCACAAACATGGTTCAGATCCTCAAGGCACAATCCACCTCACATGTATCTTATGCTGCATCCCTGAAAAAAAGCAAAAACTTCAATTCTACTATAAGGATTCACATACATTTGTCATTACTTACTTCACAAAGTTGGGGTATGCCACTAATGTTTAATCCTATATCTGAATTTTCATAATGAGGGGATGAAATTAAAAAGTACTTTCTAGCAGCTCACAATATTTCTACAGAATTACGGGGTTTGGGGATTTTCTGATTTTGAAAAAAAACTGCGACACTTTGTTTCCCAGAACAACTGCAAGACTTTTTCTAGAAGACCTCATATTTCATATACTCAGTTCAGAGAACGTGCAAAAAATGGTGTTAAAGGGGTGTGTGGTGTGGAATAGAAAAGAAGAAAATAAAAAAATTGATTTAAATTGGGAGAACTCTTTTCCCCCACAGCAATAATAATAAAGTAGAACTTTTGTGTCAAAGATCTTCTAAGAAACCAATAATGCTGACTTTGTCCTATCATTCTTAGGTGCAAGAAATGAAGATAGCTGTCAGAAGAACAAACTAAATTAGGAAATTCTGCTGTATAATCTACTTGTAGTTCTATCCTGGAGTAAGGTAATCACTGAGTGCACGTATTTGTCAATATCCAAGAAATTTTAACTGTAACTGGAAACTGAAGCAAAAAACTGCCCCTCCAGGGCCTGGAACTGGCAGGAACTACCATCTTTACTTCACTCAGAACTCCCATCCAGGTAGTTTTTAATCAAACTGTATTTTACATTATATGATAACACTGAAAAATTTTTAATATTAAATATATTGTCACTTGTTACTCATATAGAAAACTTCTATAATTTCTCCTTATTTTCCAAATTCAGATAATTAAGCATTAAAATTAATTACGAGATATTTTTCTTGACTGGATCTCTGCCCTGTGTCCAAGGACATTTTTTTCTTGAAGACTGGACAAGACATAAGCAAAGTCAGAGTAAAATCTTATAGCTAGGTGAAAAGTTGAAGAAGACATTCAGACTGATTGATGAACAAGCAAGCATTGAAGAGACATATAAAGGCATATCAGTAGAGTTCAGAAAGGAAATATGAAACCATTGGAGTGATGTAGAAGAGCAGAGGTAGAAGAGGATATAGTCAGCAAAATGGGAGTAAGAAATGGAAAACAAGTGAAAGCCAGTTTTAAAACAGAATTATTTCATTCAATAAAATAGAAATCCACATTCATCTTTAAAATATGTGAAAACCAAGGAGAGATTGGTGTTCTGTCATATGAGGCTAGTTTAGCTGCAGTTACAAGCTCATGTATACTCAAAAGGCAAAGTAAATTTTGAAGAAATAAAGAAGTTCAGCTGTTGTGATTTTTTTTAGAACTAGCTTTTAGCAGTTAAGTAGTTCTTTCCACGTGCTTAAAGAGAGAATCCTAAACAAGTGTAGATTCAAAGCACGAGACATGTAATTCACAAAGCACAGATGACACCCCTAGGTCTGCCACAGGTTGCTACAACAACCCTGGGTCAAACCCTAAATGTCTTTTTCTATGAATAACATGACTTGTGATCCAAACTAATTATAATAAAAGCTTTTTTTTTTTTCCAACCAGAGAACCCCTTCCTATCTATTATAAAGTTCCTATGCTATTACAACAGGGTTTTTTCCAGCACAGAGGTGGCGACATTTCAGGAATGAATGCAACATTTCACAAAAAACAGTGACACTGTCAAAATCCTTAAATAGAAGGCATGACTGAAATAGCATCACAAACAGGGCAATAAGCAATTTGCAAGCCAAAGTCTTCACAGCCCTTTACCTCACCTACTCCAAGGGCCTGGGATCAGCTCCCAGGAGCTGGAGATTAACTTACCGTCAGAGCAAGCAGTTTTCCATAGGTAAGATGGGCTGGGATATGATCACTCTTGGAACGCAGTGACTCCACGTACCAGTGCTCTGCTTCTGGCAGCTGGCTCATTCTCATGTAGGCTTCTCCTACAGGGCAAACCAAAGTGCTAGTGAGAACATCCACAATTTCTCAAGGCTCCCATAACCTATTATCTCATTTTTAATTTGTTAGGTATTAAATGGACAGAGATCTTGAAAAGGGTGAAGTGCTTTGAGTAGCTGTAATCTCACACACACACACACACACACAAAAGCCTTACAGACACTTGAGTGAAGAGACTGAGTCATGCTCTTGTTAGGGCTCAAAGTGCATGGTTGAAATGAAAGTCGGAATCTTGGAACAGAATTGCAAGACAGCTTCAGCTGCTAAGTTACAGTCAAAAATCTCAGTTAACAGAAATTTTATCACATCTACTATAGACATCGTATTTCTTTTTCATCAGTGTTCCCTGGAACTGTAGGAAGAATATGGAACAAGTTTGCATTCAATCAAAATCCATTTCTTTTAGATTTCTTTTATAGCTAGGTATGGTTAAGAAAACTATCCTGAAACTATAGTGGAGGGAGAGGTAAGACATTAAAATCCTAATCTCCGAATGTAGTTAAATTAGGTCGTCTGTCACAATTAGTTTAAATTAGAATATATTGTCTGAAGAAGTCACATCCAAAATTATGAAAACTGGAAATCCTTTAAAGTGAAATCCTTTATTGTGAGAGGCTGAAGTAAGCAATGTTGAAGAACAACAGATGAATGGGATGTCAGAAAGCCATATACTGTGACACAGATAATTGTAGTCCTGAAAATTCTGCAAAAGAATTAAGCATACAGGGAAAGCCAGGCTCTTTCTTCAAGAAGCAAACAACCAAATTTCTGACAGACTGGAAACAAGCAATATGAAACAAGTATGTCATGGTGAAGAACAGCAGCCTTCTATTTAACATCTGTATTTACACAGCTGTTTCACAAGGGCTTAAGCCAACGACAGAACAAAAATAGAATCATAGAATTATTTGGCTTGGATGGGATCACGAAGGTCATCTAGTCCAACCTTCCTGCAATGAGCAGGGGCATCTCCAACTAGATCAGGTTGCTGAGAGCCCCATCCATCCTGACCTTCAATGTTTCCAGGAATGGGGCATCTACCACCTCTCTGGGCAACCTGTTCCAGTGTTTCACCACCCTCAGCATAAAAAATTTTTCCTAATATCTAGTCTAAACTGCTCCTCTTTTAGTTTAAAACCATTACCCCTTGTCCTATTGGTACAGGCCCTGCTAAAAAGTTTTCCCTCATCTTTCTTGTAAGAACCTATTGAATATTGAAAGGCCACAATTAGGTCTCCTTGGAGTCTTTTCTTCTCCAAGCTGAACAACCCCAACTCTCACTCTCTCTTCATAGAGGAGGTGTTCCAGGCATTTGATCATTTTGCTGGTCCTCCTCTGTACCTGCTTCAACAGGTCCATGTCTTTCCTGTGCTGAGGGCTCCAGAGCTGGACACAATACTCCAGGTGCGGTCTCACCAGAGCAGAGTAGAGGGGGAGAATCACCTCCCTTGACCTGCTGGACATGTATCTTTTGATGTAGCCCAGGATACAGTTAGCCTACTGGACTGCAAGCGCACATTGCCAGCTCACATCCAGTTTCTCATTCACCAGGACCCCCCAGGTCCTTCTCTGCAGGGCTGCTCTCAATCTTTTTATCTCCCAGCCTGTATTGATAGCGAGGGTTGGCCCAACCCAGGTGCAGGACCTTGCACTTGGCCTTCTTTAACCTCATGAGGTTTTCACAAGTCCACTTCTCCAGCTTGTCAAGGTCCCTCTAGGAACTTGCCTAGAGGAGAGTCAGGATTTCATCATCTCACCAGCTGATTCATTCCAAATAAATGGCTAAGTATCTTCTCAAAATTAGAAAGTCATATTTTATTCAGTGCCTCCACTGGAGGATGAAGAGAGAACCCAAGTAGAGGTCGGTTAAGGCTGTCTCCAGGTGAGTCACTGTCCTGAGTTCTGCATTACACCGAAATTAACAGCTGTGAGGGCATCAGAGAGAGAGAGGAGGACCAATGCTCTTCATTCAAGCTTTAAGCCAACTACCACACCCTCAAAACTGAGAGAAAAAGGTGTTACCTACATGCTCAAACAAGTAAAATAGAAGCAACTCTTATGGGAGCTATTTTATCTTACATATTTACAGGGGCTATGAAGGATTTTCCTGATCAAAGAAAATCTGACTAGGTCCAGTTAGATACTTTTTTGTTTTAAGCTATCTTTGTCATCAGAGGATAGGCATTCCAGGCAAAATGTGGCACATAAGTTTAAGTTTCAGGAGTTAGGGTGCAGTGCATGCAAAATGACTAAACCACAGCTGCAGATAAAATAAGTGTGATGTAGAGTCAGAAGTCGCACTGAGCCAAGGCTGAGGGAAACCAACATGGTTTTTATGAGCAAATACAGTTTTTCCAAAAAGGGATGCAAGCCTGTAAATCTTACAGACCAGGATTTCTAACTCAAGGATCCACAGAGCATTCTGTACTCATGCATTGGTCTTGGATATCTGATTACATACACAGAAGTAGCTGATGTTTCAGTCCCAGAAGTACTCCAGGCATTCTATTGCTGGTTTGTGCCAAACTAAAAGAAAAAATTCAAAAAAACCCCAAGCCAAATAAAAAAATAAAAAATCAAGACAGTAAAGAAACCCTAAAAGAACACATACATCCCCTAAAAACCTTGATCAAATTTTGGGATATCAATATCACATACATTTTTTCACTATCTCAGCACTCAGTAAGTGATTGACATTATACTTTGTTATGAACAAAAGAAAGTTATAAAGTCAAGTGTCGAAAGGATGGAAGAAGCCAGAAGTCATTCTCTATGCTCCCCTCAACTCCTCTGCCCAGCTGTATGCTTTATGGCAGAATGTTTAATTGTTTGATTGCATACTATTTTTCCCACAGGCCTCTGCTTCATTTAGCATATAGGAAATGAGGAATCCATATTGCTCTCTTCTTAAGTGGAAAATTCCAGCCCAACCTGTTACAGCTTGGCAAAGTTCCAAGCAGTTAACAACAAGATCCTTTTAAAAAGCAATTTGAGCAGCCATAAGAGATGGAGTTATCTGCTGGTAGTATATGCTGAAAGCACTGCTAAATTTCAGAAATATACAAGGATCTCATCTATTTTTCAAGATGGATTCTGATATAAGAAGAGATGAACATCTTCGGAGCACTGCCAAATTCATTTTTTAATAGGTTTTAAGAGCTCAATAATTATACAAGTTAACCTCCTAAAACTTAGCAGATTTCTGAGTGGCACATCTAGAAATGAAGCTACAATATGTCAAATCTAAATGTCAAATTTTAGAAAAAGGAATTTTATTCCCCTGGGGCCTTTACAGAGACTTCTCTATAGAAGAACATTTTTCTTCTGGAGAGTCTGTTTTCTGCCCATAAACCCCATATAGTCAAGAATTGCTATATTATAAGCAATTAGAACATGCCATTACTACAGAAGATTATTGTTAAGGGCTGTTGTTAATTTCATCTTCTAAATTATTTACAGTGACACTCCTATCTAAAAAGAAATCAAAGTAAGTTGAAAACTAACAGGGGCTCTGCCACCACCATACTCAAAATCAGTAATAAAATCAAGCAACTGTTAATTGAAGTATTAATTCAATCAAGTGATTCGGTGAGTTAGACTGATGCAATTTTAATAAAAGCTGTTCCAGCTTCAGATACTTTTCCAATAAAATAATGGATGGATTGGCTTCTGTCATTCAGGAGGCATTTGTGTGTCTAAGATTAAAATAAGAAAAACCAACACTGGTCATATACAATTGTGCATTTTCATAAACTTGCAATGAGTGACTTACTCAATAGGAAAATAACAGTGTCCATTGGCAGAAAACAAACCAACCAACGGCACATGCGAGTAGTTTTCTTTATTTGCTTTAACAACTACTTAATTTGTAAAATCTTTTAAAAGTCATGTTAAAAAATTTGAAAGGTCACACAGAGAATTTATTAATGAAACTTGTCTGATCTATAAAATTCAAGAGAGTCTAATTTTCTGTTAAAGGTAACGACAACAAAGAAACAAATTCATGGCAGTGGAAACCTTAAAACATAAATTGACACTTAGTTCAGTTGACCAATTTATGTCAATATGCAGCCGTGTGTAACATGGCCTGCACAATGAGTGGCGGCAAGGAATTCAACAGCTAACTGGAGTAAAAAGAGATAAATCAGTCATTCAAAAATTGTTCAGTTGTTACAGGTCAGCTAATGCTTTCTGTTATTTTAATATTTTCTGTTATTTATGCACCATTTTCTTGGCCTATTCCAAAAGAAGGAATCTAGATCATTTAACTGTAACTCTCATTCACTAATGTAGTACATTCTTGTACTACATTAATACGTAACTGAAACACTACTTAAAGGAGTGTATACCTAGTTCATTAACATGTTTATTAATACTTCATCACAAAGAATGAGTAACGGGCTACCTTTTAACTAAACTTACACAACTCTAACTGAAATCCTGGTATTCATGTGGATTTTCTTTGCCATAGAAATAGATTAGTTGCCAGATTAGTATTCTCCAAAACAATATTTTCCCTAGAATCTTAGAATTCAAAATAAACAAACTCTCCTCCCCCAACAAACTAAAAAAAACCCAACAAACCAACCCCCCTTTCTAAAATGATCCCAGGACAAATTAATTAGGAGTAATTTACAATCATATTAAACATTAAATATTTATATTAAATAATACTACCGACAAAGGATCAGCTTGCTAGCAGTTATTTCCCCTGAAAGGCTAACTTTACACTCAGTAATTAAGTGGAATGTGATCTTAATATAAACCCTTAAGAAAAAATAAAGAGACAGTAGTTTTTCTACTACATATCACTGTTAAAAAAGCGAAATTAGGTACTGCTTATGAATCTGTCACCTGGTTCTAAATTAATCTCTCAACTGCTGATTTCGTATCTGTTCTATTTCAGATGCACGATGTCCTACCAAGCAAAGACTCCTTGCAGGGAACATGTTAGACTTATCCGTGATCAAGTACAATAGAACTAGGTATATGTTTATAAAGGTGCTGTGTACTTATACTTTCAGATTAATAACCTATGTCCCTCCTGTGATCCTCTTCTTAGGACCCCAAAAGATACGGCTGAAAAGACAACTAAAAAATTATCTTCATAAAGGAGACAATACAGTATAAAACTGTTTTGTATTTTCCTTGTATATCTTAATTATCTGCCACCCAAATTGCTGGATAGTAAAAATGTAATATAGAAAATAAGGAATTTGGTTCTGACTAGAGCAGATGTTAAAACAGAAAGGAAGATGGAGATGCACTTTGAAAAAGAAAATCTCTGAGATATAAATTGAGTAAGGATTTAAATTTCATTTTATCATCATTTCCTGGAATTAGGAACATAAACAGGTTGCCTTAGAAAATGATGGACAGTTCTGCATCCCTGTGTACCACAGTACTATAAGGAGTTCCGTTTTTCATAATGCAGTTGTGCAGCCTCCCCGTGCAAATCAAGGTTTCAGATGAATTTACCGTAAATGCACTTCCCTAGATGTACAACTTCTTCCTTTTTTTCCCTTAGATACCAGTGCACACAATAAGATAATAAAACTAGAAGCATAGTTTGATGTGATACTATACTGATACTTATGATATGCTGGAAAAGATTAATAGTCTTGGTGATAAACACGCACTGCCTGCACGTCTGAAACAGCTGAAGCATATGAACCTAAAGAGCATCAAGTTTTGTATAGACTAATCATATTCTGTTTGGTTTTTTTTCCTTTACAGAATAATATTGAAGACTTTAAGGAAGGTATTGTATTTTAAGACGGCTTTTGATGGATGGGAGTCAATCTAAATTTACTTTGATTGAGCAGATTCTTAAGAGGTCTCAACTAGGCAAAGCCAAGCCTTTGATCTAATTAGACCACTAAGCTATTTTTGAAAAAAAATACGTAAAGTGGAAAACAGATATAAAGGAAGGGCAAAACAAAATCAGCTGCAGCACAGAACAGCATGAATGTCGCACAACTGTTTCTCGTTGTACAAAGATTTCCAGAGAAAGAAATATATTGACACAAATAGAAGCATTGTGCTCACCTGAGATAGTTTCATTTTCCACAAGATGTGCAACAACCAGTAAAACATAAGCACGCAAACTAATAATTCATAACTGAACAAGTGACCTCACTCTTTTCTTGCCTTTTACTTTATTTACATACATCTTAAAGATTATTTACATACATCTTAAAGCATAGACATTATGTCAGCAGAGGTTTCTTTTTAAACACTATTAATAGAAGCACTTTCTATTAAAATCACGCCTAACTGGCATCCCTATATCTAATTTCAGTACTGAAACGTATTTTTTGGTCTAGAAATGTTACAATTATATTCATTTTCATATAAAAATATATATGTTTAAAATACAAATGCATTTCAGTTTTGGACTCAGCTTTTTCAGAATATTGCCTAAGGAAACTGAAGCATTTCACATGAAATTATAGATCAATAGTCCAAGAACTAAGAAAACCTTAGAACTTCAGAAAAAAACCCCACCAACACTGGTCTCAAACACTGCAACCACCATGCCCTCAGCAATCCACTTCCGTAACCTTCATACCCAGCTTAAATCCCTCAAACAAAACTAAGCAAAAAAACAGGAGAGACTGCAGTCAGCCTGGAGATTTATACTCCGCTTTGGACAGCAGATATAAACTACCACAGTCTGCAAAGTCTCAGAGGGGGAAGAGTTAAGTAGCAGGATGGAAGCAGGGAGGGGAAGAGAAAGCAGCACAGTTTTACTCCCATCACTGCTGGAGTGGACTCCATTCTTATTTCCCTAGATTATATAATAAAATATACACATGAAAGAAAAAAAAATATCTTTTTTCCAAACAAAAGCAAAAAAAGTTTGTAATGTATATTTAATAAGAATTTACCAGAAAACTTTCATGAGATACATAGGAAGTGCACTGGTGACTGAAGCTCAGATAAGTGCGGGTACCACGCTCTGCAAAATTTATAATGTGACATATGTATTTAACATTTTATTTTTTAAGAGCCAAAGATGATTAAGACTTGCACAGCATGAACAGTAAAACTATACCAGCAAAAGTGTTTCTTGGAGTTTTAAACAACATTTAAAAGTAATTCAATAAAAAAGAACTTAATGGGAGCAAGGGACAAATGGGATAGGAGCCTTAACAATATTAACAGGTTTGTACAAACAGCCACATCCACCCAAAAGTATAATCAAATAAAGCAATAGTTATGTTATAATCATCAACACAGAAAGTCTCTCTGCATGCTAAGTCTTTGTACTATGATGCAAATCTCTGCACCAGACGTAAAATCTGGCTCCCCTTTCCTGTTCTGTACCTGGCTGCCACTTGCATATGATTTGTTTTCTGTTCATGTGCAATGTAGCAGATTAGCAAGGAGAAATCTAATCTCTAATCTGTGCATCATTAACTGTATTCACTCTTGCAATATTACCTTCTTTTGTAACTTGCATTTCTCATATAAAAATGTTTGCAAGATCTTGCATTAAATGCATTTAAAAATAAACATTCAGATATTAGTTGTCAAGGGCAGATTAAATGTGATCAAGACATTTGTCTTTACGACAGTATTATGCCAATCAAAACTTGGACAATGCTACCCCAACATCTTTCCTGTTACTGTACAGTATTAAAATAAAGCCTCCATAGTCCACCTCACACCACTTAACTGGTAGGAGCATGAATTACTGTAGCAGGTGGGCCAATGTGGTTTTAAAAGCAATGTAATACAATCAACTGTACAGTATCAGATTTCAAGGAACGCAAAAGACATCTAGAGCAGAGGCTGATCCTTAAGCAATCCTAATACTGGCATTGAAGTGTTCAAGATCCCACAGGGGCCATTTTATCTTTTGACCCTAGGTTTTAATTGAAACTTTAAACAAAATATATTACCTATTTAATGCAGCTGAGCTGGACTCTGGCCTTTGTAGTGCATGTTGCCATGCCAAGCAAATTAATCTGTGTAACCTTAGCATGTACTTTTTAATTTACATCAAAGAAATATGACATAGAGAAAATAAATACCAAGCCAACCCTATAAAGCTTGTTGAATAATTGTTTTGATTCTAGTTTTAGAGTTTTAATTTTTAGCTGGTTTGGGTTCTTCTAAGAAAAAAAAAAAAAAAAAAACGAAAAGGTTTTACTTTTTGGTACAAAGCCAGAGAAACATATGGTTTCCTTAGCTGAGCTTTTGCACACCTGGCAAAATAAATCACAGCAACAGGAGACCAAAACCTACCCTCCAACTTTTCATATACACAAACTTAGAACATCTGATGCAGGTCTTCTGGTCCTGCCTTTTGTACCATGAATGAAATGCTAAGTCAAATGGATAGCTTGCTTCTGGAGGCCCACTACTTCTTTTTCCTTTATGAGGTGAGTTACTTAAGAGTTTTAAAAAATGACAGTCAGTTGGGCAGGCTGGCACCGGAGAAACGATTCGCTGGGCCTGTCAGAGTGAAAGGCCAATAGACTTAAGCATAGGAAAAGTGTAACACAAACAGGGAAGCAGGTGGTGTAAAGGCTTAACGCTGCTGGAGTGTTAATGCTACTGCACTCCAAGCACTGGAGTTCAAACCCCAAATCAATTTAAACTTTTTGTCTCCCATTTATTCCTTTGCATATGTGACGTACATCACACAGGGAAAATGGTTTCCAGAAAAACGTCAATGAAATCACTGAATAATTACTAAAAATTAGAGGAAACACTGTTTTCTTACATCACACTCCAGTATCGAACACTGAACCAAGCAGAGCAATTGCCAGAGTGTCAGTACGCATCAATCACGACAACTGCAGCAGATAATCCTTGAACTGTAGCGTATTCTTGAATTTTATGATGAGCTGTGAAGACCCTTTCCACATGTAATGGGAAGGCCCTTTCCTTCCAAAGCAGATGGGGAGGGCTCCCTCGTATGCAATGAGCATACGGTGAGTGGGCACAGCTCAGAGTCAGGTTCATGCAGTTCCAAGAACATGAGATAGGACTGGCCTATTTCAGTTCTTCTAGTCTCCTTTTTAAAGACAAGAAGTAGGCAGACAATTTTATGTAATGCTGTTTATCAAAGAAAGTGTTACCGTGAATGTGTTTATAATTTTATTAAAACTGAAATAAACAATCTGGTCAGCCTCTTGCTGCCCAGTGACACAGTATGAGCTGCAGAGTGGATGCACTCCTGGTAACGGATGTGGTTGCCTTGTTCTCCTGCCACATGCGATGTAAAGGGATGACTGAAAAAGTGTTTAGGATTTATCTCACCCAACTTGAGTTAGCAAGCCTAACCTAGTCATATCAGCTCCTTTTACAAGAGAAGTGTGCTTGCAGAGAATTATTTCTATAATCCAAAATAGATGTCGAAATCAGATGGGTTTAATTACTCCCCAGAGGTTTCTTTTTCTTTCCACACTCTAAAGTGAATTATAGCTAACTATCTTGTCATCTAACCTTTACACTCTTATAGGTAGGAGAGACTAATCAAATTCTATGTGTCTAACTGCAGTCAGGTATGCTCATGGACACACATCCAGGACAGCTTTAAACAAACCAGCCTGAGTCCTGTTAATGACACAGCACTGTGTTCAATTCCAGTCATTACCCTACTCTATATGTAGCCTCTTGGATTGTCGTTTCAGGGCAGCCAACAAGCCATGCCCCAGCAACTACTGTGGAGCAAGTTCTGGCTTTCCCGCAAAGGTTGCCATCACAACGGCAACCAAAACACAAATAAAATATATTCTACGTTCAGGGTAAGTGGCACTTCACAGAGCTCCGTAATAGCCCATTGCTTTTTGCAATAAGGTGAAAGGGGCTAAGGCAAGCTTGGTTGACCCTGACTTGCTCTGCTGCTAGGACATCCATGGAGTGCTGGTGGCAGCCTAAAGGGAACAGAAACCAGAGCATGGGCTAAGCAGTGGAGGGAGTAAGTGTGGCACCAGCCAAACCCAGCAAAGGACTGGTCTATTTTTTTTTCACTAGTGCTTTGTGAGTTAATAAACGCAAAGCCCAGGCACAGAGTGAACTTGGACATCATGGACTGTGCTTATAAAGGAAGCTGAGACAGGCATTCAATACATTCCCTTGTATTTTAGGCATTAGGAGGGAGAAAAGTCACATAAGCCCTCATGCTTCCTCTTGATCCTAATTGTTTATACATTTATTTTTTATTGCTCTACTTTGAACTGCTTCAAAGGCACCTTACATCATTTTCTGTCCCAGTAAGGAGCTCATAGAGTCAACTGGGCCAGACACTCAGGCTGCCCTTCCAGACTGAAATCCACTTAAAAGCATCTCTGGAACAATGAACAACCTGTCGTCTTGTTTACAGATCTAAATACTATAAATAATAATTCATATTATCATCTTTCTTTTATCGGTTTTATGTATCCAGTAAAAATGTGATGAAGAATATGAGGAGCTGAAGTTAGAGTTTAATAAACAAACAAAAAAATGCCAAAACCCAACCCCAAACCTCAGCTAAATTAATGTTTCTTGCAATACTCAAATGACTCTGCTAAAATTTTGAAGGATAGATAGGCTGTTCCTGAAAGAAAAATTCTCTCATTGTAGATGTCTAACTACATGAACTTGGAAATAAGTTTCTGGTACAACCTACAACCCCCTCCAGAAATTTAACATCCAACACTCACACTAAATTTTATGTTATAATTAATCTCATTACATTTTCTATGAAGTAAATACAATAACTTCTTATTTTCAAAGATGACTAAATGGCAGATTAAAAAAAAAAATACCCTGTATAAATTGCGTGTGAGGTCTCCAAGATACCAGATGAGAGATTCCAGAGGCAGAGAAAAACCCTAATCCATGCATTTTAATGGTAGAAGTGCTGCATGGACACTCTTAAGTATATTCAGCATCTAACAGTCTCATCATTTATTGTGTCTTAACCAGCGTTGCAGTTGCTGGCATTTAAGCTCTGAACCTGGTTTGGCTCATATCTACTGAAGGCAATTATTGGTTTTTTTATTAGCTAATTAATTTGAGCACTAGTTGCCTGGCTCAGCTTTTTTGTTTCACCCTGCCTGACTCCTCAAGTATCTTTCTGAAGCACTAACAATGCACCTACCCATCATGTTGTATAAGCTCTGTGGTGCAAACTGTCTTGGCATTTTCTGTATTGCTTCTTTGTAAACCGTAAGGGCATCCTGAAAAGAGAGACACAAGTGGGACAAACCATCAATGAAGCACCCATTTCAAGAGCAGTCTTTCACATATAAAGTAAAATCAAAATAGCTTCCTTCCACAAATGAAAGACTCAGAGAGAAAGAAAACACGGCAGTGTCACAAATAACAGAGATTTCACATTTCTCATTTACAGAAGTTTTACCAAATTCAGTGAAGCTTATTGACAAGAGAACATATTGGTTCCAATACTGAAACTCTTTTCCCAGGTGGAGATAGAGTGAACATTTTTTTAAACTCCTCAATGACTCACAAGTTTATAAACTTATATAAAATTCTATAGGCTTACAGAGAGTGTGGAATAACAACAAACTGCAGGCAAAAAACTTTTTAGTGAATAAGCTAAAATAAGTGACCTATAAGTAAAAGAATCATGGTCTATCACCATGTAATAACAAAACATAATCCTCAATACTGAATTCTGCTCCACAGAAAGAATGAGGTGGACTACAGTGTCAAGAAGGCCAAAATTGGATTCCCTTCACAAGCGTGCTGTGCCTTGAATTACTTGATCACACATTTATGATTCATTCAGCACTTAGGACACTTACTGGTGAGTCTGTTAGCTCTGCATCATTTTCTATATCATCTCATCAGATACTCACAGTTTGTGAAGGCTGAGATAGGGTTGAAAAAAATCTAAGCGCATGATCAAATCAAGCTTGGGTCAAACTACAATGAGCACGAGGCAGAAATCTGATGGTTTATATTCTTAGTCCCTTCCACTTCCCAGCTATTGCACTTCACTCTACACTCTACTGTCGTTCAGACAATATGTTGCTTTTCTTTTATCTTTATGGATGTATTAGTTGTCTGTGTTTTAACAAATCAGTAACGGCCACATGACAGAGCTGGATGCAGCAGATAGATGACAGAAAATCCATAAAGATTGTGCGTGCCTAATCTTAAACAGCTGAGATAACAGCCATGGTCAGAAAGAGTAATATGGATCAAAACCACGTGTAACTCCTGTTCTGAAGTATCCCTTGCAATGCAAAGGGAGAACGGCTTTCTTTCAAATACTGCGAAAGGTCAAAACTCAAGCAAATGGTCAGTGTTAGTAATTTCATCAGGGAGAATGGAGAGGAACCACAACCACCACACTTTGTGATTTGCACAGGTAAATTAGGTGGTATAGATTGGGGCAGGTATAGTCACATTAAAAATATCCAACCCACTTTACCACATATGTCAGTATCTGAAAACAGCACATAATAGGACGCTTTTAATCACTGAATTGTTCAACTAAGTCTTATTTTTAGAGACTCAAATGCAAACATAATTGCATTTTTTTAACTAAAGATGAACTTACTGTTTTTAACTTTGAATTAAATTGGCTAGTCTGTAGTCAGTCTATATGCTTTGCATACCAGCCATGGTGACAAAGTCAAAATGAATGAATTAAAACATACCAGATGTGACATTGCTAATGACGACTCTGACATCAGAACAAACTAATTAATATCATTACATCTGTGACTGAAGAGAATAAATATTTTCTCTAGAGAATGCTCATCTTCATTTGGTGAAATTCAAACAGTTTGTGCCTGTCATGTATTTTGAATGTCTGGATGGAAGCAACAGGTATTTATGATATTGTAGATAAATCTGGAGTCTTACCTCATAGTGTCCTTGCTCATGAAAAAGTTTCCCTAAGTTATAAAGACAACTAGTAACAGAGCTTTTATGAGCATGAGGATCTTTCAAATTTTCATCAGGGATTTCTGAACACTTCAGGAAAGTCCTCCTGGCTTCCTCCGTCTTTCCTTGGTTCATCAGGATGATACCAGTATTTAAATAGGCAGCTGTAAAGAATGAAAAAATGTTATCTTTTAATGAGGTTCCATTATGTTTTATCTAATCTTTGATTTACTTCAAAGTAATATCTGAAAGAGATCCCATGGTTATATAATTTGGCTTTTTTTGTAAGATAGATCAATCACTAGCATAAAGAGGAACATATAAGAGGTAAAAGTTCAGAGACAAGGAAAGACTATAAAGACTGAGGAAGGAGGGAAAGGAACACTGGTTAGGCAGGGTGCTCCATTTTGTTCCTAACTGTATCAAGCATACAGTGTCATTCTTTGAAATGTTACAAAAATATATATGTGTTTATACATATACCTGTATATGTGTGTGTGTACATATATACATATAAGTTTTAATACTTAAGCTACAAAAAAGACGGCAATCTTAAAAAGCACATACTTAATTTTGGAGTCAATTATTTCCCATCTCCCCCACTCAAGAAAGGAAAAATGAAAGGACTTAAAAAATATTTGTATTATTTACTCACACCACATACCAAGAAAATCAGAGACTGGCTATAAGAAACAGAAAAGAAGCCTGAAAATTTGGGCAGTAGCATCTATGGGTCACCACCCCAAATCATAAGCATTTTAGGTTCTAGCAGTGCCACCCAATGTTAACTCATTATCTCTTTCTTCCCCGCACCACATTAAATGTAGTTGTTGACTAACAAACATTTGCTTTCAACTCAAAAGTGCACAATTTCATCTTTTGCTTTCTGATTGAGAAACTTCTGGAAAAAAAGAAAGTGTTATTAAAGAGCAGGAAGATGTCCTTAAAAAAACAACAGTAAATATTATTCAAACTTGTATAGTTGACATACTTACAAGCTAGTGTGGGTCTGCTACCAATTGCCAGTTTATAGTAATGCAGTGCCTCCGAAAACCTGCTATTTTCTTGAAGCAGTAATCCTCTGCATAAGGACAAAAAAAAAGGGGGGGGGGGGGGGGGCAAAAAAAAACCCCAAACAAACAAACAAAAGAGAGAGAGGGAAGTTAGTGCAAAGACTAATTTCAAAATAAATATCGAAAATAAAACTAAGGTAACAAAGAAAAATACGGTTACTGGTATTTCAGAGATACAACTCTGCATGCTACTAGCATTTCAGTGCAAAAATTATTTTGTGTGAAAACAGAATTAATTCATAGACATCAGTTGCATCCATATGGCTTTAACAAAGCAGATGTTAAATGCAGTAGTTTTGGCTTCCACGGAAACCAGGAGAATCATTTACTTAGGTGACAAAATGGTAGACCGTTTAAAGTGGGTGGAGTATGGTAGAGGTATTTGTAACTGTCATTCGTGTTTAGTCTGTCATCTTTTCTTTACTTGAAATAAGCAGATCTTTTTCAGATGCACAATAAAGTTAACCACCTAACACTTTGCACGTATTACCTAACCAGTCCTTGTTGAACAATTTTACTAGATTATTCACTGCGCAGCTAAACACTTATATCACTTCATTTTTTTTCCCCGTCTTCTTTCTGCTCCAAAGAAATTTAATAACTGAAGAGGTAACAAAAATGATACAGAATACTTCCAGTTCTCAGTTAGTTTCATAATAAATGGGCTTTAAATAAAGCTTTTAATACAGTTATAACAGTGAATTATGATTTGTACCAGCTAGCCACAAATTCATGAGAAATAAGTGGTGTGGATATCAATGACACGAATCCACAATTGTATGCTTAAATGAAGGCTCAAAGCACTATAGTGTACCTATAGTTTCAGGAGACTGCAAAAAAGCATAGATAAATATATTAAAATCACAAGGATTTAAAAATCCTTAAAAATTAGCCATTTCAGAGTGCAGACTCAGATTTTATTATGCAGAGATGGATGTCCATCTTCATATATCTCAAAGTATCCAGGAAAAAATAAATGTAGCTATTTCTTTTAGGTGGGAGAGTTATCATATCTATTCATAGTTTCCCTAACCTACAGCAATTTTACCTTCTTCTTCTATACTTTTATCTGCTGATAGCTTTTCAAGCTGCTAAGAGCTTGGACTTTTCCATCTCCAGTCTCTAATCAGAGATTTTTACTCCCCTCCAAAACCCTCAGAAAACTTCTTGTATTAAACCAGTAGACTTTGGGGGGAGAAAAGAGTAGGGTAGTTAGCTAAAGAAGTAACTACCACTGTTTTCTTCCTATTTTTGGGATAGGATTTAACAGAATGTATTTCTGTAGTATCTATCAGCACCACGTGGCCTCACTTTTGAAATTGTCTCTCAGCTAACTTTGGATTAGGTAGTAAATCACTTCTAATGTTACGTTGGTGCAAAATTAATTGTCATTTTGGTCACTGTAGACTATGATGCTTATTTTGGAATAAACTTTTATTTAACTATGTTCATACAGAATACCATTTTAAAGTGCAGAATTTCCTCTACTTGTTTACGCTTGTGGTTTTGTTTTCAGTTTATTCTTGTTCGTATTATGCTGTCAAATTAAACATGTGAAAAAAGTAAGTTTGAGTGATTTTGTTGCATCAGTTCAAAAAAGGATGTAAAGCAATGGAAACTGCCAGCAAAGTCAACCAAGCATTTGGCATGGAGACCGTCAACGAACATATAGCTTGACATTGGTTCCAAAACTTTGTAATGGAAATGAAAGCCTTGAAGATGAGGAGGCTGGCAGATGTCCTTCTGCAATAGATGACAACCAGTTGAGGGCCATTATTGAAGCACACCCATGCAAACAACTTGAGAGCTTACAGAAGAGCTAAATGACCACTGAACAGTTGTTTAACATTTGCACCAAATTGGAAATTCAAAAAAAGCTCGACAAATGGGTGCTGCATGAACTGAACAAAAAAAATCAAGAAACATCACCACTACGAAGTCTGCTCTGTACTTCCAAAACAGTAGGTTTTGAACTGTATAGATCACAACAAACCTGATCCATTTCTTGATTGAATTGTGACATATGACAAAAAATGGATTATGACAATTGATTGTGACGTGACAAAAAATAGATTCTTTATGAAAATTCATGGCATTCTGCACAGTGGCTGAATCGAGGTGCAGCATCAAAACACTTCCTCTAACTGAAGGTGCATCAAAACACACTGTTTGGTGGTCAGTAGGTGGAATCATCCAATAGAACTTCTTGAATCCTGGTAAAATCATCACAGCAGAGAAGTATTGCTAGGAAATCAACAAAACACCGCAAGAACTGCAACATTTATGTCCAACTTTAGTCAACTGCAAAGGACTAATCTTTTTCCATGACAATACCCGAGCACACGTCTGGCGAAGTTGCCCGAACAGGGCAGCTCATCCATCTTACTCACCAGACATCTATCCCAACAATTACCACACTTTTCAAGCATCTTAACTTCCTTTAAGAGAAGGTTTTCCACAACCAAGGAGCAGCTCAAAATGCCTTTGAAGAATTCATCAGTTCCAGGACTCAAGAACTATACGCTACCTAAATAGACTCGTTTCTTGTTGGAAAAAATGTCTAGATCCTAATGGTCCTTATTTTGATTAATAAATATTACTGTAAGCTGAGATACACTCCTTTAAAGTTGAAGGTTAAAAACAGTAAAAATTTTTCCAGCAATCCACTTGCACATGGCTGATTATTAGCCATGTGCTGATATTGACAGGACTTATATTTAGCTGGTACTTGCAGAAATTTGAGCAATGACGGTTCAGCATATTTTTGGCAGGACATCAAGGTTTTTAAATACTGTCAAATGTCTTTCAGGTAGCAAGAGGTATAATTGTGAATATAGTAACAACATTTTCTGAATTTTTTAGAACATGAATATTGCTTACTCTAAAAATTTTTATAGACTGTAATTATTCCAAGGAAAATTATTATTATGGTATTTTGATCAAATTTTCTACTGATAGCACTAGAAATAGTGTAAATATATATATATATAAACAAAAAAATAAATGAGTTGCATTGTCATACATTTAAGCTGCTTCTTAATTTTTGAAAAAACACCATTCTTAAACACAATTATGGGACAAACTCATCAATGAAATTCCATATTTTTGTAGTTTAATAAATAATTTCACATATTAAGAGAAGTAATACAGTAATTGGTCAACCTGAACAAAATAAATTACTTCGGTAAGTGTATGACATTTGTGCCTTTTGGATTAAACAACTTTTATTTATAATAATTATTACTGAATTAATCTTCTGTGTTCACAAGATGCTCTAATACCAGCATTCTTGACTAATTACTCAGTACTTCAGGTGTCTGGGTTTTTTCTACTCCTCTTCTGGAAGACTTTCTTTTCTTTTAAAATTCATTCCAGTAACAGACGTTCTAATTCTCTCTTTATATATGTAAAATCAAGATCCTCAAATGCAAGACTGAGTGCTGAATTTGCTATCAGGTTTGGTAGAAGAAGAAGAAGGAAATAAAAGGATATAACCTAAAAAACCTTGACAAGGCATGGAACTGCCTCTTCTTCTGGAACTGGTTCTGATTGACTGCTGGTTTTCCCTGTGGCTTCTGACAGTACAAAAACGACTAGACTTATGAGTCTCTAGTTCTAGTTTCAGATTTTAAAAAGTCAGAAAAAGGCTTGAAGGAAAATTGAAAAATAATATTTTAAGTTCAATAAAATTGACACTGAGGGGGTTATGCTTCTGAGAGATAACTGGCTTGGATGTTCACATATGAAGACATAAATAGCTGTTTAAATAGATAAAAAGATGATAAATGCTGCATTAAACTAAAATACTAGGAGAGTTTTAAGAGCAGATAAATTTCACTTCCAAGATGAAAAAAATCAGATCTGCTCTAGCAGCAAGCTCAAATAAAATGCAGGCATATTAAAAAAATATGCTCACCAACCTCTATCTAATTATTCACAAAATGCAACTGAAACTAAAACCAAACACTTCAGATTTAGCGACTGCCAAAATTAACACTGTCTGTGAAACGTTGTGCTTCTCTTTTCAGAGCTTGTATTATAATTCTGGTCTCTAACTACATTACTGCTCGCTGTTACTTCCACAGGTCTAACTGTCTCATTCACCACACAGAAGGAATATAAATGAGAAATAGTTCAATATTTGCTTCTGCCTCTACCTTTCTGCAAGCAAAACATCCACATGCTTGTAAATATTTACCTTTTGAACAAAACATGAAATAAGTTCGTTCCAGGATCAAATGACAAACTACTCTTTATATCCAAATTAGTTCCAGATAACGTGTAGGTCTTTAGGTTCTTTATTCTTTCCATTGCTGCATTTTACAGCATCTAAGCTACTCCTAAAATAAAAATACTCCTGATTTTCTGCTAAGCATTACATCTTGAGTGGCACACCTGAGGTTCTGAGAAACAGTACAGGCCCTGTTGCCACATTGCTAAATCACTGGCCTGGTCAGCAAAGACAGCAGGGCCAGTGAGGGAACAGCAGCCCAACGCCAGGGCCCTGGGAGAGGAGCAGGGATCCTGATGCCTTCTGCCAGTCGCTCCAGCAACACCGAGTTCAGTCAGCCAGTCCCAGAGTTGCCTGTGAGAGCAGCTCTCCCTGAAAATTGCTCACTGCTGTCAAGACAAAAATGAAGTGAAGAGATAAGCTCATGTGAATAATATCTGAAGGGAGCGTGTCCTTCACTACACGGTTGCAAAGAGATCATTAGAGCAAATACTACCAAAAGGCTCTGTTCAGCACTTTGAGCTTTCCAAAGAAGCTGAAGAGTTGAACTCAGTTTCCTCTGCAGTCTGTTAAGTTATATTAACAACATTTCAACAAGCTTCAACTGGACGTCTGATTATATATTCTTGCCTTCTCCTTCGGAAATAGGAGAAATATGGATTATTTTGTCACAGAAACACTTCCTTTTCCCTCATCAGAGTTGAATATTTGGAGTCTCTTTCACTTCAGGACAGAGGCTTAACAAAAAGAAAGTTTGATATGTATCCTATGTCTTATTTTCACATGCTTTAGCACTTACCACCTCCCAGCTAATACTCAAAATTGCTTCAAAAGACACTAAAATCAAAACTGAAGTGACTATAAAAACACATTAAGGGCAAAATCTGAAACAAACTTTTCTACGCCAATTCAACTACAGAATTGCAGAATGTCCTTCAAGCAAACTGACCATGGTTGTACAGAAAAGTTGTGGTATGATAAGCTGCAAACTAATAGCTGTATAATTGCCATAGTAAGGTAAGCTTGCAAAGAATGAGCTGACTAGCCACAGAATAGAGAACCATCAATAGAGGCAGATGAAATGAAACCTACAGGCTGTAACGATAAAAGCCTATGACCCTCCTTGAAGTTCTTAGCATCTGTTTGTTCAGCCCCATCTTGATAGTCCCAATTCTTTCCTTCCTTCCTTGGACAACCCAATTCCTTCCAGCTGATTGCTAGAGTTGAAGTCAAACCGGGAACGGCAGATGGAGTCTGTGCTTCTTCATCTACTGGTTTTCAAAACTTTTAGAAAAAATTAGTTCCTTTCTATAGGTCTACTCCAGGAGTAGGAGACAGTTGATTCTGTCAAGAAAGTTCCTTCTATAGTTCTAGTGGATCTGTTCTTGACACGCTTTTCCTCTTCTTATTTGCAGTTTGGCATGACAACTGCTCTTTGGAAATCACCGGCAGAGGGAATGAGAGGTAGACAAAGTATACAAAAGCAGTGATACAGTGCCAAGCATTGTATGTAAGCCAGTGGCGGAGCAAAGCAATTGGCAGGCGTTAAGTATGTACCTATCTTTTGTCGTTATAGAAACACAAAGACTTCCTTCTTCCTTATGCAAGGATGAACAAAGGAAAGTATATCCTTGAAATAAGGATGCTTGATATAGAAGAGTAAGCTCAAGTGATAAACTTGGATGAAGAGCTTAAAGTCTTCTGGCACTTTTTAATAAACTTCCTACACTTGGTAAGAATACCAAACTAACTAAATAAAAAGCCCCTCCTCCCCCCCAAAACCAAACAAAACACAGGAGCAGTTACTTCAAGTTTGCAGTTTCAAAACTTTCTTCCCCTCCAGTCCACTTCCCAGTTGTAAAGCAGATAAATTAAATTGTTAATTGAAACACACAACTTCTGTTCAAAGAAAGTTTACTGACATAATTGGGAAAACGTGAAGTCTATCACGGAGGGAAGATGGGGAAGAACTTAATAGCTCCTTTAGCCTAGTAAGACAAGTGCCATGGATTTCTTTCTAGAAATACATTTACTCAGAAAAGAAAAAGTTACTTAAACCATAGGACACAAAGCACACAATTATAAACTGACCATGAATTAATTTAGGATCAATTAGGAGACAAGTTCTAACTACCACAATAGCAAGATTCTGGAATATTTTTTTTGCCTGCATTGCTTCTAGCTAATTTTACAGAGGAGCGTGAATCATTCAGGAAATGGAGGATATGTGCTGACTTCTTGCAAGAATAGCAGAATTCAGCAAGTGACTTGGGAAGTTTCTCAGACTACTATTTATCTAACAGAAAAAAAATAATAATAATAAAAAAAGTCATAAGCAAGTCTTGGCTGTCTAGAACATATGCTCATTGCTTCTATAGAACCAGTCATTTAAATACATGCAGGAAAACATTTCCCCCTAATGAGTTCTTCGCATCCTGAATTCTTTAAGCTGCCAACTTTTACATATCATGCTTGACCAACAGCTTGAAAAATCTTCCTGTGTTCTTTCTCTGCCTTGGTTTTGAACTAAAGTCACCGAATAGTAATGACACAAAACCGTTTTGAATGACTGAAAAACAGTCACAATATACAAACAACATTTTGTCAGTTTTGTCAGTAGAAATTCTATCGTTTTTCGAGTAACATTAATTTCTTCCTGGTGTAGTCCTATTAAAGCCAGCAGATATACTTACAAAGCAAACTCCTCAGTGACTAAAGCGGCATAAATTGACCATGCACAACACACAGGAACTGTAGCTGTCATCGAGGTAAGCACGTATGTTAGTGAAACAGCTTTCAAACAAGGTACAATATTGAAATAGTTTAATCAATTTTGTTTACTGGTTCATAACACCTAATATAGAGACTATTAGCTATTATTTCGCCATGACTGCACTTCATCCATGCCTCAAGCTACATTCACCCCACTGATTTCAGGTGGGATTATCAACAAAGAACTATATTTACCTAGATTGTACGCTGGCAAAGAAAGAAATTGCAGAAAATCCTCTTTTATTCCCCATATGGATGTGTCTCCAGTGCTTTGCCTAAGGCAGCTCTTTCACTGCCATTTGCAAAACTAGTGGGTAAAAAAACAGGTATGGAAGCTACAGCAGTCCTGTACATGAAACCATTAAGCCTGGTCTTCAATTAAGGCTTCTTTGTTTTGTTTAGGGCTTTTTTTGTTGGGTTGTGTTTTTTTTTAAAAAAAGTACTTAAGCCATTTAACTGCTCCACTAAATGAGTGCTAGCCTTTTGTAAGCGTCTACAACTAGATTTCATTAACAAGAAAGCCACTCATTAAGGAACAGAACAAACAGGGAACATGTTTAATGTTTTCCAATAACATCCTGTCAGCAAATATGTAAATGGAACATAAATTCTACTTTTTCAATCAATAAGAAACCACACATACCCAAGAGTCATTAAGAGAGAATGACCATTACCTTTGCAGAATTTGCTAAGCACAGTCATACAAAACCCCATTAGCTAAATAAATAAATAAATAATAAAAATGTCAAAGCAAAACAATCACCCCCAAACCAACTTCTTGTCTTTCGGATAAGGCAGTCAAAACTCTGTCTGTTCTTCCAGTTCTAGGAAAGAGCTTTCCAAATGCAAGCAAACTGGTCAGCAAATAAAGTCCTGTCCCGTTCTCTCTTACTGGGGCGGTTCAGTAGGGATTACTACCATTTCAGCACTGCATCAAGTCTCACAGCCTCTGTTACCCTGGCAGAGGGAAGGCTGCCATAGGCAGGAAGAGTAGCACTGCTCCTGACCTCCTCCCTCCCCTGGACACTGGGCAGCGGTGTGCGGTGCCAACAGCGCTCAAAAGAGATGCCTACTCCCCCTCATGTGCCCCAGAAGGTAACACAGGTTAAAAGCTGTAGAGAACTTCTTACAAGAAACGCCTTTTACAACACGAAACGTCAATATCTCCCCTTCAGTCTGGGAGTCCAATGATATTTTTCTGATTTTATAAATGGACAAAGTTAACATAAGAACTACAAACGACCACAATTTCAAATATTGAGGCTTGTAATAGAATAGCTAGGTCACTATGTATTTCAGCTCTCAATATTACAAATAAGAACATTACTTCATGTAGGCACTACAATGGGCACTGGTGCAGAGTTCTGCACTGCAAGATACCACCAGTCACCAAAGTGACCTTTGGGTACTATCTCAAAAGCTGGTCTCACAGTACAGGAAGATTTTTTTCAAGACAATTTTTATTACATTAAGACACAAATTTCAGTCGTTGTCATTGACAGAGGAAGAACTAAATGACAAAGCAGAGATTAATTCCAAGCAGGTTTGTAACAAGTTTGCAGTCACAGCTGAGGAAAAAGAACAGTCAAATACTTAAACAGACAGAAGACTACACATCCTCTTTGCTTTTTAACTCAACATCCTGCATTGTGGAAACTTGTATGCTATCAAGGAAAAAGAATCATAACCTTGACTTGTTTCCTACTATGTGAAGTGGTGCAGCAAATTTGTCTTGGGCAGGTTCAAATACAGTTCAATACAGGTTAGTAGGTAAGCCTGCTTTTAGTGCTTTTCGTCTCTGATAGCTCAGCAAAAGACATTTTTATGCTGTCATCCTCAAAAGGCAGAAGCAGAGGAAACACAATTTCAAATGTTATATACGCTAACAACAACATACACAGAAGAACTTTGCTAATGTTGCTTTTTACCCAAGTTAATTTTTGCATATAACACACTTCTGCAATCCCAGACTTTGCAGAATTAAAATTTCGGTTACTATTGAAGACTGTATCATAAGAGAAATCTAAAACGTCCCATTTATTGATGTAAAGTTTATGGTGATTCAAACTTTGAATTTATTCAAAAACATAAAATTATTTCAATAATAAACTTGTGCACACAGCCCTATATCACTAAACGCAGAATAAGACATTCCGGGAAAGAAGCAAGGGGATGGCTGTTTGACAGACATTTATCATTTACAGGGCACTGTATATTCAAAAAAATATATAATTGAAGGTAATTAGTACCATTTTAAAGGATTATTCAATATTTATGTGAGATTCCAAAAATCCTTAAAATTGGCTGGGAAACTCAAGGTAATATAGATTACTGATACAGATGACAAAAGAATACTCTAAGCAGAGCTAGCCCTAAATACAAGTGAAATAATATATGCAAACCCTTTATTTTGATTGATAAGCCATTTCTTTTTAGGCAATAATTAGAAACAATATGAAACAATACAAAAAAACCCCATGAGCTTCAGGTAAAAATCATAAGGCAACAAAGGCTGAAAAGACAAAAAATAAAAATAGATTGGTTTTAATGTACTGAACGTTGCCTAATACGGAAGAATAAATCACTGTTTTTCTACAGTGGTACTTGACAGTATTAAAGCACATGGATTCCACTGTTTAAAAAAAAGGCATGCCAAAAAATCTCAGTTTATGCCAATTTACTGTGCTATGAAATCTAGCTGAAATCAGCAGCGTTACATAGCTTTGAGAAGCTGGCTTTGAGATTTATTTGTAAAATTACCTGTAGTACAGTCTCAAGACATCAGAGAAGTTATTTATAGAGGCAACTTTATACGTATTTTTGAAGTACAAACTGCCTTATTAAAGTCCTAGTTATACATTATCTACAGTACAAAACAGCAGCTGAAATCCTTTCTGCACTGAAATTGCTATGAAAATCACAAATTATTGCAGAATTGCCAGGAATTTACCCCCCTGAGGGTTCACGCGAATTTCAGAAAACAAGCTTACAAACAAGAATTCAAGCCCTTAGCCTGAACTCAGGCTTCCTAGATTCCACAGATCCTGTCTTCAAGACACGCTAGGTCACAAGGCATCCTGAGGTATAAGCTATGCACAAGTCCCACTTATTTGGAACTGAGAAAATGTCAACAGAACAAACCCATTTAAACTCATATCTAAAGCAGTGATGAACCATCAACTCAACATTAATGTTAGCAAGAACTCTTTTTTCTCCCCCCACCTATTTTTAATAATAATAATAATAATAATAATAATAATAATAATAATTCTGTTGGTCTCTGAAAGTTTAGGAATTTAAGGTTATCGAATCGACACATTGGAACGCTATCGGAAATTACATGTTTGGAATCAGAAAAAGCTTCAAATGGAGAACACGTAATTAAGTAATCTAAATTAATGCAGTTTGAATTGTCCTAAATGGTAAAAACAGTTGCTACCCAGAGGCATAAGGTATAACAGTTAGGAAATACATATACATCAATGAAATCAGTCATTTTTCTAACCTGTTAAATTCTCTAGATTTTAATGCTTTAATAGCCAGTTACTAAGTAAACCTCACATTTTAGTTTCTTGAAAAAGGAGACACAATCAAATGCTCCTGTTTATGCAGTTTCTCTCTTTGATTGTTACCCCTTAAAAATTGTGAGTCAGTCCTAAATTTTTTTCTCGATCAGATAGCACTTCGATTTGTTATTGCTGTGTGTGAACACTCGGCTGCATGTGCCAATTAATTTGTAACAAATACTGAGGCATAAGTGCTAAGAAAAAATAAAGAGCATGGGAGACTAATACATACGCAGGATATACAGCGGCTAAAATACAGTAATTAGAAATGACTGTAAGGGTGTGTTTTTTCTAAAGTTCTACTAAATGACTGTTTCAGTTTCAATGGCACGTACTAAAAACCTGAAACAGCAAATCTAACTGGCCTCTTGTGAGCACACTCAAGACATATTTTTCCATTACAGTATTTTGCTCCTACAGAACTCCATGCTATGGATAGGCTGAATTTGCAAGGCAGCTCCTCAGAGCTTATGCTTAAAATAATTGATTCATTTGTGGTCTCATAATATCAAAGCCCACTCCATTTATCACCTAGTTTTCATGCTGGATATGGAAGTATCCAACACAGGGAAAGACTATAAAACCCAAAAAATATGCAAGATTCTTTTTTGCATATGCATAGATATATGCATTGTGAGAAATAAAGAATAATTTGCTGATTAAACCAAAAGATACAAGGAGAAAACGGCTTTATTTGCCTTAATTCAACTATAACATGCATACTACATAGCAAAGCCTTCTTTCTGAATATACTTCCTTTACTTTCACAGCTATATGTAAGGTAACTTCATGTCCTAATATATTCCAATCAGCATTTCAGTTAAATTACTTTTATGGAAATTCAGTAGAATTTCAATAAATTTTCTATTCAATAGAAATGAAGGTTTGTTTCTGTGTAACAACGGAAAGCTGGAAAATCATCAGCTTGTTCCGAGAACAGCAAAACTACAGAAACCTGATTTATTTTACATCCCTGTATTTTTATTGCCTAATCCCCTTTCCTCTTCTTACTCTGGTATTAACTTCAGTTTCCTTCTATACAGTGAGTAAGAGACAAAAGTACTGTATGGGCGTATAAAAAAAAATTAATAGTTAATAGTTATAATAGTTAATAATTTTCATCCCCAAAATGAATGGTGTATGAGAAATTTAGGAGTGTAAATATTGTAATTTGTTTTCCTATATCCTTCATCTGGGTTCAGAAGTTATTTTTAAAGTGTAAGCAGGAGTTTCTTCCTAAAAATATGATTTTCACACATTCCATTGCCTAACAGAGACAAAAAAAATTACGTGCATAAATGTATGTGTGAAATTGTATAATTATTAAAAATACACTTAATTTGAGATATTAATTTGATTTTGGAACAGAAATGTCATCATTAAATTATTTCGAGTTTCTAGTATGCTTACCTATAAGGTAAATTAATGAAATGGTAAACTTATTCCTTGTTAAACAACGAAAAAAGAAAAAACCCTCTATTAAGGTAAACTTAATCTTCAGACATTATAAATGAACATTTTAAAATAGACTTACATGCAGAACATTATTTGTTTGCTTATTTATTTAAAGAGGTTTCCTATTTGCAGTTGGGTTTTTTGCGCACATTGTTTCTCTCACATACATACTTCTCTATTAATTTCACACTGCTACCTAATGAACAGCAGTCACTTGGATTTTACTCTCCGCATACATCATGAAACAACAACGTACAGCTACTGAAGGTGCCTGTTTCATAGCAGAGCCCTGCTTGGGTTGGGTGGGTGATGGCAGGAGGGGAAGGAAGGGTGAGCATTGGGCATGGTGAACAGTGCTGAGCAGGGAGGAGGCTCCGCCAGGACACGCGGAGAAACAGCCCCGTCCCCACTGGAGTGTGCGATAGGATTATGTTTCAGTGAGAAGCTTAGTGTGATGCTAGCTTCCGTCTTCATGATTTGGTATGTTAATGAGTTAGGAAATCTTTTTCCCTGCTGTATAATTATTTTGGTGCTTGTGGTATTTATTCTCTTACCCGTCTTCCACAGGATTCTAGTAATTAAACCTTCTTGAACCTACACTGCTCTGAAGTCAGTCACAGGAGAAAAGTATTTTGCTATTTTAATTTTCAGACCTCTGGAGTTAACAGAGAAGTACTAGCTTATGCTAGAAAGTGTTTACGCCCACTTCCCCCCACCAAGTGTTAAAATTTAAAGTGTCAGATTTAAAAAAAAAAAAAAAAAAAAAATCTAAATAACACCTCTACATTTTACCCAAGTCAGAAACAGATGGAGCGCTGCTGTTGTCTCCCCATCTATTCGTACTTTGTTCAGTGTGTGGGGTTTTTTTGCTTCTTTTAAAGCAAGAAGATTTGTAAGATTACCTTCTCCATAGCCTATACGTGAATATACGATCATGTTGACCAAGAAAAGGTCCTGTCCACCCCATAGTTTAAGGAGCATGATTAATGAAATGACTATTACAAAGCAACAGCTAACATCGTCTTCATTTCCAGCAAGTAAATCAATAGCTCCATTCATAACAAGTTTTACAGATTATCCAACTCCAGGAAAGTCACACATACTTACAAATTATAAAGCATATCAGCCATGTTGCTGCGGTAGTACAAGGCATTTCTATAGGCGCTTTCAGCTTCAGAAATCTTGCTCTGGCTCTTGAGAACATTTCCAAGGTTACCCCATGCTGTCGAGAGGAGAAAACAGTATTCAGAAAGAGCTACATTCCAATTACACATGACAGAATATCTGAGTATCAGGAAGTTCCTCGGGGAGACAAACCCCACAAAGAAACTATTTTTATGGAAGGGAAGGTTGGTTGTTTTCTTTCTGTCAGTTCCTTGGATCTCTGCATCTTACTGCGAGACTCACATTTCATAGCAGTGATTTGCATATACTCTGCATACTTACAGCTTTTGGGTGCGAAAAGGATCTTTAAGAACAAAATGTGCCTCTATGCTTTAGAAACTACTACAGCAAAGGGAAAGGATTATTTTATTTTGTATAATTTCTAAATAAAAGTCCCCAGCATGAAATGTGGAACGGATGCATCGTTATAGTTTTAGCTTTTTTTTTTAAGCCTTTCTATTCTAAATAGCAAGAAATTTTCCCAGAGTAGACACAGCTCTCACTGAAGTATGAAAATTGACAAATGATGCAGGAATTGAAAGAACAGTTAGGTAAGCAACCAGGATTAAAAGCACGCCATATGGATATAAACATACTACACAGATGACTAAAATGCTTTTTTCTACTTTGAAAACATGTACTCCTTTTCCATACAATTTATTATGTTATGCAATGTGCTTTTATATCCCATCTATAAAGGACTTGAGGTAAAAAATATCTAAGGTTCCACATGTGTTCTCTTGGCATTTTTGTTGAGTGGCACAAAAACTGCACTTACAGAAGAAACTGGAACTAATATTTTACAGAACACACAACCCCTGCTATTCACAATTTAGGAAGCTAACTTAACAGGCAACTAAACTTAATTTCAGTCTATGCACATACATGGAAAAACCCCATATTATACTTATAAATACATCAAAGTTATTTGAGAAAACAGTTCTAGATTCACAAGTACTTTTTTTGAGTAAGAACGATGGAAAGATGATGCATGTCCTTTCTACCAAACACACGATACATGGCAAACCATTCTTCCTTCCAGATGCACTAACCATAAACATTAGCTCAAGTAGCAGCTAAATTCTGCTTCCTCAGTTACTCAAGACTTTTTTTAACAGGAATTTGTATCAATCCCAAGCAATGCAAACTTTAAATGTTTTAACATAACACTACTAAAGACGTTGACAATTATTTCAGTCACATGTTTCTTCCTTCGAAAGCGCACTGCTTTCAATCTGTTGTGGTTTGCTGCAGAAGTATCCTGCCACAGGGATGGAAACAGCAGCAAGCACAGCATTTTCTTCTGAGCAGAATAAATCAATCATTGCTGGGAAAAAAATTATGGAATCCTTTTAAGATTCACAAAAATAAAATTATCTTTTTGTGCACAACACATTTTGTAAAAACAAAGAAAAAATACAATAATTCCATGAGAAAAACACTTTTGAGTCACGTATTAGCCTAGTTTTTTTATAAGACAAAAATGAATTAAAAAGTTATCTCTAAATTGACAGAAGTCACAAAAATGTTCCATCATTCTCTCATTTAATGAAATAAAGATGCTAAAAACAGTCTCAAATTCACTCAATTTTTACAATCTTTGCTAGCATACATGAGGAATTCTGAATTTATTTCCCCCTTACCTCTACCATTCTTTTTTACAAGTAGACAACATTTTTGAATCAGTAATTACGGTGACTATGCAGCTTGTAAGCATTAAATTTTTAAGAAAAGCAAAGAATTTTTTAAATTCATTTGTGAAAATACACTCTGATGTTGCTTCTGCAGTACACGACCACCCCATTTCCCACAGCTGTATGAACCATATAATCTGCAGCTATAACACTTTTGTTTTCACTTGTGTCCCACAACAGAGCATTACATCAAACGACCATTTGGACTACTGATAACAATTTCCTCCTATACAGCTACTTGCTCCCAACCACTTTGAAGCTCATTAACTGAAAAGACATCTAGAAGAATGACTTGGTTCATCTTTTCAACTGTTAGACTGGAAAAAACTCTGTTAACACTCCTAGATGTTATACTTTCTGCTCTAGACTTCATTTCATCCTGTATTTGCCATTATTTAAGGGAGTTAATACACTTTTTAAGGCGATACCTTATTTTACATTCTGCAAAATAATCTGCGTCAAGTTTTTAATATCAATCAATATTTAACCTGCATTACTTAATTTGAAATGCATTCCATCTGGACTTTCATCTAAATGTGTAAAACTGTGAATAATTAAATTTATTGAAGGTGATAGACTAGGAGAAGTGATGATAGCAGAAAATGGAAAACATAAACCATGATAATCTCAAAATCTATCATTAAAATAAACATGAAAACCAAAGTCTTTTTTACTTCCCCAAATTATAAAAGCTTGGCATAAATGACCTAGTTCTGGCTGGAGATGAAGCCACATGGAACATTTTGTACACTAAATGCTTATTTGCAGAGATCCTACTCATAGCCCTAGAAGTTACAAACGTCTATCATCTACAGCAACCACATCCTCTTCGTTGTTGGTACATGAGGGAGAGAAAGAGAGGATAGTCTACATGGAAAAGAGGCTACATCACTTATTCAAGGAACCTCACTCCTTTTTTGTCTTAAGTAGTGCAACTAACCATAGGAAAAACAAAGAATTTCAATTATTAACTACATCTCTGTCATCCATTTTCTCCATCCATATATCAAGAAAAATTTCTTCTGCAAATTGTAATAACATTGGTTTAACTATATGTGCATTCAATAACAGAAAAAAAAATTTAACTGGTCATGAAGCCACACCCCTACTAAAAACATACTGCATGACTCCAACTAAATTTCATCACTCAACTATTTTTCATCAGTACATGGTGAGAAATTAAAAATTAATATTCTCAAAGGAAAAAGAAACTAGGTCAGCAATTCTGGAATTTATAATGGATTTTCATTCCACTTATTTTTTATATATATTTTTCATACAAAATCTGTAATACCTAAAATTGCAAAAGAAAACATTTAATATTCAGAAAATGCTAAATTATATATACCACAATTTATTCTTTAATTACAAATTCAGGTTTTCCCCTATTGGAGACTCTATTCAGCCCAAGAGAAAAACCAAGCCGTGAATAACAGGAGCTTTGTAATATTTACTTTTTGCGTGCTGTTTAATTCCCTGCACACCAACTAGAACACGAAAATAGTCCCTGGTCTTTTAGGAATAATACTCCATCATAGCATAGGAACAAAGGTAACATTCACATATCTTAACACACTTACAAAACAGTCAGCCCACTGAAATTTTACTTCTTCATATACTTTTCCATAGATCATACTCAATACAAATGGACAAATTAAAATTTAAAATTTGATTTCATCATTTTGTATGCTAAGCCGCTGATGAACTGAAAAATCTAATGCTTGAGACCTCCTATACTAGTTTCATCTCTTTGCAGCAAAATAGAAGATTTTAAAGGTTAGTTGTTGGCAGTTTTAAATAAATAGCAAGAAAAAATATGTAGCGCCAAATCAGAAGATAAATAGTTCTTTAAGTGTTATCATTTTGGCCATATCAGATTAGGTTTTTATAAGACTTTAGAAGATGACATTAAGTTCCCAGGAACTTAATTGCTTTTGAAATGAAAATTAATATCACAAATTTCAGCTTCAAATTTGACATTATAAGTTTCTGTACAATCTCATAGAAACTAAGGATTAAGATTTAACAAGCTTAAAAAATACCAGGCTGGCACATTAAACATTCTCTAAGCCCCTTTATTCTGGAACAGAGCAAGATAAACAACAGTGGAGCAGGAGCAAAGTTGTCCGATCTAATCTGTCTGGATTTAAAGAGCACATCCTACTAAGGAAAACAGTTGAACTTTCATCTTGAAATTGAATTATGAAAACAAATGAGAAATTAAATGACTGTGTGCAAATATCTTTCTTTTAAATAAATCTTCCTCCTTCTACTGAATCAAAAATTATACCATACTATGCAGTGAAACAGAGATAAAACCAACAAAGTCAAGTTTCAGAGAAAAGCTCTCAGGTGGTGCAAAAGCATATATGTAGATTACTAAATCCAATAGGTAATTTAAAAAAAAAAAACAAACCCAAAAATCTTACATCATTAACAAAGGTAACCAAAAGTATTAAATAAAGATTCTCCTTCCTACCTATCACAATCGTAATCCATGCAAAACAAGACAATTAGCCATATCTATTAAGCATACCCGTTGCCCAAATATCTTTGCTGAAACAAGAACGAAAAAAAATTTTAAAAAATTCCCTATTAAATCACTGAAATATAACTTGGTAAACTTAAAAATAATATAGCAAAAATACCGTCTTTCACTGTGTGTTATGCCGAGGGGCAAACACCACCTTTTGTAAACCTTACTAGGAGCAAACATACTTGAAAACTAATGAATTAAAATATAATACTTAAAATTTTTAAAAAAACTTCACATCAATTTTGTAATACTGTTCTCACTTTACACTACCAGACAATCACAAAGTAACCTAAAAAAACAAACTAATGAATGCATCAAAAAATGTGAACGAGATTATTACTTGAGTGAAACAAACTTCTTGAACAAAGACTGAACTATTTTGGAAACAGCCAAGGCATCCATGATCAACTTGTCAGCAGTTCCAAACTAGCAACCTTAGTTCAGAGAAAAATACACATCAAGCCAAGAAAAATTCTATGATTTAGGTATTATTTACTATTCTTTAGGTTATGAAATTAATAATAGCAGTTCCAGGTTGCATTCCCCCTCTTTACAATCTTTCTGCATTTCTCCTGACGTAACTATGAAAAAGAGATGTAGGTCCAGGAAAAAAAAAAAAAAGCCTTTTTTTTTTATTTCATACTTCTTATTGCAATGACATAGTAGTTTGGGAAGTTCTGCAAGAGGTCTGTTGCAATGCTTCTATGTAATAGCTGTGAAAAAGATGCTACTGGGCAACACGTAACAAGGGACAAAAACACAAGAATCTCTAAACACTGCGAGTTCAGAAGCTGAATCCTTGATTGGAAAAACACACTAGCACAGCACAAAACCTGAATCTGATATTTGGACAAGCAACTACTTCAGAACTGTAACAATTTCTTTAGCAATGTAAATATTTGCATAGTGCTTTAACAGTGAGTAAGTAATTTTAAGAAGTATCTGTTCTACTTCAAAGTAAAAAAAAAAAAAGTTTCTAAATCCCTTTAATGCTCAGCTTCGCTAGAGAAACAGCAATTGCCTTTTTTTGTTAATTCGGAGTAGTACTGACTTCAGTCTTCCTTAAATCCCATATATGGGAAAGGACAAGAGAGGGGAGAATTATGACCAAGAACTTAGTAACCAGCTCACTTAACTTAGGTCAAATCCTTTAAAGAGAAAAGATGTGAGATTTTTAAACATATCCCACAATACTAAACTACATGAAAAGTTGCAAAGTTTTTTTTTGTCTAACTCCTGAAGGAGTTAAAATAGGCTTTTACCTGACAGGCTTTTGAAGAATATTTTTTATTTCCTTCTCCTCCATATAAAAAGGATGGAAGGAGGGAGATACCTGTACCCCTGACAAAACTGGAGTGGAAATAGAACTACGGTAATTATCAACAGCCATCAACACTTCAGAAGTGCTTTTTCTTTTATTTATTAAAGGTAATGTTGATTGGTATTAAAACACGACACATCAGGCTCACCAACAGTAAAGATCCTCCATATTCCCCTACTATTTTACGCCTAAGCCACCAGCATTCTGAACCTCATGAAAAAGTTATTTCTGCTCACCTCTTTACTTTGCAGACATTAGATTTCCAAGCTCAAAGATGATTGAGCACATGGGTCCAACAGATACTGTAAAGCTCAGAGTATCCTTTTCAAAAAGTTTGAAATTGTTGACATTCCCAGCCATTATGATTGGTAAAAGATATTTATTTAGATGATAACTGAAGGTTGAGAATTCTAATTTAATTTTTCTTAAACACTTTTTTCTCTTTCCAATACTGTCTGAAAAGTGTTTTCCATTTCCTTCTCTTCCATTCCAAGGCTTATAAGTTAATTAAAATTAATATGTGCACTTATATAAATCAGTTCTTCAGTACAGTACACTAATAATCTCTTCTGGCTCCAGAGTAAATTTTTGCATTACAGTTGGTGCAGTTTTCTGCATTCTTTTGTTATAAACGTGTTGAGTAAGAAAATCAGAGGGAAACAGAACACTATGACAGAACTGAAAACATTACAGGGAAGAAATGGTACTAATTACACTTCCCACTTTGAAAGGCTGTCAATTCTTTCAAGAAATTACATCACAATATGATATATTTTCAGTGGTTTTTTTCCTGAAATTATTTACTTAAGTAGATAGCAGTGAAATGGAATCAAATCTGAAAGAACTATAATAACTTTATGGAAAACCAGGAGTTCTTACTACTTTCTAGGTAATGCATCTGATAAAGTGATAAAAATAGCATTGGGAAGATGTCTTTGGCCTTCAACACACTGTGTGCATTAAAGGGTGACAGTTTATATGGCTCTGTCACCATAAAAGGTTTGATGAACACTAAATTAACTTCTAAAAGTTTGGATCATAAAATAAACCCAAACAGAAATAACCTCTTCTCTTTTGCTATTAGTTTTTATGTGGACTTAATTCCTGGAGCATGACAACCCAGGTTTCCAGTTTAGGGCACCTCTTGTTTTTGTTTTCTTTTTACCATCTGTTCTTAACACTTTTTCATTTTGCACTATAATTACTTCTTTATAGCTATCAGTATGAAAGTAAAAGTCCTGGATTACAAGCGGTTCACATTGCCACCCCACCCCTGGCAATATCACTACAACGTAGGCAGAGTCAAGTGCAGCAGCATGTTGTGAATCTCTCAGCTCTGCGGTAAACAAGAGCAAACAGAATATTGAATATTCTTAGAATATTTCCCTAAGAATGTTTTTCTGTTTATTCTTAGTGCCAATGCTGAATATTTCTAGATTGCATATTTCATGAACCGAACTGTTTACTTTACCAGGTATCTGAAATTCCATATTAACAGCTGAAAGCCACCTATTACCCTCTGTTGACAGGAGAGGATGTCTCCATAAAAATACACTTGCATAGAAAATGGCTTGCATAGAAAAACAATCTCTTTTTCTTATGTTCTTCAAGTTCATAACTTTAAAACAGATAGATTCCTGTCATTAGATTCAGCTACCTAAACTGGGAATTAAAAGAAGTATATTCCATTAGTTAGACGCTAATGCAGCGTAAATGCACAAAAACATCTGGAGGAATGAAGTAAAGGTAGAGAAGGAACTGTTCTTGCAATACATGTATTCTTTACATATGTAAAGAATATTTTCCCATATAATTAGTATTCTCAGAAAATGAAGGCCAAGAAAACTAAATAACATACAGTTTAGGCATTGTGGAAACATTGATATTTGTGTATGCACTTCATAATATTATATATATTCTTAACTTCTGTTACAGGGTCTTCCTTCCTAAAAAATATCTGGGAGAGTGGTCTACTTCATGAGAAATAAGTTAAAAAATTAAGAACAATGTCTGTAAATGGAAAATTCACCCTACTGAAGACAAGAAGGCTCAGATTTGCAACAAAAGTCAAAAAGTTTCCAGTATCCAAATATTCCAAATTACCTTCACTGGGTAATGCATGAAGAAAGAGCACAGCGCTAGTTACATCATTCACATGTGAAATATTATAACCATGCTATAAAGAACAACACCTTTTCCTCCTTGTCGAAAGGTTAGATTCATCAGCAGCTTATGGCTTTTTCCTTTCAAGGGTAGTACTTGATAAGGAAGAGTGGTGCTCCAGTCTTTAACATTCACATTTCATCAAGCGATCACTTTGTTCCGGAGGAGGAAAGACATTCACGAATGAAGGCACTACAGTTTTTTCCACTAAAAATTCTGAAAGCTCAGTTGCACACTCAAAAAAAAGGCAATGAGGACAGCTCAACATTTTAAATATTTTTTCTACAATACAGATCCAGTATCCCTCACAAAGATATTCAGAAGATCAATTAGATAATGTTTGCTAAGAACAGAACAGAAAAGTTCATGTGAAAGCTAAAGGTTACTACTTGAAAAGTGGAACAGACTTTGCATAAGTTCTGCATTATGGTCTGTAAAAGGTATTTCTAATTTTCCTGTTACTCCAAGGAAATAATGAGGGTTTTTTTTCAAAATATGTCATATATTTATTCATATAATTTGCAATAATTTTCCTCCAAAAACTTTACTTGTTAATAAACACATTTTGATCAAGTTACCTCATTTTCCTAACTTAAGAGCAAAAGTGCCCTGTTTCTTGTTTCCTAAGGGATAAATGGTTTATATATACCTATAATTTATGAGTTTAATCTACTTTACACATTGATTTTTTTTATATCAGTGGGTATGCGGGAATGTTGAGACAGCCTGTATTAGATTTACCACCTCCTAATTTTTATGTATTATTCTTCCTTTTAAGAATGTTATTTATATCATTTGTTCAACATTTCATTTGTTTATCAATTCCAGGGCTTTTGGAATGACAGCAGGTTAAAAGAAAAACATAACTGAAAGCTACGCAGAGCTCTGAAAGCAATCCAACACCATGTCAGCACGGGTACTGAACCAACTGACTTTTGCCAGGCAGTGCTTCACTTTTATTTCTTAGTTTCGAAACCCTGATGCGAATGCGTATGAACACGAGACACTTAGTATGCTCAGCATCACTGCATGATACATTCTCTCCACTTGCTATGTTACAGATAATTAACTTCTGCTCCTCAAAGGACAGCACAGTGGCTCTGTCAGCTCAATGAACATGAGAGACGAGACTGAGCAGCTGGCAAAACGCTCTTAGGCTTCCCAATTTACTCTGTTTAGTCTAGAATACGGACTTCTTGTTCTGCCTAGGACATACTTGCAGATTTCGGCAATCCAATCAACTTTAATGAATCTAAACTCAAGTGTGCGAGGGCTCCATAATCTGGCTGAATCGTAAATACCACATTAACAGAGTCTTTAGCGAGCACCCAGAATAAAGCAAGCCATCAAAGAAAAATGATAGGTACACTCACATATTCCTGCTTCTCCTAGACGATCTGATTTACTACGTGACAGACTATTGCATAAATTTTCACCAGTTCCTTCATTTGAACTGCTACACGATCAAATAACACTTCTTTACTGGTTTTAGCTATATATCAACAATGTAAAATATTTTCAGGGTAACAGCATATGCTTAACAGCATAGCCCTCGCTCAGTTTCAGTCAGTAGACAAGTTCCAGGAGAAACATGCTTCCCAATCACTCCTCTCTCAGATGGAGGTACCAATTCACATCTTCCAGGAGTTGCCTCAGTAGCATCCCACATGAACATCCCTTCCACTTCAACAAAGGAAACAATACTCAAGACAAAGCTGTCCTCTAAACCAGATTCAGCCCATAAAGCCACTGCTTATACTGTAGAAAGATTGAAACGAGAAATCACAACCTCATCACAAGATCGCAGGCATCCATTATAAATAAATACACCAACACATACATTATTCTGGATACACAGAATCATTAAGGTTAGAAAAGACCTCTAAGATCATCCAATCCAACTGTCAGCCCAACACCACCATGTCTAATAAACAGTGTCCCGAAGCGCCATGTCTACAAGTTTTTTAACACCTCTAGTGAAGGAGGCTCCACCACTTTGCTGGGCAGCTTGTTCCAACGTTTGACCACTCTGGCACAACTTGATGTCATTTTCTCTCTCAAAGACTTTACTAAAATCCAGGTAGATAACATTCAAAGCCTTTCTCCCTTTCCTTTCAATGGAAATCCCGTTGTCAAAGGAGATAATTGCCAGAGGTTACTTCAGAGTAGTTTTTCATGACACAGCAGGTCTGGTGGAAATACTGTTTTAAGAAATTCATGCACTTATGACCCTCCACTCAGTTCTACCAGCCTGTCCCTCATGCTAAAAGGACTTTTGTAAAGAATATGATATGAATTATATTAATAAACTTATGCAGGGTAAGGAAAAAAAAATGATGGTACTTTCAGTATCTAAACAAGTCACTGTTCTAATTCACAGCTGAGTCCGATCACATCCTTGAATGCACAGCTTCATCAGCTATGCTTGCATTGCAACTGTGTAAACGCAGTAAGCCATCACTGCCAATAAAGATCCTATACCATGAAACTTTACAAGGCTCAAAAACCAACCAGTGAACAAAGCTGACCCAAAACTCTCATAAGGAATTGTATTTTTGTAGAGGTGATTGATAGATTCAAATCATTCAAGAAAGTGAGAACAGGCCAAATCAACAGAAAAATACAGGTGGAAGATGAGAACCCAGGGCACTCCAGACACCACAGGATTAACTCTGAGAAATTCTTTAGAGCACGAAATTGACTCAGGCAAGGAGGTGACCAAGTACTAAATCTGTCAAATTGTGTAATTTTAAACAGCAGGCATCATTCTAAAAAAGAATTATCTAGGCTATATTTCAAAATCATCACATGTCCCGAGTGCTGAACTGTAAGCCAGCCTCCTGCAGGAAAGGAAGGGTGCACTTAACCAACTGAAATGACAGCCTTGGTCCTCAAAGCTAAAAATAGATGGATCATGTTGGCTTCTTTCCAGGAAAAGGGAACAGAGAGGACAGTGTCCTGGGAATGTGCCAGAGGAGCCACAGGAGGGGAAATCAGTGATAAGGTTTGTCAAACTAAGAGACTCGACAAGAGCACTTAAACTATGTGTGTCAGACACTGAAAAGGCAAATTAGTGCATATCCAGGAAGCAGGCTTTTCAGGACACTTCAACTTGTATGGTTTTGTTTGTTTTGGTTTAAATCACTTACAAAGGCAAGACAGAGTCTGTGAAGCTTTGTCAGCCAATACATATCCACACTGGTACGGAAATACAGGTGGCAGGGAAGAAGATGGATCATAAAATTACTTTCTCCATCTTTTGCCAGCTGTGAAACTGAAAACACTTAAACTATTAACTAGTGTCTTTAACAGTTCATAATCCAAATATCTTCTGTGTTCTAAGAACCTAAAGAAAAGTACAGTGTGCTAGGCCATCCAAGCAAAGACAAGAAAATGACATTGAGCACTCAGTCCCTCTATTTTGTGATCTTTTTTGTAATTTAAAATAAAATTATGTCTGAGCCTTTTGTGCATACTATAACTGCATCAACAACCCTTTATTTTTTAGCATGTGTGAGGGCTGGCAATGATGACAGTCTAAGCTTGAGTGTTAATAAAACTCCCTGTTACAAAGGAATGGTACTGGAAACCATAATGCAAGATTTTTTATTTATCTATCCTGCACCGGCGTTTTACACAGCCAGAAAACATATGAAGAGGCATGTGTGTAAATTACTGTCCTGTTCACATTAAAGATTTGTTTCTCTACTAGATTTATGTAATGGGATCTCAGTGTGTACTGGTATGAAATCCATGACAGATAGGAAAATGAAGACCTGTACCCAATGGTGAAAATCATCAAGTAAAGAAAAATTTCTCACAGTTGGCACGTTTTGAAAAAAAGTAAAATAATGAAAGAATTGGATGACTATGTAATGGGTTTAAACAAACATGCTCAACTTGAGAACCAATATGGATAATCTTGTTTTCCACTAATAGTAACTCTTATCATTCAAAAAAAAATCAGGCTAGTTCCATAGAACACACTGATATGGACAGAAGGTCTGATTTTCAATCAAATTGCAAAATAAAATCTATCATTTTCTGGCAAAGAAAATACCGAACTTAATCTATTTCACTGCATATGCTACAAAAAAAACACCTTGCCAAAGCTAATCCCTCCTCGTTCAGGGTTGGGTTGTTTTTTGGTTTTTTTGCACTGTAGTTTTTAGCACAGATGAGTTTGTTGAATGATTTTGCAGAGCACATCAGGGAAGCTGAGGGAAGAAATAACAGTCTGATGAGTCCATGTCTCAAAATAGAGTAACAGAGTCAATGTCTCAAAATTGTTTATTTCTCTAAATTCTTAGTATACACAAAGGGGAAAAAAAGTCTAGCTAGTAGTTAATAACAGATTCTCTTCCTATCCCTCTGCTATTGAAGATTCACAGAATAGAGATGCTGTTGGACTGCATTCAAGAGAGAAAAAAAAAAAAAAAAAAAAAAAAAAAGATTACTATCTTAATTTCCAGTCCCAATATACATAAAGGAAGAATATTGGGCTTTCTGGTGTCTTGCTGAAGGAAAAGATATCCCACAGTGACTTGGGTTTCAGAGGAAATCACAGCACTGTTGAAGAACTGAGAACACTGTCACTGGAGAATAAATTCTCCAGACTTTGAGTTGAAGCGTAAACCACTTTATTTCAGCTCTCCAACATAGTTTAGCAAAACCAGACTGTTGTGCTGAGGCTGCCTGTGGGATGCTCAAATGCTCTAGATAATTATGGCTGCTTCCCAAACAACTTGCTAACGACCATTCCTTCTACACTTTCTAATCACCCAGGGCAGCAGTACCACCCATTTAGAGAGGTCTACAGTATTTTCAGAGTAGCCCTTTTATTTAACTTTCCAACAGTTCTATGAGGTTCACTTACTAGTTAAGCTTTCTTTTCAAAATTGTTACAAGCAGTAGACAAAAAAATTATTTCCTATTTATTTCAAGAACTCTGAAGCATTTATCCTTCAAATTCTGGTTTTGTTATGAACAAAGACAAATTTACCACAGTATATCCTTTATACAAGGTAATAATAGACTGACAGTTGGTGCTATGTCTAGTAATAATAACCAGTATGAGTTCCATAACAGAGGGAAAAACTGAAATTGAAGTGTCTTGTTCAAAGGCTAAAGAGCTCACTAGCAAAATTATAACTGGTGAATACCTAAATCTAGATGCTATGCTCATACCATTGATATTTTTAACAGTGATAATACACAAAGATTTTATGCATCATTATTAGCAGGTTTTATATTTTTAAAATCTGATTTACAGAAAACTGTGCCCCAAAATTACTTCCCCCTATAAGCCTTATTTTTCAAAAGCAGCATTTTCCACTTACAGCAATTTTAGATCTTTTACACTTTCAGAGTGATTTTTCTATTATTGAAGTCAAATGAACCAAAGGAGCAAGAAATAATTACTGTGAGAAGTGATACTTTTGGCTATGGCCTAAAGATGATGTGGAGATTTACTGACAAGATGGATACAAAAATATAATATGTGCATTAAAACATTGAAATGCAATCCCAAATGCTCAAAATATTTTGAAATGCCCAATGTAGTGTTTGTTAAAATACTCTGGTTAGGAGGAATAAAAAAAGGCTGATGAACTAGCTGTGTACCAGAGCTATTGAGAACAAAGCTCTCTGCAGGACAACCCAGCTTGTCAGTATATTATAAGAAGGCAATATTAAGCATATTCAAAGACTGTCATACCTTGAAACAGTTCTTATCCTTTTGCCTTCAGTCATCATTACTGCATACTTTTTATTTGAAGGAAATTCAGTTTCTTTAGTGAGTTTACTATAAGGTATTATAACTATTTTTCCTTGATACGCTATTAGCTGGTATTTTTATTGTCTGATGAAGAAGGGAACTAAGTAAACAAACAAACAAATAATAAAAGGTAATTATCCATGTTCCAGGGAATAAAACTGACCAAGACTGAATACTATGCCAAAGATGTGAAAAAACCCAAAGGAAGTTCTGTAGATCTGCTACAGGCACAAATATAGCAGAACGAGGCAGGAAGATCTCAAATTTCTGTTGCAAAGGAAGCAAGAGATCTAAGTATGACAGGAAAAAGGAACACTGTGGTCTAGAAGAGTATTTTAGTATTAGGATATCTTCTGAAAACATTAAGCAGAATTGAATGATTCACAGTCACAAAAACTGGGAGTAGAAGGAAGAGTCGTGTCTTAGTTTAGAGAGAAGAAAAGTGGCTCTCTATATTTGTATGAAACAACTTCTATATTCTCTGTCAATATCATGTCTTGGTCTTATTGTAGTCCACTGAGAAAAACAGAGTAATCAATGTAAGAAGCAAGATGCTAAGAATAGCATTCTTAACTCAAAGTAGAATTACAAGAGGCAATATAAACTTTAAACCACAAATGACCTGAATGATTTTGCAAGAAATATTTATTTAATTTTTAGTATTTGTGTCAATCACCTCTCAGGACCACTTAAGCAATTTGACTACAACAGCAGAGTTTTTTTAAATCAAGAAAATCAACCGTCTAGCCCCAAGTTTGCCTTCACGTAGGAGTTATTAACGATTTCTATTTTTTTCCTGCAAAACTGATTCAGGAAAGGACCAAAGCACATACTTAAGTCACACTGAGCTGCCCAAACTGTGAATATATAACATTTCATTAACACTAATATGTGACGGAACAAGGTCAAACATCTGAGCATCTGGGGCTGAAGCCAAAAGCTGTAATGCCAACTTAAATCAGTGCCACATCCAAGACAAGGCTTATCAGACCAGGTCTATATCAGGTCTATTACCACAATAATGTGGTAATACTGCTTTTAGAAGCAGCCTAGTATCTGTTTTTAGCTGTATGCTCCATTACAAAAATAATAGTCACATATATGAATGCATAGTTGGTCTACAGGTCAACTATGTCTGGGAGGGATCTTCAAAGTTTTCTTATTAATGTCATGGCAACACCAAGAGACTAACATTTCATCAGTAAATGTGACATAGTAACTAATACCTCTGCAGCAGCCCAGCAGTCTCTCTGGTTTTAAGTCTCTAAGTCTCTCTGGTTTGAACTACTTCTTTAATCAGTGTCTATAATAGTACAGCAAATATATCTGAACATCAAAGATCATTATGATGTGGACTGCAAGGTACAAAGTTGCCTGGAGGAAAAATATTACACTTTTTGAAGCCTACTTTTGAAGTACTACAGAGAAAAGTAGAGACAACATGACATAATGAGAACAGTCATTTTGTTTATCATTATAATTTTATATTAAACACAAGGTAATCATCAACACAGAATGACTCTCAGTCTAATTCAAAAAGATGTGACAGCTACCACACATTTTTAAGATTTTGTTTGGTTTTACATTTTTGGGAGGCTTCCTTCCCTATAATAGAACACTCAAAGAATGTAAGCTGTTTTACAGCAGTTGAGCTGTGCATTATGTTGAAGGCAGCACAGAGAAACATTTGCGCCCTCCCAAGCGTCAAAACACATAAACAGCCACTTCAGGATCCAAAATCCACACTAACCAATCTTGCATATTTTTTCCCTCAAGTGCTGACAAACTGTAACAAGGCAGATCACTTTAAAGATGTTTGAAATACTAATCATAACCAAAATGGGAAATGAACAGGCCCAGTAAGAGATGCAGCAAAGGCATCCCAAGTCCTCATTACAACTCCACCAGCCAAGGGCCAGCAGGTGCCTGCTGCACAGCAAGGCAGCCAGGAAATCCAGCACGTGCACGAGGCCTCAGAGGTGGCATTACCACCTTCTACTCACTGGATTCTCCTGCGGTGTTATTTCAGGGATTTTTGAGAGATAAGCCTTGCGCTGTGCTTTTGAGTATTTTTTCCACATTGTCAGTGACGGACGAGAGCAGCCCAGAGAAACATAAATTGCAGAAAGACTGTGGCTGCCTGAGGCGGGTAGGAGCTTTCTCACCTGAGGCAAAATGCTATTTCTCTGCCTGCAAGGTGCCCATGAGGGGGTCAGAAGAAAGTACTGACAAGGCACTGATGGTCCATGTCTTTATTGACTACTGAAGGTGTAGAAGCCACTGAACAACTTTGCCTGAAAGTCCCACAGCAGCAGAGATTATATTCTTATGCATATTATATTCTTGTATTCTTACTGCAACATGGAGGACCTGATTATAAACCATCACTACGTGAGATAACTCAATTTCTGAAGCAGTTGTCGTATCAGTACACAAATGCACCTGTGCTAATAGCTTGCCTCTCAAATGACCTTATTAGTACAGCACATCAGCTCAATGTTCTCGCACAGCATCCAGCCGGAGTGGCTTTCATCCTGTTAGCCAGAACACAGATGAATCTGGAACAAAACGGATCAGCTCCTTCCTTTAGAAAAATCGGTCTTAGAAGGTTTCTACTTCTTATCAGTTACCAAATAGGGAGTTTTTGAAGGGATTCCTCATTGCTTTTCATCCAAGACAGAAACAGCTCTTGTTCAGAAGCTCTTTGCAGGAGGAGAGGAAAAGCAGAACTGTGAGGGAAAGCGATCCCACTGCTCAAAAATTATCAGAAGAAAATACTCATGAGGAGGAGCGGCTGCAACTCAAGGAAAACAGAGAAACGAGGAGTAGCAGCCTCTTAACAGTCTAAAAGGAAGGAAAACACTTCATGCTACCGTTTGACTGAGCAGTCCATTGTGTCACTGTCTGAATAGCCTATTTATCACTAGCATTCATAAAACTAAAAAAAAAAAAGAGGCAAACAAAAATAAATTGTTTTTCCTACATCAACCTCATTTATTTAGCAAAGAGTATTTTGAATTGTTGATCTCCTAATGCTCTGTAGGGATTGGCAGCCAGTCTAGTCCAGTCAGGCTTGCCTGATTGTATGAGAAATAGAAAATAAAATTAGCATAGTCAAGCCAGGGATAATCTAGGAAGTATTCACAATAATGAATAGAGTTGGGTGACAGGTCGCCTTAGCTGGGAGTTTCTGATACCCAGCCTTGTTGCAATGTGTGTGGGCTAGTAAATATTCAGCAGAAGTTTAACAGGATATTTTAAGGAGATTTACAGTCAGCTCAGTGATGTCTGTATCACCACAATGACATGCTGTCTTTGCTTTCGCATATCTTAAAAGAAACTTAGTGTCAGCTTATGTGGCAGGAAACCAGGCAATCATATATACATAAGTCTGTGCATATGAGATGTGTATGATGAAAACTGTTTGCCTTTTCTTCTGGGAGCCTAATACCCAGTAGTCTAATTTCCAGACAGTGCTGCAGTCAATCCAACTATTGAACAAAAGTTAGAATTATTTTTTTTTTTAAATCACAAAAACTGGCTCAAAGCACGCAGACAACTATTAATACAGTTTAGGATACCTGGGGATCTCCAAAGACAAAAATGAAACATATATTAACTATTTAATCAAATGCACATACACTCTTTTTTTCCAAGGAATGCCAATGTTTTAATGCAAGCTTTACATCATCACTAAACAGGTAAGTCTCACAGAATCACATAATCACTCTGGTGCACTGCACTGCTGTTCAGTTATTTCTCTTCATTTCTTGCCCTCCTACTCCAGTTTTGAAAATAAGTAAAAGAAATGGGACGTGCTTGTTCACAGTTAACAGAAAGTCACTTACTGCACCAACAAGCTTAATAATTTTACCCAGGGCGAGGAAGCATATGAAGAAGAGTTACAAAATCAGACTGGGAATTGACAAGCTACTATAACGTTGCTTTGCCAGGCATCATATCTGCCAAACCTACTTTTTCACTCCCTATCAGCTCACAGTAACACCTGCATTTGCCTCTTACTATCACAGCTTTTAGACTGCGCGTGATAACTGTCTAGCCGACACCTCTGTCAGCAGACAACTTATACTGGGCTTCTGAGCAGAGAACTGGAAAAACTCAAGTGCAATACGTTCAAGCGCTGTCAAATTTTTCTTTCACAGAAAGGCAAAGCAATCAAGTTATCCCTTCTCACTTCTCATGAATTGTGAATAACGAAGGCTGAGTCAATGCCTACATTGAACTCACAGGTGGTATTTTGATCGTTCTCATATAAACTTGCTTGTGTGCCAAGAGCAGTACAGCCAGGCAGCATGGAGTTTAGGATCCCAGCTGGATCTGCTGTATATGCTGAAACCACAGAGCCACAGCTAAACACTGTTACTGATCCCTAAACTAGTTAGTTTACTGCCTGTTTGGATGTGTTTACACTAGCTGTAGTCACATTTCATTATGGCATAGATACATCCTTTGAGAAAAGTAGCTGGGCAATGTTACAAATAGCTGACATTTATACATTAACATGAAGGCATAAGTATTTGACAATATCTCTTTACAGTACCTGTATGCAGGAGGAACGACAGTCATTTCCTAGACCAAGTAACATGACCTCATTTCCTCATCTTTATTATGTAGTATTGACGTTATTTGCATGACAGGAAAAAAAACCCAGTACCTCCCTGATGCTGTCCTTTACTATTTCTAATACTTACTAGTCACATAAAACAGAACATTCGATGAACATAGGAAAAACCTTCATTAGTGTTTTAGATACCAGTCTCCAAATGGAAAACTACCAGGGTGGGGTCTGCAATACTAATAACACATGTTTAATTCTAAAATACATAAATAAGATCAATGAAAAAGAAAGTGTTGTCTTACCTTAGGGTTCATTTTCTCCACATTAATGCTAAACCTGTAACACCTAATCAAAACATATTGCTGCTTTTCCTCATTTTTAAGTAATGTACATACTACTGCAACTTAAAAGAACATTTTCTGAACTATCCTCTTCAGATACACTTGATCAAATCAGGCAATTTAAAGACAGATATGAATAAATAAAATATTCACCATAAAAAAGCAAAAATTACCTTTAGCAGGGTTTACTTTTATCCCTGACCTATACAGCATCTCTTCATTCTGCCAGTCCCCATTCCTGACAACAGTCTTGAGTCCATAGAAAGCAATTAATGCAGCAGTGGAACAAAAAACCAAGTTCTTCAGAAAGCGCTTTTGGGCTTTGACATAAAGGGCCCTGACACCTACTGTAACCAGCAGGCAGAAGCCCATACTAGGAACATACAGCACACGCTCTGCTATTACAAAGCCGACATAGAAAAATAGGTTTGTGGCAGGAACAAAGGGCACTATTAACAAAGACAGAGACAGAATGACAATGTTCTCAGTTGAAGGAAGCTGCAGTTTCTGCATTTCATGCTTTTTTATACCATTCTCTTCTTTTGATACAAAGCTTGACTTCACCTCCAGTGTCTTGTACTCCATCTCTGAGTGGCAGCTATGCCCATTAGCATTCTGCTTGCCATTCATAATAATTCTCCCATTGCATTCTCTCTCACTGCTGGAGCCCTTCAAGCTAAAGTAGGCAAGGAGGAGGAGTCCAGCATAGAAGGCCACAGTGTGTAGATTCCTCCAGTCGCTGACTGCTTTCAGAAGAGGCACAGCATCCATAGACCAGTCAAAGCTGAGGGTATCTGGGCACAGCAACAGCCAGAGGTTCTTGGTTGGCAGGTAAAAGAAGGTCAGCGTACGTGTGAGGAAACTGTCTGAGTCAGCTGCTGGGTTGTCAGAATTAGAAAAACTTGGGGGCTTGTTGCCCATCCAGTATAAACGGACACCCAGCAGTGCAGTCCCCCAAGAGGTCAACAAACCAATGCTGAAGAAGAGAGTAAAATTCTTTCTCTGGAAAAAGAAAAAAAAAAAATCGTAAACATAAATCCAATACCAGGTGTTTAATTCTGTATAATTCCAGTTCCATTTCCCCTGATTAAAGTCTCTCCTTAAACTGAGAACCAAATAAGCTTTCCAAGAATGCAAGAGAGTAAAACAGACATGGATTCCAGGTAGGAGCTGGAAGATGTAACATATTAAATACAGTGATCATTTGGAGCCTTCAGATCTGCCTACTGCTGAAAGCCTCACGTCATTTTGCATCCCACAGCAAAACAATATATATTGCTTTTTTCTTGAAGCACACCATATTAAATAAGCGCTCTGAAACCTTTCACTTCTTTATAACTGTCTAAATAATATTATGTGAAGCATGCACCTGCCGCCATACCTACCCATATAATCATGCTAGCAACTCGAAGAACCTCCACTTATTTATGGAATAACTACATTTGCCAGCTGGAGCTGCTTGTTGGGTTCCCCCAGCTGCATCCGAAACCACTTTTTTATTCAAATGCTTGCAGAAATGTACCATTTCTGCTTTAATGAGAATCAGGAAGCGAGATTTTCTCACCTACTGATGAGCTTAAGCTCTGCTCTCAATTACACGGGGACCCCTAAATGAAAACTGGTTTGAATTATTCTCTCTTTGCAGAACAATCTGTAAAAACTAAAATATGTGTATTTTTATATTTCAGTTTCTAAGATCTCTTTTGTAAGAAAAGAAAAACTATTTGCCAAATAGCTCCAGATACAGTGTAAGCACTTTGATAATTTTTCCCTCCATTGCTACAAAGAATCATTTGTCATCCTTTTCCATTTCATTAGGTCTGTTTTCTCCATCTCACACCACACATTCTTGGGATGGTTATTCAATGTTTCCTGAGGTATTCAGAAGCAGGACCTCACACCGGATTGTTTTATCATATTTCTTCCAAACAGTTCATTTTTGTCCTTTGGGGGGGCACTCTCCCCACGATATCACGAAATACAGATGATTCTGCTGTACTATTTTAGGTCGATACCATCAGGTGACTGATGTTCCAGTAACACAACATTGTCTAGTGAGCATAATTTATCTGTTTATCTCATATAAGAAATTTTTCCTTCTCATATTTCTATAGAATTTCTCCTCGTGAAGTTTAAAACATTTAATATCAGTTAGATTAATTCATTCAATTTTGAGGTAATAGGAAGAATTAATGGATGCATTAGTAGGGAACAAACAAATTTATTATGAGAATATTTATGTACTTTTATCTGAACCACCGAAAAAATTATGGCACTTTTTATACCTGAAGCAAAACCTCAGTCCACGTATTTCATTTGCTATATTAATTCAAGTTTGATTTATTAGCTTTTGTATACTTCTATATCCTGGAAATTCAACAATTTTTCGGTAATAAATCAATTGAACCCCACATCTAGACGTCATGATGAATGTATTCCCTGGAAAGCGTACTGTATCAACCTACTTATATTTGTAAGCTGGGTAGTACTTTGCAACTACCCGTAGAGGCTGTTACACCCCTGCCCGCCAGGACTGTTTAAAAGCTTTTAATGTTACAAACTCGTGCAAACTGGTCATCATCAGAAGTCCCAACTAAGTTTATATTTGGAATAAAAAGATTATTCAGATTTCATGGATTTGCACGTATATCCTCGTACAAAACCTTATGTCCCTGTTCACCTCGCCCTTCCCTTCCTTTTATTTTTCTATATGAAAATTTTCTGCCCATCCCTCTGGCTCAATTACTTTCAAACTCATTTCCTTCAAACATGCTTATAAAGAACGCTCAGATGTTAAACATGACCTTTTTTGGTCTTTTTATACACCCTTCTACAGTCTCTTAAGTGGAAGCTGCTTTGAGAGTAAGGCTGGGAAGTGGAAGATGGGGGTGAGGAGTGTTGTTTGGTTCAGTTTTTTGCTTGTTTTAATCATAAATTCAGAGCAGGTCTTTGCTGGAAGACTACATAACACTCAAAAGATAAAAACATCCCAAATAGTAACCAAGTGAAACTTCATTAACAGATGAGAAGTGAGCTTTCAGGGATTGCTTAGACTGTTGTGTTATTCTGTTAATACTTAACAACTGCAAGAAAATCTCCCTTTCCTAAAGATCTAACAATTGCGCTTTCCAATTATACACTCAGTTCACATTACCAAGTTCTTCAACAACACCGTGCTAGATTATATATTGCCATTCCTCATGGTTACTAGAGGAATCTGCTAAAAACTTTCAGATCTTCTTCATATATCATAAACCAGTAACAAGAAAAAGCTTGCCTCTCTCTTGCTTGTATGCCTAGAATGCAAACAATCTGTACCTAGAAGCTAATCAATCCTCACTGCCGGAGCAACTATTTGCAGCCTCCTTTTTAGGCTTAAATCTAAGATCTGTAAGGTCTGGATCCTCACACTTCTGGTTTCAACAAACACAACATACCTGTACACAGTATTGCGTTTCATGCTTTAACAAAACTATTCTTTTTTACACCAGTATCAAGTGAAATACCATCCACTCGTGGAGCTCAGAGATAGACAAGTAAGAGTTTTTCCACACCTGTATAACTATTTCTCATGCTGTAAAGTAATGGTTAGCTAGAGAAGAAGCTCTGGTGGATTCTTTAGCTTAATTAACCGACTACAAGAGTGGAGTGCAAATATATATATTTGTGCCTCAGGCACAAATATTTCACATCCGTCCCCAGAAACTATTTCAGACACAGGTCTTCTTAAAAGCCAGTAGCTTTACATATTTTTTAAAATTAGCTACACAATTAAATACAGCTACCAATAGCCTGTGTAACTCAGATTTCCGAGGAAGTCTTCTGGACTCAGTTTAAAACCAAGACTAAAAACGTCCCTAACACTTAAATCCTGTCATAAAAATTTAAAGTAGGATGCCTTTTTTGGGTTTTTTTTGTTTTTTGTTTTTTTTTTCTTGTTTTTGTTGTGTTGCCTTTTTTAAAAAAAATCACACAGATAATACTGTCTCAGAAGAGGAATGACAAATTCATTCCTTTTACTCCCCTCTTTCAGCACTTAAGACTTTTGCAGTTTTATTCCTCTGTACTAATATAGTCAGATAATTAGAAAGGTTTAGCTCACATTGCGGCTTTACTTTCTTCCAGGCTTTGCATAGCAAAGCAAAGAAAAAAAATGGTTATAGCAATTCATTAAAATTAAATAATATAATCAGTTTCCCAGTAGACTTTTCCCTGCAAAGAAAGTGCCTTCAATATGAACTCTGATAAGCACTTTCACTAGCGACTCCTCCTGTGAGCCTCCTGACAGCCTGTGCTCCTCTAACTGCATACATTTAGTGTAGCCCAGCAGCAGGAAGGATCCTCTGTAATGCTTGGCAGAAAGGATTTGGATTACTGTACTCATGAGCCCTAATCCAGCCCATCTGCCATATGTTTTGACACCCCCATAAATCCTCTAACCTTTCATAAGTAGTCATTTTCATCTGGGGAAAAAATGAGCACTGATTTAGATCAGATTTAAGATCTCTCCTGCCTGCTAACAGTCAAGCACCACCACTGCAATTTTAGTGTTTGTGACTACAGAAACTTTTCATCTCCCTACCAAAATCCATCTGCATGACCCACCCACATTGCACATTTTCCTCTCATTAAATCCTAATTCCTCACTACCTTATACTGCTCTTAAATAAGGCACTGCAGCAGATTTCTTGATTGGGCAGCCCCTGCCAAAGCTCAGTCATCACCTAAGCCGTATCCAAAGCATTTTCAAAAGACGCTATTTCTTTTAACCTTGTCCATTTCACAAAGCAGCATTAAAGACAGCATATAGTCAAGACAGTCCAGATATCAAAATTATCAGGGATAACCACACACAAAATATTATTTTCAGAACTCAGGAAACGCAGAATAGAAAGAAGTTAAGTCACCAGGCATTACTCAAAGAAGTTTCTTTTTCAACTTGGAGCTCCTTGACAATATGTTGGCTTGAGAACTGGGGCTTCCTAGCGAAGCAAACGTTGCCAAATCAGCCTGATGGTATCTTGTTTCCATGATAGGTAAGAGGCTCCTGGATCACTGCTCAGCCAAGTTTGAGCTGAACTAGAGTGCAAAACATACCCACACCGGGGACAAAGCTAGTTGTCACAATTCCTGCTGGGTTGTAGTACTGAACTGGAAGTGGCCTTTACTTCTCCCTCACCACCTGCCCAGTTTGTTCCTCCTTGCATGATCCACTAAATGAGGTTCACTCATTTAAATTGGTGATACAACAGCTGGTCTGTGAATTGGAACTCTGTCTATAGCTTATCCAATATTGTGACCAACTGTACACATTAAAAGCTGTTCATTTATAGCGTTATGAACCTACACAATTCTTCCTTAACAAGGAAGTCTGTGCATTCATAAAACAGCTGAAGAGCATGTGTACTTATTTTCATTGTAATTAGCAAGTAGCACAAGCTAAACAGTCCTTATTCATGTTGATTTGCCTTATTAAATATTATAAAGAATTATAAATAATGGCATTAAAAATTGCCCAAATTCTTCCTCTAAAATCTTTAAGTATTTAATATCAATCTTTAAATTTAAAAAAACAAACTGGCTAAAAAGAAAAAAAAAAAATTATAAGGACTACAAGAGAAAAGATGAATTGCACTGAGAGCAGAAACTATATGAATGATTGGAGGTAGTAGAAGAGCATAAGTGATTACATTAGCTTGACAAATCTGTGAGTATGATCAGTGCAGGCTTTCTGAGCATAAGTCTACATACCATAGAATCATGGAATGACCTGAGTTGGAACGGACCCATAAGGATCACTGAGTCCAACTCCTATCCCTGCACAGGACAATCCCAACATTCCCACCGTGTGTCTTGAGGGCACTGCCCAAATGCTTCTTCAATATTGCCAGGCTTGGTGCCATGACTGCTTCCTCTGGGTGAAGAACCTTTTCCCAATACCTAACTGAAACCTTCCCTAACACATCTTCCTGCGATTCCCTCGAGTCCTATCATAGCCAGATGTTGCACAACAATGATGACACTATGGATATCTACCCAAGGTTAATTTATCTATGAGCAAGAACTTAACATAGGAGGTTAGAAGCCCACTGGGATCAAAAGACATTCCTAAACTGCCAGACTGCTCAGGAATGCTGCCCAGCAGTGCTATTGCCAGCACATAGGTAGACAGGTGTTCCAACAGTCATACCTGCATTTTATTTAACAAGCACTGTGTCATTGGAGAAGTTTTGCAGAGAAGGGAGGCCGCTACACTTTGTGCACTAGCTAAAATGTTGAGAGCTCATTGAACATGCAGGTGGGTATGCTGGAAGGCAGAACTGGAATTCAAAATGATATTTCAAAAAAACAGATAGCTGAACATGTATATCGTAATATAATTTAATCCTGTATGAAAGGCAGGGGCAACTCGGCCTGAAGCTACACAAGTATGAGATGAGGAACAAGTAGTTGGCTCTTCTTCAGAGAAGCATCAGGGATTATCACAGATCACAAGCAACTCTTTTAAACCACTGCTAAAAGGTAAACACTGTTCTGAGACTACAGATGAAAGTAAACTCGAAGATACGTGACGTAATCCTCCCACTCTTTTCAATATTAGTAAATCCTAGAAGTGCCTGGTTCCAGCATAGAACTTTCTGAAATAAATGGAGGAACTAGAGAGAGGTCAGAGGAGGGGAATGAGATTGATCAGTGTCCAAGAAAAACACATCCCACGAGGAAAAAATGACTATAAGCTGTTTAGACATGACAGCTGCCTTCTGGTTCATAAATGACTGCTGCAAATAGGAAAGGAATATTCTGTTATCTGTATCTAAAAGATAAGAATAATAAGCTTTCCACTGCTCGATGCAGGACTGTGGTGGAAAAATCTAGCATGGATGTTGGCTCTGTGGCTTTATGCTGCCTTTAAAAATAGACTAAATTTCATGGCCAGAATGATGCACTGTACAACCCCTTGAGACAACTTTTGGGCGTAACTTTCTCTGATTGCCATAGCAGTATCATCAGCCTTTCAACTGCAAAGCAGCATATTTCTCTCTTTGTGACCTTTTCAAGTATAACCCATCCATGCTCTGGTAATTTCTGCATTCAGTACTAGAGTTTCCTGCAATCCTACTTTGTCTTAGCATTTGTTTCACTTCCCTCTAACTCAGGCAAATTGTTAGTTAATACCATCCTCACGTTCTGTTCCCCAAGTCACATTAGCATCTTCCAAACATTTCCAACATCCACCTGCGGGGAACTAAGAGTCTTCCCAACCCCCTAGTTGTGCAAATATGTAAATCCATGTCATTTTTACTAATAAAAAAACCCCCTCAATCCATAATAATGGTTTACAGTCTTCATGTATCTATCAGTTTAAAGGTGATCCCTGTCCACCTTTGTTCTTAAGATATTATCTCATCGTAGAGTATATTTCTTAAAAACCACTGTGCACAAATGCTTCTGCAAAGTAAAAAAACTAAAAAAAAGAAAAAAAAAGACAAGCAAATATTATTAAAAAACAATCTGGCACAATCAATGAATTATTTCTAACCTGGCCACCATAGTGTAAAAGCTACATTTTCTTTTTGCTACATTTCCCCTTCTGCCCTCCTCATATTCTGCATAAGCATCCTTCTAGTCACAGATACGTGCATACATGATGTTGTAAAAATAAAACACATATGAAGACAGATGTTTTGTGTTGAGAGCTTTAGTACAACATCAAATAATGTAAATATTGGTTTCTATTTGCTATAAAAATAATAACAATAATAACTCAAGCTTTCTGGTTGGTAGAATAGTGTCTTTGAAGTCAGCAATTTACACTAGTTAATGGTTATATTTCAAGCACACCAAATGAGAATGCTAACAGCAATACTGATTCAAAAAAATAGCACTATAATGTTATAACTTCTTGATAACATACAAGATACAAAACGATATTAAGGAAATAAAAAAAAGAGTAAAATTAAATAATCCAAGACAGATACTGCAAAACGAAGAGTTGGACTTGATCTTAAATGCCTTTTCCAACTTAAACGAAACAAAAAACATGCTAGAAATTTTTAAAAAACTCTTACTATCAACAGCCTAAGAAACCCAACTAACACACACAACTGCACAACATTGAGACTTGGCATTGGTCATGCAGACGCTTTCTGCAGAGCGGTTCATATAAGCTGAAAGGGAAGTAAGGGAGAATTCCATTGGTGTAAATGCTTTTGAACTACTCATCATGTACAAAGTATTGTTTAGTGGGCCCTGCTCACCTTAATGGATGGATAGGAAATTTTTCTTCCAAAGGAAATGTCATGATTTTGACCCCACTCAGTAAGTAGGACTATGTAGCCGCTCGCTGGCTCCTCTACCCTTCCATGGGATGGGGAGGAGAATTGCAAAAAAAGAGGAAAATAGTTGTGAATTGAGATAAAGACAGTTTGATAGGACAATAAAGGAAGCGAGAATAAGAATATAGATAATAAGATGCACAAAACAAGCGATGCACAATTAACTTCTTACCACCCAATGACTGATATCCAGCCCAGCCCCAAGCATCGATGCCCAAGGAGGAAACCCTGGCCCCCAGCCAACCTCCCATTTATATATAGTGCATGGTGTTATATTGTATCGAATCTCTCTGGCCACCTTGGGTCAGAGGTGGGGCTATGCTGCCTCCCAGCTTCTTGAATATCTGCTCACTGGCAGAGAATTGAAAACTGAGAAAGTCCTTGATTTCTTAGTGATAACTAAAAAAAAATTAAAAAAAAAAAAAAAATCAATGTATGATCCACACTCTCCTCAGACTAACTCTAAACCACAGTGGCTGCAAGGGAGAAAATTAACTCTGTCCCAGCTAAGCATAAGCTTTGCCTGGCAACAACTAAAACAGTAACTGTTATCAAAATTATTCTCATACTAAATCCAAAACACAGCCACTACTGTGAAGAAAATTAACTCTATCTCAGCTGAAAGCAGTACAGAAAGTCTGTTTTCCTTTGTAACAACTTACAGGCATGCTTAAAAAAAAAGGAAGCAAAGTATAAAAAGGCTCTTAAGAGCATATACTGCAATCCTACCTATAAATCTACTGCCAAAAATTATTATGGCACATTTCACATTTCCTACACTAATAAGATGGCAATAAAGGAAAATTAAACCAGAAGACTTAGTTTAATAGGCAGTGGGAGAAAAGTACTCACTATAAGGATCTATATAGACACATACATTTTAACTGACCAATGCAAACAGAAAATAATTTTATGAGCAAAAATGTCATTTAATCCCAGATTAAGCCTCTGGCAATGACTAAGCAACTTTATCAGTACAGGAGGAGGAAGCCAACAATAACCTATTTCTGTACATGGCATAAATATCAAGTTGGCTCTGGTTTTGACAGAACAACTTATCTAGGTGTGATAGAAATCCACCAGCTGGAGACCCAACAAGCTACAAAAGTCAGTTTCTACAATGGCTAAGATGCAGCATCATATGAGGGCTTTTTTTCCTTTGCCAACTGAAAAATTGAGGTGTTTGATTTATTTCATTTGTAACTTGAAAATATAGCAAAAGAATAAGCAGCAAAGTTATCTTGAAACTATATTCATAACAAAGAAAATATAGAGCAAATTTGAACACTCAATTGCAATCCTTCTAGTAAAGTTTAAACACCTACAGTATTTTCAAAGAGAAAAAAATATTTTTTTTAAAAAAAACACTCACCTTCCACACCCACCTACCCACAACATACATGTATTTATGAGGTAGTACAAGAGCATGGCGAAAAGACACTCAAAAGTAGTTCAATTGTTATGCTTGAAGTCAGTATCTTTAGAAGTAGGAATAAATTTCACAGTATCAGCCTCTTATTAGCCATTTATTTTAGACACAGTACTTATAAATGACAGCCAAAGGACATCTGTTATGGTCTGGTTGAAATCTCTGTACAATTTCTAGTTATTCGCTGCTACAATAGTATCGTGTTTCAAACAATGGGAACCACAAAAAGCTAGAGAAGCTAAAGGAAACGCAACAATGACAATTGGTTTTGGAAAGCTTTCAGAAAAGTGACTTGCAGTAAGAACTACGTACCTTCAAGATTCAAACTCTCTGCCAACAGCAGATGAAAGGTAATTCAAAGAGAATGTTAACAAGTAGTAAGTCACCACCACTGATTAAAAACTTGGTTTCCAAGTATATTGACTGGAATTCCTCTCATAATTCTAGTGAAAACAAATAGTCTGAAGCACATCTACACACCTCCTTAGTCATCTGAGTCTTGCCTCCCATGTAGCTAACCAAGTAGCTATGAAGCAATAACATTCTGGAGATATATGCCTGGATATTTGAAGAATATCCCATTGGAGTGGGGGAAAAATAAAAGAAATTAAACGAACAACCTTTGTAAGACCTGACCAGTAAGTAACGCAATCTCAGAGAAGCAAGACTGGGAAAATTAAAATTTAACAACAATTTTATTTGTTGTTCTTCTTTATTGGATCAAGTTAGTCTCTTACAGAATTAGTTATGCTCAAAAACTAATTTGAAGAAAAGAGAGCTTGCTATGTCCTATGTTAATTATTGGGGAAGTTTTTTGTATTCATTGCCTCTTGAATATATGAAATAGAAACGGTAATGAATACCTATAAGAAAACAAATAGAGAAAATAAATTAAACTTTTTGCAGGAAATAGCACTGGCTAGCTATATACATAATCACCACCCAATTATAGCATTGTGTTGCAAAGATATCACAGGAATAAAAATGCAAAAACATAAGAATATTTAGTCAATAATAAAAGCTGCAAACACTTCAAAAGAAAATTTCCTCCAAAGGACATTTGACAAAAAGAATATCCTGAATAAGATGTCCTCTACCTTGTTTCCCAACACAACATATGAACAAAAAATGTTTTTAAAAAAAATTAGTTTTATTTTTTTTCTATCCTTAGTCTAGATACCTTTTTAAGGGGTATTTAAAAGGATATTTAAGGATAGCCCTTTTGAAAATAGGAACTGCATTACAGGGGTCTGGTTCAGAGACAGTTATAGGTAAAGCAATTACCTCAGTAATGCAAATCAAATCCTTAATAATCCAAATAAAGAGAGATGAAAAATTAAGTAGAACATGGATGACAAAATTTGCTTCATATCATGGGATTGTAATTGACATATTGACTCATTACTCTCCATTAAGTTAAAGTGAAGAAATGAGGCAGTTAGCAATTTCCTATGAACAAATACCCAGCTACTTCTCAACCAAACTATTAGGGGGTGAAGTACTTGAAAGAGATCAGTCTCCGGTACTGTGAGAGGTATGCTGGAGCCCCTTAACTGATTACATTAAACTTACTTGAAAGCCTGCACAGTTCTCCTGTTTACGTTAAAGTAAGATCTTAAATAATTCCTCTTAAGCAGTGATCTGTGGTCAAATCAGTTTAACTATAAAAAAATCCAGGAAGTGAAAGGAAATGAAAAAAAAAATATATTCTTTTAGAAGACACCAAGAGATTTATTTTTTGTTAAGCACATTCAGAACTGTTATCAAACCATTTGTTTTAAATAAGTTTCTCCGTTTTCTGGATGAAACAAAGCAGGAAGAAGTAAAGCCAGTGCAAATGGAAATAATTTTGCCTGCACATACTCATTCATGCTCACACACGCACACATACAAAGAGCCTTCCTTACTAATTCCTGGTTTGAAGGCTTGCTGCATTGCAAACATGTTTCAGGTATTGATGAAGTAAACACAACAGTCTTTCCTGAGCATGGTTCATGGTGCAAACTGCCAGCCATCATGAAATTCATTCCAGTCTCATTAATGAGTGAAGTTTGGAAGCGCAGCATTTTGGAGCCATAAAAAGATGTTTTACATTGAGACTTCACTCAGTGGGAAGGCTGATGTAGAGCAGTTCTCTCCAAGTTATCACAATAGAAAGCTATTTAAAGAGTGTGGGATTTCTTCGAGAATTCAGAAAAGCTCTTTCAAGTGCAAAACACAGATTTGTAGAGATTAGCAAATAGATAGAATGCATTATAAAAAAGTTAGCAAAGTTTAGTGAACTGAACTACTTTGCCTAAGATCAGGCATTCCATAGTCCAAACAGGAAAAACTTTTGCCTTGAAGCAAGACACTGGCTGGCAAAACAGCAACCTAAGAGCAGCAAGGTAACTTTCCTCAACAAATTCAGCAGAAGGGTGTAGCACTAACCTGCCTCCTTGCAGTACTCTTTCCTTCAGGAGAGCACTCAGCATGCCACTGACTCAAATTCAATCGCACACAAACCTGAGTTCCCACTTTAATCCAGTCCAAATGAAAGCTACATCCAGCCTCCAATAATGATTTTTAAAAAATAATAACATTCAATAACCCATATGCCATAATCTTCATGCATAAATTGAGCAGGTAAGGGGTTTGCATGTCAGAAATTAATCACCTGGCTTTCAGAACACATACTGAGTTTGCTGATGAAGGATGGCAGTGTGAAGGAGAAGACAACAGAGCAGAATAAGCCTGACTTCTTAAAATCAAAAGGCAGGCACAGCTGGACTAACATTCAAATCACATTCACCGTCTAGTAAATTTAGACTATGGCTTTTTCATAATATGAGAGTTTAGAGAGCAATACTACTTTAGGAACCTCTGTTTATTTGTTTACTTATGGCTTTCACAGTGATCGGTTCCTTACTGAAAGTCACATTGTGTCAGCCCAATGGAGGGAACAGAATATGGAGGTGGAAAGCTGAAAGAAGAAGTACAACTTTGTTAAGCGTTACTGCTACCAAAGATGCCCATCAAACCATGACTTCCAAGAACTTCACTAAGACAGCTGCACTGTTGACATGAATTGTAGCAAAAAACCACACATTCCTTCTTTAGCAAACTCACCTGACAGCAGTTACAACTATTATACCTTAAGTAGTAACATTCACTTTTCTAATTCTTGAAAAAAAAAGTTCCCCTAAACACAAGATAGATCTCAGACTAAAACAATAAGTCCTTGAGTTATCATGCACAAAGAAGGATTACATGGACACAAAATTCCTTCCTAAGGCTGTCCTAAGAATGTTCATTTTACACAAGCTGCTTGTTTTCCCAGTCAGTACATAAGCCACCCAGAGATCACACTAGTAAAGCTCCAGACCCCTTACTCTTGCACTTTTCCCTTGGATGTGTGCATATCTTCAGCTCCTTGATAATCTTCAGATAGTTAAGATGAATTTCACTGCTACTCTTTTGTCTGTGCTTCAAACTATCAGCACCACTCACAGATCCACCATCAGCTCATCATTCTCCTGCCAAAAGCCCCTTCAGACTGTCTTAAACCTTCTCCGTCTCTTCTTCATGAATGGAATAGCTATCCTCAAATAGTTCCAAAAAGTGCAGATACATCAAAAGTTTTGCTCCAAGAACTATGACAAAATGCACCCAATACCACATCAAGATTCTTCTTCTGTCACCAGTTCTGACACAGACATGATGAATTAAATGAAGCAGATTGCTTAACCATCTTCTGCCTCCTCTTGCTCTAATTCTTCCCTACTGTCTCTAAATTCAGAAGTTATATTTGTAAAAGAAGCAGGAATTCGTAATGCAATCTCCTCTTCCTTCTGTTTTCTCCTTTTTCCTTGTCTTTGAACTTGCAAATATCTGCTATCGGAGTAGCTATCAGAAACTCCAGTTTGGCTAGGTCTAATCTTTTAAAATAGCCCAAACTTTGCCTATCCTGGCTTGGTACAACAGAAATAACCACAGCTCTTAGCAGGATGAAGCTGTCCTACTGCCAGCTCCCCTCCACCTGCTAAGCTATAAATATGTGCAGTTGCTAAAAAACTGTTTCCAGTGGAGACTGTAGAAGACCTAGGGAGGAAAGAGAAAAAGACTTAAAGTGGACTACTAAAACTTGCACTGAGGTGCCAAGGCTCCTATTTATTTATTTATTATATACCTCTCCGAGTGAGGCAGACGCTGTGGCATTTACACACTTTGGCATGTGAAAAGTTTACATATTATGTTCCTTTTTTTTCCAACTGCCTAATGAGGACATGACTAATTTCCATGTAATGAATTCCAAACTACCTTTTCCAAATAGAATTCTGGTTCAGGAAGAGCCAGCATGGCAAACTACCTGTAATTTTTTAGCTTTATGCATTCTGAGATGTCACAGAAAGAGACTGACCATGGTCAATTGATTTTCAAGACAGCAACTAGGCCGAAAAAAGTCAGTAGTTGTTAATCATTCGCAGTCTTCTCAACTTTGCCAATCAATGCAGCAAATACATTTCTTGACCTTGCTTAGAGAAAAAATGAGCATAACCTTTAAAAACTCGGAGTACTCAAGCATTATGGATTGATCTGGCTAACAACATTCATTGCAGTGATGAAAAATTTGACTGAAAAGGCTAACATTTTCAAATTGCCTGCCTCCAAGTTGCATTAAAATTCCTTCAGTCTGCATAGGAACATAAAAATCATTAACCAAAATACATGCAGGGCCAGAAATGACAACCTCTAAACTTTTCAGGAGTCCCTCTGAAGGGACCTTGACATTTTTCTAATTATTAAAAATTACAGCTTCCACAACTCATATAGCTACATAGGAACTAAACTGTAAAGACTAAGTTGTAGTGATATTTGTACTTCTCTGAAACAAACTGTTTCAGTATTGCTGGGTTGTTTGTCTAAGGTGATTACAGAAATTAATGTTTCTAATATTAAAACAACAAATACTACAAAAATGATAAAAACATCATAATGCTGAAATACCTAGTGATTTCATATTTTAATCACATACCAGCTTGGAAGCATCACCATCAAAGATTTGAAAGTGAAATGCCTTAAGCATGGATTCCACAGACACCAAGACTCTGGGCAAAGTTAAGTCTAGGCTAGTCTCTAAACTGACAAATATTGTTTCTTAGAAACCTTACTCCAGTCTCAAATTCACAAACTGAAGAAATAGGAAGCTGGAACTTTCCTTTCAAAACAATGTATTTTCCTTCCTTTTGCTCACTGGTTTTCCATAATAATGAAGATGCCGTCCTTTTCAAGAGAAAACCATAATTTCCACATTTCATTCTGTATTTATCTGTTACTTATATTTGTTATGACAGACACCAGCCTATACAGACACAGTCTTCCTAAAACTGCCATTTTCTTTTCTCAAAGTCGATCGATCCTGCACGCAATGCAATGATTAGGTTCCCAGTTGACAACAACAAGCATGAGTAAGCATGAATTGAGACCTTTGTTTTGGAGGAGACTTCAGCTCGGGTATGCCATTGATAAAGTAATTAATTTGGTATTATTTGAGCACATTGCTCAGAGCTCATAGTGCATACAGCAGCCCTAGCGTACTAAAGCACAAGCAGGATGAAGCACTTGGAAATCATGACAGCACAGAAGTGAAGGTGGGAAGTATATGCAGACCTGTATAGACTTTACAAGAGCTCTGCAAATAAAACTGTCAGTGTATGCCTAGAAACAACTGCTTAAGGACTTACGGATGGTATCTGCAAGCAACAGATGAACAGGACCTGAAGCTTCACCTTTTGGACTTGGGAAAATGGGATAATTTAGAATCAACCATGCCCCTGCATCCTTCTTTGTATCTTGGCCCAAGTGCTTGTGTGCAAGGTTTCCATACTTTCCCCTCAAGTATAAATGAACTGAGGTTTAAATCAACAGTTAAATTATGAAAAACATCCTCTACCACCTGCACCATACGTCCCTCAGACAAGAACGTTAACAGCTGGGTTATCAAAGAAATAACTGGAAGGCTACAAAACCCACCTCATTTTAATTTTTGTTATTCACATTCTGAAATCCCAGATTAAAAAGGCGTACATTCCTAAACACTGGCCAAAACCATGAGCTCTATGTATATTGGTTTGGGGTTTTTTTTACTGTGAAAGCAGAGATTCTCACTGGGACAGATGTTACGAGTGTATAATCCATTGCTCACAGTTTACAGTATGCGTATGTTTTGCTAAAGGGCTGTGGCTTGTCAGACAAGCACTGGGCTGACTGCTTGTCTTACCAGGCAGCTACCCACTGAGTCAAGTAGGATGTTGAAAAGGAGGAGGGAGCTCTCTCTGCGAGAACACCAGACTGGGAAATGCTGCTCCAGTGCAGGGGACAACAGGGAAAGCTGTGGGAAGCAAAGATCCATAAGGATGAGGAGACTTGAAAAAAGTAGGGAACAGGCAGAGTCAACAGGCAGACATAACCAGAAACCTACAGAAGACCTTAAAAATCCATCTAAACCAGGGAGAAATAAGAGCTTTTTGCCCTTGCAAGGACAGAAGTACACATGGACAAAACTTGCTTTCAAACACAACTGTTTGAGTATACATCACATAGAAAATCTGTTCTCTCTTTCTTTTATGAGATTCTGCTTTATTTTAATATTTGTATTAAAAAAAAAAACTATAAAACTTTTAAAGATTTTTGGCATGTTCTCTTTAAGGAAAAGGTCCAGACAGGACATAATCTCAGAGCTCTGTCTGAGACAGCCTCACCAGGCTAAGACATAAGGCTTAAAATGCCAAGAAATCCGACATACCAATTGGAACTGCATGAGGTGTCAATAAAGAATTCTTTGCATAAAGCGGTTCATCTTTGCTTTAAAAAATGTCACTCATCCTGACAGAAAGAAATCTACTGAATAAAAGAGCAATTTCTCTTTGCATTAACTTTGATTTTCCAAATGCAAAAGATCAACCAACGTACAGCATGTTTCAACTAACAGCAAAAACCTAGCATTCCTCTAAGGTCAGGAGCAAAACCAACCTAGGAGGAAATTTGGCACCACACTGGGTAAAGAAGAGAGTTAAAAGAGGTCCCAGAAAGCTGGGCCATCTTTGCCTGGGACCTAAGCTAGGGTACAGTCATGGAGTGGCTTCCTCCAGCCCAGGGCTGCAACATGAGTGCATAGGTTGTTAAGCACACTTGTTCATTATCTGCCACTTCCCCACCAGATTAAATTATTGCTTTTTAATCATTTCCTTTGAGGACAGGAACCTGATAAATAACCAATCTGGCTGTGTAGAACCCAACTTCACGAAAAAAAAAAAAAAAAAGGTACAACTAGACAGATCTTTAAGTAAATGTCTGTTTGTTTACAAGTGGTTCAGCATATCAGACAATCAGATCTAAAAACGCAAGAGTGGCAACTTGATGAGAAAGCAGGTGGTAAGGCAGCAGAAATGTGAATTAAGGTTAAGTCACTGCGGATGACCACAGAATAATGTAGGATGTATGAGGATTTTGTGGGAACCAATTTCTTCCCTGGAAAGGAACACTGATGAGGAAAAAGCATTTGAGCTTTGCTTTTCAAATGCCAGAAGTTGTTCATTTTTACCCTGAAGCTATCAAAAAACAGTACTTTATGCTAATTGACCTGTCTTCTGAGTATTTCACAACCATTTACAAAGCCAGACAGCAGCAGACCCCCAGCAGTGTAGTATCTAACCTTTTCTGATGATGCAGCTACTATTGCTTGAACATTTGCTAACTTCCTACAGAGTATTTTTTCTCTTTTATCCCACAATTGCAATTCATGTAGAATTTTTTTTTAAAACTTCATTAATGCTAAGCATGCTGTCCTTCTATAGCTATATCCCGGAATAGGCTATTTTACAGATCAGTGAAAAAGAAAAGGGTATCATTTTATGTTAAAATACAGACTTTGAAATTTTGAAAAGAAATAAAAATCCAAAAATGTAATATGGCTTGCAGAAATTCCAGCATTGTTTATCCCATGCTGACTTTCTGTGACAACGTAATCACTCGATATGAAAAGGCCTGTGAAATCAGAAGCATATTTTGAAGAAAAATATATACAGATGAAGACTTACACATATGTATGTTCAGCAAAGGAAGAGGAGACAAAATTTCAGAAATAAAGTATCTCTTAACAAAGACTATGCTGCCAACAAGTCACTTTAATACAGCAGCACAAGCATGTTTCAGTGCCATCTAGCTAATGCTCAAGGTAACTTGCATCACTACACAGAGATTTTGTTCTCTAAATATCCTTTTTTCAACAACAAAAAAAAAAAACAAATGGAAAAGTGGCAAATTGTTTTTTTCAGATCCATCAGTGTGTTGAAGCATAAAAAACTTGGATTGCTCTTGAAATACTTGAGCTTTGCTGCATTTATGCAAGGAATGTTAAAAATGTAACCCCAAACCCCTTTTTGCTGTGACTGAGTTCTTGATCTGCACAGATCCACATGAATGAGTACTTTAAATACTGTTCTTTCAAGTATAAACATATTAGGCATCATTATGCAACCATTCTGTGCAGTTCTTTTGTGTCATGCATTTATGGAAGAGTTTAGACAAATAAAAAAAAAAGAGCGACAAAGGAGGAAAATAATTTCAGCCTGTCTTAATAAATGGAAAGAGTATTTATTTCTAAAGAAAATAAATTTGTGAGAGTAAGTGAAGAACATACTTTGAAGACTGGAACACAATGCTTTAAAACCTCTGAAATTTCATTTTGCGTCCTCCATAGAATGGTTTTCCAGATAATAAGACATTTGCAGTCCTGACCATGTCATTGTGACTATGTTAACATCAACTAAAAATGTGCAAGCTCTTTCTGAAATTCAATCAAAATTCTCAAGATTAAAATAATTTGACAGTCTAACACTTCTCCCTCCATCTCAAAATAAATAGGAGGAATAAAAGAAAAAAGGGTTTTTTTGACTCAGCAAAGTGATTTTAAATCATCTAAAAAACCATAAATGAATCATAACAGCCCAGCTTTAAATCTTTCTGGCTTGAAAGTATAGCATTCAGACCTCTTCAGAACTCAACAGACAACACATACCTGCTAAGTCACACCATTGAAAATCTCAGAAAATAATAAATACAAACAAAATCATGGGTTTTTTTTCCTCTACACATTAAATGCATTTTGGACTGCAGTTAGTGAGAGCAAAATGAATACCCTCAGCAAAAAAACCATTCCCACAAATCAGCTCGTCTACTGAAAAGAAAGCCCAATTAGTTACAAAAGCATAAAGTAGAAGGTTGTGGAACATGGTACCAAGGTCAATAAATTTACTCTTCTCTTGTTACATGATCTTGCACTATTTAATCCCCTTGTCCCCATGTCCATTTTTGGTTTTTCTAACATTTAACCACAACTCTCTTCCGAGTACCTTGTAATACTTTTTACCAATAGAGTTTGTCAGGTTTCTCAAAGGGCACTGCAAAACATTTCAGGAAGGGTATTCTGAAGAACTCTCTCTGGGATAGAGACTCCTCTCCTCGCTCTTCCCACCAGCTGCCCCAGCTGAGAACTCCCTCTTTGGCAGCTGGCTGGGACACCTCTGCTGGTTGCAGATCAGTAGGGAGTAACGGAAGAGCAAGGCAGGGCAGTAGTAAGAAAGACAGGGCAGAAGGAACTTTGCAAGGACCCTGTGTGACAGGGAAACACTGCCTGAAGGGAACCTCAAAAAAAATGAGCCAATAAGTGGACCACAGATGAGGCGTTTAGAGTGGTGAAATGTTTGATAGGCTGTCCTCGTTCAGACTAGAGAAAAATTTCAGATACTGAAGGCAGAGATAGCATACTCACACAATGATTTGACAAGGACTCAGCCAGATACACTGCTAAAATAACTATTTAAGCACAATCTCATTTTTCTAGACACATAAAATCATAGAACAGTTTGGGTTGGAAGGGACCTTTAATGGACTCCACCCCCCTACAATGCACAAGGACATCTTCACCTACAAACAGACAAGCTCCAGAACACAAAGATATTTTTCATGGATTGTGGGGTTTCAGTGGTTTTGATTGTTTTGTTTGGTTCTTTTGGGGTTTTTTGTTTGTGGTTTTCTTCTTTGTTTTTTTTCTTTGGGGGGGTGGGGGAGGTGTGGTGGTAGGAAGGGGAGTATGTGTGGGGGTTTTTTAAACCATTATAATAGCAATTTTCTTTGGCTGAATAGATCAACTGTTCTTCAGGCAATCATGATAGTTTCCAACCGACAATAACTGCCAGCTTACACAAACTGATCTCTCCTTTAGTGAATTAACTGCCTTCACCGTTTCATTAACGTTAACTGCTTAGGGATAAAGCCTAAAATTTCCAGCAGAGTCCAAATAGGGTTAAAACAGCTTTGAGAAATCCAAGCTTAGGTTTTGGGGTGGATAAACAAATGAAGAATGAAGATCTCCACTTGGAGATATTTTTGGTTGGCTAATAGCCTTTCTCTTATCCGAAGTCAAAAGCTTTCCCTACGCCTTCACTGGTTCATGTGTCTGAACTGTAAACAGACTGATAAATAAAAATTACTACTTAATATACCTAACTACTGTTTCCACAGCCATAGTCACATGCCTTTTCAACAGTCTTACCCATAAAAAAGCAGTTATTTGAGGACGTGAGCAACTGACAAATCAAAGCAGTCCCAATCACTCACCCAAGCATATAACTGATCTCAATTTCCTCCCACGTTCCTGAACTGCACATAAAAGAAACCAGGTAGTGAAGAATACAAGAGCAAACTGAGTACAGTTAATGTGTAGTTGATACACAAATACTGAAAGTTACTGAATGTCTGTAAGAGTTGTACATTGTAAGGTACCATCTCTCCTCTCCCTGACCAGTCAACTGTTCTTACAGGCCAGGATCTCTGGGACAACGATAGGTCCACCTTTATACCTACACAGACAGGCACACTGCGCTTGGCCATGGAGCAACGCTCCTAGACAATTCATACAAGTGCTTTACACTGGAAACAAAGTTCAAATAGGAATATGAACCTGGAAAACTGGCAGCCCGTGGCATGGATGGGAATGTACTGCGCTGGATTAGGAATTGGTTGGATGGCCAAGCCCAAAGGGTGGTAGCGAATGGTGTCCCATCCAGCTGGCAACCAGTCACTAGTGGCGTCTCCCGGGGTTCGGTGCTGGGCCCGGTCCTGTTTAATATCTTTATTGATGATCTGGATGAGGGCATCGAGTCCTTCATCAGCAAGTTCGCAGATGACACCAAGCTGGGAGGAAGTGTCGATCTGCTAGAAGGTAGGAGGGCCCTACAGAGGGACCTTGACAGGCTGGAGAGATGGGCTGACTCCAATGGCATGAGGTTTAACAAGTCCAAATGCCAGGTCCTACACTTTGGACACAACAACCCCATGCAGAGCTATAGACTGGGTGCAGAGTGGCTGGAGAGCAGTCAGGCGGAAAGGGACTTGGGAGTGCTGGTGGACAGGAAACTCAACATGAGCCAGCAGTGCGCTCAAGTGGCAAAGAAGGCCAATGGTATCTTGGCCTGCATCAGGAACAGTGTGGCCAGCAGGACTAGAGAGGTCATCATCCCCTTATACTCGGCACTGGTCAGGCCGCACCTTGAGTACTGTGTCCAGTTCTGGGCCCCTCAGTTTAAGAAGGATGTTGAGTTGCTGGAGTGAGTCCAGAGGAGAGCGATGAGGATGGTGAAGGGGCTGGGGCACAGGCCCTATGAGAAGCGACTGAGGGAGCTGGGGTTGTTTAGCCTGGAGAAGAGGAGGCTCAAGGGAGACCTTATTGCTCTCTACAGCTACCTAAAGGGAGGTTGTGGTGAGGCAGGAGTTGGTCTCTTCTCTCAGGCGACCAGTGACAGAACGAGAGGACACGGTCTCAAGCTTCGCCAGGGGAGGTTCAGGATTGACATTAGGAAGAAATTCTTCAGTGAGAGGGTAATTGTTCATTGGAATGTGCTGCCTACGGAGGTGGTCGAGAAAATTTGGATGAGGCACTTAGTGACATGGTATAGTTGACAAGTAGGAGTAGGAGTAGGTGTAGGTGTTGGGTCATAGGTTGGACTCGATGATCTCAAAGGTCTTTTCCAACCTTACGATACCGTGATACTGTGATACTGTGAATATATACATCTCTAGGAATATAAAGCCTATTTTAGGAGTTAGCTCAGTTTTTCTTAACGTCTCACGTCTTTCTCTGATGCTAGTTTGTACAGCCATTTGGGCAACCAGAAATAGCATAAATAGTTGCTACCTTCCAAAAATTTATCATAACAGTCTGGTATCAGGGAAATGCTTTCATGAATAACTTAAAGCAATGATACACATCTTTGTATCTACATCACAGAACAAGTACTTTGTGCATGCTAAACAAGGTCCTATATGTAAGCCTAAGAAAAGTTTAACAAATAATTTTCAGAAATTATTTAGAAAGCTATCCCCCAACTCCATACAATTTTTCCACAATGACTGCAAGTCATTGGTGTGTATTAATTACACTGACACACTCACAGACACCTTCTCCTCTGCTATGCAAACCTATGAGACTAGACAACTTGTCCAATGGATTACAGTAATTGTATTAATTCCCAGACAAATACGTCTGGTGGGAATTCTGCCTGGTTTGGCAATCATTGTCCAGCTGAGGCACAGCCATCAAGTTGTCAATCATCACCTGACTGGCTTTCAGCATGCATGACCCTGCTGGGAAATGCTGGGTGGTGGTTTATCAGGTGCAGCATTTGTACAGAGAGCAAGAGGAGGGAAGCAGCAAGGGAGGCCCTGGGTAAACCTGTGGAATCTGATCTTTCACTTCGGGCACCTCCTTGGATTTTGGCCTTGCCCCAGGTGGCCAATAGTCATGCTATTTTATAGAAATCTTTTGTTAAGTAAGTGTGAGGTGTTCAGTGCAAGTTCCTAATGGATTGCACATCTGGCATAATGGGCAAACAAGACCCATGTGAGGCTACAGATCTCCAGGCCAGCAAGGAAGCCTGTACAGGTGGAAAACAACCACCTCATTAAAAGAACACCTCCATTGTGCCAAACCAAGAGAGCTACAGTGAACAATGAACTGTTGATGAGTTCTGCTAAGAGAAACATGAAGATAGAGCAGGTTTTCACACTGTTACAGTATCCACTGCAGCAGATAAAGCACAAATGAAAAACCTACCACTTAATAGCGTTTGTATCTCCTCCATAAACTACGATATCTGTATGCAAATCACCGTTGTCTATAAAGTAGGGGTTTTCCAATTTTCACAATGATATATTCACATCCATTGTAAATCGTACAACTTGGCAGAACTGATTAGAGACAGATAAAGTTAACATACATAAAAGAAGGGGAAGATGCACCACTTAATTTAACTGGCATTCCTCTTACAGCCAAGAAGGCTTAATGTAGTCTGATAAAGTAGTAGATGAGAAAAGATACTAAACGTCTCTACTGTTGGAGTTCAATTCAGAATATAAAACTACAAATTGAAAAGCTGTAATTTTACCACTAGACAAAAGGAACATATTCTTAAATTCTTCTAACACCAGGTCTTTTCTGGACACAAATTAATCTACAAAATTTTAAGGCTGGATATTCTATATATTCTTTTTCCCAATTAAGTCCTATTTGGAAAGTTTCTCATTAAAAGAATCACACAGCCAAAATAGATTAATTCCTAAAATTGCAGGTGTTTTTGAAACTTTCTATAAAGGACTCCATTCATATTTGAAACCTGAAAACCACAATACCATGCCTTTGTTTCTCCCCCTCAAATGAGAAAAACTACAAAAACTGAGCTGTGTAACTGTACGACTTCCAAAAATACACCAATGAAGTTATAGCAAACCAGCCTACAGAAATGAAGCTTTTTAGAGGATGGCTGCATATGGATATCATGGAAACAGTCTACTATTATCATTCCTAATCCACACAAAAAGAATCTAGACAGCAAGGATAACAAACTTGTCTATGGTAATACTGGCTCAGTGGTAGAGCCTGCCAGTCCGCAGGTTACCCAAAACTCCTACTCACCTTGCCACACTGAGAGTTTAACACATGTTGGTAAACATAGCACATGGCAACTATTTTAGCAAAGAATAGTAACTGATAGGGGAGAAAAACAGCAGATAGCAGATTTCTAGGGATAAAACCTAGACTTTGAGGCACTGCCCTGCAAGATAAACATTTTATTCCTTAACCTGATACATGTCTAAGATAGCTAGTTACAAGAATAGTAATCTCATTGTCTTGTCCTTTCCTAGTCACACGTCCCAGGTGAGACAAAACTTTCTTTAACCATTGAGAGAAGAACACAAAATGTTTACTTTTTTAAACTTTTTAAATATTAAAGAATTTATACTGTTGCAGACGACATTCAAGAACCATCTTCAGCAATTACAAGCATCGATTTTATTTTTAAAGAAAAAAAGAAACAAATATTCTTTGAAAGCTCTGAAGTATGCTTAGTAAACCTATAAGGGATTGAGAACATTGATTAAGTAGTTTTTATATTTGCCAGTTGGCTTAAGTGACTCAGCTCCAAACAAAAGGTGAAGTAATACTAGAAAATCTAAAGGACATTTTGACTAACTAAATACTTAAAACTTTGGCAAGAACTGATGAATCTTCCAGCTAATTGATGAGCATTTGTCTTCATATTGAGTTAAAATGACATTTTTTGTATTTGCCTACTACCCAGACCAAGTATCGAATTGGAATTCCCACTGCAAAAGCAAGTGAAAGCAAAATGTCAAGAGAAAATAACATGACATGGGTCACAGTAGACACAGATCTATAGAGATGACTAGTCTGGTGGCAATCCTTTTCCAGCATTCCCTTAAAAAACAATAAGATTGAAAACACAGCTTCAAACAAATCACATTATTTGTTTCTGAATATTTTGAATCAGGAAGGGTTTTTCTATCAGCTGATATTGTGCTACGTAAGAACAGTTTCAAATTCAGATATTCCTACAGAATACCACCTGCCTGGCAGTACCTAAGGAGTAGAAACACACACCAATACTACGTAAAATTAAAAGCTTATGTATTCCTGGAGTAGTGAGAAGGAAAGAATAAACCAAACCAAAACAAACCCCAACCAAACAAAAACTTAAGCCATCTACACACAACTACCTCGCAAGCATTAGTACTAACGAAGCCTGCTTTCCAGTGAATGTACACCTTCTGACCAGCCTCTTTGTGCCTCATATGATACAATTATTCACAACTCATAACATGCTGCTGCTGCTTGGATTTTCAGTGTCTAACAAGGTACTTCTGAGTTATTTTTCTCTCAGGGCAACTTGATGTCTCTTCTCTATTCTGAGTCCAATTTTAATCAAGCTTGTAAGCAGTCCACCTTTGAGACAATTGTTCCTCTGTCAAATTCCCTTCTCCTTGAATGATGGACACCGACGTAAATGAGTAGAAAGGTGGAGAGAAATATCAAGCATGGTAAAGTAAACTGTATGTCCTCTAAAATAAGCCTACACTAAAATACCACTACTAGTGTCTCCCAGAACACCATCTTGCTAATAATCTTGTGAGACAAAGCTTGCTAATTTTGTATCTACAGTTTAAGAGTATCAAACTTGGTTTTGTCACTTTCCAAAGAATCATATATTACGTTCTGTACTAAATTTTGATCTCTACAATTTTTATAGCTACATTGTAAATTCTAGAAATAGGCCTGGAAGTAGCATCTCCTTATTGCAGTCACAGGAGGATACTAGGAGGACAGTATAAACAACATTATTTTGTTTAAAGGGTAGGAAGAAGTTAATACTGAGATGGCTAAAAACACTGAGGTTCAAGTATTATTAGGAAGAGTTCTGAAATTAAATTCTCTCTGGAGTACAAAGCAGAACCTGAAGAATTAAAAAAGAAACATACACAGAAGGAAAAAGAGTTGCACAAATCACCTGTAACTAGCAGACATGGGTTCTAACATATTCCTATTTATTTGATTCATAACAAATCATATACTTCCAGTACGTGTCATCAGGTCTTTGTTTCTGATTTGGGTGAAGCAGGTTCCAAAATGTGTTGTGGCTTTGCCTCTCGACACAAGGGACAATGCTGCTGAACTACGTTAATCCCTTGGTTCCTGCAACCCCTTATGCCATGGGTGTGACAGCCTGATACCACCTAAAGCACTGGGCTGACCAGACTGTACTTCCCTGATTCATGCCTGGAATCTGCTACTAGCAGTCATCTGTGCAGTTACAGATTAAATGCTAAAACTGTCAGCTTAAGACTTATCTTTTCCCAATGGCTTTTCCCTAAGCCATCTCAGTGATGCAGATCTCAACAAGCTTTACTCTCGTTTAATAATTGAGAATCACCCTGAGGTCTGACACTTCATTATAAGTATACTGACTGATCTACTTTCATTAGTGATGTTACCTTCAGAGTGACAAGTTTGGTTTTTAAGTGCCAGCATACATAAAGTAGTTCATAAAACAGAAAGTAGAGGCTTTCTGTAAAAATGTATCATAACATTCACTAATTCAGAGGAATGATATTTTTCCCTTTTAGGTTTGATGGATGGAGGAAGTGAGGAAGTCTGGTGCTTCACACACATATTTTTATGACCATTTATTTAATAGGAGAGAGACATGACAGCATAACCTTCTGAGAGGTTGGTATTTTCCAGAGATACACAATAAAATGTGAAAATATGCTAAAAGCTCTCCAGCTTATTCCATGAACCCAAAATACTTGCTGTCACTCAGATGCCTACGCTTTCTAACCAGTTGCTGTTTAACATTTATCTAAACAATAAGTCAACAATAAGTAAGATTGGTCAAATGCATTTTAAATTCCTTCTTCATAACAAAACTTTTTTATTAGCCCTACAGAAAGGCATGCACAGCACTCATTCTCACTGGCAAATCTCTCTTAGACATGGTTGATAGAGATGCATTACAATCAGCAAGTGTTTCAGGCTCAGTGATTTTTTGCTACTTCATTTTCTTGCTGGAATATTAAAGATCATACATTTAGATAAGACTTCCAAATTTTCACCTCTAGGTTATCATTGATCACATTAAAACAACAACAAACTTGTGTCCTTGGGAGACTACAAAGCTCACATGAAAGTAATTGGTTGGATTTTACTAAAAGAAGACCTTCTAAGGCAAATTTACTGTCTTGGTGTGTATAAATTAACTGTGTCAATTTGGTGTGTATGACATGGCAAAAAGCAAAGGGCTATTTTGCAGAAACTAGTTGAAGAAAAGTTTTGTTTAGGTCTTTGTCCAATCTGTCGCGTGATTATGGCAGAATCTAACCAATAAGCAACTTGTACTTTCTCCTATCTCTTCTTAAGACTTACATTTTTATAGAATGTGATTCTTCTGTCAAAGCATTAAGATAAAGACAAGATCTAAAGATCTCAGACAAGTCACTACGAATTAATAAAACATTCCACTTCTATAATTTATCTACCTTTTTTCCTCCTGATTATAAACTTTTTCAATTTGATCCTGTTCCATCTTTAACTTCAAGGAATATTCCTGCAACATGGTATAAGCTCATTCTTTGCTAGAGGACATGAAAAAAAGTCCCTTCAAGCATTATATTTTTATTATTCAATTATTTAAAAATTAGCAGTCAACTCTTAGCCATCATTATGCTGAACTTGTATATTTTCTTTTCTGGTTTCCCTTACAAAAAAAAAAAAAAAAAAAAAAATTAAAGCATCTAGGCCCTGGCTTTCCACTGCTCTTGTCTGACATCTAACTTTTTTACTCCTAATTATCTCATGCAGAGAAAATTCTGAAAAGTTTTGGTTTTCAAATATTAAAATGTTATATAGCAAGGAATAACTTCATTCTTGAATTACGGAGGAATCACATAGTTATAGAATCTATTTTAAGGATGGTTTCTCCCCTGTTACAGCACACAGACATTCAGGTTGAATTCACTGATCCTCACCGTATTTAGGAAGATACGGTAGGACACTCCGTCACAACGAGCAGATTATTCCTCTTAACATTAGGTTTGTATTTTGCAACAACACCACACAAAATTTCCTTACACAACTGGATTCTGTCAAACAAATCCACTGCATTAACTAGCATTTCTTCAAACAAATTTTCATATCCGCATTTCTAATCCATTTCTGATAGAAGTCCCTAAACAGTTAGATATATCCTTATAAATTACAGGACTCTTAACCCTGTCTAATTCAATCCCAGTGGCCCTCTCTTCTGAAATAATAGTTAACAGCACAAGTCAGCAACACTTCCAAATTGTAAGCAGAAGGCAGTAAGGGCAAAGCTGTATCACCACTTTAGGTATGGTAATTATTTCTTTTACCTGAGTGAACATCTGTGATCATTCGTTTTAGATTATCATTTCTTCCAAGTAAATTCACTCTAACCTCTTAAAGGTACTCTGAAATTTCACATCATTAAGCTTAGCTCCCTCCTCCCAGTTCCAAATGCATACTGGAGCACAACAGAGCACCTATTAAAGAAACACTTGGCAACATAAAAATCAGAGCAGATGGGCAAGGTGCAAAGAGGCACAGGGGTTGAGTTTAGTAGGGCAAAACCAAAAAAAATCAGACTTTTCAGATCCCCTGTTATAATATAAGGACAACATACACAAAATAGGTACTTCTTAGTCATCTGGAAGTGTTTCCAATGACCACAAAAGATTAACTCTGTTAGCTTGACAGCTGTCATTTGTGCCTTTCACTTGTGGAATACTCAAGTCACTTAATTGCAAAATCTTCTAAAACTTCCTTAGTGCATTTCCAGTGCCTCTTATGAAATATCTACAGCCATAGACTACTGTGTAGTGTATAAGCCCCTAACAGCCTCGCTATTTGTGACAAAGTCATTTATCCCTCTGGTTTGTCTGCCATCTACCCAGGTTTTCATTCACTTGGCAACACTCTTAAGAAAACCAATATTGATTATTTTTAAAGCAAAATTGAGATGATTAGGAAATATACTAGAAGTACAGGATTCTAATTTCAAACAACAAATTTTTGAAGTCATTGGAAAGACTGTGTTTTTTTTAATTGAAAACTTTACATTTAAAAATTCGGAATTTCTAAGATGAACAAACATCCCTTCAGAAATTTACTATTAGCACAGTGTACCATCTACACACTAGATAAATGCACATCAAAATACAAATGTATCTGACTTCTAATGACTGGGAAACAAACAATAAAGCCTGAGGTGTGATTTAAACTATGAACTCAAGATTCAATGACATCATGAATTCATATTTTTCTTATTATGTTCCGTTCTCTTCATTATTTTAACTTACAATCTTTCTAAATCAAAAAATATGATTAAATTCATGTATGTACTTCCTTGACTCCCAGTTGCTCTAACTGGTTTATTATTCTTAGAACACTTCTTTACTGACAAAGTCTGCATCCTGGGTTTGTTTGGGGTTAGGTTTTTGGTGTTTTTCAGCCCCTCCTCAACGTCTTTAATGAACTTCATCCTTTTCTCTATTGCCAGCTCTGGCAACCATTAAATCATTCTGGTTTTCACTGCACTTAGGCTTCCTTTGAAGACTTATCTGCCTTTTATTTCCCTTTTACAAAAGTAATGTTGTTTGTTATTAGAAGTGTTTGTTAATTCATGAGAAAAATGCTAGTTGGGCACTAAAACATATCTCATGATCCTGGCATTTCCAATCACACACCCACTTTTATTTCATATTTATGAAGCCCCATAACAGTCTTATATTTTCTTACATTTTCTGTAACATATCAAATCTAGACGTCCCTGACAGGCAGTTCAAACAGGCTAAAGTAAATTAACTGAGATTCAGCAATAGGAGTTTTGACTTTGCATCAAGCATTTCAACGTGATCTTCAATCAAATAATTCTTCATGCATGATTTGAAAAATATCACAGCTTTTTAGAGATGGGAATAAACCAAAGACACCAAATATAAACTCCCAGATTAAGGCATATGTACAATAACCACACACTTGGATATCAGAGAAATCTTCTAGTAGAAGAATCCTCTGAAGTCCATTGCTGCTGCTAACTTCAGATGGGAAGTCCTCAGTGTCCAGTGAGGTACTAAACAGTGTCATTAATGTGGAAATTTATTAACCAGACCCGAGTGGCAACTACAGCTGCATTAACATTTCCTATCTTAAGTTGCAGTGAGTAAACATCTAGGATTTATTTACTTGTACTATGCACAACTGAAATGTTTTACCATCCATAGGACACCATATTTTCTAATAAATGAAATATTTTCTCTGTAGCCAAAAAAATCATCTTTAAATATCTGTTATTTCTCCAATAATTTGAAAAATATTGAGAGCTTTGTTGTAGATGGACTTTGAAAAATATGCATTATGTTATCAGAAAACAAAAAGCCTTTTCACCAATGGTTTGACATCTTAGATCTTATTGAACCAAAGCAATCTTCCATTTTGAGGGGACTATGTCTAGATACTCCCTCTTCAGGTCCAGTCATTTGTGGCCTATACACCAAGAAAACACGGTCAAAGAAAAATTTGTGAAGCAAATCTTGACTAAGAACTCACAAATATGTTTGTTCATTCAAAAAACGGTTAGCATTAGTCACATTAGAACTACTTCTCAAACTATTTTCATAGCCAGCAAAGACATGGCTGTTTCCCTCATACAAGCAGAGATGAACCTATGATGACTTAATCATATCATAAGGGCAGTTTCTATTAGATCAAATATCTTGAGGAACCCAAAAAAATAAAATACAGGAACAACGACTTTCGAACATGAAGCTCTGCTTCAGGGTTCAATAAAATCTTCACAGAACACTGCACCCAGAAAAGGACTACAGTCCCATGTTAAAAACATATGAGCTTCACTCTTAAGGGCAGCACATAGAGCAAGGATATAACATTCAAGTACAGGAATGATAAAATTGTGATAATGATAACTGGACATTTACACTTAATTACGATTTCACAAGGAGTCTATATTTCTGCAAGTAGCCTCTGTGTTCACAATGAACCGTACCAGACACTTAATGGCAGAATATATCAGATTACCAAAAACCAAGTATAGAAAATGTGATGTATTTCATTTTCCATAGCCACAAACATTACCAACAGGGAAAAAAAAAAAAAAGGAAAACAATTTACTTATTTGCTGTAATGCACAGAAAATTGATTTTCCTGGACGGATTCAAGAAAAAACGTAAACTATGTCATGACAGAATACCTAAATACATGTTATTTTAAAAAGCAGTTTTTGCATTTTCAGTGAGAAAATTTGTCAGCTATTTTCCTGCACGTCTTCATGATAACAGAAGTCTGTTGATGCTAAGCAGAATGGCTTTGGGACATACAAAAACATTAAGTCTACAGTGAGCTTTTGGACACGTATATTGCTTTGTAGGCTAGTATTTTGTTTTAATTTTTAAACACTGTTTTTCAAAAAAAAAAAAAAAATCTGAAGATTTCAAGTACTTTGTGTATCTCAGTAATGTAACATTTAATCAAAATACTGTAACCAAACGCAGAGGATGAAATAGCAAAGCAGACCACCTGACAGACAGACTTAAAAAGCACCCCTTGGAGGTTTGAAGCTGTCTACTACACTACAAGTAACAAATAACTGTATTAAAACATGAATTTATTACCCCAGCGAGGCAGCGTGTTCGTTGCTAACCATCACGTACCACAGAATGCAAGGTTAAACATCAAATAAGCTTTTGTAAGATTTCGCTTTTCGTTAATATGCCAAAACTTATAAGAAAACATACAAACATCTGTGTCCTACAATAAGGATAGAGGATATGTGCTGCATCCTCTGGCTAGTAAGAATAACTCTTCTGATTAACACAGGAATGGTTAGCCTGTACAGATTCCCAATTTTTGCCTTCCCTATCAAACACTCAGCTTTTCAATCAGTTCTTCAATTTCTGTCATCATTACTCACTTCTCCCTTTCTTCCTTATGCTTTAGGCAGCTAGTCCAAAGAGTTGGATTGAAATTCTTTCATTCAAATATACAAAGAAAAACAAAAGGCTTTAATTAGGATTGGTATAGACCTGAAGCTAAAAACACTGAGCATTAATGTCTTCATTAATAGACCTACTAAATCACTGCTGCTTAAGAATAAAGTTATTATTTCAGACTGAACTTATTTCTAGTAGGAAAGAGATCTAGGCCACTCAGCTATTACGTGAACGTAGGTATGTAGATATGCAGTCACAAACAAAAACAGGGCAGATATTAGTGAGGAAATTACACCGACACCTGTATCTTCATTATTTAACCTGACAATGGCAAGGGCTATTATCAGATTACCAGAGCACAGAGAAGCCATCTGGGTACTGCAGAGCCTTGGAGACCAACCTGAGATAGCAAGGACACATCAGCCTTTTTGCCACTGTGCAGTCACAGATTGCTGACAACACATCATATCATGAGCAGGGCAGTACCAAGGTAGAAAGGGTTAATTGCAAGAATCTAGAGATAATATATATATTTATATATATACACATACATATATATATTTATATATTTATATATATATATATAAAAATATACATAAAATGGTCTATGATGGAGTGAAAACAATTTTATAGACTGAAAACTGATGGATTTAAAAAATATGTGTTTTTTAAAATAGCATTTAGAAACTATACAGCTTTCAAATAATTTAATATATCAACACAGAGATAACAAAACATTAATTAATATATGAATATAGATGAATTGGGCCTTTTTTTGGTTTTTTTGTTTTTAAATTTGGGTTAAAGGTAATACCTAAATTGCAGCTGCAGGTAAAAGTGGGACTGTTTAGACATCAAGTAATCTGCCACAACTTGCAGCCAGCTCACAGTTTTGTCTTATAGTACCCCAGCATCAAGTAAGAAGCACAATTTTCATTATGTAAGACATTTTTCTTCCCCATTTTCAAACTTCAGGATTACAGATGAAATCCTGAAAATATTCAGCCTATAGCTTTGCAAAGAAGAAAGCAAATTAAAATCTTCCAAGTTAATATTTACCTCTTGATCCTTCTGATTTTGGAAAGCCTGAGATAACAGTGCTAAGTTATTTGGACTGCAGGGTGTCCATAAAAAGAGGACTCAAATAGTCAGGTCAAATCATGAGAGGTGCATATATATCTGCTTGTTCAGCTTCAAACTTCATGCGCTAATACCAATCTAGTATCAGGTAGCCAAGGAACCCACCCACTTACCTTGCCTTTAGACCCACTTTTGCAGTCTACCAAGGTCCCTTAAGTCAGTCAACTTCGAAACTTTCACATTACACCATTATCACTAAATGCTGTACAGATCTAACTTGACGTAAGAGATTCCTACCACTCAGATCTTTTACAGAAGTTAGTTGAAATAATCAGTTAATTTCCCCTTCCAAGGAGAGGTGTCACTACTACATCAAAGATGCATACACAGAAGGGAGGGAAGGTTGGTTTTAAGGAAGCATTTTGGATTTTGGTTTTGTTTGGGATGTTTTGTTTTGTTTGGGCATTTTGGTTTTGTTTGAGGTTTTTGTTTGTTTGCATTGGGGTGAGGGGTTTCATCTAGCTTGCTTAGGAAGGGGGTCATAGAGCTTTTTTCCAGGAGAGGTATACATGTATGCAAATCACTAAGAGATCAAAGAAAGTGCCAAGGAAGAAAGTTAAAAATACACAGTACGCAGGTAACTTCCATATGAATAAGATGCAAGAGGGAGCTCTGCAATGCTAGTTGAAAGGGATTTAGAACTGGGATAGAGATACATAGTTTGATTTTTTTGTTCTGGAAGAATTACACTTGTGATTTTCTTAGTAAACAAACAGGATTGCATAATCAGGGAATCGGGTACTCTCATATTCTCAGATTCATATTCTCAATCAAAATTTCCCATATAACGTCCAGTTCTTGTTTAACAGCTCAGGTCCGGAGAGGTAAAAATATATTATGGTTTAAACAAAAAAACAAAAGCAACAACAATAATCACTCTACAAAGTTGCTAATGCTGACTTCAAACAGATTTCAAATTACAAGAATCCAAAAATGCTATATAAAGTAGTCCAAAGCAGCAGGAATAAAGTTAAAAAGATTGGCATTGCTTTTATTTTAAAACTCATGAGATCTGTTCCGTGGCAGTGTTTTGCCACTTCTAATAGTGTCTTTTAAGGAGAAAAGTCTTCAAGTAAGAGATGGAACTACAATAAACGTATAGTGAAAAAATAAACTGTAAACTCACAATCCCTACTAAATAAACACTGCTGTTGATGCAAACTTCATTGTGCTCTACAGCAGAACAAGCTGTCCAGGATACTTTTAAAACAGATAGACTAAAACCTGCAAAAAATTCATCCATAACCCCCAAAGCCCTGTTTTCTGGGAGAGAAAGAATTTACAGAGACTCGATACAAATCTACGCTCTCTTTTCCCCCACTCCCTCATTGCCTTTATTAACTCAATATGCTCCCACACTCACTTTAAAGACTTTGTTGCTATGGGAATTTATTTCCATATTTTATTGTCAAGGAGAAAACCAAGATTTGGGTGATTAAATGTCACAGAAGCTCTGACTTTTGCACAACCCAATCAAATCTACAGCCTTAGAAGTAATCTCTGTATGTGTCTGAAGGTCTTACCATTCTGATTATAAAAAGGTACATATGCTCTACGTGGCATTTAAAAGCCAGTTATACAAATTCTATTTCCCTTCCTCCAAAAGCTTCCAGATAATTTTAATCTGATTTCCTCATGTGCATTTCAAATTAGTTTCCTAGAAATTTAGGAACAACAAATGTTTTGTTTGCCCCCTCCTCCTGATGTGGACTATGCTGAGCATCAAGGGATTCTTCTCTCTAAGAGACATTCAAGGTTAGTGAGGCTAGAAATTTACCTCCTAACAACTGACCCATAAAGTCAGCTATGGGATTACAAACCTGTGTTTCTTCCCTCCCCATACCTAATCTACATTACAGCTGGAAAAAGAAATACAGGCGTATGTACAAAATGTCATTCAGTTCCTCCAGTAAACATGCCAGAAAATATCTGCTGCCTTCTATCACAACTGGTGGTTTCCACTAAATATCATACGCTTGTATTTTCCTCCTTTTTAATACTGTAACTGTCTACATAGGTTAACATTTAGCATCACACAGCTTGGAAAAAGCGTGCACATAGTCATTAAATCATTACGACTTAAATAAAAGCGAGCATAAGCCAGGAAATTCAAAAGTAAACCTAATAGCAACAGAAAAGTCTCCCTCATGGCTCAGAGTTTGAGTACATTCTTGTTCCTTCAAAACACGTTATCCTAGGTCTGAAATCAGAGCTCATTCTCACATACTACAAAGGGCATGCTCTTGGGTAGGACTCTAGGAAAACGACTCTCTCTGAGAACACAGTTCTATTGAATAGACTCAGGCAACGCTTTCCAAGCACTACAGTTCTGAAACTCAGGTGACTACAGTCATGATGCTCAAAAATTCAGAAGCCTGATCTTCACATACTCTCAGCAGCGTTATCTTCCCCAAAGGTGCTGTAACACACTGCTGGGAGTCAAAACTCAGTGAATCAAGAAGCTGCATCTGCTCCCTGATCTATTTGATTCTGATTGGGAACATAATTACAGGTATTCTGACACTACAAGCACACGCCCTGACTGTTGGGAGCTTACAGTCTAGCTTGCTGTTTAGCTGTGAGTGACTAAGTGCAATGGGTTCATTCAGTAAAGCCCACAAGGAGCTACAAACATTCAGCACTTCATCAAATCAGGACATTTAGGTGCCTAAACATGACATAAGGAGGCTACTGTAAACTACTCGCGATTGAAGAATCGCATCCAAGGCACAGATATAAACTACCTCTCTGGCATTTAACAAACACGAGGGATACATACACGACGAATAAAATCATGAATGCACACATTTTAACCAAGCATAACTCCTGAAGCAAATCTACATGACAGAAATTACACTAGGAGATATTTAACTCATTAAGACACAACTTAGCTTTAGAATTGTTGTTTTTCCCATTTTGTGGCCAGTAGCCAGCCAACTAACTCATGGGAGAAGCAGAGCTACAGGGAAAAGGGGCATGACAAACAGAAAACTGAAGATGGGTTAAAACTGTTTGTATTTAACTCTCAAAGTTCACAGGTTCTAAAGTCCCCTCACCTCAGTATAAAATACTTAGAATACATTGTCAATCCCTACCAAAAAGCATGGTATTTAACTGTTCTTTGATACTGCTATTTTAAACAGGAAAATTGCCAGCTGTTAGAAAAACACAGCTTTAAAAAGCTTCTTCAATTAGAGAGCTAAAGTAATAAATAAGATGAAGAAAAAACACCTGCAAATATTCCTAATGTTCTGAAACATTTTTTACACACTATGGTAAGTTCGGTGCTTTCACTTGATTTGTTAAATACTTTGAAAACTTTAAAAGCTGGGAGAGTAACATTGTCGACTTGATATTATTTGCACAGGTTTTGTAAACTGGCAAGTCAAAGGTCCACCAATACCCTGTAATTAAACATCATGAAAACTTCACATTCTTCTTGATGTTAGTAATTGGCATGTAACTTCAGAATGAAAAATAAGTACTAACACCAACTGTGCAAAGACCCTAGAAGCTTTTTCACCCTGTGCCTCAAAAGAATTCCTTTTTAAGTCAAGGCAAAGAATGGAAGGACACAGCATACTTTGCATGCTATCATGCAGTATAAATCTTACACAAGACTGAAGACAGTGACAACCTTTCTCTAGCAAACTGAACTCTCTGTTAAACTGAAGGGTTTACATGTCTTCATAGACTCTGTAAACATGAAAATGGTTCTTATTTTACTATTTATCTATTCATTTAATAAATAAGCTTTTGCTTTTTCCATCTTTCCAGAGGAATTCTCAAATACAGTCTCCAACATATTGCTGAAGATTTCAAGTGGGCAGACAAAAGTAATGCAGATTTTCGAAGCAATTAAAGATATTACAGATTTAATATTAAAAAATAACCCATTTTTAGCCAAGTGACTTCAGCAAGACATTAAAAAAAAAAAAAAAAAAATACATTTGCTAAATTTGCCTTAGGAAGCTGTATGTTTGTCACACGTGATCTATTTCAGTGGTTTAAATCACCTCACAAAAATATTTTCAGGAAACAAAAGCTATTTATACGTATTGACATCCAATTCACTGCCACTCCACTGACATCACAGGGACCTGCAGGAGATCAGTATCTCTGAGAAGAAAGACAGCTGAGGTCAATCTTGCTTTTCTTATTTCAGGATCAAAAGGAAAAGCAGCAAGGTTCTGTGGGAACTACAGGAAATAGCAGTATTAGCTCCTTGAAATTGTCAAGAAAGAAGTAAATTGCAAAAATTTCTTTTGTCTAGGAAATATCTGCGGGGGGGGGGGGGGGGGGGGGAGCAATGGTCAAGACCATACAGGACTCGTGCTGCTGCCACCCAGCAGAGCAACGAGGAAAGCAGTAGGCTGGCTCATCCAAAAATATGAGAAATGTATGTGCAGGCACATTCATCTCAGCACTTCCACGATTTTATCCGGGTTTAAAGCTGCCAGGAAAATTAACCTCCAGCTGACCACAGCAGATGAGAGATCACAGCTAGCGAACTGGGCCCCAGCTGGCAATGGAGCTCCCAATCTTTTCCTCATCTCTTGAAATGCAAAAGGTTATGCAGCACACAAATGCAACATTTAAACAGCTTAGTGCGCTTGAATATGCATCTCTTGTTAGACAAAATGAACCTGCAAAAGGTCAGGTCATGTTTTGAAGCTGTAAATTATTTATTATTTTTAACTGAGACAAAAGTAGTCTCAAGGAAAAGTATCTTTACTAAATATCTGACTCTATGAAGTCTGTCCTGCAAGGGAATGGCTGCTTCCCTGACAGTCTGAACACTGCATTTCAGAGACATGGGACTAAGGCTAGACCATATCCATGCAGGTGTGTTTGAGAGAAATAACTTACAAAATAGCTTAATGATCACATCTGCCAAAATATTTGTGACTTTGCAGAAAATAAGCAGAAAATAAATTATCAAATTAGATTTTAAATAGCGATAAAATACTGCTGCAAAATGGCAGAACTTGTGGATGGAGAAGAGTTGAAGAAACAGCAAGACCTACTACTGCGTTGCTAATTCTGTAGAGCTCCTCAGAAGAGAAGGGTGAAACTGCAAATTTAAATCGAGTACTGTATTATTTTGACATTGCTTTCCAAAGCTTGATAGTTACAAAAGTAGCATCTTCAAAGAGTAAGGAATGCTGGAAGTGGCTTATTTCATCTTTAGAGTGTTCTCAAAAATCAGTAGCTTTACCTAATATTCAGCAGGCCCTACTTTGAGCAGGATCATACATATCGCCCACAACTAAGGCTTTTCCAAGACCATAAAAGAAAGCAGTGTTTTTATAAAACTTGTTTTGGTGGTTGACTATGTCATCCATTGAGGCCCCACGCTTACATCATTACCTTAAGTGAAATATAGGCCTCCCATAAAATTGCTTTTTACCAAACCAATACTGTTATAACAGCACAGAAGGTTAGACAATGCATCCTGCAATCCAATTTGTGGTTTGCGTTAAGCTATAGATACCAATAACTAATTCCACATGTGAGATAGACCTCCCAGAGGGAGATTTTAATTAAATAAGTGATGGGAAAAGAGAGGTTTCCTTATTTTAGTATAGCAAACCCCCCGTACTAACAATATGTTGATCTGGTAAAATGTTACCATACCATAGCAGAGGACCATTAGTAGAACATACATCTGGTATAGTTATTTCTGTAAGGCAGTTTGTACACACAAACCACACAGCAATAAATATGTTGTTATTACCATTATATTAAAAATGAGTTTTAAATGCATTTGCCTCATCTTTGTAATGGCTAATTTTGTCCAGCTCCATTCCCACTTAAAAAAAAGAAAAAAAAAGAGGACAATACGATAGCACAGTAGGGTTTATATTAGCATTGTACTAATTGGACAGACGAGTGTGTACTGCAGCGTTGATTAATGGTTCTGCTCTCAAGCTGGAGACTGCAAGTACAAAAGAATAAGGCCTCTGAATCTGCGTATTCTCCGTAATTATAAACCTGATTACAGTTCTCTGCCCTGTTTGGGTTACCCCTCCCAGCCCTACACTCTCAGGGTTTAACTTGTTCAAGTCTAGATGCTGACAGGTACAATCATTCGATACCTACGATACGTGACAACTCAATCAATCTGCATACCTGCATACTTACATTGCAAATGACTCAAGGTCCAAAATGCTGAAAAAATCAAACACAGATCTTACTTTCTTCTATAAGGAACGCTTTGCCCCAGTAGAGCACCACTTTATTTTATTATTTAATTGCTCTCATTTCAGGCAACTCATTTATGACCACAATAAATATAATTCCATCAAAATCCGCTGACTTAAAAGACAGTGAATACATTCTTGTCAGCCAGTCAGACAGCATAAAATACAGCTAACCAAATGAAATGGGGTCCAGACTGACAACTTTGCCAGCCAGAGTGAGAGCATCACAGGCAGACGGGAATACAAGACTTGGCAAAAGGAAAAAAATCAGCAGCCAAGTTCTACTGAATAACCAACAGAGATGACAGCGAAAAGAGCTGGATAGTTTAATAAGTAGCTACGATATGCATTTTTAAAGTGCTTTAAGAATACTTCTAAATAAGAGGTAATATTCATCTGCTCTGCTGGTGGTCCTGCTCTGCAGCTGCCTTGTTCAGAGACCCTGCCAGTACACTCAAATTGCACTGGGATGTTGTCATGTACTTGATTTGACAAGGTCTTGTGTAGTAACCACCATTTTGTATTTATTAGACACTCAGCCCAAATATAAGAACAAAATGGAAAAAACCCAGGCTTGTGACCCAGTGCCATCTCCTACCATCTGCTGGAGCATTTTTAAAGCTGTTCGTACCAGCTCACACTGTATTGACCATTCTGAAGGTCAGCAGTTTCACTATTCTTTAAACATAACTAGCAGTGTCTCGTTTTCCCCAGTTTCTGAAAAAACTACTAGAAGCTGAAAGCCACAGACTGGCAGCGAGCCAGCCCATGTTCTCAACCACCTCTTCCCTATAATCCTTCACTTTCTGTTCCTGCACCTCAGTTTTCCTCTCAAGTATTTGTCAGTACAACTGTCTGTAAGGCATTGATGAGGACCATATACAACTGAATTGGTTCTGGTTTAAAATACCTCCTACAGACATATCTCGGATATACTGGGGGGAGGACAGTAAAGGTTATTTTTTTATCTGCATTTCCTCTCAGTTCTATCTTGCAGCACAGCCTAGGAAAAAGCTGTGTCAGTTCAACTGGACAGAGTTTAGCTTAAAGTTAGGTAGATTGAAAGGGGTAGCTCCTTTCTACCATTCTGTTACAAAGCATTCATTTTCATATCATTAACGCTTACTTAATAAGCTCAGCTATGAGCTAACCAACCTTTAAAATTATTTTCCTTTCTTCCTTGGCTCCATTCTACACTTTTCCCCTCCAGTGCACTACAAAAGACCATAACTTTTTCCTAGACTGCCCTTTTTGATGTTTTCTTTACCCTTTCTCCTACAGTTGCCCTCCCTGAGTATTTACATTGGGAAAACACAAAGCACAAATTCCAGAACAGGTAAATGGACATAATTCTTTCTAATTGTCCAGACATTTCAATAGAGTCCTCTAACTGAGAGAGGATTTTGTTTGCTTTTTGTTTTGGTTTAAAGTGTACTCTACTCTTTTTAAAAGCTCAAGCCAGTTGGATAACACAGGATGACTCATCTGTAGATGCCTACTTGGGTCTCATGCAATTTGCAATGCAGGAATGTCTTTTCAAACAAGAAAAAGTATAGGCAACAACATTAAAGAAGAAAAATAAAACCCTTAATCCAAAATCTGATTTTGCTTGCTTAAGGAGATTTTACGGTTTGTTCTAGGAAGAAAGAATTTGTCAGTTCTTACTACAGTTATATTTCTTCTAAGGCCAAAGCAGCAGCAAGAAAAAGGTAACACGCAAAGGATCCCAGAGTTGAAGAGCTGAATGCTTTCTTCATTTTTGTTGAGTCTGTGCGTTAATTAATCTGTTGTCTACATACTTAATTTTTTTTATTTTGATTATTTAAAATACAAAACTTAAAGCAAAACAAAAACACAGAAACAAAAAAGCAACCCACTTGCCTGTATCATTGTATGTATAAACACACAGAACTAAACTAAACCCAAAGCATTTATCAAGAAAATTTAACTCTGCTCTTACTAATGATTTCAAGAAAAGCCAGGTTATCACTTCAAAATGTCAGTCTTACAGTGTAATTATCTTTAAATTGATTCAAAAGAAATCTAAAAAGTTATTTCAAAACAACAGGACAGCATCAAACTTGTCATTGTGGTCAGGATTTATCAAACATTGTTCAAACATGCTACAACCAAAATCCAAATTTCCTCAACTCCAAATACATTGGCAGTTCCCAGATTACCCTTTGATATGAACTAAACAGCATCCTCCAAAAACAATTACCAGTGTTCAGATGGAGCAGACCAGAGACAGCCTGACTAACCTGAACAGTCTTCAAACAGTATTTTATGTGAAGAGGTAAAACTCAAAAGCCCCAAAGGAAACAAACACAGTGAGAAAGTGCTTCCAAAATCTACAGACTGTTAAGAAGGCAATACACTAGAGCAATTATTTTTAGTATCTTTTTTAGGTAAATCATAATATTTTTATTGCCCTAAAATGTCTTTATAATACAGTGTGAAGCTCTCCAGAAACCTGAAGCATTTGCTTCAGTTTTCTTTTTATGTGCTACTTTGGTTCCTTGAGACACCTGTTTTCATTTCTTTTGATCATCCTTACAAAAGGCATGTATTTCATTCCTTTCCTTCCCATGGAGTGCTTGGGAACAGGAAATTGTGATGTCATGCAAAGTTGGAGTAGAAAAGAGGATACAGACACATACTCAAAAACTTCTTATAACACCTCAGGTCAATGAAGATATTCCTGGCATCCCAAGCTCTGCAAGATAGTATGTTCTTATGAAATTCACATAATTTGTGATTATTTTTTTAAAACTTAAGTAAAAAAGAAGCCTTAAGATATTTTGTAACTGAGGCTCCCCAATAAGCTCCTCATCACTGTAAATGAATGAACAGAGGTTTCCCTAGTATAAGGTAAAAATTTGTCAACAGCACTCAACCTGAACAGATGCACAAAGAAAAGGTAGACCTAGTAATTTAGCAAATCAGGAAACGCATTTCTGGCAGATTAAGCAAAATATTCATATTTTCATTCAGTGCCGTCTCTCCCCATAAAATTTCCTCCAGCTAAAATCAAATTGCCATAAAGGTTCATAATCTACAAAGCACGTAATTATTATTTCTATCATTACAGATGGAAAAAAAATTGAGGCATTGACGCTAGTTTGCTGCCCAAGACAATTCTGATGCTAGGTGAGAAAAAAAACACACAAGCAATGTCCAAATATAGAGCTCCACATCTAGGAAGAGAGGCCTTTTGTTCCTAGAGTTAGGATGTAGAAACTTGGATTTCACCTGTGTCACTTAAGTCTCTTCTGGAGCAATTTTAGCCAGATCCTGAAGCAGAAAATGGAGAAAAAGGGAAGAAAAACCTTTTCCCCATGAAGAGTACATCAGAATTGTTTGCAAAAGTTTTACTTTTGAGCAATGAGTGTTCTATAATAAAAAAGTTTCTAGCTCCATGACTGTGTCTTGGTCACGGCAGGCTGCAACAAGGACAGGCTGTGAAGAACACTAGTTTAGATTGGGTATGAAGTCACGCACAAGGTGTTCAGAATTTTGTGTGGCCATGTGAATGTTTTTACTACTGCTTATTTCAATAAGATAGGTGAACAATTGAGTTATGAACCAAACTCCTTAAAGCACTTCACAAAATCTCATCTTGTATCTTTCAGAATAATGCTTGATGTTACAGATGGTCTTTTAAAAATAAATAAATTAATTTTGTATTTCTTCCCGCTCAGTTCTAGGTGTACAATGTAATATACAGTATATTGACATTCAATGGATGTCTTACATACCCCAAAGTACACGAGGAAAAAAAAAGAAATTATTCTTTCCTTTTCAGTTTTGTCAGAAAAGAGCATGATAATTAAGTGAACGTATCACAGCAGATTAAGAGGGAACTACCAGAAACTACTTGTTTTTTTGACTTTACTGTTGTCCTGGTATGCTACAGATACAAGCAGAAATCATCAATTTATTATCATCTTTATCTAAATCTACAATTTCTTTTCGATTCACTTGAGAGAGAATTCAAAATTTGAAAATCACTATGTTTAGATAGATTGCAAAGCCATATTTTTCATATTGCTTTTCTTGGTTTTATTTCACTGAAAAATATGACAACACATGTCCCTATGAAAAATCTTACTTTTGTTAAAGTCAGTATTTTTCTGAAAGCAAGTCATTTTACTGAAAATAAAATTACATATACTGAGTTTACTCATTTTTACAGCAAGTGATATAAATTGGTCTTGACTTCAGCTGGGGTTTCTGGGTACAACTGAAATACCTGCGTTTTTGGGAGGGGGGTGTCAAGGTGTTATGGTGGGGGCTTGTTTGCTCATTTTACTTATTTGTTCTTGGGCAAGGAGTTAAAAAATGAGAAATATTTATTTTGTTATATCAATAATACATTTGACTCATAGCTCATACTAGTGGGTGAAAAAAAATACATGCCAAAGGCATGCACCCAGGTCTTACACATCTGTTAAACTAGAACAATAAGAGCTCTATCTTTGCCTCAGGGAGCCTGTAGAAAATATCAGCTGCTGCACTTGCACGCCCCACCAAACTAAGCTGAGTTCACAAGATACAAGAGGGTAAGAGCACGAATGAATTCTTTGCAAAGGGCAAGCAGATATCCAGTGCTTGACGGTAAACAGAATGAGGAGGGAGCTGCTGGGAGCAAGGAAAGTAATTGAAAAAAATACATCCCCAGTGTCAAGTAATAGCAATGGATAACAACACATTGTTTAAACAAAATGTAAAAACCCCATATTAAACTTCTTTAAATGCTCTTTCAGCATCAGACATCTGTGCTTATTTTTGGAAGTTAACTAAACTACTAAAAATTATTGTGTACTTCAAAACCCATTTAGCACCTGTTTAACAGCGATTGGTGCCTCACAAATACCTTATGAGAAAGAAGGAAAGAAGACTCACCTTGTATAAAGCAGGAATGATCTGATGCATTTTCAGTCGATGAAACACAAAGATATCGTACACCGCTGAAATGGCCAGAACAGTCACTCCTTGCTCCTTCCACAGCATGCTGCATCCTGCACACAGCCCTGCTCCCAAGATCCAGCCCCAAGTACTCAGTGAGGAACCTCTGCTAGAGCAGTGCTTCACATAACACATCAAGGAAAGCAGAAAGAAGAGGCAGGCTCCAATGTCTGCCCTCCCTACAATCCCCGCTACAGCTTCCGTATGGATCGGATGTGAAGCAAACAGCAGGCCTGCTATCAAGGTCCAGTACCCATCCCCAAACAGGATCCTGGAGAAGTTTGTGAAAAGGCCTGTAACTGCAGCATGTAACAGGACGTTGACAAGGTGGTAGCCCCACGGGTCCATCCCTCCAACAGCATGGTTAATGCGGAAGGAGAGTGTGCAGAGAGGTCTGTAGGACTTGTGGCTCCCACTGTGAGTGAGTAGTGTCCCCCAAAAGTCATTGTAGAAGATATGGGTCCACGGCGTCTCAGGCAGAAGGTCCTGGTTTGTCTTGATAGCTCGACTACAAAAGACAAATAAAAACTTCATTTCAACAGAAGTAAAAGGGTACAAATGAAAGCCTGTGAAAATGCAATCACACTTTTACCACAAGAAAAAATGGCATGGCTTTAGTGCTGCTTTAATTCAAGTTCTGATTTTTACAGGAGGTGTTAAAAAACTACGTATCTATTGACATCCTGCTAAAGCAAAATTTCCATATAAATTGGCTTTTAAAACATTAGAAACAGATGTTACGCTGCTTCCATTAAATTAAAACACCCTTCAGTGACATTATTCTGAGTCTAACCCAGGAGTAATCAGTTAAGATTTGATGAGTTATAATTAAAATGTAAAAGAAATATGAAAAACTGACAAACATTATTGTTGAAACAACAGCTCCTCCAGTAATTCAGAACTAAAACCCCAACTGGCCTTTTATACTGAAATTTTAATTTAGATTTTGGAATGCATCTCACTAACATGGATGAACAATAAATACAGAAGTTGGTAGGAGCTTGCAAATCTCTGATATTGTATGGGGCAATCCCACAATTGTCTCGTACATATTTTGACTGAAAATTTTCTGCTAACACCTTGCTGGAGGAAGACAGCAGAATATTTTACGGATGAAAATACGTCTTTTTAAATTTCTTATTTTTACAATTGCAGGTAAACAATTTTTAGGTTGTATTAGCTTATGAATTCAAGTTTGTATCAGCTTGATTGAAAAATAAAAAAGCCACAGCTTTCAGCATTTACGTTTCCAACCACCCTGGCAAGGGCTGCTGCCAGCCATTAGCAGTCTCCATGTCTAATGCGGTACTGTAAAAATCTGTCTGCTATAATGTTTGTGCAAACCCAATAATTTGCATTTAAAATTTATGCTATGAAAGAAGGTGTGAGTCCTGCTTAGTGCAAAAAGATGACTAGAATTTAATTAACTACTTGCCTTCATAACCAAAGTTTTATTTAAACAATTCATTAAAGATGCATTGTTTTTACTACTGAGCTTAACTCATTTAGCATTTCTTTTAACAAAGTAATTAAAAATCCAGCCAGCTCAACACTATTCTTTTAAAAATACTAATCAAGAGAGATTATTGATATCTAATCAATTACTTGTTCCCCCTTTCTGCCTTTCCAGTAAATATCCTTCCAGAGTTAATTTTTCAATTCAGTTGAGGAAAGAAAATGATGGTGTGAAACTCAGGCCCATGTTTGAAACGCACTAGTCTAATTCATCCTCCAAAGCTCCCCTCACATTCTCACCCCCAATAAAACAAGTCCCTTGAAACCTGTACCTAAATCCCCTTTTTTTTATGGTATTAGTTTCAGGAATGCTGTCTTGTTCTGTAAAGAAAAATGCTCAAATGCTCATATACTATGCCACAGAATCTCCATGCAAATATTCTAAATACCACACAGCTCAGTGTTTCCATTGTCCAGAGCAAACTGCTGTAATGCTTTCAGACATGATTCCTCTCGGCATGTCCTTTTCTCTCTGTGCATATGGAGGTTATGAAGAGGTCAGCTTAAATCCTTTAAAGATCTGATGATACTTCCTCGGATACTTGAAAATTTTCATTTTGACTTCTGCTTATGCAGTAGATCAAGTTGCTTGTATTTGTTTTCCCAACCCCACACACATTTTTCTCATTTTAGTCCTGTCACAAAAGAACATTGGAAGAAAACAAGATCTTTGTTTTCCCATTATTTATCTTGTCCTTCAGTGTAGTCCTTTCCTGAAATCTAATTCCTCTGTTTGTGATTTCAGTTTGCAGTATCACTGTCACACTCACCATAGGAAAAGTAGGGATTCAGCAAGAATAAAGCAGGTGTTAGGCTGGAAAGAGTCCTTTTTCTGAGAACAACATAATAAGTCAGACTACAGATTCCCAAATCGTAAGCATAGCTAAGAATGGCTATCGGATGTCAGGAGTTAGAGCAAAAACCTTGAACTGCAAAAGCATTTTTTTCTTGGGGAAATACTAAGGAAATAAGCAGCTGTGATACTGCCAACACAACTGTCCTTCCCTGAAGCAGAGCATTCCGCTACAAAAAGCCTAGATGCTGCACCAGGAAATGGTACCTTTTAATATCTCTTACGCAAATGTGGCTTCAATACTTGAAAACACTTTAAAAACACTTTAAAAACAAACACGCACACAGAACTGCAGCTCTCCTTAAGATAACAGACCAGCCCTTTTCCTCTAAGCAAACAGCTGCCACACTCATAATTTTCACGCAACACATACTCATATTGGACTATCCTCACCAAAAGTAAACTGCTTTTCTACAAATTATAAAGAAACCTATCCTACATTCTGAAGGCATTCAATCACATTTTATTTGCAGCATTAACAACAAACTTGAGGCAACCTTGATCCTTTCCTGCTCAGTCCTGTTCATATTAAAAAATTAAACAAACAAGCAAACAAACCCAGATATAGTATTGCTTACCATGTATTTGGGTACAGATTTCAGCAGCCAATTCTGAAACACTCTTAATTGCTCATGCGTGTAAAGGCAACAGATTCTAGTACCTGCCAGTTAACATAAAAAATACAAAAGCTGCCAGTTCCAGCTTATCCTGTGGCTCTCTCAAGGCCAAATGTTACATTCTTTAGGAGTCAAAATTTGAATAAATGTTAAAGTTATTTCCATATGGTTATTTTATTGGTAAATGTTTGAAAGTAGAAGGAAAAAAAAAAGATTTGCTAATGCTTTCTGATTTTAGAAAAGTCTAATACAAGAGCAAAATTAGATGTCTTAGAGCAAAAAAGGAAGTTATGCATAGGTTCCTAGTTAACACTGAACAACTACTCTGCTTCACACTATAATATCTAATAAAAAACCCAATTGGCCAGCATTACACTTGATTGCACGGGAGGATACAGGAATATGAGCATCTCTGATATTGGCACCAGGTAGCTCGGTGTCACTTTGCCCTCAAAAGCAAAAGTGAAGCAGGTCTCAGAAACAGCAAAGACAACACGCTGGACACTGTTACTGTCAGTCAGATGGAAACAGCTGGTGGGCTGAGTCCACCCACACAGAACCAGCCCAGCTGTGCCCATCTGTATCCCCAGCCTGGCTGACAAGAAAAACATTAAATGAAACATTTTTCTCTATGAAGGGCAGAAAAATACAAGCTCTGTATATAATAAAAAAGAAGAATAAAAATAAGCAATACTAAATTGCTCATGTCAGGACTTCAAGGGCACTAATAAGCCTCGACAGCACTGACCCCTTTTATGGGCTCCCCCTACTGCTCCCATGCCCCAGGACCAAGTATCACCCCCCAAGACCACCAGTCTCAGCTCCAGAAACAGCACAGCATGGCCAGTCCCCAGCTCCCCACAGCCCTACACGGCCCAGCGATGAGGCCTACCAAGCCATGCACACCTGCAGACCCACATCCTTGCCAGTCCCTGCTCCCAGGGTGGTGTCTGCTCCTGGCACTGATGCTCAGTCACCAATTTCAATGGCAATTTTGAAAGCAGTCCCTCTTCATGGCCAGGCAGGTAGTGCTGACACGTCCTTTGTAAAGCCTCCCGTGCTGGCAGCAACCCAGGCTCTCCGCAGACAGATAGAAAATAATATTAATTGCTGGCTCCAGGAAAGTCTAGGGGATAAAGGAAACTAAAAATGCCTTATTAGCCTTGTCTTCTCCTTCACTCACAGTTTACCTTCAGGTTACTTCCTGCAGATTAGTCCAATCTTGCTAATGGGCATAACAAGAGAAACTCTCCAACTGCACTCATCACTCTTAAACACAGCCGTAAACTCTGCTCTCGCTAAAAGGCAGTGGGTCACTAGGGAAAGTCATTTTTCAAAGCTCCAACACAACTGGCATTTTTACTTTCAAGCAGCCTCAGATAAGGTTTGCAGGCTCAGTCAGGGAACTTGTTTTCTTCAATTTTTAATGCCTACCCATTTCACGCATCCTGGGAGAGTGGGATATCTTATTCGGTATACAATAAATGGATGGGTTTGAGAGTGGGGAAAAAAGGAATCAGAGCCTGCTATCAATTCTTCAGAAATGGAAGTCTGAAGAAAGACAAAAGCTGTAAAGACAAAATCATAACTTCTAATCCACTCAAAAGAATCCTTCTGCCTCTTGCCATAAAAATCTTATTTCCCTTGGTTGGTACACACCTTGAACACAATTCAGTAAGAGTTTTTTCACGAAACTCAAAGATGCTGGAGATACAGCAGTTCACACATGCATATATACGTGTATATACACAAAAAAATCCCAGATGTTTTTAAAATTAACAGCTATATATGTCCTAAACTTCTGCACTAGTGCTAAACTGATGCAGGTGTTAACACCAGGGTAAAAAAACAGATGCAATGTTCTGAAGTGATTTAACGCGTTAAGCCATATGTCCAGCTTCAATATTGTTAATGGTCCCCATATGCTGAAAATGAACATCAGCATTTGAAGCAGAGAACATATTTTAAAGAAAAAGGAGAACTCCCAGACGTGCATATAGGAAGCCATCGACCAGCCCTCTCTCACATAAAGTAGATAAGCAGCAATGGACTGGCAAGTCTCTGCATGGAGGTTCTTCGTAGATTTTCCTCAAGATCATTTTAGAATACTTTTCATTTATTCCTTTTTCATAAATAGCAATGGAAAAGTGCCCTGGAGCATTTTTACAGTGGATCCTAAGAAGTTATCCTAAGGACACATTCAAGATTTTATGTTACTTGTGCAGACAACAAGGCTGAAAACACCGACAGAGCCTATTTTTTGGAGTACAAACAGCTTTGCATCCCCAGCACATACAACTGCTGAGTTGAGCACTTCAAAGTACTTACAGGCTACCTGTTGGGCAGGTGCGCGGTCAGAAAGCAGGCAAACAGTGATTGCCATATTTCAGCCAATTCTCATATTTGCCTGCAGCCTACAATATACATGTAGTGTGTATTGACAGAATACTACCTAGTACACAGAGATGTCTTAAGAAAGTAATAAGCATTAGTAAATGAAAACTCATTCCTTTAAATGTTTAATTATAGACTCAAGGGAACTATTTCCCATTCTGGTAGATTTCTGGTGGCGATTACGTCTTACATATTCTGTACTAAAGTTCATTCCTTCTCAACAGTTGTGAAAGTGGAATTTATTTACAATTCCAGCAGGCAGTCAAGATTTATCCATGCCACTTCTCAAAAAAAGATCTCTATATTGTATACCAACTAGGGATATATGCAGGAGACCAAAATTCTGTGCATCCTCTATATTTGAAGTTGCAGCTTTCAGTTTCTATTAAGAACAAATTTTCTTAGGTGAATCTCTAAGGAACAGCTAATACCTCAGCTGTTTTCAGACAGGAATTACCAGGTAACAACTAAGCTAAGTGATATATAGGATCCTGAGTTGCTAGCCAGGCTGTGAAAATAGGACTCTACGTACCAGATTGAAGGAAACGATCTAGGTTGAAATCACAATTTAAACTAATGGACGGAAAACCTAACATCACAAAAGGGAAATGAAGTTCTAGTAGACTTGCACCTGTTTAATTTCTGCCAATCGCATGGTCCTTTTCTATCTGTATACAAATTAATGAATTCATCAAACTCAGAGCATAAACACTGAAAAAATACATATTTTTAATATAACACTCATACTTCATGTAACTGCTAGTGAAAGGTATTAACTGAATATGTAAATAGTACAGGGCCTCTGGAGACCATATTAAGAACTGATAATATTATTTATAGATTCAGGACCATTACTGTCTTATAGTAGTAATTTCATTGTCAAACTTCAGTCATAGAACAAACAGGAACTACAAGTAACAGGCCTGAAAATGGAGTTTTACTCATAAAACTTCCTTTGGTGAGACTTTCCTGATTTAGGTATAAGCAGAAGCGAAAGACGCACAAGTGAGACAACTACAACTATATCCCCTCATGACCGCAATTGCTGCCAAAATTGAAGATACAGAGAAATCAACTAAAAACCCCTCCAGGAAACAAACAACAAAATCACAGAGAAAGGTTACAGTCTTGTATCACAGTATAAAGACATATAGATTTTTCTAAGCCGCACAATGCCTTTTAAAGGAATTGATCTTTTAAAATAAGCAACATAAATTTGCAGAATGCAGTGAAAAAAAAAATACATGTAAGCAAGGTAACTTCTGGTCCTTGTTTACTTACATGAACATTTCCACCTGCTGTGGTTTTACTTCTTCCACCAGTAGGCTATAACTCAGCAGCCCATTAGCTGCAGGCTTCTAGACTTTATACCTTTGCAACTGAAGATGCATGTTGTTATCTGGAAAGCTGCGGCAGTGGTTACATATAACACTGAATGCTGTTGGGCACTGCCTTAACTACATTGAAGTATGCTGCACGTATTGATTTTCTTATTGACCAAAAGAGCTTTGAAAACTTTAAGTAAGTAAAGGTTCAAAACATTTTGGTTACAAGAAGGTTGAGATGGCCTGAAAAATCTTTTCCACCCAGAAAATAAATATTTCAAAAGCTAACTATGAAGTCTTTGAACTGTATCTTCCCTACAGTACAAGTCTTTTCATTTTTAAGTGTGCCCTCATATGTTGAAAGAATCTGGTCTTAATATTAACCCAAAGTGTACCTCAGTCCCTATCATTTTAAGCTTTTAGCCTAACATAACAAATACTAAAAGATTGACTACGTGGAATTTGAAACCCAAATTAATACCAAATGCCTGGCATAGAACCACTTGATTATTCATGCACAGGCAAAAAAAAAAAAAATCACAAGCTGGAGGGAAGTGAGACAAGTAATTAATATTTTCTGATGGTGAACAATGGGATGCTATCAGTCTTCTATCAGAAGGTAGCAGATAAAGAGAGGAAGAAGAAGGGCTCCTGTCTGTATCTGCCCCCTGAGTTTCTTCACCACAGCATGTACAGTAAGTCTGTGAAAAAACATTTATTGAAAAAATACTTAAATTCCTAAACCAGAAAATTCTTTTTGCTGTTTCTCCCAGCTGCTTCATAAGCGAGCTTCTTGACTACACCATACACATGAAATTGCTAATTCTGTTCCTCTAAGATTCCAAGATATTAAGTATTTACCTGATAACATATTCTTTTAAATACACATGTAGTTATTCTTTAATATATTCTTAAGTACCAAACTACTGCCTGGCAATAACTCACAATTCGTTTATTTTATATGTATGTAATAGCAGCTTCTGAAGCATGGTCAGAATTCATAGTTGGAACCTCTGCTGCCCTTTTCAAATCTATTTTAGATTATAAAAGTGGGCCCAGCAGGCCTTATTAGATTTACTGTTCTGCAGTAGAATATGGCACTACACCATTTCTCTTTCCCACTTTCCTTTAAAAAAATAAAACATAAATAATTTTTGCCATTGCCCCATACAGCAACTTGCAACAGTACAAAGACAGAAATTTTAAGGCTTAAGAATACAATACTTAGAGCAGACATGTTGAGTTTCTTAACCAGGTTCATAGTATGAATACTAAACTACTTTTTTTGGTAAGCCACCTTCTGAATATACATAAAGCCTTTCCAAAACACACACATTTTAAGCCATTATCTGCAAATGAAAGCATACTATGGAGAAACCCCAACGTAATAGTTTATCAATCATAGATCAGTCCCCCAACCATGTACTTCCTGTTCTTTTCAGTATACGGCAGAGTATACTGAGAAAAAAAATCAGTAATTTAATTTTTGAAAAATTAACTTTTGTTTTTCCCATTCAATATATTTTTTTGACGCAGCAGCTTCAGAAAGTTCAAGGAGGTTGTACATAATTATGCCTAAACACATCGCTCTTGTGCACTCTACATTTAAAGTCTGAAATATTTTTTTGGTGGTACTCTATTATTTTTAGTGAAGCATTGAAGAAAATACCCAGGAATATGTACACATACAAATATAGAAATAATGAGTAAAGGAGACATTTCTACACCACAACATAATATACAGACACTCTCCTTTTTATATCTGGGGCTGGGGAGTGTGGTGGAGGATAAAGAAAAGCATTGAGTTATTTTGTGTAACTTCTTTTCTTCAAGCCTTTTATTTAAGCACAAAAAACAACCTTCGTTAACCAAGGCCTGGACTAAACTTAAAAGTTTTACTGGTTTAACTGAAAACTGTTATTCAAAATAATTCAGTGAAAACAATTCGGTATACGCATATCCACAGAGGTCAAATTTAACCTTTACACTGGCTTTAGAACTCATATTGAGGACGTGTCCTTACCAGCTTTCGTTATACACAGAACCGCCAAGCACAGACCCCACCACGCTATAAACTATGAGATGTGGAATCTGTGCACACCCAACATTCTCTGGTCTCCGAAAAGTCTCCTCTCCCTCCCTTCATCATAAGATGCATAAACATATAAAACTTGAGTTCTGACACACACCTAGTTTTAGCCAGATACTATGTAGGAGAGGAAGGGAATCCTCCCTAAGGATTAAAAAAAATATCTAATTTATTCTGAGTCATCCCCAAAGTCCAGCTACGCAATCAGGAAGCAAAGATGACATACTGTCATTTCAGTGAAATAGTCTGAGGAAACACACAAAACAAAGTAAGCTTAACTTGATGGGGAAAAGCAGCAAGAACCGTTAACATATACTTGAGATAAAACCCCAAGGCTTATATTTCTCTGTGATCATAGTTTACTCTTTAGTGATGCAGCCAAAATATTTAAAGTACCTTATCAGAGTATTCCAAAATAAAAAATAGCACAGCCCTTTCTTTCTTAGCTTTCTCTTCAGCAAAATTCCTACACAATATATATTTCCGCGCCCCCAAAAATGGACCTTGCTACACACTTATGTCAAAATAAATTTTTATGAAAACAGAAATCTACGAAAAGTAAAACAATCCAAAAAAAAAAATATCTGATTCCACAAAGATGTGTAACAACTTCTAGCAAATAGACTGACGGTTCAGCATAGTCCTGGATGAATGGACTAAGCTCTTTCTGGCTCTTCAGCTTTCTTAAAGGAGCACTGTGGGATGGCCTTCATAAACGTACTTTGATAGAGTAGACTGGCATCCACGCATTTGGAAGGTATGGATCCTTCCGAATGAGCCTGAAATGAGTTTTCCCCGATCTGTTCCGTCTTTGTGCCTCATTAGCTTATCCAGATGCAGGGAACCACTACAGTAAAACAAGTTTTGCGGCATGCCACAGCAACTGTGAAACACTAGAAATTGAAAGCCTAGCAGTATTTTAAATAAACTTCATTTTCTCGTAATTCCTTGGTTAAGATCACCCAGGTAGCATGCAACAGTTTGGGAGTGACATCAAAAGGACTAATCACAGTTAAAAGAAAATAAGGCCTTTATAGTTGCCATTATATGCAAGTCTGCACCAAGCATACTCTCGAGAATTTTACTGGATGCTGTCAAAGACTGAGCTAAAAAGCCAGGAAACGACAAATTAGTTGAATTATGTTATCAGAAAACACAGGATCAAATTCTGATTTCTGCTACATTAGCGTTAATCCACATTAGTACTGGAATAACCTCTAATTTATGTCACTGAAACCAGTAGGGTTTTATAATTAACTGTAATTGGCATAAGCTTTTACAGCCTTTCAGTAAACTTTTTAGACTTCCAAGTATAAAAACAAAACAACCAGAAACCATTCCTTTCTGTGTTTTAGAGCAGCTGTTGGGAGGCGGGCAGTAAGTAAAAAGGATCTCAGATGGCAATACGGGTAAAATGAAGCCGTTACCAGAATCACATATGTGGATCAACCTTCCTGACAGGACCATTACAGCTAAGTCAAGTAAAGCTGTACTACAAAGAGCAGCTAGTGCAGAACTGAAACAGTGCCACATTTTCAAGTCTCTCAAATTCTACACTAGCCGACCCTTTGCACATTTCTCCACTAGAGTTTTGCGTGCCATTTATTTTATTTATTTTTATTTTTTAAACAGCTTTAACTTTCCTAAGTAACCTACAAAATGAAGGTCTGAAGATCTACTGGAAAATCAAACTAATATTTAACTGCTAGGCTTAACTTCCCTACTGTAACACTTAAGTCCAGCCATCCCTGACAGCATCACAACAGAGGACTGTGTTTTTCCTGGTAGCTGAGAAACCCGAGTGTAACAAAAGGTTATGGTATTCTATAACTGTGGGCTTTAGGCAATGACAGCTGTACGATCTACCTAAAAAGACCTATAGAGGAAAGCAGATTGAACACAAAGCTTCTTTCAGTAAGCTACATCAAACATAGAAATGGTTTGTGGGAAAACAATTCGCATATGGTATTTTAAGACGGAAATTCTAAGTCGTCTCTCAATATTCCAGCACTGCTAATGGACAGTGACAGTTTCACCTTCTCTATTTAAAGGAGGACCACTGGCTGAGGGCACCATAATGAGAAACTTCAAACAGAGGGGAAAAAAACCCCAACCAAACATACATGGGTAGCTTAAGACAAACACATGCAACTCAGTGCAATGAGGGTAAGAAAGAGGACTCTTTAGAGAGTATTGTAATGCTCCATTTTTTTCACAAAGACAGTCCATTTGAATCTTTACATAAACTACAGTACATATCTATTACCTACAAAGTTGGGGAAGGTTACATCTTCAGAATTCAGGCTCCCTCTTTGTTGTCTCCCATGGCATTATGAGCCATTGAAGGTTTAATGAAGAAAATTATAGCCTGCGAGACCATATGAAACAGCAGGATGTATTTCTGCATAATGAAACCAACCTAGAGTACCATAAGGAAAAAGCAGTTTCTGCTCTACGAGACATGCTTGTTTTTCTAGGGCTCTACATAGATCTTGCAACAAAGTAATCAGGAGTTCAAGACTGAATTCTCACCACAGGAAATTAGTTGTTTGGAATAATACAATGCTGTGAATGCATCATAAATTTCCCAGGTTCCTAACGTGCTACAGTATGCAGAAAGACACTGAGAAATGAATTATGACATACAGCAAATAAATAATACAGCTATCCAATCCACACAACCCATCCACTAAGACAACAAAGCACCGAAGGTATATGCAGATTTCAGTGTAGACTGCCATATTTTTTTGATGAAATCAGAAGAAATACTGTGATAGCAATATATTGCTATCCAACTATTTAAGAAAAAATTACCCATATGTAGTATGTAATCAGTCATACATACCTCATTCAAATCAACTTCATCAGCCCCCTCTAGTACCTTATCAATTCTAGCCTTGCAGGATAAAAGCCTGTAAAAATCAGCATGGAAGAGAGGCAACTCCTGGCTCGTAAGAGGCAATGAGAGCCCACAGGAAACCAAAAAAAATCACCATCACGTTTTCAAATTCACTGGGAGTTTAAAGTTCCATCCTTGGAAACTGAACTAAACCTAACTGGGAACTGCAGCAGTGTTGACTATGAGGATCATATCACATGAAGACATGCAGCTTGAATCCCAAACTCACAGAAAATGCTTAACCATCAACTACCAAGAAAGACAAAATACTATTTCTAGAGATGCAAGCTGCTATTATTTTACTATTACAGGCCAATGTTACAGGCTAGCAAAACAGATGGATGTTTTAAATTAAAGGTCACTTCTGTGGGCTGATATTCTATAATTTTATGTATAAATCAAGCCAGGTGACTTATTTCCAATAGCTATGAAAATCATAAAATTGGTTTCAATGACCTCCAAGATACATATGCTTATTTGTGATTGTGGCCCCAGGCAACCCTGAAATCAGCTATTCCATTAAGTCAGAAGCATGGCACACAGCCAAGCTCCTGTAAGAGTTAAAGGTCTTGCGCATACTTTCTTTGTGTGTTTATTTGAATAGAATGGTGACTTTAGGTTTTGGGCCACCCATCACTTATAGACCTCCCATAACATTTAAAGGAACTGTTCAGTAAAATCTTAGCATTCATCAGTAAGCTTTGGGATACTAGCTTTTTAAACAAGATGTAAAAGCATCAGAAATTGACGCAACGGGGGAAAAAAAAGTCAAAACAGCGGTTATCTGGAGATATTTTAATGTGTATTTTCCTTTACAGATGAGTCATGCAACACTATGTCTCCAAAAGTTGTAACAACTAACTCATATTCAGGAATATCACAATGATGTAGGGATGCTAGAAACAAATTCCAATTTGAACATTCAAAAATAACTTGCATTTGCCAGTAGTTTTAAGGATGCCCTACTACTAAATAAACAAACAGTTTCTCAATCAAGGCTCCAGACCTGCAAAAGTAATCATGAATTACATTTTCATTCAGAAGCTTCAAACTTTATTTTAAATTTAGGGAGGCTTCCATACTACAAGCAAACATCAGTGTATCCTATTTCTACCTGTATGGCTGAGCTCTCTAGAAAAAGGCATTCACAAGGAACAAATGCTCTCTCTAATAAAGCAGGGAAAAAAGTGAGTCAAACTTCCTAGCAGACATAATACAAAAGCTCTACTTTTTCTTGCTGATGATACTGCTTTTTACTATAAAAATTTTCTCTGAAAGACAGCATTATACTGATACAGATAAAGAGAACAAATTTTTTAGAACTTGCTAATAGTAGTCATCCTGATGCATCCTGAAATTCATGGCCCCATTTCTGTACTTTAGAATACAAACATTGAACAGGAGAAAGTAGCAAGAGAAGTGTTCTAGAACAACAGAGACCAAACGGGGATATTTTTCCTTTGTACCACAATAAAGGGTGGCAGGTACCAATTCCAGCAGTATCAGTTCCAACCTAGCCAATTCCCATCTTGAACAGTCATAACTACAGGCATATACGCACACTGCAATTTAAAAAGTTGATTCAGTGCTAAAGTCTAAAGCTTTAAATTCGGCTCCTGCAACAGAAAAGGACAAAAAAGCATGCTGGCTCACTAAATGCCAAGGAAGGAATTCAGTGCATCTCTCTGCAATAATAAAAAATCAGTTTAATAATGAAGAATTATTATTTATTTGTAGAATATTTAAGTGCTCATTTTTTTATGGTTTTAAATAAAGAGAGTAAAGTATTGCCAAGAACAGCAGAAACTAAGTTCTACCATTCCACCTTTCCTGGCACCAAAAAGATTGCTGAAAGAAAACAATGACTGCTCTAAACTGAATTTCATACAGTTCCTACAACCATATGGACCAACCCAGAAAAGGAAGCTGTTCATTAAGCACAGGGTAAATGCAACACATTCAACCAGTTAGAACCTGTGATTTGAAAGAATGCAGAGTAAAAGTGGCTAGAAATACACAAAATGTTTAGGTTGCATACATGTTTAGGTTAAGCCAACTCAACTAAACTGTTTAAAGAAAGAAAAAAAACCTAAACCTGCAGTAGGGTATCCACTACGTAAGGCAGAGGTGGCAGGCACTGCAGCTCGTAGCATACATGCCAGCTCATCGTGTTCTCTTCTTGAAACCAGCAGAAAGGTTTTTGTAGATACCTCACTCCAGTACAACACCCCGCTGTGCTGGCGACACAAGGCTTCCTTCCCACTAGGCATGTTTTGTCTTTGTGGAATTAACTTAAAGCCAGGAACAACAATCCACCCTTCCTCTTGGTATTTATTACATGGCTTCTTACTGTCTGAAGGATGCTGATGTCTCTAGGATAGGTTTTTGTAATTTTTCAGAACTTATTTTAGATGCCGTGTAATGACTTTTAAACTGAAGTTTCATGGTGATGTTTTTCAAGCTCAACTGATTAAAGCTTGTTTAATGGATCTTGAAGAAAATATATTATTCACCTTAATGAGAATTTATGCAAATCACTGCCACTAGCTTCTGCAGAAAACCTTTTCAATTAATTATAATTAGGCTTTTTAGTTTTAGGCTTTTAGGTTTTTTCTACTAGGAAATTATAAGCATGGATTTATTTAATTTTTTTTGAATTGTGGGAGATGAAGAACCTCATTGGTGTGATGTACAAACTTCTGTACAATTGGGCTTGTAAGTGCAGAGCCCTTTTCATCCCTGCCAAGCAGATCAAGTCTGAGTATATACTCCCACTCCCACATATCTGTGATTGGAAAGCAGTCGGTCACTGGTGCTCATGTACACATAAATTACTCCTAGGCTTTAGGAGACTGATTTTATAGAAAAACTAAATAAAATACTCAAATATTGGCACGTCCCCCCTGCCAGCCCCCCAACACTTCTGAAACTGAGAATACAGAAAAATGTCACTCTAACTGCAACACCATACAGGTATTCTTTCTACATATTTAATGGACATTCAAGTGGAATGCCTACTTTGCATTGATGATAAAATACTCGCTGAAGTGGGTAACCTGTTCTCTGAATATAGCCAGAGATATTCCAGTAGAGAAGTTACAACAACTCAGAAAGAACAATGCACTTACCAGTAATAATATTTGAACTATTTTTACTGGTATGGATTTACAGTGCTTGAAGAAGATGGCACAAAGCTCTATATTGTACACATAAAGAAGTCAGAGGTTGTTACGATTAATTAGATCACGTATTAAGCAGCTCCTCATAAAAGTGAAGTCCTTACTGTATTGCAACTGATATCCAAAACCAGGTGCTTTTAGCTCTTCTGAACAAAGCTACCTAGCACCACATCGGTACTCATTTCACCAAGCTGAGGCCAGGGAAGGAAAACAGGAAAAGATTTGTGTTACAGACTAAGGCAGAATCCTAATTTTGGACAACAGCACAAGTGCAATGATTTTTGCATGTTCCCATTGGGCTGGACTGGGGCAGAATTGAGCCATTGCTAATTTCCCACCCTCCTCTTGAACTGTGGAATTCCATCCCTGATCCTGAATCACTAAGACTTCATCCATTCTGTTCATCAAACTCAGAATTATTTGGGAGGAGAAAGAAAGACAAGCTGGGAAGAGACCACAAGTTTTTTATGAAGTATTACAACTCAGGGAACCGGGTTTCTTCTGGGCCCTATTTCTCTCCTTGAAACCAATGGATTGTAGCACACCTGTGTTATGAAAATATTTCTCTTTAGGAGTAGTCTAACATGTATTGCATTGTTCTTTTCCTTCTGTTAGGATTTTCCATGCTGGAGCACAATAGGGTAGAAATCAGGTAAAAATGAATGACTGCCTCGAGCAATCCATGTTCTACGAACTTACAGCTACCATTGATGACAACTCTCTTTATGTCTCTTTGTAAGGTCCTCAGGCATGGCTCGTTTTCTGCTACAAAAGGGAATTTCTAATCCACACTGATGGCTGCAATCATAGATGTTATTTGTAAAACAGAGGAATTCTTAATTGGACATAAGATATGCTCCCTTCATCTGTCACAGTTGTTTGATAATATCTCATTTAACCAGAAGTGAAAGAGTGGCTCCTCTGGGAAAAGCAAAACATGAAAATGACCATTTGATTCTAGGTTTATAGTCTTCTAATCCAGATCAAGTGTGCTCAAACAGAGTTTCCACTCTCCAACTTAGCTCCACAAAATCAACCAAGGATCCGCAAATCACGTTGTTCCCCTTTGAAGCTTATATTCCCATGTCCTGGAAGCAAAAGTCTGGTGGGCTAATTGCAACTGCAGTGGCATTTTATGCAATACAGTGCTAAATTAAGATCCCAACAAGACATGCATAGGAGTACATCTACTGTGGTGCAAAACAGTAACACTCAAAATTAACGTGCATGACAATCATCTTGAGCTGAACGTGAAGACAAGAGTAAGGCTTTGGAGCACCAAGCAGATTCATTAGAAATTAAAAAGCAAAGCAGAATATTAAATAGCCACATAAACAAGGTGCAGTCGTGCTATGCTTTTAATTCGCAGGCAGAATTTGGCAGCTGAAACTACATTAGCAATTCTCTAGGTGATGTATGAACCAGTTCAGCCTCCCATGACTGTACTTGTTTTGCAGGACTAGCAGTAGTAAAACTGACATAATAGCTAGAATCATAAAGACAGAGAACACCACTTTTCAGCACTCTCAGTAAAGTGAAATGGTTTATTTTTTAGGCATCCATTTAGCCCTTTTAGAAGCATGGTTACGGTCAGATGACAAATTATCTTTGCAACTCCAGTATTCACTGTCAAGGAAATATTATGATGCAAAATCACATCTCCTTGTTTTACCATTAGCATTGTCTAATCTGTCAATTTCTTTCTATGAGTAAAAAAGATCCTGTCTTACAGAAAGATAGTTTCAATGCATCTGTTAGGGATATTTTTTTTTTAATCCAAATAACTAAAATATTCACCAAGATCCTAGTGCTGATTTCTAGGGAAAGGTAAAATAACAGCCACTAGAAACCAGTGTTCAGAAGAAAAACTACAACTGATTACACCACCGAGAGATCTTTAACTCATGGGATAAAATGGTAAGTATAAATAAAAATTCAGGCATTCCAAAACAAATATTCCTATAAAGAATTTGTTTTATATGAATGATGCTTTATTGGCTGATTTAACAGTCATCTAGTCAAAGATAATGTAAAAGAAGATAATTACAGCAGCAGCAGAAACCTAACATTCAGTAACATTTTTCTATAAGTGATGCTTTCATGCACAACATTCAATACTATAATAGCAGAAACTGGCTTTCAGCACTGTAATTTTGAGAATTATAGTTTCAGAGCCTCAAGTATTTTGCTGCTGTAAGGTTCCAGATTTGTTCTGCTCTAAGTAGCCAAAGCTTTTAATATTTCTCCAGTTCTACGTCAGATTAGAAGACATTTTCCACCTTCTGCTTTTTTTCTTGGCTACTGTGTTCTCTCATTTCTATCTAAGAATGTAGGATTACTTAAACCATATTGGGGAAAAACAAAAATCACACAGTAATTCATACAATTACCCCCCCCCAGTGCAGAAACAAAATTTCAATACAAATCCATTAAGTTGTCCAAATATACAAGGGTTCTTGCTAGAAACACCAACTCCACCCAATGAATGTTTCAGAATTATTGGGGTTTTTTTTACACGACTTTCTTTTAAAAGAAAGTTTCCACCTCCCTTTTTCACTTGGATTACGTCATTGAGTGAAATCGTAGCTGTTCTTTTAGACCAGCTACAAGACACGCATCCAACCACACATATTCCTTTCACTGAGCATTATTTCCCAATTAACACGTTCTGCATAAGCCCTTAGGTTCTGACAGCCCCCATGAAGCTAAAACTTACTTTTAAGATAGGTACAAGTAAGTAAATTGAAGGAAGATGCCTTTGCGCTATTTTCTTCCCTTGCAAAATCATTCAGAAATAACTAGAGATAAACTTCCTTTTAGTCAAGAAAATGACACTAGGCTTCATAGCTTTCCTGTGCACCATTAGAAACAGAGGAGGAAGTGGCCGCAAGAATCACAGACAAGCTCCGAAGGAAAAGAAATTACACGTTGGAAAACCTTTCCCTGATAAATTACACAGTGACCTCCTTGGCCCAAGTGGTCAGAAATAAATCTAAACAAAAAATGCCGGTACATAACTGCCTTTGATCTTCACTGCTATTATCACCTTGCTTCCTTCATTTTAGAAAAAATACAGTTTAAGAATAAGGGCCTGACTACTTAAAACTAGATGTTGGACAGGATTTTTTTCTTCCACTACTAAAACAGAGACATTTTTTCCCCCCATATTTTCCTTAATAGCAAAAAAAGCAAAAACGTTTTTGCATAACTAAAAGAAACAGTAATTTTTTTAAAACACCTTAATTTTTTTCTTCTTACACTACTTTGTGCTAGTGGTGGATTTATGGACAAATGAATGTGGGGTGAGAGTTGGTTATTTTTTAACAGATGCTATAATAATCTAGATATTAATCAGTTTACAGGAAAATAATGTTTTTTCCTTGTTGATAGCTGGAGTGAGTGATAGAGGTGCTGCCTTCTCTCACCAAGTGTTGATTTACGATGCAGCTTTGGCTCTTAGGAATATAACCACTCTATTAAGCAAGTGATCCAAATTTCAAATAATGAGCTTTTAATAGTCTGCTAAGAATTTCTTCATGTAAAGTTCTGAAATCTAATCTTGGTCCTAAATGCAAATCAGAGATCTTTCAAATCTGACTGTGAATTGTTGTGAATATGCACCTTTTCATTTTTCTCCCATTACATCAACAGGTCTGTCATCAAGTATGTTGTTATTTTATATTTTTTAAACATACATATGAACTTAACACCTTCCAGTGTCCCCCTCTAGGTACCACAAACCCATTAAATATATCTGTGCAAAAACCAGTCAGCATAATTTAGGGGGTCTGGGAGGGAAGAAAAGAAATGTGCAAATGTTTCTTTAATACTACTGTCCTATTTTGCCCTAGAGGACCAGAAGTCTTAAGAGCAAGCACAGTCATCTACTGTTCTGCATGAACAAAAGTTGGAGCTAGCGAATTAGGTTAAACTAAATGAAACTGTTTTTTTAATTTAGAACGTCCTTGTTCAGTCATTTTGTTATACCCTTGTGGGGACGTTCTCAGCACTGCAGATGGGTATGTAGCCATTAAGTTTCTCACCTACCATACCGTACAGGAGTGTTTTCAAAATTAATTAATGTTAGTACAGCACTTCAAAAGTGTAAAATACTATGTACATACTAAAGGCATTCAGTTAATAAGAGTAGCTTAGCTAAATCCCCATTCACCATACTGAATGTAAGCATTTTGTACTTTTAAAGTTCACAGACTGTCTATAAAAAGCCTGACACACACTTAATAGGCCCTGAATAGCACGCTAAAAGCACGGACAGCCTCAACTTGTCATCTCTGTAACCGAGTGAAGTAAAGTCATCTCACAGGGAAAGGAACCCCACATGAAATCACAGTTCCCGAATGAAAAAGCAAGGAGTCTGAATGCCTTTTCTGCTGCTGCCAAAAAGCCATACAGGGTAATGAGATTGCTTTAACTACTATGAACTTTGCATCATGTTGTAAAGGTCAACGATTACTAGCTTAGTAACAAAAAAATCTTGCATCTTAATCACCAAAAAAATTTCATTGCCGTTAAAAAGGCATATATAAAACAAAGTTCCTCTAACAGCTCCTTAATATTATCTCCTTCTTTCCTATCCTCAGCCTCTGTACAACATGACGGGTTTTTTGTCTTCATACTATGGTATAAAAATTCTAAGTTCCTAAATTGTGAAAGGCCACCTGGAATAAGCACACGTGGTTTTGCACTTACCTACATAACCACTACCAACATGAGAAATAGATTCCTTCACCCACACTCACATCAAGAACAGACTAAGTTTATCATCCTTGTTTTAAACAGTACAATTAGAGCAGAACATCACTTTTAGACAGCACTGCCAATTCTCCAACAGAAAAACCAGTTCTGGCCAAATGAACCAAGCTGGGTGTTACACACACTGTTGTCTTCTTGTCAGGGGCCCTCACCCTGGCCATGCTTCCCAATAGAGACAGGTTATAAACCAACACTCTCTTCTGCACTATTTACACAAGTGCTTTTTAACCCTCTAGCAGGACAGTTTATTGCATTTCAGTATTAAATAGTCTTCACTAAAGTTTACATAGTCTACTAAAACCAGGCGAACTTATTTAAGAATAGATATCTGAATGTAACTACTCTGCTAGAGCAACAAGAAGGACATTCATACTAATACCAGCATAACCAAGAAGGCCTGAAACTATTTGTTTTGTTCTATATATGTATACAGAAGATAGAGGCATTACTCATCTTTGCTGTCGTATTTCCTGCCGAGAGATCAGTAAATGTACTGGTAGTCTGCACAGAAACATACTTAAATTTAAACCTCTCACAGCAGTGTAACGATGAGCTTCATTGAACAAGATGGTCTGAAGCCACACTAAACAGCTCACATTTTCAAGTCAGCACTAAAAAAGAAAAATCATACCTTGTACATGCATTCATAAGATCAGTAGGAAAACAGCACAACTCTGTTCGCTACCAGTTCCAGACTACACAAACAGGCCCTTTTACACTCCTCAGAAGTTTATACATTTCAGAGTTCAAATGTCTGGTAGTACTACAGCAGTGCCAAAGCTTGATGCAATATGCATAGAAAAATGGTTCCTGGCATTCACATTTCACCTAAATGTCTAGTTCCAGATGCCTGGCTTCAAAAGCAACATTAAAGGAGTCATGACTTCATTTCAGAACATCATTTCTGACTTTAGTAGCAACTTTCACCACTAGTGAGTTTTATATTCATAAGAGGCAACAGCGGTCAGTTGTCCACATCTAAAAAGACATCTGAGTACACAGTACAGTCTTGACATCGAAACTCAGACAAGCCATGCATACCACTACCTGCTCCCAATAGCAACACTATTTATTCACCTTTTGGCTACAGCCCAAATAAGTCCGCTGTTTCTGATGGGTCCCGTTTTATTGGCACCTTCAAGTCTCCAGGGTCTTCTCACATTTATGTCCAAATCATGGTCTGTCAAAAGGAACAGACTTACTTAGAGCCAGGACAGAGGGCCAAAAATGACAAACAGCAGCGCTGAATACAGCCAGATTAATTTTAAGAGTAGAATTTCCCTTAAAAAAAAAAAAAGGATGAATATAGTAGATTGTCAATCTAAGCAATTTGAGAATATTGAGAATTGAGATTACCATATTCCAATGACAATTAGACTGCTCCTAGAATACTTCCCACAATACTAAATTACTCTATTGATTCCCACTATCATTCCACAAGCAAACAACTTAAAAAAAACATAAAATACTTGGAAAATTGAAGATATCTTAATCCAAAAAGCTAGCTTGTCACTGATCAGGTTTTTCTTTTATGCTATTAAGCTAAAAATAAGTTTACTTCATAAGTTATTTCAAAAAATAATATTTTAAAATCTCAACAGTCTCTAATTTTAATCCAAAATTTTTATTTTAATTCAAATTGATTGAGCAATGCTACTACTCTGACAGAAGCAAGTTTAGTGCATCTGCCCCAGGCTTTTTTGCTAGGCTTGCCCCAAAGAGACCAGTCAAAAAGCTTCAGACCCTTTATTGAAGCAGTTTATCCATCCTCAGTCAATGCCTACTTCATCTTCAGTCTCCTTTTAAAAATGTCAATATTCTTGAAAAGAAGAATGAAATCCCATGACCAAAAATATAATAATTATAAGAACAACATATGAAAAAAAGTTACCATGATTCTTTCAAATAGCTGATCACAATGACGTGCCTAGCGGCAGACTTGCTCACTTTGAGTCAGATTTTATTAATTAAGGTTGTGTGATGAACGGTACAACTATTTAATTTGTTGCCAGTTCACTGCTTAAATAATGCGTGATGTACATTTTGTTAGAGAAATAGATAATAAGGTTGTCTCTCAACATCAGCTGATTGCTGCAGCTCCAGGTCACATGGAAGCATCTGGAAAAGAAGAAATTATGCCTCCATGTCCCAAAGACCAAGAGAAGCCTTGTAAGTTCGGGGAGCTTTTGGAGCTGGCTTTGCCAAGCATATTATCTTTGTGGTCGAATGAAACAGAGCTCAGAGGATCGTTACCCATCAGTACTATTTCCCATGCAAAGCTCAAGAAAGAAAATGCAGCTCTAGGCTTGGTGGCGTCACGTAACTGACATTACTTGAATACTACTGCCTACTGAAATATACGGATAAATTCTTTAGGGAATTATGTTTAAGAACTTATTGGCCCATAATTCCTTGTCTGTAGAAGAGCAAGAAAAAAATATTTACCTTGCTGAAGGATGAATATTACAAAGACTGTTGAGGAGCTTAAGTACTATAGTGATGTGGGTACACATATGCTGTTAATGCAGAACTCTTTTTCAAGCACAAGAACAAGCACTAACTTGCTTGACAAATGAAAACAATTTTAAATAATTCTACCTCCTCCCTTTTCCTTTATATATTTTCTTTGGAAGACATTAGTTTGATGGAACAGAGCGGGATTACATCACGAGAAATATCGCTAAGACATTGTACAATTTTCTCCAGCCGAAAAGAAAAATAGCAGCTCAGTGTTTGGGCCTCCACTTGAGCTCAGAGCTGAAGACTCATCACCGCGGAGTACCCCGTTTGGGAGTTTTCTTTCTTCTGTTGTGGGTGGAGGGGAATAAAATTCTGCTTATGACCTAAGCAAACATGATAGTCCTGGAAGAAAAATATTAACACCTAATATTTTCATTGCACAACCTTTCAGGGCAGAAAAACTGAAAAAAGATATGTAAGAAAGCTATTAAGATTTTAGTGGAAAGGCATATTTGGATCTTGCTTCGCTGACGGAAATGGGATCTTGACAATGAATTAGCTTAAGAAAGATATGGATTTATCTGAATAATCTAGCAATATGAAAAATGGAAGATCAGCAATGAATCATTTAACCTTGCAAACAATCACGTTTCATGCCAGATTCTCCTTTCAAAGACTCCTTGTGTCCTCATAGCACATGAAGTAGGCTATAGGCTGTAAAAATACTATATATAATGCAAGAGTTGCTGTTCTGTGCTTATGATTACAATCAGTCCAATAATCACTCAGTATGTTACCCATTAATTTTTTTAAACTCTGGTTTATTTGATAGGAGTTTGAAAGTAGTTGCTACGGAGCAAATACATCCCATCCCTGCTTGTATGTACACAAGCCCTGTATGTAGAGAAGAATTCTTTTTTCACACATATACACCTTACTTGTAAATACTGGACTGTACATTACTTAGAATATCAAAATGTAACCTTTGTTGTTAGAAAAACAAATCTTGCTTGCCCCTTTCCATGCCAAGTATCTGAAATGTTCACGTTTTACCGCTTACTTCAAATAACTTGATAATTTCAGACTTCAAGCCACTAATACTTTATGGTAGTCCAAGTGAGATGGCAGATTTAAGTCCTTCTCAGTGTGAAACAAGATGCCCGCATTTTTCATGTTTAAAGACTGCCTGTAGAAAGGAAAAATGCAAAGGCTTTCCAGTCATCAAAATTAAATGTTCTGAAAGCAATACACAGTGCATGCAGATAATGACCTATCCTAATTAACTGCATTTGTAAGCAGAAATTATCAGTACTCGCTTCCTTAATTCCTCACAATTTTTTGACCTAATCAGCTTGAATTATGCCTTTAACTCTTATTAAAAATCCTGCTTTGTTTCCCTTAACATTCTCTGAAGTTTATTCCCTACCTCTCCATTCAGACTATGAAACAAGTTGCAGCTCAGCACTTCCTGAATAAGCAGCAAAGACATCTCTGTTCAACTCCTTCCTAGATTAGCTCTAAAGGACTTTTACCCAAATGATTTTGTACAAAAGCAAGTGACTCCAGTTCTCAGAAGCCTGACATAAAAGTCCAACACATCATTCCACGGAAGCAGCATCCAGGGAAAAACGCATCTATTCACACGACAAACATGCACTTATGCATGGGTTCACAACACAACCCATGGAGAGAGTTGCGAGGCTGTTCTGCCAAAGGCAAATTTAGACCCTATGAAAGGGAATGCCTATTTTTTAGAGCTGGTACTGAGAATCTGTTTCTTATAACACATTTTCCAAAGCATAACAGAGCTCTTCTGTCCCTCCCACATTACTGGACTATACACCAGCAGATCAGTGAAAGGTCACAGATCTGTGAATCAGCTGTGTTTGATACTCAGCGGAAGCAAGGCTGTGTACCAGCGCATGAAACATTTGGACCACAGCAGGAGAGCACAGAGCAAGGGCCAAAAGAGTAAGCTTATGCTGAGCACATAAGACATAACAGGTCTGTAAAAGTAATGACTTCCAGCCTTCAAGAAATACTCTGTGGCATTCAAAATCAATATAGCAGCAGCAATTTTCCTGCCCTGACCTGTAAGATGTCATCCTCTAACAAATGACCCAGATGAGTATGTGCTTTTTTTAAATTTTACTACAAGAACGTAGAATTACTTTTTGTCTGGAAAGACAGGATGATTTAGATGTGAATGAGTACAACCTGTTGAGAACATTCACAAGAAATTGAAGTAGGAAGCAAATTCCACAGCAACAGCAAGTAAGCAACAGCAGACAAGGGCTTTGCTCAAAGCGTGTCTGTCATGGAAGCTTTTAACAGCTGAATAAATGAAGTGTTGTGCCATCTCCCAATACACAACCCCTGCCGCTCAAGGTAAGTCACCACTTACTTGAGAGTCACACGTGCGAAATTATCTTCCTTCAACAAGGACTGCCCAGGCAATTGGGACACCTTTCCTTGCTACCAAGAAGCCACGAAAGGCGAGGAAGGGAAAAGAGCAGGAATTGTGATCCAAGTCTTAAATAAAGTGAGAAATCAGAAAAAAAAAAAATCATTGGTTTGGAATTGTGATGAAGCAGAAGAACTGAAATTACTTTCAGGTCTTAAGCACTGCAAACGCACCTGTCCAGGGAGGACATGCTGACCCAGGCTTACCTCTTGGGTTTTCTGAATGAACATTTGAGAGCACTGATGGCTACACCTAACACTCACATCTTCCACATACATATAATGTAACTGAACTGCCATCCCCAAATGCTGAGGAACAGCATTACATTCCAAAAAAAAAAAAAAAAAAAAAAAAAAAAAAAAAAAAAAAGGAGCAATTAGGTTTGCACTGATTAATCCTCTTGTCTATTTAAACAAATCTTTTCAGTGCAAGGACTTTCTTGTACGATCACTTTAGATGCTGCACAATGAAGTCTGCTCTCTGCTGGAGCCCCTCACTACTTCAGAGCAAGTACAAGTTACAGAAGATCCCCTACCCCTCTGTGTTTATTAGTGAGAAGGCTGAATGTTTTCAGCTGGAACACAATACCTCAGCCTGAGAGAAGGCAAAGGAGGGTGACAAGAAATAGCTTCAAGCTTTAAGAAACCAGCCATTGTCCAATAGAACAACTACGTGTCTCTATCCACCTCACTGCTCAAGCTGCAGACTTCAATATTACAGATCAAAGAAAAAAAAAAAAAAGAATAAAAGCAGCAGCACTCATTAACAGCAGAGCAGCCTGCTATGAACTTCTTACTTTCTTACATCCAACAGTCAAAATAAATGGTATTGACTAATTCCCAAAAGAACGTTCGTTATGAAGAACTAAGCATATGAAACCAAAAGACAAGTTCTTCAGCTTCCAAGTAGTCTTCTGACATTGAAATTTATTAATAGGTTATTAAGATAATTAGATACCCCCCTCCTTCAAATCTGTTTTTCCCTAAACTCTTTATGGAGAAATCCATTATAACATTTACTATACAATCATATTTCTCTGGGTTTAAAATACTTTCCTAAATAGAAGAAAGCTTTGAGTGATCCACAGAGTTGTATCCTCATGTATACCCACATACTTATTAAAACTATACAGTACTTAAATACTGAAACACAAGGATATATTCAAGTACACCAGTGCATGATCTCATTTCATCTAATCTTCTTTTCATAGACATTAATATTTTCTCAATTTATGTTATTTAGCCTATAAACTTTTTAAAGTAAGAAAGAAATGTAATACATCCCTCAAGTTTTAAAACATCCATATCTGCCCCCAAATAATCCAAATTTCTAAATATTAAACCAATAAGGTGTTTTCATTTTGCAATATTTAGTCTATGCATACTCACAAATCTCGTGATAGTAGAGCTCTTGCCCATAACCTTTTATGTACCAACACTGCAGATGTCATGGTAATTTTTTTTTAAACAAAGTTTACATCACATTAGAATAATGTGAAGAAAGAATTTTGACAGGTTTTAATTTAAAGTTAGTTGCTGTGCCCCCAAATGTTTTTGACAAAGATAAATCAAGCTTTGCTTTTCTACATATGAGCTATAGAACTTAATATATCTATGTTTGCCACTGAAGAAAAAGCTTTTCTTGTTATAAATTGTAATTCAGCTAAAATAGGCAAACAACCTATTTAGCTCTCACATTTTAAGAGAATCAGGAGCAAGTGTGAAATGAGGCAATGAACCTAAAATAAAAAATAGCAGCTATGTTAACTGTTAAAAGGTGTGAGAAGCAGAGGAGGTAAATTGGAAGCCAAATGGATTAAACTATACAAGAGAAATATTATATAAAAGAAACACTGTAATAACATCAAATTAAAAAAATAAACTATCTTACAGTTTCTAATATGCTGAATGATTTATAGTATATAGGAAGAACAAAGTCTTTTATTCAGTACAGATTTTTATGCTGTAAATTACTTTCAGGGTGCAATTTCAGTCTTATTTTAAGCAACCAACTTTATAAAAAAGGTAAATGAAAAAAATCTTAATCTTTGCAGATATAATTTCACTTTCTTCACTAGTAGACACCACAATAAAGGGACACCAGTGCTACATGTTCACTGGAAAACATCTAGCTGCATCATTCATTACCATACACCATCAACTTGAATTATGATCTTCTGCTTACCCTCCATTATTGAAGGGTAAGATGCAGCATACTTAAAAGTGAAAAATAACTGGATGTTGAGGACCATGAAGTTGAATCTACATGGAGATATAAAGCATTTTGATGAGCATTACAGGGATGAAAAGAAGTACAGACCTCACAAGTGAAATACTGCCTCTTCGCTGTCACAACTCTTCAGGAGATTTAAGAAAACAGGACATAATGGAAGAAGCACTGAATATAGGTTACACGTCCTACATGTGAGGCTGTTCAAAAAAAAAAATATTAAATAAAAACAAAAACCACATACAACACAACCTTAGTAACCACAGATTGAGCAGTAAGGCCTGTCATGGCCTGAAACCTGGCCAACAGGTAGGAAGCAAAGGACTATTAACAAATGGTGAACTCTCAGCAGAGAAAGACGTTAAGAGCAGTGTGCCCTAAGGAGCTGTGCTGAGACTTAGACTGTTCCATGTATTTATTAATGACCTAGAAAACATGGAAAAACAATGCTGATGGCAGGAAATTATGTAAGTTAGTCAGGATGAACCAGCATTGTGAGATGTTCTCAAGCAACACAGCAAAATGAAGTTAGGATTAAATCGTCCTGCATATTTAAATAAAGCACATGTACCTTCATGAAGGACAGAATGGTTTTATGTTCCTGGGATAACCGTTTCTATCAAAAAAAAATAAACTGTTGACTACTGTGCGTGGTGCAAGTAAGACGGTAAGTCTTCTGATTTTAATTTGTGTAAAGCAGGAGTAACCATTTTTAGTGAAAGTTCTGATATAAAAATTGAACAAAAGGAGAATCAGATCTTCTAATACTTTCAAATTGAGCTAAATGCAATAAAGATTAAACTAGAAACATGTATTTATAATAGTGCTACTATGTAAATCAAAGGTTTGCTTTCATCCTAACAGATTCAACTTTGATTTCTTCTAAAAAGACTGTGAATTTCCACTGCCTTTCACTAGGATTTGACAGAGTTCAACACTAACATGTAAGGAATGTAATAGAAAGAAAAGGATATTTTCATTTAAAACACAGCATCTAGAACAAACACATAATCTTCGTATATTGTACAGATGTACACGTAGTCAAGCAGAAAATATTCTGAGTACACCTATGCACAGAGTAATGAACTTTGACCTAACTATTGTCCAGGAAGAAAAATATCTCAGGAGTTATAATACACTCTTAAATTTGAATTCAAAAACTATTTGAGTGCTCGAGTAGAATATAAGGTTTATTTTTTTAATCATTGTGTCATGCTATATACTTATAGGTGCACCCAATTACTGTTTTTTATTTAAAAGCCCAACACCCAGGTCAGGGAATTAGAAGCAATACAGACAGGAAAGTATGAATATATTACATTCAAGGAACAACTAAACAGACTGAAATCCTCCAAACTAGAAAAAAAGACCACAGAAAAGCCACAGGACAAAGACGTGTAAACAATGGTATATAGGAAATCAAATACAAAGCGATGTTTTTGCGTGACTGTTTCTTAACATGTGCTCTAATGGACATTCAGTGCAGATCCAAAATGAAGGGGTTTGGTATTAAGGATCCGGGTAAGTGTCATTGTATTTTCTTCTGCTCTCATACACACCTCCACCCACCTGCTATTCACTCTTGTGTACAAAATTTTAAGGTAAATGAGTAGGCAATTTGATCTACTATGACCATTCTCACATTTTTATTATAGAGGAACAAAAGGTTAGGATCAAACAACGCTGGGAAAATTATTAAAGAAATTATAGCTTGGGGGTTAGAATTTATATAAGCTAGTATTAAAAATTATAAAATGCCATGAACTATAGCCTTTCTGGGTTTTAAGTGCTATAATATGAAAATCAGTCTCAACATGAGAAGTGTTTAAAAGTAAAACGTTGCTGAAAGTTATCATCACAGGAATTACTCTCCTTAACTTAAAAGGCTTAGTTATAATTTTAAACATAGCAATACAAAAGGTATTGCAAAAGACAACTTGAAGACACAGGCAGTGTAGCAAAAGGTGCACACCTAGAAATTTAGTGTTAAAGAAAAGCTTCTGACACACCTCGAATCTGCTGCCTCTTTGCCTTGCATCATGCAGTCATTTATCATGCAGTTGGTAGAAAAGCCAATGGAGAAATTCTAAAATACTGCCAAATTAGAATGTAGTGGTTTATACATACTCTGCAATAGCCTGAATAGCTGCAGAGTAATTGGGCATTAAGACCTGATTTACTGTGAGAAAAAGGGGATGGAAAATGCCCAATTATTTTATGACCTTTTCCAACCCCACTCCACTACAGAAATACATAAATAAATATAACATTCAGAATGCAGCAGAAATAATGAAACAATGCTCTTACACAAAACTAGTAGAGGAGGGAGAGAATTCTCTAATTTAGAAAAAAGAAAAACGGTTTTCATGGTAGAAGCAAGAAAATGGAGTAGGTGGAATTAATTCTTGGATTATACAGACTTTAATTTATTAAGAGTTTAAACATAAGCAACAGATAACAACAACATCCACCGCTGCAGTAAAATAAAATAAAACAAGATTACAAAGACTACCAGTACTCAGTTTCCAGGTTTTTTTAAACAACCTCTAGGTAGTCTACTTTATTTTTACCCCATAAAACCAGAGATTTCCACACTAGTCTTTACAAAATTTTGCCCACTTATAGAGGATAAATATTTGACTACATTTTCTGCATAAGAAGAACATCAAATTATAAAACAAACTATTAAGGTAGACCTTACATCAAATGGCATCAGCATACAAGTTTTGAAATCAATATGAAAAAGTATTTTGTTTTATAAAAACGTTCAGGTACTTGAAAACAAAATAAGTTCAGAGAGTCACAGGTTCTAAGCAGACAGGAGTTTAGCTTTGCTTTTTGTTTTAATAGATAGCAATCTCTGTGGAAGCAAAGTTGCATTCAGAAAGATATCTGCAAACCAGAGAATGATGAAGGGGTGAAAAGCTCCACGCTGCTTTAGGAAGAGGAAAGCAGCAGTGTGATTAAAAACACCTGAAGAGACCTTATGTGTCATGACATTTTTCTATATTACAGCTTTTCCTCTTGTTCACTTAATAATAAGATATCTTGTAACTATAGTCACAGACATGGTACATGCCAAATACATCAGCCAAAGCACTCTATTTTAAAAAACAATTCACCTAAGTTTCCTGTTATAAGAGCAATTTGGGGCAGTGACAGGATCACAGAAATCTCAGCAGTGATCACAGCAAAGACAATCAAAACAAAATGCACACACATATGAAATCCATGTTCCTACATTACAAACCACAGAAACATGCGCTAAAAAGCTTTTACTCCCATAACTTTTCTTCTATGTAGCAATTTTTCAATCTGATGAATCAACAAGATGACTCAAGACTAGGGGATACTTTTTTTCATTCCTATCAGCAATCTGCTTACTCTAGTAGTACTCTAAATATTCAAATATACTAACAAACTCTTAACACAATAATAAGCCTCCTTAGCCTGCTGCATTTTAGGCTGCTACTTCCAAGTTTTAAAAACATTCAGCAAGAAAGTAAGTTTTCCGTCTTAGCTGACTGGATCTTTTAGCATTGACTAATCAGTTCCAAACAATAAGGCCCTCAGCTCCCACTTAAAGAACCGTGCACAGTCCTCAGTGCTTTTCTGAGTGAAGTTTGTAAGCAAAGAGGTCTCACTAACAACAATTTCTGGAAGTAAAACTTGTAACATTTTTTAAGTTTTTGCAGACTCTACTTCTACTTCACACACCTGTAAATATGCATATACAACTCAGTTTGAGCTCGTTCCAAGTGTAAGTGTTCTGGAATTATTCATTTGATGAATTTATACATTGGTTTTGGCTCAATTCATCCAGCTGCTGCAAAATACCCAAGTTGTTCTGTGAAGCCCTGACACCAAATGCCTATTATTTCCTCTGTACTTCTTTTAGGAGGAACGCAAAGGCAGCCCAGCAGACAAAAAGTCTTGCACTATCTGAATCCCCAGTATAATAGTCTTTTATCTGACGCTCCCAGTGTTTTGAATCAACAGCTACATATAAAAGAAATAAAACGGAATTTGCCCACAGACAGGGAGGACACCAGCGTACGCCTTTATGAATGTGTTATCCAGCTAGTCAGAGAGCATGCCAACGCTACAGTGTCTGAGCACTTGGTATCTTAACCTCACCGCTTAGTAACTACATAATGCGTCTCCTATGGTAAATGCTCAGACTGCAGGCAGTGAGGGCAACTGGGAAAATGTGTTGTATCACCCTGTTTGGGACCACCAATGTGGTCTTTGGACAAGATCCTGCTTTCAGGACAACATGGCTGAAAACAGCTCTCTAATTAGCATCAGACAGGCACAAGCTTGAGCAGAAAGACAAGGGTCAACAGACTGAAGAGCGGGTCAAGCTACCAAAACTCTATGGGACAATACACAAGCTACAGGACAACAAAGCTTCTCATCTGTGTGTAGACAATAAGCTATGCTAGAATGTCTAAACCCTCCTCCTCCCTCTCACTCCTTCCCCCTTCCAAAGGGGAAGAACAAAATTAAATGGCTTTGTCGTCAATGTGACATGATCACTAATTAGCAGTTACAATTTTCTGAATAAACACAAGTAAACAGAGGCCAAGTCCACATCACTTGCAGCCAAAAATGTTTATATATAAGGGCTTGATTAGCCAAGCATTAAGAAAGTACAAACATTCCCCCACAAAATTTCACACTTCCTATTATGCAGAGGATAGAAAATATACAGAAACAGTTCTGGAACAGAATCAGTTGTACCTAGTCGGTCATTCTGACTTATTTTATTACAAAGATTGATGCTTAAAAACAAAACAACAGGGAAAAAACCTCAGTAATTAAAGATCAGAAAGTCTGTTTCACAAAAACAAAATTACTATTGATCGTTGCTCCAGAGTAACTGCTCCATATCCCTGAAGGGATTCTCAGTGAGATTACACATTCCCAACTTTAGATGTCTACCTTTGAGAAATAAGGACTCGTCTGATCATTTTAGACAGCAGCTTTAAGTGAGTCATGCCCAGAGTGCCTGTTTTCCTCCACTGGCTTTGAAGGGAGCCTAGAATACTACCTCAGATGTTCATTTACATGTTAGAGCTCTCTTGCTGTTGGATTTCTTTTTCCTTTTCAAATTTAATCTAAGAGTGGGGTAAACAGACCATTGTCTTTTTGCTAAGTTGTTACAATCAGAGCACTGCATAAACTTCACATCTGTTTAAAACACTGATGAGATGTTTGTCCTTTTTCAAAGAAATCAAATTTCCCAAAGCAAATTAAAAGAAAAAAAAAAAAAAAAGAGAAAAAAAAGTGTTGCTCCCATCAAGGGACCCAGTTTACCTGCAGCTGCTTCGGTCAGGATTGAGCTATCAGCAGCTAGCAAGAATATCACTTCTCATGGCTTCGCTGGCTGGCATCAAGTCAAACTAATCCGAAGTCCAACAGGCCAAACCTCAACATAATACACTGCCTTCTCCTGCCTGTGCTATGGGAAACAAGTGTTTGCGAGGGAGATCTGGAGGGCAAGAACCAGGCTTACGCGCTGAGGAGGAGGGAGCTGAAGCAGTAGCAGACCCAGGGGAGAACTGGACCAGCGAAGTGCAGAGGAACGCAGGGCAGCAAAAAATAACAGCATATGGGAAACTAAATGACGTTCAAAAGGGATTAAGAGTCCTTTCACATTCAGAGTTTCATTTTCATTATTGTAAAATGTATCAAAATAAAAACAATCACCCACATAGAAAATCGAGAAAGAAGATACTTCCTAGGACCCAAACCCTGTTAATCAGTTGAAAATTAGTGACTAAATAGCAACCCATCGCTTAATCTCTTCATTTAAGGAAGCATACATTGCATTGCTAATCCTGTAAGCCACACATTTATAAACGAACAGGAAAACATGATTTTATGATAAAAGGATAAAAAGCATTATATTTTTTTAAATATGTCCACATTTTTGGAGACCTCAGGAAGTATCACTCAGTATGTTTTTCAGAGTATCAAAGTGACCAAGTGTAAAAAATATGAGCGCACTAGTAAGGGTAAACAGGTGGTCACTGTTCCAAAGACAGTAGAAGGATCACACAAATGGAGCCACAGCTGAGTGACTGACTGAGAGGAACTGTCCAAAACGCTGATATAATTCTATCTCTGAATTCACAAGGGGAGGGGTAAATAGACCAAACCCTTCAGATAATGAAAGAACGGCCTTTTTTTAAGAGTCAAAATCTGAAGTCATCATTCAAGCAAAATGAATATTTGAAAGAATTTTAGACAACAAAGTCAATATAAGATCTCGCTAAATATTGTAGACTTCGGATCACTTCAAAACCTAGAAATTTAGGGCAACAGATGTTCCAAAATAATATAGGTCAGGAACAGCAGTTCAGTGTGTTAAAATAAATCACTTCTTTTATATTTTAGTGGTGTTTATGGATAGATGAATTGGAAGGGAATAACCTTGCCAAACAGAACAATGCAATGGGGCCTCTTCTAAAACACCTGTACACTAACTGTTTATTCACTGGCATATTTCATATATTACTTAGTTTAACATTAACAATGAATGCTCTATAGATTAACATTTAAATGCAAATCTATGTTCCTATTGGTTCAAGTTAAGAATTTCAGCAATACCTCATGATATGCCCAAGAGTAATTACAAACACAGCACATTGAATCTTTCAGGAAATTTTCTCCCAAGAAGGAGAAAAAACAACCTACTTTCACAATACTATATACATCTTATACAAGCCATATGTATAATATGCTAAACTTGTTTTCAGCCATTACATCAGCCATAGATAAGAATTAAGAAAAAATATAAATGGCATTAGAAGTTCAGATTTTGGAGCACATTCTTTTCTCTTGAAAAAAAAAAAAAGTTTGCATTTTAATGTAATTTATTTTTTTTTAATAGCTTCTCCTTAATGAGCAGTTCTGAATGAAATGGGACAAAAAGATGTGTTTTTCTGGTTGCTTATGTGCAATCTCATCCTATTCTGCTTTAAATTCTTTTCTGTCCTTTAAGCTTCAAGGAAAGCCCATCCAAGTTCATTTCTCAAAGCCTGCCATTAAAGTCAAAAGACTAATTATTTTGAAGGTTCATAAGAGATTAATTTTCATGAATCTTTAGACTGGAAAGTTAAGCAAAGTTTCGGGGGGAGAAAATACCTCTGTGGTGGTAATTAATTGCAACAGTATGGTTGATAAGCAGGTAGCCAGTTGTGTTAAATATTCAAACCAAAGAATTCAGGAACAAAAGTTGTAACAGCAGAATATTCAACTCTGCAGATTAGCAATTCACCAGCACCTTTCAAAACAGTTCTTTGGGACTGACTGAAAGGTAGACCATAGATTTTTTTTTTTTAAAATTAAATGCAGAAATAAGCCTATCAATATAAAGGAAAACAAGTTTTCTTAATTTTCTTTAAAACAGCTTTTCTTATTTTCTATTATTTGACACAAGAGGTGAGCATCTTTATAACTAAGTGTAATTTAGAAACCTAAAAAGTTGCTCTATTTTTCATTGTGAATTAAGTCACTAACGCCAAAACTCCAAAGTAAAACACTGCAGTGCATTCAAATTCTGATCTGCAGTTCCATGTTTAGAAGTTTTACGCATTTGGACAAATTCAAACTACATTATTTTACACTGAACTAAAGCTTCACTGCACAGCACCTGCACTTAACACACCTAATAACTTCAAATTTCAGTAGAAAAAAAGGCATTTGTTGAAGAAACATTTTTGAGGTAACCCACTCAGGACCTTGATGCAGCTCATTTATTTGAGAAGGATTCATTTAAGTCAGTTCTTTCTTCCACCTAAGCAATTCCTCATTTAATAAGACTAAACATAAAGCAAAAAGAAAGCATTTTAACTTACATACAAAACCTTTTATTTGCAATATTACTGCACAATTTCTAAGGGCACAGCTTAGACAGAAGTTCCAAATTTTGCTAAACCAGCTTTGACCACTTTGGTTTTCATACACAAAAATCACAAGCAACACCATACTGCAACTTCTCTAAAAACAACTTGATCCCATAAGGCCATTCCTCACTGACTTCAGTGCAAAAAAGCTCTGAGACAATAAGGAACAAGCAGCCAAAATTATTCCACACCTGTAGTGTTACAGGATTCCTGCTTTTTTAAGGAATTGCAAAATATGGATTTATTCATCTCCTTCTCCTTCCCCCCTTCCCAAATGAGACAGTTTAATCGTGACCTGGCACATCACAACCAGCTGGAATCTGATGCTATTCCCAGCACTGATCAATCAGGACCTCAAAGTCAGATGGATGCATTAAGGCCCAGAAGATTTTCAAGTACAGGCTTCAGTTCGTGTGGACCTGGCAATGGTTTTGTTCCCCCCTATTGTTCAGTGATCCACAGAGAGTTCTTACAGATGCTGAAAGTTATACTGCAGTGAAACCAAACCTTTGAAAGAGGAAAAACAGAATGTGATTGAATGAAGCTGCAAACCAGAGTGAAGACAGCCTTTAGCAAGATTCTCTAAAAAGGAAAAACAGGCTTAGTATTTTCAATCACATAAAAACCCTCCACAAGTTTGAGACTCCTCTTCCAGAAGACTTCATGAATCTAAAAAGAAGCCTGTTTTGCACAAGCATGTTGAATACCAGAATACTGATCATAGCACTTCTTCACCCCTCAACCTGCCAGTTTGCTGACTTCCAATATCAGAATTTCATAATTTCTTCTGAATGTAGCTCTGATTGCAAAAAACAATAATCCAAATGACCTTTTACTGCAAAAGGTAGCTACTCTTTCAGAGAAGTCAAATATTGTAATAGGTACCTACACTGTCCTCTACAAGGCTGTTTCATTAGCATATTGACCTATTAAGGTAAGGAGGAACAGGATTCCTACATGCCATTTATAAACTTGATGAGAATATTTGCTTAACCATGCTTTTTAAGCTATCTTTAGAGTATCTTGATCGGTGCATTCACATTGCATGGTTGTTAGATATCTCTGGATTTTTGGAGCTAAATTTACAAGCACAGTGCAATAATTACTCAATTCTTTCACCCCTGATGCCAAGCAGACTGTGAATTTGGTTCTTAAACTGCTATTGTGACTAAAGGCCTGAAAGAGATGAAGCCACAGTAAAGGCAGGTGCTGCATAAGCATGAGAAAGCTTTGCCAATATGCGTTACTCTTGATCTATGATTACCCTTCAGTTCCAGAACTGAGCCTCTGCAGAGGACAGGTTGCCAATGCTGTCACAACGTGTGATGTTTCTCTGATGCTGACAAATGTCCCTGAGGGAGGAGGATAAATCCCATGAACTCTATCTCACTTGTGAGTCACGCCAAAATGCGTATGTAATAATAAATAAATAGTAATAATTTAAAAGGCAGCTGTTCAATGTTAAAAATTATAATAACAAGAATATTTCTTTTCCTTCTCCTCTACACTGCTCCAGAAGCCAGAGAGAAGCCAAACTATAGGGAGTTTAAAGGACTTCCCTCTTCTCACTTTTTTTTTTTTTTTCAACACCAAAACAGCTTCTGGTCAGTAAGTGTACAAGAACCTAAATCACATACCATCAAAAGTCAAAAAAATCTACACTTCAAATAAAACAAGACATTAATAGAAAACAATAATAATAAAGACCCTATAAGTCAGAGAAAAAATTACAGTCCAGTCCCAGAGTCACATATGATTATGGATATAAAACATTCTTTCTCAGATAATCACTAAGGGAACTAGGCACTCCAACAGCTGTCAGTATTTCATATCTGCCCTACCAAGAAAGGATCGGTGTTCCACAGAAAATGCTGCATCCCACTCTTTTCACCCACACTTTGGGAAAATACATGTTACCCCACTCCTTTTCAATCCTGATCCCACAAGGCCTTCTATTTCAAGCTACTGAGCAGCTCCAACATAAGCAGTCTTAAATGATTAAGTTGCTCAACAACTTCAGTTGGGTTTAAGGAGAAAATAAATACACAAGTCTTGAGGCCCTTGAGAAAAAGAAATTTAGTTTCACTTTGATGAGGAATCATCAAAACAAACAAACAAACCAACCCCAAAAAACCAAAACCCTTATACTGAGACTCAGATGGCAAGTTACACCAGGGAGACCACTGCTCAGCTTCTTCACAACCAAATAAAATATTTTGCTTTCTTCCTGCTCTGTTTCTTTGGTAGAGAAATTTCTTGAGTTTCTCCCCAGATACCTCAGTTTGAGCCTTCAGTTTACCATAATAAGAAACAGAAACAGCAACATTTTTCTTCAGTACCATGAACCCTCAAGGTAGTTATTGTAACGTCGTAAGCTCTGGTCTGGTTGACAATAGCTTCCAAAAGCAAGAAAGAGACTTTGAAAATTACACTCACCGTTACTCAAACTTCAGGCTTTCTTCAAACTGTTAGGACAGAGCCATTGTAATGGTAGATCAGCAAGAAAAGCCGACACCATTAGAGAAGAAGGTTTTTTTAGCTTTCTGGGATACTGATGACTCAAAGCTGGAAACAGAAATCCAGACCTGTAGGGCCATTCTGGAAGACTTCTACATCTGACAAGCTCTTTCCAGCCTCCCTTACGAGGCTTACATGCATCACCAGCATCTGAAGATAACGTTCACAGGTAGTTCCAGGAGGAACTGTCTCCTATTTAAACTCAATCTGTCATCTTAGTGCAGTGAAAGAACTAATCATTTTCAATTTTCCCTTCTCTAAGTGAAGGTATAGCTTCAGTAAATTTGGGAAACATTACTCTCACCTTGCTCTCGTAATCAAGTGGCAAACAATACCAACAGCATTGCTGCATACAGCATCACTTATGTGTTGCTTTTTATACTTAGAATCATAATTTCTATGGATCAATCCAATGAAGTGTAAAAACGAGGAAGCATTCATATATTTTAAAAGTCCCTATAGAGTTTTGTACCATGTTAGCATCAATTTCTTTACCTCACATTTCCCAGAATGCCAGAAAAAAAAAAAAAAAATTAGGACATGAGTTGCTTGTGACATCACCGAGGAACTAAGATTTATCCTTCTGTTTTGATAGTTACATGTCTTCCGTAGTACTTCATGAGACAGAGACATAATAAGACTACAAGTGTTTTATTTCTGGAATATGGATTTCTTGATAAAGTCTAGAGTTTGGTTCATATTTTCCAAGCAAATTCTTACACTGTGGCATCACCTGAGCTAGGAAGAGCAGGCAAGCAGAAGAAAGCAAGGAACATGCCCAGAGATACTGTGAAAGCTAGGGATACTGTAAGTACCTCAACACAACTATAATACTATTGACCACACCGAAATAATATGCTTGTAAAGTCCCGCCAAAATACTGTCAAGTTTGCAAGTGCTGAAGTGCCAGAGGTGGAGCGAAAAGCAAGAACATCCTATCACTTGATTAAAAGTTAAAGCCACCACTGTACAAACTACTCTAGAGAGAATGCAGGGGCCCAATTTCTGAGAACAGTTTGAAAAGTACTCCTAATTCAAAACAAAAAAAAATAAATAAATCAACAATTAGAATTTGGAAACACTTAATAGCCCTGTGCAATTGGCAGACAGCATGTCATTTAGGTAAAAAAAAGTAATTAATTTGTATTAACATCTTTCTCTTGGTTAAGTTAAATTTTCCCTAGAGGTCTACGCAGGAAAAATATCACACAACAGTCAGTTAATGAAGAGCACTCAATATTATGAGAGGCAAACAAGCTGGAGGTAAATCACATTTTGAGTACTTCTCTTGAAAATGTTTCCTCTAATCATAGGTAAGCAGTTAGTCCTCACCTTTCTTCCTTTCAGCAGGCACAAAGACAAGAACACATCTACAGCAATAGCAGTGCTGCACAAGAAAGCAACAACATTAAATCTGAAGGTGCAGAGCTACTTGGATCTGTTCTTGATGTCTATCGCAATAACAACACCAACACAAGAGGCCAGGATTCGTTCTCTAGGGTAATTGGTTTGAATCACGCTCTGGTTAAAGTTAGAACAAATCTGTTGGCCACTGTTCAGGAACTATAAAACAACTTGATCCACACCACAAAACCACCAAACACTTCTGCAAAAGCCAGTAACATGCGAGACCCACCAGTATGAATCACATGGATGACAAATGTTAAGTCACTGGCACTCCACTGGACACCAAGGTTATCTATTATTTTGGGAGGGAAAGGTGCAATAAAAGCATATAAATAAGGCAAGAGATGAGGGATACTGACGATAACGATGTGTAACGTTACCTTGAATGGCTTCTTACTTTACGTCATGAAATACCCTTACTCTTTGAGACAGTTCCACTGTTATCACACACACACAATTCCCACACATCAAGCTGCAAACATGCCTTGCAACACATTGAAGCTTCTCCAATAGCTTGTAAAATATTATGCAGTTCTGCCCATTTCACCCCGATAGCTACAAAGAACAAGGTATGTCTGAATTTACTATGTTTTTCTATAGCTGTTCATGCGACAAAAACACACAACAAACCTATCACAAATGGAGGAAAAAAACCTCCACTTTTAAATGATAAAAGGGCAATATCATATATTTTGTTGGAACTACAACTGTACATGGTTTGAGAGGCTGAAATATTTCACTTCTTCCTCAAAGAACTCAATTTAAGCTACAGTTGGACTTTAGAGGATTGCATTAACTGATCAGTTAACACATTATTGTAAAATCCCTTTCTAATCTTGAAGAATTTTACATATACTAACCAAACAATTTATACACTGATAGCTACAGAAAGCAATTTTTAAATAGTGCTATGTCTTTACCTCAGTCTTAAGTTGTCTTGCTTTATTATGTACAATTATACATTCACTCCAACACAAGATTATTGCCTGTGACCACAGAACATTGTACTGGAGAAGTTATTTCCAGAGATTCAGCAATGCTTTCCCTTTCCACTGTACAAATACTATCAGTCCCACTCAGCCCCACTTAATGGGAGAAAATGTGCAGTTTGTTTTTTCCACAGTTCTAGGAATAAGATTTGTTACGGATAATCTGTTGAATGGTGTGGGATTTTCCTTGGAGATGCAACACGACTCTGCTCTACCTTCACCTTACCTGCAAGGAAATGCTTTTCTCTACTTCTTTAAATGACAAGTGATTTTGATTAGAGTTGGTACAGCTTTCTCAAAATACTCCTTTCTTAAACTGGCTTACAAAAGAACATCCATAAATAGAATTAACTTATTTAAAAAACTTGACCTTGTGACTGCTCACATCCCATCTCCCTTTCCTAAACTCATATTTTGCATCTTACAGCCCAAAGACAGATTGAATACAGGCTTATGTTTCACTCATGTTTTTCTTCTGGACACCATAGCATCCACTACTGAAATCACGGTATTTGCTTAACTGCATGAGGTCTGATTTTGATTAAGTAAAATCAACCTCATTGTATGGGAAGTCTCTAGGGAAGAAGTAAATAGTTTCAGTTCTCTGTCCTTGTAAATTCAATTCAGGCTAGGTGAGTGAGACCACAAAGAATTCTGGAAGACAGACTGCAACCCTGAGAAGAAAACTAAGTGGCAAGTTTCTTATGCATCCAGGTATATCAGGTCCATAATAAAGCCATAAGACAAGAAATGTTTTCATGACCAGATTGCAGAGGATATCCAGAATTCCCAAGATATCTTGAAAAATAGATTGTATCAAGGTAAGGTAGAAGGAGTTTCTTGTTCTGGGTTGGGGGTTTTGGGGGGAGGCGGGGGGTGGTAGTTTTGTGGGGTTTTTTACAAGTACACAAAAATTTTATTTTCTTTCACTGAAGTCCTAAATGAATTTGCAGTTGTTCATAGTTTATCACGTTATCCTCAGAGAGAACAAAACCCTCTGTATGTTGAGTGTTAGGTCTTTTGATTTAAGTGACTGTTCTTATGCTCACAGCAAGAAGTTTTGATTCATATTTTTTATGCAAAGCAGTTCATCTGGAAATCTGAATTTAGACTGAAGACATGAAGACGCTAATTGCTTTTATGTTCATTCCTTCTTATTAATTTAGTAACAGCAAGAAGTGTAACATTTGAATGCAAAGTTTCAAATAGTCTGTATATAGATCAAAAGACAACTCTGTAACGTGCAATATACTTTGAAATTTAAATATCAGCATAAATTATATTTCCCTAAAGAAGACAGACTGTGCAAACTTCTCGGGAATTCTGCACCAACAACACAAGGCTTCAAAATTTTTATTTCCTCTACCATCAAAATCATTGCCACCAACTTCTCCTAGTCCAGATTTTAACAGTGTGTCTAACCCCTATCTCCTCTTCAACACTTCTTTTAACCTTGCAATCTCTAACGAGGTTGATCTGAGGAACTTCCAGCCAGTGAAGAGAAAAAAAGTGTCCTGGTGAATACTACCACAATTCTGAAGGGCACCTACCTTTTGTTTGTTTTGAGGTATAAATAATAATAAAGAAAAAAAGGTAAAAGGTTACCCCTCAGTCTAGAAATATTGACAAGACATTGAAATTCCTCCTCTCTCTGCTTTACTCAGACTCACACCACAAGACGGTAACAACATGAGTATACAAGAGTCTTTCAGGCAACCTGGTTCAATCTGACCCAGAGAATATCCACCCCTCAGAAAGCCCATTCAGGGCTCACTCCTCTCTGCGAAGTGCAAGTAATAAAAACTTAAATAGTTTGGACTTGCACTCAAGCTCTGCAAAGATTCTCCCAGACAATATGATATCGCTCTTCATTTCATCCTTTTATCATAAATTAATTGTTCAGATATACAATGAATAGCAATTGGGATGAACTCCAGGTCATTACTGCAACCAGCTGAAACCTGGAATGAGTTACCTCTGCTGGAGTAAACTTCCTCTGGAACTTGCTTGCTTCCTCTCTTTACAACACTGAACCTGGGAAAATTTTTTCCCCTGAAGCAAATTCAAAGTTTAACCCCATATTTTTTCTGACGTTGGATTCAATTCATTAAGTCAATAGACATTTAACCTGTTTCTTGGACTTACTGGGGAGTTTAATATGTTGTAATAAAGTATAATACAATATAGATTAGTATTTAATCACATAACAAGCAGTAATGAGAACTCTTTTCTGTGTCTGAATGAGATTACAAAAAATCAAATTTAAAATTTTTGAAGAAATTGTACTGTCCTCAAAGAGAAAACATTCTGCAGTCTTTACAGACTACAGGCTTACTACATTATCTGTTCCCAACATCCCTTTTTTTCCATTACAATTCATTATATATTCTTTTAAAACCTGCTGTACACAAGCACCTCATTATAGCATGCAAATTCTTTGGTTGCCAACTTCATTAGTGCGAGTGAGCCGTATTAAGTAATTCTGCTTTCCCCACTTGCTAAGTGAGTATTAAAATAATCCACAGAAAGAGAGAAAGGAGCAGGAATTAAAAAATAGACAACTCCAGCCTCATTTTGCAATACATGAATTTAGTATCACCTCTCTTCACCATGTAGTTGCTAATAAGGCAGGTTTGTATACCTGACTGCAATAAAATGAAAATTGCTCCAAATACTACATAGCTTTGAGTTGCCAAAAAGTTCTTGTAAATGTACATAGAGTGGACAGTGAACATATGCACGCCCATGCATAAGTATATGCATTTTAATTATTCTGCCCTAATCTGCACACACGTAGTTTCAAAGAGAGGAGCACAAATGCTTGTAAGGTTTTAAAGGTTATGCGTAAACCACACATAAAACACCTGCACATGCATATTCCAGTGATGTCTGTAGAAAGGATTAAACATTTCCCAGCCTCTTACTGCAGGATCCTAAAACCCTGTTGAGAGTCTGTTTGCACAATGCACACTAGAAGCTGATCAAACTAATTTTAAAACTCAAAAGCTCAGCGTCTGCTTATTGGATATTTGCATAATAAATGCTGATACTGTTTTGACAGACTATTTTTTCCATCCTTTAGGAAAGCTAGAACTGCTATATGATTTAAAATAGACAGCTGATGGGAACAAGACCTACAAATTCAACAAGAGCAAGTGCTCGGTTTTGCACCTGGGACACAGCAACCCTGGATACACATACAGACTGGGGTCTGAGAGGCTGGAGAGCAGCCCTGTGGGGAGGGATGTGGAGGCTGTGGTCAACAACAAGTTGAACATGAGTCAACAGTGCCCTGGTAGCCAAGAGCACCAACTGTGTCCTAGGGTGTATCAATTACGGCATTGCCAGCCAGTCAAGGGAGGCAATTGTCCTGCTCTACTCTGCACTCGGGTGGCCCCCACCTCAAGCACTGTGTGCAGTTTTGGGTGCCACAGTATAAAAAGGACATAAAACTCCTGGAGAGTGTCCAGAGGAGGCCACAAAGCTGATGAAGAGTCTAGAGGGGAAATCGTATGAGGAGTAGTTTAAGTCACTTGGTCTGTTCAGCCTGGAGAAGTGGAGATTGAGGAAGGACCTCACAGCACTTACTGCTTTCTCACAAGGGAAGGAGGAAGAGCAGGTGACCATCTCTTCTCTCTGGTGACCACTGGTAGAACTCGAGACAATGACTGGAAGATGAGCCAAAGGTGGTTTCGGTTAGATATTAGGAAAAGGTTCTTCACCCAGAGGGTAGTGTAGCACTGGAACAGCTCCCCAGGGAAGCGGTCATGGCACCAAGCCTGACAATATTCCAGAAGCATTTGGACAGTGCCCTCAGACACATGGTGTGAATGCTGGGATTGTCCTGTGCAGGGACAGGAGTTAGGCTCAATGACCCTTGTGGGTCCCTTCCAACTCAGGTCATTCTATGATTCTGACATAAATATTTAGCTCAAAAAAGATCATATTTTTTCTTCAATTTAATTCATTTAACAGATTTTTCTTTCATTCTCAGATATAGCCATTATCAAGGGTGGGAGGTTTGAAGGGAGGAGGGAAGCGTGGGGCAGGGATTACAAGCATGCTTGCATATCTTTCTTTACAACAGAAAGGAACAGTGGGCTCTTGGCATCAGCAGGCCAACATCTGTAGAAAACTAATTTCATTTGAAACCCTATAGGCAAATATTCTAGCAGTCTCCAAAACCTACATCAATTCATGCAAACTGTGAGCAAGATGATGCAGACAAAGGAAACCTGTTTATACTCACAAAAACTCAACGCATGTGATTCAAGTCATGTGTTAAAGTGAAACAATCCAATTAATATTCCATTCAATATTTTCAGGAAGAATTAGTATACACAAATTTCTCAAGTACTTACCTAGCAAAGATGTTTGTGCAAATCATGCAAAACTAAGAGGAACTCTGCAGAAAGTTCAGACCTCGGTTTAGTTCAAAATATTGAGTATATTACATGATAACAAACTAGAAGCTTTTAAAAAGCTAATAACTAAGAAACAATGATTTGCTTTTAGTTTTGGTATTAAAATTTCTTTTAAATACTACATGTCACCTCTAGCATAAAAATATCCTTTAGTAAATAAAAATGTATATTCCCAAATTTCAGAAGGCAAAGTACATACTAGACAAGTTCCATATTTGTGCCTGTAATTAAAAGATCTTAACCTACAATGGCAAGTAAATTAAGGCAGAAAATGGGAGCATCTGTAAGACAGGAAGTGATTTTCAGGGTAGCCATGACTCACTTTGTGTACTTATCCTGGGCTAAACTACAAGAGGTTTTAACTGAGAAGTATCTAATACAATATATTTCTTACATAATTAAATAATAGAATACGTTCTACCAACAAAAAGCAGCTGCATAGTAAGATCTGCATTCATAATAGCGGCCTTTTAGTAAGGCAGATTATCAAAATTGCCTAAGACTTGCCAAGCCTCAATACACTAAAGCTCAATGCTTCTATTCTGAAATGTTTTAGTCTTCAAGTACCTTAAAAAAAAAAAGTTTCTTCCTAGCTCGCTTATTCTGATTAAATATCTGGCAGCATAAAAGATTAATTTATAAAATGCACAGCTAGAAATGGGTCATTTTTATGGTCTGTTGTGCTATTATCTCATATAACTCCACATTCAAGCAAAGCCTACACAGCTCTTACCAGCTACCCAATCCCAGCAATCCCCCAGCTTTCATTGTCTCTTTCAGTTGAGATGATGCAGAAACAAATTCCTTCCCAGCTTCTAGAAATCACATTACAAAATAGTGACCACTTCCAGAAGAGTTACCAGTTTTCACTTGTGAGACAAAAGCTCTCAGCACCTGGGTAATAGCTATGATGCTCTTGAGTGTGCTTTCAGTTCTTTGAAATTTTAAAATTTAGCTGTGATTGTAGCATCAATTAAATGTAATTTGAGAAGTCCAAGTGTTCTAGTGTTTCAATGAACTTTTAGCTCATCTCTCCAACATATTATTCTCCTTACCATCCGCTTTTAGAACTATTTTCACAAGGTGGCTTGTGAAACTTCTAGCCCAAGCAGTAGTACTAACCAGCATTCACACAGACTACAGTTTTCCATTGTCAGCTTTTGGTGAAATGTTTATTTTATTGCTCATTTACAGAATACCAAGAACTAGTAGCCTTAGCTTTCTATGAATATCAGATGGCAACATTAAATACTGCCAATATTTGTTTTCTGCAGTCATTCCACTCAGGCAGTTTTTCCTGGATTTATATGACAAAGTCATTTACAAATCTTGACATGTATCAGTGACCACATTGACACAGCCTGATAATCACAGTGGCATTACATTTTACATAGTAGCACGAGTTGGAAGTCACACTTCAAGAACAGGTACTCACACACAAGTACAAAGATTGTTCAGTCTTGGCCCTGGGTAACCAATAGTGTACATTGTGAGCATTTGATAAAGGTACAAAACGAGAAGTTAAAACATTCTGATTTTGTGCAGTAACAGGAAAAGGCTGATGGAGTACAAGCACTCTGTTTTGGTTCCATCTATATTTCATGTTATCAGATTATGTATGCTACTAGCCCTCTACATGCTGTTAAAGAGAAAAAAAAAAGCGGCCTCTAATCACTCTTCCTTCTGTCCATGCTGGGAGCAAATCTGCAAAATTAATATGCCAGGAAGAGCTTAGCTCAGTAAGGTACAACAGATATAATTCAGCGACAGCAGTTTCATTCACCATGAGGCAGACTATAACCTGGTGCAAAGACGACAAACTTTTCACTTCTCTGTCACTTGTCAATGCTTCATTTTTACCATTTGCTTTCTCTAACAGCTGACCTTGAGGTATAATTCTGCCTGTAAATTATTCCTTTTAGAAAACCTCAAGTATGGAGATACTCTGATGCTTTTCTGAGTGCCTTTTATTCCAGATTCATGTGCACACTGGAACACGTACCATGTACTGAATAAAATTACATAGTAAAAAAAATTGGTGTCAGTTTAAGAATACAATCTTCTATCTAAGCCTTACTGCACCTATGAACTATCAATCACACACAAAAATATTTAAATGTGTAAAGTTCCATCTATTTTTACATCTTCTAACATAGACCAAGCTACTCTGCCAATCACCAAGAAGACCAAGGTACTTAAGAGAAATTCAGAGCAGTCCCTTTGAAAGGTCTCACTTGCAATGTGGAGCCATTTCTGCTTTTCCCGAGCTGTACAGGGAAGAAAAGTGCAGCTTATCTGTCCCAGACTGATTTACAGGTTTAATTATGGTAATGGTGGAGGATTTTCAGGTACACACAGCAATATGAGCCCTAAGCAGACAGCACACAAGAGGGGAGAATTAGAGACAGGGCAAATCAGTTCAACGGCAATGAAAACTACAACCTTCCATGCTCCACTATTTTCTCTTACTAGCAGGCCAGGAAAATTAATTAGATTAATGGGGAAGGGGGAGACTCCACCTTCTTTCAAAGCATCAGCAATCTATCACAGTTACGGACAGGATGCCTTAATGTTTCTAGTTACATTAAATTTTCAGACTGATGTGCCCTGCTCAAACACTTCACATCTGATAAAATCACCGCAGCTGAGTCATGATAAAACACTTCCCCAAGTCAGACTGGCAGAGAGCCACTGAGATTTATACGTACTTATTTTTCCAGATCCTTATTTAACATGGTATGTATGCTTACTAAGCAAAATCCCCTGATGAAACAAACCATTACAGAGACATTTCCCCCACCTCAATCTCATTTTTTAAGGCTAAAGATTCTTTTCCAACTCCCAAAACCCCTAAGAGATCTACTGCACAGCTAAGAGTTTATGGTTTGTGGTTGCATACTGGTATGCAAAGCAGATGAATCCCAACAGACCAGCCACGTACCACACACTTGTGTCGAAACATTTCCAGCAAGAAAAAACACCCACAAATGGTGGAGGTCATTTCACTGCCATTGCAAATTGAATAGCTCAGCTTCTAATACTCGGCAACTTTGGACTCTGCAGGCTTTATTGAGCTCTGCTTTCTTCTCTTTTGGAAAATTCATTGTTCAGTTTGTATTGAATCAGAGTGTTTTCAGTCCACATTAGAACTTCACAGTATAAACTGGACTAATTCTAGTAATCATTACTGGTAGTCAACTAAAAACCTAAACATAACTAAAGCATACTAAAGGTACTTGGTGAATTGCTTTAGCCAGTAGCCACACACTGACACATCCAACCAAGTCACAAAGTGAGAAGAAAACCAACTACTTACTCACTGCCATTTGGGAAAGAAACAAAAAGGATATTAAATCACAGGATGATTTAAGCACATTTTCTTAATTAAGAATTAAAAATGGAAACTCATTTTAGAATTTCAGTTTTTAGAGTTCTACTCAGAAATCTTACACTATTTTTATTGTATTTTCCAATGTTTGTGGTGTCTAAAGAGAGATATAAGTTATGTGGGAGACTGTTTAGGACAGCAAAATAGTCAAAATGCCTTCACTAACGCTGCCGATATTGAAAATTATGCTTAATACTTGAATGGCATCTTACCCAGCCCTGTCAGCAAACCACACAGTAAGTGGTAACAACCTATTCCATCACTATGACTTGTAACAGTCCTTTGTTCTGTTTGCTATCACTTTACAAATCTCTGAAATGAAGAAAATTACAGAAGACTTCAAAAGTTTTGCTTTAATTTATTTTATTGAAGAATGCAATGTCTCCTATTCACCTCAGTCATTGAAGAACGTTTTCATACACAGATTACAGTTTCAAGTTTATAAACCAATATAGCATGATTGTCAAGCTTTATCCTATCATCTTCTAAGTGCTGCCATTCAGAGGGCCACAGCTTCCAAGAAAAATACTTCTAAAGCAAAGCTCCTAAACTGGCTCTGAGTAGGCATTCTCCACAATGAGAAACATCAACCACACCAGCTGAAGATCAGTGAAGAGGTAGCTCTAATCAAACCAATGAAACATCACTCAAGAAGGCAATGAGGAATTTATGCCTAGTCTTGTATTGACTGCATAGGTGAACATACCCACAGAATACTGCAAATATTCATATCCTACGTGACACTTCTTCATTTTTATGAGGCTAATACAGTACACATTCACAAACCCAAGGACCCTGGCCACTCTCTAAAACTGCTTGGTTGCTTCAGTCTTACCCAAAATGTCTCTATACCTTCCCGATTAGCAGCACAACACTGATTTTTTTACAGTTCTTCCTGTCACAGAACTCACATTAAGGTTACAAGAGTACAGGACAAAGAAGCTTGAAACCAGTAAATGCCACACACCAAATATGGCAAGCACTGTGAGTGCTTCAGGCAGAGTTCTACAACAAATCAAAAATGAACAGAAAAAGTCTCCAGTAGCTAAGCTCCCTCTAAATATACCGGCTGGAGTCATCTGCTGCGAAGAGCTGTATTTGCTTTTTTTCTTTTTTCATCTGTTTAAACAAACAGTAGAAGCTTAGAAAGGAAATGATCATATTGCGATTCCATGCTAATTTGAAGGAGCAAAGGCTTTCAGTGCTACAGTGAGAACTGAAACTGAAAAAAAGGAGACTGGAAGTATAAAAATCTTATGCATTGTAAAAACCGTTTTTGATAAAACATATTTTATACCAAAAGTTTTGTTCTGTTCATATCATGAAGTGTTGCACAGATACAAACTTAGTGAATTAGGAAGTGCCAAAGATTTTTCAGGGCATTAGAGAAAACTTATCTAAATGACCTCACAAATGCCCAAGAAACCCATTCTTAAGTCTTTGGGTTTGCTTTTCTTTTTACAGAAATCTTTTCAGAGATTGGTTGCTGCTAGCTGTCTTGAATTCCTTTCTTGGTACATGTATTTTAATGAAATATTTTTCATTCCGCTCTGTACTAAATCAAAATACTTAAGTCAAATTCATTGAACAGCTCCAAATTCCTTGACCAGCCAAAGCAGACGAAGAACTTGCTCTAAACCATTATCACTGACATGCAACAACTGCAACCATTTGCACCATTTCAAACAATCTGTGGAAAAATGCTTTAAATACAGTCATTCTTCATTTTATTTTGATCTGTTCTTTGCAGTGATCTAGCTTGAAGACTAAGAAAACTATTCATGTTTACAACAAAGAAGCCAAATATCTTAAGTGATTAGAAGTACTTCATAATGTGATTAGCTCCTACATAAACTTACTAAATACTGTACACTGGACTCTAAAAGGCCTTCAGGATACAGTTTCACATGTGAAAGACCAAATGTTAAAGAACTACCACATCATCTTTACACATTAAAGTTTAAGTACATGAAAAACTTTGTTAAAAATTCGGATCTCACACAGCAGAGATCTGGATTGCAGCTTGGCTACTGAGATCTTCCGCTTCAGAAATGAATTGCAAAGAATCAGAAGCATTTTCATCTACTGTGCAGAGATGAAAAGGTATTGCTCTGAGGTAACAGAAGTTCTAATGCCAAGAAAAAAATCCGAAATATTTATTTTAAATCCTTTGTTATTGTAGGCACTTTTACACACTAGCTGTCAAATACAACCAATACTTCAGCTGAGTTTTGTTGTTCAGGTTTAATCTAAGAATAGATTTTCAAGATGAGAAATGCCAAAGCTAAAGATTTGTACTTGCTGTCCTGAAACACCAGAGCAAAAATAGCAGTTCATCCTCACTTCTCCTGCGAGGAGCTTTGCAAAACACTTTCAAACTGAATTCTTTAACTGTTATCCTAACTAACCTACCTTTGGAAATAATAATTTAAAAAAAATTCTAGTCTGCATGATTTAATTTTTCCAGGTCAATTTTTCTTCCTCCTCTACATCCTGAAGAATACCTCTCTCATGTAAAAGCTATTCTGGTCTCTTCCTATCCTAAGGGCCCAAGTTAATGCAGCTATAGGAAACCCACTTCCTTCCCACACTGGTTATTTTCCTTCCTAATAGATGCAAACACAGATCTCTGATAGGACAGTTGGTCATTGGGAATGGAAGGGGGTGGAGAGAAGCAAAATCCTTTTAGTACACTTTAAGACATTAAAGGAAAATGCTGATTCAGGCTGGGCCAACTCTAAAACACTTTATGCACAAGGTGTTTAACATTCATAACATCATCTTATTACTACTCATTGACAATCACAACACATTCTCTTATAAGAGAAAGAAAACACCCTTTATGTTGAGCCACTATCACAGAAAAATCTCAAAAATCATCAATTTGATTGGCTAATATTAAATACTGTATTAGCTTGGCACCACTTCTGTATTTCATCGAGCCTACCTTTTAAGTGAGGCAATTGGACAAGTCCGTGAAAATCACTCACAACATGGTATAGCTGAAAAATGAACTTTTGCACAGGTTTCTTAATAGCCATCAATTAAATATGAACATCATCATAGATTTGTTGCACCCAATAATATTGACCAACATATAACCAATACAAAATGCCACTGGACAAGCTTTTCACTGCAGGCCTCTTTGTCACATTGTGTGAAGCATTTGGTCGCTTTTCCCTTTGCTAGCGGTAGGAGAGAAAAGCTGCAAAGAGAGGACAGAAGATGCAGCCCAAGATCAAAGCCAGCTGTTGCCTGTGCTGTACCTACACACAGTAATTTCAACCAGCTACAAGCTCCTTGGAAGATCTACATAAAAAGTGACTGGCCTTTCTCGCCCTGTGCATACTATTTTCAAAGAATTCATTACTTCCTAAATGTCTCTGCACAATGCCTACATGTTCCTCTTCTGCAAGTTTACAGCAGAAATTATAATCATTATTAAGCTTTCAAGAGAAGAAGTCATTTTATTTAAAGATTAAGAGTACCATGTATGGTTAAGGAAGATGACTGCATTTTTTTAACTTATTTTGCCAGTTTTGCACCATCTTTGAACGATGAAAACATTGCTCCTATTTTACAGATGAGGCTGGAATGAAGCCACATTTGCCATCCATTGATATTACAGGATATAATGAAACGTATTAAACCCCGAGGCTAAACAGTAGAAGCACATATTTGAAAAGTAATGTTACGACTGTTTCAGATGGAAGAAAAAAAGATTGTTCACCACCTTTGCTTGAGGAGAATTTTGAACAGCAAAGGATCAAAAAAGTGAACTAAGCAGCTTCTCCATAATCTAAAATTAGCTACAAGTTCTATCAATACTCAATAACCTCTTATTTCTATTCCCAATGTCAGCTTGTAGGAAAGGAAGGAGATCTGCTCTTGCACTGTCAACATCATTTCAAGTATGTTTAAGGTTTCCCTAAGCTTTTTAAGATAAGCCAGCATGGCAGTCCATTTCAGTTTTACCCTTCTTTGCAAAATGAAGTCATAGTATCCTCAGCTACAACCTTTTCTCCTGTAGCCTACGCAGAAGACTTCCTACAACAGATCTTATCTAACCTTCTGTGATGTAGCCAGAAGAAATATGTTATTAGATAATGCACAGAATTTCTTGTTTCTACTAATCCAAGGTTATGCAGTCTACAGCTTAAGGGATCAGAGATGAATCGGTCACATGTTACAACAAAGCAACAAAAAAAGTGAAGTTCCTAAAACTGCTATCTATAACCCCTTCCTAATGATTATATACTACTGTATCAAGACTATTGTCCACATTTACAGACCAAAATTAAAACCACAGATTTTTATTTCCTCTCTGCTTATACATACAGCAAACAGCTATGAAGAACAGGGTAATTATAATATGTGTGTGTGTTAATATGCAAATTCAAAATAATGATAATGAAAGCTACTGACAACCCTTACATATTATCATCAGCTTAGGATAAAAAGCTCAGCAGTACTTATTTGGCAGTAAAATAGGAAACCGGCACAGATGATCAATACAAATCATCTCAAAACCACTACTCTGCATCTGGTGCTATCACTTTAGCCATTATGGGATAAAAATGCTTTTCAAATAATCTAACATTTCCAGCAGATTGCATCTTTTTCACTTGACCTTCAGCTACAACACTATCCTCCCACCCCCATCACCCCTGATACAGAAACAGACTAACAGTGGAGCTAGAGACAAATCTCACAGCACCAAAGCCGTGCCTGCCACCACTGCTGACCCTTAAAGCCAGAATTGAGGCCGATGAATTTAACTGTGCATCCCACAGACACCTGCAAAGGCCAATAATACATATCCTGTTTCTGTCTAGCCATTTCTTGCTACAGAATAGCATCTGCTTGATTTCCCTTGTAAAAGACACACACTGAAGCACCTGAAATATGTAATTGTAGTTACAATGACTCTCATTTTGTTGTGAAGCTATACACTGGAAAAATACTGCTATTACTAATGCATCAAATTGGTTATATGCTTTATAATCTAAATTACATTGCTTCTAAGATTGTGGTCTGATCTGTTCCTGGAAATACAGTTTATGTTTCTCCTCAATTAAAAAAAAAATAGTAGCACGAATATATTTCAAGAGCAGATAAAACAAAACAGAATTCAATTCCTAATTATATCAAGAGGAAATAGGACAGATTGTCTGGAAAAAAAAGCCTATATAAGATCTTGGTAAAGCAGTGCTGGGTAAAATGGCTGGCCTGTCCTCTCCTTAAGATGCTTCATCCACAGTTAAGCTTTACCTTTTAACAATAAAGAGCATTAAGGACCAACAGCACTGAATGAATCGTTGAGCAGAACCAGAGGGCAAAAAGTGCTGCTGAACCAGTCCATAATACACATGCATAGCTGGGAGGAGTGTGACAACACACATCAACATATAGCCACACCCTCGTTACTAGACACTCTTCTCAATATACCATGAACCCTCAGGACCCTCACAATATATTTACTTAGGGGTTTGGTGTTGGGTTTTATGTTGGAGGTTTCTAGAGGGCTTAGTGGGTTTTATTTGTTTACAGTTTTGTTGGGTTTAGGTGGTTGGTTTGGAGGTTTTTTTCCCCCCAATAGAGTGAAGTAGCTGAAGAGTGTATATGGAAATAATCTAAGTCAAAAAAAAAAAATGAGACGGGGCTTTAAGATATTGTCCAGTGTCTTCTACCCATGTTAAGACAGAAAGGAGCGATTCCATCATTATTACACTGCTAGGTACACAATGATGCTTTCAAAGACTCATCTCACAGTCCATGTAAGAAACCCACACAGTAAGAACTGTTTCACCAGCATTTGTCTCCAGAGCACACAAGCTGCAAATGGAACGAGGAAGAAACAAATTAATGAATACTCCTTTCTGAGGAATTATTTCTCATCATACACAGCTCCCAATCTCCACCACCCATAGAAACTGCATGCAATGAGGAAAAGACATCTGAGCCATAGTATACGGTTTGAGCTACACGTATAGTCTCGGATTACTATTTCATAGAAAGAGGGTGACTCAGAGCCAAAGGAAGTAGGAAAAAGGTGGAAGACGGAAATGAAAGGACATAAGCCCTTGTCTGGGTCACTCAGAGCCCAACACAGTTGCCAGGTAAGAAACAAAAGAGAAAATAATTGGGGAATGGAGACAATATTATTCATGAACACTTTTTCCTCCAGTCCTACCCCTCACTCTCCTACACACACAAACAAAAAAGCCCCATTTCTTTCCTTACTATTCTGTAGCTCTGCCAGGGAGTCACTGTGAAAAGGTAATATTTGGGGCAGATGAAAACAACACAATACCAACAACAAACAGTAAATTCGAGCTGATGATCAGCCCTATCGGTTTTCCAGGGTGATGTACTACAGAACAAATGCTGTCCAAGGACATTTCCCAGCTTTGTTTCCCTACATTTAGTTCACAATCAACTAAAAACCAAAATGGCTGTGTTTCTGAGGCACAGCTTTGCTCAGGCAACTTCACTCATAAAACTTCTTTAAAATTTTCCCTCCATCTCAGCATACATTCAATCCAAAAGCAAAGAGCTACACAGAGAGAAGATATAATAATAAAATCCAGCAATACAGCCCACATTAAATAGTTTAAAGGCCTGACTACACTAACTGCTAGAAATTTTCAGGACAAAATTCCTGTCTTTTAAGCTCCTTTTGCTCTTTTTCATTCTTTATACTTCAATTCTGCATACACAATTTATCTGGTCTGCCTGGTAAAGAGAAAAGACCAAGACAGACGAATTTTCAAGCATGTACTAGCACTCTCGAGAACAATGTTATCTGTATGGTGATGCAAGAGTGCAAACTTTATAGTGAACTCTTAAAAAAACCCCACGTTTATCTAAGTATATGTCTTTCATTAAAGAGATAAACCAGCTTTGACAGGTATAGCATGTTCTGTGAATACAGTAAGGCTATATATATATATTTATTTATTTACAATCTTGGTTCATGCAAATAGCTCCATTCAGTTACTAATTTATTCGAAAACTGATGAACCCACAGGGAATTGTAGAAACAGGAGAGCTTATTTTCCAGTCCATCAGTAAAATGAAAGTGTGATGCTGTCTAGTTCCCCAAACAAATCTGGAGGGACATGGGTAAGAAAAATCAATTAGACCTAGTCCCTTCACTACAAATACCTCCTTTGGTAAATAGAATGTAGGGAGAAAGTTCTTACAAACGTAATTTTTCTTCAACAAATGGAACTGAAAAAAAACACCAAAAATCCATCATTCATATGGGTATTCATCAAATCATTAAGTACTCCAGGTTGGAAAAGACTTTTGGAAGTCATCTTGTCCAAGTTCCTTCACCAGGCAGGGACAATTTCAAAGAAAGATCAGTTTGCTTCATACCTTGATCAATCTAGTTATTAAAGGATCCAAGAACAGAGAAACCTGAGAAACATCTTCCAGGGCTTAACCACTCACACTGTGGATATTTTTTAATCTTTTCACCTGTTCAGAACTTCCCTCCTAAAAATGTGAATGTTGTCTTCCGTTTTTACTACACGTGTCCAAGAAGATTTCTCTCATCTACATGCCCTCCTTTATTGAACAAACCCAGCTTCCTCAGCCTCCCCCTGCGCTTATGCCCTTGCCCCCAAATCACCTCAAAGTTCCTTTGCTGTACTTGTTCCTCTTCATAAATCCTTCTCATGCACTGAGAAGCCCCAAACTGGACACAGTTCCCCACATGTAAGCTCCCAGGTGCTGAGCTGAAGGGAGTCATTGCTTCCCTTGACCTTCAGGCTGTGCTTTGGCTAACACAGAACAGAATACAGTTGGACTTCATTGTTTCAAGAATAATGTACAATAATATCCAAGACCCTGCAACACAACAACATTTAACCAAAAGCAACACAATAAAAGACAGGCTGAAACAAATTTAGGAAAAAAATTGAAATAAGTTTATTCACTGTTTTGCAACAAAGAAAAACCTAAGGCTGTAGGTAAGTAAACACTGGAAGAAGTATTACCATACTAAATAAAAAGTTAAATTTCATACTAAATAGTTATGTACTTAATCACTATCCAATATATCATAATAGTTATAGGTCAAAAAGAATGAAACATTCTCCACAGTTAATATTTCATGATTTTTTGAAGTAATGATTTGGGCAATCTTAGAATCACACTATTTAGATTAATCCACTGTGTGAAAACAAAAGTATATATTACTCATCCAGGTTGCCTTTTTGTGCTATTTTTCTTCAGTTCATACTAGCTGCACTAGATACATCTACATCCTCAGATCAGACAGAGGATTAATCTTTCAGAGACAGGCTGGCCAGCCTTAGCAACGGCACCCATGGAACCAGCGACCCATCAGCCAAACAGGCTTTGCTCTGAAAGGCATCCAGCAACAGAATTGTGATCTCTATGAGTCAGAGGATCAGTAATGAAACGTTCCTGATGAACATCACAAAAAAGCTGAATATACTCTTACAAACCCTCCAATAGCAGCAAACTTAAATGTCATGAGACAAAATATTTCTGGCAAGGCATTTCCTTATGGACTCTTAGAGAAGACTACGCCATCTGCTTAGTCAAAAAAAATGGGTCTCATGAAACAGGATAGCATTGCATGAGATCACTAGAATATCACTTAGGTATTACAGAGCAGTGTTCTGCCAATGGTTGAGCTCAGGGATTCACTATAAAAATTATGAATTTATCATCATCAATGAGGAGTCGAGATCATCATTTAGCGTACCATCCCAGGAGAAAAAGAAGATGAAAAAGACAAGTGCAAAAATCCTTTAAAGATCATTTTTAGCAAGTGTCAGAAAGCATTTCTTCCAGTTTTACAGAAAATGAGTATCTGGCAAGATAATAAGGCAGTCTGTTTACTCATCTGCAAATCACATGAGTACGTACCAGTGGACTAACTTGAGGTTTGACAAAGACAATGCAACACATCAGTGATTTTCTGGAATCTCAGCGCATCACAAACATACGTGTTTATCCATAGCAGAACTTATATCCTAATCAGTACAGTTTAAGTGCCAAAAACTGACTGTTGAGCCGTAGCAACATTTATTCAGCAACTTATACAAAAAAGATTTACCATGTTTTTCAGACAACAGATGTTTTTTGCTTCGGCTCATTGTATAAAAAAAAACCAAAACCAACCTTTGTGTTAGTTATTTTGGACATTTGGGAGGATAAGACACTGGACTATGTGACAGTTGCTAATGTTATCTTCCACATTTTGAATGATCTGTACTTTCTCATTCTGCTGAGAATGGACTGAGAACAGCCCTGAAGAGAAGGACTTGGGAGTGCTGGTTGATGAGAAGCTCAACATGAGCTGGCAACGTGTGCCTGCAGCCCAGAAAGCCAGCCTTATTCTGGGCTGCATCAAAAGAAGCGTGGCCAGCAGGCCGAGGGAGGTGATTCTACCCCTCTACTTTGTTCCCATGAGACCTCGCCCCAAGTACTGCATCCAGCTCTGTGGGCCCCCAACATAAGAAGGACATGGACCTATAAGAGCGAGTCCAGAGGAGGGCCACAAAAATCAGGGAGCACCCTTCCTATGAAGGCAGGCTCAGAGAGCTGGGCTTGTTCAGCCTGCAGAAGTCTCAAGACAGACTTTATAGCAGCCTTCGAGTTCCTAAAGGGGGCCTACAAGAAAGCTGGATAGGGTTCTTTTACAAGGGCATGTAGTGACAGGACAAGGGGCAATGGCTTTAAACTGAAAGAGAGTCAATTTAGATCAGCTATAAGAAAGAAATTCTTCACTGTGAGGGTGGTGAGGCACTGGCACAGGTTGCCCAGAGAAGCTGCAGATGTTCCATCTCTGGAAGTGTTCAAGGCCAGGTCGGATGGAGTTTTGAGTGACCTGGTCTTGTGGAAGGTGTCCCTGTCCATGGCAAGGGGATTGTAATAGGTGACCTTTATGATCCCTTCCAAACCAAACTATTCTATGATTCTAATATTTCTAAACTCTATTTAATGGAACACCAAGTATCAAGCACTGATGCTGCTCTGTGGCTGCTAAAATAGATATTCTAGTTCTTGCCTAAAATTACAAATGATTTTAACAGACTCTTGCTTCAGAATAGAGACATGAGAGGCAGTATCAAGCTGAGTGTCTTTGACAACATACATTTTTAGTTCTTGACAATGCATCTTGTAATAAAAAGATAAACTCATAAAAACAAGCAAAAAAACCCCCATTGCAGTACCTACTTATGCAGCAAAGCTGAATCTCACCACTACGAGATTCCCTTCATCTTCTAAAATGATGTACTGATCTTAGAACTCAGATAAAAAAAAAGAGCTAGAAATCACTTCAGCTGATAACACCTGCCTTTGATTTCCTCCGTGAATTTGTGCAGTTCAAGGCACATCCACCTTCCCAGTCCTTCAAAGGCTCCTCTTATCCTTATTCCCAAGACCCCAATGAGGAAGGTGACCGTAGGTCTCCCGACCAGCCTCACCCACCAAGTGCCCACATACCCTAACACAGCCAGGACACATCTTGCAGGTCCACAGAACCCGTGTACCCTGAGTGCCCAGGGCACGAGGGATGCCCCCAGGCACATAATCACTGCTTTGCCCTTCAGCAGCAAAAGCTGACAGGAACCCAGGCATTTTTCCTTCTCAGCATTCACTAGGATTATTGCGTTTTACATCACCACAGAAGTCTGGAAATAGTCTGAAGTCAAAAACTTCTAGGACAAGACTGCACAGGTGCAGAGGCAACAAAACTACACATGACAACTGCTGAGATTATGACACTCTCCAAAGAAACCAGACTTAAGGTTGGATTTGTTTTCACCACTAATAAACCACAAATATTATTAGAAGTTTTAGTAACCTGATGCAGTGTGTGATTGGTTTGTTACCTGATGTACTAGTCCTCCCCGACAGAGCCAGATAGTGAAATCTTGCCCTCTAATTGTATTGTTTGGCTTCAATAATTACTGTTAATTAATTATTTGTGCTATATACACTGCAACTCTAACATCAGCTAAATATAAATTTGTTGTACCTATAAGACAATTTAACTCCCCTGCTCCCTCTCCCCTGAGAAAACCGATGAAGCGAACACTGAGGAACTAGGAAAGACTATTTCGCTCTTCAGCTTCTCCCAAGGCACAAGCTGATCCTTCTCTCTGAAACAAAAGCTGGAATAAAATTTGACCTTCCTCTGGAGGAAGACACCTCCCTAACCACCAATGTCCCTTAGCATGGATGCAGAGCTCATCCAAAACCCAAAGACTAGATTTTAGCAGAAAAGCGTTCAAGAAACTAACTCACTTCTTTCACACTCTATAGGAAGAAAGATGAAAAGTGAAATGGGTGAGCATGATCGGAATTGCAGAAATTATGCATTAGGTGAGGTAGCGAATATAACTGTCTTCAGCTTTCTAGGAGCCACAGATGCACAGATTGCAGTCCTGATTAAAAATAAAAACAGAAAAAAATAGCAAAGTACTGAAGCAGCAGTGATGTACAAACCTAGATGGTATTTTTGTCTAGTAATTTAATGTCTTACAAAAGGGGTAACTGAGTTAAAATTAATGGTGTCTAATATACTTTAGATCATAGGACATCCTTACATTCCTTTCTGGCCTCACACTGTGAATTGCCGTGGAAATACATTTTTACTCTGATTTTACCCAGGTAGTCCTTCCTGGCTTTGAAAGTGCTTCAGTTTAGTATTTTCTAGCAGAACACACAGGCAATAGCGTACTTGCCTCCCCTATTCCTTACACGCTAGATATCCATAACTTTTTTTTTTTTTTTTTTTACATACAACCTTTTGCAACTGGTATTCCAAGAACATCTGTGTATCACCTTCTTCCAGGATAGCATCTGGGAACTTGGAGAAAGATGGAAGCTTTTCCCCCTGTGGGTTAGACTTTGGCATTAAAAAGCAAATGCTGAGCCAGAAGTTTCCCTTACTAACGCAAGTGAAAATTCAAACCTGCCACCTTTCAAAATAAATTTAATTTACAGCACTAAAATTCAACATCAAAATCAGACCCTCTATAACCAGCTAACTAGTAATTCCATATTTAAATGTAGTCAGCATCCCTACACTCTTAAATTCAGAAAGGTGACCTCCTCCATACAAAATATCAGAATTTTTGACTGTTCCCACACACTCATTTTTATGCAGCTCCTCATTGATGCCACCTTGAAAGCATAACCACCCTTATACTCTCCTTTATTTGACTTATGTTGCTACAGAAGCACATGCCTCTTTCTTTCTATGTAGGTTAGGATGAGATTTTTGCTTTACTTTTAAGGAAATAATAGCACAGCTATTTTTGAAGACTGTGTATATCTACTCGTTCAAAGCTGTGCATCAAACTGTAGTTTCTCAGCATAGTTGTCTTAATTGAGTGTGGGTTCAAATCAATCTCAAAACAGTGTTTCATAAAGACTTTAATTATTAATATTACTCTCATATTAGTGTCATTTTTGTATGAAAGAATGTATTAAGTGTTAGTTGTCATGCCTACCAGGACTATTGTGTTACCTGCACAGGATTGCCTGTACAGACAAATTCAGACAAATTAACAAAATGTCACTTTGACTTGTTCAGAGTTGAAGAGGAAGAAGCAGGTGAACCCACACATGCAAACACACAAGATTATTTGAAACAGAGGGTAGAAGTGGAATCACCTTGTGCACACTCCTGAACAGAAAAGAATACTTTCTCAGTAAAAGGCTTTTGTTAGTCATTGTATTTTAAAATATTTACCTGACCTATTTCCCGTTTCCATTCTGTGCAAGAGACTTCAAGGTATCAGAAGACTAAGAGAATTAAAAGTCCATCACTGCTATCAACAACTTCAAAAGCTTATTATTTCAGAGGAGCTCAAGTTTGTAGAAGGGATGGGATGGAAGCCCTATCATACCTCAAGTTCAGTGACAGAGCTATACCAAAAATTAAGAACAGATTATCTTTTCCTGTCTCCAGTTCTACTCTACATCAGCATAAACCAGATTCTTCCTTCACACTTTTAATAAATGTAAATTTGGGACTAAATAAAACATTGTGTCTCACTCATTCAGTTCATGCAAAAAGCGATCCTTTCAGAGCACCACCAGTGGGAGTCTAGGACACGGAGGCCGAGTCCCGCAAGGGAGGATGCTAGGCAGGATGTAAGGCAGGACATGGCACTGCAGGGCGGCCACAGCTCCTTTCCCAAGTCGCACCCAGAATTCAGCCCTCTTTTTTTGGAAATTCGAAACGCGATCTCTTACCTTTCAGCACAGTGCTCTAGCTACCAGCTTCGAAGGGTTTCCAGAGGTCAGCAGGGGACAGAGTCTTTCCTGTTGAAACTTTTGCCAAAACATACTAAACATGCAGAGTCAGAAGGGAGGAAGAGGAGGGAAGAGAGCTCGGAAGGTGGTCTGGAACAGCCCTGAGCCTGAGGAGCAGGGTACTCACCCACAGGACAAGAACTTTGGCTCTGGCCTGATGCTTAGTGAATATAATTTTGCTAATCATTTTAGGCAGCTGTATTTTCAAGTAGTACCGCAGAATTAGAACCTGCAGCCTAGGCCTGCAAATTCCATTATTGTTAAAATCATGTTATATTAAAACCACGCAAACATAAATAAGGCTAATACAAGCACAAATTAATTTCTGAAATGAACTACATATTTCAAATGAAAAATTCCCATTAAAAGAGTTAAAAAGGGTTAAATATTAAACACATAGTATGTCAGAGCCAAAGACACAGTAAACAGTACAGAAAGCCTTCCCCGTGGCCCCACAAAGTCACATCTGCACACAAAAGAAATAACACAAATGTCAACAGACCACTTCAGGAAAGAAATAAGCAGCAACAGCAGACCCTAAATTCTTGTTACCCGAGTTACAAAGTGCTATTTTTTCTGCTGGATTTCACTGTGGATCAGATGCCTTGGGATGCTGAAGCCTATCTGACAGGCTCCAGCTTTCTCTGGTGTCTCCCAGGACCAGTTATTCTCACATCCTCCACACTGCTTTGCTAAAGCCTGGAGGCATTATGCCCTGTAAACAGTCATGCTGCTACCAGGCTTAGTAACTATTCCAAAGACAACAACATACTTCTGTCCTTCAAAATGCACTCTGGTTTTCTATCAGGTGTAAATCCTTACAAGATAAGGCTCAAAGCCCTGTTCCTGCCTGTTAGTATAAGATCACAGGAAAAAAAAAAAAAAAAAAAAAAAACAAAAAACCACACACACGCCCATCAAAGCCTTCTTTTATATTTCTCTTCTTCTGCACGTTTGTTTAAACTCATATCAAATTCTTTGATACCGTTCTGTGAACATTACAAAGAAAAAATTGGTACTTCTACTCTTTGTATTTATGAGAAAAACAATCCCCTTCTCAGCACAGTGTTCTTAACCACTTAAACACTTCAGAGGAGTTTACAAGAAACACTACATTTGCAGAGAGTGACTTCCATCCCAACATCGTTTATTTCGGTAGCAAGTTAGCTGAGAGGTGACCACAGAGTAATCTCATTCAAGAAATCAGGGGCACTGTTTTCAAGAACTACAGATCTGCTAAAAACTGCGTTTGAAAAGCACAGAGCAAAAATAAGCATGTCTATCTTGGCGGAGTGCCAAACTATTAAAATGTTTTCTAATACCCAACGTATTAGAACTTAGAACCATAAATTATGACCTGGATAACGATTAAAATTTGTTTTCAAAGACTTACCATTACTTAAAAGAATTAGATTTTTTTGTATGATAATAGCAAGCTACAAAAGCAAATGAACCGTGTCAGATCATTAAAAAGCAGGTTTGATTTTGAAAGGGACCAAGGCTGCAACACCTCCATCAAAGACTTCTTGTTGAGTAGAGCAGGAGTGGGCCAAGCATAACATCATTACATAAAATAACGTCTAGTCCATTTACACAGTCCTGTATCTTGTGATTAACCCTCATAACCTTTACATATGCAACTCAAGTAATGTCACACTTCAAAGTCCCAAAAACAGATCCAGAAATAGCCTTTGACCTTCACCGTAACAAATCAAGCCAGAAGTAAAGCTTCACATCACCCACAGCAAATTCTATAATCCCTCACTCCACTTTCTGGGCACAGTCAGCTGATGACACTTAGCAAAGTCTTTCTAAACTTCTTGGTAAATGTTGCCCTCCCTTATCATAAACTCATCTGTTCATTTAAACATGATTTATACAGACATGACTACAGCAGTATTTCCCACTCACACCAGAAGGAGGAACTGAGCTAGCTACAATTACCTATAGACAGAAGCAAACACTCAAACTACTGATAGCTGGAAACAAGGAGTAATTGAAGTGGAATCAACATTTGAGGAGATACCAGCCCCAGCTGATAATTGTGTTTTAGTGTAACTGTATCAGAACCTACAAACCTGTTCCTTCTACTGGAGAAATGGGGATCGTGCAAGCCCTGCGCCTCCTGTTATAGTCACAGGTCAGACAGGAAAAACATCCTCCCTAGGCAGAAAACACCTTTTGCTAGCATTCCTCCCCTCTTCCTCCACCAAGTCTAAAAACAATACAGCAACAAAGAAGTCATAGTTCCTGCTCAGTCATCATCTCCGGTATAGATGTCCTCTCCATAACTTTAAATGCCAGAAAATACCAGGAACAAAGGGCTCCTTCCAGAGGTCCTCCTCTCATCTTACCCTCCTTGACCCACAGACAGTAAACATTGCTGACGTAGCCACAAGTAATCATCTCCTACACATCAGAACAAAATCAGATACCCTTTAACTCTCACCCTTCAGTGATCGCTACTTTCTCACCTATAGGTCTGCCATAAGGCTGTGTTAGCTAATATTTTTCATGTTTTAAATAGTGACAGTGGCACTAATCCTTTTTTTTAGGGCTGGAGAGGACTCAAAAGACACGGAAGATGACCTTATCTTCCATGTAGGAATGTAAGGAACACCGGAGAAGACCCAGGTTACGCTGTGCTAGAGGATGTCAAGCACTCAGCACAAATACCATTTTAAAGACAATTTCCTGACAAACACAGTGTACCGACCTCTAAAAGCAAATACATGCAAGAGATCATCTGGTGTAGCAAAGATGTCAATCTTCTCTTCTCACCTTTATTTGATCAGATTTGAACAGAGGCCAAATGGGATTCCTGACAAAATCTGGAGCCAGCTCTAAGAAGTGGATGCCAGTGAGGATGGAAAAAAACCTAGAGTGACTGGCAAACAGCTTCCCAGCTGGGTTGCATCTTCATCTCTATTCATCCTTATCCATTAACGCCTGCAGCTGAGAAGACTGCTACGTTAGGAGGGAACCTTAGCTATACCACAAAAACTTTGTTATTAAGGAATCTGAGCTGCGTGACCAGAAGGGAAGAACATGTCATGACTTCTAGCTTTTCATAAAAATTGAAGAGAAAAAAAATCTCCTAGCTCAAATGCTTTCAGCTGGACATGTCTCCTGACAGTGAATCAACACTTCCTAATTCAACCTCAGTTGTAGGCAGACCCTCATTATGTTGTCATTGCAAGCTCCAAAGGAAAGCACGTTAACTCAAAACAGCCCAATAGAGCTTAAAGTGCCACTACATTAAAAAGTATTTTGGAAATCATAATGAAAAAAAAAAAGCAATTTTCATAAATTTTTAGATACATTTTTAGTGAACTTTATAGTCAGACATGTTCAATTTCCTTCTTGTTTTTATTTACTACCTGTGCTAAGATGCTGCAAAGTAGAATTCCCAGCTGTTGAATACACAAAAACCAATTACAATTATCCCAAGTATTTTTTAATTCACTGGTTTAAGTACAAGTTTTGAATAGAATACTCCTTTAAACTAAAATGAGCTTTTTATTTACTTAGCTATATACTATTGAAAGGGAAAGCCTTTTTGTAACATTTACTCTTTCATATGCAATTCTAAAGTAAAAACGGGCAGATAGGCTCAAATTTATTATGCATGTTTTCTCACAAATTGTATTGGTTACTACGCCTCTCAAATTTATTTTTTTTTTAAAAAAAAAAAAAATCAGCACTCATACTTACATCTTTATCAAGCAAGAAAACCCCATATCCTTCTATTTAAAGTCAGGAAACATTTTATTAGCCCCAGACTTTTATTCCCAGCAAGAGAGAAGAAAAATGCAGCATATGCTAATCAGATTGTAAGCACCTCAAAATATAAATGCAGCCACAGACACCTCTTAAACAAGTGTGCAATAATTCAAATACAGAACCTGATTACAGAGAGAGTATTAAAGGCTTCATCAGTCCTCATTTCACTTATTTAACTGAAACAGGAAAAAATGATGGTACAAGAGAAAACGGTTTAAGCCTTTACACAACCCACAGCCTCATATCATGCTAATGCTTAGAACTTAAAATCAGAGGCAGAAGGAGAACGCAGGAAGAATACCACTCTTCTTGATTAGTTTTTAATTTCATTTGACATTTTAAAGTTCTACATTCTTTTTGCTTCAATTTGCATTCTATTATCATCAAAACCAGATTCAGTGAGTAGTAAGATTTCCCGCCCCCCCTCTGTAATTATCAGACAGACATTGCCCCAGGTAAGATAAAGTATGGGGATACATATTTATACATAGTTAGAGGCTCAGCATTTCATGAAAAAGGTTACTGGCTAGATAAAATTTTCTTCCATAAGGTGTGCTGCTTGTCAGATATCCACAAAATACACTGACCATGGATGAGAACAGAGGTTAAAGAGAGTAAAGTCAATATAACTGTCTCTTCCTAAAGCCTAAGAAAACAGAAGGACCTCACAGCCTGCTTCAGAGCTAATCCTCTTTTGGACTATTTCACATGAAACAAAGGGAAAAAGAAACTAAGTAAATTCCAAGTGGAGAAAACCTCAGAATCAAACAGCTCAGTCCCCTTCCAAGCAGACTGATGTCTGGCTTCTCCTGTGTAATATAACAGCTAGCAGAAGACACTTGCTTCTGAGAACCGATTTGCAGATTCTCTTGGAAGACTTTGCAGACAAATACAAACTATTTTTTGCACTCATACATAGTGGTAGGGACCACCTAACAATGGTAAAGAATACCATTAACAGATAAATCACACAATCCTTGTAGTTAACTTTAATCTTTCAAGAGATTTAAGGAGTGGCTCAGGACAACAGTACAGTAACACAGAAATCAAGACCAAAATCTAGATCCTGATTAAACTTGATGACCAAAAGATGGAGCAAGCTGAAAGATCACCAATAAAAAATAATGTTAATAGCTCCCTTAGTGAAGGAGATGAACATACATTACTACAGCTACTTCTCTTCATTATTCTCAGCGTGTCTTGGAAAACCAGTTAACCATCCATCCATACCCTCAAAATGTGCTTTCTCTAATTTCCAAGCTCTAACAGAGAAGATTCTTAATTGGTTGTGTTCCAAGTACACATCAGACAAGTTAATCAGATCTTTTCTTACCCAGTGCAAAATCAGAAGAAAAAAAAAAGAGAGGAGAAAAAAAAGTTCAATATAAAGACAGCACTGTAGTCTTCCTAACTATTTTTATGTACTGGCCACTAACAGAGAAAACTCCATATTAGTCTTATATAATAATTCCAAATTTGGACAACAAATAAGATGATATAAATAAACAAATAGGATTGAAGCTTGAAGATCCAGCACAGGACATAAGCAAACAGAAAGGATAACTACATAATCCTCCAGGGGAAGTGATGTTGTTATCCTTTGCAGATTAGCCACTCAGGGGTGCATCATACTTCACTTCTGCTTTATGTTCCACTTATCCATATGATTTATACATATGATAGCTATTCATTCTTTTAATGCCTTTGATAAAAGCCTAACCTAAGAATGTTAAACCCTACATGAACCACGATGCAGTTATTCATTATGTACTTTAATGCAGCAAGTACCAGAGCAGTCAGATAAATGAGTCTACAATCATTTCTGTACATTTTTAAGTGCAGCCTTATCTCCCCATTTGCTGGCTTCCTTCATAGGAACTTCTAACTGTGAGTAACATGTAGAGTACACAGTATCTTAAGTACCATATCCACAAGAGGTGATATCTTACATTTACCAGTTGACAGTCAACAGCAATGGTCTTTACTTTACAAAATGGGAAAAAAACATTTAACGTTTTTTGAGAAGCAAGAGTTTCTTTTCCCTCTTAGAGGAAAAAAAAAAAAAATAAAAGAAATTGTTTGGACCTTTGCAGTCTTAAATGGAAATGTCCCTAAATTTCTTGCCAAGAATTTGCCTCCCCCTATCATTTGTCTATGGCATACAACGCACTTTTCTTCAGTTATTTCCTGATAGAATATTATTTTTCCTCAAGAACACTACTATACTTAGTAAGCACAATTTCCAAAGGATGACTGAGAGACTAGACCATACCAAGTAATTCCTAGTGAGGCCTTTTTCAGCAGTTCCACGCTGGCAAGGACTACTTGGCTTGCCTACCAATGCAAAACACAAAATGCTGATAAGGGTTAACTTTTTAATCACTTGCAAAGACTATCTCCAAACATCAGAGTTTAGCAATTCTGAGATTCCTTCAAGCACATAAACCTTTGATGTACTTTCCTTAACTAAGATATACCACTTCATTTGCAAGCAACCTTTGAAGCAATTATGAAACCATCCACTCCCAAAGCCGATGCCTGTGCTTGCAGCTCAGAACAATCCATGGAAGCCTATAGCTTCATGGGAAGTGTGATATAAATGTCTTTCTCAAGATCTATGCAAGGTTTTATGGATCAAGGAGGTTAACACTCTTTTTCTGATTAAATCTGCATAATTATTAAGCTGTCTTCATGCAAGATATTTTAAATGTAATTAACACTCTAGGAGATCAGGTCTTCTTTCAGAAAATGCTGTATTTTTCCCCGAGTTCAAAGAAAAATGGATTAGCTCTTCATGTTCAAATTGGATGCCCACTGACACACAGAAACACAATTTCAAATCGATTTTACATTACTGGGGGTAACAATAACGTCCAAGTAGTACAAGTCTATAAAAACACAATATGCAACAGATCTATGCCTAGCATTTTACAAAGTATGAATATATCAATTAATAGTCTTGCAAAACAAAACTGGAAGAAAACGCTACTACCGTATCAAGGACACTGAGCCCAAAGCGGTACAGAAGGCATTATCTCCAGGTAATTAAGCTGGGAAGACAGTCCCTCTATAAATGTTGTCTTTGTTTTTGGTCTTTAAGCACTCTTCTATACTGACAACAAGATGAGAAGCATACCTGGAAGTAATCTGGAAGTATAAAGTAGTATTTACAGACAAGACTGTTTAAAAACAATATTCTTACTGAAGGAGAAACGATTCTTTAATACTAGAAACTGCTTTCACTGAGAAAGAAGTTCTGATGTGAGGTGAAATAAAGGTTTAACCGCTGAAGTGCTAAGAGTATGCAAGAGCATAGAAAATTGGGGATTTATGTGGAACAAGAAACACAGATGGAAATCACTTTTAACCTGTTTATCTATGAATCCAACTGAATTAGATGCTCTAAAAAAATTCTTCCACCATCAAATATTAAACAAAAATTTCATAGAATATTAAAACCAGCCTCTCTCACTATGAGGCGAGAAATGCATTTGATTTACAGACGTTAATGTAATTATGCAAATGTTAAAACTTTCATCATGTCCTGCAAATAGTTTCATTCTTTCAGGAGTTTTACCTAGTAAGTTTATTTTAAAAAGTGCTTTTCATCTCTGAATTTATTCTCTTCTGTCCCACCTTACCTCTAGGAGGCATCAAGTAGGAATCAGGTTGCTACCTTTCCTGATACCCAAGCACACCTCTTCTGACAGCAGAGAGCCCAGACTGCGGCTGTAATTGGATGCCTTTAGTCACCAAAAGAAACGGCAAAGCAGGAAGAGAAGCCAGAAAGTCAGGATGACCTCTTGGCCTCCAGTTCAGTTTCCTGATGCTGCAATGAAGATGCAGAGAGCAGCATCACTAACATCTCTGACAACCTGGGCATCCACCCAACACATGTAACACGGATCCTAAAGACAAGCCAAAGCCCAGCAATGAAGTTTGAGACAGTCTATGCTAGTAAGAGCATTCTTCAAGCTGTCGCTCTCTATTAGTGCTCAATGATAAATCAAGGATACAAGTCACAATTACATTCTCTACTAATTAATTAGTAAGCCACATGCAGCTTCCTCCCCTTCCCACCAACTGTGAAACTTAAAGGGTGAAGGGAAAGATGCTTACTACAAAAAGGGCATCTTGGTCTTACTCTGTAACAACATGAGCATTATTAAGGTCAAGCGCATTCCTCATGCTGTACACTGCAACCCTTCTTCTCCTTCACTACAGAACACAAACACTTAAAAGACCTTGCCTAGGCCCATCTGTCTGCAGCACGCATCCTTGCCCCACCTTCCCACAGCATAAAGGCAGAGCCCTCGCTACAAAACCCATTCCCTTATTACATCTTTGCTTTCCAGGAGAGGATAATAATGGTTTTACCTAAGAGACACAAGACCACCATCTTTACAAGAATTTTTTTCTAGAGAAAAGGCCAAAGACAATATGGTGATTCCTACAGGAAAGCCCTTCTAGAGAATCATTTCATGGCACTCTTAGAGAATGCTAGAGCAGTTGTACATCCACCTTAGCTGCTAAAACCACTCTGTTTCCATTCCACTGTCAACAAGGATTTATGGTAAGACTTCTTTTCTGAATGAATAATCAAATTGATTTAGCAGTGTCAGTTTTATGTTATCATACACAATTATATAACAGTAATGGCAAAACAGATTTATCTAATTGGTAGAGGGATTACCAAATCCTTTGGAGAGATTGTCCATAAACCATAAAATTAAGTAGGCCATGCAACTGCACACAACATCAATGAAGTGGAAACAAAAAGATCACATTTATAGAGGAGATCGGTTAAATTACTAACCAAGAATATTAGATATGAAAGTATGTTTTCAAAAAATTACTGGAGGCAATAGTATCACAACACAGAAATGCATGCACAGCATTGCAATTCATTTGAAAAGATTGCTCTGCTGCTGGCAGGGCTCAGTTGTTCATGGAGGGATCAAACCAAAGGCTATTGAAATTCAGGAAACTGATGTACTGCAGGTGAAGTGTTATCGTCATTTAAAATGAAACATTTTAGATAGTGCTCAAATGTATGTTTTCAAAGCATTTTTAATGTTTTCCTTATCTTTTAGCTTAGCCAACATATCTTTTAAATAGCAATGGTGATATCTTCAAAAATTAAATTATCTCTGAATTGTTAAAAAAAGTGTCACTAGGGGTGTTATATTTACAAGCACTCTGACAAAGCTACTAGCTACTTTCAGCTTTGTTACCAAGTATCAAATCAAGTGATTACAATAGCAACTATGGACTAAGAACTACATTAAACTTCTGAAGTTAGTTTTATATATGCAAGAGCATAAACATGTGCAAAGGCATACTGGAATTGCATCTGCACAGAACAGCCTGTCTAGTCCAGTAAAGCCGTCTTTGAAAGCGGTCTTTGTGTATTTAATAGTTTTTTTCCTAAGGCCATCTTTGTTGCAGAATGAAAAAATCCCAACACACCCAAAAGGCAGTAAGTGCAAGTCAAGCTAACTTCAGCTTCTTTGAAGATGGTGTTCACTTAGATTTTATTCCTCTTTTTAATAGTAATTCAGTGATAATTTTTCCATTTCCCATGCAACATTAGTGAGGCTTGAAACTGTTGTGATAACATATGCTTGAGAAACAGCTGTGCCTTGGGCAAAGAGACTTCAGTAACAACTCACTTCACAATGTCTGATTGTTCTGACGCAATATGATTTTTGCTGCCGTGGAGGAAGAGATATGCCAGGCTTCTTACATTGTACAGAGAAAGCCAAGCCAAATGAGATACAAGCATATGATTGAAAGCTCTCAAGATGGGAACTTTGTCAATTAAAAACAAACTGTTAAGGGCAATAAGCAGCTGTTAACCACTTCCATAAGCTGGAAACAGAAACTGCATTGTCCCAAAGAGCTTCCCACACACTTTCATCCTTACCTTCCCTCAACCAAAAATGCCTGGATAGCTATTTCGGATTTAAGGTGGATTTTTTTATGTCAGTCTTAAACTCTGTCATTTACAAATCCATAACTTTCCCAACAATATTAACTGTATGGCACAAAGTCCATTTTCATTACGTCTCAAGACTCAGTTTCCTACTCCATTACTTGGCAAAACAGAGAAAAGTTCTGCAACTTAGTGCTCAGGTGGCACTACTTACTCTCCAATGTCCTTTTTTTCCATCTGGCAAGCATTTCAAAACTTAGCATGCAAGTTACACGGGCTGAATTCAATTCCTAGATTAGATCATGAACCTCAGATATATGAAGCACTTTCAACCAAGGCTTCATGGGATTTATGCACCTTGCAAGACTGTAGTCCTCAAAGCTTGCTTATTTCAAGGACTGCAGTCAAGTCTGAAAAACTAGAATCTTACTCTTCTGTCAAAAGGCTGGCATCCCTCTTCCTTCCTATCCACTGATTCTTCATGTATCTTCGCTGGGGCACCCCTAGTTGTCTCAGAACACCCCCCAAATAAGCCAGAAACGGCCATGAAATAAACGTCTGCAGGAACCATACTCATTATGATTACATAGTCATTATATGGCTGATTATATAGTGGCATCATTGGACAATTACTGGAAAAGGTTTCCTGGGCCACTACAATTACATAATTCAGCTCAGGATGATTCACAAAGGAGTTAACTAAGTGGGTACTGACAGCCTTGTTTGCTGAATTTAATCCAAGCATCTTTCTCCCAGTTTTACAAGTATGATAACTGCCAAAGCCTTTGGTATTTCCCCATGAAAAACAAATTAGGCTTTAATGAAATATGCAATCTCATTCCAGCATACTGAGGCAGACCGGCCCCTCAACAACAAATCAGCAATACCAAGAAGCTCCTGGAAGCCAGGGGAGCCTGGGGCAGATGATGCTTCCCCAGCAGTACGCATTTATCTGCCTCCTGCTTCACGTCAGAGATGGTAGGCATAAAGGCAGAAGTGACTGTTCAGTTGTGACAAAGCTATCTGTCCAACACAAGCGAGGGCCTGTCAGTAACCAATGTGACTGCACTTATTACTAGATCTAGATAGCTGAAAGTCTTATTGCTGATGTGTTTTTAATCATTGTAATTTAATTTTGAATTTTTGATTCCCGAACCCATCGACAAATACAACAAACTATTAGTGAGGCTACAGTTCCATCATTTCAGAGAAATTAAATGAGACTGTGAAACTACAATAAATGTAAAACAGCAGCCTGCAGTAATTCTATGCACCATATACTTGCCCCAAAACACCACATTTCAGTTGATTCCTGATGAAAGCTTATCTCATTTCACTTCTTCTAGGTCCTCCAGACTTTGAAGGCAGAAATCAAGTATGCTTTTTAAAAAAAGGCATAGATTAAAAAAGGAAGGACTTTCATATTCTAGCCTTCAGCTATTAAAACTGGACTGAATTTCTGAGCAATTGCACAGCTGCATTAGATACAACCATCCAATTTCCAAAGAGTGAGTGCTAGCATTAGAATTCATTATGATTGTTTTCAAGATAGGGTAGTGATACCACTTTAGATTCATGCCCTCTCTTCCCTCTTTTTTTGTGTCAGGAGAAGAAAATGCATAAAATTCCCATATTCATCTCCTTCCTCATATCTAAATTGAATGTAAAGAAAGTTAAAAGTTCTTTCTTGTCTTCTGTTAAGGCAGAACACTCCTAAACAACTCCTAGGTGGGTTTTTTTTCTAAAACAAAGAAGTCACACCGCTTAAAAAGTTTGATGTAGCATTTCACATCTGTATGCTGATCTTGTCAAACACACCATGGTTCATGCGGTAGCAGAAGTAGCAATACAAAAACAAAAACCCAGGAAAACAGTCTCTCAAGTGAGACTGCAGTGGCAAAGCATGTATTCTTAACAGAGAATGCTGCTCTACCACATTTCCAAACAGCTTTGTAAAACGAAGCCAGACAGAATTAGCTATTATCCAAAAACTACCTGCTTGCAATATGCTGTATATTTCCCATTCAAAGTGCTGCTCAAAGGGGCAAAGAGGTCCCTGGTCTGACAATAGCCTGCTACCAGGTGGAAACAATTAAGGAAGGAAACTCTCCTCCACTGCGCAAATTATTTACTAGCAATCCCCACCAAAGATCATGCCATGATCTAATTTAACCACATAACTTGCACTATGTCTCTCTCTTCCTGCATGCTTATTACAAGACAACCCCGTGATTTTGCCATGTGTCTACAGAATATTTTGATTTCTCTAATTTCTCATTATAGTAGCTGTTTTTACAAATCAGTCTGCCCTCTTCCTGCATTTGAAAACTGAAATAAGGAATTTTCTTTGCTGTGAGTAAGCCTAATTATGTTTACTAGCTATATATTAACTTACATCAGCTGAAGCTGTAGCTAAGAGCACTGGGAGGATGTTGTTGTTTTGGTTTTGGTTTTTAACATGAAAAACACGGGAAGGAAAGGTGGATAAGATATGTACCACTGATTTTATAATGATATTTTTTTAAAAAAGACTGGTATTTGTATATACAGTAGATCTGTAATAATACTGCTCTCCCTACCTTATGAGCATTCCACATGATAGTCTTCTAATGAAGTACTAAAGGCAAAGGAACATTTTTTTTTTAAACAAAGGTTAACTTGATACATTCTCCACATTTTAGCCACACCATCTGGTCATCTTTGAAATCTTGGTCATCTAAACCAAGAAGTCAGTATTCACTCCTTGCCACAAGATTACTGTTTCCAAAGGTTATTAATACCAACTACACTCAGAGAGTCCTATCATACATGTAGAAGATATAAATGTTTTAGACATTTAATTTAAAATACGTAACCATAAAAAAATTGAGAATGGGAGAAGTCTCTCTGGTAAGGGAATTCACTGCCCATCTTTGTTCACTCCAAGCAATGTTCTCGCTTCCATAACTACCTTTGACTAGACCTAAATATTTAAGATGACAACATTAGGAGAAATAAATCTTGCTTACACTACTGGTAAGTCATTCAGGCTTCAGTTCTTATATCAGAAATGGACGATATTGCAAGACAGTACAGTTGCTCATAGCTTCAAAAGCAGCACTGTGGTGTAGCTTTGCATCATTCTTTTGTCATACAGCCATGAGGAAAATGCTCTAATGAGACAGTTTCGTATATGTGAATGTTTTCCACTAATATCAAAGGCTCCTGTTATTTGATACCGCTGAGGACCACCTGCCTTAAGGACAAGCATAGCCGGAAAAAAATAGAATCACACTACCTCCACTTGAGACTCCTCTTTATTTCAACAATACGGACATCACCAAGTTTGCCAGCTTCAAAAGCAAGGAATAATGTCACTTCCTCACTCTAAGAAGTCGCTGTGGGAAGAGCATGAAGATGCAGCACCATGATCCCTCTGGAGATTGCTTACTCCTGAGTTCTACACTGATGTTCTGAATTAGAAGAGGGAGAAAAAGTGACCAGTATTTGAGTTAACATCATTTTACCATAAGTGCAGATATCTATTTGCTTCCAAGCATCAATAACTGCACAGAGAGAGCAATCATAGTGTCTGTAATTTATTTCCAAAGTACAGGGACAAAAGGAAAAAAGAGAGGAATGAAAACACCACCTCTCACTATGAAGAGATAAGGTAGGAACAAGATGGTTATGAATAGGTTACAGTTACTAGCTCCTCCTCCCAGCAAAGACCTACAACACTGAAGGCAGCAGTAAAATGTAGCAGCAAGAAATGCAGCAGGGAGAATCCAAACATACTTAATTCTCAGTAGAGGCAACTGGGCTTAGAAAGTCTGTGGCGCTCTTTACATCACCAGAGAGGAAGAGACAGCCTAATTACTTGCTACAATTACCAAAAATCATGAAAAAGGAGGTCCTTTCCTCTATCCCCTTGAGAAAGGGGATGGGGGGTAGATTCATATTTTAGTCCCATCAAACACTTTTAATAAGAGTCCTTGAATTTTACATCATCCTCAACAGTTTAACAAGGTTAGCCTTGTTCTGGGAATATGGATCATTAGCAAAACTGTCAGCCCCATAAAATAATCATTGCTTTACTTCCTTGGCAACAGAGGAAACTTTTAATGGAAAGGGTTTTAAAGTACAGAGTGGACATTCCTCTCCAGACTGTAACCTTTTCCAGTAAGAGTCTAGTTACAATACATCTACTGAATATCTCTTCTAGGAGGGATTTGAAAGACCAAACAGATCATACACAACACTGAGATCACTTGGTACAACGTTAGTCTGAAACCAGGAGTTCAGCTCCTGGTTCTTCTACACACCTACTAAGCAGAGAAACTAAGCAGTTAGAGAGAAGCTCCTTAAATAGAAGCAGAATTGTAACAAAACTCAAAGTAAACAAATGCAAACGTGACTTAAGCTTACATGCATTTTCACAGGAGGAACATCCACCTTGAAGCACAGGCACACAGGTTTTCTCCGTCTGTGCATTTGACTGGTACTGGCTTAAGGGTGACAGTGTGCTTAGCCTGTTGTTGTGGTAAGTAAAATAAACAAATAAATAAATAAATGGGAATGCTCTGCAAAAAGCTGATGTTGCAAATATTCAATCACCTATTATCAAAAATACTTCAAAAACTAAGCAGATCTCTACAGGCATTGTATTGTCAGTAATATGGATCAGCAATCCAAAATTAAAACTACTACAAATAATAAGTAACTAACTAAAATCTGAGTAAATACCAAAAAACATACTGCCCTTGAAGCATTTGCCAGATTTGCTTCCCTTGCAGCCAGCAGCACCCAGCTGCATCAGCACAAAGACTCAGGCAAAGCCATCTGACCAAAAGGACTTTTGTATTATTCATGTCATTTGTCCCAGTGTCATTTTCAAAACTAGCATAGAAAACAGGGAATTACCAGTTAGTTTTTCCATAGCAAAGGAGAAAAGTTTGAGGAAGGCACAAAAACACAATGCAACACAATTGAAAAATCTGAATAAACTCAATATCCACATCAGGAAAATAAAACTAATAAAGAAAATAACAAAACACCAAGAACTGTAGAATATCAGACTGGAATCAGAAAGTAAAGTTTTTGAGAAATTGTGCTTTTAATGAGGCTAAAATGACTTTCTTTCCAGCTGTACACCATCTCCCTCAAACAGAAGGAATATACAGGAAGTTTAACATTTGGGCAAGAGATATTTTATTTTTTAAGGAATACCACAGATTGGAACTCCTGAAAGTTGCCTTGGTTTAGGGGCTGTAAATCTGGAAGACCTGCAGAGACCCATTAGCACAGCAAAGTGAAGATTGATCAGGCTGAATGGTAAAAGGACGATTAATTTATCCCCCATCCAGCACTCCCATGGTCACTGTACGGCACTCTGGAAGTTAAATACACATCATTTTTCAAAGCCCAACTGGAACCAGTAGATGAGAAAACCCCTCTTCATAAACAGGGGGAAATGAATTCAAATACTGAATTTGTATTTTCTTTTTTCCTACCACTTCTCAAAGATAAAATGGAAAAGGAAGAAACACACACTCTCTTGTCCAATAAGTAAATCCACACTTCTGACTATTTTAGATGAACAGAAAAATTAAAGTTGATTTTTTTTTTATTAGGAAGCCATGAGACACACAAAGGAGCAAACAATCATGAAGGCTCTGTCTTACTCTGCTTTTTAAGCACTGATGCCATGCTACTTGTAACACTCCATGCAAATAGCACTTCCATAGTAATTCTTACAGGGTGCACCATCAGCTCAAGCACCTCTGAGCAGGTTACCACACCCACACCTGGGTTTTGGATAAGCTCTCGGGTAGCCAGAAGGGAGCAAGGCTGGCCAAGATTGCCAGTCACACTGCCAACAGGGACCCTTCGGCCGCTGCCTTCACCCACAGCTTGTCAGATCAGCACCACCAGCATTAGGACTAGGTGTTCAGAACTTGAAACATGTTCAAAAAGAAATTTCTGACACCTTGTAGAAGGGTCAAAGCCAAGATTACACCGTTCTCCTAGTAACAAAGCCACGATCTTGACATTTCAGTAACAGAAAAAACCAAGGGAGGAATATACATTTTTAACCTCATGACACCACAAGTCTGTGTGGAAAAACATTTGTAAGTTTTTCACATGCAGCCTTCAGGAGTTATGCTGGGATTAATATTGCATGTTAGCAGGTTGGAGGAGCTGCAGGGTGAGTGAGTTATTGCAAAGTTCAGCTCCTCAAAGAAGAGTGTTTGTAGGTTGAAATAATAAGGGATAACCTCTGCATCATCCATCTATTTTTCTAGGCATTAAAAAATGGTATTAAACAGGGTGATACTGAAGTTCTAGAAGAGGAAAATCAGCAACACCTATACACTTTAGAAGGTCTCACATACCGGGTTCAAATGCTCAGCCTACTGAATCTACCTAGCAGAGTTGAATATGATGTCAAAACAAATCATGAAAGTTAATCCAGATTGGTTTAGAACATTAACTTTTTACATGTAGGAAAACAAATTATTTTAACAGATAAGCAGGTAAGTTTATAAAGTGAAGGCAGTTAATCCAAGCAGCACATGTTCAAACGGTCTATCAGTATTTAGGGACTGATTTAATCATCTGAAACGAACCCTACCCTTCCCACTGCCAGCCTCGTCACACTGCGATTATTCAATTAAGCCATTTCCAAATCAGTTCATTGGGGTGCTTTGTAGGAAAACAACTGAATGAACTGCAGAGCACCTTTCCTAAGCATAAATTGTTCACAAATCCATGCTGAAGCTAAAATTAAAAGAAAAACTTCAAAGAGTCATTTTTACTTCAGGGATACTGAGGTATCCAAAATAAGATATGTTTGTTCCACTGAGCCTGGTAAATAGCCCCAAATAACACAGGACCAAATTGGCAGCTCTGCATTTTTGATCTTGTCACAGACTAGCCCCCATCTTCCCTACAGACATCAACTGACGTCACTTTTTGCAGTAGATTACAACAACACAGACAGCAGGTCCCAATCAAATTCGAGCATAACCTGATCTACAAAGACCCATTTTCTCCCTCCAGCTCTCCCAAGCAGGAATGCAATCACAGGGAACTGCTGACAGCGCATCACTAATCCACACCCCACGCCACAGGGGCACCAGGGACAGGGTACATAGCATTCATTTAATTGAAACAGGGCAATGGCACACAAGTTTCATTGGGGATGATGTTGCTCTTATGTCTTATCAGCTCAGCAGGGGTCAGGGCCAGGTTTCTAGTGCCCCTGCAGCTTTGCTGAAGCCAGAGGAATCAAAAGGGAACTCCGACAGCTGCTGCAGGATTATCTGAGCAAAGCAGGCAGGGGAGGAAAAGCCAGGGGCCTTCATCAAGGCTTTTGTGCCCATCCTGCAGCAATTGCTCTTAGAAAACCACTGTATCCTTGGGACAGCCGTGACAATACTGCAGACCTAAAGGTGGCCCAGACCACTTGCAAAGGGAAGATCATCACAGATTGGCCCATCTTGAAAGGTGCACTGGAGGCTGTACTGCAGCTTATGAGTAAAATTCGTGAGTAGTGTATATTTTACGTATTTACCATTTAGAACCATTACTTCCTGCTACTTTTCCATTTTACCCTCCCTTAGTGTTCAAGAACTCCATGTAATATAGAACTGACACCATCACTGGTATTCACCAATGTAAAATCCTGACACTTATCTTTAGCAAATACTTAAATAACCAAGAGGCAGCAGGTTACATGAATTAAAAGAAGCAACAAAACAAAGACCAGATTCAGAGAATGGAGTAACAACATGTAGAGAATCCAGCCCATCATTGAAGTATACCGTTCTTAATGACACTGTACAAGCTCCAAGCAGGTCTGCCCTTAGCCCACAGGAGGTGTGATCTAAGAGTGAGGTAGGAAAGAACAAGTAGAAATGGACAAAGCAAACAACAAAACAACAGGAGACAGAACAAATTTAGCACTGGCATGCAAGATTAGTTGAGATTGCACTGCTTTCATAGTTCATAGTTTACGATGATACAAAACTGCTTTTGTTCTCAACTCTTTTTTTTGTAGGGTTTAGGTTTTGTATGATATTGAAAACAACAGTTCTCCTAAGAATAGATCATTAGGACTGGAAGAAAAAATAAAAAAACCCAATACATATAAGAAGGCAATGTTAAAGTGATTAAAAGGGAAAAGAATTTGCAAAATATCACTTAAAAAAATATTCATTAAATTATCTACCTAGATAGGGCTAAACGCAGGTGCAGATTTTATTCAGTAAATGAGTGGATGAGCACAATTTTAAATGTATCACTCTGAAGGCTCACAGTACCACCTCAGGCAAACACATAGATTAGCTTGTGGCACTGCAGATTACTCGAAGCTTAAAAACAAAGTAAATATTTATTAACATTAACCACTGCATTTTGGTTCAGTGATTTAGGAAATATAACTACCTTCAGAAAGTACTAAATCTCCTTTTCTCCAAGAAATATGTACACTGAAGAAGCAAAATACAGTTTTCCAACAGCTTTCTGAAAGACGAAGTGACAATTAGGAGATGTAGAAAAAAAAAGAAAGAAATTTTTATTAACTGCAATTTATTTTGATTGTAATAGTCATTCCTTTAATTATGGTTGATGAAAAACATTACACGTAATTTGTTTCCCCCACACTAGCGTTCCAGATAGAGTTCCATTACCTCATCAATACCCACAGCATGAAGTAATCAGAAATAAAACATGAGCAAAATCTTTAAGATTTTTATGTTCTTAAAACAATAAGACAGCAATACCAATGTTTAGGTTTATATAAGCAATCCTACTAAGTAAAATAAAAAACAGACAAGGGTAGATATGAAGTATGTTGATTTTGGGTGGGGTTTTTCTGTTCCAGAATAAGGGTCTGAACAAGTGCTTTAGGATCAGGACAGTTTACAGTTGTAGAGTCTCTCAGACAGCAATGACCCAGCCCCAGAAAGATCTGACTGCTCAAAACTCATGTTATAATAACAAACTAGAAAGTCTATTTTATAATTTTGAACCAACCATATTGCAGATGAGCTATTTACTGACTAAGTCTGGTACTGGTCTCCATCTCAGCTTTCTGATTACAACTGCCCTGAAGACAGTCACAACTCTAGTATTTGCCAGAAATCCCAAAATCCAAGTAACACAGATTAACATTGAGGCAAAAATACAATTATTTGCAGCTTAGACTCTACAAGTTTATTTAGACCTCTGAGGAACACAAAAGTATGCAATGCCTATATGTCAGCCCTTACCCTGGACAATTTCCTGCTTTTAACCCTCTATTAGTTAGAGATCTCAGCTGTCCCTCAGATTTGCAGGGTCTCCAAACCTCTATTTAAATCCCCTTAAAAACACAATATTATTGTAACATGGGCTTAAAATAGTTAACTACACACCCAAGCAAGTGATGAAATTACGCTATGAAAAGCATCAGCACTCCAGAATGTTCACAATACCTTTTTTACTTTCATATGTAAGAGGAGTTCTTAATGCCTTCTGAATATTGCTCTTATATGTCTGCTATCTGAATATGCTTCATAATACCACCTTGACCAATAGCTGTGGTGAGAAAAGTACTGCCAAGGCGTGAAGCAATTTTCTCTGTCTTTGTTAGTGGCTCATCTGTGTGAGCAGGCTGCTCCCATGCTGCTGCAGACCAGTTCTGCCACTATGCACAAAGCCACGCAGAGTACAAATGTATTACAAGAAATGCCCTATCAGCTAAAGGTGAACACAGGCCATAGCCATTAGCACTTCTGAAGCATTCCTCCTGTCTAAGAAAATGGTATATTAAAAAAAAATGCTAATATGAAAGTCTAAGAGTATTTTCTCCCTAGTTTAGGATCAGAGAGGGAGATATATGAACCAGCAAGTGGGGGCAAGGCGAACTACCACTACTCAGTCATTCATGATAAATTGATAGCAGTCTAATTACATAGTGCCTTTCTATCAAGCTCGTGCCAGCACCAAAAGTCAGGCAATATGTAAGGAAACGCAGGAAATCTTTTAAAGCTTCATTCAACATTCTCAAGAGCATCTATCTAACATTTCAGTGAAACTTCACATTGAGCCAGCCTCAGAATACATTAGTTGTGGCTATATTTACAGTTTCAAACCACAAGTCTTGGAAGCTTGGGAGTATACTGTGTCTTTAAAAATCACTTCTTTAATGTAAAAATTAAGTTTCCTTTGTCCTTTAAGATAGACATGGTAGGAAAGAAGATTAAGCCCAAAAAGAGAAGAGCCTGTTTACCTAGTATTGAAGATGCATGTTTGTTCTATAACAATAACCTAAGCAAACACAGGGAAAAGAATACTTGTTTAATTCATAACATTTAATCTAATAATAGGATAATAAATGAATGCCACATGCTCTGCAATGCTATGTTTGAAATTCACAGTCAATTGTCATGCAGAGAGGGATTTGAAAACTTCTTTAAAGCATTCAAAGCACAAGGCACAGTGCCACTTCCCAAGAGTTCCTATAGATTTGTATCATCAACTATTTCCTCACGCACATAGTCCTAAAAATAGCATTATCTATGCTGACAGTTCGGTTTGGCCTTCCATCCAAACAGCTATTGCCAAGACTAGGTTAAAATATAGTCCTTCATTAGCCACACAGCAGCCTTGGCAAGGACCAGCTGAAAGCCACAGTGCTTCCCATCATCACCGTCTGTTCCAAAGTAGGACTTAGCATAAGGAATAGCCAAACAAGGCAGTCACAAAACCATAGCTTCTGCAGCCATCTAGTTTTTGCCAAGCAACAGCTAAGCCTCTGTCCTCAGACACACTGTTTTATCCATCTGCCTTTCTCACACAATTTATCTCTTTTTTTCAGTCCACATTGTGTGTTTCTCCTTGAACAGGTCTAACTCTATTAACTACACCATTGCTCATTTTTCCTACTTTGGTTCCAGCATCTGTTTTCTGTATATGTCTTATTAGCTTTCCATTGTAGGAAACACGAGATAAGAAAACCACCCAGGGAGATGGAAAGAGAACAGGTTAGAAAAGCAAGCTGAAAACTCCTGAAAGGCAAGAGTGAAATCCGTGGAGAGATGCCCTTTCTGGACAGGCCTCCCTGGTACTCTCTAACACCAATTGTTCATCCCCACTTCCACAGTGAGTGGCTACCCCATTCAAGCCTGCTGGCCATGCTGATGGTGTGATCAATCTCAGATTCCTTTCAGTGAGACAAGCATCATTGGCTTAAGCAGTTGGACCCAGCCTTGGCTCACTACAACAGAAACAGTTGAGACTATCAAAATCTAAGGCTAACATCTCTTTCAGCAAAGGCAGCAGCAACATTCACACAATAAGAGCAGTATTTTTGTACTGGATCTTCTGTATCCCACATCTAACAGCCACCAAGGACTATATCTCATTTCACCCTTCTCTGTTATATCTTCTCATCTTGCCTTCTCTTTCCTCCAGACTCTCCCTCACTGTCCCTGTAACATTGAGATGGTTCTCATACCTGCAAACACAGCAGTCTAACACACAGGACCACGATGCATACACTGCTCCCACTTTTCCATGCATGGATCTTCTCATACCTCCCAGTTCCAAGATCCTTGGAGCAGAAAATTTCAAGTGCTCCCAAAAGCACCCTAAGATAGCACTCCCTACACCACAATAACATAACTGAGGTGAATGAAACTGCATCAGCATCTTATCAGACTGAAATAAAAACACCTCAAGCTTTAAGAACCACAAACTACAAACACTCAGTATTTGCCCCAGACACCTGTGCACACAATATCTGAAAAGCTTTGTACCAGTGCTGAACCTCCTACTGTCTTGCTGCTTTACCTTTTTTCCTACTTGCTCACTACACCTAGTCTTCCCTTTCTATTCCACAACTGGACTGCACAATCAGCAGGGTAATAGAACTGATATGTTCTCCTCTATTCTCCAAAAACATAGGCAATATTAATCTACATCTTGGAGAATAGTCAAGGTTCTGCACCCACCTGTAAGCAGAGAAAACAAAGACAAAGGAAAGGTTGCAGTCTCAATCTAGTCTTACTGGGGAGATGGGTGGGGAGGGGGGGAAGAGTATTTTCCTCCCATCGCTGACATTTAAAGCCATACACAGAGGCAAAAAAAGCTGCAACAGCATTGTGAAATGAAGTAATTTAAAAGAATGAATAGCATCTATTATTTTCCTAAGGCCTCAACATTTCTCTTTATGCAAGTTCATCGTACAATAGAATAGGTTGAGTTTAAATGAGAATTAGGCAGCAGCTTTTTAGTATGCTCCAGGTAAAGCGGGTAAGCATGCACAAAGGGCACCCGATAACATTATCTGCACATGCACTATTGTGTAATTGTTTCCATAGGCACAAAGGACTGTCAGGCTGCCATAAGACTTCATGCTAATTGCTTGGTTGTGTCTATGTGTTATGAAATGTAAATCAGGACTCCCTCAAAAACCTGGAAAATTACACTTATCTAAGTCTCACAGGATTAAGGGCACAGTCGTTCAAATAATATTTCTCGCCAAGAAATGTGAAACTGGGCTCTGTAAAGATGTTCTGCACAAAGAGAGGGACAGAGATCTGCTAGTGTATGTGACAGTTGTTTTGCTGTACAAGCAGCTCCAAATCAAATTTGCAAACTGGTGAAACATCTGGAGGGGAGAGCCTCAGATGGTGAGATGCATCACAGTTATGGTAATACCTAGTGTTTCTTTACCAAGCATAATATGAAATTAAGTAGTTAATATACACGATGATTACAAGAGGTGACCATAATTATCAAAGATTGCACGACTCCTATGATTGAGTAGTAGACTGGGGGTGGGACAGGCCTGTAACTTCTGTTTTACCTACCCTTCCCAAAAGAAAGCATTTCCTGCTAGTAAGTTCTTCTGAATGATGAAACATAATAATGATATGCATTTGTGCCAAAATATAAAATAAAAATATATTAAAAGAATAAGCACAGCCCATAAACATTTTCACTACTTCATTATCTAGGACCAACCAAGCGTTTTATGTATTCTAGCTATTTATGATATTTTATATACTTTGTGTTGGTTGATGCCCAAAAGGTTCACCTACTTCCTCACTCTGGCTCCTCTTCATGCAACAGCAAGGCAGGTCAGACTTCAAACTGCATCACCAGGGTCTTATTCTCAAATCCTTGCAGGCCTTCTATCCTGCAAACACTTAGCCATGTGTTTAACTTTATGTATACAAGTAGTCTCACTGAATTCATTCATGAAACTCTAGCCTTATTTAAATTGCCACAGGTTTTACCATTGACTCCAGTTGGACCAGATTTCATCTAATGGGACTATTTACATCTGAAAAGCCAAACACATGTCCAAGTGTTTGTAAAACTGAAGTCTTAGCTGCAAAGCCAAGGCATACACTGCTATTTTATCTCTAAATGGCATGTAGGATCTACATGCCTATATTGGCTTTTATCTTGACCCTAACTAAGTTAGGACACAATACACAGATCATCACTAAAGCAGATTATTAGATCATATTTTTCCTCCTTCTTGGCTATTACTAAACACGCTCTGATCTGATCCTCTCTGATCTGCTCATTTTTTCCATTCCAATAAGCATGAAATAGTTAATGCATAATCATCTTGGCACAAGGCTTTGCTTAGCTGGAGAGTTCACTTGTGCATTTATTCTTCAAAAAAAAGAACAAATTTCAGGCAGGTACAAGAGACACACAGAAAAACAGATTAGTTAACTGCAGTTTTCTTTCTTTAATTACAACAGTAGTAATATTCAACCAATTTAAATTGAATTCAATTAAATCAAGTTTTATTCGGTTCCTGAAGCAATAGCTGAAACAATGTCTGCACTTGCTTCCTCAGTTTTATTTAGCATGGGCTGTATAAAGTGACCCAAGTACCTAACTTCTAACTTTGAGTGGAAAAAAAAAAAAAAAAAAAAAGGAAACCCAAAACCAGAGATTCTTTGCTGCAGAAGGTAATACTGTGGAAGTTACTGCTATACAAAGAGCTCCTGCTGAAATCCAGAGAAATTACTAAAGAAAAAAAGACTCTTTGAATATAAAATAAAACCTTGCTTTTTCCGCTTATCATATTGGTTAGTATATTTACTAGCTTAGAAATTCCTGAGGGCATAATTTGATACTAATTTAGTCACTCTGCTGGAAGATTCACTGATTGCAGGGTCCATCCCTTCACTCACTCCAGGATACATACTGCTGGTGCAGACGTAAGGTAGCACTGCAAGTACAGATAAGATTAAAAATTGTCTGTTATTACATGTGCAATTAAATATGCCTACTAGATGCAGCCACTCTGCTGCAAACAGGCTTCTTTTGTTTTTAACAATACAAAATACAGCCTGATAAGCAATCTTCTTTCAACAGATTATTCTACAAATGTGCTCATTTACTCTTGGTGAAGGGCTAACTGGTATGATTTCAGGTTGAAGCTACGAACTATCACAATATCTGTTCTTCCTTAACAGGACTGTGCTCTGCTACCTCACATCCTTACAGGATTTTAGTCCATGAAAAGTAAGGATGGAAAACAAATACTCTCCATTTGCTAATATCTTTTTCAGCCACTTACAGCAGCATATAAAGTATGATATAAATTTGAAATCCTATACTCTACACACAGATGCTTCCCCACAGTTTCTAATCTTGAAAGAGGTATGCAAAACAAAATACTGTCAGTGCCCTTGTTCAAGCAAAAACATTCAGCCATCACTCCCACTGTGCTACACAACGAACAGATGCTCCTACACCCTCGCAAACACTAAGATCCAGTGCAATTCATAATTTTAAGCAGAATTGTTTAAATTACATTAGCCCAGAAGGAAATAAAATTTCAGTAAACTGATTTTAATCCCATCCATTACTGAAAATCCTCATCCATGTCATTTAGATTTTTCCTTAAAGATTTACAGAAAGAATGAGACATAGGCATTGGTAAGATACTCTTTATTCTGGAATCCTGTAATCTTTTCCATACTAACATTTACCTGGGTCTAATTCTTTATTTTCATGCTTTAGGGTAATTTTATTTATTCAGAAAACAATGCCATTACATTAGGATTCAGTAGTAGGAAACCGAAATTTAAACCTCCGATATAAAATAAGCTCGTACCCTTTTTCATATCATTAACAATTAGCATAAAGTGAGTATAAACTAAAATTCCTTGCCTATAATAAGCTAATATGTAGGGAGCCTCAAGAAAATCTACAAATTTCAGTCTGCAAAGTGTTCAGAACAAGGCAAGCACTCGGCCAAGTTGGTATATTTAAATATCAGACACGGTACGTGATTTCTGGAAACTGCATAACAGGGTGGTACCTTGCTTCAAGTGACTACATCAGAGCCCTTTAAGATATGGGTATCATACCTATCACCATGGTACCTGCAGACCTGTACTATCTAATTTTCCTGCTTAGACAAGACTCCTTCTCCATCTCTATCCCCAAAGAGCACCAAGATCTAGAGCTGCATAAAGAGCAAATCCTCTCTTCTCCTGTAAAACTCAGAATTACAGTAGGTTGAGCACATATCTTAGTATCAGGTGGAGTACAGGTATTCCAACACAGTTGAAATTTTTATCATTTTCCAAGAGTAAAATATCAAATACTAATACTTATTAGTATTACAAGGCATCAGATTAGATATGCAGCACACGATCAAGTGAAAGCCAATACTCCTTAAGGCCTTTCTTCTTTGCAGGATTCTTTCCTTGCTTCATCAGGCACTATCTCAGCCCCAAACAAGGTGGCATTTAATTGTTTTCAGAAGAGACTGCACACATTGATTGAAATTGGAACATTTAGAAAAAATTAAAGAAAGAGCTGACTGTCCCCTAGAGGAGAAGTGTCCTGCAAAATCTCTCACAGGTTTACTTTACTTTAGCAAATCAGTTCTGTTTGGTTACAGACATCAACTTTTTTATTAATGTGCTTACATTATTTTCTTTGTCAAGTGCTAAAAGCAGGCTCTGAATTCCAGAGGACCAACTAACTTCCTGCTCCCTGGACATTTACTCCTTCCTTTTGATTTTAACCCTGTATCAGCCAGGCATGATGCTCCAATACCTAAGTCAGAGTAATTTCAGGTTCTCTTTTGAATGCATACAAACCTACTCATTCAATATTAATCAAAACAGAGTTAGTGAGACCTTTTTTTTTAATTAAAAAAAGTACAATGCAACAGCAGATCACACTGAAGAGAAACCACAGCCAACCTGCTCTGGCAAAACAGCATCTAGCTATTCTATAGAAAGTGAAAAGTATATAAAGCAACTTCCATTAAACTTCCGTTCTTTAACACCAAGGTATCATTTTAAAACTGCCAGATGTCCTTATCAAGGATCGAGCCACACTGAACCAAGCAGTGCAACAGACCTAGTAAGATGTGGTTTCAGCTGCCAGGAGCTCACAATCAGATTAGGAGCAGGAACAAGGAAAGAGGAAGCAGAAGCAATGACTTGCACGGTACCTCTGGGCACATCCAGACACACAGTCATTCGGGTGGAGAAAGTTTTCATCTCAGGCTCCACCTGTCAGGGATACTCCATAAACCATATCACCATAACCATCTCCATAACACTAGCTGAAGCTACGCAGAGCTGATTTCAGCAGTCATTTCAAAGCCCAGGAAGAGCATCAATGTGTCTGGCAGCAAACAGCAGCGTAGACAGTACTCTGGGGTGATGCAGCTTGGGTTTTGCTTTTTCAGCATGAGGCCAGCAACATGGGGAACCATTTTCTTTGTGGCCTTTGCCCATACTTAAGTCTTTTGTCTTCTACAAAAAGTGCATCTTGAGAACTCTCCAGAAGCATGATGTTTTTTAAAGAGAAAAACTAGTATTTTTAACAAGCCAAGAGATTTACATACAAGAGACGAGTAATGTACTGTGAAATAGAACATACAGCTATGTCTTTTCACACAAACAGAAAATTTATTCAAGTAAAATGCTGTTACAAAGAAGCTATAAAGAACTGTCTGTGCTACAAAGTGAAAGCTGCTACACACAAAAATGTGTTGTTTTTTTATAAATTTGATTACACTTTTTCATCATTCTCTTAATACTTTTTTTCTTTCAGCAGCTTTATTTAGACTGCAATGCAGCATTTAAATTATTTTTTTGGCACTGGAACCTTAATCCAGATCAAAGTGCTTTTAGAAAGCCTAAGTTTTCTTCTGCTTTAATTATAAAAATGTAAAATATCAGAAGATTAATAACAAATAACTAATTAAAAAGACACCTTTCTTCTGCAACTAGCATTAATTTCCCAAGACCAATCCTCCTTTTCCTCCTGAAAAATAAACAAACAATATTGAAAAGTTACCTCAAGTACAACTGAAATTGAAGAAAATTCAGCATACACATTGAATCTTCATTGAATTTATTACAAGGAAATTCTTGCTATAATGGAAGATATACAGAAATGAGTACATAGCTAGGCACATACCATACCTAGAAATATCTTCCCAGGAACTAGTACGGTGTTTCTTTTTGGCGTAGGAGTTGGGAAGATGCCAAAGATGCCAAAGAAAGGATGGTAGAATGAGAATGACCATGCTAGAGAACCACAAACCACACTTCCAAGTGAAACTTCATTAGTTATTTCAGAGTCGTTCAAGATGATTCACAGATGAAATTCTGGCACCTACAAGGACAGTCAGGCCAATAGAGAGAGGCTTAATACAAGACAAATATTTTTTCTTATTTTAGTGGTATCAAGAGGGCTGATGTACAACACACAAAATAAGGCTTCTTAAAATACTGCCTCACTTTTCAGCCTATATCTCACTTCTAAGACTAATTTCTTCTTTATCGTTTTATTAAAATAATAAAACCAAATCAACTCTGTTGCCACACTGAGCAGTCAAATCAAATAAATACATTATCAAGTACAACAGAATGCATGACAGCACCTTCATCTTCACATAACTGTTGGAAATGAGAGGATATGGCAAGGCACCGTGTTCCTTCAAATATAGTTTTATTTGAAAAGAAATAAAATCTATTTTTAAAAATAAGTGCATGAGGCATGAAAAAGACTGTATAGCAGAAGACTCAATCTACAGAACAACAGCTACAAGTGGATTTTTATGCCCACAGAGTCACACTCAAGGCAGCGTAGGCTCCTTCCACTTCAGTGAGAAAAATCTCCACTGTTATTCAGGTTCGAAAAGCTACTCTAATGGCCAGAGGTGACTGCAAGCATCTCATCTGAATTTCTATCTGGACCTTACCCTTATTTCAAAGTATTCCAATACAAGTCCACTTAAACAAAGTGATCCCATTCCAGGAATGTTGTCAGGCTGTAAAAAAAGAACATCTGTATGTTACTGTATTGCTAGAGTATTGCACAAAGGCTAAAAGCACTGACAGGAGCAGCCTACAGAAGAGCAACAACACAGTACTAACAACCTATAAAGGCACAGGCACTTGGGCATGGAGACCCTCCTTTGTCATGTCAGTGGTCCACCGCTGAAAACACTCTGAAAAAGATGGAACCAAACCACGCACACACAAGACACCAAAGTCAAAAGCCCTAGAAGCAGCTGATTTTCAAAAGGAACTTCCACTTCAGGGTTTCATGTTATAGACTTAGAACAAATCAGTCATTTGCAGAAAATAAAAATGCTATTCTGGTGTAGGAGTTCTACTTCTCCTGATACCGCCTCCAAGATATTGATCTATTACGCTATAATCCAGCAATCTGCATCTTTCATTTCAAAGTGACTACTAAAAGTCTGTAAAAAGTACAGATATGGATATATTAAGAACTTCAGCTGAACAACTCACATCCTCACCTACAGCGCTTACAGCAGCTTGAACTGTGAATATGCTAAAACACACCCCAGGGAAACCCGGGGCGGGAAAGTAGGGACAAGAATCACCTTGTGGCTCGTGGGTCTAAAAGAGAGACAAGATACATTGTGAATGTTTAGACTTTAAATGATGGCAGGTGGGGACCACCTCTGCCAACCTTCCAGCAGCCACTTCAGCTCACTGGTTTTTCTTACACAGGAGGTTGGCTCCTTGTGAAGTCTTTCGTGTCCTATTGGAACCTCAATGAAGCCATATCAAGGGGGCTCTTTGATAAAACCAAACAGTTTGGTGCTGATTAGGTGGATATTTAAGCTTGATTTTAACTGTGATATTCCACAATGACAGACCTAGGTGCCTCCTGTATACAGACAGGTTATCTTCCTGGTACCAGTGTTAATTGTTAAAAATCTTTACAATGAACAGCATCCACTGCTTTGGGGTTCCCTCTCCACTAAGTAATTCTGCCACTTTAAAACTACTGAAAACATCAACCTAAGGAGATTATTTTCAGTGGAAGAGCATTTCTTATGCTTTAGTCATACACCAGAACGTGTACATGCTGGGGGTTTTAAACTGAAAGTAAATAAGCACTACCAGCTTCAACAGATTACTGAGGAAAAGCTAAGAGCTATTTTAAACAGCGGCAACTAAAATATTTCCGTATAGAAGCTCGAGGTTAGACACTGTAAAGCCACTCCTGAGGCACCAGGACACTTGGAGCCTACACATTTACCAGTCAGCCCCTGTCTTATAAAGAAAAGTATCTGATTCACAGAGAGCCATCCAACTCAGCGTTACATTTCTCTGTATCACAGAGAAAGAAAAGTCTCAGAAAAGCAATCAAAAACTAAAGTCAACTCATTCAGGAGCAGGCAACCAAGTAAGAGGAAATGCTATGTATGGAAATGAAATGCTATCTCTAAGTCGGGACTGCAGACAGTGGTTTATCTACCTTTTATTTAAGTATTTGAGAGGATTCAAAGACTGGTCTCCTACTAGAAGGGTGCCCTAAGCATAAGGTGCAAGTCATTCTGCAGCCAGGACGACGGAGTGGCATACTGGAGCTTGGGTCCTGGACCCAGCACCAGTTATTAATTGCTATATGCAAAAAGCCACAAGGGTGTGAAGGGAAGGCAGAACAAAGAGCTAGGAATGGGTTAGGCTGCTGCTGAGTGGGTTTGTTTCCATGACAATTTTGGTCACTGAATCGTGACCCTGTTTCAAGAGTTCAAGTCCTTTTTTAGGATTTAAGTACGCAAATTACCAAACTGCATGAAAACACCATCCAGGCAGTGGCAGAAGCTTTACAGCAATAGTTCTGCTACCAATTACTGTGTTGTTCCTCTGAACTGACACTGAACTAGCTGATGAAAACACATAGGAGTTAAAAAATCATACAGTCCTCTCATTAGCAAAACAGCCCAGAGTAATGCTAAGTTCAGAAAAACCCACCCTGGAAACGGGATACTAAATTCAGGAAAACCTGTCTTCCCTTGAACTACAGGTCAGAGGTCAGGGCAGAGGGGGGTTTTGTCTATTGACAGGTCAGTGAATAATAGGGGATGCAATAGACCAGTCCAGTTGTCTAGCAGTAATGGTCTGTACCATCGTGTGGAAAATCCTCATTCAATTACCTGTCAGTCTCTGGCTTCCTGGGCCAGCTGGGACTGGGAGCACTGCTAAGGCCAATGTGCTTAACTCCTGGAGAGAAGGAAGTGCTCAGAGGCAGTCTACAGTGACCTCCGCAAATAAATTAAGGAGCCTTTGTGGAAGACTAAGAGCAAGCCTGCCCAGCTCTCCACTGGAAGTCAGATGCCAAAAAAGACTCAGTCTCAAATTTTAGGCATACAACAACAACAACAAAATCTATTTACTATAGTTATGGTATATACACCTACGTGTGTTTTTAGAGGTTACCCTGATTTTTAGCAGTTTTTGAAGCATGAGTATGGGCCATTTGAATAAACCACTGGGAAAAAAAAATCAAAATAATTAATATATAAAAGACAAAACCGTTTATGCTGAAAGAACAATATTTCCAATACAACAAACGTAAATTAAAAAGATGAAGATATGATGGAAAGAAGAGATATGAAGACAGTAAATAAGGATTATTTACCTCCCCTTGAAACATCCCCCTATTCTTGAAAAATCTCCTCATGAAGCCAGAGGACAATGAAGACTAACACAGTAATTCACAGAGCCCTAGAGAATGCAAGGATTAGTATTCAAGGAAGGCACTTTTACTTTTTCTCCGTCTTGAAGCTTAACAAGGCCAGGAACATCTGGGGTGGCAGAGCACCAGAGCACATCGACTAGCCATCCTCAGTCATAGAGGCTGGGTGGCCAAGTTTCATCAGTTTCAAATGGTTTGATTTACTGGCTTTCTTTTTCCTCAAAGTGAAAAAGAGACTGACAGATTACTTGAACCCTAGCTGCCACCCCAGTGATTCAGCATATTTCTTTGTTTCACTGTAAATTGTCATACATGAACAACAGCAGCCCTGTGCTAGGCTGAAGCATCCTCCAAAGACAGAGCCAAAGCACACATTGCTGCCTTTGGAGATGTCCATTACAAGCCATTCACAGGTCTGCAAGATATTTCAGCTGCCTTGAAGTAGCAAACTGAGTAGTAAAGTCGACACATTAAGTAATATTTAGGGTGTGACTCCAAAACCAATTTCCTCTGGCTCTTCGAGTTTCATTCAGCAGCGGGCTGACCTTCACGGAAAAATGGTTTAGTATGGAATTCTACAGAGAGTGAAACTGGGAAAGAAATTACAGGATTTACACCCTCTCCTTCTTACTGGGTAGGAACTGTCTGTGCAAACAACAACAGAAATATCTCAAATCTAGACAACTATCCCAAGACTGCAGGAATAAAACCTATGAACCCAACCTACAAGTGAAATGAAATCCTACTCCACCCTGACTTAACCTGCTCACAGAACAAGCTCCCACTTTAAAGGAAGATAAGGAATGTTTATAAGATCAGTCACTCCAAACAGGAAAGCACAGGGAGTTCAAAGGCCACCAAGCCTCAAAGGCCAAGAATATGCTACCACAATCAAATGAAATTCCAAAATTCATTTAAAAACCTGAAGGCCAAAGTGTCGTAGAACAAAGAATTTTCAGCATAAGGTTCAGATCTCCAGATAAAAACTTCCAGCTTTCAAACAACCATTGTGAACAAAAACTAGGGATGAAGAAAAAAAAGCATTAAAGGAAATGGACAGTTTAAAAGTGTTTCTTTATCAAAAACCGACAGGTAACCCAAAAGCTATGTAAAGTCTATAAAATATTTAGATATAAAAACGTGAAAATATAACCATAAACATTGGCCCAAAGAACAGATTCACTTTTACATAAGTAACAGTAAGAATAAGCATCTCTGTCTTCATATTCAGTCTGTTTCTCCAACTGTATATTTGGAGCAACTTTCACCACAGGTTGCCAGCAGGCTTGCATCTACAGCTTCAGCATTGAATATTTCCGCTTAAGAAAGAAATTCCTTAAGCAAACAGCAAAGTCGGCTTTAGTCAGCTTCACAGAAAAAGAAAAAAAATCCTAGCAGCCAACAACGAGGGAATGGCAAACTTCCAGATGAGGGAGGCAAAGGAGCTCCAATTCAGTACTCTTGCAGCTATCAGATGGTTAACAAATTGAGATGAGAGACTTCTGAGCCTTTTGAGTGACTTTCACTCTGGCAAACTTAAAGAATTCAGAAGTGCAGCTGGAATACATATGGGAGATGCTGGAGAAAGTGGATCTTTTGAATTTGTAACTCCATTGTGTGCTGCAAGAACTTCCTGCAGATGAGGCGCATCCCGTCAGTGACTCAGGGAGACTCTCTGTCTGCTAACAGTCATAAATTTATCCCCTGAACCAGCTACCAAAAGTGACTCAATTTATGTTGGTGTTACATATGCAACAAGAATCTTAAAATAAAGCCTGCAGGGACATAATTTCTTTTTTGCTTCCAAAAACCTTCACACTACAGCATCTCCACTGCAAAAAAAAAAAAAAACTATTTTGATGAAACTAAGATTTCACACTTTGATCAAAGTGTTTCATTCAACAGAAATTTTTTATGCATAAATTTTTTTAAATCAAAATCCAAATATATTTTTAGATTATGTTCAGCACTTTAAAATGGTAAGAGTATCGTATTAGTAGAATATTATCATGACAAGATCATCATATTAGATAAACAGTTAATGGTTCATTTGGTTGATACCCAAAAACTACGTTGCCTCAGTTATTCGGGCATCTTCTGTGGATTATGTTGTTCTTTATCAACATGTTAAAGTTCCTGTTTCATATTACAAATATATTTATGGTGGTTTGAAATTAGCACACTCAAGATGCAACAGGATGGACAAAGGGAAAACATTAGAGAACATATACAAAGTCCCTTTCTCCACATTTCTCCCCACCACCAGTTTCATTGATGGAATTAAGACTGCAGCCACCTGCAAACTGGATATACTGAAAGCTACTGGAGACATGCGCTTGGAGCTGAAAAACAGAGAGTAGATGACAAAAAGGGGCCACAAAAATCACAAATGTAAATTAATAATCAAATATACACACACAACAAGGAGACAGATGGCAAGTAATTTTCCCCAGTGTACTTACACTTGTTCTTCTAGTGCACGTATTTGGGTCACTTGCTAGATTAAATCTCATGTGGCAGACCCAATAGAGGTACTGTCAAATGTGTAAGGGCTCAGTTTATTTTTAAATGATGCAAGTCTGACACTACTAGGGTGAAGGCATTTATCAGTTTTTTTCAAAGCAGTTTGCAATATTGCTCTGGAACTTGAAACAAGGCTGTTGGATATTTTCTATCATCGGCAAGGCTGCCCCATTCAGGCCTGCTAAATAAAACGCAGCACAAGCTAGAGAAAGTTGGCCAGTGCTAACAAATCACATGAAAGAGTCCTATACAAACAAATCTGTACATATTTTCCAGTGCACCAATTTTGTCAACGTACGACAGAGAAAATACATCACTCAAGGTTAAAGATTCCTACTAATACTCTCATTATAACATGCCTTTCTTCTGACATTTGGGAGTAGGAAGGAACACCTCAATGGATGAGTTGCATTTGATGTGTTCCCTGTAGCAACACATGACCATAGGTACGCAGAGCACTAAATCTTACACACCCCAGCTATAAACTGACAGTGACCTGTCTTATTTAGCACAGATCACATGAAGGACCAGAACTTAAATGCAAGGCACCCACAGGTCAAGTTGCCTGGTTCTGAGGGAGCTTAAATAGCAAGGAAAAATAATTAGGCGGGTGTGTAAGCCTAATTGCGGCAATGGGGTTTCCTCCTGCAATACTGGCAGATACTAGCATGAAACAAGAACTGCATGTGCAGAGATTAGTCCCTCTTAATCTGCCAAGAAGTTGGATTTAAAACACCGCAACAAGCAAGACCTTCAATACATCTGCAGAAATGGAAACTGCATTTCTCCCTACCCCTTGCTATCAGTCCCAAGATTATATTGCTCAGCAATAAATAAAACTCTATAAACAAGTAAAGGGAACTCACTGTGGCATTAGACAAACATCTAAATATTTCCCCCTCTCTCCACACATTCATCTATTCTTTCAGGTACTGCATGCCAGATCCAGCCTCAAATAAAGCAAATAAGCTAAAAGAATGAAAAAAATATATATTTTTTTTGTTCCTAGATGAACAAGAAGGTTTTGAGTTGGGCAGAATTCCCCCCTAATAATCTACATACATAACTAGGAAATAACCCAGCTGTTTGTGAGAAGTACAGTAGCAGATTGACAAAAGCCTGTGTTTTCTAGGTCCACAGAAAAAGAGCAATGTTTCTTCTTTACACTGGTGTTGGGCTTTAGAGGCTGTCACTTTCACTTAGAGTAATCAATAAGTCAATTGATCAAAAAGATCACATGTTTGCACTGACTATGTACATGCCAACATATCTGTCCAGCCTGAAAGAAACAAGTTAGGCAGGCTAATGACGGAAACTAAGAATTTATATATTTGCTTACTCAACTTCCTCAGGCTTAAAATTCATTCAATTTCAGTTTAATTGGGTGAATGGTGGGAAATAAAATATTGAATCCTTTGATAAAGAGTCATAAAGCCCAGACTACAAGCAAGTTTGTTACGTTACTGTCCATACAGTCTTTGGTTTGGTGCCGTGCAGCCACTAAAATATTAAGTTTTACCATTGGGAAATTGATTTTGCTATAAGAAGTTTTTACGATGCCACTTAATCTTAACCAACCTACATAAAAAAATACAGAAAGCAATTACAGACACCCTTTATATAGTAAGCTTGAATCACTATAGTAAAAAAAAGAACAGTCTGATGTAATTTCAATATAAGGGCAAAGGAAGCAGAAAAAGCCAGGGCAATATGCTGTCCTCCTGAAACAAAACATTGCAGGTTTCCAGCTTAAATGCACAATCTTGATTCACTTAAAGTTAGTAGCATGATCCATCTCCCACATGGAGGGCTGTGTCCTGCAGCTTCAGCATCGACCTCCTTTTCTAGTGTTACGTTTCAAGCCAGCTCCTGCCGGGCAGCAAGATTCTGTGATTACAGTTAAAAGAATACTTTGGGTCTGAGAGCCTGCCTCTTTGAATAGATAACCCTTTCTAGTTCAACAATTACTAGCACACAAAAGCCATTTCTGCCTTGCCCCTTCCAGTGCTGCAGTTGAAAAACATCCTAATTAGATAACCCTGCGTACAGAAATACCATTGACTGGCTTTCAGCGCACTTCAGTGAATGCCTAAATCTTAGTTACAATGAAGAGAAGTAGTTTATTTAGTGTGGAAGTAAACACAAACAGAGCAGTATCTTAGGACACATTTTAAATAGTCTCGGATTAGTACTAGCAGAGACAGCATGTGATTATCTTTTCCACCCTTTCCAAGATGAGAATCAAATACCACTATTTTCTAACTGCATTAAAGTACACATGGGCAAGATCAAGAGTAACCTTGACCTCTACAACAATAAAACCAGGTAGTACTTCAAATTGCTTTCTATGCCTAACCAATCTGAACTGGCCTGCAGTACAGGCTTATAATCATGTCCTTAAGCAACCCGGTTTTGCCTAAATATCGCAACATATGTTACTTAGGATTACATAAATACTCCACCACTCCTGCAGTTCTTGACTATAACAAGCAGGTTTAAAATACTGTCAGTGTGTCAAAATATTCCCTGCTTGCTATTGATCCAACTCTGAGCTTGCATTGCAGGATAACAGCACATTTTTTTCTTCTACTGTTTGTGAAGTTTTGAAATGTTAAAATAGGTTTTAAAAAAAAAAAAAACATTGGAGATAATTGGAAGGCTCACAGCGACGTAAAAACATTTAATTGCTCCACAAGGCTTCAAGTGCATGTAAATGACCTGAAGGACGGAAGCCTGAATCGCCACATTCTGCAGCTGAGACTGTTCCCAGCCGGAGACCTGGACCAGGGCTAGCACTTGGCATTTACTTCGAGTATAATAAGTTTAATAGTAGGAACCTTTGAAAAAAGGGAGAGAAGGGAGTGTTTTAGTGTGGAAGCTGTGACAGACCCTTAAACACGGCAGGTGCACTGTAATACAGCGTAAGCAGGGAAAATTCCAAGTTTAGTAACTAACTGACTACAGGACAGGCAGGTTATTTCCCAAGGCAAATGCCTAATCAAAGACATAACAGACCCTTTCACATCCCATCAAGCGCGCCGGGAAGTTCAGCTTATCCAGCAACACCGCCCTGGCTCAGGCGCATCCTCTACCTCACTGTGGTTCCTCGCGTTCCTCCTCTCTCAAAAAAAAGCACCCCAAGGCACCAACCCTGCCTGACAGCTGCTCGGAGAGCAGTGAACCTGAGCCACGAAGCAGGGACCCACCGTTTGCACCCAAACACGCAGAGGCACCCGGGCACGCATCCCTCTCTCCCTCCACGATCCCGCGGGATGCCCGGCGCTGCCGCGCCGCAGCTCCAGGAGCGCTGCCTCGGCAGAGCAAGCAGCCTCCCGCCCGCACCCAGGGGACACGGTCCCTCGCCACAGGGGCTGATGAAAAGCTGCCAAAGTCAATCCGTGCTCACTTTTTGGATGGTTTAATTCCAATAGAGCATGAAACACCCCAGGACGGTTAATAAGTTTAGCCAGGCGTGCTGCTCTCCCTAATACATTTTAATTATGCATCTGTTTTAATTGTGATCAGATTAAGTCACCGGAAAAAGGCACAAATTGGAATCTTCCCCGACTGCTAACAGCGCCCTTCACCACGCACCTTCGCAGGAGGAGCAGGTAGGGAGCCCAGCCCAGCCGCGGCTGCTGCTCTCCCCACCAGCGGGGCTCCGGTCCCCGCGGCCGCAACTTCCCGCACGGAGTTCGGTCCCGGGGCGCGGTGACACCGCGCATGTGGGATCAGCCCAGGACACACGAAGTTAAAGCAGCGGGTCCCTTCCCACCGGGAAGGGCTGGAGGGGACCGAGCCCGCATGGGAGCTGTCAAAGCACCAGGTGCCGCCGCGGCCACCCGAAGCCACCGGGACCCTCCCGCACCACCCCGAGGGTGCAGGCGGCCGCCCCGCTCCCAGCACGTGGACAGCCAGCCCCCCGGCCCCGCCGCCCCCCGCCCTACCTGTCATCGTAGCAGAAGTCGGCGCCCAGGGTGTTGAGGTACAGGGCGAGCCCCAGGGCGCTGCTCAACAACTCCGCGATCATCTCTCCGTCTGCCGCCGCCGCGCTCGCACCGGGGCAGCCCTCCCCCCGCCCGGCCCCTCGCGAACCCCGGCTCCGAAGGGCGCCGCTCCGTGCTCCGCCGGCGGCCGCAGCCTCACGGCTCCCCCCGCGCCTCCGCCGCCCCCTACCCCATGGCAGCGGGGCGAGCGGCAGGGAGAGCGCGACTCAGCGGAGCGGAGCGGAGCGCGGCGGCGGCTGCCGCCCTCCTCCCGCGGCGCCTCGGAGCTGCCTCGGCTCCGGCTCCCTCTCAGCCCCGGCCCGCGCCCCTCTCGCTACCGAGCCGGGCGCCGCCGCCGAGGCTCTGGGAGCGCCCGCGTGGGGCGCCCCGGGCTCCCTCCGCGCCTGCGTGCGGGCCCGCCCCGCGCTGCTCCGCCCCGCCCCGCCCCGCGCTCGCGCTCCCGCCCCACGCCCCAGGTGGCGCCGAGCGGACAACGGCACCCGGGGCCCAGCCCGCGCCCGAACGGCAGCGGCTCGTTCGTGTGCCGGGTGGGGCTCGTCCCACTGCTTGGCACAACCCTCTTCTTCAAGGTTCTTTTCTTTCCCCTTTTCTCTTCTTACGTTTTCCTTTCTTCTTTCTGACTTCTCCCTTTCCTTCTTCTTTCTTTTTTCCTTTTTAGTTTCATTTTCTTTTTCTCATCCCCTTTCCTCTTCTTCCCTTTCGTTTTCTTCCCTTTCCCATCTTTCTTTCCTTTCATTTCCTGTTCCCTTCCCCCCGCCCTTTCCTTCTCTCTACCCTGTCCCCCAGCGTAGGTCAGATGGAAACTGACGCGCAGGAAAGAGAGCGCCGGTGCCGTTGGGTGTGCAGCGTCAGAGCAGGGCGGTCCAGGCTCCTACCTGCCGTCAGCCGGGTATTCCCCTCGCTGTCAAAGCAGACATCCACGGGGAGCTCCTCGCCCAGCCTCCAGTTAAGCAAAAAGAGTAAATCCGTGAAACTTGGCAGAGGGGGGACTGGAACCAAACACACCTCAAGGCAAGGAGTGGTGCAAGCTGGAGCTCCCTCTGGGCAAGGTGCTGCCTGCAAGGGTGAGGTGGGCATCGCCTGAACCATACTGTATGGGTAGGACAGATAAATGCCCTGGGGCAGGAAACCCAGCTGGGGGAAACAGGGCACTGAACCATCTTCAGTAGTTTGTGGGATATGGGCATGAAGTTATGGAAAGAGTTTGATTCCATCAGGCTGATAGCTTCCTTTTTTAGGAGAGTATTTTTAATGTTGCCTCCTTTTTCTGCTACCCGCCCTTCATATAACTGTTTCCTCATGATTTCCATCAAGTGGCACATCATGGTGTCCCAGAAGAATGGGAGTCTACATAGAACTGTGTCTAATAAATTGGGGAGCTTTTAACAAGTTTGCTTTCTCCCCTGTGTGATTATTTAATGCTGTTCTTTGCAACCTCAAAATATATTAAGTGCATTAAGACCTCTTTCAAACAACGCTTAAAGTGCTCCTGTGAAGTCCGCCCCAAGTGTCACAAACATCTCAGCTACTTTTACTTAGATTCAGGGTGTGTGTTATCACCATTAGTGGCAGTAATTGCAGACATGGGGGAGGGTGCATTTTGTTCAGAATATTAAAGCTTTGAGAGACCTTATTGAACCCATTAGCGGATCACATTGATCTGGCATTAAACTTTTCAGCCTGAAGCACAGAATGTAGTAACCTAGATTTTAAAGAGTCGGTATGGTTTGACAGAAGAACCTTAATCCTTACTTCTGAACACTGATTCTCAATGTGTTTCTGGACCTAATGCCAAGATCCCGATCATCGTGACTTAGTCCTTGCTGCAGCAGGATCGTTGAGTTTACGCATTAGGTTTGCACATCTACTTCTCTGAAACATCCTAATAAACTGCACAAAAAGCAGTATAATTGCTGCTGAGTCACGTTGGCAGAAGTCTTTTGCTCTCCACCAAAAGCATGAGAATTTTTTATTCAAAGAGGCAGGACTACTTGCTGGGGTAGACAAGGGCTGGCAGAAAAGCTTTCGAGACAAAACAAATCCTCCAGGGAAACAGTTTAACAAAGCTTGGTGCTGGCTAAGAAAACTAAATTTCAAAAAAGGGTAGGATGAAATGTGTAAACTGTACAGAAAATGCCTGTTCCGCTGGACGTCCGCAGTGCTCCAGGGTGGCTGGAGGTAGCATTAGGGCTCCACCAGCCTGTCCAAGTGGATTTAACTGTACTCAGAAGAGTCTATGAACTCTTGTGAAACTTGCAGAAATGTTTCTTTGTATAAAGAAAGTATATGTCCTCCCAGTGGAAAGAGCTTTCTCTGATGCAGAAAATCTGCTTGTAGAAAGAAATAAATGGCAACATGTGCATGAACAACCCCACCTGTCAGCCCAGGGGCCCTGCATGCCAGGCCAAGCTAAGGGCAGCAGGTGGAAAGAGCCAGTGAAGAAACCTGGAGACAAGTTCAACATAAAAATTATTGTCTTTGTTAAGCAAACAACACCGCAGAGGAAAACAAGAGGGTAGAAATCAAAGTGTGTTAGGGGAACTCCTTCTGTCCCTCAGTTAGTTAGAAGTAATAAATGCACTGGAGCTATGAACACCATTATATTTTACTATATCATCAGGAGATGCCAGATAACACTCTGACTCATAGCAGATTTACAGCGTGATGCACAGTAATCACAAGGTATCAAAAGAGGTAATTTGGAAGTTCAGATGTGTCACTTAGCAGCTATTTCCAAAATAACCTTCACTTCCAGAAAGTCATAGTCACAAGCTCTGGTATGAGGGAAAAATGAAGAGGTGGAGGGTTGTTAACAACAAATAACAACAGTAATTGTAAATATAACTAGCGTTATGCAGTCTAATAACTGATCTATTATGTATACTTTAGTAGACAAATTCTTATGCTTTATTGCAAAAAAAGCAATCAAAAGCTATCTGCTTTAATACGAATCTGGAAATTTCTTCATTAAAAACATTATAGACTCTGAGTCACCGTGCTACAATATACTTCACCTCAACTGTGCCTGAAAGATTAAGTTGTGGCACAGCATGTAGAAATACTTGCCTGTCACAGTGACAGATTTGGTTAACCGGTCACTGACTATGAGACCTTAAATGTCAGCGTAATGCATGTGGTGCAGATCGTTCAACAGATTAGATTAGACACTTCAATTTCTATACACTGGGTTCATTTGCTGAAGCTTGTAGAAAATATTTGTGCCAACTTCCTCAAAGCATCTGAGAAGAGAAAGGCTAACCCCCTGCAAGCTGCTGGGATTTTTTTTTTATTAGAATGAGGAAACTGGATATTAAATATTACTATAGGAACAATCAAGAGGGGTTTTTTTTTCCCATTTCTTACACTCAGATACCATCAAAGAAATGTCGTAACGTATTATGCATAATTTTGAACAGCCTAAATTAAATTCAAATATGTGCCTCAGAAATGTAAACTAGGGTGCATTTCAAAACACCCACACAGTTGCTGTTGTTAGCGGTCATCCATAAGCTGGTGTTATCTAAGCAAGGAAATCAATTTAGTTGAATACATATGTGAACAAGTGACCTTACTTTATCAAAATTGGAGAAAAAAGGGTAGAAAAGAATGTTATAGCCAAGTGCTTCTTTCAGAATTACTTACTGATTCATAGGAGTAAAGTTGTTTGATTTTGTGGAGTATGATCTACGCTGTTGTTTTCCTGCCATTCTGACAAGATCATATTAATTCTCAGAAGAGACCAGCATTTCTGCTTTCTATAGGAATTCTTTTTTTTTTTCTTTTGCTAGTGCTATGATAACAGTAATATCAGTAATGACGACCAAAGTAAAAATGAATTGCGATTGCAAAACAGTAAAGTCTCGTGGAAATTTGCATGAAATAGGACAGCAAAAACTAAACACATGCAGAATAACCAAGTACATGCAGGACTTACATCAGTAGTTGCACGAGATTTTAACTGAATACATTTCCAAAGGAAGTACATTTCCAGGAGGCACCAGTTCCTGCTTTAGATCAGTCAGTGGAGCTAGAGTATTGCTGCAGAACTGGAGAGAGAGAGAAAGAGAAAACCAATGCCTTTTTAGCTTGACCTAAACTGATTAGGCAGATTCTCTCTAGAAAAAAAACCATAGTTATAGGGAAGTTTTTCGTATGCACATAACATACAGGAGCAGTTGTGTAACTTACAGGTGAGTGTATCTGAAGGAAGGTAATTACTCCAAATGACTGTGATTAAGAATGATAACATATTTAATGGAAAATTTTAGGACTAACACATAAATCCTTGAAGGGAGATGGCTATCTCATTCCTCAGAGAAATCTTATATCCCTTAGGTAGATGGTTTTTGTGTTCAGCTGACATCAGACAACCTAAAGTTTCAAAGTACGTAATTCTACACAGCTGAAGTCCCTACGTATCTAAATTGTCTCTTGGTGTTTTCAGAACTACCCAAAAAAAGACACTCTTGTGTTGCTTAAAGCTTTAGCATATCCTGAAGCCTTATCATAGTTACCAAAACAAGCCTTTTCTTTCCTGCCTCTCAGTGCCTGTGAGACCTACGACAAGAGTGTGCAAAACAACACACAGATGATTCTTTCAACTGGAGCCTGAAGCAAGGACACAGGAGACAGAAAGTATCTTTGGCTAATCTGGAGAATGGTTTTGAGCCGAAATGTTGTAACTCTGAAGTTACTGCCCTAACATTGGGCAGACTGTGACAGGATCTTTTCCCATCCGAACAATTCCATTTTAATATGTTAATCATTTATTCCTTGTATGCAAGAGTCATTGTTTCTATGCTGGCAGTTAGGACATTCATGCAACATTTATGCAATCTGGAATCAGATGACTACTCCAAATCAGGAAGAAAAGGACAGATTGTGAACCCTGACAGCTCTGGTAAAGAGCTTTAACTTATAAAGCATTTGCAATGAAGGCTAAAGGAGCTCCGTCCTAGCTGATAATTTTTTTATGAAAACTAGTTTATATAGTCCCCTACCTTCAAAATATGTTTACAGATAAATATTGTCAGGAAAGAGACTAATTCCTTGCAGCTAAATTCTTGAATGAGATATAATATATATTTTCACCATTTTTGCAGGGTTTATGGTTTAAAGTCCTTTTATAGCCAAGAATAAATTTTTCAGATTAAGTTCTCCCCTGTCATTAAAAAAAATCCAGTTACACTTTAGGTGTCTCCATAATAGTTTTGCTGTCCTCTGCCAATGCCATCACCAGATATCTGAGCCTTCCCATTTAGGAATATCTACTAAACTGACTACTTGGGTTCTCTTCACCCATGTTCAGTAGCAAATAGATACATCTCAGATCTCAAATGGATGCTCCAGATTTCCATACTGTAGCCATTATAAATTAATTTGCTGCAAGACACTATTGAGTCATTTACTGATTTCTGATGATACGCTCATTACTGCTTGAAGTAAAACAGCAATGGCACAGCAAAACATAGTTTTCGGTGTCTTCTAAAATTTCAAGGATGATTTTCTTAATGTTATTCTGTTCTAGACTAATTCTAGTCTACTTTACATATTTATGTCCCTTGTCCTTTGAGATAGCTCAAAGTGAGATCAAAACCAGTTTTTAATCCTTCTTGTTCAGAGTACGTTGACAGTGTAAACTTACTAATTGCAGATATGTCAATTTGTCATCTCTCAGAACATTAGCCTCTTTATTGTTTGTTTTTTTCATATTTTATAAAAATAGCAAGTACCAGTTTTCTTTTTTTTGTAGATCCTTTCATCAAAACAACTCAAAGAAATGCACATCCCTAAAAAGTGACTCTGGAAGTAAATTAGAATTAACCTCATTTTGCACCGGTGGAAATCAAGGCAACTGACATTTGTGTTGGTTTATCTAGATCGTATGGGAATTGTGTAGCGCAAAACATATTTGAGATCCCAGCCATGATTTCAAGTCATTCATTTGCTTTCATCATGAGATCATCCTTCCGTTCACAGTAATTGATATTTCCTTAGACAAAACACAATGGAATTATCCCAGGGATTAATTTGGCCTAAGACATTAATTCTAAGAAAAGTCCTACTTGACAGATGGATGCCTGCAATATTATCAAGAAGTCTGTGGCAAATAGCCTGGATTTTATGCAGGTGGAGGAAAGGGAGTACAAGTGGTATATCACATCCTGCCTCTCATCATTTTTTGGCAGATGTATTGCCCAGTAGATGGAAAAGCTTCATCAACAGCTGAAAATCTGTTTCTTGTCATCTTCCTTCCCTTACAAAGAAGTGAGTCATCATGCTGTCCATCAGTCCTCTGCTTTTCAGGATACTGACATTTCCCCTGTGATGCAGATGTTGAAAGACAGTTTAATTTTAGTCTAGATCTGTCTACTTCTACTTCATTTGTCCTTCAAATGTACAGCCTGGGATATAGGCTGTGAAAATTGGACAAAAAATTATATGTCTCTATGGCAGCAACATCAGACCTTCGTCCCAAGGCAGAGCAAAACCAGGCAAAGATGCAAGTGTAATTTCCACCTCAATCCCTGTAGATTTTCTACAGAATAACCTAATTTACTTCTTTCCTTCAGTGCAATCTTGGCTTCCTGCTGTACAAGCATGAAGTAAAGCCAGGAAAACCATGATTACTCTTGTTTTAGAGAGAACGTGTCAACATTACCGAAACATATCTAACACCAGCACAAGCACAATTCTCAAGAGTTAAATAAACAAGGGAAAATTATTATAAGGAGTAAACCTTTGAATCACTCTAAACAGACTCGGTTTGATTTTTCATAATAACATTGGAACCAAATGACATTTTGTTCTGTAATATAGACAAGTCCAGAGAGGATAGTCAAGGAGTTCTAGGTTACTAATGAATAATAAAGCAGAAACAGCAACTAAATTAGGAGGAACTGAATTGTTTCTTCTCCTCTGCTCACTCATATCTTCTCTGTATACACGAAATCCTGAATGGAAATCTCAGGTGGCTTCTGCCTCCATACCTTCAAATATAAGTAACACATGCCAGCAATAAAGTCATATTAAATTTAATTTTTAGTGGATTCAAGATATTACTACCTTGATTTAGAGCTGACAATTGCTTCTTTTAGTTTTAAATATGGAAAAATACAAAACATGAACTGTTTGAGGGGTACAGAAGTTTTGTAGCAGAAGTTCAATCAGTTCGATGAAGCATTCACAACTTCCAACTAACTGCAGTGACTCAGGATATGCAGATGACCCAGATTTCTCTCCTACTGTGTCACAAAACCAGATAGCTATAGAACTGTATGCTTTCTATAATCAGTGAGTCAGTTGGCTACAGGCTTTTACATATAGATGCCAAATTCCATTCACATTGGCGTGTGCCATAGGATACAACGCAGTAAAGGTTATAATCTCCAGTGTACACACCAAAACCAAAATTCTTCGGAGACACTAATGAGGTACTTTTTGTCCCATGTACATTAGTATAGGGGAGAGAATTCCCTGTCTTTTGCCAGCTAGCAGCATTCTCATATATTTCATCTTGCCTTATTTTTCTTTTCTAGTAACATTTTCTTCCTTTGCTTGCTTGGGAAAACATAACTAACTCTAACTCCCATAAACTTTAACAACATTAGACTGGACCATTTATACCAAGATCTTTGTGCACTGATAACAGCAAATTTGGACTTTGATCAGTTCCTAGCGACCTTTAATAGAATTTAGGATCATGAAATTGTTTTTCATTATAACTTATAGATAAACTTGGTAAAAAATATATTGTGCTTTCCATTTATGTTAGGAATTTTTGGAAAACAAAGATATCCTGGATGCATCTCATGCAAAATACCGATTTTCTGTGTTAAAGCTTTAATTTGATTTCTTGAATCTGCTAACAACAGGAAGATGCAACCTGCTCTGTCAACAAAAGGATTTTCCCATATGCTAGCTGCCATGTGGTTAAAACCATCTTTTCTAGCATAGGTGTATTGTCAGAGATTTTGGATCACATTTGCTGCTGGTATAACTTGTCATAGCTTCAGCAGAACTGTCACAGTGTCTATCATCTAGTGTCTATTCCTTAATAGAGAAGGAGGCATGAAAAGAGATAAACAGGTCTAGGAAACATTGACAGTTTAAATACCTTCCTACCCTATTTTGCACAAGACAGAGCACTACATTTGGCTATGTAAATAGATCCCAGATTTTAAAATAGCCAGGTTCTTTTCTGCCTCAAGGAGAAGAAAGATATAAACCAGAATTATTGGCTTTCTGTAATATTTTATATTCAATTTTCTCTTGTTACGTTCATGCCATGTAATTGTGTGCACATGTGTACATGCGTGGTCCTTGTTGTACAGGGTTACAGCCAGATTCTTGTACGCATGCCAGAGCTCTACCAGGGGTTCATGGAGTTGCTGTGCATTCTCCTTTATTCTGTGTACAACAATGAATGCTCCTTCCTATATCTGCCAAATGCATGGTTTGATCCCATTGATATCCATTTGGCATCAGGCTGTTGTTCACTAACCCTTCACCACAGCTATTAATCACATGCACATGCGAAGTGCTGTTTGCAAGGGGTGGATTGCCATGCCTGCTTTGTTGTCTCATATTATTAAAGGCTCTAATACCCCTGTACTGGCCAAGTATTTCTCACCAGTCCATCACTGAAATACATATCCCTGGGCAATTCCTGGCTCTCCACCCCATTCCCAGCACCCACAACATATAGACTCATCCAAAGCATGTAACCTATTCCAACTCTTTCCAGGAAACTGCCTTTTCCATTACCTGGGAGTTACCCCTCTTTCCACAGGCTCACCCACAACACTGTACCATTGTATGTTGCAGCATATTTTAGAGGGCAGCTTTTGACAAAACCACTCATTTTAGAATACCATTTTGAACATTTATCTGACTGCAAATTCTTCATTCTTCATCTGCTTTGGTCACAACAACTTGCTTCGTTTGGGCTGATTTGGATAGTTTCCATTAGCAGATGGTAGTTGACTGAAACATGACACAATCCTCTGTGTGTATAAATAACCCACAAACAACCTACAAAGTTCTTTTTTTCCCTCTTGGTCTCAGCAGAGATCAGATAAGAGAAAGTTTCTTTATTCATAGTTCCAACCCTCCTTAGGTAAAAAGCTCTCTCTGAGAAAGTCCTGACAAAATTTAATCAGGAATACTGCCAGAGAAGCCTTGCCTACAGAGCAGCTCCAGCCAGGCAAAACTGCTGCCAAACAAGACTCCAAAAATGTTGATAGCAACCCAAGAGCTTTACCAGCAAAAGGAAACTGAGTCATGAGCCTGGCTTTCTGAACGCAGGGTCAGATCCTTAGTTCACTTAAGTCAGCATTGCTTTGGTATAAAGACACAGCAATTAGGCAGACTGAATGGCTTTTACAAGACATTTGTAAATGTGTCACTTTCCAATCTTGCCATATACTCTATGGAAAAACAGCTGTAATGCTATTTACACCAAAAAGGGAAATGTTTTATTGTTGCATATATTTGAACTAGGCTTTGGAGATTTCTGATAGGCTCTAAAATGTGCATTCTGAAAGCAAACCTTCAGTGGCAAAACATACAGAATAATAAATTATTTTTCAGTTGAAAAATAAACTCTTGTCAAAAACCCCCATATTTAACTGATTCTTATTCTCCAATGATCACTTTTGTTGCATCTTTTTAAGCCAAATGATTTAGTTTGAGTTTATAAGTTTTCTGGTGTTCAAAGTTTGGCAATGGATAGACAAAAACACACACAGTGCAGAAGACATGATGGAAAAAAGAGGGAGGGGAAGACTGGAGTGTGCTTTCTGTGACACTAGACTCCAGATTCTCTCGCTGCAGGCAGCTTTGGCTTGGGCCAGTACCCACTATATCCAGCACCTGGTTTCCCAGTTGTATTCCTCTTGGGGTACTCGTTCTGGTGTTCCTATCACAGATCACAGTGCTGTCAAAACTAATCTGTATGAATCTCACTCTTAAATGAAGAGAACTGACTACACAGAGGTGAGGGCGTGGCTGGCCGCCCTTTGCATTTATCACTCCTGCTGGAAAGGTACAGAGAGCATACAGTGATTAATCCGAAAGCAGTGGGAGGATTACACTCTAGGAAGGCACAAAAGTACCAGGTCCAGAAGTCCCTGGTTCGAAATGAAGGATATATCTCTTCAGTAGAGAGTTACAGTTCAATGCCACATTGTCAAATCTTATTCTGTAAGTATATAATACAACAGATAAAGAAAGAATCATGTTATTCTTTCTAAATCACAGGGATTGAAAGGTAATCATTTCCTCTGTCTGTCTTTCTTTCTTTCTGATTGAAGCATTCTCTCTACTTAAATCCTAAATAAAACCACAATAAAGCCAATGGTTTAGAGAGACTTCCAAAATGCCTTTGAAGAATTCATGATGAATTGATGAAGGAGTTTACTTTCAGGCAGTATTTAAAGTTAGAGACATTTCATAACAAAAAAGGGACTGTGTTTGTTAGCAGGTGCAGAGGATAACTGTTTCTCTTCACTTAGAGACACCCCATCTATTTTCAATCTGCTTTCAAGTTTGTTTGAGATTATTTTACTAGGGCAGAGACTTAGGAGGCTTTAGAAAGTGTGTTTTCCTGCAGTTTAGAATATATACTCTTGGTTTTGAGTTTGGGTCCAATGGAATTTGCAGTCATATTTCTTCCCTTTCACTGTTTATCCTATTCTTAATCTGCATTGATTTTCCCCCTATAAAGCAGAAAAAAATCAATTTTCCATTATGTTTTTTAATCAGTCATAGTAAGAGTTAAACAGTCCTGGGTATTGCAGGTAAAACAGTCAATAATCAGCTGGGGAGTTATCTCATTTATTACTTTGAGCTGACAGAGAGTTAAATTCTTCCCTTAGCATCATGGCTAAGGCAAGCAGAGCAGTGGTGCCTAATGTGCAGGTACAGTGCTTGCCAGAGCAAAGTCTACCCCAGAGGCTGTGCCAGGTGATGTTAGAGACAGTTCTGCCAACCTGGGTGTACCTGGGGTAGCTTGGACTGATGACTGAAACATCTAGAAAGAAAGAAACAGCTAGAAAGGGCAACAGCCTGCTGTCAGCGGACTTTAGGGTCAGGAAGTGTTTCTCTGATCTAAGCATTTGTCAGTCACTGGCTAGGAGACCCTGGAACTGCCGCCACATTACAGAGGCAAGACAAGAAGTGCTGAGACCAGAGCTGCCCATGCAGTGACTCACTCAAGGCCTGATTCAGCTTTCCTTGGAATCAATGGGAGCCTTTCAATTGGTTTTACAGCGGGAGCTTGTTCAACAGTCACCATCACACGCTGGGAATTATTTGTCTGGTGGAAAGCACAATGAAAAAAAATGTTCCCATATTCATCAACCTGGAATGATAAGAAATTAAAGGACCCTGGTCAAATAATGCAGTTTCAACCTGCAAAAAAGACACTTCAGAAGTCTGACGAGTGGGGTAAGCAGATATTTCCTTTACCTGATTATTAAACTAAAGGGTTGAGAGACTGCTGTGCATAAAACCTCTGCGGCCACAGCTTCAGCTTTGCTGCTATGACTCACCCTTGATTGTTGTTAGGTAAGTGCCAGATGCCTTCTTATTGCTCTCAAGCTTCAGTTCAGCAAAACATATAAGCACATACCCAAACACATTTCTGAATAACAATGGTCTTTGCAAATAATTAAAATTCATCACACACTCAAATGCATTGCTGAATCAGGGCCTTAATGCCCAATATGGGTCATTAAAAGATTGTGCTCTGATAGTTTTTGCTGACAGTGTGACATAATTTTTCACTGTGCCTCTGTAAATTGGGATGAAAGCTCAAAATGATATTAAGGAGCACCTTTAAACCATCTAAATATTACAGTACTGAAAAAAAAGCCAAAATGCAGGTTCAAGTCTCTGCTGGAAGCAAAGAAATTTAATTGCCCCATTAATCACACTTCTACACTTCATCACATTTAAGTATAAAATATTGATCAATGGTATTCTCCATTGGTCAAACTTTACAGTGTTAGTCGAGGCACTTTGCCTATCTTCTCCAAAATCTGTGACAGCTCCACCGTGTTCTGCCCCTAAAGAGGCCAATACTGAGCACTCGCATGCTGACTGGCATCTACAGGCTCTCGGGGCCATTTTCACAACTGTCACAATACTTTCAGGTATCTGAACGGTGATGTAGGGAGAGTAGGGCAGCAGTTCAGAAACATGACAAAACTGTTAGGAAAATGCTGCCCCTTGGTGGTCACTCCTTCCTTATCACTGCTGGCTAGCACAGGACTGGGTGCTAGTGCCTGTCTCCATTTCCACCCTGTTTTTCAGCCAAATCCAGCTATTATAGCTTTTACCAGTTTTCAGTGTCAGTCTCCTTTCTGACTCGCATACAGATTTTGCTCTCGTCTCCATGGCACTCTGGGTATACTGGAGAGGTATCCATGAAACACAAAGAGAGGTAAATTCATCCAAGAAGTCTGGGTATAGCACCCGTTCCTTTTTGGTTTGGCAAAATATCAAATGCTTCTGCTGCACATGGTTTCAGGAAAGACTAAGTTGCTAGTGACAATCAAAAAAGGCAATGCTTTTCTGTAGGGATATTCTGACATCTAGGTACTCCGGTTGCTCAGAGACGATGACTAGAAGTCATACTTTTAGATTAACTGCTTATACCAGGAACAGTGGAATTACTGAAGACTTGTACAACAAGCTAATATATTTTATGTTTTCCTTAATTTTGCAATATGGCTCTTTTTACCAATAAAGCATGCACCACATATATGGGCTACAAGTTTATCTCGTGCTGGTCCACCTAGTGATTCCTTCCATTCAGCCTCCTGCAGCTGTTAGACTGCTCCCATCTGTGGACATCTCAGGGAAGGGCTGCTCTTTCCTTAGGTGTGTCATTAGACTCACTTGAAATCACATGCTCATGGCCAGTGTGACCTTCAGATTTACCTGTTCAACATCGGGTGAGGGTGCTCGTGTGGTGAGAACCTCCAGACTCCAATTGCTTTCTGTTAAAATCCCAAGGACTTCCATTTTCCTTAATAGACGGTAAGTCCTCTGACAGCTGCTTTCCTTTACAAGGTCATTTGCAGGACAAGCTGTTTTCAGTCTCCAATTGATCTTACAGACTGTTTTGTTTAATGGGAGCTACAGAATGGACATTTTTGTCTCACCAACCTTCCTTATTGAAACTTTGCTTTTCCTCCTCCCCCCCCCCCGCATATACTCTCACAAGGATGCTGCTTTCACTGCAGGCAACTTTCCTGATCCACACTTGAGCACACAGAGCCAGAGTCGCCCACACAATTCCTGGTGCTATATGAGGAAGCGTCTGGGTCCCTCCTGGTCATTGCTTGGCCATCGCAGAGCTTTTCCACTCTCTGGCACTTCTTCCTCTCTGCTGTCTCCTGCTTGAGCCAGCAACATTGTGGTTTCCTACATTTGGCCACTGATCTAGATCACATGAACTCTTGCTAATATTTTGTTGCCTGTTTTAAGACCTTCCTCTAGGATGCACTTCAACCACACCCAGATTTTGATGACACTCCTTCAAATCTTCTCGTATGATCCTAAACCATAACAAATCATCCCACCAGGCTTTGTTCATGGTTCTTACCTCATGCTTTTTGCTCTTGTATTGCTCTGCCTTCATCAGGAAGCTAAAATGACCAGCCGTGATGGTATCTTTTTTTCTATTACTTTAATCCAGTTTTATGACTCCTCAGCTCAGCACCTGCTACTGGGTAGGCTGAGGGTGCCATAGACACAGGCTATACCATCTCTGTGAAACAGCAGTTCAAACTGTCAGAACTTCATTTTCAGGCCAAAATTAATCTCACTGTTCCATGGGCAGTTTTTCCAAGCAGAGCCATATGACTTGTAGTTGCCTTCCAGCATTTTTCAGAGACTATCCATAGCCTCATACAGTCTGGTGAAATCTGATCATTCTTGATTGCATCCCGTCTGACTTTCCAGCTAAATGGCTTCTTCAGTTACATTAGCTAGAGGGACCTCAACTTCTTGAAATCGCTCTAAAAGTTAATAGGCAGAGGTACTCCAGCTTCCATTCTTCCCTTCTGGGATAGTTAAATCATACAGGCTTCTCGCTCCTGGCACCTGTACAGAAGATTTTCACCTACTGTGACATCTCATCTCCCACTGCACACTGGTCCTGTCCTACCCTGTTAGGGGCATCTTTGCACAGGACTGCAAGAACTGTCCTCAGATCAGCACATCAGCTCTGTAAAATGGTTAGGGGAAGTGGAGGAAAAGATGGTGATGTAGTAAAAAAACCCTACGTGCTCCAGTGCCAGATATAAACTGTCCCAGGTCAGTGCTTTCACTGGGAGATGCCTGAGCATCCCTTGCTGCTCAGCACAGTGCAGCTTTCGGGTTTTTTGTCTCCTTCCAGGCCTTTTGGCTGATCCACCCAAATATCACTATCTTCCAGACTGAGCTAGTCATATAAAAGTTATGGTCACTTTAATATTAGTTTAGCCACACACTGTCACACAAAAGCCTCTGGTATCTCTCCTGGACCAAACACCCTGAACACTCTTCATACCTTCATAAACAGTAAGGCAGCAAAAAATATGTGTATTTTTTAAATGCATTTTACTTGAGCTCAGCTTAAGCTGATTTTTTGACAGCCAAAAAAAGCAAACACCAGCTCCCAGATCTGCCCTTCCACAGGGGGGTCTGATTGACAGCAGCCGTTTTGAGTTTTAGCCACCAAGTTGTTCAGCTAATGGTTAGAGGCAAGAAGTCTAACACAGATCTGCTTCTCTCCGCATCCAGATTTCAACTGAACAGCACTGTATAATGTAAATATGAGCACAATAGCTAATTAAAAGTGGCTCTTGTGACATGTGGGTGAGACCTGGGCTCTCCCTTTTTTGGGGAAGGGCTATTCTTTTGGCATGTGCACATCTCCCTTACACTTAAAACACTGCAGACGAACTATCTGAACATTTAATATGTGAGGATTGACAAAAATCTGTCAAGGGTTGCTCTTCCCATGACACTTATCAAGGCAAAAAACAAGTAAAGAGGAGCTAAATATTGCAGTATCATTGTAAAATCTTTGTGGACCTCTGGATCGTGGCAGAGTTACATGTCCAGTTCTGCATTTTCTGGGGTTAGTCTGTATCTAGCAAAAAATTACTCATAAGCATCCAGCCTGGCAACTCGCTTCCTCTATTAAAAGACAAGTAAATGGAATATCTCCTCTTGTACACCCAGATTAATTGGAAATAATGAAAGGCATTATGTTTTCCAAGGATTGTTGTGCATTGTATTATTGTTATTGTTAATAATAATAATAATTTATGTATTACTATGTATTATATTTTATATATCATATATCATACATTGTAGTTATATATCACTTTTAATATAATATTTTCAAGCTGTTTGTAATTTTAACCCTATTTTACTGCATTGGTTCAAAGGTAGTTATTAGTAATACACTGGATTGTAGACTGAGAAGTGGAGAAACAGAAAACTTAAATGACTTGTGAAAAAATTCTCAGAATTCCTCAGTCTTAGCTCTAATATAGATTTAACTTCACAGAACAAACCACATGCTATGCAGTATTAAAATCTTTTAAACTTAGCTGAACGATAACAGTGGAAGACAACGCTTTCTAGAAGTCTAGATCTTGTCTCTTTTGCACTGCTTATTTCAATTAGGAAGATCAAATGCCCACATTCCCAAAGGTGATAACATGCATATTAAAGCCCTATCATCTATGTTTATAATTTACAGAAAAATAAAATACACAGTTTATTAAGCTATAATATATGTAGTACCACTTATACTGTTATATGGCATACTTTATCTCAATAGATTTCCCACGGAGTGTCTACATGGACAGAGGAATTATAGCCTATTCTCAAAAAGATTTAATGTAATTATTGAAATATCATTCTGAAAGAGGTGAGGAAGTGTAATAATATTGTGATTTACCAAATTTATGTAACATAAATTCCAGATGTCATCATGCCAACAGTCTTCTTTGTTGCACACACACATAACAGTTTCACTGATTCGCAGAGATTCCAAAATCTAGCTTACATTTTTGATTTCAAAATCAAGAAGCAATATGATGTGACCCCAAATCTTTTGTATGTTGGATACAATTAATAATTATACCAGACTTGTTAAATGAGCAAATGTGTTAATAATAAATCTGCTGTGCACAAAAGTATGTAATTTTTTAGATATTTTATTTATGGTAAAATGAACACCAGTTCCTGCTAAAAGATTTGACAAGTTTACCGATTAGGTGCACACAAAAGAAGAAGTGGAGAAAGATCCCTATGGTGTATTTCACAACAGAAAAATTAGCTTTCTTTTGGACTTGTCTGCAAGTTATACTTTCCCACTAATTTGGTTCCGCTGTAGGAAACATCATCTCCATCTATTGTATGAGGAATGGCTCTACCGTTACATTACAGAATCCTATTTTTATGATCACAGAGTCAAATCTTAAGTTAATGGCAGTTAACCTCCATGAGGCTAGGGCTTTGGATATGGCCCAGTTTCTTTCAGTAATTAATAAAGTATTGTAGCAACAGTACTTATTTACAAAAAAAAATCAGCAGGCGTCAGCAGGCAGCTGTGTGGAAAAGAGGATGGGGGAGAATCAGTACTGGCAGTACTCATTTTCCATCTCTCTGGCCCTGATTCAGCAAAGCACTTAACCACATGTTTAATTTTAGGCGCATGAGTAATCCCATCTCTGCAGAGCGAAGTGTGTGTTTCTTTCCCTTTGACTTTAATGGGGCTGCTCATAGACCTGTCAAATCTTGTGTGCTGTGCGTGTCACTTTCACAACTGCTTCCACCTCACTCACCCCTTGTCCTTTGGTCTGAATCTTTGCAAAACATGACAGCCTGTCTTGCTCTGCGACCCCATGAGCCTTATGACCTTGGGCCACCTGATCATATTCTAGTGCCCGAATCTTGCATGTGGTAGAACAGACTGAGAGTTACTGGGAACAACGTTACTTATTCAGAGCATTCCTAGACCCACACCAACCACATTCTGTTATCCAGCTGGTGGAGTCATGCTCAAGTACTCTGCCGAGTCAGGCTCTACCATCCTACTGAGCTGAGAAGATTTTTAGTGAGGATATTCCTTGATGCATTAACTATCCCAAGGCTGGCTAAATATTCAATATGTATTTCTGATGGACAGGAGATCCTCTACTCAGGAAGATCATTAGAGCAAAACAGGTGAACACCTAAGGCTGAGATCCACTGTTCTGTGAGTCCTAGTTACAAGTCTAGCTCTACAGTCATGGAAGTCAGTGGATGTTTCCAATAAAAATGGGATCAAGGTGATAAGCTCTCATTCAGATAAACATTTAAGCAGACGCTTACTTTAAGAAGAAGAAGTCTGTTTGAACTCACTGGGAATGAAACACTTGCTTAAAGACTTCAGTGAATTAGGGACGTATTCCAGCTTTGAATCCATAGCACTGGAAGGTATCTACAGAGGCAGGCCAACAATTTCCTGTTTCTGCCTACTTCTCTGGCTGCAGCTATTCTCTGCTTATTGATAAATGTAATATTCTTCCAACTTCAGTAATTATTTTTTTCTTTAATATGCCGGGCACTATATATGTGTAATTGTTACTGGACAAATTATGTTTTGAATTGATGATATGTATGGAACCTGAAGTTGTTTATACTATTACAATCTTTCTTTAGATTTTTGCTCTGGTCCATTGATTAAATTATGACTAATGATTTCTTGAGCATGCTGGCTGCATTCATCTCTGATGACATTTCCAAAAGGCTGCTCGTGATGGCTGATTTCATTTTCAAAACTTGCAGGGGTTATTTATGGGAAAACAAAAGGCCTTTAAGAGATACCTAACAATGCATTTGGCTAGTTCATTCATTTACTATGCAAAAGGGGAAAACACTGCAGCTCTTCCTGGGTATGTTCTCTTATGAAATGCTACATTTGCGTTTGAGTTATCTGCTTATCAATCTTTCATGCCAAATTGGCTTTAGAGGTAAAGAGTAAAATCTTTACCACAGCTATTATACAGTGCCAGTCAGGAAACCAGCATGGGATGCATAATTTGGCAGTCTGCTGCCATAGAAAGAAACACTTCTCTCCCATCACAATCAAAAGTAGACTTTTTGACAAGAGCCTGGGGGGCCCTTGAAATGTCCAGGATCAACAGTCACAAAAGCCACTCTCTGTTGGATCAAGCCCAGTGTGCTTTATTCTAATGTCAGATGTATGGGAGTCTAAAACTGTACATAGTACATTGAAAAACTTTTCCTTCACTTGTGCACAGTTGGAGAATAGCTTGACATTGAAATTAGATCTCCTGATCAACATAAAAAATACTTGACATTTTGTTTGGAAAGTTACTGTGTATGGACATACACACACACAAGAGGCAACTGTTTAAAGTAAATACAAGTGACTTAAAGTCAATAAGCAGTAATTTCAAGGCTGACAAGAACTCAAGTTTTATAAAAGTAAAGCTGTCTATTAGGCATAGAAAAGGCACTAAAAATTAGGGATGGATGAGATCATTCTGTTTCATTTCAAGAACTGCATTTTTGGTTTGAAAGTTCCTTCACAGGATTTCTCTTCGACCTTGTTAAAGTTTGTGGGTATAAAAGGAGCAGAGACTGAGAAAGATTAAGAAAATTACCAAGAAAAGTACAACATGTACTGTATGTGCAGCCATACACTCATTCATGCCAGCCTAGCCAGGGCATATGGCCTCCTTCTAACAAAACAGAAGTAAATTTTGTATAAAAAGGGTGTTTTCCTCCCCCCTCAAAAAATGTTTCAGTTATGAGAGAAAAGATTCATAAATATAAACAAATTCTGCAAGCCTAATAACATGTCTGCAAGATCAGTTACACTGAGGACAAACAAAACTACTCAAAATCCTTTAACATAAAAAAATCTAACAACTGGTAGACAAACTTTTGGTAAAGACCAGCAGCCTTTGAGTAAAAGTTCTCGGCAACAAAACTCTCAGCAAGCCAAAGCTCTATTTTCACAGCTAATATGAATTCGATACCTTATGCACAAATTGCAAAGGCATTTATGTGTCTCATAGTCTGCAATATTAAAGGGAATTAAGCACCTGAATGCTTTTGAAATATCATATAAGATTCAAAGGGTTAGTGATATGTAAATGGCATTTAGATTATATCACATAGACGCTTCCAAATAAGAATTTCAGGTTTCTCTGTTATTCATTTAGGTGTCTTGTAAAACAGTGTCTCATTAGGCATTTTTTCAAAAGCGTGTATATTCACACAGATTTTATTCACATTAACTGATTCATTTCTTCAGCAAACACAGATTTTATACACTCTAAAGATTTGAGAATGTCACATTTGTCCTTGTCATGTTCAGGGCCATCTTTGGGTAAAAACATAAAAGGCAGCTCCCTGCTGATTCAGAATCCCTGTTGTACCTTTTCTAGAGGGCATGCATTGGCTGTTCCAGATGCAGATGCAGCTCAAACCATCACCTCGTGGAGAATCAATTTCTGCTTTTGCTTCCTCACCCCATTTCTCTGTGGCAGCAGCAGAAATAGGAAACTTTGCTGTCCAGGTGTTTCGTCTCAGCGTTTTATTTGAGGCTGATGACGTGACAGTCAAAGTGTATTATTGAAATGAATGGAGAAGGAAGAAAGATCCCTGAAGGAAGGCCAACTGGAGGGCAGGGAGAGATCCTCAGTTCTCCCCACAGTGGCCTAGGATATCCAAATTACCCTAACCACTCCCCTCCCACTGCCATGTCTATGCCAATACACGTCATGCATTTACTGAGCTCATTCTCAATTCAGAGGCTTTGTTTAGAGAAAGCTGGCGGGACTGGGAATATCTTATTTTAAATTGTCTTGTGGTGGAGGATGATATAGTGTGAATACCAGAGGAGAGGACTTTCCAAAAGTGCACTGAGTCGAGAGACACAGATGTGTTGTCAAATGCAAAGTTTTTTACTGTCTCCTTACAAAAAAAGCTGTTGGCAATAGGCAGGCCCTGAAAGTTCGACCAAAAATAACAATAGTACATAGACCCTCTGGCCACAGAATACTCTGTGAAATCAAGAGAATATAAATACTAGCATTCCTGCTTTGCTAGGCAAAATGCTGAAAGACGTACATGGAACATAAAGACAGTCCCTTTCCCTTACTCTTTAAGTAATATGACAAACAAAATTGTGCTTAAAGGACTAGGATTTGTTCGGAAACAAAACAAAACAAGACTTAGTAAGTGACTTTAGTCCACTCTGTCCTCCAGGGAAGGAGCAAAGACTGAGGAATGAGGGCTGTACACCCTCTAAAATTTAATCTTCAAAACCTGGGGCTTCTGCATGAGATTTTCATGCAATGGACACTTCCACACTTACCCCATCATTGTGGTGTCAGTCCCTTCAGTTTGGACATGATTGCAGCAGTGCCATATGTATAGCTGCTGACTTAGTCTGTAGGTGCAGGAGGGTCAGAATCTAGGAAGACAAGAAGAAAGCTGAAGAATACTCCATCAACATGTGAAGGAGGTATTACAGACACTGTAGGAAGAACAGAAAAATGTGGTGCTAAAGATGCAAATATCTTAACAGTTTTAGACAACCTCTTGTGACACAGTACCTGATCATACTCAGTGGCACATACAGTATACCAGCCTGGCACCTCAATCACAAAGAGGTCCTGTGTGTCACAGTGAAAGTTCTCAGAGCTGTTCCTCACTGCAGAACTTGGTATTTTCTGTCCTTCTACATGGCCTTCTGTCTGAGGCAGGGAGATAGGTCCAGAATAAGCCTAAGACATGATCCCACATGGAGAAGATTTTAAGCAGAAAATTAATAAGACAAGCCTACATTTGCAGACTCCTAGTCGTTATAGAATATAGTCTGCTTATCTGCTTCCCTTGAAATCCTTCCTCTGAATATGACCTGTGGATTGATATCCCTGTTCTGAACGTTCATCCAGGAAGCAGCATCTGAATGAAACATTTGATTTCTGTGCTGATCTCTGCAGGTGTTGACTGGAAAAGGAGAACGATCAGTTCTTGTAAGAGGGGCATGAACTTGGACCACAGTGAATGATCCATAGACTTCAGTAGCTCCTCTAAAGAAGGAGGTGGTGAAGACTGAAGGAAGCGGAGAAGAAAGAAATATCAGGCTTTGTGCACAAGGAGGAGACACCCACACTGTCTTATTTGCATGGTACCTCCTGCTTCTGGCCTCCATTGCACTGCTGTCTCTCCACAGTGTATGGCCAAGTGGGGTTTCCCCAGATTTATTAATTGTTGTAGTGCCAGAATGATTACAGGGCCTGGTTTTCCAGACCAGGCTTGGTGTACCCTCCTCATCCACAGTAAAGCTGCTCTGGTGTTTTATGCCCTCACTTCAGAGAGCTGGGTGGGTTTTAATGAGTCTCAGCCTCATTACAAGCTTTCAGGAATGTGCAGGAACCACTAAAGTTTCTGCTACATGAAACACTTTCCTATGTCCCTGCCCAGGAGTGGGCGAACATCTGGATAGAAAGAGACGGTCTCTTCAATAAGAGTTTTCGGCTCTTGGGCCCTATAATGGAGGGTGGAGAAAAGGTACTGTTACAGCTTTGGTATGGAGCAACGATGAGAACTGAAATTTCAGGGCATTCGTTGACTTAGGTCCGAGTTCTATTAAAGGGCAGAGCACGGGGCTGCTATCAGTGCTGAGGGCTGCAATGCAGACAGGAAGTGTGCAAGCAGCTGCCTCAGCACATCTCTTCTCCTTTGCCATTGCAGCTAGTCAAGGTTGGCACTAACAAGGGCAGTGAAAGATGAACTAGAGCTTTGGAAACAAGGAGTCCTATGGCATTTTGCTCAGAGATTGTTCTAGAAACAAACTTTAAAAAAATCTATAATAGAATAAAAAACTTATCGAGTATTCCTATACTGACAATCCTGACTGCTAAGAAAATAAAGTCCCTGGTTCTTCTAATGGTATTCTTGAAAAGCTGGGAAAGGGGACGAATCTAGTGACTCTGACAGAGAATGGCTGTAGGTGATTACAGAAAAAGAAAATCCCTGTTGCTGCAGCTGGAGAAGAACAATGATCCAATGGGTCAGGAACATTCCATCTGCAGATGATTACTCGGCAGATATTGTGCATCTAATTAATATAAGTGATTGCTCAGAAGGTGAATCTTCCTCAGGACCTTACAGGAAGAGGGGAGAAGAACCTATTACTGTGCAAAAATTAGGCTAAGGCCTAACCCCTGCCAGATACCTGCCTTACTCAAAGAGATCCTTGATAAAAACCCCACAATAGAAATCCTTGTAAAACTAATTGTGGGTATCAGGGTAGTGACAATTAATTAATCAGAAGTATTTTATTGCCAGATGAAGCCTTTATATAATGTTAAATAAGATGGTTGTCAATCAAATAAGAATCTTATTAATTTATAACATTTCATGATATAATGCATAAGGTTTAATTGGTGTGACTTCAGAAGGCTGCAAGTGAGAAATGCAGTCTAAATCCAGTAATGAGCAAACTAAAGTGTCTAAAAGTATACTTTCAAAATGCTAATCAGAGGGCTTTGGGAACTGGGCAGAAGGAAGAAAAGATAAATGGAAAAGAAATAGGATAATCTGCTGCAATCTCACAGTGTGCCCTAGAGTCTACTTATACGAAATAAAAAAGCAAAGTCTTAAGAGACAAATGTGTCAAGGTTAAGGTGTACTTGCCAGGGACAGAAACAGAAAGAACTACAAGTCATTTAGAAGAGAGTTATACAAAGTTATCTACTACAGTAAAGTGAAACTGACTGAAACAGCTTCCCCCTAACTCACATAGGGTCTAAAATGGTTGCAGCTGGTCAAGTGGGTTTTTGTCCAAGCTGGTTTTGAGTCAATTTTGATAGCAGCACCAAATCCCCTTAGCAGTAAGTCTGAAGAGGCAGGCATGGTCCACAAATCCCTTTCAGCATATAGTTGGTTTCCTGATGCTCATGCCTCTAATTGACCAAAGTCAGTAGATGCACAAAGCCAGTGCTTAACAGCAGTGCAATTGAACACCTGCCTTCCCCTTCCCACCAGCCAAAGATGTTCAAGTCACTGGAAAAGAAACAAGGGAAGAAGTTTCCCAAGAGCAAGAAGACTTTAAGTTGGAGCTGAAGCAGGGCTACAGCTACTAGTGCGGCTAGAAACATGCAGGTAATGGGTCTTGATATGCTTAAATCCATTCTCAGGTTCTGAGGTTTCAGTATGGATATGATTATGGCCCTGTACCCTTCCTGATTAGTCTGGACAGGTACTCAGTGAATAATAATAAGGTTTTCTCACAGGCGTGTAAGTGTGACTTTGCAGTACTTGGATAATGGGGAGGTGAGCAATGCCTCTGTGAAGCACTGACTTTCTGATGCTCACTGAGGTTACAGAGCTCTTCAATACCTCTCACTGTAATTCTTTTCTCAATAGAATAGTATTATTCTGTACTGCATGAATTGCCTGAAGCTATGCAGACTGAAAATATAAGACTGCCCTTTGTGCAAGGAAAAACAGAAATGAAAGGAGAAATTTTTAAGACAGGTCTTTCACTGTGGATTCTCTTATAACAATTTCTTGACAAACCATAACTGACTATGAATGTTGGAGACCTGAGATGTATACATCTACACTGGCATCAGAGATAGGGCTGCACCATAATGTTGAGATAGGCAAGCTAAGTTGAAATTTATATAGCTCAGAAACTGAAGCAGCATTGAGAGCAATGGATCACCAACTTCCATAAAAATTCTTAGTCAAGAGCCATCAGACTTAAAGGAGGTCAGAATAAAACTAGAATAATGGATCGGCTTTGCATCTCAGTTGCTTTCTTTTATTATTTATTCACACTTTACAGCCTTATGTATACAAAACAACAGGCTCACTTTTACACTTCTTTGTTCAAAAACTCCAGATAAATAAGAATACTAATTTACATTCATTAGATATGCAACCTAGTTTTCTAATGTTATTTTTCAACAGTCAGTGGAGCTACTTCTGTGTAGCTGAAGGACAGATTTTCAGAGAGACTAAAGGGGTTATCCTACCTGCCTCTGAGCCCTCTTTCCTGCTTCTTTGCCGTGGCGTTCTCACTAGGCCCTTAGAGATGCTTTTTGTAGTCCCAGGGGGATATTATGCCAAGTCTGTGCCAAGGGAAATCTGGTGCTCTGCAGCTGGTATAACCCAGCTGTGGCTGGTACTGCAGTGCAGATCAAGTTGCACCATCCATGTCAGCTCTGCCTGCATTGTCCAGAGCGGTGTCAGTCCTTGTTGCTTCTTGTTTACTTCCGTAACTAAAGCTTTTAACTGAGAACATAGAACAGGCTTGAGCACTGAGTACAAAGCACATTTGTTTCATTATGTATAAATAGTGTCATGTGTAATAATCAGATAATGGGTATAATAATAACATGAATATCACTTGAGAAACTAATTTTTCAGCACAGTTGTGTAGTTTATGTTAGCTCAGTTGCTTTACTGGATTTTGTTGGCATTATTATTAATTTGTTGTTTCTTAAGATGACTGCAAAGAAACAGGATTGTACATCTAGGTCAGGCCCAGGTCAGAGGAAACTCATTCTGTAGAGACTATGAGAAAGTGAGTACAGAGTCACACTTCGCAACTAATGGAGCCCATGGCTTCCACAGACTGTAGTATAACTCTAGTGGGGAAGATGTGAATTCATGCCTCAGACTATTCTCAGCATGTTCAGAAAAGGATGATTCATGCAGCTTATCTAAGTTTGGCTCCTTGCCCTCCAGGATTACTATTCCATGTGGAAAAGGATGCACAGAAATGCAGTTCCACATAAACTTTACTTTCCCGCTGCTGTTGTTCAATACACCTGTGCGGTGTTCTGCTTCTCAACTGGAAAGGGCTTGCCTCAGCAAATGCCTGACTACGGCCAACAGAAAACAAAATGGGAGTCAGGTCTATGTTAATGAACTTTTCAACCATCTTTCCTGTAGCTCATCAGCCTGACAACGAAAAATTTAAAATAAAGACCAAGTAACATAATCACAGAAACTTTATAAGCTCTATTAACACAGCAACTCAGTCAGATCTGCTGACATGAAACAGCTGGAGGTGCTGAAGCTTTTAATAAATGGACGCTCCTGATGAGATTTACAAGAGCTCTTGATCTGTCATCACGCTAGTTGCATCTGTCATTTGCACCTGGGATGAATATCTTAGTTAACTATCACGTATCATTTCATATGGTCCAGCAGGACAGCTGGAATTACTTCACCTTTGTGTCAAGGCCTTTAACAGTAAAACATGTTTTATAAGATTCACTTGTGCCATTGCTAACATTGTTTAGTGCTGGATTCTCCTAAACAGCAGTAAGTCCACAGCAGTCCCCTCCACTGATGATGCTCAGCTCACAACCAGCACTGTAAAATTGATCTGTGGGGTTTTTTCTTCCTTTTTATGGGGTGTCACATTCAGAATTGGCTCTGGGAAAGGGGCTCCTCTGGGGATCTATTTCAGCCATTATTCAAAGCTTGTATTTTGATTTAAGTATTTCATATGCATCTCTTTGTGGGCCACCGGCATTTCACAGGAGGCTCTTCTTTTACAGGTGTTAGGCTAGATAAGCATTTGACCTGAGAATTCCATTATATATTATTGCTTTCTTTATTCTGTTGCTACTGTCACTACAAATGTATAATGCTAAGGTGTTTCTGCCACATATCAGTACCCTGAAGGAACAAAACTTCTTTATTTCAAAACCATAACAGCCCGTGTCAGCTTGGTCTCCTTCCTCAGTGACAGCTCTGTCTCCTAAACGCTATCAACATCTACATGAAAGTCAGGTGACTGATGAAGTGCCTCTCGCTCCTATGTGATCCAAAGGAGAACAGTAGTTCAAGAGCTTAAGACCAGTAGTAAACACTATCGGGGCAGCTTTCTGCAAATGGAGCAACACACATATTTGTCAATATGGCCCTAGATTTGTACCCCTCCGTTCAAGGTTTTTACACACTGTTTGAGAGGTTCTCCAAAAATGCTTGGACTGTCTAGCTTGTTATATGGAAAAATACTGTGAACTGCTCACTTCATTTTGAGAAGATTTAAAATGGAAGAGCTTGAATTTCCACACGCAAAAATAGCTGCATTCATTTCTAAACCATGATTCCTCACTGAGGTTATTTACTGCAATGTATGATACAACTGATTTGTATTGAATACTTGATGCAGAGCCTCAAAAAAGCCACTTTTAAAGACTTTTAGCAAGATTTTGGGAGTTACCCATTACGATGATTCTGTCTCCAGATCAGCGAAACATTTACGGTTTAACACAACAATATTACCAAGCATGTCACTTGGAGTTGAGTAATCAATATGATTAGGTATGAAGGACAAATGGTGGATCTAGATCATCTGCATATTTCCTCACTTTCCTTTGAAAATTATAAATAATAATTTTATATGTAATACATAACATAATATTTACATCCTTGCAAAAACACTATTGAAACTCTTCATCTGAAAATGTTCACAGACAAATAATTTTTCTGTAATGTGTTACATGCTAGGTCAGAGTCCAATGGCAAAATATTAAAGGCATTATTCTTCCTGGTGAATAATGCCCTTATCATGTTCCATTTTCCCGTAATCATATACCTTCAGTAATATTCCTTTAAATTTATGTTCCCTCAACATAAATTCCTGATTCAGTCCTCTGTGTCAGTGACAATGATGTGCTGAATATTCCCCCTCATACTGAGGTTTTTCTCCTATTGTTTCCCAACCTGAATTATTTCAGTGTCTCCTGTCTTCCTGCACACTGCCTTAGTGAAGTCAGAAAAGGGATTTAGGCGTTACTTTTGCTTCTGTCATGCCTTGTTCTAGCTTTCCTTGTTCTTTGTTTGTCTTTTTCTCCCCTCACTGTCTCTCATGTACACACATTCAGGTATTCATTTTTATTCACACAGTGAATCCTTTATTTTGCCAGGGGAAACGTAAAGAAGCATTTGTGTCAATGAGAATAAAATCTTTGATGAAAATGAAGCACGCGGCAAATACAAGGGGAGGAGGGGGAAGATGAAGAAAGGGGCAGCCTAAAGCAAAGGATGAGCTGTGAATGGAGGCAGAACTCCACAAAGGTGATGGCACAGATGGGCCAAGGCAGAGCGAGTAAAACCAGAAAGGGCAAATGCAGCTACGGCTTGCTGGCTTCTGCAACTGGAGAAAAAATTGCCAGTGGCTGGAAAGAGCCCAGGGAAAAAGGCGAGATGGCCGGAGGAGGTAGGGAGAGGAAGGAGTTATGACAGCGGGCGTGAAAATCACCTTCTAAAGCTCTTGGCTGCGGAAGGGCCTGACTAACCCCTTCCATCTTCCCACTCACATGGGCTGATCCTGGCTCTGTCTTCCAGCTGGCCTTTTTCGTTGGCTATAAGTTTTACTGAGATGAGTAGTCTGCAGCTTAAGCTTTTCATGAGTAATGTAAATTTAATTTTCAAGACATCTCCCCCATATCTCTCTCCAAAGAACAGCCATGAAAGAGTGAACAAACTCTTTGATGTAGATTTCATTAGGAAACCTACTCACCTCACACTCAACATCAAAGGAAAACATCCATAAAAACACAAATGTCAGTGTAATGAGACCCAACAAAAGTGCATTGAATAAGACAGTTTGGGCCACTGGTGAACTAAAGAGGGAAAAAGGAAGAGTGAGATGTAATAAAGCACTCAAGCATCCATAGAAAACATGTGCAGCTTGAGAACCTTCATGAAATAAGTCTTCAAAAAAGGGATATTTTGCAGCTTTACTGAGCGCTTCCAAAGCATTTGAAAATGATACATGATGAAATAGAAAGGAGGAAAAGGTATCCATGCTTGAAATGGTAATAAAGCTGACAGTGTTAGATCATTAGAGTGCTGAGAACAGGAGGAAAAGAAGTCAGAAAAAAATGAAATTTTTCAAAGTTATATGGCTACTCTTAAACTACTCATGCCCGGTTTGAAAAAATGGAGAAAACGAATGCATCGTAGAATCATAGAATAGTTTGGTTTGAAAGGGACCTTAAAGATCATCTAGTTCCAACCCCCTGCCATGAGCAGAGACACCTTCCACTAGATGAGGTTGCTTACTGTCTCATCCAACCTGGTCTTGAACACCTCCAGGAATGGGGCATATACTACTTTTCTGGGCAACCTGTTCCAGTGCCTCATCATCCTCAGAGTAAAAATCTTCTTCTAATATCTAATCTAAATCTCCCCTCTTTCAGCTTAAAACCATTACCCCTCATCCTATCACTGCACTCCTTGATAAAGAACCCTTCCCAGCTTTCCTGTAGGTCCCCTTTAAGTACTGGAAGGTTGCTATACAGTCTCCCCGAAGCGTTCTCTTCTCCACGCTGAACAACCCCAACTCTCAGCCTGTCCTCATAGAATGAACTAGGACTGTTTCCATATCCAGGACCTAAGGAGGTTATTGCTGTAACCTGCAAGTTTTTCCAGTGATTAACAAAAAATTGTAGGATAAGAGGAAACACATGACCCCAGAAAACCTAATGAAGAAACCGTAACAATGAAAAGTTAAAAGAAATTAGCATGACAACATGCTTCATTTGAATAAAATAAGATATATTCATGTACAGGAAATGCTAGTAGAAGATTTTTAAACAGAGAGCCAGCTGTGAAGCTATTCTTTCCACAGTCACCTGCAGTTTTTTTCATGAAACACTGAACTTCTCCTGAATGTATACATAACAAATTTTATAACCTCTTATTGAAAAGATGAAAAACAGGTAACAAGGTCACTTCTGAAATGTAGCTTTATGATATCAGTTCATGAGAATCAAGCAAATGAAACAAAGAATAGTCACTGGCAAATATTTTTAATAAGGCTGTATTTGAAAAATATGCAAAACCTGCTGTTATGCAAGCAAATTAACCCTTAAATTGTATTGACTGCATAAATCAAAAAGAGTCTAGTCTACCAGTTTCCTTTCCTTTGACAATGCTAGTATGTCACACCTCTTTTCTTCTAGCTCTTCGTCATTGAAAGTACTGTAGGCATATCAACTGACAGCAGTTTTCCACATTGTGAACCTCAACAGTGTGTACGATCTCTAAGTTGCCAGTGCAAATAATGGACACAACAACCAAAAGTAACAATAATTATTATAAATTAATGAAGCTTTTAAAATTAAATAGAATTTTGCATTTGAGAGACAACAGATAAATGGAGAAACAGTGTCTTTCTTTTTTACTGAGCTGAGCAGGAGTGGTCACTTATTAAAGCAACATGTTCAGCAGCTCTTGCTGAACTAATAAGCCAGGCAAACTTAAAGAAAACATATTTTCCCAAACGCTCACAACTGTAGTTTTTTGTCAAAAATGCTTTCTATAGAACACATTTAACTTCTTATCAAAATTATTTCAAAGTGAACGCACTCTCTGGAGCTTTCCTCAGTACCTAAGTAGATTCCAACTTAAGCCCCTTTATCCATTATTTCAGCTAGAGGATCAGATATCATCTGTATGCAGTTTTCCTGCCATAGGAACTCAATAAGGAAATGTGACAGCAAGGAGGATGGTTCTGTTGTGTCAGAAAAAATTAAAATGTGAAAAGCATAACTATCCTGAAGACTTTTGAAAACTGTGTCTCTTTTAGATTTCTTTTTATATTACTAGGAGATACTTCCTCACTGAGTAGCTGGCTTTGATATAGGATTCAGAGGATACTTTGGCTTATGTGTTTTAGGCCTCATTAAATGCAGTTACCTTCTCTTAGAGTGATACTCACGCGACGTTAGTGTAAAATTCTGACTTCTGGAAAGTACTGCGTTCCAACGTTGCTGGCAGGTTTGTTTGCTATCTACGAGGAAAACATTTTTTACCAAATGCTGGCTCTATGGATAGCCAAGCTATGGTGGAGTCATCTTTTTTCAGCCACACCATATGGGCTGCTACAATAAAAGCAAATAAGCACCTTCCGTGTCCGGTGAAGAGGTTCCTCTTTTTCATGCCCTCTCTCCAAAGTGCCGTGAAAGAACTTTGTTTCATAGGACTTTAGGCGAAAAGGAAACCAGAACTATCTAATCAAATCTCCTTTGGATCTTACATTTCATGTGCTTATCCTTGGGTCAAACCAAGTAACTGCAGCTTAACACAAGCCTAACTTCCAGATACCAATTTCTCTTGTGTTTACTACTTCCATTTTCCCGTGGCTTGCTTCAGACTGGAAGAACCACATAGAAAAACCAGATTTCTGTATGACTTTTTCCTCCCTTACCTAACTAGAAAAAATCATAAGGCGATAGTCATGTTGAAAAGCACAGATGAAGAGATGATAATCTTTTAAGTATGGTTTGAAGAAGTTTCTCTCTTTTAAATATACTCGCAGACTTGTCTAGCACTAAACCTTCCTATGTGGATCTGAATTAAAGAGCCTAAGTCCAGGGATTTCATAGAATTCTTCCATGATAGAAGAAATTTGTTTTCTATTTCATACTGTAGGAGTTTTTTATAGTACAAATCGGAAAGAGAAAAAGTGTGAAAGAGAGGAGCACTGCAGTGTGTACAAACTTAGCAAAAACTTAGCAAACCTAAATTATTATCCTTGTGATTCTATTTCTCTACATAGGACTAGAGAAATGGCCTGAGTATGTCTTATAGAAATGGACATAAAAGAAATCACCAACAAAATCAAAATCAGTTGACAACAAGGCTGCAATTAAAAGGCACAGTCAAGAAACTGTTGAATAAATAGCCACAGTTATTAAACAAGTGAATATATAGAAAAATAAACCCCTTTCCTGTCTAATGCACCTAGTTAGTGTTGAAAATACAGGTTTTTTTCCAAGGTCTAATGAACTGTGAGGGTTACAAGACTAGGTTCACACTGTTATTCTGCTTGCCTTGAGTAGCTACATTAAATAGAGATTGTTCTGAGATATTTTTAGTAGACAAACAAACTCATGTTGGATTCCGATATTTTTTTATAAACAGTACCCAGTAGCAAGAAGCATTCTCTCACCCAGGTTTGCTCAAAAGGGTTTTTTTCCTCTCTACTCTTCCATTTTTTTCTCAGAGCTCTGCACTTGAGACTATTTTATCCTTAGATTTGACCTTCACCTGCTTCTTTGGTATTTCTTGTGCCTCTTTTATCTCTTTTTCTCTCTCTCATCACAAATACACAGGCAGACAAACACATCAGAAAGAGGTACCCAGAGCTGTAATGGGCCTTGTGCCACACCCTTCCCTTCCCTTCCCTTCCCTTCCCTTCCCTTCCCTTCCCTTCCCTTCCCTTCCCTTCCCTTCCCTTCCCTTCCCTTCCCTTCCCTTCCCTTCCCTTCCCTTCCCTTCCCTTCCCTTCCCTTCCCTTCCCTTCCCTTCCCTTCCCAATTCAGGCTTTCCTAGATTTGCCCAAAATAGTTTTCCATTGTTTCTTTTGTTAGAGGAAAAAAAAGGCCAGTTTTGGGCCTCTCATTATAGTACAAGTACAATACAAGTTTGGAAAAGACCTTTGAGATCATCAAGTCCAACATTAACTCAGAAGAGGACAGAGCTGTCCTTCCTGAAGGTCTCAGCATGGCAATGTGTTGCCCGGCATCCCTCAGCGCTGAATGCATTGATTCATTTCTGCAGCTTAGCTGTGAATTCAGGAATCTTAACTGCATTGTGGTTTCTGTCTGATACTTATTTATTAAAATTATTAAGAAATTGTGTTATTAAAATAAGCTTTGTTATGTCCTTAAAACAAATACATTTGTTCTTACAGAAAAAAGCTGGTTTAAGGTAAAGATAATGTGATAACATTAAGATGAAGGTATTCCAGTTAAAAAGAACCAGAAACCACTGTGTCCTTATCTTATGTAAATGCTACACTGCGAAAATCCTCTCAGGCTTAGACTGACTTAGTCTGTGTAACATTTCAGCTGTTATATTTCAACTGTAATAACAAGCAAAATGTAATCTTAACAGATCTTATCAAATCACCACAATCCTTCCACACTCAAGGACAAAATAACTTCTCATCAGTGTTACGTACTCTCTGTATAAGAGATTCTTTTGGGGTTTGGGACTTCTGTCTTCCCTTTCCTTCCTTTTCTGAAGGAACCAGAAGAGTGTTTGCTAAAAAATAGCCCAGCCTATGTTCCTAGGAGCCTAAGAACTCTGTCTCCTTGTGGATTACAGCTGGCAGCTGTAAGGTGTAAAGTTTTACAATTTACAGTGCTGGGATTTCTTCTTCTTTTTAATCTCTGCTACTCAAAAACCTTTCATTTTCTTGGCGAGCTGTGAAACTTTAGATTGCTAGTTAAACAGAATGTTCTGCCTGCAAATATAATGTATATATACGGGCTAGAGGGACTGTGTAGTAAATGAATGCAGAATACATTAATATTGTCTAGTTCGGGGAGAAAGGGTGAAGCTACAGGAAATTTTAAGCAGCCACAAAAACTGCCATAAGGCTGAAAGATCATTTTAAATGTGCACTAGCCTTTTTCTCTATACAAAAGTCCTATTATAGTCAATACAGAAGTATAATACACGTTTAGCAGAATGGGCATATTTCTCCATTAAGTTCTTTAGGTTGATTTTAGATGTCTTTAGAAATCAGTTCTATAACATTTTAGAATGCTAATTTTATCAGAAAGAGTCATCTGATTTCCCTGGCATTCCACTGCACTTGTCCCATTAGATTCATTATCATTATGGTTTTTTAATTATGTTTTACAACAGCTGAACTGCACTACAATCCTCAGAAGAGAGTTCTAGAAGACTTGATGAGGACCTCTTTCTAGAGATGCGTGCTCTCCCACTGGAGGGCCCAGGTTTTCCTCAGTGAAAACCCAGCAGTGCACTATTAATTTGTGTTCAAATTCTTAAGCAGCTGACTTTATCTATTCCTGCTTGCTTTGGCCTCAGGCAAACCTTCTGGCTTATTGGCAACGTTGCTGTATTGTACCTGTGCTGTATGGGATTTCCTCTGGCTCTGCCTGACCCTAATAAAAGCCCAAAGAGGCAGAGCAGAAATAATAATACCAGAGCCCTAAAGCAATTGTGGCTAGAATGGATGCTTGCCATCTCCCTAAGCCCCATCCAATTCACTTCTCCTTCAGCCTGTACTATCTTTCTTTAATCCCCATGTAGGAACCATGTCTCCTCCTGTCAACCCTGTTAGCAAATGAGTCAGTAGGACAACGTATCACTTAAGGAAAAAACACCTCTGCATAGAGATCCCACGTGCATACTATAGGTATTTTTAGTGGAAAATCAGACATGTTCCCTCTCTTTCTGTTTTAGGAGAGAGAACCCACTAGCTAATTTCTACAAGTCTAAACTGATTGTTAACAGACTTTGCACCGATCCCAGCCTTACCTCCATTTAAAGGAATGTTTTAGCAACGTGCAACCTGGAGTGACTGCCATGGCCAACCAAAAAGCACTGGAGACAGGAACCAAGCCGTTATTAGCCATTAGGTTTTGCATCTTTATATTCTCAGCCACAAAACGCATACAAAGCAGTCATTATCTAGGTTAAAATACATCACACGCAAACTTTTTTCTAAAGTAACTTCTGTAAATTAACCATGGCTACGAATCGCAAGGTTAATCTATGTGTCTCTGCAACAACTTCCTCACAAGGCTCCCCTCTGACATGTGCTTGGTTACTCCCTCTTTTTCAGCCTGACTACTGTGCTTCTGTGCCAGTGTCAAAACACAACACACCCAAAGGACAGAATTTCAGCGGTACTTGCAATTTTCTCATCTTTGTGAGATGAAGCACATTTTGACTTCAATTTAAAGATAGATCTTCTTTCATCTTATGCTTGTTTAAAAAAAAAAATAGAAAAATCTCTTCAATCAAAATAATTAGAAGAGATTACATACAAAATGCTTCACTTCAGTATTTTCTGACAACATATCATGTGGATAACATAGTGTTAACATTTTCACGGTTATTACATTTAGATTATCAAACGCCACCACTACACCTCTGCCCATGCTCAAAGAAAGTATAATGAAACCAGTAAAACAATATACTGGACATTTTACCGTCACAACTGGCATAAAATCAAAATCAGGAATTATTACATAACATAAGACTAAAGGAAATAAAATACAGCTACAATGATTTAACCTGCCTCTTCTACTCCCTGTTTCTTAAAATACCAAACTCATTTTACCTAATTAAAGTCAAAAAAATTCTTTCACTTCTCAAACTTGCCCAAAGTTACTCAAAACTGTTGAGTATGTGTTTCATTCCCTTTACATGCTACCACAAAAAATGTTCTGATGTACAAATAATAATCCTGAAAGGAGAATAATAAAGACTTAATAGAAATGCATTATTCATTCAAATAATAATGTTGAAGTTGTAATTCTCTTACGTCAATAAAGCTCCTGTTGGCTTCAGAGGATCTCAGGATGCCATCCTATTCATTTTATAAATAAACCTACATGCTCTCACCATTGTTATGGATGTGACAGCATCAAAGCATGATTTACAATGGAAGTTATGAAGATTTTACCTATAGTTTGTAGATATATTAAAGTCCTATTGTTACAGTTTTCCTTAGCCTGAGAACATTTATTCTACAGACTATCCATGGAAATATCCAAACATAGCCGAGTACATTATGATATCAAGAAGTTGTGCACTATTCAGAAGGCAAGATACAATAGGAGAAGTAATAGGTTTTAAATTATGCGAGTGTGTACACTAGTAAACATAGATCACCTTATTCTAAGCCAGCTGGACATCTGTACTTAGCATCATGCTAGTTCATATATTATTTGTAACTGTATTCAGCATGGAGCTTGAGCTTTACTTTAGAACTAAAATGAATACATTTGCATTTCACTTTACTGTTGATGAGTTTTAAAGGGCATGGATCAGTCATTTTATGATTTCTTTCAGAGGCAATGGGTAAATTACAGGAACTAGCACAGGATGATTAGTTAAGCAGGGTAGTTTTCAAAAAAAATTTGAAATTCATGGCATGCATCTTGAAATTATTATTAATTACAATTCCTTTAACCTTTGTATTTCTTTTCCTGCAGTCAGTTATTGCTGCAGCACTCATAATGTTCCTCCCACCATATGTGGCCATTTACTGTCTAGAACTCGTCCAGTTTTAAATCAGTTTGAGCCAATGTTACAGGAATTTATGCCCATCACAGTTCCTTCCCAACCGAAGCAGTGGAGGATGGTGGAGCTTGGTGCGTAGGTGACCTCTGCTGCTTGTGCAGTGCTATAGTCATAGAAGGTTCAACAAAAGTAGAACACTGCAACAACTGCACGTGTTTCATTGTAGAAATATAGAATACTTTTTCTGCAATGCGAGCTTAAACTACTTTGGGACGCTCTCAGATAACCAGCTGCATAATAAGCCACTTGAGTCTAGAAAAAAACCAGCGTATATCAAAGGATGTGTGTCTCGTAGATTTATAATCGTGCTATGCAATTTCAGCTGAAATTTATTGGAACTCCAGATATTTGGCTGCATCTGCTGTTTACCAGGATGAACAGTGCACAAGTTAATTGAAATATATTCTCTGTCATTTCATTTTGTGCAAAAAAATTACATTTATTGTTAATTTCAAAATTATAAAGGCCACCATTTAGCATGCAATAAGATACAGGAGCATGCTGGAAAGTATTTTCTCAGTGCAAAATGCTATCAATATCTTAACAGGAACTTGCAGATCCCCCATACAACCTTCACTCCACAATGTTATTCACAGAAAGAAAACTGTATCAGTACAAAATTAGGACACCAGGGACTAACACAAAGTCTAATACAAAGTAAGATCGGGCTTGCCAGATCTATGACTTGTAATCACATATGTTCTGTTGCAACTTTCAGACCTTTTGTCTTTTTAAACCTGAAATGACAGCATATTAGAAGATGGGAATATCCTAGTCAGAATAAACAAGGGTGTTATTTTCACCCTATTCCTGGTGAAAACAGACTTTTTACAGACTACCTTTATTTTTTCTTGTCCAGTCAGTAAAGTTATTTATATCCTTTCCCAGAAGGCATGACACCACCCAACACTGAGCCAGATTCAGTAGCTGTGACCGGACATTTGTCTAGGACCCTTTGATAGATTCAAGATCAAAAACATCTTCTTACACACTGTATCTCTTCCAGGCACATTTTATGCCATGCAAGGCCTGGACAATGTCATCTGGCACTTGGAAGAACCTCAGAAAAAAGTGCAATTGGATAAAATTTGGTTCAAATCAAAATACTGGGAAGCATTGATGTTGTCCTTAAATTCCCAGCTTTGACATTTGCCAGCTTTCTTCCTCTACCTGTTATTTTCCTCTTTTTCTGTGGCAAAACTGAATGTAAAGACAGACAGGGAAAGAAGGGGAAAAGGACAAGAACATTTCTGAATGTTGATATCCTAAATCCTTAGCCTGGCTAGGAATTTGAGATGCATGAATGTTTCCACCACTTGGGTACAGGTTAGTCCTTCATCTGTGCTCTGACTCCAGATCCTCTTCATCTAGTATGAAATAATGCTCAAGGACCACAAAAATTTTATAAGACCCCCAAAGGAGATTTCAGGTGTGCAGCATCTCTGAAAAGATAATAAAAGGTGTCTCAAACAAAGCTGCATCCCACAGATGATTCCAGGCTGCACTGTGGTTCATGAGAAAAACTGGCCCAGGATCCCTGGTGCTGTGTGCGCTATGGTGTAGCTTGTTCAAACTAGGTGCGGTATGGCATTACGGGGTAACTCAGGGCTGACAGCACATAAAGACAAAGTTTCAAGGTATTTACTCTACCCAGAGTTTGCTTAAAGGGTGTTTTTTTGTTGCTTGGTTAATTTGTGTGTTGGTTGTTTTTGTTTTTTTCTTTAAAAGACAAGGAAAAATTTTCTTTAGAAAACCTGTAAGGAGACCTCAGTGGAAGACAGAAGAGTTTATGCAGCAATTCTTTCAGCCCATAGATTGGGTGCGCAAAGGGTATATCACATTGTAAGAGATACAGGGGGAAAAAGGTATGTTGCACTGGTACAGAGTTATAACAGGGAAGAAACTGCTCATGTCAAGATGCCTTCTGAGGAACAACTGACAAAGAAAACTTGTTTTATTCAAACTTTTTACAAATGTACAGTATCACAACTAGAGGACAGTTTAACCATGATACTAAGTAAAATTGTGTATGATTGTTATTGCTTCTGTCTTTCAGAAGTTATTTGGGGCTTTCCGTGAAACACAGTGTAAGTCAGTGCAAAAGTACTGCTCAAAGACACTGCAGCTAATTCTGATTAATAGTCTGCAATTAAATCAGGAAAAAAATAATTTTGTGAACATACAGTTATAATAAAAGTGCTCATAGTTATACTTAACAAAGAGGTTTTCTTAAGAGAGAATATTAAATCACTTTTAAAATAATAATTAAGAAAAAAAAGATAGCAAGACTGTTGCTGTTAAGACTTCCATTCAGACTTATGCCTGCTACTGTTTAGGCAATGAATATTCATGAACATAAACATGATTTGTAACATCTGTGTACCAGTGGTAGAGTGTTAGCAAGACATTTACACTCCTTTGTTTGGGATATATTCATGTATACAAAAAGAAAAACTTTCCTTCATGATCTTCTCCAGAGATGATTTCATGGTCCAAAGTCTGGCCTTAAAAAATTATAATGTGTATCATATGATTCTGCAGGAACAGAAATGGAAGCATAATGTCTCTCAGCCCACAGCCAAACCCTTCTACCTTGCCAGAAAACAGAAATAAAAGTTTAGTCTGTGAATCCCTTTAGCAGCCTTCACTCCTCTTAAAAAAATAAGTAAAAAAAATAATAGACCGCATCTGGGTCTGTCAGTGCATACAAACTTCCTTCTTCTGAGTTAAAATAGCCTTTCTAAATGGCATTTCTTTATTCCAGTTAGCCCAGTTGAGTTAGATGAGGTGGTGAGGCTTATCCCATGAGAAAGTCACATTGGTATACTCAACCATCTTTTCTTTAACAATACTTGTAACCCATGTGAAGCCTATTATTTCAGCTTTCCACTCCTTGTTTTAATTCACCTTAAATTATTTCACAATTGTGAACCTAATTCACCATTTTAAATTAATGCCTACCCTTTGTGACAGGTCCCACAGGTTTAGATTTGTAGTTTCAGTTAAACTAAGAGCTTATCTAAATGGAAAGTTCCTCGAGGTAGAACTCTTGTCTAAATCAGATGGCTAACAATAGTGAGAAGGCTATTATAATAGGTCATGGTGTGAGTTGTGCCCTGTGACGTTCTTCTAATAAAGACTATGAAAGCAATCACCTGTTATCTTTCTGGGCATCTGATTCCCAGTTAAACCTCTTAAAACTTTTGTCAGCTACTTTCCTCCCCAAATATAGATGTGGCTACACATACCTGAATTTCTCATCTGCTGATCAGTTATCTGATGCTAATGGGTAAAGACAGCAGACCATCTTGCTCCATAGCTTCAACAGTCTTTCTTACCTTCTGGTCTCTTTGCAATTATGTTCCTCTGTGCTGTTTGCCTGTACAAATATACATACTTTTGATAAATCTTTTCCTCCAACTTACCTCTTCCTTTGTTTTTCTTCTGGGCTAAAATAGAATGCAAATAATTGCATATTCGTGCAACACACAAGTTTCATGAATGGAAGTTAAACTGGTCCTGAGTGAGCTGCATGTCTCAAGTTCCTACTCCGCATAGAATTTACATGTAGGTGACCCATCGATTCAAAACAAGCTCTAATTTGCCTATTGACTTTTAGCAGTTCAATGGCTGATGTGAAGTGAGCTGGTAATTAAAGGCCAGTTAGTTAGTTGACAATCTTTCCTGACTCAGAAGTGAGGGAGAACTCACAAATTCAGGATTCATGGAAACTGAACTTTACAGAGCTATGACGTACTGATGGCAGAAGGCGCAGGACTGCAGAACAGTGAAACACTTTTTTATCACTTGCCTTCATAAAATGAAATATTGTCTGAGATGCACCAAAAGGCTTCCATAAGCTATCTGAAGTTTTATTGCAAGTGTACATCCGTGAGATAAAAAGCAGTCTTCTTGCAGTTGTTTTGTTTGATTTTTTTTTAAACCAAACCATGCCTTCTGTTATTGTGGCCTGCTACTTGATTCTGCAGTCAGCACATCCAATAGTCTATCCAATTTCTTTGCAAGGAGACCTCTTTATTGAGCATTAATCTTTAATTTGTATCTGAAGCATTCCTCTTCTGGGATAAGGGCTGTTGCCAATGTGCTGAAAAATCGTAATCTGAGAAATTGTCACATTCAGACTTCTCAGTCAGCATGAAAACAGTCCATCTCAGCCTCTGTACAGATAAGATAGGGAGACTTGAGTGGAACATTACATCTTTTTCTGGTCCTTAAGTGTTGCTACATACAAAATACAGATTCTGTGCTAGCTATAACCACACGCTATGAACAGTCAAATGGCTTCAGTTATCCTACTGTGTCCACATTTCAGATTGACTCATACCTTCTCTTCTGGAAAGAGTGTAGAAGAAAGATTAATGGCAAATAGGAAGCTTTAGAAAACACAGACATCTGGAAGTAGAGATATCATAGTGGGGTAAGCCACAGTGGAATAAAACATTTGTTTAATTCAACCTTTAGACTCAAAAGCTAGTCAATAGTGAAAGAGAGCCAACAGTTTAATGGTACACATTTGTTTATGTAAGGTCTGCTGTGCAGAAAAGCCATCCAATTTAGTTTGCAAACTCCCTGAAACAGCAGGTGCTGGATGCACTGAGCTGTCAGAGTACCCAGTTTCCAGGTTTAAATACACATCATCATTCACATAATCCTTTAACCTCCTCTGTCTGGCTGATGATTTTTGTCACCAATATGAGCACCTTCTTGCTCAGCCTGTTGCAGCCCTGCAGGGTCGGAGAGGGGCAGGGAGGAAATCAGCAGCACCAATTCCATAGGGATGGCCCACATCTACCCTCCACTCCTACCCAACACAAATCCTACAGCTATCTCATTGGGATATACAGCTGCTGCACTATGGCCATTGCTGGCATAGGTTACTGCAAAAATTCAAGTCTGGATATGCAATGGTGTTAATATAAAAAGTTAGGTTTGAATATTGTGAGCTACTTTGCTGAGATGTTTACATTGTGCTGATTTTAATTTCCCACTCAGCAGGCTGAATATTTTCTTTCAAATTGTCTTTCTCCTTACTCCTATAAGTCTGTTTCTCATTGAAGATGATATTAAAATAAAGTGATTTTTCTCCTTAACATAATTTCATGCTGTGCCTTAGTATTCTCAAACATCTTTGCTTGTACAGTGGCATTTTCAATAGTAACAGAACAGCTATGACCATATTTCTTAGCATCCTGGTTTGCAACCATCATTGCACCATGAGAAGAATCTCCAAACTCATTTGCACTGTGTGATCCTTTAGAGAAAAGCAGAGTTTCAGCTCAGTATTTTGTAGACTTTTTGAAAATGAAAAGACTTTATCTAGTAGGTGACTTGGTAATAGAAACTACATTAGAACATCAATAAATCCCACCAATGGATGGAATCTTGTCAACTGATGAATTTAACTTGTTTTAAAGTTAAATCCAATATAACTGTGTGTAAAGGCAAGCTTTGAGAGACCAGCTGTGAATTACCAAATGTTGGTCACAATTCTGTAACACAGTGAGTCACCTCCATTTTCATTCAAGTCAATATAAGTCAAGAGTATTTAGCTCTTTGCCGAACTGAGTAATAAGATGAAGGCTTATTCTACAAGGAAAGAAAATTAACTGTTGTGTAAAAAACAAATAGGAATTTCAGAGGTTTGAAACTGATGAGTCTTTTCAAGAAGACTCAAAATCACCTTGTATCTTTGCATTTGAATAGCATATATTCCTATTTAGGAAAAATACTTTATTTACTTGCAGAGAAATAGAAACACGCCTTTCCTAAATCCAAATTGAGGATGAGGAACAGCAACTCTTAACTATTGCTACTGAGTACTGCAAGATTATGGATCAAAAGATTATAGCCATTCTGGCATCCTTATATAAAGAAATAGAGAAACAATTGTGGAGCATGTGTGACAAATGAGCCAAAAAATCTCCTTGCAAGGCATCTTTACATATATGAAAGAATCACAGCAGAGTCTACTTCTTTCCGAGATGAAGACTAAAGAACTAGAATTGTCCAAGATTTCCTCTTGCAAAAGATGTCCATCACACAAACAAGCATTTGTATTTGTATGAAATCCTACAGCAGTCAGGGAGAGTCAGCTCTAGTCACATAAAGCCAATTGCAAGCTTATTATTAATTATTCTAAACTGTAATGTGTATATTCAGGTTGGGAGGGAGAGACAGAAAAAATATGCAAAAAAAGGGAAGGTAACAAGCTTGTATGGAGGAAATACTGGATGGACAGCAATTTTCTAGGCTGAAGTTTGCAACAGAAGTCAGCAAATTTCCAGTGTAAACATAAGAGTGCAATGTGGACAAGATATTATTTCCTTTGCTTAAAAACGTCCAGGCTTATTTGACATTTTTCTCTTACTAATTTCAATATAAGTAAAACAATAGACTACCAATAGCAATTAAACAGCTTAGCATCCTAAAAAAGTTGTAGTTTATCTGAGAAAATAAGATTATTTTTTTTGTTTGACAATAATGTTTAATTCCAGAATATAACAGAAGCAAGTGATGAAAAATAGCAAGGTTCAAAATGTATCAGGATGGGCTGTAAAAGATCTGTTATTTTACACTAAGCAATGACGGGTTTCTCAAAAGCATTGAGAAATCCCAGCAAATAAAAGCCATACACGGAAATGAATGCACCATAACTTATACCTCTCAGTCATTACATTCTTCAAGCTGTGGATGGAGCCAATTTAGTAGAATTTCTGAAAGACTGAAATGTCTTCCTGAGACTTTATGTATGCTGCACACTCCTAGGGTAGCACATGGTTAAATTATAAAATGTCTCTGCGTAACCCATTTCTTTGAGAAACAGTGCTAGAAGGAATGTGATACATTTCCATTTTAAAGGCTGAAGAGTCTCTGGTTTTTACTTTGCTGAAAGAACAGTCCTCACCCTCACAAGGAGACTGTGAGACCCAGCCTATAAAGAATGAATTTCTGTCTCTTCTGGTGTCAAGCAGTCAAAATCTTCTCTTGGAAGGAAGTCAAAAGCACAATTGATAAATCAGATCATTTCGTGATATAAGTAGGATCTCAGGAGAAATATTATTGCCAATCTTCTTTGCTGAGTAAAAAGTCCAGTTTTATCTCCTTACACAAAGACAAAGTTAATAATTTCTCCCCCACCAACCACATTTCTCACAGAAGTTCAGCTATAAACTAGAAAAACTAGCTACCACATTTAGAAAGTATTTTTAAACTTCCTCTTACTTCATTCCCATTCCCTTCTGTAACATTTCTACCTGCGTAAAAGTCTTCCACCATCTCTTGAGAGCTATTCCTGGGCTTTATCTTTCCAGAAGTGCTTATATCACATGCTAATTGGCTTAATTAACTACAAGTCAGAGCCCTAACAAAAGCTTTTCCTATCTAGTCAATGTGGCCATTAAAGAGTGATTTGCATTACATTTGGAACAGCAGACATTTAGCTTTCGAAAGGGGCTAATGAAGCATGTGTTCTGGGCACACAAATCAGGTGCTGGAGGTGTAGCAAGCAATACACAATTCCTTTGCAGAAGCAATTTAAAAGACTTTAACTACTGGTTTTCCAATAAAGACTGACATAAAATTTTTTAATGAAAAAATAATAAAGAAAAATAGAGAATATCTTCCTCAAGCAATTTGACAATTATAAGAAAAAAAACAGCCTTTATTTATAGTAATTCACAGAAGTGATTCAGCATGTAGTAGGTCAGAAAGATATTCTGTAAATTATATTTTCAAAGGAGAATTTGGAAGGGCAAGTGCAGCATTCAAGTGTTGCTAATGACCTGGAGAGACAAATCTGCACAAATGCAGGGCTCTGCTCTTACATTCAGTAACAACATAGCACCGCAGGCACCAAAAAAGGGCATTGTTTCAAAGTGAAATTTAGGTCACATATAAGTGCCAATATACAAAAATATAATCTTGTAAACCTCTGCACAGCTGCTAACAGACCTTGGACTTGCTTAAACTCTATAGGCTCTCTTGTTTTCAACACAGACTTTCCATTGATATGTGTAGCTCTCATTCTTGGCATGTGTATCTGTATTTCATGTTGGCAGGGTTGAACAGTGTTGCCTGCGCCTGGTGCTATATCTAAATTAGGATTAGAGGGATGGGAGCCACTGCCCTAGGGTCTGGCACTGATCTGGGAGGCATTCTCAAAGCACAACTGAAATGCCTGCATATCACATAGGACGAAGGTGATCAGGAAACACCTTCAGAACATGGCCCTGAGAAAAGAAGTGTTTGATTGTCTCGACCTCCTCCTCTCCTTTTGCCATTGTTTGGCAGTTGTCCCAGGCCCATTGATGTGAGGAAGGCTAAACTGAATTCCCTCCACCTCCTGTGGAACTCAAACACCTGGCCACTCACTCACATTATAAAGGGAAACTGCTGCATCTTTTTCATTTTAGCTTTTATCTGCTCTGGTGCTAGCCCTGCTCTGGGGGCAGACCTCCAGATGTCCCTTTCAGCCTAAATTATTATGTGATTACTAATATATCATCTGCTACTCCCATTAAAAAAAAACAACGAAAAACAACCCCCCAAACCGAGCAGTAACTCTTGCTGATTTTCTACAAGAAATACTATAGACCTATTTTGAGGTGTATTTGGAATGAACAAGGGGTAAGTATGAATCAAGAATAAGAAAGAATATAGAAAGTCCTATGCATGGAGTTTACACACTGGTGAGATGTAGATTGTTCACTGTACATAAGAGTGTACAATTCAGACATATCCTAACTCTCTCAGGTACTGCTTAGGCACTCAGACCTCCTAAATTCACTCATCAGCCAAAATTTTGGTCCCTAAAATTCAGGCGTGATGCCAACATGATTGCCTCTGGGGAAAGGGAACGCCAATTCCATCTGTTCTCATACCAGCTAATGCAGATTATTTTCTTACAGACATTATTCAGCAAGTCCTTTTCTGATATTGCAGAGGAGAATTTTTTCAGGGAGCTCTTTCTCTCCTGCCCCATTTTGAGCCAAGCAGCAAGCCATGAACCAAGCCCCCATGGCCAGAGGCTATGGTTCTGGTTATAAAAGAGTTAACTGAAGCTTTAATTCCTTGCCTCTCTTCTTCCTCAATTGAATGTAAACTGAAAATCAACAACTGAAAACCATGTTAATGCAGCAGAAAATTTCAAATTGTTGTCCAGCTTACCTCTAAGCTACCAGCAGAGTGCAACCAGAGACCCTTCTGTAATAACAGGCAGCCTAAGAGGACAAAGGGTCAAAGCTAAACCCTTAATGAACAGCTCTAGAGCAGGGTTGAACTATGCCAGTTGTCATGGTTGCAGGTACAGTCCAGGGTGCCAGGGAGCAGTGGGACACCTGGACTCCCAAGGGCATCAGGGCAGGGCCTGGAACCAGTCCCAGCCAGGAGTGAGGCACCCGGCAGGCACAGGGGCAACCCCAGCCCCGGGTGCGAGGCGCCTTCCTGAGGATGGGGCTGAGGCCGGGAAAGGAGCCCATGGGTGCACCCAGGCATCGGGCAGGGCCTGGAACCAGTCCCAGCCAGGAGTGAGGCACCTGGCAGGCACAGAGGCAACCCCAGCCTCAGGTGTGAGGCGCCTTCCTGAGGATGGGGCTGAGACTGGGAAAGGAGCCCATGGGTGGGCCCAGCTCAGCAGGGCCCATGGCCGGGCAGGGCCGGGCTGTGGGGAGCTGGAGGACCGGCCTTGCTGCAGCGCTGCCGCGCCAGGGGCTGATGGCAGCCGGGGGCTGGCATAGTGTGCAGGGGCTGTGCGTGGGACCAGCCCTGGGGAGGGCAGCAGGACCCCGAGTACTCTGGCGCTCTAAGGACCCTGAGAGAGGGCAGTGGACCGTTCCAAATAGGAAAGGATGGATAAAGCTGTTTCTTTTGGGGGAGAATGGCTACAGGCTTTGCAAATCTTCTACTCAGGTCTGAGCTCTCCCTTTTCATTAGAACGAACAATAAACAGACGTGGTTTGAGATATCATTTGGATATGTCTGGTGACAACAGCTGTTACCTGTTATAAGTTTATCCTTTCATACATCTGAAGGAATGATCTTTTCTTAAGCATTTTTGAGCAATCCAAAGTTTTTCCCTTAGTCTTGTAACACCTTAGACTGGAGTCTTTAACAGTTTTTCTAACTCATTATTCAAATGCGCTTCTTACCTGGCCACCTCAGACACCACATTTCTAATCTTTATTGCTGTGGAGAGCAGATTTCCATGTGGACATTGGTTAGCGTGGCAGAGCTGCACCCTTTGAGCTGCTAAGCAGGCACAGACTTCTCTTACGTCTGGGAGTTCCAGGAGAATGATGGTGCCTCAGAGCCTTGCAAGAGGCTGCTGATGTGCTTTACCATGTTCATTCCTTGCTTCTGTTCCTCATGCTCAATTTAAACTGGGGAGTTTTAGATCTGTATCTCTGGAACCGTCTGGAACAACGCAAAGCTTCTGGTCTTCCTCACACGTTTATTTTTGCAAGCTAAGACACCTTGCGTGGAACCCTAACAGTAAGCAGAACCTTGCTGGAGGTGAGAACTGTCAGTTCTGCAGGCCTGGCATGTACTCCTTTGCGAAATCCAGTATATCCTGGAAAGCATCCTTGAAACTCTTCCTCAATTTTTTGTTTCTCTCAAAAATGTGTCTTCCTAAGAAGATAATTTTAAAAAAGGAAAACCTTTTTTTTCAGGAATTGTGAAGTTTCCAAGTTATTTTTACCCACATTACTTAGTTTTTTCCCTTTAGAGGAAAAATCACTCCTATAAAAACCTGAATCTAGCCATTTACTGTCTGCTCACTGCGGCTTTTCTTTCAATGATAATATCATGGTTTCTGGCAGTACATGGGCTTGTGCACCTATGTCCAACTTAGAATGAATTAATTTTTCATTTGCTTTTGGACTGGTGGTTAATTATCTTCTGTTGCAATGATGTCCAAAAATTCCTGTTTCTTCATTCTCTCTTCACACTCTCCTGGCACCAGTAAACTCTTAGAAAGTGGTGTAATTACTTCTACTTCCTTCTATTGAAGGTCAGGTGTTTTGTTGTTTATTGCAATGCATGGAACTGGTTTATGTATGCTGATTTTCATCTCCACATGTCTTCTTTCTCACTTATTGCAGTAATTCCTTTGCTTTTCAATCTTCTGTGCTAACATTTTTCACTCCTTCATACAGCTCAGTGAAGATTACGTGATAGCTTTGCATGCTCTGTCAAAGTAATAATCTAAGTAAATTTTAAAGACTTGAAACTAGATCTCCTTTTAATTACTGTCTTCTAATTTAGATTTCAAACATGATTTGCTATACAGAAATTTAGCCTCCAAGATTTGAGGTGTTTCAGCTCTCAGTCAGAAAGTTGTTTATCTTCTCTTTTCATTCTGTGATTAAGAATACCTTCCTCATTTCACGTGACATGAAACAGATTATTCCTCCATGTCTGTGAAAGAGCTTCAGAGCCTACCTTCTCTGTCCCTGTTTGTGAAGATAGTCAAGTTCTGCTCAAAGTACTACACGTCTCTCTAGGATTTCAGATATTTTAAAATAATTTCATTTATCATTCTAGCTTTTTTTTTAGTTTCCTTCCCTCCTGGGATCCTTCATCAATCAGGAATCATCAGAATCAAAGTCCTTGATTAATGTCCGCTTTAGGCTGTAATATCCTGGTCATTAACACTTGATCAATGCATTTCCAGATCACCCAGTAATATACTTTTGATCCAGATCAGGTGAGGGCATGGAACCACTGTTTCATAAAATTAAGAGCATGTAATATGGTGTTAATGCTGTTTTCACACTGCGGGATTTTTGATCTTGCACTTTAGTCTCTAGATGTGTAGTCAGACCATGACCTCAGCACCCAAGCTGTAAGCTAACAGCGCAGTGTAATGTGAGCCTCAGCAGAACACAATGCATTCCCTGTGGCTTTTGGAAGGGTATCTGAAGTGTGCAACTCCCCACTAGTCTACATGATTTACACAAAGGAACCATGGTGAAAAACGAAGATGCGTAACATTGTATTTTTGTCCATAGAAAATAATAGAAAATGTCTTGATACTAAATTTAAATGTTTTATTTTTTTTTATTCTCTGCTGTTTCTCATTAGTCTGTCAATTTTGTCCCTGCTTGCATGTTTCAGAGTCCAGAATTGCATCACAACAAGCCTTAGATCTGAATGCCAATTTAATTACACAGTTAAAGAATGTCAGTTTATTTAAATAAACTTGCAAACCCAAATAATTAAAATGCTCTTTAAAAATCATCAATTCATTCGTTCCTGTGAGGTATGCCTTTAACCTTACATAGTAGTTTTAATCTGTGAAGTCACTGTTGTAGATAGGGAAAAGGCTGCAAGTTAACTAAAGAACGTTTTATTTCAGAAATCCTGTCACGAAAAAGTGAATGCAACTGTCCTCAATGTGAACAAGCTGACACATTGGAGGAGAGCATCTATTTCTTCGTCTCTTCTGCAAAGCACATTTTGTTACATTTGTCTTCATTCTCTCATTTATTAAACAGGTGTGAAAACATGTTTGAATATACTTAGGGTCAAAATCTGGAAGGAAACATCTATGAGCATATTCTTTATGTCCCTGTGTATTCCAGTACCAAGCTTAATCCATAATTTGCGAAAATCCTCAATGTTAGATCAGAGAGTAGGTGAATCCTGACACTGTGGAAACTATTGCTTCCAATTTCAACAGGAAAAGTAAAACTTTTGGAAGATGATACACTGATTCACTGGGACAGAGACATAAAAATATAGGTCTAGAAAGGCTCTCAAAGGACCATGTAGCCCATTTGTCTCTTGTGGGTCAAGGTCACCTATTAGATTGGATATTGATTTCTCTGCCAACTTATCACCTTCAGTGCCATTATTTTTCTACAAGACTATCCTAACACAGTGGACCCTGAGTGCCCTTGGATGCATAGGCAATGGATTTACTCGAGAAGGGTGAAGGGGTGGCGGTCTCGTGTGGAAGGAAAGTGGCAAGTGAGAAGCAGAGAATGGGTAGAACAGGTGCACTGGAATAGGGTGAAGTCAGCTCTCATGCCATTTTAATATTCATCTTCCCACCAGCTTTCTCTTCATTACTGTATTTTTGAAAGGCTGTATGCTGTCAGTTCCCGTGGACAAGGTTGGAAGACAATCTTATATGGAACAGGAGGTGTGGAACCCTGTGCCTTTGGAGACAGATTGTATACAGAGACATAGGAGGCTAGGAGGGTAGGATGGAAAAGAGCTGATTATGATGATCAATGATCTACTGTGCACAACACTATAAAAATCATTCTTTCCATTCCCTGTTACATGGTCTTGTAACATCTCCCTTCCTTACTCTCAGAGAACTCTGCAGATTTTCTCTGAACCTTCACAGTTAATCTGCCTGGATTTAGGGGAGAGAATTTCTGGATTTTGAACAGGGAACTTTCAGTTGTGAAAGAAATCCATGTGCAAATGCTAAAATTTATATTTTGTGAGACCTAAATGGATTTCTGAGATCTGCCAGCTTACAAGACTGGAAAATTGCCAGAAACCTGGCAAGGTGATGTCATCATCATTTTGCAATTACTGTGGCATAACATAACCTAAGTTTTCTTGAGGGGAAAAAATCCATATTGATCTTGTACAACAAGCATCTGCCAAGCACTTCTAGTTCTGGAAAGATAGTGTTTTGAACTGGAGTAAGTCACAAGGTTAACAGAGGGCTCAATGGAACCTGAGACCATAGCTGAAGAAATTTCAGTGGATCAAGAGCGATGTGGAGTTCAACACTTCGAATTCGTAACTTTCTTTTCCAGTAAGACTTCCAGTCCAGGTAGGACTTTAAAAATATAGAATAATACCACACATGGTTACACATACTTAGGCACAGATGTGAAGTCTGAAAGAAGGGAAATCTAGCAGACAGACTCTAAGCTTCTTTTCTTGGCAGATGTAAGCAATTTACTTTTCTTTTAAGATAACAGTAACATTCCTTAGTTACTGTGTGGGAGTGACTTTAAAAGTTGATGCCTTCAAGGCTTGATACTCTGACATTCAAAATTTGCTTTATATGGTGAAAAAGATACTCTGCCAATGGGTTGATTTTCTGCTTTTTATACTTACTATGACAATAAAAGGAGCATTTCTATTAAAAAAATTCCTTAATTCAACTTTCTGGGAAAAACATATGAGAACTAGACTAGGTTGTTGATACTTGTTTATAATAGAAAATGTACTGGTGTGCTTGCTGCACGCCATATAAAAGGTATTAAGATCAGGAAAATTCCTTGTATTTTCCACTGAGTAAAGGAGGTTTTCGTTTTAGGTGATGTAGAGAAGCACTATGTTCTCATCAATTCACTTTTTCCTTTTGCATAGGATGCATAGGAAATCCCAGATGGGTATGAATACAGGTAGGAATGCTGATTACTTGACTGGTGATCAATTTTCACACCAACAACGTAAAATCTAAAAATATTTCAAGAAAACTCTAACAAATTCTTAAAGAAGAGCAGAACTACATGAAACAAACGTATTTCATAAGTTTTGGAAAATCTCTATTCAGTAGGTACCTAATTGCAGGAAGAGCCTGAACTGAGGAATCCAACCACTTGTCTCTGTATCCCAAAAAATTACAAAAATCTTCATAACTGGTTAAAACTTTGAACCTAATGTGTATCCTTCATGTATCCTTGGTAGAAGTGGTTATAAAATATTACCACAAACATTCTTGTCTGAAACTTGCTAACGTGCAACACTTCATACATCAGGAAAGTCAAGGTGACTTTCCTAGTGCTCTGAAGTATTATAGTGCTGGAGAAGATAGTCACAGACCTTGTGAACTCCATCCCTTTCTTCCTCTGCCAGTATTTTCTACATTAACATGCAGCACTATGAAATCACTTTTGGCAGTTTTCCTCAAAATGCCAGTATTTGGCGTCAAGCGGTTACAAGAGAATCTCTTCCACTTTTTAAACGTGTATCACCCTACTTAAACAGTGACTGAGCTGAACCATGCAGTTCAGAAAGCAGAATATACACTAAAGCAAACAAATTAATTTTTTTTGTTCAAGCCATTGAAAATACTGACTTCTGAATGCCTGATAGTCAGAGGAGAAGATAGGTTGAAAGATTCTCTGCTCAGTTGTGAGGGTGAATAGCTCCTCCTTCGGCATTTCCCACTGTTAGTGCAGAGGGGCAAGATGAATGGACTCTCTCACGCTCAATAAATAAAAAGAGCATGCTCAGACACTAGCCCTGGATGTGTCACAGGACTTACTAGGAAAAAGGCAAACAGAAAATACATTCTAAGAAAATTCAATAAGTATTTCAACACTGCTCCTTCCATGAGCATTCCAGTATTAAAATAGGCTTGCATAAGGCGATAGGATATGGGAAGAAAAAGGCTCCTGAAATTATCATATAATAACTTTGAGATTCATGTTAATAATTGATATAAAGGATTGAAATTGCAAAGATATTCCTTTTATGGCAGTATTACCTCATCTCTTATTCATGAGAGAGTAGTGGGAATATTTGCTAAAACAATAAAAAAGACAAGGTGACTTTATTTTCCAGAAATGAAAAAATGAAATTGAAAATGATAATAGAGAAAAACGGGAAAACTTAATGGAAATATTACTATGAGTTTGCCTAAACTGCAACTTTAATCAAATCCTGATGTATTTGTAAAAAACGAAATATACACAGTAGAATCAATGACAGAAATTCATCGTTCTGTGCTGTTCAAAGCTCCATGCTGCAAGGTATGCACACGATAACAGTACAAGCACAACAATTTTTGTAAATCAGATAGTTATATTCAAGCAGATTTGAGTCCAACATGTTGCCTCACATCTTTAACACCCACTGAGTTGGCTTCGAGTTTTCCCATTAGAGATAATTATTTATAAAACTTTTTGTGTGTTGAGCATACAATGTGTAAAAATAGATACACTAACTGGAAAAAATTACCCTGTTCATTCTGTTCAATTATTTTGGTTTACATTTGCTAGTACCAAATGGTTAACATCTTTTTTTCATTAATTACTTAAATTAGTCTTGCTTTTGTTTTCTGTTCTAGCTAAACAAAGTTTAAAAAGTTTCCATTGTTGCTGTTGTTTTGTTTCCAAAACATCCTGTGGTATGTCCGATTCTCTATATATTTGGCTATTTTTCATGTGTTTGCTTTCAATGTTCAGCCTGCATATCATGCAATGTTCTTTCTGGCATCAAATGTCTGAATTTCCTTCCTAGCTCTCTGTTATTGGTTCATGGCATACTAATTTGATCATGATATGAATATAAATATGAAATGTATATATTACGCATACCAAATTTATCTGGCTGAGAAGTCTGGGGTAAATATGTTTCAGAAACATTAACTATCGATTCGATTTTTAAAACATATTTCTTTGGCTTTCTTTGTGCCTATTTTGTGTACATGTTCCACAAATACTTTTGTAAATTATCTTCATTAAATGAGTAATTACAACTGCTAATTTTAATCAGATGCTGCTAGAAATATAGTTCATGATTCATATTCCATCATTAATCCCTCTCTACCATTTACCATTCTTGCTGTTCTAGCTCATGATCCTGTCAGATATTCCCCACTTATTTTTACTACAGTGAAGTGCTTCATGACCTAAACAGGACTGGCCTAGTGAGGCAAAGCAGATGAGCCAATGTCTGCAGAAACGGATCTTGCTTTGCTGGAGAAATTATCCAGCCAGAAAACAAAAGAGCGGAAAACGTAAATAATAATTCCATACCATTTGTGAACCATCTGCAGGCCAGCAGCTATTCCCTGAAGAAATTAATATATATTTCAAGACAACAAATATGAGAGGTAAATATGATCTGCTAGTGTATTTCACGTCAGGGGGAATTCAGCAGCAAGCAATGATACAGAGTCATGTAGGCATCTTGCAGGCTGATTTTTAGCTCTTCAAATAAGTTTTAAATTAGGTACAAGTAGTTCATGTATTTTATACTTAGCAGCAGAATTTATATAAACCAAGTAAAACGTTAAATTAACCTACTAATCTGTCACAATATTTTTTTGTTCCTGTATGTAGCATATACACACAGAATGAAAAATATTCTTTTTATAAAGAAAGATTACATTCAGTCCAGAAAATGGGAACATTTTGTAGTATTCTTCTGATAGTGTTTACTGAAGCATGCTTGTTTTGTTATGGGAAGTAATTTAGTACCTGTACGCATTTCAGGGTATATCTATTTAGTAGCAAACTGAAGGAGAAGAAAAACTTGGCATTTTAAGATGACAACTAAATACAGAATTTATCAGGAACTGAATACAGACATTTCTAAGATCACTTTCAACAGAAGATACATTGATTAGATACAAAAAGAATGAAAAAACCTCAAAATATTTATAGAGCTGAAGCTAACTTGCATAACAAACATTACGGATTTCACGTTTCATTGATAAATTGTGTCTTACATAAAACTGCCTATCTAGAATAATTTGTCTTGTATTTTAGGAGAAAGGACACTGCAATTCATGTTGCTCGGTACATCAGTCTTATTTTTGGAAGCCATACAAACTGAAGAAAGTGACTGTGTATAGTAGCATTGGAACTTTGTAAGACTAAACTGGTTTGAAATAGGCACAGATGTTCTCAGCATCTACGAAACAAATTTCAGGTTTCTTTTCCATATGAAAGCTTCTTTATATTATTTGAAAATACATGTTGCAAACTTTTTAATTTCAACTGGAAAACGGTAATTCTTTCCAACACTCCACTATCACATAACTGGAGAAAACAAACAAAGAAGAACTGGTGAAAAGTCCATGAAAGTTACATATTAAAGACAAAAATGACAAGTCTGATACAAAAGTATAGTGTCCCTGAGGACATGTTTCAAGAGTGAAGGTCAATTTTTGAAAAACACTTTAAAGAACATTTTGTTTTGAAGACAACTGTCACAATGCAAATTTAGTTATAATGCAGATAGTGTATGTCCAAGGTCCTTTTCTGCCAACAAAGAGGGATGTTTGTGATTTATCATACATAATAATAGTCACCTGTCTGTACTGTCTGAAATTGTGTATGTTTATTTATTTTCTGGTTCTTTTTAATAACATCCTCTAGACAACCTGGGAATGATAATATGCATAGCAATACTCAGTGGCAAGCCTGTGAATCTTCTGTTCAAGGAAGCACTTTAGTTCCATAAAAAAATCACTAAGAACAACTGCAATAGCGTGTCCTGCTGTATCGCAAAGCACAGTATCACTTCTCCCAGAAGACAAAGTCAGTCCTGCAACAGTCCTTGGGAAAGGAAAAGACAGTGAAAATTTAGCAGATTTTAGACGATATTTTATTTTAGCTCCTAGAAGAGGCCCATGCACTTTCTTTAGTTTTGGTGATACATGATACATGTGCCTTTCCAGAAAATGTCATTGTATTATGGACACTGAGGTCTGGCTGTCACTGATGATAAACAGTAGCGCTCCTATCCCTGAAGAAGAAAGTAAGTAGAAAAATCCAAAGGAAGCAAGAAGAGAATTAATGAGAAATGATCTTCAAAATGAAAACCGGACTAAGGGCTCTTAACCCATATTTTTGAATGGATACATCAAAAAGCATCTGTATTTAGTCTGAAACCCCACTTACTTGTTCCAAGAACAGAATTGTTTTCTGATAAAACACTTCGTTTTAATTTTAGAGATCTGATACTCAGACCTGGAAAGTGGTCTTATTGAAGGTATTTTAATAAGAGAAGGAGTCTTTAGATCATCAGGTTTTTTTACTATGGTGTATTTGTGTTTGTCTACGGTGTTTAACTACTTTCTCATCAGCTGGACCCAATCCTTTCTGTGCATAGAGAGAAAATATAGGAAAAAATACCTTTGCCGGTGAGGTCCTCAATATTCAGGTCCTTAACAACTGCATGCCACAATTTTTCTGCAGCTGATATACACAAAAACCAAGCCATGTTTGACATTAGGACAAACGTAGCTTGGAGAAGTTCACTGTATAAGGGAACAGTTCCCTCCACTGCATTAATAATGCTACCTGGACACATCAGGTACAAATCAGGTTGACTTCCACAACTGGAATTACCCAGCCTGTGGTGGCAGGTGGCAGTACATCCCAGACACTAATCACATGAAACAGTTCTACAGGAGCCATGTCTGATCTGCTCATCACCCACATGTATTGTGCAAGCTGTTCATTGCTACAATAAGAGAAAACTCTTAGCCCGAAGTGCTTTAAGGTTTAACACAAACAGATAGTGGGTGGGAGATAAGAAGTAATAAAGACCATCCTTCTTCATTCCTCTAGACTAGGGGTGTCAAACTCACAGCTCCCACTCCTGCAGTGTAACGCATGTCACACACACTGCGCGCTGGCAGGAGCCAAGCAGCAAGACGCTCGGTGCTGCCGCCAGGTAGAACCAAGGTGCCGGGTCAGATAGAACAAGGTGGAGGGCTGGATTTGGCCTGTGGGCCGTGAGTTTGACACTCCTGCTCTAGACCATGCTCCTGCCTCAAAAACTCCGACTTGATGCTCAGGGGATACACCTCCTCCTCCCCAGGACTACGCAGCAGCACGGCTGTACCAGGGCAGCACGTCACCAGTCAACTGGCAATGCTGCAAAGCATAGAACTCATTTGGGGTAATACCATACTAACAGGCTTACGTGGCCTCTGGGACTCAAGCTAATAATATCGCACTTTTACAAGGTGTAAAGCGGATCTATCTTTCCTCTCCTGAGCTGGAGAATCAGGACATAAAGCTGGTCTCAAGCCTTAACTGACTAAAAAGCCATGCATTAAGTTGACATTAACTTCTGATGACAAACTGGTAAAGAAACTAAGTGCTTACTATGAACCATAATCTCTTGCACGTATTCAGATTTGGTTTGGCAGCTGTTTTAATGGAGAAATACTACATTATTTACCATACCACAACACTCCTATTTCATTCAATAAAATTGTAAAACATTAATGTGTAAAAACATAAATGTTCCTAGATTTGCTCTTCCAGAAACTAAGGTACAGTTTGCCAAGGAAAAATAAATTAGCAACATATGAAACTTCAATATTTGAATGAAACACTAGAAGTGAATAAATTCTTGTGATACATTTTAGACTTAATTAATCTATATTGTCTTAAAGCTAAATGCTAAATCATATAAAAGAGGAAAAATTTTAAAAGTTATTCCCACTGACAACCTTTAATATTATTTTTGTTCTCTATTGAGATTCTACCTCCAGTTACATAATTTACATATCCTTCTGGAAAATATTTTCAATAAAAATCACATTTAAAAAAATGTTTTCCGTAGAAATCCATTCTGAAAATACCCCTTAAAAGGAATTGTAAAAATCAATCAAAATTTATGTCTCACTGTCCACATTTGTGTAGAAATGGTTCTGTATTGAATTCATGGGTTGTGCAGAAAGTTATTAATTAACATTAATTCCTTTAACACATAATTCATGAATAAGGGATACACTGCCTGCAAAATGCTGATAAAGGTGGTTAATTGGGAAACCTATCATTTACATAAATTCACTTCTTTAAAATGTCTATAAATTCTATAAAATTTCTGCACAGCGGAAAGGACGGAAGGGAAATATAGGGAAATACAGGTTTACAGTAAAGTCTTGCTGTGAAGGTATTCTGTTAAAGTACTGTAACAAACGCTGCTTTTTAAAGAATTAAGGCTAAATCTTACTTATTATTAAAAGCAGTTGTAATAGAGTTCATGAGAATTTTACCTGTGGCTTCAGTGAAAGTATAGGTTATGACACTTGAATTATTCTTAGGAAAAATGAGTGGCATATAAGTATGTATTAATCAGTGCTCTCATTATAAAAGGACCAGTGAGGGGAGAAAAGAAGATCCCGAGACTTTTAATGCACTAAAAACATATCAGCTGAAACAAAAAATAAAAAGTCATTTGAACCTTCTCTTACTACATGTCAGAACGATTTCAATGATGAACTTACTGTTCACAATAATTTCAATACTGTTCAACCTCAATATTTATGGATAAAGGAAGTAAATACTATCTCTTTGCCTTCACAAATGTAAAAGATGGAATTGTCTTTGTACAAAAGATATTTGGTCCTCCACACAGTTTGTCTTCAGCAGATTCTTTTGTATCCAAGCCTGCTCTCATGGACATCAACATAAATTTGCCAGTGACTCAAATGAAGACAACCTATGATGTAACTGTATCTAATGGTTTGTTTGGTGCTAATATCTGTTAATGTTTTATATATGGACTTTTTAAATAATGTTGAATATTTGGAATTGTCCTTCTTTTATAAAGACAAATTAAAATTATTCAAATGACTGGATGTCATCCAAAAAGTGATGATTTAGATTTCAATGTTATTTAAATGTCTGATACAGAAAATTATCTTTTCTCCATAACTCATGATTTCAATAATTGATGTTTAGATAGATGACATAAAACTTGACTGTGATTAACTAGTGCAAACGGAATGGTTATATAAAAAAAAAATCACCTCTTAGATATACTTCTTACATTTTCTCTTACTTCTGCAATATTGTTTGAGGATAAGCAGAGGAACAGTGTCATTTCTCAAAGCTTTTTTCTTTGAATACCATTTTTTTCTAAATAAACTCAATCAAATTCTCTTTACCAAAAAAAAAAGTTCACTATGAAAATGTGTCTTTAAAAATAAGTATGACTTTTTTTTAAAAAAAAAAGAAAAAGAGGAATTCTCTAAAGCTCTTGTTGGCCAGACATTTTTTACTTAAATCAAGAATCTACTTAGGGATAACCTTACTAATCCGCATTTTCACTACATGACTCTATATCATTATTCATTTTCTCAAATTAAAACTAAAATTTCTGGGAAAGCATGGGTTTACATTTTCTATTTGCTTTTTTTAAAAAAAATTAATCATAAGCAGCATAGCAACGATTTTGCTGAAATCTTTCTTATAACCATTGCCATTACCATAGTCTGCTAATAAATAAATACTGAAGAGCTTAAAATTGATAAAACTTAGTTTATATGCTCTCCATTCAGTATTTTGTTAGTTACATTCTTTGAATTGATACTCATGCCTTAGCATATACAAAGGTTAGCAAATGGCACATTTATCTAAGATACAGTTCATTCTACACTTTTTAACATCTGTGTGTCCTCTTGATGACTTCAGCCTTTCTAAGAATTTAAGTGAATTTAGGATTTATAGTTGAGAAACAGCATGGCTGCTTCTGCTGACAGTCTTTATTCATTACTGCAATAATAGGAGGTGTAATAAACCACATAGATTTACAACTGTACATTTTATTTATTGTTTCTGAAGATTTACGTAATCAGGAGAGGTGATCACTGCTCCTTCTTATTCAGAATTTTCTCTGCTACTGAGTTATTCAGTAAGCAGACAGCTTTGCTCTTTTCATCAGTGATTCATGAAAGAGTTGACAGTTTCTGTGTTAAGGCAATCTGAGCTTCAGTCTAACAATCTGATTTGTTGGCTCAGTAGATTTACTGCATCTTGATTTTCTTGATAAATTCCATGTGAAACCAAATACCAGCTGCCCTGACAACAACTTTATCTACATGAACAAGTCTATATTGGTCTAGATGCAAAGAGAAAGAGACTTACATAAACCTGAGAATTTTCTAATGAAAAGTTGAAAGTTTACAGTTTTCATGTTTCTTAATCCACAGATAAATTATAGTTAAATTTAGAAGTGATATTTCGCTTTCAGACAGTCTTTGTTAATTTTAAACAAAGATATTAAGTAATTGCATCTTGTTAGTATGTGTTAAATACAAAAGCAAATTCAAAGTCCTTGCTTACTGTACACAGCCACTGAGACTGTAGTTGCAAAAGACTGAGAAGAGATAATTTGATGATAAACTGTTAAAAAAAGAAAAGCAAGCATAGACCAAAACTATGGATTATGCAACAGGTATAAAATAAATGTTGTGTAGAAAATAGCTTTATTTCCTGAGGTGAATCAGATTGCTGCCCTAAAAAAATTTTCACTTTTCCAGCTAGTTCCTAGATTGTTAACCAAGTTTAAAATCTGAATCTCCTGTTTACTTGCTGAAAGTTCACGCTTTCCTGTATTGCCACTGAATAAGGTAAATATATTTCTTCCTATGGTTTATAAAGAATAGCAGTGTACTTCAGTGTAACTGCAAATCTTTGAGATATTTTGTTCATATAACCTCACCTATATGTTTTGTATTTGAGTTTTTGTATGTAGGTTTAACAAATTCTGGCCAGCGGCGTGTCTCGTGATGTAACCTGTACATATACTGTACTTTCCTACCCAAGAACACTCTTATATAGTACAATTACAATTTTTTCTAAATTTCATTCCTAATCTAGAAACAAGTTTCTACTTTCCTTTGAATTTACAGTTCTGAAGAGATGATTGCATATAGTAGGATTCCATTTGCACAAAACAACTTAAAATTACTGTAAAATCACATAAATAAATAAATTTACTGGTTTGATGAGTAAGAAAACTGTATTATGAGAAAGATCTGCCTATGGAACAAAAGCCATTGGACAAAATTTTGTAGACCTATTATATATAGTCAGTATTGACTGAAGTAACTAACAGACTGAACTGACTGAAGCAGTCTGTTACATGAATTTTGATAATGATAGCTAGAGAAATCTTAGAATGTTGGACGTACTAACTCTAAGAGTTCTGTTGCCTTTTAACACAAAGCAGAGAGCAGGGGGTCATTCTTTTGCAGATCTCCCGAACAGCATCGCTGGGATGGTGAGACAAGTGTCTTTTCCTCTCTAGTTTGACACAGACATTGCAGAGAGCCTTGAGGAGGATGCAGGCATATACTAGGAACACTGGTGTACATCAGCGCGTTCTAGCAGTTTGAGGCAAATCTTCATTTTGTTTGTGGGTTTCCTTGGATGTCTGAGTTTAATGATAATGTGCACTGGAACTTCTGCAAAGAAAATGCCTCAGAGCTCTTGAGTCGAAAAAGACTCAAGTTTTTAATAACCTATGCCTCTCAGGCTGTCTGGTGCTTATTAATCTGTCTGATCATCAGGAATTAATTTCAAGGCTTTGAGGGAGAAAGCAACAAGAAGCATTACTGCATTGCAGCTTCACTGAGGCTTCCTAAATCTCAGAAGGATTTTACTTATTTTCTTAGAGTACTCTGAAATACAACATTGACAAAGATAACAATCAGGGATAAGCAAATTCAAAGAAACCAACTTACTCAGCAGTTGCTTGGAGATAAATTATATAGAGCCACTAAACTGAGTTGGTTATTTCAGATTAACATAGTGAGGGAACGGCAGCTGGATCCCAGATCATTAGGCCATGCTCCCATCTGGCAGAAAATACAGTAAACGTGGAAACTGCAAAACTTCAATGGATCTTAGAAATTATAGAAGCTTAAGTCACAGGTTCAAGGCTTAGGTGGCCAATTTAAATGTCTAATGGGATACTAGACACCAAAAAAATCTTCAGGGCTTAGAGTGTAGCACGGATTCCTCTCCTTTCAGAGCACTAGGATATATATCAGCAAGAAGGAGGACGCGTATCAGTAAACATGATAAGACCCATGCAAGGAGTCAGCAGTGTGCCCAAGGTGCCAAGAAGGCCAATGGCATCCTGGCCTGTATCAGAAACGACGTGAACAGAAGGACTAGAAGTGATTGTGCCCCTGTGCTCAGCACTGCTGAGGCCGCACCTTGAGTGCTGTGCTCAGTTTTGGGTCCCTCACTACAAGAAGGACATTGAGGGGCTGGAGCGTGTCCAGAGAAGGGCAACAAGGCTGGTGAGCGGGCTGGAGAACAAGCTGAAGAGTGGCTGAAGGAACTGGAGTTGTTTAGCCTGGAGAAAAGAAGGCTGAGGGTAGACCTTATCACTGCGTGCAACTGCCTGAAAGGAAGTTGTAGCAAGGGGGCTGTTGGTCTCTTCTCCCAAGTGACAGGCAATCAGATGAGAGGAAATGGCCTCAAGCTGTATCAGGGGAGGTTCAGATTGAACATCTGGAAAAATTTCTTCACTGAAACGGTTATCAGGCATTGGAAACAAGGTGCCCAGAGAAGCGGCTGAGTCACCATACCTGGAGATATTTAAAAGATGTCTAGGTGAGGTGCTCAGGAATATGGTTTGGTAGTGAACAGGTATGGTTGACTCGATGATCTCAAAGGTCTTTTCCAACCAAACAATTCTACACTTCTGTGATTCTGTGATTCTATGATTTTATGATAAACAGATTTAAAGATGCTAACAAAGATTGGATATTCAGCTACTTCCTGGAGAAAAGGAAGCTTGAAGCACTATCCCAAGTTCGCTATTTCACATGTAAGCAGGGAAGGCTTTCTTGATGCTGGTCCTACTTCACTACTTGGCACTAGTAAGAGTGATTTCTGGCAATATAATGACACTCTTAGAATGGTTTTTAGGAAAAAAAATTACTCAATAAGTACCAATAGGAAAGAATACTCTAATCATCAGAAAAAGCTGCCTAATACACTTAAGATGCTTCCCTTGTGCAGATTTAAATCATCATAGACCATATGGATTTTGAGTCTCAAGATTTTAACTCCATTGACATAGTAAAAGCATTTTAACTCTAAGCAAATAATAGTTGTTTTAACAGTAAATTAAAGAATAATGTCAATGAAAAAGATAATTCGTAATAAAAAATTTAATCAGAAAAAAATTCAAAATTAAAATAAACCAGTACATTTTTTTTTTTTTGTGGTGTGATGTTCTAAGGTATGAATCAGAATGGCAGAATTAAAGTTTACTGTTACAAAAGCAGGCTTGGAAACCTTAGGGCTACAAGACATTCTTAGATATTAAGGCTGTACACATACCCTGCATATACTCTTGTTCCTGCATCCAAGAACAGGTTTCAGTTCTAAGAAAAATAAATAAAACACTCAAAATCTGCTACAGAACGCCCAAGTGTGCTACGAACGTAATCAGGCAAACACCTGAGGGAAAGCAGGCATATCCACTATTCCTTAGGGAGCATATGAGAAAGATAGCTCTGTCACACAGAAAGAAAATGGAAATTCTTTTCTATCAAAAGACTTCATCATATTTAGGATATGGTTTACATTATGGAAGAACTTTTGGCAATAACCATGAAGAGAAATCATTTTATTTATCTTGATTACTGTCAGGGATTTTTCCATTATGTAAACAGTAACTCATAGGTATCCAGGCATCCAAAGCTTTGAAAGAGTTTTGAGAGCAGACAGTAACTGACTGCTGAATGTAAACTCATCATATAAACCTCTTGATAGTTATTATTCTGAGAAGCACACTGCCTCTGTCTTTGCTTGCATAGACTACAAAGTGCGTGAAAAGTACTGAAAGAGCCTGAGAAGTGGCTGGGGCAGGGAGGATGCAAATTTATTCAGACCTTTTTGAATCAGTGAAAAAGTACTTGGGATAATCCTAGAGATGTGCTTGTTATTCTAAACTGTTGCCAATGTCCTCCTAAGACAGCAGTAAGAATTTAACTTTGAATTTAGATAGCATTACACACATTACAATAGCACACAAAATTAGTAAGAGTCTGTATGCCTTATGCAATTTCAACTATGTTCAAACTAAACCAGGTGGGACTTGCTGAAACAAGTGGGCTTTTGGGCCATAACAAGGTACTTAAAAATGCTTTAAAGCACTTGATTTGGGTGAGAAGCTGTTATTTCTTTGTTTGGACATCATATATGCCAGTTTTTAGTATGTGATCTGAAAAAGCAGAAAAATCAATTACTAACACAAAAAAAGGCCATTTCATCCCCAACTAAATTTTTCCAACAGCACAGAAGACTGGGATGTCAATATTCTAATACTTCACTAATAATTAATCATCATGTCTTAGCAGAATATAATGTAATAACACCTATTTTTCTAACATTTTTGGTCATCATTTACTTTTTAACATCATGTACTTTAGATTGCCTCTTTGTACCAGGTATTATTGGGGTTTTTTTCCTTCCAGATGCTTAGAGGTTAGGAAAGGATTTTATTTCTTTTGATTCCCCTCCTGGGAAAAGAATCTACCAGCTTGTTAGTTTCTTCAGTGCTCCCTATATAACAAAAAGCGGCATAAATGGAAGGCCTCATTTTCTTTTCTTAGCTCAGCTCCAAAGATGCTGTGGAGCACCTGCAACTTCTGTTATTTTCCTGGGGTACTGCAGGTGTTCAGCAGCCCTAAGGACTAAACATTCTGGGACCAAAAAAATGTGAGAAGCTCATACTAGAATCATGGAGCTAATAAGGATTGGGACTTCTCAAATAGACAGCAGTGAACTCACACCACCCAAAAAAAAGTATTTCTTGCAAATGCACACATCAAGAAAGATGTGACTTGTTAGAAAAATACCTTACTTCTCTTTTCTTGAGTGGCCATATTCACAAGTTCTCGTTATATTTTGCAGACAGAAACAGAATAAGATCTGTTCCTAACCACATCTGAATCTCAGTCTGATTCCCATGACTATTACTGTCATTATACAATTAATAGAAAAATATTTTCTGTTATTCTCATCTTCTGCCCACCAATGTTGCATGTTCCCCTTTTCTTCTTTAGTGCCATATTTTATTATTTATTTGTTGTCTTTTTTTCTGTGCACTGGTAGTTAATTATGTTTTATATATGCTTGAAAATGCTAATAAAAGCACTAGGACTTAGAATAGAAACTTTTCTCTTTTTAATTGACGGAAAATCTGCAAGTTTAATTAGGCAACCCATTGAGATAAATGCATCAACAAATAAATTTCCCACTCATGAATGCAGCACAGCCAACAGGAATCTGCCTAGCAAGTTTCAATTCGCTTCCGTACCCAAGTATTTACACCCAACACATTTGGGCCAGATAATAGCTTTCTGATAAAACCCAAGGATTACAGTGAACTCCAGCAAGGCAGCTGATTCTTAAGCACTGGGAAATCTCCCACTGGATTAGAGCACACACATTTTTTTCTTTCAGACTGAAAAGAGATCAAGTCCATGCCAGGAACATGCCGGAAGGAAGAAGGGGTTAATATAAAAGTTCTCAGTGCAGGTACTTACTATCTAGGCTCTTCTAGGTTCCTCTATAAATAAGCTGGTCCTGATGACCTGGAAAAAAGGGATGTACAAAGATCCTATATGGTCTATGAACCTTTTGTTTACAGTGCAGGTTATTTATCTGTGTAAGCTCTGCACCACCGGAATCCAGAAAAGAAAAAGGCGAGGCTTGTCTGAGACGGCTGATGCCAGCCACGGGTAAAAACTGAGAAGGTGCAATCATGTGATTAGAAATAGCAAAAGAAGGGATACTGATACATAGTGTAATGCCTCCAAATGAAGAAATAAAGCTATTGTAAAATAATAACCACATAATATGGGTCATAACTTTTCTAATAAAGACAGATGTTGAGCATCGTTTAATAACTGACATAAGGAAGCAATGGTATTTACAGAATAGATATTTATTTCTTGTGATTCAAAGAGGCATTGCAAATTTATTTTTGCAGCTGAAAAGCAAACAGTCAGGATACTTGAGGAATCAATTAAAATCACAAAATAAAAGTGAGGAAACAGCAGTATCAGTTCAGAGCTTTCAACCTATCTGCAATTTGCTTCCACTTAAAAACATGACTGTTTCTTCAGAGCAATAACTGCATAGCATCTGGGGGATTTCACGGGATCAAATAACTTCACAAGTCCAGACCAGGCAATGTTGTCCTGTAAAATGATACATGACTGAAGTACATAAAAATGTGTTTGACTTAAAAGCTAAGATACGGTAATAGGTCTACATTTTGAAATACAAAATTGCAAAAAAATATTAAAAAATATCCTTAATGCAAAGCAGAAAAAACACTTACCTAAGAAAGTCACAGAAAGTTTGTTGAGAAAAAAGAAGGATGTAATTTAAAATCATTAAATTATTTTTGGCACTATCAACTGCCAGCTTACCACTAATAAAGTTTTTTCTCAGTTGAACTAGAGCACAGAAATCAAGGATCAAGTCCTAGTCATTTTATGCAGCACATTCTATTACTGAAGCTAATTAACTGGCTTTTCAAATGAATAAAGCCAGCTGGATGCAGTCTTCATGTTGCTTATGGCCTTTATAATTTCTGCTTTTTCTTCATAAACACATTTTGTAGATCAATAAGAACAAGATTACATCAATGCATATATTAAATTTAGAATAGGTAAACTAGTGCTAAATGTAGCAAATCTGATCTCCTGTCTTGGAAATCATACAGATCTCTATGTGATTTATAACTGGTTGGCATTTGGGAAAATATATCATTATTTAAATATTTCAAATTGCCTCTCTGTAAAAAATACCAGTTAGAATAAAAGCATACATTTATTACAACTGAGTTGTTCCAAGTACACTGTGGCAGAGAATAAAGTGAATTTTTACTTATGATAAAATGGAACTGTTAAAATGAAAGGTTTATGGTGGAAAAACAGAGCTATTCACATGAATGGGTTTTAAATTTATTTTTAAATTTTATTTTGACCATGGCCCAGAGCAGAAGCTGAAATACACTAGCATTTCCTCCCAGCAAATTATCATTCGTCAAAAAAATGTTACTGGTGCATAGAACGTATGACTGCTGCTTCTGAATTAATCAGGCCAAGCTCAAATTTAGTGTTAGAAGAAACACTGTAATATACATCATTATGGAGTAAATGTAGTAGGATTTGCTCATTATATGCCAGCTCTACACTTGGAAAATATATCCAGGCTGTATGTTAGTCAAATGTACCTCAGCTGACCCATACAGCTGGAAAAAGTGCACACTCTCTCATCATTGATCTTCATTAAGAAACAATAAAAGGAAATCATAAACACTTTGGAACTAATTCAAAATTTCTTGAATTATATCTTCTAAAACATGTTCATTGGAAGCTTTAGCATGTATAGCACAACGTTTGTTTAGCATTTCCAATATTCTTTTTACTTATTAAACATCTCAATATGGCTTATAACATGAGATTTGGTGCTTATTTAATTTATTTATTTTTTACTGTCTATTGGCTAGTAATTACCATACAATTAAAAGAACATAAACTTTACTATTGCTGCTTTGCTGAAAATAAAAACATCTGCTGGGCATATGTTTATGTTAAATGGAATAAATGCTTATACGTTTGCAAATATGATGAGAATAATAATGCTACAACAGGAACTTTTGCTCTGTACGGTAAGAAATTGGCTGAAATAGTCTCATTTCACTGATGTAGCCTTTAGGTACCACAAAATATAATGCAAAAATACCTGCTCCTTGAGGTAACAAAGACGATCCAGAAGTATCAAAACTTCTATGCAGGGAGCCAGAACAACTTTCAACTGAAAGAAAAATTAGATAATGTAATGATTTTGGGAGAGTCAATACACTTCCGAATGGTCACACTTCTACAGAACAATTCCGGGAAGGTTAATAATTTTCTAGGGGTTCTGTTGTACAAATATCACCTTGCCAATTTTCCCTGTGGATGGACATCTTCAAAATAGATTACATTCAACATCAAACATACATGGAATGCCATAAAGACAGGAAAATATGTTACTTAGTTGGTTTTGAGACATTGTCCAACAAGAATATGATATTATATGAAGCAGAACATTTTTAAAGAGGGACATAATGATTTTAATAAAAAGAATTTTTATGAAATAGCTGCGTGGAGACCAGTCTAGGTTTAAAAGGAGACTGACATTTCATTTTCCAGGGTAATAGTCCCTCTTGAAAAAGAACCTTCCATGTGTTCGCTTTATTACTTTACTGACACCTAATATAGTTTCGGAATAGGATATGCTCCAAAGTTTGGAAGGGGGAGCTGCCTTGTTTTTGAGATTGCATACCACAGGGTAAGACAGTCCACCTCCACATAAAACTTAACAGGGCTTTGTTCTAGACTTGCACATATATACAAGGTAACAGCATTAATCCTATAGCATTTACCATATTAAATGCCTCAAGCTCATTCATCCTGTGTTTGTATTTTTCATAGTAATCCATTATACAGCTGTCTGGGAGCTGCGAGGGTTTAAAAAAAAAAGACATTAGAGTTATACTAGTTACTTTTTCTAGAGAACTTTAAAATGAAATCTTTATTCTAATTGAAAGTCACACTACAAAATGAAACCCATGTTTTGTTTTATGAAATCAGCACTTTCCTGAGGTTTACAATAATTTTCCAATAGCAGTTTCTCACTTCTCATTAACAATAACTCTTCTTCAGACAGCATTTTGCACTGACATGAAATACCGAGATACATTCATTATTCAGAAAGCTCGAGCCATTCTTAAATGTGTATTACACAGTAAAGTGGAGATAACAGTCTCATTTCATCTTTCCTGTATATTTTATCCCTCCTTACCCTGTCCCCAAAAGTTTTATTTAAATAGGTGAGGAGTGGATTCTAGTGCAGAAGTAACACGCTTCAGTCAGGCCTCCTGGATGGTAATTCACATAACAAAACTTACTATCAGATTCTGAAAATAATACTTAGTTTCTCTCTGCCTCAAGTAACTCATCTGTAAAATAAAGCTTATTTACACATTCCCCTCTTTTCCTAATCATGTAACATTGCCAACATTGACATTACCACTGTAAATGCTGTGATTTGTGGCTGCAATTGTTACAAAGGCACCTCAGGAACTCAACTAAGCCAAATACCCCTTCCACTTTCAGCCCTTAATGGTCAGCGTACCACAGCAGGTAGCTGGATCTATGGCCGTAACAGCTTTTCACAAAGCCCTCTGTAGGGCTGCCAGACCACAACATTTTCCAGTTTTTAAGGGTCATGATGTCTCTACTCTTCTGCTGTCCACAGTTCCAGATGCTAAACAAGACAGTTGAGCTGACCACTTAAGAAACCTGTCAGAGGAGTGGGAAGCACATTTGTAACGTTATTGGTAATGGAGGCTGCTGGAAAGAGCAGAGGTGAAAGAGCCTGATGTATTTCTTTGGTATTGGGAGTCTGCAGTATGGCTGCTCGGATACGAATTAGTGGTGGACTTGGCAGTGTTAGGTTTATGGTTGGATTCAAGGATCTTAAAACTCTTTTCCAACCTATGAGATTCTATGATTCTATGCTTCCATGACAAAAGACAAGGAAAGCTGAAGTGTTTAATCCATTTTTACACACTTTTATTAGAAAAGTGATCTGAGAACATGTGGCTAATCCAGCTGCAAAGCAGTAAAATCTCAGTCTAAATTAGGGAAACAAACTAGAGAACATTTCCACAAATAATAAGTTTTCAACTCAGGTACGTATTATGAGCTTCATCCTAGCACAGCTACAAAGAGAATGAGTGACCTCAGACTATTACTCCTTCTCAAAGATGGCATGTCAGACGGCTAGTAGATGCATGTCTTTTATTACAGAGCAGTAAGCTCAAATGCCATGCACTGAAGAAAAAGGAACAAAAAAAAGAGTTTAAAAATGCTGAAAGACAAGTATATGAGTAATAGTCAACATAAATTTGGCAAGAACAAATCACAAGTTAGTCTGCTTTGCTTGTAAGGAAGGTGAAAGGATTGATGACAGTGAAAAAAACCTGGTTTTCAAATATTTTGAAAAATATTTTAATGATCAAGTTTCAGAATTGAGGTTTAGATAAAAGTATTATAAATTAACTACAATCTGTCTGAATGACCATAAACAGAGAGTAGTAATGAGTCTTGAAACAACTGAGAAGATCTGCTAACTAGAGGTCCATCACAAAATGCCGTGTTTTCATTAAGAACTCAGACAATAGAATAGAAACCACATTAACTAAGTCTTCAAATGTGCAACAGGAAGACATTGTTACAACTTGAAATAATTTTCAGAAATTGGAGCATTACTTAGAAAATGAGTTTGAAATGCTGTACAGAAAAAAGTAGAAGGGATTATATGCAGGCAGAAATAATCAGCTCTTCAGGATGGTGAACACTAAATGACAGTCTGAGAGGTAGGAGCAGATCACAAGCCTAGCAAGAGTCACAGTTGTGCTACTGCAAAAAAAAAGCAATCACCATTCTACAACATGTATGGGAGGGCAGCCTGCAAAGTGCAGGAAGTAATCCTTCAACTCTGCTTGGCAGTGGCAAAGCTTGAGTTGGAATACCGCACCTATTTTGAGGCATCAGATTTCAAAGAAATAAATGAAGTGTCTGAAAAAGCCCTGAGAAAGAAAAGAGATCAGAGATTTAGAAAACATGACCTGTGAAGAAAGACTGATCAGGTTAAATTAGAGAAAACTGAGAGTGGGCATAAGAATTTTTACAAAGCTATCACCAAGAAGCACATAACAGCTTGTTCACTGTGTGTATGGTGGATGAGAACTAAAAGGCTTGAATTGCAGTAAAAAAAAATGAGTCAAAAACTTGAAGAAACTTTCTCTCTTTGAGGTTAATTAAGGACTGGGGAGGTTGTCAGTCACCCTGAGAGGAAGCTTTAAGAAGATTTGACAAATATTTTTCAGGAAAGACACAAAATTGTAACTGCCTTAAAACAAGGGGATGGGCTAGAAAATTTTTGCAGTCTTTCAGTCATATTTTTTTAAGTTAGAAATTACTTTCTCCTAACTACAGAGGCAAGGCTGAGTAGCTGACCTGGTAGTACTAATGTGGGTTAACAGGACTTTTTTGGTCTTGTTGCTATTTTATTTTCAATAAAGCTGTGCAAACATCTGAGGGTTTTTTTCTCTTTCCTTCTAAAGAGTCAGATCAACTAAAATATATCAGTCATGAGATAAACAAAATAGTTTATTTAACCTCTGCCCTAGAAGCTTTTCATTTCAGCTGAGAATTAAGAGGGTTTTAGTATAATGGATTTTTGAAATTACAGGCTATTTGGAACTAAAATACAAAGATTTGTATTTCTAAAAATGCAATCATGAAACCTTTCTGCTTTTGCTTCCATTATGTTCTCAAATTTTCAACACGAAGCATTCAAATTAAAAGAAAACAAGCTGTGAAATGTTTGGCAAATAAAGAGCTGTGTCAAAAATGTCTCTTGGATGTTGCCATACTCCAGTACTTAGCCCAAATGCTTTTCCACTCCCTCCTTCCTTACTACACATTTCGAATTCATGCATCCTGCTATCATGGATACATTAGTTACTATGCCAAACTCTGCCTCAGTTAAAAGTCTGGCAGGTGAACCTATTCACTGCAACAGCCCAGCTGGAAAAAGAGAAAGTGTTCACCAAAAAGCACTACTAGAAAGAGGCATGAAAAGGGTAACTGGCTGCTAGCTATGTGCTCAGTTTATTGGAAGAAGACTAAAACCCAGAAAACACTGGCTTTGTCTGAAACTGCAACAGCACAAGGTATCCAACGCAATCTTCAGCTATCCTTCTAAGGTGAAGTAGGAGTAAATTATTGTTTGCATTTTCAGGAGCAGAATTCTACACAAGCAGAGCAAGCCCCACTTAGCCACCCAAGTTGTCCATGCAACTGTTCTCTATGCAGGGTTGGCACGCATTTGTGTACCCCAAAAAATTCTTTAAATATATACACTGAATTTATTTCTTACATTATGATGTCAATATTATGAACTTATGGCCTGAGTAAAAAAGCATGAAAAAACCCCCAAATACATATACCAAGCGCTTGTCTTAATAATGATTCTGCATCCAAAGATCTAGCTTATGCTACCGATATTCAAGTAAACTTCAACACATACAGAGAAGTTTTGGCCATTATTGGTGATTTAGTTACAGTGTCTCCTGGTCTTTATCAGGTTGTGAACAACAGCACCTCTCTCTTTGCACTGTGATGGTGGTGAATGCTTTCTTTTAAACTAATTTCTAAGTGGTTTGATGTGGTTGTTCAAATAGCTGAAACAGCCAAGAGGAACTGGAGGGCAGAAAGATCTCAATTGACCTAGTTACAACTACACCATATGTTGGAGGTGGCACTATAACTATACCATAGGCCAGACTCATCTGTTGTGAACACCAGGAAACTGCTGACAGAGCCTTGAGAGCATGTGAGATACCACACGCCTGAGCACGCACAAGTTAAACTGCAATCCAACAAACACAATGATCGAGCGTGGGCTGAAAAGAAAACACAAGAAGGTGTGTGATAACCAGTGATATCCCACTTAATGTTTCTCCACAGAGTACTTTTTGCGAGTTGTGTCTTTCCTTAGACTAAAAGTATTTTGACTGAAAGTCTCTTTTACTGTCCAGCGCTGCACATGCCCTACAGAGCAGAGGCAGAGCCTAAGGATGCTGTTTCACCATCTGTTTAAACAGATGTAATTCCTCTTTGCTGCCTCAAAGGGACAGCTTTCCCTTGTGCAGACTGCACTGTTTCCTGCAATGCTTCCTCTCTCTTCTTGTACCAGCGTTATCATGAACAATAGCAAGAGTACCAGAAAGCAGTAAGACTACCCTTTTAGCAGAGCAGTGTCTTAGATCAGGTCGAAACAGCAATGTTTTACAATTTTCCCAAGGCTAAGGCAGGTAAAAATAACGTAATGCAATGCAATATAGTGTAAAATGATGTAAAACAGATAATGGAATTACTGAGAAATAAGTTTAGTTAGAACTTTGTTTAAAATGCATTTCAAATTAATGCAATCTATGTTATTTATCATTATATCTAATTGAAATAAAAGTCACATCTCTTAAGATTCCTTGTCATAGTAAAATGTTATGCTACCATAACTGGGATAGTATTTCATCTGTTTGAAAGACAATTATACTTGAAAATTGCATTATGGACATATATTTTACAGGCTGTAATACAAGTGTTACCTGAGCCTTAATTCAATATTTCCCTAACGAATGAATGAAGAAATCTATGGGATTAAATTCCTTCTGTCCAAGAAAACAGTTGAGAAAGTCAACCCTTCAACAATTGTAAAACGCTTTAAGTGTGTAAATCTATTTACATTTTTTGACTGTTTAGACTCAGTTACTTGCCATGTTAGAATTCATGGAAAAGTAGAGAGAATTTGTTTGCCCAATGGCTGCAGACAATAAAAAGCATCAACTTTAATCTAAAGCCCTTTTCACAAGCTTGGCAAGCCTATGGACAATGATAGTCTTCCTCTTTGACAGATGGATCCCATCAGCTCCCTGTAGACCAGGTTTCTCAAAGCAAGTCCTGTGGTCTAAGTAGCTGAACCCCCGACTGAGGCACGAATCCTGTAACCATTTGTTGATTTGCCAGATTTAGCTGGCCCTTTGAAACCTCTTTTCTCAATCTGAAGGTCTGATGAAAAAACTACCTGCGCTCCAGAGTCCCTTATCAATCAGGCTCCCAGGGCCCTGTTATCCTCCTCGATACCCCTCAGACTGCTCCTGGCTATATCACTGGTGCCCACGTGCAACAACAGCAGCTGGTAATGGTCAGCGGACTCTATGGGGCTTGGTAGTCTTTCAGTGGCAACCCTGATATGGGCCCCTGGTATGCGGCATCCCTCTCTAGAGAGTGTCAGGCTGGCAAATGGGTTCCTCTGTAACTCTCAGAAAAGAGTCTCCCACTTCTATAACCCATTGCCTTGTCTTTGTTGTGCTGGTTGTTAACCAGGGAGCAAATTAGGCTGCTTTACGTGGCTCCAGTGTCTCTCCTGATGTGATGGGTCTTTCCCCATCAGTCTGCAGAGTGGTGAAGTGGTTCTGCAAGGGAACCTCAGGTTTTGGGGGAAGCTTCTTCTTCCTGCTGGTCTGTGCTATTGCAAGCTTCCATTCCTCTGCAGTATTTCCCCCCTCCCTTCTGTGTGTGCCAGTTGGGGAGTTTTGGGTTATTTGGCTAAGGGCTGTTGGTCGACTGCAGACTCCGCTTGGAACCTGCTATCTAACTCCTTCTCAGCCTCCCTGATATTACGTAGCCTTCTCATCACCTCCTGCTGCGCAGCCACCTGCTGTACGAAGTCCTTCACCTGGGCACGCCTTTTGCAGGTAGCTCTGCAACCTGCCCCAGGAGAAAGGTCTGGGCACTTCCTACAGTCTGAGGTCTGCACGCCAGCCTCTCCCTTCGGCAGCTCCACATGCATGAAGGCACCAGCCACTGCTGGAGTAGATGGTGCAGATCACCCAGCCAGATGTCTAGCCTTTGGCCTCGGACGAGTGCCCACTATTCTGCATTCAGGGCCAGGTAGGATGAGTGCCCTTGACCTGTGCAGATGATCACTGGATGGTGCCTGGATGGTGGGTTGTGTGCACTTCAAATCTATGATCTTAAGGATGGATCTAAAGAAATTCAAGGGTTGTTTTCAAACATTTTCCCAGCCACCGACTGAGAAGTTACATTTGCCACTGCATTTTCACGAAGTATTTATAGAATCAGGACAACTGAGGCTCTTTGCAGGAGTCTTGGAAAGTCCCATCTTTAAGTTCCTGGCTTTACAGCACTTTATTTAAAGTGTTTCCTTCTAATACTACAGCAATCTGAACAAAGCATATTGGAACTATTTTTGTACTAATTTTAAAGAAGGCAGTATTATCATAGAAATAAATGCAAGCAAGCGCAGCATAAATTTTATCTGCTGAAATTTTATTCAGTACTGAGCCTGATATATTAAATATACATTTAGGTAACATGAATAACTGCTTCATCTTAAATAAGAGAAGACTTCTCCTTAATCCATGTTCATGCTGCCATCTGAGCAATTATAAAAAGAAACATATATTAAAAGTTCTAAACGAGTGATAAATTACTGAAATCTGTAATACAACCATACCTATGCTCCAAGTCAAAATTCAGTTATTTTTAAAATTAATATATTCCTATTTTATTTTTTAAAAAAATCAACAGAAGCATTTATTTTGTTATTGTCTTAAAACCCCTAGATGTTTCACTTTAATTTTTACTTGATAATTATAGTACAGAGAGATCACTCATCTCAGCTTAGTGTTCAGGCTTTACATGTATGCTAATGCTTTTGATAGGCATTTGCATCATCAAAAGCAAAAAGTCACATATGCGTGCTCTTGTGTTTCCTTAAAAACTATCCTTGTTTTAAAAGCTAACTACTGCTATGACATATATATCAATTATGCACATTAAGTATATAAAAAGTGTCCAAAGAGATAAGAAAAAAATTTTGTCTGACAAAAAATAGTCCAATAGTTAAAAAAAAAAATTTCACATGAAGTCTGGTTACAATTTTTACCACTCAAAATGAAATAGTCTAGAGTTTGCAAAAACACAAAGTAAGTGTAGCAAAGAGAAGCATAATATAGAGAAAGGATTGTTTTGTAAATGCATGATATGTAGTATTTTCAGAGAGATTCTTATAAAAATAAGACAAAATTATATAAAGTTAATTATTAATTACAACCAAACCTAAAAGTTTTAGTTATAGTGGAGAAAGCACTAACATGCTTATTTAATTAAATATTCTTCTAAATATATAATCCTTGCAGAATACGCAGGACAATACGACATATCTAAATTTAGCTATGTAACTACATCAAGGTTTTGAAATATTTTGCATCTAACTTTGATAGACCTAATATATCAAATATCAAAGTTGTTTGAATTACTTCGCATGATAAATGGACTTTTTATAGGATATGAATTTCTCTTACCATGTATTATTAATGTAAATGCTACTGTGATTGGTACAACACCTCACAGAAGGTTCTAATGCCCTTTACTGACCTGCTGGTCAAGACCTGACAGCTGCAAATCTTTCTGGGATGCTCTACCTGAAGCACAGGATCAGAAAAAGACAAATGGGCAGCAGCTGTTTTTAAGAAGTCTGGTGAGGGTTAGAGCAAATGCGGATGGTGGAAACTAAGCATTAACCATCTGTTTATTGTAGGTCTCACCTCAGGTTGTTAGATGGGGCAGCCGCCAAATAAATGACTTTTTCTGGGGGAAAAGCCTCTGCAACTTTAGGTTATGTGTAGTCACTAGTGTTCAAAACTGAAACACATCAGTCGTGGGACACTTGGAAGTTCGTTCAAACAAAATCAAGTAAATCTGCACTGATGCACTCAATCAACGGCAATAAACTTCTCTTTGTGTGTGAAAGCTCAAGGTGAATCTACCTCTGAAATTGCTGTTGTATCTCCCCAGCACATGACTACATCTGAAAGGACTGAGTGATTTGCAAAGTATTTTGACTAAGATAAAGTAACTACCTTATGGGCTATTAGCCCATAGCAGTAACTAGAGTGTGAATATAGAAGGAGAAGAAATCAAAGTGACTAATACCTTTTATTTGTATATGTGTCAGAAGTATTTCCAGCCCTGTGTATCTTCCTGCAATTGGACATGGCTTTAAATAGCATTCTTTCTGTATTGCCAGACTGTACTTTGCATGTATCCCGGCCAGCTTCTATTTGTTAAACAGCTCCCCCCGCTGAGGCTCTCACTTACCAGCAGAAATGGTTTCTAGCTGGGTCAGAGATCTCAAAGTCAGCCAGGCACACATTCAGGCCTGAGCCTTGTAAGGACTTTCTCCCTTTAAACACTTTAAAGCCAAGCCCTATGAAATATCTTTTGCTAATCTACCCTAATAAGTACAGGACAACAAGCAATTTAAGAAAGTTTGGGGTTTTTTTATTCAAATATTCTAGAAATGCATAAATACTTAAACAAGGACTTTTTGCTGCAGCAATGCCATTTGCCTTAAGCACCAATCAAATGAAAAAAGAGGCTTTATTTTAAATTCATCTTGAAGGTGGCTACAAACAGAGCTGAAACATGTCCTGCTGAAGAGAAAGGAAAGATTGCTTTTCTTGTTTGAAAGAAGCAAGGCTAAGAAGTGTAAGAGTGACCAGCTCCTCTAGGAAAAAGAACAGGGATGAATGCTTCATTCTCTCAGAGTTTCACATTCACGTTAAAACCAATAAAACAGTGACTAATAGTGCAAAGAAATCTGATAGAAAAAATTTCTCGCATGTCTACGTACTACTGCACACTCTGCTCATATAAAATGGAGTGTACAGGAACAAGAGTGAGCTATGGCAAAAAAACCTAACCTGGAATAAAATACTGCCTCAGTGTGTATCCACACCAATTACTGAAGCCCTGTGCAGGGATCCATGGCTCACAAAGCAATTCCATTTGTTCTGAAGCTGGAAGCAATATAACTATACCTGTGAAGCATCAAGCTCACACTAAAAGACCTCTCTCTGCCCTCACAAAATGAGAATATTTTGTCAGACTTTCAGTAGTCATGGTGTATGTCTCAGTTTTATTACTGAGGTGGAGAGATGTGTGAAAGGAATGATCCTTTACCAAAGGGCAGAAAAAAATCGTCCATTTGCATCTCAGTGTTTAATCTGGACTTGACAGGCTCTTCCACATTGAAAAGAAACACAGTGGAGGAAATTATTTTCACTAAGGTAATAGGAAACTTCAGTCCCTGAACAGTAACTTGTAACAATGAATGGTTCTAGGTGACTGATAAATGGTACTTTATTTTCGTAGAAAATCAATTTTACTACTTTGTCTTACTCTATCTCACTTCTGATTGATAAACTTCTCATAAAAGATCTGGTTCTTATTTCAAATCAGCAAAGTTCTTGACAACTGTTTCACAAATGAAAGAGGGGCTTGTTCACATGAAGAACTAGGAGTATTAAAGAACTTACTTTACTGAAAAACAACAGCAAAAATTAACTTACTGTTTGGATATTTATACCTGATAAGAGTCTTCATCATTTCTATATTTAGCAATAGGCCTACACTTACATAAATGAGTTATCGAGGCAGGTTTTAGGTGTCTTACGCACCTGCTCTTTTTGTCCTGCTCCCTATTTGTCCAGACTGGAAAATGACTGCATTGTAACCAGGACTGCTCCTTGATCAGGAGCAGAGACATTCACGTGCACAAAGGAAGCAGCTGTGATGCTCATTATGAACCCTGAGTTTGGATGGATGTTTATGTCCCACAGTCCAGATTCATCCACAGTGATCAAAAACATCCATGACTTTACCACATATGCCAAGCTACCAAACCCTGGCAGTGAATCCTAAAAACTTAGTGCTGCTGGCCCTCTACTTTTCAGTACATTTATTGTGATGCAGAGATTAAAGTCTCGTCAACTTTCTGATAAGCACAGTAGAAGATCTGAGACTCACAGTTTTTTTATTTCTGTATTAAAAAAAATATTTTTGCACATGTAAAACAGAGGCCTATATGAAAACAGTTTTTCTCACAGTTGTCAATTTCTATTACAAAGTGTTACTAAATTTTAGCTGTTTTTTTAAAATCATCTAAGTAAATTTATGCATGAAGACAACGACTGCCTCTTTTTTTTTCTGTGAATGACAGGCACAGTTTGGATTATTCTGGAAGTGTGCTTCATACACGGTTACTCTTGCCTTATATTCTTCCCAAGGCATGAGTTTTTGGCCACTGTCGGAGACTGAGTAGACGTTTAGACTATATAGTACAGCTGTTCCTTTGTTCATTTTTAAAAACAGAGCTAGAAAACAAATTCTGCATAAATTTCTCTTTGATTTTTGTTGTCGTTGAGAGCAAATGTTTAGGATTCATCACATTTTTAGCTATGTAAGTATTTTTTTTCTGAAGAGAGGAATTTAACACATTCTCCAATATTGTGTAGATATAGTGCTGACTCCTCCATGAAAACTGCAGTGCCAGAACCACTGTTGAGGGAACAGTAACAACTTTCCTCTCAGTAGTATCAAAATAGCACTGGTTTTGTGCTGCTGCAGATTTCAACATAGCCGGGAAATAAAAAATAATATTGTTTAGATCAGCATAAAATTCAGTCTTCAGTATGCAGCCAGCTGTACATAAAAATGAGGAGAAATACAAGCAAAACTGAGATTTCACTTGAATCAGGTCTTTAGCAACCACACAAGCACGTGTAGCTTGAAGTAGTGTTGACAGACATCTTTCTCTCAGGACAATTTGCATTTGTCCAGACCCTTTCTAGCAAAAGGCAGGGTGTCTAAAATCAGACATATTGACACAAAGTTTCTATACTGACTGGTTTTAAAGAAAAGAACATATAACTCCCTACCAGCAGAGTTATATCAATTAATTAGTAAACTATTTATTGCAAAAACAATCCACTATTGCTTTTAGGATCATAGCATTATTTAGGTTGGAAAAGACCATTGAGTCCAATATAAACTTAATATTGCCAAGTTCACCACTAAACCACGTCCCTAAGCACCATGTCGACATGTCTTTTAAATACCTCCAAGGATGGGGACTCAATTACTTTCCTGGGCAGTCTAAGCCTTTGAGTAATTGTACACATCATGAGGAAGACACCATTTCAGTAGTTACTTTCAGCTGGGGTAAATGCATGATATTAGTGGCTATTTATCCAGAAAAGCAAACAAACAGTCAGCTCAATTTGCAAGCAGAATTAAAACACAGTGAACTTCAGGCATAAATCTTTTTCTTAAATTCTGTAAGCATGATTCCAATGTCATTTGTATTTACTCGATATTTGGTTTTGCATTTTTTCCTAGTTCATAGTTTGATGTGTCTGGCAAATTTATATTTTGACTACATTTTGACTACAGATTTTAAACATTATTTTACCAAAGACTGCTGTAACATTTAGCTTAGTTGTGCTCCATTGCACAACTTGTTCACACAGAGTGGTTGTGATCTTCACTCAGTCATACTCCATGCCTAATGCTATGTTGCCATCTGTTGACCAGTTTAACAGTTGTAACACTAAGACAAATTGTTCAAGAACACAAAAAATATCTGGAAGATTTTATAAGTTTAAATCTCAATTTTGTATTTACCTCTTTTTCCCTATCTAGGGAAGTTATTTAAAAATCTTAACACTGATCCCTAACATTTATCAATTTAAAGAAAAAAAATACTAGGACTTCAAAGATCTTCAAAGGCTACTTAAGAAGACTGTCTAAAGGCTAAAATAAATTGGAAATACTTTGGGAACCGAATTTTAAGAGAAATATACTGCATGGACAGAATTGCCTATCTTTCTATAACGTTACATTTTTCAGTTTCAAAAGGTGCCCAAAGGGATCAGGATAATATTGCTGCAGAAAAAAATGAAAACAGAAAGGGGTCAAAGTGTTTACTATGTGATTCATTATTCATAATTTTTTTGGACCACTTTAAACAAGTACAGGCAAAATAGTAGCATGTTTGCATAGGATAGTATTTCAGCTGGATTTAAAAGGGTGCAAGAGGTACTTTTACCAGGATGTGTAGTACCAGCTCAGGCAAGAAATTCTTCATGCCTGTTTCACTCAGCATCTGAAACGTCTATTTACCTCTAAATGACAGCATGTATAGAATAGCGTATGCATTACATTCTTTTTTTTGGCCTCAAAAGAGATTTGTAGGATTAATTTCAGAAATACCGGAAAGGCTTAAAATATTCTGATCATGAGTACCATGCATAGAAAGGGATTGGTTTTATACAAGCTGATTAGAATAAAGCAAGTTTAAAATAAAACCTTTTAAAGAATTTATACATGGAAGTCTACTTCCAAAAAACATGAAAAAACCAACTTTGATGTGGGGTTTTTTTAATACACAAAAATAAGTATGGATTGGTTCTATTAATACAAATGAGAATGCTTTATATTTATATAGCAATATACAAACTAAATAGTGGCTTAACCATTGCACTGTGGTGCTAACTTCAAGAACTTAAATGGAATAAGAATTTCATGCAGTTTCTGTTCAGCAACTCACCTTTGAATCATCCAGTTCCAGCTTTTTCAGAGACTTTCTGACATAGTCTATGAAGGAGGATGATTTGGAGAAAGTTTTTCCAACATGTCCATCACTGCGAATACAGAGATCCATGCTTTCATAATTCCAACATTAGAAATATACATTTTTAATTGAATATTTAATCCAGGGGAAACAAATCAGTTGGACAACTACTACTGCCAAGTTAGTAACAATTATCCATTTCCTCCCTTTTAGTTGAAACAAAACAAGCTACCTAATACTTGAAGGCATTTCTAGACACAGTAACTCTACAATTGTACTATGGTTATAGTATGGTTATAATATTACCTAAAAATGTGAGAGCTGAAGGTTTCTTTTCAATTTACCCCTAATATTTTTATTTCCCTGACAGATGTTTCCTTCTGTATTTCTATAATACTTCCATAATTTACTATAATGTTACTGTAATTTATTTACCATCAATCACTGGACTGAGCAAACGCCAAGTTGGAGCAAAATTTTACTTTTGCTTGTTACCTTGTGTTTTTATCCTTACAATTTTTATTTCACTAAGTCATGCCAAAATTTTCTCCTGTTTACAACCCAATGGCCTACTTTTGAAGCCAAAAATATGAATTGTTTCAGAAAACATGTTACAATAATGCAGAGAAAACTTAAAAAACATATAGGAAGACTGAATCCTAGCAGGTCACTTACATTTGTTCTGTTCTCTGTGTTTAAAATATCTTAGAGAAACAACATGCGAAGATTTTGTTAGTCTGAATTTACTTTCTTGATGGCATCTTAACATACTTCCTCTTCCAGCTGTGTAGTGTAGGAGTTAAAATTTCAGCTACAGAATTTTCAGGTACTGAATTACTTAAAATACCTTCTGAAAGCTAAGCTGTCTGGTTCTACATTTAACAAAAGATTTGGGTGCACCCACATTAGACCAGGTGTACATTTCTGAAGTGTACTTGAATACGGTGTTTTGACCAAATTAAATAGGAAGGTGTGCTTCTGGATGTGATCCAAGTGTGCACAGATATACATCCCACAGAACCTGATAAGATCTAATCCAACCTCAAGTGCAGAAAAGGGTATAGTGCAGATGTCGGATCCTCAGCATCAGCTCTCCAAATCCCATCCTACAAGGGTGTATTACTTGCTCATATAGGCATAGCCAAGAATTAGCTCTCTGAAGCCGTGGTGGCCATTGGGCTTTCAGGAGTTTTTCTCAGGGCAAATGGAAATGTCTTTTTTAATTCTGCAGTATTAAAGCTGCCAGGATCTCTGCATAACAGGTTAGCCCAGGCCTGGGTTGACTTTTTATTGAATTCACTGTTGGCTCTCTGCCAAAGACATGTTTTCCCCATGTATCCAGTACCAAAAAGGACATTTGCTAGCTATGGGTAAAGGAAGGGAAATACATTTGTGATGTGGATACAAAACGAACAAATGTATCCTGCATTTTATACCAATATGTATATATAGTCTGGTAAGACTGATTCTTACAGCCTTCTTTCTAAGAAATACTTTCTTTACAGAACAGAGGTAGAAGAGAATCATATCTTTCGTTCATATTCTGAGTATTCAGATCTTCGTACCTTTTGGTGACTTCATAAATTTCTTCTATAATAACCTGAAGAACAGCTCGATAAAACAATGATTCTGTAGGCAGCTGCAAAAAAATTTACAACAGCAAGGATTTAAAACTGGCACTGAAATTAAGATTAGAGTAACAAAAACTGTATTTGCTTCCTTAAATACTTACTGGCTGGGATTCTTTACAACCAGTCATAACAGGTTTAAGATCACAACTTACTAATGTTCTTGCACTCAGTTACAATTACATTTTTGGGTCAGATTCTAGCATAATCATGAATGCCAAAAAAAAAAAAACCCAAACCAACCTGGAAGTAAAAGTTCAAAGGTTGGCAGAGGGAAAAATAACATAGGAAAAACATACTGATCATCATCCAAATTCTACTATACAAAATAAACATAATAATTTACATAAACTGTTTTAAAGACAAAACTCCCTAGCTGAATCATCATACCCTGTAGTCTGAACCATGCAGAAAGAGCTACGTTCATATAAACAGAATACACTGAAAACTTCATATCTTTATGTATGAAAGATCTGTTTGTATAAAAAATAGTTAATGCTTGCCAAGTAAAATTCACAGCAAAATCCATTTACAGTAAAAAACGACTGGGGTCAGCGGGTTTACATATGGAAAGAAGAGGTCTCTCAGCCTTGCATTTTAAATATTTGCACAGTTGGTGTCCACCATCCCTGAAAGGATTCTTGAAATTCTTGGATAACAAGAATTCAAAGTATTCACAGGATAAAAAACATATAGTGATTAAAAATGAGAATGTGCTGTTTCTAACAGGTTGAAGCTTTTGTCATAGAAATTTCTATTTTTACTGTAGTTGATAAGACACTGGGATAGAATGATCCAAACCAGCGATATCAGAAGGACATTTTTGCTCTATTTATGTATTAGCTGAAAGATAGTGAAAGAAGTTAAGATGGGTAGTTTAATTTTTTAATTTTTTAAAATTAAACTTAAATACTTAAAATTTAAGCTATGCTTTTTTCCAGACTCTTAATTGTCAAAATTAAGAGTATAATCACAGCAATAAAAATGTGATTTCATGATGACACATGCTATCTATCAGGATCTGATATACTGTGTGGTTGTATTTTAGATTCCAGAAATACATGAATTAAATAAAACAGTCATGGACTAAGAACATTCAAGAGGGAAAAACACATTTTATCTTAGAATGATTAAAGTAAACAATGTTACTTACCATTTGGCCAACTGCAACTCGCTCCAAAGCCTTTAAGAGCAAAGGAATGAAATTGCTGGTATGTTTATTCTTTATCAGAACATTTTATTAACACATTGTATAACACTCAGAGAAGGTGATATTTTAAAACATTAATAGTGTGACATAACATGAGCTTGCACACTTTAAAGTGTTAATACCTTTAGGGACTTACAATCAGCTCACTCTTGTTATTTTGGTTTCTTTATAGGAGAAGAAATGATAACCAACTGTCAGGAAATACATGCATGCAAAATTTGTTTGGTTTTCTTAGTATTGTAAAAGAATTTCAGAGGATTACTTTCTGTGAAAGTGCTAAAATGAAATGCATTTTTCTTGAGTCTGTTCCTACCAAAATACAAATAAATCACTTCGCATATTAACCTATTTTAAAATATTAGTTTAATGTACAATATCTTTAAGTATTTTCAGTCACTAGTATTCACATAAATTGAACTCCCATATGTAAAGTTTAATAAATCAAAAACTTCAGCGGGACTGCAGTCCCTGTAGTGAATCACTGTAGTGAATTCACTGTAGTGAATCTTTCACTAGATTATTCATACTATAAATGCTGATGCAGGTGTGAGGATACTTGATTTTTATGATCCATAGTGACAAAGAATAACAAATAATTAGAAGCGTAGAATATTTTTCCACAATTGAAAAGATTCCATGCTTATAAAAATTTCAATTGAGTATTAAATAAAGATCATAGTAGAAATGAAGACAAAAAATAAGTAAATTATCTGACAATACCAAAATTAGACAGCAAACTAAAACCCCTTTCACCACTTACGGGTCACCGTCACTTTTAGTACCCATGCTCCACTACAGCAAATAAGACTGCTTGTCTCTGAAACATCCTTTTCTCCTTCTCCTAGTTTTAGAACTGATCTTGTCTTTCAGACTGTTCTTCAAACACAGTCCAAGTGGTTGCAGTTCCTCCATTCATGGCTTTTGGCAACTATCAGGTTTGACTTTTTACATATAAGCCATAGATTTCACACCAGCATGTATCTGCTTCTGCTTAGAAGACAGATGTAGGTTCTAACACCTGTGGTTAAGGATCTGAAATGAAAACTCTCATCCAGAACCCTTGGCCTTTGGCATTTTAACCAATTTGAATGACATGTAATAATGAATATCAGCAATAATTCTGAGTGTCATTGCTTATCAGAATCAATTTCTCCTAGACAGCCATTGGTCCTGGGAAGATGGGTGGCTAGCTGCACTGCACTGTCTCCCTTGTACCTTCTAGAAGGTAAGGAAAATTGTAGTCATGAAAAGTGCATAGAGAGAATGAGAAATGTAATAACAGTAGGAATACCTAGTGACGCAGGAGACCTCTTTGCCTTTTGTGAACGTTTAAGTAAAAAAAGGTTTTAACTGCCAAATTTCTGTTTTCTGTGAAATCTAAATAGATACATATGACATGATCAGTACTGTCTCTTGAGGGTCATTTGCTTACAAAATTTATCTTCCTACCATTGTTGAAAAATGGCCTGAAGTTTTCCTTTCCAAAAGAAACAGAATGGGAATGGAAATAGCTAATGTGTCAGCTGAGGAAGAATTGTTATGGTATGACATTGACAAGAAAAAGAGAAAAGGCAAAACCCTTTTAGAAAGCACTTTTTGTGATAAGTTTTACAGCAACATCTCTAAAAGGCACATATTTTTTCCTGTATCTAGCCAAGAGTAACACATTGAAGCTTTATGAGTACTAAACAACTGTCCTCCTATCCTTTCTGTTGACAGCATTTAATTACCATATTAGTTCAAGTTTAGATAGCTTTGATATGTTAGCCTATACTGACTCTTTAGTCCACACTGTTCTCCGTAACAGAGGTACAGAGCTAGCAGAGGAAGCTAGCCAGAACCTGATGTCATTCATCTTGATACCAGAAATTAAAAATTAATAGAGGAAAGAAAGAGTGGTCTTCTAAATTGAGACAGTGGTTGAAATTTTCAGTACATATCTGTTTTTTTCAAATTAGACAACAGTTAACCAGTCATTCTGTCTTGACAGTGCTAGGTTTTCAAAAGCACTTCAATCTCTTGGTGCAATGCTAAAAAGATGTTTCCAGTCTCTTAAGTCACATGGATTTTTGGAACAGGCAAGTTTGTTTAGGTTTTAAACAGTCAGAACATTCAATATTATGAGTCATGAAGGCGTTGGGGGAGTTAACTGATTGCAGTCCTTCTACAATTACCTTGTCCCCCTCTAAATCCTTGGCCAGGAAGTATTACCCTGAGGGGTTACCTTGTTTAGGTTTCAACAAAGGTTTGGCCTTTCTGTCCACTGTTAAAATACATTTCTGTCAATACTCATTCTTTTATGCCTTTCACAAGTATAAAATATATAAAGCTGTAAGGTCAATACTATTTTTTTTAGATATAATTCATCATGCTTACAGCATTAATGATGTTACTCTACAGAGTCTTGGATTAAAGTCATGGCTCTAGGATTAGAAGCCAAAAACAATGAATCCCATAACATCTGGATAAAGCTCTCAGTAGGAAAAAGAAAAGAAGAGAAATCATACCAAGCATGCTGACATTCTAGCATTGCGACCGCAGTACCAGCCCTTGTCCTTCAAGTATTGACACATTGGAAATCCCCACACTTCCTCTGGGCAATCTGTAAAATGGAAGAAAAAAAAAATAGGCACAGCTTTCATGGCTATTTTTCTCTAACTTACAGAATACACAATGTATTGAGCAACATGAACAGTAGATAATGGTAGCAGAAATGCTAAACTGTTGTAGTCCAAAAACCAAAAAATGTGGTAGTGTAATAAAAAACCTATTTTCCCCATAACAGATGTTTTTGATTTATGCTGAATTTCTGATAAATTCACATTTTCCAAAACAATTTTAAGTGAGTGTGTTTTATGAAAAACTGCTGAAAAAGCATTTCAAGGGACAAGAGAAGAGTTTGCAAATACTCATGGCACCCTATGCCAGGGCATGAGTCACAAGATGTAAGCCAGGCAGTCACTAAATGTAGCAGAACATCGGTATCGCTTCTGATTGGGTTCTTCTTCTATCATAAGCATCTTTTAAACATCACACAGAACAATGTGTACTTGTTTATCTCAGTTCTGAAGGCCTACACTTTGCTGCAAGGCAGAATGTTTGTTTTACAGCAAAGAGCAGCTGCAAAGGCTCTTGCTGTTTCTTCAAAACATGGAGAAGCATTTGCATCACAATCCGTGCTTGGTTTGTTTCAGTATAGTTAATATTTGAAATAACAACACAATTCTTCATGTTTAACACTCATGCAAATATGGGAAAACTAAACTATAGAGGTTACTTTATAGATGCTCATAATACCCAGTTTTAAATGCATACTCACTCTACAGTGTTTTGGATTTTCATTAGTGCATTTGTCAGTTGATTTTTTTGGACAATGAATAAGAATTACTACTTTCTGTTTAAAAAAACCCAAACCAAACAACAAATTGGCTGGAATCCTGGCTTTTTAGCATAGAAAGATGACTCAGGCATATTTAAAGATAAATCAATGTAACAGCGTTAAAAAAAAGATAGCAGAAACATGGCTCTTTAAATTTACCAAAAGTCTGTGATTCAAACACAAAAGTAGAATACATTTTCTGAAAGTTAAGCATAGAAAAAAGGCAAATAGGAAACTATAAAGTATATGACCCTTCTTCATACAGCAAAAGCCATTGGTTTTCTAGCAATAGTTATCAATCTTTGCTGATCTCCATAGAGCAGTAGCAAGCAGGTAACATTCTGCAGGCAACCTCACACTTTGCTCTCTCTTTAGCCCTGAGAAGTATCAAAGGCTTTTAGGGAATGACCACTGGTTTGAGGACCACAATTTAGGAAAGTGAGGTTTGTTCTGCATAATTACTATAAGGAGAAAGCAAGTCTTTCTAGACAGAAAGATGAAATTTGACAAAGCAGATTGCAACAGATTTGAGCACTAGGAATGTACTAAGAATGTGCAAGTGCCTCATGACAAGCTATAAAACATTAATTAACTTCAAGTCTAATTTCTGAGTGCATGGAATAAAACTGAGTACTTCACTGCAGGGATGGTAATAAAAACTTATTAAATGTATTTTTTGCAAAGGAAATGATGACTGCCATGGTTCCTATTGTATGATTCACACTAGTAAGTCTTTCTAATACATATGTTAATATATTTCAAAATAAAAATCTGCAAACTGAGTTAGAAAGATGAAATCATTGATCTTTCCAATAGATCCTGTTCTCCAGGCAAACTAACTATCCATGCAAGTTAAAGTTGCTACCTGCTGAGCGACAATCTCAATATTAGTGCACTGTACTCATGCATAATTCTGAAGAATCTGGCATCTTTGAAAAAGATATTCAGGTAAAGCACCAGCTTCATTCAAATTATTGAAACTGTAAAGTAGGAGAAAAAGAGAGGGAAACTAATGTTCTAACTTAGAGTATTTGTGTATACCCAAAGTTGACCACATATCTACAATACTGCCTTGAGTTCTACTTATTTTTCTATATACAGTCCACTCTCAAGCACATTGCCAATTAAAAGAATAAATTGTAGGATGAATATATTGCTATGAAGTTCATATATTTATCAGGTACTTTTAAAAAAACCTGGTAATTCTGCAACTATTTTCAGATATACTTAATATTATATAGCTCACTAATTACCATACTGTGGTCCTATCTGACAATACAGCAGCTTTTCTAAACTGTACAAACCAAAAAACATTCACGTAGCTTTTCAAGTGTAACTACTCTATGGAAGATTTCACAGCAAACTGTTCAAGTGTTCAACAGTACATGAAGCAATCATGATATAATTCAATATAGAGGAGCCAACCAGACAAAATTCTCCTTTTCCTAAAAAGTTAACAAAATGGGAAATTTGAGGTAGTCATTTCATGAGCTGAACTGAAGCTATGCTAGGGTATAAACCTAGAACCTATTAGTTAAAAATCTATGACTTTATCTCTAAGCTAATCTCTTAAAAAGAATAGATCACACATTTATTCAAACAAACTGCTGCAACTACAAAAAAAAATTTGCAAAAAAGGCAATTCTGTTATGTTCTAGGTCTACATCTATAAAACAAAATATAATTCTAACGTGAATCACTCACAGAGGAAGAGAACATATGGAACATGATAGATTTAAAACAGCATCATGAACAACATGAGAAGTCATATCCTAGTTCACCTTTGTAGAAAAGGGTGGTTCACTGGAAAACTACATAGATAAAACACGGATTAAGGCAGCTTGAAGATATTTGTTGCCATTGTTCACTGTCCCCATAAATTGGATACATCTGGTAGAAGTGATAAAACATACTCATCAAAATCACTCTAGTTACGCATAGTGGGGTAAGACAAAGCACAGAAACATATAATGCTGAATAAATGCTGAATAAAACAGAAAAGAACAATTCCAGCCATCAGCTAGAGAACAAATTCCTATTATTTCCCTCTGACTGAGTTTGGCAACATTCATAGTTTCATGGAAGAGTTGTCTAAATGAATATATTTAAATAAACTAAATCTGTCCTTACCATTCTTTTTTTGATAGTAAAGAACCAGTAGCCATAATGTTTTCTCACCTAGAAAGGGTTTTTAGTTTGAATTTTCTTAATTTTCACCAACTTTTTACAATTCTTTTCATCACTTTTGAAAATCAAAGGAACTTTATGGATCTTAAAGCATAGGTGGGATAATCCTTTTAAACATTCATGTTCTTTAAGCAACCCCCAATGGACTGACAAATGTGTCTCATAACTAACCCTTCAGCAGATGATTTCTCACACTCTTCTAACAGGCAGAAACTTTATATGTTTTGAAGAGAATATACTATCTGGAAAAAACGTTGGTTTACTAAACACTTGAAATCCTGTGGAGGAGATCAACACTTTGGAAAACAAGTGCAAATACATCCAGATGCCATCCACAACTGAAAAATATTCATAGAATTTTTCACTGGCAAATGAGAATACAAAGCCTCAGATTTATATTGATAACATATTTTAAATTTGACTAAAGAAAAGTCTCATACTTTATCATCAACTGAACAAGACTATATTTTCTATAAAGTATGTCCAATTCCCTTTCCACTTCTGGGAACCCAATACTACTATTGCTTTCTAATACTGTGTCAGAATGAAGTTCTTATTTCTTAACTTAGTCCTGAAAGTCATAGGTTATTTCCTCACCTCTAATTATTTAAATATTTTTGTAAGACTTTCAGTAAATTGCTTTTAAATTTTGTAGAGGAACTGGACTTCCATTTTGTGTATTTTGTTGTAATACTGCAAGAGTAGCAGAATACACCATTTGAAGCACCTTTACTATTTTGAACTTTGTTTATAATGGATTTTCTCCCTTTGTATTCAACTTCCAAATGAAAAAGATGGCAATACGTATGGATGTCTGGCACACTGAAAACTTTATACTGTGTAATAAAAAAGTATAAGTCACAACAAATATATTTATAATTAGATCAACTTGAACTTCCCTCATCATGACTGAATTCCATCTACATACAAAGAAAAGCTTCAGGCGAGCCTTATTTTTGTGACAATCCTATTCAAAGATCCAGATTCTTACTATCTCAGCTGCATTTCAAACAGATTTTTCAAAAGAGTTGTTTAACTAACAAAACAAGTAAGTGTAGCTAGGAAACAGGATTTCCAAAATATGGAACACTGAATGTTTTCTATTTATGTTTCCTTTTTTGGTAGTTATAGAAAAATATCTGGCAGTAGAAGTAAGATGAAAGAATTTCACTGGATAATCCTTATGCATGTGGCACAGAGGCTTCCAAGAAAGTTCAAGAGAATGCAACAAGCATCTCCACTGTCTTTAATATTAGACCTTCACAGTTCTACAACTCTAAGGAAGACACTACAGTTTCTAGTGTGTGAATACTTAAAATTCACTTTGCACAGTTTATGGCACTTTATAGTTTCTATGAAATGACAGGACCAACAAGTTTTACTGTTACTAGTCAAATAACTTAACTAGGTTCCAGGTGGTCTTGCAGTTTCATGTTTATCTTCCTTTGCTAACATTTCATGAAAACGTATTTGCATTTACGTTTCTCATCTTCATACTTTCTTGCAATTTCCAACTGTTCCATATTCCTGTTCCAAATATAATAACTAATTTGCTATGTTTTCCGCTTTACCTTCTGGAACAGATAGTTTTATTGAGATAATGTATTGAACACTGTGCTAAACTCATCCTGGTTGAAACAACTGAAATTTTGTCAAGAAACAATGCCTACCCCAATTGGTAATGGATAATTTATGAAAAAAATAAAAAAAAAGAAAGAAGGTTTTGTTTCACTTTTGTGGTACAGTATATGTAATATATATAACATATTCATATAACATATTTGAAATTATTCATCTGCTCTTTAAAAACAAAGTAACACATGCAAGTTAGGAAAAATGGGAAAGTACTATAAAATAGAGGATTCTGATTTTCTTGAAATGAACTTTGTCTTTCTATTCTATTTTTAAGATTTTAAGATTTTCTAGTATATACATAAAGACAACAGAGAATATTTATTTTCCAGTAATGAAGTTCATCAGATTGTAAGTAGGATGTGGCAAAGAGAAGGCAGAAATATGCTTTCAGTGCACAGGCTGATTACTCTACTCGTATCTTAAGAAACCATATTCTCTTTATTGCATTCCTAAACTTTATCTTACTTAGGCAATTTATTATTGAAATGTTATGAAACATCAGACTTTTGAAGTGTTTCACCATGAGAACATAACTTCAAGAGGAAGAGAGCTTGTTCTAATTTAGTACAGTTATGCTGACTGTAGACCCACTGGTAGTGCTCTACGAAACCATTCACATGACATATTTCAGTGACATATTCCTTACTCTTCCTTTAAAAACTACCATTAAGATTGAAAACAGCTTCTGTATTGAACTTCACCTATCATTTTGCCATTTATTTAATTAAGAAATGTATTAATGATTTGAAGTGATTTATCTTTGCAGTATAAACTTGTCAGTTCTAAATGCTTAAATGTATCTTTGCCTCTTACCACTTAAAAACTATGTTGGATAAAACCACCTATGTCTACATTTATTTATGAAGTGTGGTCAATATCAGTCCATGCAAAATATTGCACATAACAGTGTAATGTAAAAGTGTTCCTAAGAGAACTGCAGCTTACTGTTTTGGTTTGGGTTTTTTTTATCACAAGAGTCATATCTCCTACCCATTTGCTATTATTTTGATATTAACATCTAATTCAGCTGATTCCTTCCTGATGTTTTAGTGCCTCATCTATGTTCATCCTCACAGTCTGTATCCATAATTTCCAAATTCCACTACAGTTATGAAGCACAATTCCCCAATTTGCCTCTGTACTTTGGTGTATGATTTAGGTATTATATTTTTGATGGTACTTTTCAATGATTCATGGAGCTGCTTTACAAAGGTTGTGTTGAAATTGAAATTTTTTTCATTTTCTCAATTTCAAAGCATGAGAAACCTGGAGTTCAAATACATGAATTAACTTCAGTTCCATTTTTGTACTTCACATCCAGTGCACTTGAGTGTCTATGGTTTCCTTCTGTAAACACAAAAAAACCTCCCACTCAAAGACAAAAATAAAAAATGCAAGACTATGTGAAGTTCCAATTTTGAACCACTCCTAGGCTGCCAGAGAACACTAAAGACAAAAATAATAGGAGTACCAATTGTACAGAAAAAGCACAGCTGACTGAAGACCAGACACAGCTGTCAGTCTGAGGTACAGACTGAGTACAAGGACTGCTAAGAATATTGAAAAATTTCTGTATTAATAATAGACCTGTTGGCCAACAATGCCTTAGGATTCTCAACAAAGACAAGAAGATAAGGATACCATGACATGGCACCTAAAACTTGTACATGGCTGAATCTGCAAGGCTGGCACTAAGATCTGATCTTCAGCTATTTAACTGAAAGAGCAATATCTGAGAGGTAGCAAACATAACACTCATGTCTTTGCTTGGGTAGCTCCTGACATATAGATGGTCAAGATAAAAAAAAAAAAAGCTGTAATAGACAGGACTAAATTATTCCCTTTTGCCTTGTTCCTAATTATCCTCTGTCTCATGATTCCTATTTTAGTATTTGAAGTTGTTACAATATCAATGCACCCTTAAAAGTGTTTGGTAAATGGTCCAATTGCATCTTTACACATATAAAAAGCTGTGAACTAAAACTAGATCCTTCCTTCTTCCAAGGAATATACTCAGCATTCCTAGGAGTTTAAAACTAAAGCAAAAAAAACCAGGGCACATTTGAAAACTGTAAGTGGCATTATAAATGTAAATCCATTTCCCTTCTTCTCTTTAATTTTCTGTTCTCTTTTTTTTAAAGTAACCAGATTCTTTTCAAATACTCTTATGAAAATGTTCTTTGTAGAGAAAGGGATTTTTATCTCTATTACTTTGAACACAATAACACATGATTAATAATAGAAACATGTTACTGAAAATGAAAAGGGAACATTGAAGGGCAACACAAAGTGAAAGATGAATAAATGGTTACTGATAGTTTTATGTCAGTGCTGAATTTTCAGTAGGAGTTACATTAAAGTAGGGAAGGACCTCCATTTTTTAGACACTTGAAAGGCCTTGAATGACTTACAATCTTGACAAAGCAGACAAATACAGACAAAAAGAAGCAGAGTGAGGATAGAGATGACAAGCTCAGGCTCAGCCATAGTTCAGTGAAAAAGAAATCTGGTCTCCCAGGAGAAAACCAAGTTTTCTAGTACTACCAATAAATCCAGGAACTGCATAAAAGTTGAGGAAATTATAATAGACTGTTTGCTAACACTGTATTAAACTATTTCTTTTTTAGACCCGTTACCTAATTCTAGTCTTCTTAAAAATCAATAATAAAACATGAAACCCCGACCCAAACACCCAGTGAATACGAAAAAAATACAGTGTTTGATTTAGACACATATATATTGTACTAAATACAATTTCCATTTATAAGATGATTCAGAATACAGCAGTCATTTTTCACATGCATGAACCAAAATATTTACTAGGAACATTACATTCTGGTACTGAAAATTGTAAATAGAATACTAAAAATATTACCTTTTTGAGAAGTGCTAATTATAACCGCATTAACTGGAAAGGAAAACAACCCCTAATTTTCTAATTGAATTACCTGGAAAAAAGTCTTATCTTCACTGGTGAACAGAGTAAATGTATAAACTCTCTTCAGAGCAAAACCAAAATTGAATATTAGGATACAAAATCCATAAACTGCCCTAAAAATGTGTAAGCTAAAGAAAGAGTATTTTTCTATAAATTCTTTATATAAGTGATAAAATCTTCTCAATTTTCTTACATATAAACATTTTTTTTCTTACACTGGACAATGGAATATTCTACAGCTGCTTTTAATAACATCTAAACAAAGGGAGATGAATTTCTACACTAGCAAAGGCTGTCTCATACAATAGACTTCTGTACCTCTTTCACTTAGAGAAAACTCCCACTGAAGCCAATTACCACCTTTTCATATTACTGGATATCTCTCGTAGTACTCAATTAGCAAGGTATGACACAACTTTAAAAAAGTGAAAGAATTCACATCCTAAACCAGATAAATCCCATTTGCAAAGCAAGAGAAAGAGGTAACTTATGAATAGACACAATACCTAGCTATCCTTACATACCTTTTAATGTAACCAGTAACATTAACAGAACTATACTTTATACTTTCTACTTCTAATTCTCCTCATCCCAGTCATCATTAGCTGGCAAATGTATGTCTTATCTTAGTGGAAATAGATCTTCTGTAACAAACATGATATATGCCTATGTAAGAACTGTAGGAGTGGATAGACGGTTATTATAATACATCAGAAGTCTTCTGCAGAACAAACCCTATAATAGCCAAGTTGGAATTAACACTCAAAGGTCAAACTGTACATTAGATTTTTCTCACCAATGTCCTGAAACTGCAATACTCAGTTAAGAACACTATGCCGATTTATATGGTCTAGACTGAAGGACTAGAACACGTACAATTGCATATTTATGCTGACATTATGCTACAAAGATGTGTAAAAAGGCAACATCCTAAGACTTATAAAAATCAGTCATCATCATCAAAAACGTGGAAGATGTATTAAATTACTTTGCAGAAACTATACTTCTATACAGGATAAAGTTTTATGAATTTCTTATACTTGAAAATGGCCTCTGCTTTCAAAAGAAAGCTTTCTATTTTTCTTATTTCAGTTTGAAGCTCTTTGCATTTTATCTCACTTGTCAAATATGACTATGTGTTTACTTGCCGAGTTAGGTATAAAATGCACAGTGTAAGAGATTTTATGTAAAAGCAATTGTTTTCTGTTCAAAAAAACCATAAACAGACAAATTTGAAACTTTATTTTTTTCAAAAGACCATTATTACATTCCTGCAGATGTTACTTATTTCAAGTGGCATATTGAACATGTCTAGTTCATCATTTTAATGATATCTTGTTTCCAGAGAATTCATGTTAGAGTCCTTAATGACCACTGGAAAAACAGGCATTAGTTCACGTACCATAAGCTCTTGACAAACAAAGGCTGTCACTATGCACAGACTATTCTTACAGAAGTGTGGGAAGGAATTACCCTATTCAGACCAGCAGAAAATATACAGCGACATGGTGCCTCAATAATGCTGTAAATACTACCATCCAAACAGAAGAGTAATCTTGCTTACCAAGGATTTACAGCTCTAGTAATTCTTCTGCTCTCAGTATAATTAATCTTTTTGTACTTCATCTCAATAAGTCATTATAAAAAATAGTGAAGTTTTTTTTTGTCTCAGCTATGTAATTTTAATTATGTTTTAAATATTCTGACTCCTTTTCAGAGCACGAAATTATTAGGATATTATTCTGAATCTCCTTGAGAGAGAACACAAGCTATTTAACTATGTTCTGCATGGTAACAGAAGAAAAAAGGTTATTAACAGTTAACTTTATTAGGTCAGTAGTGCAACTGGCACAGGCAAAGAAAACATTTCTCTTTCAATGGTTATAAAAGTACAAAATAATTCTGTATGTTCTTTTGATAATAATTTGTATAGACCTTAAATTATCTTTAACTTTAATCTCAAATCTCTTTGCCCTTTTGCAGCTATCTGACTGTTTACAGAATTTCTTATAAAAAGATAGTAGTAGTAGTTAGAGGAGTACCATTGTGATAAAGCTATAAAGGATTGCTCAAGGAAACAAAGCATGGAAGAAAAGTTGAATGCAATTCTTAAGCCACAGTTCTGCTTCGTAGAAAGGACTCATGAGATGAAATATCTAAAATTGAAGGATCCCTAAAAGAAGTCATAGAAAACCAGACGTTGTAAGCATGAAAAGATTGCCAAGGCCATATGGCACTCTTCCAAAAACTAAAGCTAGGATGAAATTGCCAAACCGCAGTGTGCAACTTCTTGATTAAAACTCTTAGGTTCTAGAGACCTGAAAAGCAGCTAATACAAATTTTTGCTTAGGAAGAGCTCACGGGAAGGTCAAGGGAGCTTCCAAACAGGAAGCCTCTCATTTATATGGAGATAAAGCATTTTAAAGAATATCATTGGATATATGAGCAAATATAACATATCTGAGAACAGTCAAGGTGACTTTCTGAAAGGGAAGTTGTATCTCACAAATATAATGGAATTTTTTTTTGAAGGCTCCGAGTATCACTTAGACAAGAAAGATGGAGTGGATTTCCAAATGGCATTCAACAAGACCATTACAGAAACTATCAAAATGTAGAACAAGATAAAAAGTATTCCTATGGGTAAGAAATTGACAGAGACAAAAGATGGGAATAAAACATCATTTTTCACAGAGGGCAGAGATCACCAGCAGAGAACAGGTTGTTGATCAAATTCATAAATGATCTGGAAAAGTTAATAAAGAGTACAACAAAGTTTGCTGATGATTCTAAGTGTAATAAAAAATAGAGCTATTTCTAATAAAAATTAGAGATGAAATGGCATATGCAATTCAGTGTAGATGAAAGTGATTCAAATTAGGACAAATATTAACTTTAAATATACAGTGAAAGACTTTGAACTGACAGCCGGCAGTTCAGTGAAAAGATCAGCCCAGTACTAAGAAGAGGGAAAAAATATTAAGATTCATTAAGGAAAAAAACCAGAAAACACCATTATGCTAGTATATAAATCCACACTAAACTCTAATCTTGAACGCTGTGTTTGGATTTGTTTTTCTCATCTTTGATAACAACACCATCCAAAAAGGTGCAGAGAAAAGAAACTGGATTGTCGCAAGTAAGAAAAATTTTAGTAACAGTGGCAAGTAATAAAAAACAGGAGCAAGTAATAAAACATTAAACAATTAAAACATTTTAATAACAGGAGCAAGTAATAAAAAAAAAATAAAAGCTGTAAAACAGATAATGGGAGAATGAAAGAACTGTAAAATCATGAATTAGATGGAGCAAATAGGGACAGATGTGTCGTGGCTTTTACACCCAAATTTAAGGGGCATAAAAAAGAAACATGCAGTTAGCAGTCATAAAACAATTAAATGCTTCTTCATACTATAAACAGTTGAATTTCTTACTGTAGCAAGCTATAGATGCTAAAAGTTTACACACATTCAAAAGTAACCTGAAGGATTCAAGGAATAAAAACCCATTAAGAGCTATTTAATGCAAATGCATCGTTTTGTTCCGAGAAGCCTGGAAACACGAGAGACTATTTGGAGGAAGCACTGCTATGTATTCTATTGTGTTATCAAAATATTATTTTACATAAAAATAAATTAACCTTTTATATACTGATGATATGTCTGTGAAAAAAAGGTCTGAGAATGTGACAGAAGCAATGTAGACATTGAAACTATACTATCAAGTCTACCAATGCAGCAGACAGAGTGTGAAAGCAAGGTAATTCATTAACATGAAATTGTATTTTGATAGCAGAGCAAAGAATTATAGATACTCATTACCTGTAGAAGTGGAGTCAGAAACAAGTTTGCAAAATTCTCAGCAATTTCAAGTATTTATGAATACTGAAAAACTCAGTTAAAGATATTTCTAATATAACATCATGAATACAATGAAAGTTTGGTGCTTATTTGACATTCAGGATTATCTCAATGCTATTATGCCAATTTATACTAATCAAAGATCTGTTTCATAATGTGTTTCAATTAAAAAAATAACATGGAAATTCTGTCAGTCAACTTTTTCATTCCTTTAATAAACTCCATTAATGCTCATAAAATTACAACAAATCTGTATGCAAAAGTGTAAACTTTGGATCATAAGCAAGGGACAATTATTTATCTTTAATGATTTTGAAATCCTTGAGGATTCATATTATAAAGTGATAACAAAATTTTGCATGCATTTCCAGACAGTGAAATTATTGATTAAAGATTATTTAAGATAAATAAGTAATTCCAAGTGATAGAAAATTCTCATTAACACCTTCTGAGACTGTAATTAATTGTAATTTTTCCTTACCCTGAGTTTTTTCAGTGGAAAGTAATCTTTATTACCCTCATCAAAATTCTTCACACACAGCCTACTTTGTCTCTTTACATACACTGCCAAACTCAGTCACGGCAGTACTGAAACACAAATAACCCAATCAGGGCATATATCTTCCATGACATAGTAGTATCTCAGTCTACTCTAGGATGCTAAAGAAAGGAGAGCAACTACTTAAACTGTGTTTTTCCTTCATGGTAAAGACTAAACCTCCTGAACAGAGGCACAGAGTTTGCTTTAACCTAAAAATCATTATCAAACTGAAGTTTTCCATAAAACCTGCCATAAAGTTCCACTATGTAAATAGGTTAATGTAAAAAGTTTCTAATAAATAGTAAAATCTTTACTAGTCTGATGTAATTGATTATCTGATGCAGTAACAGTGAAGAAAATCCCCAAAGGATTCAATGATACTAATGGATAAGTGCATTTTATCCATAGAGGAATCTCTGTATAAACAGCCAATTCTCCTTAGAGAAAGCCAAAGTAAAACTACTTAGAATTTTCCAAGAGCTGTCATAATATACCTTATTAACTGAAATTTAGTGTTTGGTACTGCTTATAACAGCAATGAAATTTAAAGACAGGTGTTAAAAGTCATTGGCTTCAATTTTTTTTAATAGAAAGGAAATTGAATATTACACAGCACCTCTTGGTTGTTGTAGTTACTACTAAATCAAAACAAAGGTTTTCATGATCATAAGTGTTCAAATTTACTCCCAGAATAATGCAGTCCCATTATAAAATTTCTGTATGAATTTAGCATATTTATAGACACACAGAAGGGCACTGTACAGTGATTGTAACATTCAAGACTGACTACTGGCACCTACTTTCATCAGAAATACTCCCAAAGTATTCACAACAGGTCCAATGGCAAGCGGAATTAGGCAGTCTTGCAATATCTTTACTATTTTTAGAATGTATGAGAAACATAAGGCATTATTCCTTGTAGTCAGCTCCTCAGAGGCAAAAAAATCCCCAAAGTTGCAAAACAAAGGTGATTTAGTAGCCTGTCAAAACCAGCATAGTAACATTTTGCTGATATTTTGTCAACTCACCACCTCAGACAAATAAACACTACGTAACACATCAAAAAAGGTTAAATTTCTTCACATTAATATCAGTTAATTCCAATTGATATGAAGTGAAAACGCAATTTTTCACTGGCCTCAAACAAGACTGATCTTGGTATTAAAAAAATTTTAACTGCAAAACAACATACAAGCCCACTATCTCAAGTTAGGGCAACCAGTAGTCCCTAGCACCTTTTTTGTAGGCTGGCACACCTGCTTCAACTGGGCTATAAGATCACGTGCATTTACATTAAAGAAACAACTAAGGTGGGGAATGTGCTACTTTGGGTGAAAGAGCTTTGAGGTGAACTTGCCTCAACATTGTCATCAAGAAGATAAGTTTTTAAATTGGGAAAAAAAATCTGAAATAGAACAATGACATTATTAAAACAGAAAAGCCTCAAAGCTACTAAGTAAAGATAAAACTACTATAAAATGCTTTATAACAGAACTTCCCACTGTGTATTCCCAGGCAAGTCCTTGTTTACTGGACTGATTTCAAACAATAAGTGATTTTCTGTGTTTCAGCAAATTCTGAACAATTTTTTCTTCCTTTGGAAGAAGATCTTAGGAAGACCTTACATCCATCACCACAGAGATCTATCTCTAAGTCTGAATCCTAATACTTAAGCTAGTCTCTCCACATAAGACTTGTATAGGTCTCCGGTTGATGCCCAGATTAGCCAGTGACTTTCCCAAGTTTAGTGTCAGAGCCTGGGCAAGTGAAGGACTACCTACTGTAGAGACAATATTCAGGGACTACAAAAGCAAACTGGAAATATAAAAGTGCATGTGACCAGATGAGATGCATTTCAGGAAGATGAGGCAACTAGTTGGTGTCACATGAAGGCCACACTCTATCATCTTTCAAAACTCAAGTCCATTGAGGGAAGTTGCTGATGACAAGAAAAAGGCAAACATCACACCCATCTTCATTCTAACCTTCATTCTCAAGAAGTTTTATGGAGCAAATTTTCCTGGAAACCATGCCCAGGCCCATGAAGAACAAGAAGGAGATTTGAGAATACTTGCAGGAATCTATCAGGGATGATGCCTTCTGTGATGCAGTGACTTGCTCCACGAACTAGGGAAGAGCATTGTCACAGTTAACCTTGAGGTTAGCAAGGCTTTCAGTAAGGTTTCCTTAGTATCTTTACAGACAAATTGGAAAGATATGACTCAGACAGGTGGACCCTAAGGTGAACAGAAAGCTGATAGGACTCTGAAGCTTAATAGTGAAGCCTGCAGGTTAAGGGATGTGATCATCCCCCCTTTTTAGGACTTGTGAGAGTAAGAGTATCTAGAGTGGTTCTTTGGGCTCTCCAACCTACCACACTGACTTATGGGAATGAGTTCAGTGGCGGCAAGAGGGCTACAGGGCTGCAGAGAAGGTCAAGGAGGGATCTAACAGCTGTCTTTGACTACCTAAAGGAAAGAGAAGAGAAAGGATTAAGCCAGACTCTTCTTGGACGAAAAGACAATAGATAACGTACGAGAGCTGCAAATTCTGAATAGATAAGAGGAAAAAACTTTGTGGTGAGGGCAAACATAGGAATGGGTTGCTGAATCACTGCCCTTGGAGATACTCAAAACATAACTGGACAAAGCCCAGAGCAACTTGATCTAAGTGGCCCTGTCTTGTGCCGTGATACAGACCAGATGACCTCTAGAAGCTACTTCCAAGTTAAATTATTCTATGATTTGGTCTGTTTTGGAAGAAGTCCAAAATTCACTTGCGTCAGACAGCTGCAAGAATTAGTTTACTTCTTGTACAAGTAACATAACATCTGTCTAGTTAGTCCTCTAGTATCTAGTGGTGTGTTACTATCAATAATTTGGTAAAGCTTTATGCACTGATCTGGAAAAACTAACCCCACAACTAGAATAGGCATCTATGTTCTCTTTGCAATAAGAATCAACCAATGTTTCAAACACACAAACTTAACGACAAGTGCCTGAAAAGTTCATAATTTTTTAAAACTCTGATGGTAAACGAATTTTGTGGGTTTTACTAATGGAATTTCTATAACTTACAAATTCTGGTAGCATTTTCTTCTCCTTTTTTGGGAGGAGGTGAAAAACTATTGTGAAATACTGAAAAATATTGTGAGTTATTCTGAAACAACTGAAACTAATACACTGCAAAACCTCTTAAAATCCTTGCAGAGCAAGATAAAACCTAAATGAAAGATCATTAAAGCAAGCAAGAGTTATTATAGCATGTGTCGTGGTCAGCCTGGAGCTGTGCCTTAGCTGCCTGAGCAGCCAACTGTTAAAGAGTAGCAGCTGGGTTCCACCTGCCTTTCTGTCCATCTAGTTCCCTGAAAAAGCTCAAATGAACTTTGCCAATCCACCCATCTTTCAAATTTGTTTGATGTGATGATTACATTCCAGGATGTCGGCATATGGTCACTTAGACAGCTCAGCTACATACCACTTGTCTCAGAAAAGCCAGCTACTTAAAAACTCCACATATTTGAAGGAAAATTCGCCTGTAGTGTGCAACCCCAAATAATTTTCAGGTTGTCTCCCCAAGAAAAGCTGTCATATATGTACTGTTCCATATGTTCTAAATTGGCAGTGTTCCAGAGCACAGCACTAAGATGAGTGGTTTTTTGAGTAATAACTTACATTACAAGGACTTAATTCTGTTCATAGTTGTATATGTACAACTCAACATAAATAGATGTTGCATGCAGACAGCCAACGGCAAAATCTGGTACAAAATATTTCAAAAGGATCAGAACATATTGGATTAAAAAAGCCTCCACATTTTACAAGTGAAGTAATGGAATAAAACCAGCTGTATTCATAACCACATAAAAACAGTCTGCATGAATGTCCCTAATTTCAATAAGAATATTAGGAATATCAGCATCCGGGAGTGAATGACCCACATAATGTAATTAAAACCACTACTAAATAAGCCACTGGAAAGGAACAAACACAAGGAGGTTATTAATTAAAAGGCATAACACTCTCGACCCGCAAACTGGCAGCCGCAAGTTAAGCTCAGAAGAATTACCTTCTTGGTTTTCAAACTGTTCTGACAGCAGATGGTAGCAGCAGCCTACACTGCAAACTGCTTTGATTTCAGACTTGGCAGTAAAAATTCGTAGCGTATTTGCAGCAAGATCACCACATGTATGTAGACCCACCATCATACAGTCCTAAAAAGAAAAAGAAACAATAGCAGCAATAAAGCATCTCCCTATTCAACTGAAACTGCATGAATGACACCAACTCCAAAACCCAAACATGCTGCAAACAGTTATCGAGCTGTAAGGTTTAAATACACAACTCCATGAGGACTCCTGCTGTTCTCTTCCAGAATTTTTCAATGCATAATGAAAGCTTTTCATTGCTAAGAAAACACGGTGCATTGCCTCTGTGGAAAGTCAGATTGCCCATCAAACCTTCTTCAGGTAAGGAACTATGCATCTCTGTAATCTACCTTCACTAGTCATGAAGCAGAAGTTCAAGACTATGAACATCAGCTGGGCTAACCTGCATGGAAAGGAACATCTATGTGGCGACTGGACACTGGCCCTTTACTCTTGACTTTCCTAGCCTTCCTGTTATAATTATTATCACTAGTGCTACTTATTTTTCTTACTTCAGATTTACTGCTGTAAGTCTGTCTGGACTTATGGCATTTCTGCTACTTTGCATTACTGAAATCAAAACGACTTCCTAAATATAATTTGAAAAGCAGGTTTTGTTATTTCCAAAACTGCAGTACTGCCACAGCTTTGCAGTCAGCCCACTACTATTCAACAACAAATGGGCATTTTCTTCCACAGAGCAAAGACCTTCAAATTCAAGTGCCCCGTTCTTCTGTCCATTCGATCTCCTGCTTTCCTTCTTCCTCAGCTTCCCTTCTCTCTCTGTTTCTCCATCCAAATTATCCCTTTTCTCATCATTCGTAAGATACTTCCCTGCTGGCATTATTAGCGGAAATCCCCATGGTAAACACGGTGTTCCTTTGAATTTCAGTCTTATATTAACAAGGTTGTCAACAAGAAATTAGCCCAGGGAATTCATTGTGATACACTTACATAATAATTTTTACTTTACTTGCACATCTATTTTTCCTGCTCTATATTTGATTTTCTCACACTTCTTTATTATGAAACAGTAAAACTTCCCATTTCTTCCTCTGCTTTTTTAATTGTTCCCATCCCCCTTCTCACCTCCCGCTTTGTGCTGCTTCTCTGTGCTTACCCTCTCCTGGTTGTAGGATCCAAAATTTTTAGGTGGCAAAAGTTCACTTTCAGTTCAGTGTAGCTTTTAATGACTTTTTGCCTACCAGTCAGCTTCATCTCACCATTCCACAAAGATTTTTTTCCACATGTGATTACAGAAACAGTGGAACAACACATAAAGTTTGAAAGGTAAGGGAAGATGTGCACTTGCAAGGGCAGCATTTAAACCCCAGGACAGGAAAAGTCAGAGAGGTTCTTTCAGGAGAAAGCTGGTGTAAGACAACTGCAACATGCAGGATAAAGGAAACATATTACAATGCTCAAAACTTCTGAACAACAGGAGGGCACTGTCTGTGTCAGGTACTCCTTTGGACTTTCATTGACTTTAGTGAGGGTGCCTAGGTACAACTGAAAGAACTTTCTGGATTGCTGGCAAAATTTAATCTCTCAATATTAGTACTGGGATATATGCAAACATGCATTTTTTAGCCATAATTCATCAGCAAAGTAATTTCAGACCTCAGGTAAAAATCAGTAAATACTAACTTTCGTCACTCCCCATTTATCGCCAGCTTATGAAAATTTGAGAAAAAAATCAATTTATGGTTACAATAAAAAATTGTAAATATTTGTAGAAGTATTTCTAAAAATATTTTATTTTTAAAAATTCTCAAAATACTTTAAAAATATGTAAATGATTGCACATTCCACAGTTTTTTACTTACACAGATTCATCAGACATAATGTGAAGTTTGGCTATTATTATTTTTTTAACACAATGAAGCATTTACCTTTCTGACAGCAACTTCTTTTTTTAATAAAGAAAGCCAGTGATATAGCTTTTCTTCTACATTCTGCACCATACAAATTACATGCTAAGAGGACAGAAAATCCAACTGTGCAAATCTAAAGGTATATGCTTCAACAACAAACCCTGCTGTTCAGGGTGTCTTTTGTAGACAGACATGACCTTGCTCCACACGTTCTCAGATACTTAGTAGGATTTATTAGCTCATGTTATGGGGCCATTAATACAAACTGTGTCGTGAATCAGAGGTGAATTACACTCCTGAATATAATACTTCAGTTACTACTGAACACAGCCAAGTTTTCATCTTTCCATAAAAGACTGAATATATCTACCCAATCAATCTGCGTTAGCTCAGACATAGGATCTAAACATCTATACAGCTTCTAGACTTCTGCCACTGTCTTTGGGCAACTGAGATTGGGCTTGTTTCTACATACACGACGCCTGTCAGCTAGTAATAACTAAATGAACTTAAAGTAACTCTGAAAAGTCAAAATATAAAAACATTATTTTGCAAATAGGGCTCTTAAACTCATTGTTTTGAGTACTATAAACAATAAATTTTCCTATGTCTTCAAAGTTTAATTGAAATTATAAAAACATAAAACTTAAAAAATAAGAAATCTCGGGAAAATTGAAATTCCAGTGCTTAATATATCCACCTACCTGGTATATATAATTCTTTTCATAATAATTACACGTTATCTATAACCACAGTTGTAAAACACCTGAATGTGTTAATATGCATGCTGTTAAATTTGACAGCTGATTATTTTCTACCCCTTAAATTCTAAAGGCTGCTTTACATATCCCAAATAATCTTAAGACATATATTAGAATAGAAAAGCAATGTGTATCTTCTAGATCTACTTATGCTAACTGACTGAAAAACATTATTGAGCCAGAAAATCCATTTGCACCACTGACAGCACTCAATGTACACTCAGCAAACATTATGCAGACATGAAAATGACAATATAAAGACAATGGACAATCTACTTCAAATATTAGCAAAATAACCTCAAGATCTGTTATGATGTCACTGAGTTCTGTTTCTGCAGTGATGTAAGAGGTCAATGGAAAATACAGGTTTGATTCACTGGACTTGCTCGCTTTAGCCTTTAGAGATGCCATTTTTCTTTGCACCTTTTCCTCTTCACAGAGTTCCCCATGGTTACACTGAGATGAAGAAAAAAATTCTACAGCATCAGCAGGCAGAATGTCTAGAATAGCAAGAACCTCTTCAGAAAGTTTGCTCTCATCAGACTGTGTCTGAGCCACCAAGTCAACTTCAGTTTGTTTGCTGGTTTCTGTGAAACCACAGGAAGGCTGGATAGTCACTTGGTCCTGACTTTGAAGACCGCTGTCATTTAAGGGCTTTTCATTGATTGCTGTACATTTTATTTGACTTTCAACTGGCCTGTCATTTGCCTTTTCCAACTTCTGGCTTTTGAGGTTTGCTCGTCCTCGCCTCTGATATGCTTTCCAGTGTTTCTTCAATTTTCTGTTCCTTTCATGAGCACCATTAGTGTTGGAGTTTGAAGAGTCAATTCCATAAACTTTTAAGTTATATTGCATGGACAAAAATGAACTCAGGTAGCCTTTTCCAGAACCTATATCAATCACCTAGATAATGGGGGAGGAGAAAAATCACTATATTAATGACCAGTAAGACATACCTTAATCAAATGCAAAATACTTCTCTAAAAGTTTAGGCATAGATTTCATAATTACCTTCTGAGTTATGACATCTAATAGGTTTAGTTCTTTGGTTTGTTGATCCACCTTCTGGCTTTAACAGAGAATTAAGTCTTAACTGATTTGCTCCAGAAAACAGACACTGCAATGCTTTACGTAATGCAGCTATACTTTCTGGGAAAGACTCTCAGTATATTTTTTGACACAGAACTTCCCTCTGCTCAAGAAAATATGCATAAACCACCAACCAACAATACTGCTTGTCCTTGCTAAACTGGGTCAGGATATAGAGTTAGTAAAGAAAGCATTCACAATATTTTTACTACCAGTAGGTGTAGAGAAATAAGCATCTTCAGATCTGGTGTCTAACTTAAGCACTTCAGATGAAACTAAAGACAGGTAATATTACTATCTCCTTTTATGTCAGAACACTTATTCATACCAGTTTCTTATTCTGTGCAAATGGTCTATACAGCTTTGACTGGCAGAAGGCTGCTTTTGTAATAAAACAAAGCAGATATGTCATGTGCTTTCACTGCCTCTTGTGGAAGAAGTACTGAATGGAGGGGATGACTAACTCACAGTCTAGTTTGTCTCTTAGCTGATAGCAGGTGCTACTTCAGTGACTGATATAACACAGGATGGAAAACTGCACTCATCTGCACTCATCATGTGACACTGCTGCATATTTGCCATCTAGGTACACTATAACTGTCAAATTTCTTGAATGAAATCAGTACTGGAATGGATTTAGTGAACAGAATTGAAATAATGCCATTTATTTGTCACTTTTATCACCAATATTCTCTTAGATTATGTAAAAGTGAAGGAAAAAAAGCATTCAAGGAATAGTTTTACCCACTATTTTATGTAACAGACATTACTATTATGGAGAATACGCACAACTCCACTTCTGTGTGTTTTTTCCATATTTCTGCGAAAGACACGAGTCAGCTAGTGAATTCTGAACTCCCACCTCTGACCTCTAGTGGCTGTAAAGACAAACTGCTGTTTGCCTAAGGTTTTTTTAGTTATTTCCAAGTAGAATAAGATAGTAATGCATTGTTAAATTAGCACTAGGAGAATAGCTTTAAAATGAAGAGAAAATTTGACTAAAAATAAATAGGCAATGATCTTATGCTAAGCAAACAGACTGCATTACATTAATCCCTCATTTACCTTCCCTTGATTACATAAGGAAAGGTAATCAGCAATCCATAGCATATCTGCCAAGCATGAACATTTAAAATGAAATTTCCATGAGATAATGAACTCCAAAGGTCTTGTCCATAGTTAGCTGGGTACTAGGTTTAAACGTAATTTCTGGCATAGTGCAATCAAGAACTGTTTCCAGAAGCATTCCAACATTTCCCAGCACCAAATTTAATGGATGCTGAATGCAGAATTATCTCATACTTACATTACACATTGCAACTCTTGCTGCATATGCTGCAATTTCCAAGAAAAACTTTCACAGATACATTAAAGAAAACAAAAGTGAATTTAAGCAAAGAGAAATCATCACTGGCTTCTTTTCAGAGTTTAATCAGGAACAACTTTGTTTTATAAAGTTCAACTTGTATGATAGAAACAATGCTTAAAAGGGGTAGTAAACTGAAAAAAGTTAGTTTCTTTAGTGTTTTAATTCTTCTTTTACTATTTATTATATTACATAATAAAATACTACAAGAGAAAAATATCCTCTACCACCCATATACATCATGGGTATTGAGGTGAAATGGAGGGCATTTTTCAAGCCGTCATTGATCTGTAATATCTGAAACACCCTGAGGACATGTGCTGTTGTAAAACGTGTGTTATGTTTTCATAGCTCTAGATTCTTTAATTAAATGTTGCATATATTTTGTTTTGCAAGAAGGACAGAAAAAAAATTAATAAGGAAAAAACTCTCCTAAAACTTTACAATTCCTATATTTTTTTTAAGTTGAAAGGTAACCAAAACAAAAGGAGTTGCTTTTTAATAACAGAGAAGGAGGCTTTTCTTTTTAATGTAACTGGAAAGCTTTTTTCATATGTTAGGGATTTGTAACTTTGTGTGAATAAATTTTGTTACAATGTATGACTAAAATGGAAAAAAGTTAATATAGAGCAGTCAGTATTTCTTATTCAGTGATAAAGCGCAATAATATTTTTTCATTGTGTTACCATTTTTTCAAAAAATAAACAGAAAATAATCTGTTTAAAGATACTCTGAGCCATCTGATAAAAGTACATAATCACTGGATGAAATTGCAGCATATTGACAGATACTTAATAATGATTGGTTTGAGATTTTATTAGTAACCAGATACATTGAGACTTAGGTTAGGTCATTAAGGTGGCTTTACTTTTTTTACTTTTTGAATATGGGGTTTTCTTTTCTTTCATTGTTGAATCTCACAGGAACTATTTAAAATCTAAATGAAAATGTTATATGAAACACTACCTTCCAGCAAACTCAAAGAACATTTAGTCTTGCATCATAAGTATACTGCACTTTCCTACAGCTTTTTCAGTATGTGAAAGTCTTCAGCACTTGAAGAACTAATACTTGCCTGAAGCAAAAAGTAAGCAAGGCAAAAAAATGCTAATGATAGAAGAAATTCCTTTCCCAAATCAGCTGCTACTGTATTTTTGTTCTTTACAAAGTGCATCCACTTTACAGCTGTTAAGGGCACCCACACTTGTCACCACGGCTGGCTCTTGAAATTGCTGCTGGAATGATCAGCTTCCATCGCTGTAAGTGATCGCAAATACTCACAAACTGATTGAGTCTCATCCAGTAATATCTGGCCTCGATTGCAGCTCTTTATTTGCTTGGTAATCCCTGTTGCAGGAGAAGACTGCCCAAAACTGTGCCTTCATCAGTTGTTCCTCACAGAACAGATGGTCAGAATTCAGAGTTTTGATCTTGGTTTCCAAGGCTGCTACAGGTCTGACCCAAGCTAATTGAGAGGACTGCATCATTTATATTATCTAAACGACATCTGAGCCAAATAATTTCCAAAAAAAAAGTTCAGATTTAGAAACATAGGGGTAAATCCAAGATTTGGGGCCTGCACTTCAGTCTGTGGTGGCAGCAGCAGCAACTTGGGATGCTGCAGCTACATCTCTACCACCAAAAGGAACAGAGAACAGCTATGTACTCTACTCCCACTGTATGTCTGGACTTACCATTAATTTTTAGAAATCCCATGGGCGTAGGAATGAAGCAGGCCAACTAGCACTCTACCACTGAAAAGGTCAGGTACACTTTGGGGGACAAAATACATCAGAGACTATAGGGATACACACTTAGCCTGCCCAACTGCAGCTGCTTCCTTCTCCCTACCTATGTCTGAAATATTAATTTTAAACTATATGCAGACATACATACGGAAAAAAAAAAGGCTCAGAGGGAATATGTTTAGAATAAAATCTGACTAGATACCTTATAAATCTTTGGTTTTAAACAAATAGAGTTTATTGTCCAAAAATCTTTCTAGGAATGAATATTAAGCATTTAAACTTACAGACTATTGCATAGAAAGCAAGTGCAGCTCAGATGTAGGAACAAATCAAATACAGCATCCAGAGTCACTAGTCTTCTACGGTTTAAAGTGAGGATGAAGCTACATTAGCCAGTTACTAGCACTGTAGAAATTAAAATGACTAAACCAACTCAGTTCACATAGATAGTTAAAAAATTAGTCTTACCACAACAAAGGTCCAAGACATGGCATCTATCAGAAAGCTGAACATAGAAAAAGCTCACAGAAAATTACATGAATGTAAAACGAAGAAATGGTATTGCTGTTACTTTTGCCAAACACAATGTCAAACACAATACTGAAAAAAGTACTGTTGTGATGCTTGTGTTTTGCCAACAGATTCCTAAGTAAATATCTATAAGGTTTTAATGTAACAGTGATTTAATGCACTGTGCAATCATAATTGTGAGGCACTGGAACAGGTTGCCCAGAGAAGCTGTGGATGCCCCATCCCTGCAGGTGTTCAAGTTCAAGTCGGATGAGGCTCTGAGCAACCTGATCTACTGCAAGGCGTCAGTGCTCGTGACAGGGGTTTGGAACTAGATCATCTTTAAGGTCTCTTCCAACCCAAATCACTCTATGATTCTATGATACTTACATGTAAAAAAAAAAAGGTAGGTTACAACCACATTTTGAGAATGGAATCCTGCAACTCTCCACCATGCAAGGATGAATTTGCTATCTTATGTATGACACGCCCGATTCATAATCATTGAGTAATTATGATGTTGGGTACCCGCATCTCACACATGTTCTACCAAATGTACTTCATGCACACTGCTACATAAATCTCTGCTTAATCTGTTCTCTCTTCAGACTAAAAAGGTCATAACTAATGCCTCAATCAGTGTTAAATAAAGGTGAAGAACATTAAACAATAGGAAACAACTTCAATCTCTTGTGCCAGAATAAAATGAGCTTTCAAAATTTCTCAGATTTACTGCTTGGGTCTCTATGTGGCACTCTTGTGTGCCTGACAGAAGAACGAAATTGTGCTCTCCTACTGATGCTTATGGTAAATTGCCACCGATATAATACTGATAAACAAGGCAGCTCCTGTTCACAGCAAAAAACAGTATAATTTTTAGCTGCTCAACATACAGAGGATGATTACAATTTCTTAAAATTTTTCATGCGTCATAAAGTTATTATCACTCACTGAAAGGCAGCTCCTTTGGAAGGATATATTTGTAAATAAAATTGTCCTTCAGTTTGTCCCTAAAGGCTCTTCCTTCAGCTACAATTACTTACAGGAAAAATAAGAACGGCAGTGACAGAATATCAAAATGATGTATTCAAACTCAATAGGGTGAATAATTTGGAAGATACATGTTAACATAAAGTAAGAAATGCTTTCTTACCTGCTTTATACCACAATAATTTGCTATTTTGTCCACCAGCTCTGACATCACCTGTACTTCATGTGATTTCTTATTATTCATAAACTCATCAGTTTTGATACCTGTATCAGATTAATGAAATAAATGCAGATTAACACAACCCAGAGTAATAAAGATTTGTGATCAACCAGAAAAAATACCAGCCTAAAAATATGCTGTAGTATTTTTATATTATAAGGAGAGTGATTTTTACTTGAAAACTCACTGAATTATTACAAGACTAAACTTTTGAATTACAGATGCATTAGTAAAATTCAACACCCTGTAAAACTCGGTACTATTAATGTAGTTTTTTAAAGACATACCATATCTAACACTTGACCAGATATTAGACAATAGCTACAACTATAAAACTGTATTATTTCTTACTGCTCTAAAAAAAATATTTCTGTTATTTATCAAATTTAACTTTACATATATGAAATACAAGGGCGTGGGCACCTACTAATAACACAGCGCAGATGGTTAATTCTGCAGATTTACTTGCAGTATTAAGTGGGAGATATCTCACATAAAAGTTATGAGCAATGCTGGGGAAATTCAAAGCAAGATGCACGTTTGTTTAATTTACTTTATGGCTGGGTTATAGAACGGCTACATTTTTACAGTATAAAATCTCTCATTTCAGTATTACTGGGGAATGTGTTAGTAAGATGGAGAAAATCTCTACCACAGGTTTACTGCTTGTGGAGCATATCAAGCACTCACTTCCTAATCTTTACATCTCTCAACCAAAGATGGAGCTCAGAAATCATTCCCTTGGGAGAAACTCAGATATTTATCCTAGGCCACCAACACTACAGGACTCTTGGCTGAAGTTACACTGATGGAAATTTTTGTAAGTCTGAGCAACGGTAGAAGAAACTGGACCATTACTGATGAGTAAGCTCATAGAAAACAAGACTTTTCTAAATGACTAGGCAGATTCTTTCCCTTTCTATGCTTTTTGCACAGTATGTGTTCCTCTGTCCAGAAACTGATCATTAGGAAAAAAACTAAATTCATTCCTTGATCAGATCATGCTGGGAACAGAGCCAAGAGTGTTACTTCTTTAAAAGAGAGTGGGGAATTGAACTGAGCTCATGAGGAATCTAGTCTTTTCTCCATTTTTACCCAAAGTCACAGGATCTCTCTATTTCTTAACCATCTGTGTTTTTATAATAAACTGGTATGACAACACTTAAAATCTAATATAGGCTATGAACTGACAAAAGAAAAAAACAGCCTAAAATATGTTTCAACAAAACAAATGGTAGAAACAAGTGTTTGTCATTCCACTAAAGATTCTTCTTAACTTTAAAACTGTGAAGATCTTCATGGTCTCCTAAAAATATCTTCATTTGTAAAAACAGATGGGGGGAAAAAAGTTTACAAAGTATCTTTTTTGGTTATATTTGAAGATTTTTGTGCCTAGATAGGCTCATCAGAAAAAGAAGTAGAAAGAAACAGACATTTAACTTCTTGACAGAAATAAAAGTTATGTTTGACTGTTCTGCAAAGCAGCATTGTCACTTTGAACTATCACCGTATACAATTTGCTATGGTATGAATCCAAAAGACTAAGGTCATTCTATGTGAAGTACCATTTCAGACAGTACTTAAGGCAAATCATGTATTTGAAACATCGAAGGGTAAATCCAGAAAGGAGACTCAGCTTACAGAAGCTGAGGTTCCAGGTAAAAAACCCATAGTACGCTTATATCTACATATACAAAATACTTATAGACTTAGCTACTTAAGTTTCTTAACTATATTTAGACCTCTTTTCCTACTTTTTGCAGACTAACCATTCTATTTATATTCCAGCACAGAGAAAATTACACTGTTCACAGAAACTTTTTAATGGACACTTTTTATAAATTTTACTGTTGATGCATTTTTCTGGAAAATTGTGATAGATTTTTATAAATTATTTTGAAAAATGAGCAGACACTACTATCTAATAGATACAGTGTATTTCGGGATTGTTTCATATTGCCAACTCAACTGCAAATTCAAAAAAATACATACATTATTTTTAAACAAATTGTGTAAATCTGCTATCATAAAATTACGTTCTTAGAACAATTACACATGTAGATTTTCTTAATATGCACACAACTGATGCAAGCAGAACAAATACTAATTTAAAAAATAAGAAATCTAGATATTCAGCTCCTTTTGTGATGAAAAAAGGAAGTGAGGTTTAAATACTTCACAGTAACAGAAAACTTAATGCTACTAGTTTTAGCACATTGCTAAAATGTTGCTTATTTCCACTGTGAACCCCTAGCATAGGTGGCTGTTATGCATTTAAAAAATCATTTCAACTCTGTAATGTCATTTACAGCTACATCTTTAGTTGCCAAGCTGAATAGATTGAGGAGAGACTGTTACAACACAGATCTTTCTAAGATCTCCTATGGCAGGGTGCAAGGGTTTTATACCCCCCAGCTACCTGTGGAAATTCAGATACACCAGATAAAATAAGAAATTCACAGTCTGCACCACACAACACCACCTATACAGAAGTTACATCACTGTGATTTAATTTCATAAGCCAGAGTGAAGGACTTGGAGAATCATATAGTAATATACCATTGAGGCAGAGTAATATTCCAGAACACAGAATTTAAAGTCTGATTCATTAACTGTCACTGCATGAACTTGGCAAGAAACACATTGCAAAGGTAGAGAGTACTTGTAATCCACTATTCTAGAAACCCTCACTTTTTATATCAGATATGAACCCTGTAGCAAAAAGAAATTCTCTCTGCTGGCTCCTTCCCTTTGAGCCAGGCTCTTCTGGACTCCATGTGACCAGTGCAAGCAGCCTGATAGTGCAGTAAGAACCATAGCGACCTTTGTTAGGAAGCAATGGAGAAAGACCTTTAGACACAGAACTCCATTCTGAGTAGCTCTGCCCACAATATGCTTCCAAGGAAGGATTGCAATATATCTACATTACGATGGTGAAGAAGTTAAAGAACTATGAAAATAGGAAAATCGTGGGAACAGGCTCACAAGCACGTTTGTCTTAGAAGAAGAAAATGTATTAAAACCATCTGAAACATAAACGGAATTATCTTCATGCATATTTTTCAGAATGAGAGTGAGGCCATCGTAAATATGGCCTCAGACTTTCTCAGACTTAAACTTCCTTTGACTCACATGCTTTAGCATATCAGGAAATGAATGTATCTTCTGAAATACAGAATTAGGTCCAAAATATCTGAAATAATGTAAAAGATCACAACTTTCATTTGGCAACTTGTACATTATGAATGGCAAAATTATGAGTGGCATTATTGGCAACATTATGAGTGCCAAATCTATAAAGACTGAGGACTCCATGAAGAGCATATTTTCAGTGAAAATTATAACAGTCCAAGTACATATAAATACTAGTGTATTCATTGGAATACCATAATCTGATACAAAAACTTAATCAGAGGTAAGACTTCCAGTGTCCAACTTGAGAGTGCTTTAATTCAATTTCTTTATCTAGAGAAAATGAAATTACTTTAGTTTTATGACATATATTTGGTATTGGTCCAATACATACAGAACGAATAAAACCTTTTTTTTTTGAGACATCAAACACTTATTGAGCCATATTCAGCTAAATGCCAAAACATGGACTTAATTATAAACAAAAGATGTAATAACAACACCTCCCCCCCATACTTGCCAGAATAGCAATCACGAATCCTGCTTTTCTTGAAAAAAAGGGAAAAAAGAAAAGCAAAGGGAATTAACAAATACATCAAATAATGATTTCCCGTTAGCCTATCTCACCCCATTTAAAACTGAATCTCAGGAAGCTCCTATATGTACCGAACGCTGTAGTGACTCCTCTGCAATGAATAAACAGTCTCAGAACAATTAAAACTCAAAGTGAGAAGCATGTAAGAAAAAACCCAATGAAACCACCCTCCAAACCCAAAACTTTGCAGGTCCTATAGTCAATAAGTAAAAATTTAAATACAACTGTACACATACCTGTTGTTACTTCATTGTCTCCTCTCAGTGCTTCAAGTATGTCTTCTAATGGGGTACACACTCCAAGGTTGGACAAAGAATAATACTTAGCAGCCAGAGCAAACAAATGTACATTGATAAGCTTCTTAGAGTTTTCACAAAACACTTTGGAATACATGTCATCATCTGTACAGAAAAGAAAAAGAAAAGATTTCTGTAAACACTGCTTAACATCTCTGTAACAGAGTTGACAGATAACTACAAGCAATAAATACCATCAGACAGAGTGGGAAAAGATCCTTTTCTTGTTGCTCTACAGCACTATTGAGTTGTTCAATGCTGTTTTGATGCAAGATCTCTAATGTTATTAAGTTGTAATAATGCACTAAAAGTTATGATATTAAGCTTCTCAATAATAATTTTAATACAGGTTAATAGTGCATTCATTTTCAAATACACGTAGATATTTGCAACCATCTTCACTGAGAAACTCATACTCTACTATGACGTATTCTCATCATATGACTTTGATGGACAGACACCACGCAGTAAAACAACTCAGGCATAAACTATGAAACCAACAAGCACGTGCCCATTCCATTATAGTACCTCCAATTCTATCACAATATTGAAGAAATTTTGAGAGTGTCTTGAGAGTTTCCAAACGTTAAATAGCCCACTATAATTTTGAGACTATGAAAAAAAAAATTATCTTTTTTTTTTAAATGAGCAGAAATAATCCCAACAGAAATTTTATATTTCAGTCACAGCATGAAGGCTTAATACCCTCCTAAAACACATGTTTATTTTAGCTGTAAATTTTGTCATTTCTTCTGGTTATTTCCACACCAGATTTTGTAACAAGCATTTTGAATATAGATCATTAAATCATCCTCCAATTTTAAAATCTACAAAACAATATTCTGTCTTCCTGATCCTCTTTCTACTCTACAGGCCACCACTTTGGTGTTTGAACCATTTCATGGGCTCTCTCACAGAAACAGGCAAGTTCAGCGTAATTTTAGAATCATAGAATCATGGAATAGCTTAAGTCAGAAGGGACTTTAAAGATCATCTAGTTTCAACCCCTCTGCTATGGGCAGGGACACTTCCCACTAGATCAGGTTGCTCAAAGCCTCATCCAACCTGGTCTTGAACACCTCCAAGGAGTGGGCATCCACAGTTTCCCTGGGCAACCTTTGCCAGTGCCTCACCACCCTCGCAGTAAAGTTTCTTCCTAATATCTAATCTCCCCCTTTTCTGCTAAAACCCATTACCCCTGGTCCTGTCACTGCACTCCCTGACAAAGAGTCCCTCCACAGCTTTCCTGTAGGCCCCTTTTAAGTATTGGAGGGCTGCTATAAGTGTCTCAGGAGCCTTCTCTTCTCAATACTGAACAACCCCAACTCTCTCAGCCTGTCCTTATAGTGGAGGTGCTCCAGCCCTCTAATCATCTTTGTTGTCCTCCTCTGAACCAAATCTAACAGACTCCAGAACTGCATGCAATACTCTAGGTGTGTTCTCACAAGACCAATGTAGAGGGGCAGAATCACCTCCTTTGTCCTGCTGGCCACGCTTATTTTGATGCAGCCCAGGATATGGTTGGCTTTCTGGGCTGCAAGTGCACATCGCCGGGTCATGTCGAGCTTCTCATTCACCAACACCTCCACAAGTCCTTCTCTTCAGGGCTACTCTCCATCCATTCTCTGTTCAGCCTGTAACTGTGCTTGCCATTGCCCTGACTAAGGTGCAGGACCTTGTTGACATTCATGAGGTTTGCACAGGGCCACCTTCCAAGTGTGTCAAAGTCTCTCTGGGTTTTCCTTTAGCGTCTTCTTTTTGAAGACTTCATCTAATAAATAGTTTTGTTCTACCTTCTATTTACATTTAATTTTATGTCTTGTTGCTCTGAATCAGTTCTAACTCTGACATTACCTGACAAAAGCATTAAAAGTTTTTCCTCAGTGCTTCCCAACATTTTTCTTGCTGAGTGGACCACTGTATTGCTTCCATCTGGCTCTCAAAGTTAACTCATAATCCAGTGTCTTTTTCATATACAAATAAATCCCGTTGGTTTTTTTCCCTTATATCTCAACCCTTTAAAAATGAGTCTTACAGTTAATATTTTGAAGGTCTTGAGATCCAAGAAATGTTACAAGTGATGTAGCAATTCAGAGTTCTTCAATTTCTTTCCAAATCATTATCTTCGCTTGTCTTCTATGCCAAAAAGTACACAGCTCCACATGCTACTTTTTGCAGACCCTTCCACTACACTCAATGTACTTTTCTGTCTCACATCTCATTTCATGCAGCATTTCAGAGCTAACACTACGCCAGAGCTACCTACGGTCCATAAGCTTTGGCATGATGTAGGTTTTTCTCAGCCAAGTCCTTTTTCAGAGATTTTACCTTAGTTTTGAAACTGATCTCTTTGCTGGGGCTCAGTAACATACCTTTCAGATACTTTATCTTCATTTCTGTGCTCTGCTTGAAAGCGTATTACTGGTGTGTTTCCCTTCTACTCAGCCTGCAGTAAATTCAGTGACATAGTCTCATAGCTGGCCTCCTGAGTTACTTGAAAATTACTAAAAATATGAAGTGATTCTTAAATAGATCTTGTCAGAAATAAAAGTGCTTTCTGTCTTCCTTTGCCAGACACTCATTATTACAGAAATAGAGGATAGAGTTGTTTAAGCCTTTTCCAGCTGTCCTCCACATTTCCAGAATTTCAGCATTTGGAGGATGTCTAACTGTTACATCTTTCCACTCATGTGAAGGGGTCTTTCTTGGTTCATTCTACTTCTTCAGAAATTTGTCTGAGTGAGAATCTGACAGTCAGGAGTTTCACTTAGTTTCTAAATGCACAGGATGAAATTTATAAAATGAGACCATCATCACAACTGTCACAACCCAGAGCCTCCTAAAGTGCAATTCCTCCCACCACGGCCATACTTCATCTGAACCATAACAGTTTCAAATAGATCCCATTACTGTGGAAAAGATGAGCACTGCTGGTGCAAACACAGGCATGAAAAAACAGAAATAGCCTCAGCTGAAGACAGACTGATGGAATAACACCACGGGAATCGATACCAAAAATGCTGGCAAATAAACTCTCTTAGACCCGTTTTGGAGTTTTAGAAAAGTATCCTTTAATTCCAGTGCTGGACGCATGAGGGAATGATCTCGTCAATCACACATCAGGAGACAAGAGCTGGGGACAAATATATTTCCCACTCACATGCATATGTATAAATTTTCCCAGGAATTATATGCATATTCTATTACTTTCTAAGGAATACTTTAATGTTATTACAAAGTGCACAACAGCCACATCTCTTGCTCATTGGAGCTTTGAAGCCAGCTCTCTATCTGACCTTGGATTTGAGACAGTGAAACACTGCAAACAGCGGTGATCATAGAAGACACATCTGTTCAGCACATATCACACAACGTGAGATGTTATCATTTCTCAAAACACAGTGTGTGGAAAAACACCATTTGAAAAAAAAAGCTATATAAAACCCCATACTATCAAAAGGACATTCTGTCTAACTTTCAAAAAATACAGTTACTGAGATGAAACTTAACTGTACTTTTGTCTGAATCAAAATATTCCACTTTTTGTAATAGTAACTACTTCTTAGCTCAGAAAGGCCACGGGAAGGCAGGGCATGAAGATGTAGGTGGGGGAAAGTTGCTCATTGGAGTGGTGTGGAATTTTGGTTTATTAAAGCAAGGAAAATAATTTCAAATATTGAGAGAAGGTTAACAGGCAAGAAAAGAAATCGATGTTGCCCGAGGTAGGCGCATGAGTCGGGTGGAAGGGGGGAGGCTCACGGGTCACTCTGAGACACATCTGTTCAGCACTCATCATACAAGACATTATCATTTCTCTTTGAACAGTGTCTGGAAAAACACTGTTGGAAAAAAAAACTATGCTATGGGATACATTCGGTCTAACTTTCAAAAAAATACAGTTACTCCATGAAATTCAACACTACTTCAGCTTAAATCAAAATGCTTCCTGTATCAGCCCCGTGAACCCCACCAGCACCGTGCTCCCATGGTCCCGTCTTCCTTCCCCTCCCCTCGGGATCCCCGAACCCGTCCCACTGGGGCACGGCGGCTCCGTCGGCGGCCCCTGCCCCGACTCACCCCACGGCACCGCGGCGGCGGCACCGGAGGCCTCCGCCAGAGGGCGCTGCAGCGCGAGCGGCCGCAGGGCCTCGAGCACGGCCTCGGGCCGCGCCGCCACCAGCCGCTCCCACAGCCCCCGTGTGTAGAACTCCACTGTGTGCGCGCGGCACAGCGGCAGCGCGCGCGACAGGAACGCGGCCGCGCGCCGCAGCGCCCGCAGCGCCGCCGCCGCCGGCAGCTCGGAGGGCAGCGGCCCCGACATAGCGAGGGCGCGCGCTCCACTCGCCGCTCCGGCAGCCAGACAGGCGCGTGAATCGAGCGCCGAGTGCTGGCAGCGGGTGAATCGAGCGCCGCGGAGTGGTGGCGGCGGCGAGTGAATCGAGCTCCGAGTGGTGGCGGCGGAGGCGGGGCTCGGTGACATCATCTTGCTGCGCGATACTGGGAGAACGATGGCGATGGCGGTGGCGGGGCGAGCGCGGCCCCGAGCGGCGGCGGAAAATGAAGCCCGCGGTCCCCGCCGAAAGCGGCCGTGGAGGCCCGTTTTGCTGCGCAATGTCATCGGCAGCGTCCAGGAGGGTGAGTCTGGGGGCGGGGAGGACGCGAGCGGCCCCCAGCGGCTCTCGGTGGGAGTCGTGGTGCTGCAGGACGCCTTGCCTTGCCTGGCCTGGCCTGGCCCGGCCCCACCACGGTGGCTCTGAGCTGCCTCGGCCCTGGCGGCCCGGCCTTACTGAGGGGTTGCGCGTCGCGGATCACGTAGACCCGCCCTCCCTCGCTGGCGTGGTGATCCACGTTAAAGACATAGCACAAAATTGTTCAAGTAGTTGAGTTGTTTAAGCTTAAGCGAAACATTCACCTAGCAGACTTACAGGTTTTTATAACATTTGACAGCGCTCGTATATTGCATTGGGTAGGAGGGCCTGTGCCTGCACATTGTACTACATAACAGAGACGGGTTGGTTAAAAGTGATGAATGCTTGTTTGTAGTGGAATGAGGGAGAGGGGCTGTAAACTAACCGTAAAGTAAGCAAGGTGTTAAGGGAGTAATGCAAAAGAAACGAGATATTGCTGACCGAGATAACAGGCTATATCTGATTGAGTGAAGTTAGTCAAAAGAATGCTCAGACAAAGATAAGGAGGAAATTGGGCACGTTTAGAAGGATACACAACTCTTGTCTTGTCACATCTTCAACCTGTCTAAACATTTAAGTATGTGCATGCTCAGCAGTCAGCTAGAACAAGTTGTTCATGAAACGGTCACCTAATGAAGAGTGTTGGATCCACCCCTTCGAAGAACACCAGAGTGACTGAAGTTCTTGAAAACAGACAGCAGATGGCAACATAAGACCATAAAATAACTTAGTACATGGAGGATGTGTAACTAGTTGTTAGGATAAATGGGACTATGTTAATAAACATACATGTAGTTAACAAATACGAAGAAACCATTCTCATGTATCAGAGGTGAGCTTACAGCAGGAGAATCCCTCGCTTTCGCCTTGGCGACAATAAAGGAATATTTCTTTCAGAAACCATAAACTCTGATCTCTGAGAGTTTCATTTGACCGGCTTTTACGGTGACACAGGGGTGCTTAAATAGGGTTGGTCTGTCCACAGCATGGAGGGCTTGGTGGCTGCAAGGCTTTTGGGGCCAGCCCTGTGTCCAGCAGCAGCTCCCAGACTTCAGGATTGCAGAGCCTGCTCTACTGCGCTGGGGTACCTAGACTAGATGGTGATGGTACTCAGCTTTAGAACTGGGGTTTAGTTTTCTGTGAATCTGTATACTGACAATTGAAGCATTTTGGGAAACAGTTGCAGACTATTGACTGGTAGTTATGGAAATGTTAAAATAAACTTACAGGAAAAAGGTAATCGGCTTTTGTAGCACTGTTCTGAAATGTCAACTTTGGAGAAAGAATCAAAGGAAAAGTTGAGACTAATTTGGATTTGCTGCCTTTAGAAAATATTAATGAATATTATCGAAGTCAGTAGCTCTTAAAATACTGTAATTAAAAAAGGTAGCATTAACATATCGGGGGAAAACCATGCTTAAGTTGATTGATAAGTTGTTAAGTAATAATGGAGAGTGAAAAAAACATTCTCATATTTCCTTTAAGGCTAAATCATTCTGTCATGTTGCATACTTTTGAAGTTGTGGAAAAGCTTTTTCTGGACAAAAGTATAAAGACAGTAGTAGCAATAAACATACTTTTTGTGTGAAAAGATTTAATGGAATGTTAATATATTGTAGTACAGTGATTTAATGACCTTTTGTGCTTATGGCATTGCAGCTGCAGACTCGTTAAGCAGCCAGTATAACAATTGTCATAGTCTTCTTGAGACTGGAATCTGTTTGTGAATCTGTTTTGATGTTGCTTATGTAGCAGTCAAACTAGAAGAGAAGCGAAATGTTATTGAATCTTTTCTCTGGATTTGAAAAGCATTAACAAAGGTGTATATTGTTGAGTGTGCATTAAGTGATATGTTTGCAACATTATGTTTTCTCAAAGATTTAGATGATAATTTTTGATAAATTATTAGCTACAATGCTACAATAGGGAACAGGGCTTTTTCCTTGAGTTTTTGGCTGGTCCTTATTAAAATTAGCACAATTTTTTTTTCTATTTGGAAAGAAAATGGATTGAAATGATCTTGGTAATAATTAAATCATTTGGTACTACTTCAGTGCAGGTTTATTTAACCCTTATTCTTATGTTTTTCAGGACAAGGATTTGCATTTCGGAGAAAACAAAAGATTGAAAGACAATACAGGAGATTACTGAAAAAGGGAAGAAAGGCCCCTTCACAGCAGAATGATCAGTTTACTGATACCTACCCAGAGCACTTAAAACACCTTTACCTAGCTGAGGAAGAAATGCTTAAGAAGAAACGGCGCAGGGCTCCAGATGATTCAGTTTTATCAGAAGAAAAACTTAATAAAGCAGTAGAGTAAGTTTGTTAAATATGGCTCTAGAAAGAAATAACTGGGCTCTAGAAAGAAGTAATTGTTTCCATCATTAAAGAAATATTTCAAATTCTTAAACTTTACATGGACTTTATGGTGATTTTCTTTACTAAAAAAATGTTCTTAGGTCTTAAATATTTTTCCTAATTGTTAGAATATTTAAACTTCCAGTTTGTTGTGTTTGCATGAGAATCAGAGAGCAAAATTGATGATTCTTAGGGCTTGATTCCACAGAAATGACGTTACCATTGTACTTTAAGGATGGGGTTCAGCCCAAAAGCATAAGTGTTGAACAGTTTGTTACTGAATTTACAAAAATAGGGGCCTGTTGTTGAGTTTATAGAGTTTTCCTTTTAATTAATTCTCAGTATTTTTAGATTAATATAACTTTTCAGGAAAATTTTTTACATTGTCTTTCTGTGTCTTATTTGATAGGTTGTCTTCTTTATTTTGTACTGTTTTTTCTGCTAGAATGAGCAATATTGTGTGAAGTTTTCCTTTTGTAGTATGGCTAGTCTGGGGGGATTTTAACTATGAACTTAAAAAAAAAAAAAAGGTTAACGGAGAATGTAGTAAAAGCTCAAGTCAGTAAAAGGCTCTTGATTGAAGTAATAATGTTAAGTAATAGCGATATCGTAATAGTTTTCCAGTAATGTTTTGTTTGTTTTATTTTAAATTTAGTTATCATAACTGGGAAAAGTCAAGTGAAGTTTTTCACTTGCAGTCTAACCAGACAACTTAAATCATTTTTTTCCCTGTGTGACAATAATTTGTCCTGAAATCTTGATTAGATATGTCAGTAAAACAAAAGGCAGTGATCACTTAGCTCCAACAGTGTCATGGTAATGTTTTCAAACAGCGTTTACATACAGGGATTGATATGATGCCTTTTTGTCCACAGTACAAGGAGTGTCAGAAGTCTTCTGAATTCCAAGTTGTATCATCTACATCTAAACTTTCCTGGAAGAATTCTTGCTTGAGAGAGTAGGGAAAGGCAGTCAGATCTAAGCCCAGCAGGGGAAAAAAGGTAGACTTTTGCCTGCAACAGGCAGGTAATTCGTGGGGATGTCTTAAATGGTACTGATGATTTTTCTTTAAACCAGAAGGCATTTTAATTTTGCTTGAACTATGGTCATTGAGATGATAAACCAGAATTAATATTTCTGCAAAAATGTAACTGCTAATCTGTGAGGTATGGCGATGCGTAGAGTCTATTAAGGAGGTTTCAGTGTTCTATGAAGATTTAAAATATAAGACTTCCGTTAGGAAATTCTATTTTAATCATACATTGCAATTTAAGTAGTTTTGTACTTGAGACGATGAGGTGTCATGACACAGTATTGCCACAAGATGGAGATGAGAATAAAACAATGAGTTAGTTTTCCTCCTGAAGAGAGTGGTATTTCTTAATGAAAGTATGAGCGAAGACCTTCTTTTTCCTTTTTGATAATCTGTCTGAAATCTCCTTGATGATTATGTATAGTTTTCAACTTTTTGTAGGGTGAATAATAGAGTGATCAAAAACTTAATTTGTGAACAGTTGTTAAATATCTAGCAAGGCTTATTTTTCAAGTATATAACGTCTTTGCTACCACACTGTTTATGTAATGTCATTATTATGAATCAGAAAAAGAATAGTTTAGAAGTAAATAACCAAAAAAATCCACTCAAAGTATTATGACAGTAAATGCCAGACAAATGGCTCTGGTTTTCTTATTGTGTTTTCTTTGGTGAAAGATACTTGTGCATTTTTTAATATTGAAATTTGGAAGGAACATAATTTCAGTTTCTAATTTCAGAACATGAAGGACAATAATATGCTATCTTCTTCAAGAAGAAACTTTTAGAAAGGCTTCATTGTTACTGTTCTTTTTCACCTTGCCGTGTCAGCCTGACTGCTCTGGCAGGCAGTGTGCTAACACCTAGCTTTTCTCTGCAGTTGCATCCATAGGTCAGAACTATAAAGAGATAATACAACTCTAATCATGTGCATCCAGTTTTCCTCACTCTGTAAAGCTCGTATGATGGGCAAAACCATCTTCTTTTAGGCAGTCTTCAAATTTGTGAAACATCCATGTGAAGAACCAACAGATAAGGCGTATGCATTGCTAAAAGATGTATGCAATCTTGTCTTCAGTACACTTGACATTAAAGGAGTATAATTGCCTGTATTTTCATGCTAGCTGCTCATTGGATTACATGTAGTGGTGTTGGGTATCCTTGGAGAGTGTTGCAAATACATATCCATTCATAGAAGGACGAGCCTTCTGAAATGTGTATTTCTATTTAACCTCCACAAATATGTAAAAAACAGGGGAAGAGTGGAAGGCCATACCCTGATTCTGCAGTGGCTGTGTGATATGTGTTTATGTCAGCTTGGTGACGGTCTGTATCTGAAGTACATGTACTTTTTCCTTATAGGACAGTTACGACTGACAGGAAGTTTAAGAAAACAGCCAGTCAGAAGGCAATAGAAGAATATGAAAAAATAAAGGCTGAGCGTGCTAGAAAGAAAGAGGTAAATCTTTAACAGAGATCTTCTTTGTTTGAAGACAAAAATTAGGTTAATACCATTTCTACCTGTCAGTTTTCCATCTGACCCAAATAGGGCCATAGGAGAGGAACACAGGTACTGGTATTTCTTCAGTCTTTTTCAACTTGACAGTAATATTCAGGCATGCAGGTGTTCAACGTTATTACTCTTTTTGTTCTTACTATTTTTGTCTTGCAGTTCCTCTAAGTGGGATTTCATTATTTTGGTTGGTACATAAGGAAACTCGGAACTTGTTCTGTATATCCCAGTGGATTATACTGGATCTCTTAAATATTGTAGAAGGGGAAGTAATAACAATACTATTGTCTTGTGATGAAAAATGAAATATCCATCCTATTTCTTATCATAATAATGCGGTCTTCATTTTACCTTTTTATGTGCTTTGACCAACAGTGAGACAATTAAATGTAATAATGTCTGCAGACAAAATATTAAGCAATTTTTTCCCTCGTTCTAATTTACTGGGACTTATTCTTACAAGATATATGTTAATATTATAATTATTAAATAACTCAGTTGAGTTATTCGTTTGAGAGATCCTTATTTAACTGGTTTTATTCTCTCCCAGTGCATTTTTTGTTGAACTATAAAATTGCACGCATTGTAGCACTGTATGACGGAAGTTGTGTAACTTGCTGCTCACAAACTAAATTTTGGTAACTACTGTACAAATACTATGCAAATACATAGCTGGATAAAATGTGTTGTTCCCTTAGTTTAGCTGTATTGAAAATCATCATGGTTTTATGCAAGTTGATCTGTGATTCTGGGTGAGTTACATGGTTGTTAGGCTGGGAGCTTCTTTTTTGAATATTAGGTACAGATCCTGCAAAAAGAAATTACTGCTTATGCTCAGCTTATTTAGAGGACATAGAAACAAACAAAAGCCCAGAAAGACTCTTAAGGAATTTTGTTTGAGCAGCACATAAGAGTGCCTGAGAGGAGATGTTTGCGTTTGTGGGCTTATTCAAGATATTTAGGCAAAAACTCCAGTAGTTAAGTGCCTCAATAACAGTAATCATTTATGGGAATACTGGTGTGATGATCATATACTTTACCCTCACATATGTTATCAAACACTGGATTTACTGTTACTTATTTTGGGAAAAGAAATAAGCTCAAAGGCACAGTTTTGGCCTCCACACTATATAAAAAAGCCAGGCTTTAGTACAGATTGGGGAAAGTATGAATCTAAGTAACAACTACTCAAGTAAGATGAATATTCTTGCTTTCAGTTGGTCGCTTAAATGATTGTTGTATACAACAATATGCCAAACAGCAGTAAAATTATTAGATAAGAAGTGAGTTACAGGTAAGTTAGTTCATACTATTGTGGTTTTAAAAAAATGAATTAATTATATTGATCATTGTTACAGTAAAATACATGAAGCATTCTGAATGAGGAGCTGTTGTATTGCAGGTTTGTTTGGGTTGGTTTTTCCCCCAGAAGCCTCTTAGCTTTCTATTCAGAAGTATTTTCTTGGATCATTTTTGATTGAATTTATATTCTGCATCTCAAAGCATTCTCACTTATTTTTGTACACCACTAGCTATGTCATGGAAAACAAGAATGTAATTGATAAATTATTGTCTGTTTGAGCATTCTGTAGAAACATCTGCCTTTGTGGTCAGCATGGCACTGAATTTCAAAAAATAAGCTTTATGAGATGAAATCATCCAAATGAACTGATGCAGTCTTTCAGTCTGATTTGTGATGTCTTGCATATTTTGTTAGGATATGATATAAGTGAAGCAAGCTAGGTAGCTTGCTTGTTGTGGATGTTTGCCTAAATTACATAATAACCTTACAACACTAGAGAAGGAAGTGCAAGCTGTTTGATAAAAACTGAATGATGAATATCATGATGATTATCCGTATAGACCAAGTGCCTCCATTAGTGTTTAGCTTGCATGTGTACTGTCCTCACGGAAACTTTGTGTAGTGGAAAATTTGGTTAGGTGGGGTTTTTTTCACTTTTCTTAGTAAAGGCAGCAGTCTGTGTTGCTTTGAAGAGGAGATATCGCTAATACTTTGGTCCTGGTCAAGTTGCCCTAGGTAATGCTGCTTGTGGTGCTGTCCTAGTATCACAAACCTGTGCAACTTACAGCTTCAGATATGGCCCATATCCTACCCACCAGTCCCATATCCTGTCCACCAGTTCCATGCAGATGTGGCCAGTATTCTGGCATGCCTGGACTGCCCAAACTCACTCTTTCTTTTTTGCACTCAAGAGGAGAAAATGGGAAATGTTTGCTACTTTGTCATTTAAGTGAAAAAGTCAAGGAGCTCATTTCACAGAAAGGAAGTAGTACATATTTTAACAACAAGCCTTATTGCAGGATGTTCTGTTGAAGAAAACTTGACTCTCGAAGTTTTAGACAGTATAATATGTTTTGATGGCACTGAGAGTCCTGAATAAGTTTTTATGAGTAACAGTGTTTCTAGTTTCAATACAATATCTAACTGGCAGTATCTTTACAGAAAGAAGTTTTATTGCTTATAGACAGCTTCATAGTTACAGAAGGTATGTAATTATTTCATAGTCATATCTATTTGTTTGATTTCAGGAAGCAGAAAAAAGAAAACAACAAAGAGAAGAAGCTCAGAGGTTGTACAAGCAAAAGAAAATGGAAGCTTATAAAATATTGAGTAAGAAGACGAAAAGAGGACAGCCAAATCTGAACTTACAAGTGGAGTTTCTTCTTCAGAAAATACAGCAAAATACATAAACCTCTGTATACATCCTAATTACAAGTTTTGAGTTACTTGTGGACGTTTTATTAAATTACTTTTAATAAATAATGTTTTGGGGCTTCTATACGACTTTTGTCACTGCCTTGATTTATCTCATGTGTCCAAGAGTGGAGAATATTCATCCTGAAAATGTGTAGTCTTTGCTGAGAGTGAGAGAGGTCTGGTACCTTGAAAATAAACAGTCTGTATTTCTAAAGTTAAATTGTATTAATTATTTAATAGCCTGAATTCCAAATCACTAGAGCCTAGTACCATCTGAACATGAATCTACATTGTGTAAGACATTGTTTTATAGCTCTAACACTTCCTGCAATTGTGACTACTAAAATTATACTAATTTGAGTAAAATGATACATGCGACATAATTGAGATCTCATGTACTGCCAAGGCTAGGGTTGTGTTTTGTGTGCTGTTGGATAGGGTTTGGCACATGAAAACAAGAACATAAGCTGTACTTGTGTGGCTATTATTTATCATTCTTCACAAAAAGTAAAAAGTCCAGAACCAAAAAGTCCAGTGCCAAAAGTCCAGAAATAGTTTGAATGTAAAGATCCCATAGATTTAACAGATACTTTTTGCTTGGTGATTTATACTTCAGTGATTTATTTTGTTCATAAACTAAGTATGGCTTTCTAACAACAATAGATCAGGTAGATGGGTTGGTGTTTTGCTATGCTGACTATTTCAAGTTTCTAAATTTGTTCTTTTATATCTTGCATTAGAGGTGCAATTGGTAATCTTTGGCCTAATGAAATGAAAGCATTCTTAGTAAGACTTACAAGTTTGCAATAAAACAAGTTAACTGTTTTCCTTAAGTTTACGCAGGAGAATACTCTTATACTTCTGTCTTTTTTGGCAGCCCAGAAATAATACTGAGTTTTTTTCTGCATATAATAGGGACTATGTAGGCATCAAAGTAAGGAATGTCTTGAAATAAATTTCTGAGCACGTGGTCTGTAAGATTTGTATATGTTTATGGCCTAAAGTATTAAATTATTTACAGTATCAAATTGTCTCATTTAGAAGTTGATGTCAACTGCCAAACATTCCTTGTTTAAAATACATGGAGAAAAGTGAAATGTATTCCTGTTGAATGAGGAATAGTTTAGGAGTTTGAGTTGGCTAAAACATTTCTTGTGTCAGTATCCTGAGGCTTTTTCCACCTCAATTTGTTTTATTTTCTGCAAGACTTTGAATTCTTGGACTGTGATGTCATTTAGGAAAAACTGAACACAAGTCATAAGGTAGTGCACCAACAGGAAATGCAGCTGTGAGAAGCCGGTGTAATCCAGTGTCTCAACTGCTTTCTGTGCGCACTCCTGCACTTTCAAGCCTTTTAAAATTAATTCAGTACCACTGGAAGGCAGCGATGGAGCAGTGATGATGGTGAGTGGCTCAAAGTCATGCAGGCAGAGAAGGGAATTGAACCTAATTTACAGAGTAGCACTGTAACAACTGACCCATTGTCTTAGTATGGAGAAAAGTATAGAACAAATGTTTTGAGGAAGGAAATAAAACATTTAATTATTTTTTTTAAATTTGATTATCGCTAGGAAAATAGTTCAGTGGCAATTGCATGAGTTTATGGAGGCTGCCTGTAAAAGCTGCTGCTTTTAACTATGTCTTTTAATTTAAAACATATGAGAAGTTACTCCAATGGGACATTAAATCCTTACAGCAGGCAAAATTTCTTTTTGACACTGTAATCTACTGAAGTACCAAGAAATGGCCCCTACTTGTGCTGATTTTTTTTGTTAAACTTTGCTGTGTAGTGAAGATGTTAAAACATGAAGAGGAGCATTTAGTCTGGTAGACATTTTTTTTTTCTAGTCACACACTCAGATTTTCTCTTCTCCAACAGTTTGTTTTCTATTTTCCGAAAGCCTACAGATATCAAGTCCTTATGTTTTTCTTGTACGTCTTGTGAATAAGATCAAGTGGAAGGGATAGGGCTGCGCAGTTAGAAATTTTCTTCTGTAAGTTGGATATTCAGTGAATGCAGACAACTTCAGACAGCTCTTTTTTGCTTTCGTTATAGACCAGTGAAGCTGGGAATCAGAAATAAGGGAGAGAAGAAAGCATGAGGTACAATACATTCATTTTCTCTCTTTAGTTCTGAGGAACAGAATGTGGAGCGTCCCTTGCTCCTTTTGCAGGTAACTTGGGAAATCATAATAGTAACTCAAATGGATCATCTCATTAAGCTGGCTTTGATTGTATGAGGACTTTCTCAGCCTGTACCCGTCTTGAAGGAATGTTTTTTTTCTCAGTAACAGGAAAAACAAAACAAAATTCTCTGTCCATTAAGATACTAAAAAGCTTTGGAAATGTGGGACAATGTAGAATTTTGATTTTTTGATCTTTACAATATGATAAATTATACCTGCAGTAATAATTAGATAAAGAACATGAAATTAAAAACCTGATTGTAATCTCAAAACAACTTCTTGGGTTTCGGAAATGTCTATTTCTGCTTTCAGAAAGTACTCTTTGATATCATTACTCTAAGAATTCAGAAGCAGTTCTAAAGGGATATTGGACAAAAGTGTTGTGAGCATAAGAAAAACGGAAGGGCACTTTGTTTAATAAAATCGGTGAGGATAACACAGCTCTGAAATACCATTTTCAGTGGAATTTTAACTCATGCATGCCTTCTGGAAATTACTGAGTGGGTAGTTAATAATGAACTGAGGGAGCATGCAGCTACCTTGCTAACTTTCCTCTAAAGAAAACCTTTTTGAAATGTGAAAAAGAAAAAATGTCTAAAGCAGTTCAGTCTAACCTCTTGGTGAAGTAATTTTTGGTCCATTCATAAAGCTAAAGTGTACTGGACCAGCAACATTTTGATCGCTCTATCATTTGTATACAGCTTTGTCATGAACTTTGTCATCTTCTATGTAGTTTTGAATTAATAGCAATTTGGATTATTTTCAAGTCTAGGTTTATTGGTATATTTTCTCCCAAAAAATGAGATTATACCCACATTTGTATCTGTTTTATAAGGTTAACAGTCCAGTTGAGGAAACAAATATGTCTGTGAGAAGCTATATTTGAGGATCTCATTTGCGAATTAAAAAAAAAAAATACACATTATAAAAGTAAACTTAAGTTTGCTTAATGTTTTATTAACCTTTTCAGTCCATGCATACTAAATAATGCAATGAGAAGTGGCACAGATTTAAACTATCAATATGCAAAAATGCTGAATTTTAATTTGTCTTCTAACTGTCATAAGAGAATTTATGTAGCAAAACCCTAAGTGCTAAAACCATAAAGCCTGTTTCCCTGATGATTGTCTCTGGTTTCTGCTCCCAGTAGGCACTCTGATGCTGGAATTCAGGATCTGCAGATAAAATAGTTACGGCTCTGTTGCACTGATCTTCTTATGGGGTGTAACAGTGGGCTGAAATCCACCTTGATGTGCTCCTTGCTGCACAAATTCTGGGTTTGGGGAATGAACAAGAAACAAATACCTCTATATTTAACCCTTCATAGTTACCAGCTGATGAGAGTTGATACTGTGTTTTAAGACTGTCCCTCTAGTCTAAGAAACAATTTATTCTGAAACAAAATAATGGAAGAAAAGTACTAATTGTTACACATGTACACAGCATCAAACATTGGTATCGAACTATAAGGACAGTACTGACAGGAGAAATCATAAATTTACCTAGATAAGTTATTTTATCAAGTCATTTAGGTTTTCCTCTGCCTTACAGGAAACCGTAATCAAAAGTTATTGCACACTACAGCTAACTGGTTCTTTTACCTGCTTTTACGCACAGGGATAGCTTTTGTCAATTATATTTAGATCACTGAGGGGATTAAGGAGAGTTCTATGGGTTAGGAGTCAGTTTGACCTTTTCATTTAGGTCCTGTGCTTATATTTATTGTGACCATAGTGACTAAACCCTTTTCTTCCTGAGAGCTACGCTGGAGCTAGAAATTTTTAGTGGTGAATGTACCCTGTCATACTGCACAGAAAGGGAATAATCTGTTTAATCTCAAGTGACTTCAGACAATGCTGAAGATGATAGAAACTACAAAATGGATATGAATAAGAGTAGTGGTTCTGTAGCTACTAGCAGAGTTTCACTTCCAAGTTACTGTCACTAGTAATTTGGGAAGCAGTGAACAAATACAAGCATTATGGAAATAAATGCCGGTGCACGCATTCAGGAACTATGATGCTAATTCTTCTGTAATACCCATAAACATCGCAAGCATTGAGACATGCAGCACATGAAGGAGTCGTGCATTGAAGATTTAATTCCATGGGAGGTCTCAAAAACTAGTGTATGGTACACTATGGGTTTGGGTTGCCCTATGACATTGATGCACTTTTTTTGATTGTTCCCATGTTTCTCATTTTAAAAAAAGACCAAGCACGGAAGGGAGCTAGAAGAGCGATGTTAAGTATAACAGTTTTATGTCTGAAGCCCCTGCATGTAGTGAAAGATATTCTGAGACACCAAAAGCAGTAAGCAAAACCAACAATTAGGGAAGTCCTGCAATATTTTTTGGCTAACTGAACGTAGTTTTATTTACCCTGTTTTAAGAATATAAATGCAACATTCTAATGCTCTTAAGGTTTTCTGTAATCAGTGAGAATACCACTTGGGGGTAAATAGTCTCATCTGAATGTAAATCATAGGTATCACTCCTAGAGATACCTACCTACCTGTTATAAACTCCTTTATCATGACTAGTTCCAGCCTCTAGACTTGTAGGAGTAGGTGAAATGAATCCCATCCTGTGTCCTGAAGAAGCCTTTATGATGGTCATTTTGGCAACAACAATTAATTAGAAGTCCATGATTCGCAGTGCAGTTTTGCTAAAATTTAGACAAAGAGTGAAAAATGCTTTCTGAGCAATAGAACCGGAAAACAGCCCTGACCATATCTCATACAGCTGACTAGGACAGGGCAGTGGGGTACCGTGTTCCTCCACTCCCTTTGAGCATGGAGCTGTCAGTTTTCATAGGTTTTCTTTGTCCCTACATTTTATTTTTTTTTTAGTTAAACTATAATGATTTTCTACAAGGTAGGTTATTTTTCTTTTTTTTTCTTTTTAATTTTTTTTTTGTCTTTTGGTTCCTTATTTGATATAACAAAGTACCAGGGCTTAAATTAACTGCCAATAGCAGATGGAAAGTACGTGTCCTTCAGTTGCTGACAAGTCATCCTAATCTAAAAGGCAAAGGCATGCTGGCATGAAATGAGGAATAATTTTCCTCCTATTTAACATTGAAAAAATTTAAAACTGTGTTGTAATAAGTAATATGTTTTAGGTCAATGGCCAACTCAAATCAATACACATACAGTATAGGTTGCTTTAGGAAGATCCAGGTGGTGAAATGTGTACAATAGCAAGATAATGTTAGATAATGGTAAGGCCTTCATGTTTTGTCATTCAGTCATTAATATTTATGTTGAATTTATTTTATTGACCAGTTAAGACAGATCAAATATAAGGTAAAATAAATAAATACCCTTTTTTTTCCAGAAGAGAATACTAAGTTGAATACTTAACAAAGAAGTTTTTTATTTTGTCTTTGGTTTCAAGGACCAGTTGCAGTTTTGTGTATTTTGTGTGTAGAAGTATCCACCAGAGTAGTCAGGCTGGTGCTAAGTGTTCTTTCCCCAAGGGCTGCATACACCAACTGAGTGTTCGTAATTAAAAAAGTCTTCCGTCTGATGTAATTTGTTTTATACTTACACCAGTTTTGGGTTTGCTCCCTAACGGTAAGAGTGCTGTATTTTTGTGGAGGATTTTCCAGGGAGGAATGGAAGTAGCTGCCCTCCACAGATGGGATGGTTGTCTCATTGGCAGGAAATTCATCTGGGCTCAGCATTTAGGATTTACTGTGCACATACAAACTCTGCATTCAGTGCACACACCGTATGTCTGATCTGGCCCAGACTCATTAGTTTTATGGCAGGAAGCTTTAGAGCTGATCTGTACAGATATTGAGCATTTGAAGCTTCTAGAAATTATACTGCATGTTTACATACACGGCACAAAACTAGCTTGCTCAGAATGCCTGGCAGTTGGCAACAGTGTTCAAGTCTGCATCCACACTACTGGGTATTTAAAAATTATGTGAAATTTTGAGTGGTCAAACTTCACCAGACCATAATTATTGGATACAAAAAGTCGAGTAATGCCAAATATTAATAACCCTATCTGATAAATTAAAGCCAAGCTGATTGTTCATAAGCGTAGTTGCTTTTGCTTCAATACCCTTTTTCAGTTTGCACCTTATTTTCTGATGATAGGTAAAAAAATGGCAGCAGACTGCAATTATGATCATGGAGCATATATCTGGAGGTAGGACATGTCCTCTGAGATATGAAACTGCAATATATGATATTTAATATTCCAGTATAATCACTAATGTGTATTTTTTGTCACCTCAGAGAAATATTTTATCATGTAATTTCTGCTTCTGAATGTAGCACATACATTTCGTTCTCCAAAGAAATTTCAGTGAAAGCTTTTTTAATGCTGTTTTGATTTCTCCAAATAATTGTCCATCCGTAGCAATTATAGGTATAAAAAACATAAATCCATGCTGTGTCACAATTTCTACTGGTATGTACAGTTTTTCTTTTTTTTTTTTTAATATAGATAGAATAAATAAAACTGATACCTTAGGTGGAGTATTTGGGTTTCATGAGGTAAACAGAGTTCCTTTTAAAATAATCTGATATGTATTAAAAGCATCTAGTGGTTGACAAACCAATACACATTCAAATATCAATTTATGCAAAGTATAATTTTTATAATTGTCATATAGGTATCAACATGCTGAATTGCACTGCAGATTTGAAAACACAAGACAGTACTTCATAGGCACTCTGCTCAAGATTAAAGAAAAGGAAAGGGGATATAAATTACACATCCATACTGACACATAGGTATTTGTAAACTCTGGTTTGGTTTTCAAGTGATTCTTTGGGCTGATCATTTTTTATTTTAAAATTATATCTTGCTGTCCAGGTGGTAGTGATTGCTGTTGTTAATATTCCTCCTCAGTCCTTTTCTGTGGTTTTCTGCTCTGAAGGCAATCTGTTCTGTAATGCATGGAGGGAACGTGTGGAGGTAAACTGATAAATTGCCTTCGCACTAAGAGCAATAAATCATGCCGAAGGTGGCAAACACTTTGTATTTAAAAAATATTTTCATTGGGAGTGCACAAAGAGGACCAAATGCAGTTACAACATACGCAGGAATACCTTCCACTTCTGCATCATGCATAGTAGTACAACAAGTTGTCCAACTTTAGACTGCATGAATAGTAGCAGGACAGCTCTTCCAGCCCATGTCCTCACTTCCCATCTCTGCTCAGGACAAGCACACTCAGGAAGAAGCTTCATATTACGATAGGTCATCACCTTCCTTGGATTTGGATACACAAAACAAAAACAGGGAAACAGGGCTATGGTGAAGTTTGAATATTTAGTATTTAAGAAAAAATTTGTAACTGAAAAGTGAAAAAAGGAAAAGTAATCAGAAGTGAGCTTTACCTGAAAGTATAATATGCAGATAAGACTGTCATAGGTTTTTTTTATTTCCTCAGAATGTCATTTGAAAAGTTTGAAATTAACCTATCTAGGCAGATGTTAAAAAACCACAACACCACAAAACAAAGTAACAACCCCGCCACTCAAAACAATAAAAGCAGGAATAGCTTGAAACAGCTCTGTCAGTGAGTTCGCATTAGTTATCTCTCAAAAAGGTGTAGTCTCCTAGAAATTACAAACTTGGTACAGATCTGAGTCTTTGACCTGTGCTATAAAAAAAGGCAGAGTAGAGGATTAGTGTGGTTTGAATTATTATCCACTGTGTTTGAGTATTAGTCCTACTCCACCAAAATCTAATTTATGCTGAAGACTGCAGACTTTTGCATCTGTCAGCAGTTGGAAATTAATTACAGGCTGAAAAGCTTTTCATTATCCTTTATTTTCATTGTCTTTTAGTTTCAGTTCCATGGTAGTATTAATAAACCATAAACAGTTCTTTGCCAAGTAGTGGGGCTATTGTATGGGAAAGAGGAGGTTTATTGTGGAGTGGGTTTGGTATTAGATGTAAGGAAGGTAGCATCATTAAAGTGATCACAGAAGCCTATTTTCTACTTTTCTAACTAGCATGAAGGATGAGAATTTGTTCTTCCTGGCTTGGGACAAAAGCATTTCCCTATGTTTTCTTCTTTGATGTATTGAGTCCACTTCTGTGTAAGCCTGTGGTTTTAATGGAAGTGGCACATCCCACTAAAGCTGAGGGCCCAAAAGAAGAGAAAGGAATGGAAGGCATTCCGTGGATGGGGGGACTGAGAACGACTGTGTGTGTTCCTTAGTGTAAACAATATTCAGAATACAGGTTCAGATGAGCCACTGTTTTACAAAGCCAGTGCATTTATGTAATGAAATAACTCACATCATGTAATAGGTAAGTTCACGTTTATGGGACTTTTTTTGTCATAAGCATTTCAGGGTACACACCCAGGACGTTACTTTCATTTTAAAACAGAGATACTGTTGCAAGTAGCTAAATAATTTCAAGTGGAAAAAATAATTTACAAAATACTTTTCCTAAGTTTGAATGTGGAAAATATGTATTACAAAGCAAAGGGTTATTTATTACCAAAAGCCAGGCTTATAATCTGTTTTGTATTTATTTTAAAATGTGAAACTGATTTCAGGTTTTTAGGTTTAAAACCAAAACCACTCTGAAATTTAATTTTTCTGTAATGTCAATTGGGTTTGGATGTTTCTCATTTACCATTTCTATAGCAAGAGCAATGATAAAACTATCATGAAGATAGTTTTAAAACATTTTAACATCTCACATTTGTGGCTATCTAGCTTCAGAAGGTAATGTCAAACACCTGTCTACATTTCAGCTGAGCCACTCCACAGAAAAGATAAATAATTTGAGGCACCTGTGCTTTTACTGGTATTATGTGTGCAAGCACTTTCAGGGCGTTTTTTTGTTCTTGGTTAAAAAAAGCCCACTGGGTGGAGGCGTGGAGCTGAATTTCACCCGGTGCCAGCAATTCGTAGATTAACGTATGTTAAAAAAAAGGAAGTGACATTAAGATCAAAAACTGGTAGGCAGGTTTGTTTAACAAAGAATGTAAGACTTAGTCATTAACTGAACTTAGGCACATTATCCTTAAAACTCATTGACCATAATTTGAAATTATTTCTGGCATTAAAGGATCTATGGAAAACTTTTGTGAACGGTCTGGATGTATCCTTTATTTTTAATTTTAAGCTGTCCAGTTAAAATTTTGGCCTTATTATGCTCTAGCTTTTCCAGTTACAAAACCAATACTGTAACAGTTACATATGTAATTACACTTCCGAATCTACATAGAAAGAATACCTGAAGTCTTGCAGTATCAAGTCTGCTTCGGTCATTTTTTGGCTCTCCTGAAAGCTAATTGGCAGTTTATCAACATGTTTCTCTTGATAGAAGCCCCAAAGCTGAGCAAGGCTAACTGTTCCACATGCCATTGCAGGTTGTACACCACTTTGTTTCTACTATGTTATATACTTATCCCGTGCTAATAAGAGATGTGGCCACAACCCCGCCATTTCTCATTTGAACTCACTGCCAGGCTAATATTACCAACAAACACCCCTTCTTGTAACAAAGACTGAGGGCACTGGCACATGCTAACCACAACTCCATCCTTTCCCTGGGCTCAGCTTTCTCCCAGAGATCTGTGGCTACACATTCTGGTGGCCCTGGCGTCACAGGCAGCTGAAATGCTTTTAGCGAGGTGAGCTTCTGGGGCCAACCTGAAATGACACAGGGGATGTGCCTGCATCACCCTGCAGTGATTTAGCTGAAGGAGTTTTCAATAGGGTTGATGACTCCACAGGCAGAACTGGAGCTGGAGGATCGAGAGCAGTCTACTGACATCCATTTCATACATGGAATGCATGGAGTGCTGTCAAGTGCTGGGTTTTCCTAATCTCTGCCTAATCTGCTTTCCTGAGCCTTGGACACAGTTTGAGCCCCGGATCTCTATCTCTCAGCCGTAATGATTTGACATCTGCCATTGACTGTCCTTCTGCTGATACATCTGAAAGAAACTTTGTATGAGGCCTTCTCTGTGCAACTGTGTGGGAAGAATAAACATAGTCAAATGAGACCGAGTTAGAGGCTTGACAAATATCCTCATAGTCAGCTCTAGTTAATAGAGGTACAAATATCACAAGGTCAGACTCTGTAATTTTGTCTCTGGATGCCTATTCTGTGTTCCTTCTTCCTGGAAAATGCTTAGAGAAGGTCTCCAGGGGAATTCCAATTAGTAAGTGGAGCCTTGGCAAATATTGACCCATGTTTTAGACAAGTCAGTGCCCTAAGGTTAACACAAGTGACTGCTGTGCTATTGCAGTGTTGTTCAGGCTCTTCCTTGTGTTGGTTCGCTCGTACATCTTCAGCCAGGCACAAAGACAGTCTATACTCAGGATATATTCCCCTCTAAAGTGCAAAGCAAAAATTTATTGGTTAACATATAAGGAGATAGCTAAGAGTTAATGAGCTGTTAGTCTGTACATCAGTGTGCTCATCACTTCAGGTATGAAGAATCTTGGGTGAGAGGCTGGCATCAATCAAGAAAGGGAAGACTTGGACACCACTACACCTTGTCTGTGTTTCAAGTTGCTGTCTGCCACCAGCTGCATCAACCCTGACGACACTGGCAGTTTGCCCAAAGACTTCAGGGTTAGTTCCGAACTGAATAGACCAGCCTGACTAGCCTCCCTGTTTTTTTCCCATTAGGACTTTAAACCTTTCCATACTGGTGTTTTCTCTCTTGTGTCTTTGAGCTACTAATGGTGCTGTTTCAACAGTTCTAACTCTGTGTGACTCTTTTGTCTTTTGTGTCTTTTTACAGGCCTTCTTGTAGCACTTTCATGGCAGTCTGAGCCCAGGTTGTTCTGTTGTGTGACATGACAACTGACTCTGACCATGGACAGCCTGGTCTACTGGCAAGAGTCGGGCTAGCCTTCTGACGAAGTTATGAAGGAAGGGTTTCAGCCTGTGCACTGACCCAAGGAAAGGTGGGCAGCAGTTCATTTCTCTGGAGAATTAACAGTATTTCTGGTTCTACTCTGCTGCTGCTTTTCACAGCCCAGTGTAAATTACAAAAAGACTGGGAATTTCTTATTGCTTGAAGTCAGTGGAGACAGTGTTTTCATCTGGGTCACTATGGTCTTCAAGTTCAGGAGTGGATCATACGGTCTTGGTATCAGGTTCTTCCAGCCCAAGTCCAGGACTCCCTCTTGTTCTTACCCCTAAGACTCCTATTTGCCAATTCCACCAGCCTGCATGGGTCTGAATTGCAACCCCACCTTTGGGCACGTCAGTTGGTATCCCCAGTTTGGTGTCCAGATCACTAGTAAAAATGTTAGATGCGACAGGTCCCAGGATAGACCCGTGTGATACTCCACGTGTCACAACCCTCTAAGTGCAGTCATCCAGTAACTTTTTAGCCACCTAGTAACCTGTTTAGAACTAATTTTTTGAATGGGAAATATGCAATGGGTATCTTATTTCGCTTTTCCTCAGGGTAGTGAGCAGAAATATTTATTGAAAATTTGGGTCCATTATGATTTTTTTTATTAATTTGTTCCTAAAATAACATTGACAGGATTCCTTTTGTCCTAAACAGACATAAATTAGTTTTATTTTCTTTACTGCTAGTTATAGATCTTCCTTTTTATCTTTAATTTCCTCTATTGATTTTTTATAATTTCTTATTGATATTCATTTCACTATCTTTCTTTTTTTCTGCTATCTTGAACATAAAAAGTATTTTTTATTAATATGTACAACTCTGTGATGTATGTAGGTAATAAAAATGAAAATGTAGAAGTACTAATTCATGTGCATAAATTCAGCTCATTTAGTCTTACTGAAAATAACGAGCATCATTAAAAAGGCAGTGATACTCCACATAAAAATACTAATAGCTGTTATACATGTAACAATCCTGAAGAACAAGAATATTTTCAAGAAAACTTTTAACTGTTTTCTCAAATCCACTATGTAAGCCTGGAGAGCTCTAAATATATAATATCTATGACTGAAGAGTTTAAAACCAATGTTATCTGCTGTACCAAGATTATTGAAAAAATCTTATATGGTTATTTTGGAAATAATTTTATTTAGCTCTGTAACATTAGGTCTTATCCTTCATCTTGACAGATGATGGGTTGCATCACAGAATTATAAGTTTTTGTAGCTTAATTACAGTGATCATGACTTGATTACATTTGCTATTTGCAAAGCGCATACCGAGGTAGCAGTAAGCTTATAAGACCTCAAAAGATACAGTACCACCCTAGCATACATTTCCTATTCAGGAATCTCTCAATTCCAGCAAAATAACATAAGATGATTACAATATAAGGTTGTAAATTAGCTAGATACCTCATTTATTATTTTTGATATTTTTATCTTACATTTATGAGACACTATATTATGATTATCTTATATTTATGATTTATGATGAACTAAGCCAATCTGGAAATTTAAGAGAAAAGATGGCCTTGTTCATTTATGTAGATTTTTTCCTGACTGTTCTTCTACTGAGACAAAGTGTATACAATACATAAATTGTGGCAACTTACAAATTTTATTTTTCTCATGATTTTTATGGGTAAATGGATGCTTTCCAAGTGAACTCATTACCGAGAACTGGTTTACATAATTTGATTGAGAAATACCTCAGTACAAACACATACCATGGAAAAATTGTATTTTCTTTGCTGGAGCTCTGGCAGTGTTCTAACAACAAGAGTGTATGTAAGACAGGGAATATTATGTATAACAGCAAGCATTTCTTAAATGTCAGGTTTTGTTCCAGATGGGTATTGAAAACACAGTCCTGGTAGACCACTGAACTTGAATACTAGGGACTGCAATTTGTTACCTACTCAGGATAGTTATGCTAATTTGGGGATGGAATCCATAGGCTAGAGCCGTACGTGAGGAGGTAAAGTAGCAATTCATGCAGAGCTGGAGTGAGGCACGGTGAAGAGAGATCACCCAACTTGGCAGTGTAGCGTCTGCCGTGTGAAGCTTGAAGGGTCGTTTCAGTTTGAACAGGGGAGAGAGTGGGCAGCAGGAGAGACTGAGACAAAGAATAAGTGAATCTCCTGTTTTCTGGTTTATCAGTTATTCATTACTCTCTACCAAATGCTTTATGGAAACAAAATTCAGCCTGCACATTATACACATCTTCCATTTGTGGTGCAGTTGAATCCAATATTATATGTTTATTTTCTGATTGTTCTATCAAACCATTTTAAACAGCAGAATGATTGATAAGTAGCAGGTAGCAATTATTGCACCCCACCCCTCACACCCCCCAATGTACCTTCATAAAATGAATTATGAGTATTTTAGGATTATCTGTAGCATTATATGTTCTACAGGCTTCAACATCTCCGCAGTTTTGATCTGCAAAGAGAAAGAGTGAGAGAGAGACTAAAAAGACCCTGCCTGTGTGCGTTAGTGTGCATGTTTAAAATGTGAAGATGTTATGTACTCGGTATTGTTACATACATCTTTTTGGCTGGTTTTACCCTGGATCCATAAAGTAATATTCTGTTTTAAGAATGATCAGTTCAAGGGAAGCAATCACTTTCTTTACACAAAGGGATAAAAAAAGTTTTACAAAAGATATTAAGGAACTGCGATAGAATTGGAGCCATAGCACTGAAGTACTTCATCTCCTTCTTTGCCCATCTATTTTGAAGGCTGTTGTTATTTTTGTTGCAGTACTCGATACTAATAATGTTCAGACACTTTTCCTCTGATACTGTATTGGTTAAATGGTTTCACTACATGAAAATTGGAGACAAGACTGCTTCAGCTGGGCTTGTCATAGCCTGGAGTTGTTCTGTTGGAAATCAGGAAAACTGATGTTCAAGACTGAAGATACTGCTTTTTGGCTCTGACCATCATATAAAGAATTAGCTTGAACCTTTTCTTAGCCTGTCTCAGAGGAAAAGTAACTGTCAAACAAAGGCCAGCCCCCAGGGAACAGAAAAAGAAACCAATAACCTTATGTGATGTTTCTGGTAGCTGGCCAATTTTCTTGAGTGAATAAAGTATTCTTTCCAAGTCAATATCTTGATTATACTTCTTGATCTGGGGTTTTATTGGTCTCCAAGGCAAAAGAGAAGGAACATCAACTTTTTTTCTACTTTTACTATTAATAGCCCTTCCTCACAGAGCTTCGTAACAGTGTTTTCCCTAGCGAGCCTTAAAATAACACATCTTTTCCAGGCTGAACAACCTGCTTCTTGATTCTTCCTCAAGTTGGCAAAGCCTGCCATCTTGGCCTCTGCCTTTTTCAACATGAAATAAAGAGAAATCTCTAAGCAACGAAGCAGACTCATTGAGATAGATCCCTACTACAATTTTAACTTCGCAATTAACTGGTATGTGGGCTGATCCTTGAAAAAAAAAGAGACTGAAAAAACAGTGGAGTGAAGCACCCTTCCTGGCTTCAGACTCCACTGCCAAATGTGCCAGCACTCCTCTTTGAAGAGGGGAGTCTGTAGTGGCTGTAGTCCCACTGTAAGATCAGGCCATTGCTCTTAACAGGTAGATTTCAAACAGAGTGAAAGTCATAGTAGGTAGCAATGCCCTATGGACTTAGCATCTTGTTTATATGTTAACACAGTGAAACAATTATGATATATACCAGAAAATAAAGTAACAAAAATTAATTCTATTGTTCTTAAACTCACTAGAACTATTCTAATGAGAGAACGTCAGATTTTTTTCAGTTTGTTTTGTTTTCCAAAAGAAAATTCAACTTTGTCATAAAGACGTAGTAGTAGTAAAATTATGCAGATCCTTTAATATTTGAAAAATATAGATACGCTTAAGTGTGATGATTAGTCATAATTGAAGAAGCTTGTATTAACCCTATTGTATTTAATTGATTGCTGGAGTAAAAATTCAATCTGTTGAAGGCAATTGGATTTTTATCTTTTGTTTACAGCATGTCAATTTTTCTTCCCCTCTGCTCTCATTTCTTTTGTTAATCTTTTTTGCTCTCCCTCCAGTATTTCATGTCTTGAAATGATAGAGTTCAAAGATCTGATCGCAAGAATTGATAGAACTTGTGGACCATAGCCCTTAATTTTATGTGTCAGTAATTTTCAAGCTGCAAAAGCAAGCTTGCTAGATATCCAGATGAAAGTATTTTATTTCTTCTTGCAGGTGTCTGAAGATGGTAGCACCCATACAGTGCCTTGAGACTCTGCTGAACAAGAACACACACATTTTCATGATCTTGAAGAAAAATGCAGTCAATTCATGTTGAAGCACTGATTTCTCACTACTCCCCTCTGTTTTCACATAGATACAGCTAGAGATTGCTGCTGCTGCTCGAAGTACCATGTATCAGTGCACAGTACATCCTGTAACAAGCATAAGTCACCTCTCCTCTGCTGTCAAGGAACAAATGCCTCACCTCAGATGTGCACCCAGGGCCATGTCTTTGAAACACAAATCTGTTAGCAGCATGACAACAGTATAGGAAAGCATTCTGCAGAACCTGCTGCTTTTGTGAAGCACGCGGAGGGCATTTCAGGGCACTTGGGAAAGAAAATACATTCCAGCAACTCCTAGTTTTGATGCTCTCAGTTCGCTTTAGAGGCAGATGAGTGAAACCTTCTGGTATCCTTTGCAGAAATGATAAAGTACAATCTTAGCATGAATCATATGGTTCCAGATTTCCTTTGTACATCCCAAACAATATTTTCTTGAGGGAAAGCCAAAATGTCATTTCAAATCACCGTTAACAAATGTGTAGTCTGGATAAATACATGTCTCCGCATTCAGCCACCAGGTCAATAAAACATTTACAAAACTCAGTTCTAAAAACAAAGAGCAAACTTCTATGGAAGAAGCTCAAAATTTATGCAATGACTGATTTTACTACTTCATGGGTTTAAATTCACTAGTGGATTTCATGCTAGTGTAAAATGAAACATAAATTCAGTCAAAAATAGTAATAAGTCTAATGTCATCAGTTTTTACTTATTACAATCCTACTATAGCATACCGTCGCGCTGGGGGGGGGGGGGGGACACACACGACTAAGGGGATTGTTCTTGTGTTCTTGTGTTTTTCCAATGGTGTAGAACACTTCAGACAAAAAACTCAGTCACATAGATTGCTACCAAACAATATATGGCCCTGGTGATGATTGTTTGTTTGTTTGTTTGTTTCATTGGTGGATTGGTTTGGTTTTTTGTTTTAAGTTGTATTTTGCCAGTTCCCTAGAAGGTTGGAACCTCATGAACGTGAAGCTCACAAGCCAGAAATCAGTCTTTACTTACGACTGTGGTCTGCATGCTAAAGTCAAGCCAGAAGTAACTGAGGGTTGGAAATTAGCAGCTACAAATCAGATTCAGGAAGGAGGGAGAACAAAGAGTCAGAGAAGTATGAGACCTTTAGCTACACCTTTTGACTAGAAGTGTTTCCAGATGGATCTCTTTTAAATCAGTCTTTTCTTAACGTAATGACTTCATAAACAATATTTTGTCCTAACACAGTAGACAAACTTTTCTGAGGAGAGGCCATTCAAGTCGCCTGGAGTAGGGACAGTCACTTCCAGGTAGGAGGATTTATTGATGGGCATTCATATGAGGATGATAAGGAACAGAGTCTAAGGAAGAAGAGCTGTGTGCACAGTAGGAATAGTTCATCATCAGAAAACAATCTGTGAAGTCCAGGATTGCTTGCAGGGAAACATCGTGTATTGTTTTTGCCAAAGAAGAGGAAGAGTCAGTTTCCTTATACATCCCTCTGCTGCTGCTTTTCTTAGGATCCTTCTCCCATTCGCATAGGCCATTTTGCATTTTTAAATGTTTTGGAGTTTGTTTTGGTTGAAAGACTTTGCTGTGACACTATATAATACTTATAATATATATAATACACTATATAATACTTTTTTTTTTTTTTTTCTGGCATGGAGCTAAAACTCCCAGGATCCAAGAACTTTGTGCAATATCAGAAAACATAAGCTATGGATGAATTCAGATTTAACAGATCTAAACTTCCGTGCAGCTAATCTGTTTTTATTCTAAACTGGAAAATGCAATACATTTACTGCTCGACAACAGTGTCAGGCTTTCAGCATTTCTAAAGTTGTCGTAATAAAGCTATCTTCATGCCATAAAAAGGATTGTTCAGTAGTGATATGTGAAGACTGTGAAGAATATAATATATTCCTACAACATCTGATTCCATCGAGATCTTTTCTAGTGTGACCTTTTAATACCCATGGAAGAATTTGTTTGGAACTAAATCTTGAAATTGGATATTCATGTATTATAGTATTGCATTTTAAATGGTGATAATAGCAAGAAATACTTCTTAAAGGATTTTCTGCTTACATTTCATGATTCAAATATTTGTGTTGGTTTATATTTTCTCCTGCCTTCTCTGCATGTGGGACATTTAAAGAACTAATGAAAAATACAGAAGGCATGCGATATTCTTATGTATTCATACAATAATATGTTCTCTAAAAGGATATTTTTCCAGTGATAGAAAGAGGCCATTGACGAAGAAACCTTGTTTTATTTTCTCTACTTTTATTACAAATCTAATATGGGTCTTCTTTGAACAATTGCTTTCCTTTATGTGGATTCCTCAAATGTAACACATAAGAATAAATAAATCTTAAAAATAATTCTTAACAGAACTTGGTATCTTGCTTAGTAATAAAATGTTACGTTTTTTTAAAAATTGTATATCTTAATGTAATGATAGTTCATGCATGGCTGGGACGGACAGTACTTTCAGTTAATGACCAGGGAACTGTGCGGTTCTTCTGGATGCTGTGTTTTAGGCAAAAAAACCCCAAACAAACAAACCAATTTATTCCTACCTTACAAGTGTTTCTTTCTTAGGGAGAGTTCAAATTATGTCAGGTTTTGTCACAGAAAACCAACAGAAGAAAAATCAGTAACATAATTCAGTGAGCTGGGAGTGGACAAAGAACAATATAAGGCTCAGTAAGTGTTCAATATACCCTGTTTCCAAAGAGGCATTTCTCTTTAATTATTTTTGCTTCAGATTTCATCCATTGAATTATGAATTTCTTATAAGAGACTTAAAAAAAAGAAAAAGTCACTCCTCTGGAGAAAACAGCAAACTGTCTCGAATAATGAGCTGCTGGATTTGTGGAATTGCCTCCTTTGTTGTCATGGAAACTAAAGTTATGAAAAATTGAATGAAAGAAGCTGATGATGCCTCCCATAGTTTTCCTGTAAGTCTTGGAGTTGTTAATATTCCTTAACACAGATAATTATTTTCAATGTTGGAGCAAAGGATGGAAAAATATGGAGTTTTGTTGAAGAACAGATGAATATTTACATGCATAACTGCAGCATACTAATGCTTGTTAATCGATATTCTGCAGAAGAATATTATAAATAGTAATCCCAGTGAAGTTAGTTAGTCAAAATTTACCAGTGAATGCAGTAGGAATAGAATTTGATCCAAGCAATGAGGAATTATTTTTGCCCTGGGTTTTTTTTGCCACTGGGAATTAATCTCTTTCTTAAGGTTAACTGACAGTTATTCCAAGACTAAAATATTCTTCAACTGTCCTTTCCACAAGGTCAGTGCATAAAACTTTTTTTTTAAAAAAAGCAATGCACTGTCTCCTACAACGAGAATCGGTAGAACAAACTCAGGCAGATATTTTTTTAAAAGAGCTGTCTTGTAGTATCAGCCCTGCAAAATCTTTTGGGTGGATTGGTCTAGCTAGTTATATCTACGGTCTTAATTATATCTATAACTGGCTCCTGAAAAATATCCTGTATTTATGGTACCCCGTAAGTTCATTAACATTTTACTTTGGTAAACATCTAGATCGATTTCTTTGTTAAGAAGGCATTCTGTATCATCAGGGAAGCAGTCAAATCAAGGTACTTCGCACCTGAAATATACAGATGTTTGTTGGGCTTTAACCCAAATCCTGACTCTAGTTTACCTTCCTTGTTTGTTTGTCAAGTAATTATTCTCTTTTGTTGGTTAGAGGAAACATCGTAAGCAAATATTGAACATCCCAGTTCTGTTTCCTTCAATGAAAACCAGACCCCCACCTTCACAGACTTCTCACCAATGCTACCAGCAAAATCTAATTTATTCCAATTGCAGTTCCAATAATGCTAAAGAATACTGGATTTATCCATGGATTCCTTAAAATTATAAAAAATACTGCTTAAATAGATATCTACAGCTCAGAAAAAGGAAAGAAAGGGTGAAACTGAAGAAATGAAAGTCCAGCAATAAGCACCATCTTTTCTGAAGTTGGTAGTGACAGTTCTTTCAACCATCTCTTTCGACAAAGTTAGTGTTACTTGATTTCACTGCCTTACAGACCAATACAGTTAGTAGTACTTAAAAATCAGTCATGATGAACCTCAGCTTTTACAAGACACCAGCATGTGAAACCCCCTTCTATGTAGCACATTAATGGTTAAGAGGGCAGGATGTATAGATAACATCTTGGATTAATTCTCCTCTTCCATGTAAAGTAATTCAAATCTAAACTAAGAAGCATTGCATGCAATTCATTTACCTCCTTATTTAGAGACTAGTTGAAAATACCCTACACCTTTTCTGTGGAAGGTGTGCATTCTGCAGAAACTTTCTTTTAATAGCCAATGGACGGAGGGACCATGATGGACCATGCTAGTCTGGCTGTTTCCAGGTGGATAAGTAATCCAAGATTTTTACCCTCTACTCCTACATCTGATTGCACTTTTCATCAAAAAGATTTTGAATATATGACAGAAGCATTTCTGAGAGGAGAAGTCTAGCCACAAGGCACGCCTCTGTTTTCTGGTTGCTGTGCCAAGGTTTGTGCCTTCTGCCTCTTGATTAGTCTGGGTACCTGTTTGCTGACTGTGCTGGGAAGTTTGCAATGGTCATCTCAGGCATCTGACTTGTTCCAGAAACTCTATAACCGACATGCTTAATTCAACGAGCTTTTTTATTTTCATTATTTTTTTTTTTACTGTTTTCAGGCATCAAATAATATTTAATGGACCTAAATATTTTATTGAATTTGATCCTCATTTTTTTCTGCCGTAGTTTTGCACTGCTAAGTGATGATATACAGTTACATTTTATTGCTGTTGTTCACAAAGATACTGAAGTTAAAAGCCTATAACTTGTGAGTTGCTCAGGTACTAAACTAATGATTACCATAAAAATGAAGTAAATAAGAATAGGTAAACCAATACAATAAGATGTTCAATTTCAATTTCTGAATCCTAAAAATTACTTCCATAATTAAAAATCCTTTAAAAAGTATTCAAATGCAGTCCATGAGTACAGTATTTCATATGAAAATACGTATGGTAGTGTTAGCAGACAAAATTTAGGCACAATAGTGCAAAACTACAACCATTCCAAATGATAGGTTATTTATAAGTGAATAAAAATATATCAAGCATGAAAGAAAAATAAATTAGTATCAATAGAAGTTTTGCGTTGCTTTCAGAGAAGTCAGGATTTTGCTTTGTAAGGTTCTTCTTTGACTCCACTTTGACTTTATCCAGAATTGTTCATCCTCATTCAAATCACGCTCAACTTTAACTCTTTGTCATTGAAACCTACAGCCAGGATTATGTGAAGGACACGTTTGAGTGCTTTCCCTAAATCATACCTTTGGCAAATCTTCCGTTCTAATCACATTGTTTTTCCAGAACCATCTCCTGGATTTGTGTACTTAAGTAGGAGTTTCAGCTGCAAAGTTTTTCTGTGTCTTCTTTATTAAAAGTCCTGTCTTTATAGAAGCAGATAAAAACTAGAAACTATGACTTAAAAAGCCCATAAAGGCATCCATTCCATAAAACAAATAAAAATAACCCCAAAATGTTCTGTTTATAGCTGTTTTGCATATGAATGGGCTTTTTTGTTATAAAAGCAAGGAAATGAAACAAGAGTTTTGTTTAACCTTAGAAAGAACAAAGACATGAGAAGTGTTAATTTAGGTTACATTCTGCATATAATTTGTGCCTTTCAGAGAATTTATGAAGGCAGCAAATTTTAGAAGACATTCTTTTACCTTAGGCAGTTTGTTTATCCACAAACCAAAACATGCCCAATTTATGACCACACACAATTCTTTTTAACAGGATAATAGTATACTATTAATAATAATTTAATAAGCAAAAGTTGAATGGCTTGGAAGTCTTATATTTTTTAGAGATTGAAGAAACAAGAGGACTTTTAAACATTAATCAGATGAGGAAGCTACATTTAACCACTGGAACATTCTATAAAAGCTCATCTTCCACCCTTGCAAGTTTCCAGGAGGCTCCCTGTGTCTAATATCTTTTTCAATACCTGAAACTTTCCTAATTAACATTTTGAATTTAAGTTGCTTTTTAAAAAAAAAATATCCTCTTGTTCTAATTCTACAAGTGATGTGATGGAAAAATTAATTAAACCCTGTGGACTGTTGGTGCAGTTCTGAAAATTGGAGGGGATTAATCTCATCCAACTTTCAATTTCTTAAGTTTAGGCACCTAATCTAAATTAATTGTTTAGGATTCCTCTATATTCGATGTAGAAAATAGGTGATACCAGACACTGCATCCTCCTGTTGTTAAGATAGGTGTCTAAAGCAAGACAGATAAAGTGCTTTTTAGCAATACCTCTCCCTCTCTCACACAATTGACTGTGGTGGCATCTGGATGATAAGCATTAAGCAAATGATGCTGAAGTTGTTATTAGTAAAATAAAAGGCAATGAATCTTGTTCTGTAACAAAGTTCTCATCACCATAGTATTTCAAGACCAGGAAATTTAGATTTTGAAATACATATTTCTGTGCTGTAACCCAGCACTGGCAGCAACACCTTTCCTTGTTCCTTTGCTCCTCTCTGCTGCTGCTACCATCTCCCCTCCCTAAGGACCGGCAGCTCCCAGCTCCTCCTCTGCCGCAGCCTGTATGGCTATGCCTGCCTTTGCCAGGTGCCAAATGGGAAACTCACGGCCTCAAAGGAGCACTTGCTGCTTGTGGGGTTGGAATAACACAAGTTCATCTCCTAAATAGATAGCAGTGGTCTCTAAGGGGGTAGGAGAAATTATGGAAGGGCCAAGAGAGAACCTGAAGCAAAAATCCTGAGGGGAAATGGAGAAAGAGGAAAATGAGAGGTATAGCAGAAGAAACAAAATGTGGGACTTATTTGTGTATGCATAAAACAAGACGATATAGAAAGAATTATAGAAGAAAAGGCCATGGGAACAGAGAATGAGACATAACTCAGATTTTATTTTTATGATGGACATGAGTTGGCTTTGAACAGCCTGACTTGCGAATAGTTAAACTGAATTTCTTGAATAACCTATAGGGTGATATTTGTTTCCATTAATTATTCACTGAATACTTACAAATAACAAACTCATTTGTTGTAACTGACTTTCAAGCAAAAAAAAGGTGACATTTTCAATACATTATTCAAACAGCTGGAGTTCAAATATGTTTTTATGTATGTCAGACACAAATACACTTGAGGTGTTATTAGATAGCAAGTGTGATAAACCTGGCATTTCCTTTGCATCGAATGCTATTGATTGTGGAGCTCAGAGGGCCATTGTCTGCTGAAAATGTGGAGTATTTGAGCTTTTGCCAGTTTCTTGTTGCTGAGCAACACCATTTGTCCCTTCCAGTTTCTTGTGTGTATGTGGCTTGTACATATGGATTAAACTGAATGTGGAATGAAAACTACCTTAACTATTTAATGGTCACATAGAAAATCTCCTCGGTTTAAAAAGTGAGAGTAAATTTTCTGTATTTTCCTGCACAGCTTGGGTTAGGGAAAAGATGTGGCTGCCAGAGAGCAGCAAGAACAGGGTCAGGGAAAGGGGAGCCCAGGAGTCCCCACACTGGCTGGGCAGGGGCTTGAAGCCAGGGCTCAGCCCCACAGCCAAGTGAGAGAGTGGAGCAGACCCAGAGGTCATGGCCAGGACTAACCAGGATGAACCAAGACAGTAACGTGGTGAAGGTGTGGGTTCAAGGTCCAGTGAGGGGACGGTGGTGGGCTGAGGGTCCTGTGTGGCCCATAAGTAGGCCTGGCTTGGTGGAGCCTGCGGCTGGGCAAGGCAGGGCTGTGGGGAGCTGGGGGCTGGCCCTGCTGCGGGGTTGTGTGTTTCACTGCAAGCAGGAAGAGTTCTGCCCCATCAGTGAGGAGCTGCGGGGTTGCTGGGGCTGGTGGCCCTCAGGAGCTGACCGGGAAATGTGAAGGAAGCCCTGGGGGCTGACATGAGGTCAGGGACAGAGTGAGTGAAGGCCCAGTCCTTCAGGTCCCTGACAATGGTGTTAGTAAACATCTTTAGGCTAGGCCGCATGTTCTCATTGCTGTGTCTGGATTATTTTATAATACTGGCAAAAAGTATTTTATAGTACTGGACAAAAAGTAAAGATGCAGTATCTCTATTTTTTTGTCATTCCATAATGACTGTACAATCAAAAACTTTAGTATCCCTTAGCAATGAGCATGTTCTCCAAAGCCTGGACTGTCAGCAGCATCTCAACCCCATAGGTAAAAGAGAGAATTTTTGTGAGATCCACAGTTAGGTAAAAACAGGGATGACTTTTTCATCAGTCATTTTGAAATGTCAGATATTTTTAACTGACTCCGCACAACACCTTTAGCTCTATTTAGCACCTGTTTTCTATCTGATATTTTAAATTTTAATAATTAGTTCAAATAGCTGCGTGTTAATTAACACAACAAAACCTGATTTTTCTTGTATTTCCAAATGGGAAACCCATAGGTAAATTCAAGTTCACTTATGTTCAAGTGTGAAGTTGTCACTGAACCCAGCTTCTCACTCTTTTATCTCCTATGAAGTCCACGGCGCTTAATTAGAGCATTTTGGTGACTCACCAATGAAGGTCAACAGCAAAAGTCTTAAGTGTGATGAGGAACATTCCTTCTGGGTTGAGTTATTCACATCTGAAAGTGTTTTGGTCAAACTCTAATTCATCTTTTTTTAAGTCTAGCATTTCTAAGGAGTCTGCTGGTGTCAGCAATGTAAATTTTGCATGCCAGCTTAAAAAGTAATTAGTAGCGGCAGAGCAGATGAAGACTTTTCCAGAGAATATCTGATTTGATAACAAAAGAGAAACATTGGCTTAAATTTAAATCCTGAAAAGCTATTACAGATTTCTATTAAGAGGCAAGGTTGACCCAGGAAACGCTGCCTATCATTTCTTCTTTACACTCAGTATCGTCTGTGTCAATAACTGGTGGCTGCGGTCTCCTTCAAGGACAGATATGAAGAAGTGTTACAACAAGTGAAGAACACTATTATTTAATTACATGAAAGCCACAGATCTTCTGTTCTTCCATATCTCCATATTTAATAAATAAAAAATATATGAATTTCTCATATGCACTCAAGCATGAGTATGATCTCTATACGAAAGACTGCAGAAACTTATCATAAATAAGTTAATTATATACAACTGCCTTCCTAAGCCCCTCTCTGGACACAAACATACCTTCTTTGGATTTATCATGCATTCCAAAAATAATTGAACTGTTTCAGACATTAATTACTAATTGTAAAACTAACTTTCCTCTTGTTTTAGCCCATGCCAAGAAAAGGCAAGATTTATGTCTTCATCTGTTACCGTTTTCTCCAAGGCAAAGAAAGCGTACCCAGAGTATCTTCCAGAGAAGGCTGTTAACTGAAAGTAGAGATTCCAAACTATCCAGCAATGCTTATGTTTTCCCCCAAGATGGTGGTCGTCCTGTTTGTGGAAGTCATTTTACGTTACTTTAAGAAATGTGATCGTTGCATTTGAATGCATGCTGCTTGAATTCCTAAATTTTAAGCTAACTGGGGATTGTGAAAACAAGAACATTACAATGACTCATTAGATATCCCTATTTATATTTCCCTAAAAAAATTGCTGTGGTTTTCCTTTTTTTCCCTCTAACAAAGGTGGCATATTGTAGAGTAAGTGAGCTGTATTATAAGATGTTTATAAACAGTTATTTCTGTTTACCTAAAGAATTCTGCATTCAGGGTCTCCCAGAATGGAGGCGAGATGTGTAGGAGTAAATGATCAAATGGAAGAACTTGGTAAAACATTTTGCTCTCTGGTTATTTTAGGTTTGTATTACATTTCTTGGTGCCAAGGATGATATGTTCATAGCTATACTTCTATATATGTATAGTCTGCACATCTACTTGGGCCTACATACGTGTGTATATGTATGTGATACATATGAGGATTCGGTCATGGTCTGGAAGTACTGGGTTTAATAATAAGGTTTTAGCATAAGTTTTAAAATAAGGTAGTGTTACCATAGCTAATCTATTATAGTCATGCCCTGTTAACATAAATTATTAAAATATATGATTTAACAGCAGTGATTCTACTCTGTAATGAATACATGAAGGTATAACTGGATTGGGCACATTAGGAATTTAAGCTTTGGGGTTGATAGATTGAAATTCTTGGTAACAATAACCCAACTGGTACTTTCATATTTCCATTAAAGAAATAAAACAAATCATGCACAGTGAAAGTAAAATATGGATATGAGGCTGATCTTAGATAATTCAGTTTAATATTATAACCAAAGATTTCTGAAGAAAAAGAGTATGACTGCTGAATTAATAACACAATTTCTTAAGCTGATGTGTTAGTCTCATCCTCTGACTTTCGCACAGTGATTTTGAGTGCAGTTAACACGTGTACCAAGTTCCTTTCTTCCGTACTAAGCACTAAACAGCAAGAGAAATGTTTGGAGAAGTACATAAAGTAACAGCGATACAGATTATGATACAAATAATACAAATGCTATAATTCAGTATTAACAATGATGAAACAAAACTTTTTTCTGAAATAACTTTAAATTCTTGTTAAATCCTAGAGGGAGCAACAACGTTCACCACAGCGATGCTATTGCCACAGCACAAAGCTAAAAGATGCATTCGGTTCCGCAGTGTGAGCCTACCAGCAGCCTTGCCAAAGACAACTTCTGTGAAAAGAGTACTGGATTTACTGACTGAATTAGATCAAAGTTTCATAAAGTTGAGTTAGTATTTACCTAGAAAGTCAATGGAATGTACATCTGCCCTGCAGTCCCTCACAGTCACTATTTTGGATCATGCTGCACACATTTCTTGGTCATATGACACTGAAGTTCCTCCAAAGCCCCACAGGATCTGCATTAAAGGTGGTATTTAGGTACTTGTGACAGTATCACCCGTTGTGCAAGGAGAACTGGAATGCCATTTATCTGACACAATTCATGCTTGCAGTCAAAGTAATTTTATTTTGCTTCAACTGCTCTCCAGAATTTCTGGTAAAACAAACTGACTATGCAAATTCCAAACTGTATGTTCAAAAATGCCTCCAGTTAATGGTCTTATGAAACTAATATACATATGGCTTTGTAAAGCCAATTATTTTGAGGCAATGTGAATGGAAGTAATAATCAGTGAATATTTTGCTACAGAATAGGCATTATTATTTTAAGAATTTACAGTTTTTTATAAGGTTGCATTTGTAATCAATGTTATCGAAGGAGCAGACTTAAAGGAAGCCCCTGCATTTTACTTTGGTTTTAGAGACAATATCATAAAATTCTTTTCATTAACAGAGTACACTCCAAGTTTACTGAAGTTGTTTAACTCCCTTTAGAGCCATTCACAGGAAGGCTATTCTGGAACCGTACTTCTGCAGGAGGCCTTCTAAATTCTAACCAAAATTTATTCGAGGCCATTTTGTTTCTATTTGGTTTTATGCCAACACTGTCCATTAGATTACATAATTCTTATTCCTCTCCCTTGTTTATCCTCAGAGTTTCTAGAGAGTGACCATACTCCCTCTCAGCTTTTGTTTTGCTAGACTAAACAAGGCAAGCTCTGTTGACAGATGGTTGGCCAGAAACCAGCTAGGCAAGGCTGACACACCAGCTTCAGAAAGCTAGGAGCAATCATTCTTTGGAGTCTAACTCCAGACTCTAATGCAACTCATCAGGGAGTTGAGAGCAAATAAACATTCTCTTGGGCTGTAGCTGTCTCACTTCTTCCTATTCCCCAATTACCGATACTCCATGAACTAATTATTTTTTAATAATTTTCAGTCAGAAGCTCAAACCCTTTTACAGACATGGGAATTGTAATTGTAGCCTGAGTTGACATAACTGGATTACTTTTGATCTGACTAATTTGTACACCAAAATAAATGACAATTGAGGAATGTGCAGAGAGGGCAACAAAATGCCATGACAGATGCCATGTTCTTACCTTAATTTAACAGATGGTAAAGTCCTTGCTATCAGAGTTATTGCTTCCTCCATTCAGAAGGATCTTTCCTACGTGTGTGGCAGTCATACTGGTGGCTGCTATACGTATGTTTCCCCTGATCCTGAAAAAAGGGTTACTTGAATCCTTGGGGAAAACCAGAGCTGTACAGTACTAATGGATAAATCCTCGATATTGACCCCCGTCATTTCTTTCATTTGGACCTGGCAACAGCAATTAGTTTCTCTTTTTGAGACACAGAGGTCATAGCCAAAATTCAAAATAAGGTATGCAAGTGCTGCCGATGCAGAAAGGGAATTACTTGTTTAAGTTACTGTTCTTCCCCATCTTAAAAATATTTTGTGGTCATGAAGTGGCTCCTTACCAACAGTGCTGGCTCCTTGTCAACACGGGTGAGGTAATCCCTACATATAGAGCTCAATCTTAGGAACTGGCTAAGCTCCAAACTGTAAAAATGGATAGGTTGGGCTGTTGAAATAGACTGAAATTTTGTTCCTGGAAACTTTACATGGGAAAAAGATGTATTTTGTCACCTATGATTTGGTTTATGACTAAAAATTCTAATAAAATTTTGCCCTATGTGCACATTTTGCTTTTAAAGAAGGCAAATATAAAAGGAGTACTTATCAGGACCAATGATCCATCCTTGGTTATCTGTTTCCCTCCATCCCTCCAGTTATCAGTTCCTCTCACCCGTTCTTTCTTCCTCCTCTCTTCTCCCTCCCTCTCTTTGCTCCTTCACTCACTCAGTTTTTCCCCTCCTTCCTGTTCTCTGTTTCTCACGTTTCTCTATTTTATCACACAACGTGGGACAACTTCTGCTGCTCAAATCTTTACATATTTGAATGAATCAGGGGCATAATTTTCAGTGCCAAAATAAGTCCAATAGCATATTTTGTTGATTTATTAGGCTATATAAAATCTGATTACTTTATGCTAAAATTCCTGTGTTTAATTTATCAAAATTCTTTTTTTCAATGTAATTTTTGCTTGCTTCCTAATTCTTCCTATATTTTTTTGTTGTTAAAAATGCATTTAAAGGAACTGGTGAAATGAGAATTGAGAAAATGCACTCTATTTGACATTAACTGACACTTTGCTTACATGTTATGTAATTTTCCCATATTTCATCCTTCATGTGAGTAAGCATGATTAAATACTTCAGCAAGGACCGAAGCTTTGTTGGTTATGGGTGAACTTTTGGCTTTACAATGATATTGTTATATGAATAGTATATTTATTCATTGCACTGCCCTCAACAGAGGATGCTGATGCACAGACAAAAAAAAAGCACATTTACTTTACACAGGGATCTGCTAACTAGGTTTTTGGAGCTGTATGGAGTTCTATTTCAATAAAGATAACTGCAAGAAATGGACCCAAATGCATGTTATATCCAATATCCTAGTAAACACGCTTAACACGATCAATTAAAATGCTGCCATTTTCATCAATGAAATTCCTATTCACCAGTATTCAAACAGCAGTCTTTGGCTGTGGAGATTTCAATATTTGGAAGTGTAATTTTAAAATAAACCCCAGTTTTATTTGGACAATGACTGAGCAGGGAAGACCTGCAAATGTTTCTCTTTTCTTGACAGGATTTCCATATGTTGTACTCTGCCTTACTACTATATTGTGCAATGAAAAGTAATAACTTATATGTAAAGTTGTATGCAAAGCATTCCTTAACCAGCTGAAGGATCACATTGCAGCCTTCCCATTGTGAGTAGTCCTGTCAGTTTCTGGGTGATCATCTAGTATGATTTTATTTTATTCACCTTGGCTGCAAACTGGTATTGCACACTGACATTTGTACTTTGAGTGGTTCCTTGGAAATATTTAGCTCTTCAAAGGGTGCTTTTGCTTTGGTTTTTCATTGTTGTTGCTGCTGGTGGTTTTTAAATAGTTATTAGGGTTTGGTTTTTTTGTCTTCGTTCTTCACAATTTTAAAGTTAACAGTATGATAAATTATTTGAGTGCTTAATGTTCTCCATTGCTGATAGTTTAGAATTTTAGTGACCGAATATTTATTTTTACAGTTTTAACACAAACATGTTATTAAAAAATGAATGAAGCTCCAGGAAAAAAATGGAAAAAAATGACTGATCAAATAAAACCAGTTTTATGTTTCATTTTTTTGTATTTTCTTTGCTTTAAAACTTTTTCAGCACAGCTCTGTACACTTTTACTACACATTTGATTATGCATATATATGTTAGCACAACTTACTCAAATGGGACAGTGAGCCATGTTGCCACTGGGAGGAACACGCCATACAGACAAGGACAGTTTACAGTAATTCTTGAGGAAATAACTGCTTGAGGCAAAATTCCTTCCAGACACTTCCTGAAGGTGGTGTAGCTCTGTATAATAGTGGGGCAGGTGGTTTTGTTTGCAAGAAGACATTCTTTTGTGATAACATTCCTCTTTAATCAGGCCAGGGACAAAACTGAATCACTGACAGGAAAGACCTCGCTTTCAGATCAATTCTGGTTTGATAGTTCAAAGCCAATATTGAAACACACAAATCTGCTTCCTGTGTCAGAGCATGGGAAAGGGAATAAGATTGAAATAAAGATGTGCATGAGCAGAATGTATCTGTGCTGTAGACAGTCCTATATTATTAAACTTTATGCAGCCCTAAAGTGGATTACTGCTATTAGTGGAGGTGGAAAAGAAAAAATAACAAGGTTTTCGAAGTCTTTTAGCTTGCATTCATTACATTTCAGTTTGATTATAACCATGGTGTACAGTGTAGAAAAATATCCGCTTCTTGTTTAGTCATTCTGAAGAGCAAAGAGAGTGTTTTGTTCCTTCAGAAATGAATGTAGAGGAATTTTTCCACTCTTTCTTGTTTAGACATGATAATTATAAATAGCAATGGGGTTTTTTTAGAATTTATTTTGATTTTCTATGCTACCACATTTTGCCTGTATCTTCCATTGCAAATTGTTTTTCTGTTCTTTTATCAGTATTGGCTCTATATTTATATTTGAGCTTGTCTCTTTTTCAAGGTATACTCTTGTTATACTAAGATTATATGTGTAGTTTGACTGATTTGCTATCTTTTTATTGCTAGTTTTTTCAGATTTAGCAGCTGATATATACGAGATGTTCACCTAGCAAGGACTATGTATTGCTATGTTTGCAAAGCTTTCATAAGGAAGATTGTGTAGCTTTTTCTGTAAAGCGTAGCACTTTAGATTTACCTCTGTTCTTTCAAAAGTTTCTCCCTTTACCTAAATCTTAGAAACTGAGGACATCATAATCAATTGGACTTATAAATTTAAGGTGTTGTATGCTCTTAACATTCAATCTATCAAGAAAATTCTCCTTTCAGCACTACTTGCAGTCATCTCTTAAGGTAGACTTTTAACTAGTGCATGACTTTCACAACACAATGTACAATCCAGATGTAAAAAGTAATGTGAAATCCTTTCCATGGTTTACTTCAGACAGCAAGGATTCACTGCTTTCTTTTGCTTTAAAAAACCCCAGTTATTTCTCAGATTAATTTGGCACAATTCTGTATGTCTTCTGCATGCTGTTTTATTTTTCTGCAGGTATTATTTTTTCTGGCTTTCATAATTTGTTCTAATAGATTCAATAAAATTGAAATCAGACTACAGAGTATTACATCAATGACTTTCATATAATTTTTCTTCACTCTAGCATTTTGTGCTTTCCAGCAAAACTCCAGTTGAACTCAGCAGACCTCACAGGCTGTATTTTTACAGAACACTGTGATGTAAGTAACCTTATCTTTCAGTTTTGATACGCCTTGGCTGAACCAGTACTCTCAGTCAAGAACATTTTTTTAGCAGCTATCATATGAACCTTGTGATTGAAAAGGTCATAGGAGAACAGAACTGGCTCCCTAACTCACGGACTGAACCTTGGTCTTTACATAGCTGGCTCTTCGGCTATTAATTGTTCTTTAAACATCTATCAAGAGATAACTGGGCTATGGTCAGATAAGATGGAGCTCAATGTTGTCGTAAAAGATATAAGCTTAAATACATAACATATATTTAGTAAATAAATGACCATTTTTGATTACAGTGCTTTGAGTATTAGGAGTTACTTTTCCATACTCTTCACTTTAGGAGGCATTAAGGTGTCAAATAATGAAGCAAAACGTGATTTTATATGAGAATAATGTAGCCTACAGTTTGTGTCTTCCTTTAATGTCCAGAAAGAAACTGAATGTGTTGGAAAATAATGCATGTAAACATTTATTAGCATATTAATACAGGTAGTAGATATTGAAGTAAAACAATTAGCTCTCCCATGTTGCATGCAAGCTCATTTAACAACTTTAATAATTCTGTAGATGTCTGAAAGTTTTAAAATTCTGAAATGTTTATTACAAATGCCAAACCCAACCTAATGTGTATTCTTCTGTCTACAGTGAATTGTCAGTAAAAGTTTGTTTGAAGTACAAGCATAAGAAACAAATCTGTCTTGTAAGAGCACACACTCTGAAATCAGAACTCTCTTTGCTCCCTTAATATTTGTATACTACAAAGAACGCCCTTGAGGACGCTGGAATTACACAGCTGATGCCCAGGAGAAAGGGTCTGAGTTTTGAAGAGTAACTTTCTACTGAACATTCAAGGAATGTGATACCAGCTATCTTTAAGGCAGAAGAAAGGGTGGTTGTCTGTACTGTAACTGTGTTGAGTGCTGCTCAATATGTGAAAAACACCGAGACAGGGAGCCAGATTAGTTTAATTTCCCTCTTGTTTTGTTTTGTTTTTAAACAGGTTTGCCATATTCTACAAAGTAATTATATTTTCTGAGGGCTAAAGACTTTCTGCCAAGTTGTTAACACCTTGAGCTTCTAGTGTTTTATGGACTACGACTTATAAGAATTTTACTCTAAGGTTGTTCTTGTTAAATTCTGTACTTGCAAATAAAAGAGAATTTATATTCACTACTGTCTCCATTTCTGTTTTATTAGTCAGGATATTGTACAAAATACCTGTCAGTTGCCTGTTTGTAACATGACATTTTCAGGTGTTTATTGTGAGTGATTGTGAAGATATTGGATGCATTTCCCAGAAGTGGACAAATTTATCTCCAGGAAGAGCGGAAAAATATGAACACAGCTCTGCAGCATATTTCGTAGCAGATGTTTCTATGTGATAGACATTGGTCCACAGGGAAAGGCACAGGAATCTGTTTGTATGCTTAAACAGTGCTTTATGGGAGACAGGAAATGTTCCTGATGAGAAATAGATACAATTAAAACTGTGTAGTCTTTATGGAAAACTGGTTCTCATGGACAAATACATATCAAGAAATAAAACATGGCACTGATACCTTAACATGAGAATATATTGCTCCAGAAATCAAAAATCAGCGTGTTTTTAAGAGCTAGAGCCTTGGTTACATGGCTGCTCAGTGTACACTCGCTGGAAGGAGCTGGCTGTTTTAATGACTACATCTGGTGCCCGGTTTAAGGCCTTTCAAACTTTTTGAATTAGCTGGTTCTTAAAATACAGAGGCTAGCTTTTAGAAGTTATACTGATGACTTTGAAGAAAGAAGTTGATGAGCCACTTGAAATACACAGCTCTGATAATATTTGGTAAACTATCCTAACTGGGCATAATGAGGTACCAATAATAAAATATTTTAGGCAAGAGATAAGAGAGCAAGAAAGAATTTAGGTTATTTTAGCTAGGTTTTCAAAGGTGTGTTTTCTCCATGCATCCGAACAGCAACATGTCTCAGAAATACCAATCCATTTTGGAAGTAATGTTCTCAATGAAGCCACAAATCAAGTACACGAAAATTGTTCTAATATTTGTTGCACTGTGATACTGTGCCACTAGTTCTTTGATATCCATAATCTGCCACAGCAATGACAATCAATTTCATAGAGATAATATTATCCTGAAATTAATAGTGAAAGCACTGGGAATTCCTGGGGTATTTAGCTGAGGTATCTCTTGTAGACAATACCAATATTTAACACAGAACTTCTTGTAGAAGTAGCTTCATGGATGGAGACACTTAGTTGTCTTACAGGCCTTGTTTTATGTTTTTCTGTACTCAGAACACTCAAAATATCTGTGAGCTTATGGATATGCAAGCTGAAGAAACTACAGGGTTACATACATATAAATCTAAATATTCAAAATGGTAACTTTGAGGTTGAAGATTAATGTTTTGATATAATTCTTTAAATCTAGAGTGAAAACTAAACTGAAAATTGGGTTTTCAATAATGAATTATGTTCTATTTAATGGGTTGTTTTTCTACAGCTCTTACCACTCTTTTAATTTTTTTCTCTTTATTATTGCTGTAAACTGTCTATTGCTATGAACATTACCCACAGCTAGTAGGTGTGGCTCCGTCTGGTTTTGATTGCTGAGCACAGGTCTCACTTGATGCGTAAGTCTTGACACCTGATTCATCCCTAGGAACCTAATTTTGGTAGCTTCTTATCTCTAACCCATCTGGGATTGTTCTAGCCAGTTCCACAGCTCTGAGCACAGCTCATATTGCTTTCTTCCTACTAATGTAGCATGCTAAGTAAACCACTGAGACCATTACATTGGAACATAGTCCTACAAATTTGTATCCCAGTACTCAAGCATCTGTTTTACAGATAAAAATCTTCACAACAGAAGAACAACAGATTCTACTTGTTATTTTCATTCTGCTTGGATGTGTTCAGTTCTCTGATTTAGTGACTTTAGACTTCTGTTTACTTTGCACTGGAGAAGCAATTCTACTGCTCAGACACTTAATGCTATTAATTAGCAATAATGCGTATAACCATGAGCGTTAGAGCCAGATAAATGCCTCCTACCATTTTAATTATCTTAAAAGAGACACAAAAGAAAGATGGACCAATTTACTTAACAGCCGAAAAAGAGAACAATTGTCTGTTGACCATACATAGCCTTTGTACCTTTACTAAAAACAACAAATTATGTACTTAAAATATGCTGTGAAAACCAAGTACATGTAGCGTGAATTCTTACACTAAAAATATAATGAACTACTTTTATTTATTGTGTTTTAGTTCATTAGGCACAAAAATGTTTCTCTTAGTATGCAGCAAGGTCAATTATTCTTGAGTAGCTTGCTTTACAATTCTTCCATTAGAATAAAAGGAGGAAGATCTAGATTACTTTTTTTCTTCAGCAGATCTCTCACACTACAGAGAATAAAACCTATTTACCTCATTACTAAACCCCAATTGCCCAGGTTTTAACTATAGACTTTCACTATGGGTTTGTTAAATTCCATATTATACTATCTGTCATAGTAAATCTCAATACTACTTTAACTGGGCATTTTAATTAAATTCACTCTTTGATTCTGGATGAGATATGAGCTATATATATTATAGGTGTTATTTTAACTATTGATATTTCACATAAAAAATATATCAACTGCCTTTTGAATTTTTTCATTCTATATTTGTGCCAAAACTTGGCTTGTGTTCTGCTGCCTAAGGGTTGGTGTGCTCAAGAAAAGAAGAGAAAAGCTGGAGAAGATCTGGGACACATACAGCCCTGAACTCATATCTATCCACATCTGGGCAGAGCAAGTGGAATTATAAGTGAGCTGGTTGCTGTCTGCCTTTGAGGCTCTGTCGCATTGTTGGTGTTTGAGACACAAATTGGCGATTTTACAAGGCATCAAAACTATATATTCAGAACAGAACAGTTTGTTGGTAGATGGAACCTAGACAGCTCTTGTATACTGCAGAGATAGCACACAACATGTGCTACCTCCAGAAACAGAGTAATTTTAGGCCATGCTCAATAAGAGTTTGATTCCTGATACCACAAATCTGATGGCCGTCACATTTGTACCATCAAACGTGGCATCACATGCTCGAGATGGAGACTTAATGAGCGTGCTCCTCAGCTTGAAAGCCCTAGTGAAGTTGTTTTGCTTACTGCTCAGCAATTAAACTGCTTAGCCAACATGAAATTAACTGGCTAAAACTGAAAACTTACCAAACGTTATTGCTCTGTGGGTTATCTCTAATGTGTACGAACATGCACAGAAAAAGAAAATCAGTCAACAAAATGACACACTGACTTCATTCTTTTACTTGGAAAAACTGCGCCTATTAAGGCTGTTGTTCAAACCAGGATTCTTCTCCAAGGTCAAACCCAATATTTTCACATCCTTTGAAACTGAAATAATTTCCGTTTCAGTAAGTAGTGGAGCAGGGAAGGGAGTGAGTATTGGCTGGCAGGACAAGGGAAGGTGTGATGCATAGCTAGCGGAGCACAAGCGGGCCTATAACTCTGGGCTAACTAGCAGGTAGGATCACTCAAAGACTAATATGGCTTGTGTCAGCAGACGGTGCAGCAAGGACCGTATTTCTGGAACAACTCATGGAGCACAAGGTGGCCTGAGGTTCCATCCCTAGCTGTGATTAAAAAAGCAAGAGAGAGGAACAACACAAGACATAGTCAAGAAAACCAAGAAGGAGGTAAAGCACTGCTACAGGAGTGGCTGACAGAGCACAAGACAGCTCAAAGCCTGGTGCTGGGCTTCATGGTGTGAGAAGAAGCCAGCAGAACAAAACGTTACGCAGAATTATGCCTTTGGTTGCTACCAGGCCTTGCTTCCCTGCAATATTTAAGAACTACAAATACAGAAACCAGCTGATGTAGTAGTTGCTTTCCCAGAGGATGAGAAGTTTAAGCTGTTATAGTTACTTTTTAGGAGTGACAACTCTGCTTATCTACCTTGTTAAGAATGCAATAATAAGATGAACATACTTCTGTTATTCTGCTTAGTAAAGATCCTTATGGGTGGCAGGTTTAATTGTTCACACTGAAGTTCTGCCTGCAAACTGTGGCTCAGGCTTTATGGTCCCCTAGTGGTTTCCATGCACGCTTATAGTACTTTATACAGTTGATTGTTACTTACAGGACTGTCTACACATAGATCATGTTTACTTTTCACAAAACACTGTGGACTTCATTCTGCCATGGAGTTTTGCCATCAAGCTGCTTGTGAGCAGAAATGGGACTGGATAAGAGAGGAGAGAGGAATGCTCAGGGAAATGGTAAGCAGACACCTGCAGGTGCCTGAAACTTTTCTCAGATGCAGTATTTCACCCGCTTAATTTGGCTTCTTCGCTATCAAGTGCTTTGTTCCAGAGTATTTAATGAACTTCTGCAAAGGACAGACCTCTACCACCTAAGGGAGCCTTTGAGAGGTCTCTGGTACTATTAGAGGGAGAAGATGCTGACTGAAAAACAGGGAATTTACTTGCATCAGAAACACTTTCTGTTGGCTAGCTCATAGATCTGAAAGAGCAAAACGCAAACGTATTATGAAATGTGCTCAGTACTAGTCTACTGAGAAAAGGATATCAGCTACTGTCCAGATACTCTTGCCAGGATTATGAAGTTTTGTTGTTTATGAAAACTTGTTTCACTGGCAGTAGCTCAGAGAACAAGTCTTTCTGGTATTTACAGATACCCAGCACAATTTATACAAATAAGCATAATTCAGATAGGTAAACGGTATTTGAATACTGAGATGGGTAGGAACCGGGATTTCCAGCCTAAAAAAAATAAACACACTATGGAATTTTCTGTGAAACAAAAATTAAGAGAAAAAATTAAACAGCTGACATGAAACTATTTGGGGATTTTGAGATGTAAGAATTTTCAGTGAAAATTATTTTTCAAAGTTCATTTGGAAATGAAAAAAATAAAATTTCAACACAGAAATGCTCTGTGGTGGCTTGACCTTGGCTGAAAACCAGCTGTCCACCAAGCCATTCTATCACTCCCTTCCTCAACTGGATAGGGGGAGAAAAATACAATGAAAGGCTTATGGGTCAAGATGAGGACAGGGAGCTCACTCAGCAGTTACTGTCATAGAAAAACCAGACTTGACTCAAGCAAATTAATTAAATTTATTAAAAATCAAATCAGAATAGGATAATGAGAAATAAACCCAAATCTTTAAACATGTGGTGCAGGTGGATGGGGAATGGGAGTTGAGGTCAGTTCATCACACATTGTTTCTGCCGCTCCTTTCTCCTTAGGAGGAGGGCTCCTCACACACTTCCTCTGCTTGAGTGTGGGATCTTTCCCATAGGAAATTGTTCTCCAAGAACTTCTCCAAACATGAGTCCTTCCCATGTGCTGCAGTTCTTCGTAAACTGCTCCAGCGTGTGTCCTTTCCACAGAGTACAGTCCTTCAGGAACAGACTGCTCCAGTGTGGGTCCTCCCCGAAGTCACAAGACCTGTCAGCAAACCTGTTCCAGCACGGACCTATATGGGCTGCAGGGGCACACCCTCACCACTGTCTTCACCATGGGCTGCAGGGGAATCTCTTTTTCAGTGCCTGGAGCACCTCCTTCTCCTTCTTTTTCACTGATCTTTGTGTTCACAAAGTTGTTTCTCTCACATTTTCTCACTCCTCTTTTCCATCTCCTGTTGTGCAGCAGTTTTTCCCCTTCCTAAATAAGTTATCACAGAGACATTACCACTGTTGCTGGTGGGCTCATCTTTGGCCAGCGGTGTGTCCGTCTGGGAAACAGCTGTGAATGGCTCTATCAGAAACAAGGGAAGCTTCCAACAGCTTCTCACAGAAGCCACCCCTGTGGCTCCTCCAGCTACCAAAACCTTGCCACATAAATCCATGCTCAAAAATATGATATAGTGCATAGAATCACAGAATTTTTAAGGTTGGACCTCTAAGATCATATAGTACAACTTTCAGCACAGTACCATCATGCCTACTAAACTATGTCCTAAAACTCCACACCTAGGTGATTTCTTAACACCTCCAGGAGTGGTGACTCCACCACTTCTCTGGGCAGCCTGTTCCAATGCTTCCCCACACTTTCAGTAAAGAAATTTTTCCTAGTATCCAATGTAAACCTCCCCTGGCACAACTTGAGACTATTCCCTCTCATAGAATCATAGAATGGTTTTGGTTTGAAAAGATCTTTAACATCAATGAGTCCAACCATCGATTCTGCCCTGCTAAGTCCACCACTAGGCCATGTCCCCAAGTGCAACATCTACCCATCTTTTAAACAAGTCCAGGGATGGTGACTCAACTACCGCCCTGGGTAGCTTTTCTCAATGTTTGACAACCCTTTCAATAAAGAAATTCCTCTTAATATGCAACCTAAATCTCCCTTAGCGCATTGTGAGGCCATTTCCCATTGTCCTATTACCCCCTACTAAGGAGAAGAGACCAGTATCCACCTCATCGCAACCTCCTTTCAGGTAGTTTTAGACACCAGTAAAGTTGTCCCTCAGCCTCCTCTTCTCCAGGCTAAACAACTCCAGTTCCCTCAGCCGCTCCTTGTAAGACTTCTGCTCCAGACCCTTCACCAACTTTGTTGCCCTCCTCTGAACGCGATCCAGCAATTTGATGTCTTTTTTATACTGAGGTGACCAAAACTGAACAGAGTATTCGAGGTGCAGCCCCTCCAGTGTCGAGAATAGGGGAACGATCACATCCTCAGTCCTGCTGGCCACATCATTTTTATACAAGCCAGGATGTTATTTGCTTCCTTGGCCACCTGGGCACACTGCTGGCTCATGTTCAGCCACAGCTGTCGACCATAGTATACTGAGGAAATTTTGGGTTTTGTTTTTAAACTTGATACTATTTTCCAGCCATGTTTCCTTTTATTTGTGTACAAATAACATGACTACCAAAATGCTCCTTAAAAAATTAATCTAAGCTAACCAATCCAATTTGATGCAGTTTGACTTGTGATGTTTAGCATGCTGGGTTGCAGAATATATCAACATAGGAAACTCATAGCCTGATGTTTTCAGGTCTGATTCTCATCTTCCATACACCAAGCTGCTATTATCAGTGCAGATGATCATTAAATATTGCTACAGATTAAGGAAAAATCAGTCTATTCAATATGCTAGACAATAATTCTAGTCACATTCTATTGTTAAAAGTCAAACAGAACACTTTGGGCCCCTCACTACAGGAAGGACATTGAGAGGCTGGAGCGCGTCCAGAGAAGGGTAACGAGGCTGGTGAGGGGGCTGGAGAATAAGCCCTGTGGGGAGAGACTGAGGGAATTGGGGTTGTATAGCTTGGAGAAGAGGAGGCTGAGGAGACCTCATCACTGTCTACAACTACCTGAAAGGAGGTTGTGTCAGGCTGGCTGCTGGGCTCTTCTCACAAGTGACAGCGATAGGACGAGAGGAAATGGCCGCAAGTTGCACCAGGGGAGGTTTAGACTGGACATTGGGAAGAATTTCTTTACTGAAAGGGTGGTCAGGGATTGGAACAGCTGCCCAGGGAGGTGGTGGAGTTGCCATCCCTGGAGGTGTTTAAAAAACGGGTGGATGAGTTCCTTAGGGACATGGTTTAGTAGGGAGACAGGCACTATTGGATTCAGTGATCTCAGAGGTCTCTTCCAACCTAGTAATTCTATGATTTCACTCTAAAAAGTTATTTATGTTTACTTTGAATGTACTCTTTGTACTATTAAAAACAGATGATTTATAGTTAGACGTTTTATTTGCCCTTGCTTGTCTATGCATAGATAAAAAGATTTGCAATGATAACTTTGTTTTAGTGGGCAGTGTGTTAGTTTCAGAGGGATAACTCAATTTTGTAAGCGCTGGGAATTTGTGATTCTTTTATAAATTAACAGTATTTTTCAATATAGAAAAGCTGCTACTGTCAGCTGCCAAAAATTGCTATAACCCATCAAAGTCAATGGAAATACAGTCACGTACACCAGCTGACAGCAGGATCAGAAGATTCAGCTTCAGAACCATTTGAAAGAATCAGAACTGCCTGCTAGCAAAAATAGCTCCTAAAATACAGTACAATGTAAACACTACTTTGGCATGAGACTAAACAACTTCAGAAAAAAATTACCTAGAGGTATGTGGGTATAATTACAATACCTTGAAAAATATCAAGAAACACAGTGAGAAATACAGGAGTTGAACCAAAACAGAATTTAAACACAAAAGTAAATTTTGGGTTAATACAATAGCTACCAAACAGAGAATGTGATCAACAGCAAATAGATCTGAACCATGGAGACTTCAACACTCGGAATAGTAGCTAAGACATGGATGTCTCTTTCCTTTCACCTAGTCACTGGATAATTTGTTCTGGTTCTTAACCATGTGCACTACTACTTCTTATCTATGGGTTTCCAAGAAAACTAAGCTACTAACCCTCAATTGAAATATTATTAATTTCTAACTCAAATTTCTAGATGTAAACAATATATTTCTTGCAATGGGTTTTTGTTTATCGTCTTTAGTCCTGATGCAGATTTCCTTTCAGGCCTGGCTGGAATCTGAAAACCAACTCATCTATTCTACAATTTTCTATTATCTATGAAATAATACTTCTGTGCGATTGATATTGAATATTAATCTCCTTAAAATAAATGCTGTTATGTTTGCATTTGCATACTTGTATAATTAAGAAAACCTTGCCTTCTGTTTTGGTATATGATAAATCCAGTCAATGAAACTTATTTTACTTTTGTGCTAGCAAAAGGTCCAGGCTAAGTAACTGAGAAATTGCATTAATTCCAGCTGAGTTAATGAAGTCGATGTACTAGTTAGCAGAAAATTACTCTTAATTACGAAGGGTCAACCTCTAAATAAAAAAAATAAATAAATTACATAAAATGAAAAACCTGTTCAAAACTAGGATGGTGTGAAATGAAGTTTGCATACTAATTAAATAGCTTTGAAGTCTGAGAAACAGACACCTAAACCCTTACTCTCTGGTTGTATATCTTTCGACAGAGGCAAAGTGTACATCAAATCCATTGAATCCATAAATATAAAATGTTACTTAATCCAATGCCATTTTAGTTTGCAGAATTACAAGACGTTCTAGTTAGATGGATTCCTGAACCTGTGCTGAACCTTATGGAGTAACTGTGTGGGTTTTTTTCCTTCTGATCCCCTACTGCATTGATACTTTTCACAGCCACAAGTGCATTAGTTTCAGTATGCTCTGGATTTAGAGCTTTGAATAGAAGGGAGAGAGGACTATAGGTAATTTCACCCACCTAAAACTTGAGTTTCCAGCCCAAGTTGTTTATCTACCTTCATCCAATTGCAAGACAGAAATACGCTGTCACCTGGTAACCATCTGATAATTTAAAGGACATGTCTTAAGATCCGGTGAATCTGAAGAATAGTTTAGTTAAAATGTTTTGCTTTGGTTTTAGTTGCAATAAATTCTTTTGCCTGTAGAGATGTTCTATAAAACCACAGTAAACCCCACCAATGTGAGAGACCTCACTATTGCTAGACAGGAAGGCAGAATTTTCTCTTGTTCAAGAATGAAAAAGGTAGCTGAGATGTATTTTGTTGTAGGCATAGCAGAGTTAATTAATACTCGGTGACAGATAAACTTCACATCTTTCTAGGTAAAGAGAAGCACGGGAAAATCTGTTTCTGTGGAGCTGAGGCACTTTCTACAAATGAAAGCTGCAGAAACACAGTGACAAACGTGAAGCAGATTAGGCCTCTTGGGTGAGCAGGTTCAGGTGAGACACTAATGATGCAAATCGTCTCTTCCACAAAGAACAAGGGAGAAGAAAGCACCACAGATAAGAAAGATTTTCAGACTGCCCTATCTGAAATGCTAACAAAACTTATGTAGATATTCAAAGAACTACCCATACTTTTAGTTATTTCTGCTTTTAATTGCTTGTGGGTTTTAAGAGAACTGCAAGGGTGCTGCTAAATACACCACAGATAAAAGACAAGTGTATCAAACTTCAAAGTCTAGTGGTTATCAATTATACTGACTGAATAGAGGAAACAGAATGAAAGGAAGTCTGCATTGATTGAAAACTACAAAGACATATTGTTGGCTCCAGCTAATGGAGTTATTTAGGAAACTTTGGATTCTACTCCCAAAAGTAACTTCTCATAATTAATTTATTGTATTGTATTGCTTCTGCAACCCATTAAGAAAGAATGTTTTGACGTGAAAACCTACATTGTTGTCTCTTAAATGATGGCTACAATGCTATTCCTAACCACAAAGGGATTTGTTTGGAAATTATATTAGGTAGGAACAAGGATAAATACAAAACAATGTTGTACAAGAAATTTTAATTCAAAAATGGAAAGAGAGAACGATGCGATTGAAAAGCTTTTCTGTCTTCTTGTCCAAAGAAGACATAATAGCTTTCAGGGGCAATCATGGAATTTTTTGATGTCTGTGTGTGACTGAATGTTCTAAGCTTGACGTGTAAAGGAGTTTGTACATATATTATATACTGACATGTAGAATTACTGTATTGTGGGTCATATGCTGAACCAAATAGTGAAGCTGAAGGAAAGCATATTCATTCAAACATGAGCACAAGGTACATTCTAAGATTAAAGGATAATTATTTATAAAACCAAGCTTTTTATTCCATGCTTTCTGGTATATTCTGCAAATTTCGCTAAGTCAGAATTTCTCTATTCAATGTAGTCAGCTAAAGCTTTTCTTTAAACATCTAGAAGTCCAGATGTCAAGAATGTTACTGGATCCTCCTAATTTGAAATTAATATGTAGATGAACATGTGGGTTAAGAGTTCTGAAAGTCACACGAAGTCATAAACTTTATAAATTCAGGAGTCATTTGAAGCACAGACTTATAGAAGATTATGATGATAGTTTTAGAATACAACTGTATAAAGTAAAATACGTAATTTGCTCTGCTTAGTGTACCACTATAAACAGAAGTAGCTTCCAAAGTAATGCCAGCTGTAACTAATACAGAATATATAGAGAGGTGCTGATGAATTTGTTTTTAATTTTCTTAAGCAAAGAAACTAAGTAATTCAAAGTTGTCAAATAAAAAGAGGAATTATTTAACTTCTTAGGCACTCATTTTTGACACTGGTAATGGATAACCACACAGAAATAGCTTCACGATTAAACATTCTTGTCTAAACACAGGAGCCAGATTTTTCTGACTAACAGTACAATGCCTTTTTGATGTAGTTCAATTACTTATGTCACCCATCTGATAACATGTTTTATTTCACTCAGATTTATATTCTTCCACAGAAGATAGGCTGTAACAATGGCAGGCTCTTTACCCTCAACTCTGTGACGAGCTGAGCAAACATGGATGAAGATTTGTCTGTGCCATGCTGTCTAGAATGCTGCTGGGATCTCCAGCGCTCGAGGAGCCATGCCTGCCCACAAGAAGAAGACCAGAAGCTGGACACTCCACTGAGTCCCGTCAGGGGATACTCTCGACACCATGGATCTTGCCCGCTTCGATCTGATCCCAGGGACTGACATCAAACAACACACACTGGGCTGCACTTCAGGCTTGGAGAGGTGGCAGAAAAGCTGTAGGTGGTCCCTGCTTATCACAGAGGTGTGAGGATGTGCAGATCCTTAATTGGTGAACTTAGGGCTGCTGTCCTCCACAGTGACAGAGCCACTGATGTAGGATGTTGACTGGACTCACCAGCCCAGCTCTCTTGGCGAGGCTGGATGAGACCACGTGAATGCCAGTGGGGCTATGAGGGACGTGAAGTAAGGGCTGATGAAGCAGGTATTCCTGACGAGACGATACCTTCCCAGAAACCTTCATTATGTGTAAGGAATGGCCTCAAAGAGCACTGTAGGTACAGGAGGCTTAGACTGCTCTCCAGCACATCCTGCAAGGCAGGAAAGAAAACCACACTCTCTCCTCATCAGATTCAAGTACAGTTTTGGAATCTTGTCTAATGTAAAAAGCTCAGCAGAACTTCTGTGTTTGCCGCATTGCTCATCATGCTAAAATACTAGACTTCCTGACTAAATTTCAAACTGATCAATATGCTATCAGAATACCTGATATGTGTTTTACTTAAATTCTAGATAAAGTACATCTAATATAACCAGTGTCAACAACAGCATTTTATTAATTTTGTGCATCAGTGAAGATATCTACATTTGAAGGATTCATGTGCAACAGTGTATCTCAAACTCATTGAAAGTAACACTTCAAAAGAAGAGCTTTATTGCAAAAATACCAATGTATTTTTATATTAAGGGTTTTTGTTGGTTTATGTTTTGATGGGGTTTTTTTGGTTTTTGTTGTTTTTTGTTTTTTTATGGGGGCAATTGGACACTGGGGAGCATCCAGTGCTTATGCCATAGTTTTAACAATGACAAATTTACAGTACAGGTCTAACATGTGCCGTTCTGTAAATAATTCAGTATGTTCAGTACAATTTTCATTTAAGCTTGGAAAACTGTAGACTTTTATAACATTAGAACTGAATGAGACTTGAGAAAACGTATTGCGAAACCTAGAATGCACACAATAATTTATCATTAAGGAAAGATAATCAATGCTTGTTTACCACTGCTGCTAAGTAGGTGATTAAACAAAAGTTGTTTTCTTGATACTTAAAAGGAGAAATTTTGATTAAAGCAATAGATTAAATGATTAAAGCAAGGATTAAAGCAATATAAGAAAGGAACCAATTTCAGTTTATTAAACTCTTGTTCCTTTTTGCAGTCTCTTCTGCTTACATTCTCAGGAAATAGGGTGATATCTGCATTGGTTTTGTATTTAGACTTCTCAGGCTCACTAGTTATGGCCCTGATAATTCTCCCTGATCACATCGGTCAGTTTGTGCACAGACATAACTGGGTGCGGTGTATCACAGTGCTAAAACATTAGATAACAAAAAATACCCTGCAGTCTGAGGGACTGCAAAAGACATGATTTCTGATGAACCACACTGAAAAGAAAATGAAAATAAAAATTCGAGGGCATGTGGTGAATCAATGAAGATGACAGGGTAACATTTCTTTCAGCTGCAGCTGGTACTACCTTTCTGAAAGCATATGTAGCAATAGCAATGTGTCAGATTCCAATCACTCTTACTTCTTTTGATGTGCAAGGAAGCTGCTGTGTGCTAGGAATGAAAAAATAGTTTGATTCTTTATATAGGATTTTAAGATTCTAAGGTGACCCATGCACAAGATCTTTGAACTGGCATGTTTTTAAATAAACTTAGTTTAAATCAATGCAATTCCCCTGCTAAGACACTGAGCTGTATAGTTAAAATAAAGCAATGCAAATCTCCCCTAAACCATTTTGATTTAGATTGTATTAATTTTAAAAAATTTTCACACAAGGGTAAACTACATGATTTAAAAAGTGATTATACATGATTATACAAAAAGTTATTTGGATATTTTTCTAAATATGTGACATCTTCTAAATATTGGCCCCTCTATTGTAATAAGCTACACTTATCACAGTATCACAGTATCGTAAGGTTGTAAAAGACCTTTGAGATCATCGAGTCCAACCTATGACCCAACACCTACACCTACACCTACTCCTATTCATGAACAGTGCAAGGCTTCGACACAGGCATGGGTGCTGTCCTGTTGACACACTTATAGTCTGGCACTGATGACCCTGGCTGTGCCCAGCCTGCTGCCAAGCCTTCTGGCTATGCCTGGGTATGGTTTGGGCATAGCTTAGACTAGTGGGCAGTTTGGAGGAAGTTGATCCATTTGAGGACTTAAAACCAAATTTGACTGTATTGATACAAGCAGTGCTTGTCTCCCACCTTTCTTCTTCTTCCTTTCAAAATCTGGCACTAATCCAGACTAATTCCTGAGGTTTGTCTTTGTCTGAGTATAGTGATCTTGTACCATTTCAATGGAACTTTGTATTTACTTTCATGTTTTTAAGATAGTTACCTTAACAGAGCCTTTATGTGTTATATTAGTACAACGGTTCAGGCACAGTAAAAAACTGTGCCAAGATAGTTATTTTAATATAGGTGACATTGTAGCTGTTATGAAAGTAAACAGGACTGTATTTCCTTGTGCATATCAGAACAGTTAAGGCAATGCAAGATGCACTGATGCTCAAAAACAATGAGGAGGCAGAGTGATGATGATTGGAAGATGTGTAATGATATGCTAGAAGATATGCTAAAGCACATGGAGGACAGGGAGGTGATTAAAAAAAGCCAGCATAGATCCAACAAGGGCAAGTCCTGCCTAACCAACCTAGTGGCTTTCTGTGATGGGGTGACCACATCAGTGGACACGGGAAAAGCAATGGATGTAAACTACCTGGACTTCTGTAAAGCCTTTAACACAGTCCCCTACAACAAGCTTCTCTCTAAATTGCAAAGATATGGATTTGATGGGTAGACTGTTTTGTGGATAAGGAATTGGTTGGATGGTCACATTCAGACAGTAGTGGTCAACGGCTCCATGTCCAGATGGACACCTTTGACAAGCAGTGTCCCTCAGGGGTCTGTACTGGGACCGATGCTGTTTAATATTTTCATTGACTGTACAGACAGCGAGATCGAGTGCACCCTCAGCAAGTTTGCAGGTGACACCAAGCTGAGTGGTACAATTGTGACACCAGAAGGATGGGATGTCATCAAGAGGGACCTGGTCAAGCTGGAGAAGTGGGTCTCTGTGAATCTCATGAGGTTCAACAAGGCCAAGTGCAAGGTCCTACACCTGGGTCTGGGCAATCCACAGTTCCAATACAGGATGGGGGATTGTGTGATTGAGAAGGACTTGGGGGTGCTGGTTAACGAGAAGCTCAGCATGAGCCGACAGTGTGGGCTTGCAGCCCAGAAGGCTGACCATGTCCTGGGCTGCATCAAAAGAAGCATGGCCAATAGGTCGAGGGAGGTGATTCTCCCCCTCTACTCTACTCTTGTGAGAACCGGCCTGGAGTAGTGTCCAGTTATGGAATCCCCAACTTAAAAAAGAAAAGGAACTGTTGGAATGGGTCCAGAGGAGGGCCACGAAGATGATCGGAGGGCTGGAGCACCTCTGCTATGGGCACAGGCTGGGGTTCAGTCTGGAGAAGAGAAGGCTCTGGGGAGAGTGGCTTTCCAGTACCTGAAGAGGCTGCAGGAAAGCTGGGAAGGGGATTTTACAAGGGCAACTACTGATAGGAGGAGGGGGAATGGCTTTAAATTGGAAGGGGGAAGATTTAGATTAGACATTAGGAAAAAACTCTTCACAATGAGGGTGGTGAGGCTCTGGCACAGGTTGCCCAGGAAGCTGTGGATGCCCCCTCCCTGGAGGTGCTCAAGGCCCCATCCAGCCTGGCCTTGAACCTGGTCTGGTGGGAGGTGTCCCTGCCCATGGCAGAGGGGTTTGAACTAGATGATCTTTAGGGTCTCTTCCAACCCAAACAATGCTATGACCCTATATAAACAAAATTGTTAGCAAACAAATGATGCTGCCTTCTCCCCACACCTCAGACAATATTTCTTGATCTATAACCCAGATTCTTACATTCTTTTATTCTATTTACTTTTCAGCACCAGACAGACTGGTTTTGTCATAAGTCTGGAAATATTCATCCTTCATACTCCATCAGAAGCTCACAAAATAAATTGTGAGTACGTTTTACTTGTTTAGTAGCTTTACAGCACAACCGGTATTACTATCCTGTCAATGAAATTCATATACAATTTCACTGAATTCAGATATATCTGAAATCGTATCTTTGACATATTTTTAGCTGAATACGTGTCTTGCAGTATAAATGTTGTGAAACTTAAGACACAGAAAATTAAGGAAGAGCTTTTCAAAAAAAATGGCTTTATACCTATGTGGAAATTTTCTTGGAAAAACACTCTCTAGTCATAAAATACTAAACTATTCATATTTTATAGAATCTGAAAACAATGAAAGTAGTTCTAATATTATATATATTTCCCCATTCATCTCATGTACCACAATTCCACGAATTATTCATGTAAGGAAAAAATACATTTTCTGGGAAAAACTCTGTGAACTCAGGCTCTTTGCAGGACATAAAATCCATTAGCAGGCTAGGACCAGTATGGAAAGCAGCTGATGGTAAGAACAGTGTGACAGAGAGCTTTTAATATTCTGGTCCTCATTGGAAGGGTTAATTGTTTTCAAAGATAACTTTCCCATCCCATGGTAGACATCTGTGTGTCCCTTGGCTGACACAGTGTATAGTTTGTTCACAGCAGCTTCACTGCCAGGACTGTTTAGCCCCACTCAGTAACCTCAGGGTATCAGTGAGATTTCTAAATTCAGAAAACAGTGAATATTTAGATACTGCAGTGATTAATTTGAGTTTTCTTTTAAAAGATACTATAATATTTGTGATGTATAGATATTAAAAACCCATGGTCTATAACTTCACTTATATGTGTATCATATACTTATTCTTGTGTATGTGCCCAGACATTGATTTGCTGGGAAGTGTCCAGAGAAAGGCAACAAAGCTAGTGAAGGATCTGGAGAGCAATTGTCATGAGGAGTGACACAGAGAACTAGGATTGGTGACTAGTGATGGAGTCACTATCCCTGGAAGTGTTAAATAAAGATGTAGATGTGGTACTTTGGTATGTGGTTTAATAGGCATGGTGGTGTTGGGCTGAATGTTGGACTTGATAATCTTGGAGATGCTTTCCAGCCTTTGTGATTCTATGCTAATAAGTTTAGCGTGCCTTCAAACTTAGGAAGGAACAATGATGTAAATCATAGGCAGGATCCAAACTCAGGAGCATGTAGAGAGATGTACATTTGTAATTCCTTGCACTAATGATGGTAAATTTAGCCTCCAAACATGTTTAGTTAAAAGATTATTTTAAACATTTTATTAATACAAAGTTTCTTTACATGTCAATAATATATACATTAGTACATACTTTAGAAATAAAGGTGCAATATATTTTCCAGTGTGCATAGCGTATGTGAATTCGTCAATAAATTAAGGTCTTGTTGATGCCTGTATATATTTTCATACATCTACTTAATAGACTTACTGGTTTGATTTACGCAATGTCTAAAATTAGAAATAACAAATATATGACTTTAAAAATGTGTAATTTGGAAACACCTCACAATAGGAAGTTAACTGGTTTATATGTTGATATATCAAATAACAAAAAGCAACATAGTTGTCTGACAAAAACGATTGTGCCAGACATGAAAAAAGACATTAAATGAATTATCTTATTTTACCTGACCATCTTCTAAACCATAAATAAGATAAAGTAAATCAAAATAGGAACTTAAGACATTTCTGAGATGAACTTAATATATGTGACTGTAGATAGACAAAGGTATGGAGTCTGTAATTTTCTTAAATTATTGTAATAGGGATTTTTCATTTAAATACAGTAAGATCAGAAAATTGAACCATTTTGAAAGAGAATTGATATCTGTCTCTGGGGACCAATTATCTTTAACATAACAAGAGGATTCCCTTCAATCTTTAAGTCTTTTACATAGGGCAAGACTGACGTACAAAAATGGTAATTTATCCATTAAGTCCTTAGGTTTTCCAATTCCCAGAGGCCCTGTGAAACTTCACAATTCAATTTCCCAGCTCCTCTACTATGAAACTACCCAGGGTCTACCTGAAAATTTCAATCAGAGTAAAGAACCCTACTATGCCTCTGCCAATTTTGGCACTAACCAAAAATTAATTTCATGACTCCTCAAATATTTAATGATTTCTTTTCCATGCAGGATTCCTTCTTCAGAATAATATTTCCTTTATTTTACTGAATATGTTTAATATGAAATAAATAACTAAACTAACAGTGCAAACTGTACAGCGCTTACATACATGCATACACCACGTATAATATACAAATTGTATGTACTTATCTTGATAAAAATGAATAACTATGTTGTTTTAGAATTTAAATAAAAAGTGTTAATGAGATTGTGCCAGCAACGTGGGTTCCTATTACTCTGTCAACTATGTCATTAATTACTGAAGTGTTATAGGGTTAATACAAAGAAAGAATGAGTGGAACTGGTTAATTATGATAAGGTTTTATCTGCTCATGTCTTCTAGATAGCTGCATTACCCTTCCAGATAATATTCCCCTGACATATTAATAAGGTCTTGAGTATTTCACCAGTGTTAATTAAAGTTAAATCTTTACCTGAAATTTTCAATGACTACTGAACTTACATGTAAATTAGTTCAGATCTTTAAAAAGAACTTCTATAATTTTCATCAGTATTCATTTCAACTGCATAGGAATGGTCCCTTCAGCTGTTCCTGCAAGCCTGGTGAGGCAATTCCATCACGCATAGAACTCAAATTGCATTGAAATAACTATCTTAGAAGCCGTTAGTTACGAGTTTCATTTCTATCACAGTTTCTGGGTTTGTTTAACAATATAACGTTAAAATAAATGTCCGTCGCTGTTGTCATTTTTATTGTAACATCAGAACGTTTTGTCAGGAGGAAGATTTCATTTTTTAAAAATCTTGTCATGAGTTATAACAAAAGATTTATTTTGTGTCTAGACAAATATATCCTAATAAGAATTTATGGGATCTGTGAATTTCAGTCTAAGGCTCATAAAAAAAAGATGGTTGCTCTTGAAAGATGAATATGAGGTAAATCCACACATATCTATCCACATCACTGGCAAAGTTTCTGTTGTAGTGTATTAAATACTGTGGGGACAGAACTTATGTTAGAAATATTATTTTGAATTTGCTAATGCCACAATTTACATATTTTTAGAGCTTGCTTTTAATCTGTAAGAAGGTAAATTTTCTGCCATTTAACATTAGCTAAGTCATCCTGAAGACTATTTGCACTACTGACTCTTCCACTTTAACCTCATGTGCCTACACGAAATTAAATTCCTGAATTATGACTAGCTAAATGCATTTTCCATTGGGACTTTTTCATTACTGTGATGAAGCTTTCATGTTGTATGACATGTGCCATCCAGGAAAATGCAAACATCTTAAGAATAAGCTTCTGTGACATAGCCTCAAAGCCACCACCAATGCGTGTCTCAAGGGTTTTTTTAAATTTGATTGCATTTAATACAAATAATATGTATGTGATTATTAAAACAGAATTTCAAAACATGTTGTAGGATACTCATGCTTCATTAAATCCAAACTGATTCCAATTAGTGTTCTAGTAGTCTGTAAAATAGAAAATAAGTAGCTGTGAAGCAGAAAAACCCCTCCATAGGGCAATACATCTTACATAGCTGTGATTGCTATCTTTAGCATGTTATAAAGGAATTCAGGAGTCCGTTAAACTTAGATGGGAAAAAACTTCATCCCAAATTCAGTACTTACTCAGAAAGTTGTGAAATTAAGGTGTAGTCAGTATTTATTCTGCATTTTGTTCTGCAACTACAGTGTTTGTATCAGGCATAGGGTGGGCATAAAATACTGCCAGTATTTGTTTTAAGTGACTGGATAGTTCTAGGTTGATTTCCCTGTGATATGTATTTCAAAAATTCTAAAAAAAAGATAACTCATTAGTTCCACCCTTTTAAGTATAATTTTCGTTTTTCAAATTAATATAATGAATAATTACTAAGCAAAATCAGAAATTGCCTTATGTTTACATAAATTCTATTTCAATGATTTACAAAAAGTACAAGCCAAGCTTTGAATAATTTCTCAGTATAGTTCGCAGGGATTAAACACATCAGCTTCTCACATTAAAAGATCACAGAAGTGAACATATTACAGGATTAGGTTTTTGAGTCACTTTATGATATTTAAAAATATTTAACTAATGTGAGCAATTTCATATTCACACTTCAAAGGCATTTTTACTTCAGTTACCCAGCCAAGACTAATGCAGTTAAAAACAGAAATGAAGAAGAAAAGCTTTGTTAACATCAAGCTAATAGTAACGTGAAATATTTATTAGTATCAAGGGTCCATGTTTTCTATTTCTCTTTCAGAAAGGGATAATGGGAGTTGAAAGATTTGTAAATAGAGGACAGACAATTAAATGCTTTAGTGCCTGCTCTTGTTTTAATAAAAAAAGAAACCAAAGCTTTTCAGCTTAAAGGAATAACATATATTAAAACATTCTCTGCAGTAAACCTGGAACTGAACCAATTTGTTTTAGAAAATAACTTAAAAGGGAAGCTGAACTGAAGACAGGTTAGCAAAATGCAGATGCAGTACAACTAAGCAGAAAATGAAAGGCCTGCGTATTCCTATGTGGTGCTCTTTGTTTGACAGGTTGCTTGCACTTGGCAAAGCGTTCCTGTAAAGCCAACACTGAAATACATTCAAAATTACACAGCTTTGACACGGAACTTACGTTGAATTTAGTGTTCTCTATAAAATAACAAAAGATTGACCTTGGCAAAAGCATAATGAGATATTTTTAAGCTCTCATCAGTGCTTCAGTGCAATGAATTGATCTTCACTATGTTTTTCCAAGGATGTTTACGTGTTGGAGATAAAAGGAAGCCTAGCTGTTGCAGCAAACCTATTCCTCGCTCCGACAGAACCTATATGTTTGCCAAAATGCAAGAAAGATGCTGAGTTCTATAGGGTGAAAGTCTTGTAGATAAATGACAAGCATTAGTCTTCACGTTGTTTTCATACATTTTCCCTTATTTTTATAGTACTGTAGAAATGTCTCGTGATGCAGATTTTGCAGTTAAAATGCCTTTCAGGGCTGTAGCTGTTTCAAATATCCTGTGATGTGAAATTCTGTCAAAAATGGGTCAAGCATGAACTGAAGGTTGATTCAATGGAAGACAAAGGATGTTATTCTACAGGAAACGAGAGATTCTTTTCACATTGTGGCTATTTCAATGCAGTGATGTTTTTTACCCACTTTAAGAGCTTTTTTTTTTCTGTGAAAAGGCTTCTGTATAGTTAAATGTAAGAATGTTCAATAATAACAGTTCTTTAATCACTATAACTATTGATTTAGGGTCTAGAATGATTTATATTTCTGTATGAATAGGTCATCAACATTACAACTCATAGAAAACAAGAATGTATGCAGGTGCATACATACATATGTACGTATTTTTATATATACATCTATGAATATACATGCATAATTATTATCTAGATATTTGTATTCATGTTCATATCCATGTTGTGTAATTCTAATTCCACTTTATTTTCCGCTTTTTTCCCGCATATATCAGGTCTTCTAATTAGTAGTTTGAATGGTTAAGCTTTGTGGGGATTTCTATTGTAGTTTACTCATTTGTCTGAGTCCCTTCAGTCTTGACAACTATACAAAAAGTGCTGTTAGACGTATGGCAAAGCTGGAAAGCTACAAACAGTCCAAGGGAGATTTGTGAAGGGGACCTGGTGGCAGATGCACACATGTACTTGTTGAAAGAAAGCAATCATGTAGTTCCTTAATTTAGCAAATCAGTGGCATCAGTATGTGTACTAGGGACATTCACGAGTGCTCCTTATATCAATAAGCTCATAACCTGTACATATACCTGCATATGCAGATGAAGCTTTAAATATTGAATTGTAAGTACAATAAGCATGTATTTAATTCTCACCCTAATAAGCTGTATTCTTGAATTACGGGGATATGTTTGTGTCCGATATGATAAAAGTTCATGTTCAATGAGATTTTCAATGGAATGTGCTTCCTGGTACTGTAAAACAGGATACATTGATATGCTTTTTCAGAGAACTTTTTTTATACTTCAAGATGGCAATACTGTTATACAAATCTTTACTGATGTAGTCCTTAAATATAATATGGTACATGAAATCTGTAGTGAAGAAAATAATAAGGAAGGCATAATGCTGGCGATTGGAAAATGTCCTTCATTTTTAACAGCAAAGATAAATTTGCATAAAGGAATAAGGTTCAGATCTGAGATCTACTCTGAGGACAATCTTTTTTTAAAACTGAGTAGTTTAATCTTTGTGGTTTTCCAAATTAGGACATTTTTTTGATGCCCTGCTCATTGTACATGACAAATCTCCCATGTCCCTGGAGATGTGCCTCTTCCTAGACTCAACACAAGAAAGAGCAAGTATAGTAACACAGCTGTGGGCACAGAAATATCCTGATATTAATGGAGTGGGAGGGAGGAGGGTGCTGAGCTTGCTTTCTTCCTTTCCTGTCCTCCCCAGTTCCTGCTGAGCACATAGCAGGAGGCTGCCTTTTTGGTGGGTAGGAGGGGGGCACTTCTCCTGGTGGGGGTCTTCTGTGCCCTTTCCATCCTGTCCCTTGTCACATTATGGCCTGATTTGCATCTCCAGAGCCCTTTTGCAGCTTTTGCCTGGCTGTGTCGGTCTGGTATATAAGGTCTGGGAGTCAGAGTGAAACTGCAGTTCTGCAAATACGAGTAGCATATGAGTCTCTTGGGGGGGAGACTAGCAAATGGGCTCATCCAATTCTTTTTGCTTTTTGTCTATAATTACTGTGCTCTAGAGGCTGCGGCAACACATACTAGTAATAAGTCTGGATTTTATAACCTCTGACTTCAGGAATTTGAATCTGTATTTTTTTTGCTTCTGATGAAATGCCATAACCACCAGGTGAGGAGGCGGGGTAAGGATGTTTCAGCCTCCCTGTGGAAAACCTGTCGTCAAAGGAAAGAAAGCTTCGTTAAGCCAGAAGAAAAAGAGAAAGGGCATTACTCCTTCAACCCAAATGGAAGAAGGACGTGAGTCGGAGTCCAAGGTCTGCCTGTCCATTTTGCACTAATGAGCTACTGGACAAGAGTCAGTTGACAATTGTGCAGTGTAGCTAAACTTGATCTCTCTGACTTAAAGGTGATTGCATGTAGCTGACTATAAAACTAACATTAGAAATAAACTTTGAGTGGAAACAAGGAAACACGCCATGTTTTAGTTAAAGGCACCATTTTTCTCTTTGCGAATGGAAATGGATCTTAATGGTGATGCTGAGTTGTATTCTGAAAGAAAATGCTCTTGTCAGTTTCCACAATAATGAGCTGAGAGAATTTTTTTAATTCAACATCTAACCATCAATCAGTTAAAGACCAAACCATACACGTACACTTTAAATGAAGAAATATGTCTACCCAACAGTTTCAAAACTGTTTTCTCCAAAAAGTTATCCATCTTGCAGATGCTCAGAAAATTTTCTTCTATTTTGTTAACTTGCAAGGGAAATTATCGAAATTAAGGTGTAGATAGAGCATACATGATAAAACAGACAGTAAATTTTTAAATGAAATTTATTCCTAGGCAAAATGTAAATCTACAGACAGAATTTATGCAAGGAAGGAAATAATTGTATCAATGCTTGATAAAGCATCCGAGTTCCATAAATCTTCCATGTAATGACAATATACAATACCTTTAATTAATTATTTACATCTGTTGTATTTAGTTATAAAGTAGATTAAATGAATTTACTAAAAACGAAGGAGATTAGAAACATTTTCCCCATCACAATGTTAATCCATATCAGGGTTAGTAACATCCACGCACTTATGAGTAATTTTATTTTTGAGATTTGGGATTTTCTAATGCTACCCTTAGCATAATTACAGGGTATGTTTCATATTCTTTCATATTCTTTAACCTAGTAATTATGAAGTTATACTTTCAATCTTAATTTGATATTAACAAAGATTTACATACCTTGTGGTATGTTGTATGATTTTTTGTTTTGTCTTTTAAAAATTTTGAGTTACAGATAAAAAAAAAATGTCCTTAGGGAAGATGCAAACTCCTGTATAAGGACTTTAGGTCCACTGAGGAAAGATTTGCTTTTATTTGAGATATCATTTTATGAACTGCAATGTAGAAAACTACAGACTTTATTTTATCTGCCAAAGCTCCTTTGCTTTTTAGGATCTCAGGGTAGCAATGTTATAGGGTAGCAATGTTACAGGGTAGCATCCAAGCGCAGATGGCCAAGTAAATACTCAGTCATAAAATCTTTAAAGAGCAATTAGTGATAGAACCAAGGACTTTTTGCTTTTATATTGCATTTATATTACAGTAGTACTATAATGGCTACCCAAGCAGCTAAAATGAATTTCTCTTCATGAATATTATGAGTATTACATGTGGAACCCTATCTTAAAAGATTATTAAGAGTAGAGAATAAATCACTCAAAAGTTATGAAATGCCAGATATATTTAGCAATGGGGCAAAGAAATTCTGATTATTACCTTAACTGAAGTAACTGTAATAAACAGGTTAAGTTTTACACACACAAATCTGTGACGGGAAGAGTAACTGGCAACTTAAAGGTGAACAAATTAAGTACCTGTGCAAGAATAAAGGGTTAGAAATGTCAGGGTGAAAACAAATGAGGATGTACCACACAACTTACATGTTGCTTGAATTCACAATTTTAAGCACTGAACAGAGTTACATAAACAGTCTTATGTTTTGAAGAAAATTGGTAGAACTTGAACATTGTTTTTTAATGAACAGTATGCCCTGGTGTTTTGCCTTGATTTTATGTCTGCCCCTTAACCTATTTAGAAGTAAAACATAAAAGAAATGAAAGAAATTCCATGGTCCAAATATGGAGCCAAATATTCTATTTTCTCTAAAAGACTGTAAAATACAAAAATCTCAGCTCATATGAATGCATGGAAGCAGACATAATCAGCATGGGATAAAAATTTAGTAAATTAGGCACATGGAGCTCCAATTTGGTGGGTTTTAATACACTCCTTGGATTTGGTTCCTTAGTCATTCTATTTTATTCAGTATTTTGTAAGCTTTTTCACTTGACTATATCAAAAAAGCTTCAGGATATTGGATGTGTTTTGTTTAATGAAGGTTTTACAGACCCGTTCTGAATCTCACCATAGTATGCATTTTAAAAAATGCACTTTTTTTCTGAGATTTGCCTTAATAGTTCTGCTGAAGGAGAAATACTCTTGGTGTTAATGAAATGCCTTACATGCCACAGAATTTTATTTTCCATTTTGTCTCATTTGTCTCAAGTCTATGCTTTTTTCAGTTATATCAGGGAGCAAGAATTATCCTTATTCCTAATCCATCTATTTCATTTATCTTATTACCTTTTGCTTTTCATTTTGTGTATTTAGAGCATTGTTAGGTAAGCCAGCTGTTCGTTGTACAGTGAATTTTTTAAAGCTTGCATCTGTTTCCAGTTTTACTGGCTTGACAGATGTCTATGGCTTATATTAAGATTAAATTAGCTTCCTGAGACAGCCTCATACCTCATACAACTGTTTTGTTTTCCCACACTCTGCTGTGCCACTACAAGCCTGTCTTTTACTAAAGAGAAATGTAATTTTCCAGTTTCACATGTGTTAGTTTTAAATTTTCAGCTATACAGACATCCATTCTGTGGTTCCTACTGCCTTTAATTGTAAACAGGAAAGAATCTTGACAATGTAGCAAGTTTCCCACATAGCTTTGCCCATACATTAATGAGACAGAGGTCCTGCCTGAGGTGCCGAACACTGGTCTTAAGCCTGCAACCGATGTCTATCTTCATTTTACTGCTTTATGGACCATCACTCTCTCTTTTGTCTGCACTAGGTCACAATAATCAGTAACGCACCCACCATACCATGGGATTACAGTAGGGAAGAGACAGAGATTGTTTTATACTTGTTTGTGTGCACATCTTCATTTAAGCAATGTTTATTCTATTAAAGGAGACTCGTAGCAGTCTGAAGTCCCTTCAGCGAGCCCAGTTGCACTCCTTTGCAGATGTCCATAATAAAGTCAGGCAGCTGAGTAATTTTGCAGAAGACCAGCTTAATCCTAATGTTGCTTCCCTATTGATATGGCATATTTACTCTGTTATAGAGCTGAAGAAGCTGGGTTTGGAAACCATTGTGACAGTTTATGCTAATCCCTCACCAAACTGAAGGTGGAAAAAAAAAGGACATCTCTTTTTCTGGGCAAATCATAGGCATGGTAAACCTAGTGAAAGGTCTAGAAAACACTGCTCTTCGATTACTGCACTTGGTCTCTATTTTACAGAACTTGGTATCTGTAATTAATTTTTTTAGACATTTAAGCATATGAGAATTTCTTGAGTTTTAGATACTTATCTGTTCTTTAAAGATTTGGATAGCTACTTATAGACAGGTTTCCAATTCCTTGGAAAATTAGGAAAAATCTGCAATTTCCTTTTAGGACAGATGGAGTTGGTGATACATTTGTTTCTACAGTCAAGTGTCAGCTATATCTTTGTCCATTTTATACATTTAACAGAAAGCATATTACAGGAAAAAAAGCTTTCAGATTAAATACTAGGTCTGAAAAGAAACTTTACTCCCACTCTCCACTTTCTTCTTCTGAATGTGATAACTGGGACTCATTCTGCTAGACATCCTATTAGATTGGAGATGAAGTATAATTTTCCTTCCCAACATCCCTTTTGCAAATCCCATATTAAGGAACATGGCGTAATTTAGGAAGTTGTTACAAAAGGAGCTGCAACTCTACATGTAAAAAACTTGTTCATCACCAGATAGCATCTCAGCACTCTCAGTGCCTTCCTACAATAACTCCTGGACTCTTGATTTAGGAAGGGATCATGCCAACATCTAAACCAGTTAGAGGCTAAGAGCATGACTGGAAACTGGCATAAATCTACTTTAGCCTTGGCACTGAGATCTGTGATGTGTCACTGCACAGGACAACACGGGGCTCTATCTTGGCCTTGCTGCTGGGGTGTTCAGCTGCTTATCTGCCTTTACATGAGTTTAACTGAAAAGCAACTGACACAAGTCTGAAATTTTTCTCTTTTGTTCTTCTTGGTTGATATCTATTGAATGATCCCTCTGGTGAATATACATAATTTCAGAATTTGCAATGAATTCTGGACACGATTTATGTGTCTTGCAATAAGCTTACATATGGCTACATTCTCTATGTGAAAAACTCATAGCTTCCAAGTGATCAGTTTTCCAGGTGAGATTTTTTTCCTACAAGAGTCTTGTCTCTATCAGTGTAAATCATAGAATTATGGAATTATTTGGTTTGGGAGAGACCTTTCCTTTTCAACAATCAGGGACATCTTCAACTATATCAGGTTGCTCAGATGTATATACACACACATATACACATTTTAGACATTCAGTCTGTGTAGCATTGTATCTTATAAGTAAAGGAAGAAAAATGCCACGGAATTCCTTAGTGGATGCAAGTTTATAATACATCTGGCTCAGATATGATATGACAGATGTTCAGAATACGCTTATATGTTCGACATTTTAAGACGATTAAGTTGAATTTGGTTTAGATTCTAATACTTTAAATTAGCCATGGAGTTTAAAGGCTGCCCTAATTTTCGGGTTTGTAAGCAGAGATTCAAAGCAGAAATCCGCATATTTTCAAAATATTAATAACTTATGTATTGATGTTACTTTATTCTATTGAGCTAATAGTGTATTGACTATTAGATGAATTGTGAGATTATTTATTTTCAATAGGAATGAAACAATGAAGTAGATTTTTTGCCTGTGATATGTGGCTGGCATAATTCTTATTTCTATTTTATTCCTTTTGTGTATATACATGGATATCCCGTGTAGTTTCGGGACTGTTTCTCTGCATTTGAAACAATTAAAACCATAGAATCATAGAACGGTTTGGGTTGTAAGTGACCTTTAAAGATCATCTTTTCCAATCCCCCTGCCATGAGCAGGAACATGTTCCAATAGACCAGGTTGTTCAAGACCCCAGCCAACCTGGTCTTGAATGCTTCCAGAGTTTGGGCATCCACAAGTTCTTTGGGCACCCTATTGCCATGCCTAACCACTCTCATAGTGAAGATTTTCTTCCTTATATCTATTCTAAATCAATGTGTCACTACTCTTTCATTTTAAAACTGTTACCATGATACTGTCTGATAAAAAGTCCCTCCCCGTCTTTCCTCTAGGCCCCCTTTAGGTACTGGAAGGCTGATATAAAGTCTCCCTGGAGCTTTCTTTTCTGCTGGCTGAACACCCCAAATTCTCTCAGCATGTCTTAATAGCAGAGGTGTTCCAGCTCTGGTCATTTTTGTAGCTCTCCTCTGAACCCACTCTAACAGGTTCATGTCTTTCTTATGCTGGGGTCCCCAGAGCTGAATGCAGTACTACAGGTGGGATCTCAGGAGAGTAGAGTAGAACGGCACAATCATCTCCTTCGACCTCTGACCACGCTTCTTTTTATGCAGATCATGAATGTGCTCATATCCTTTTGAAATCATAGAATAATTTATTCTGGAAAGAATCTGTTGTCCAGTTCAACCTTCTCCTCAAAGCAGCTCCAGTCATATCAGGTTCATTGGTGCTTTTTCCAGCCAAATGTGAATGTGTCCCAGGATCAAATCTCTACAACCTCCCTAAGCAACCTGTTCTGGTGTCTGACCACTCCCAGAGTAAAACAGTTTTTCCTTATATTTAAGAGAATTTCACATGTTACAGCTTGTGTGTTTTACCTCTTATCCTGCTACTGCGTTACATTTGAGAAGAACTTGACTCTGTCTTCTCTATGCCCTACCATTAAGCCATAAAGACGGTAGCAAGGTCTCCCTTTACCTTCTCTTCTTGAGGTTAAAGAGACCCAGCTCTTTCAGCCTGTCATTGTACTTCACGTGCCCCAGCCTCTCTCCATCCTGATACCCCTTCTCTGGACATATTTCAACCTGCCAGTGTCCTTTTTTGTGTTGGGGGCCTTCAAACTGTATGCAGCGCTCCAGATGGGTGTCACAAGAACCAAATTAAAAAGGAAGGTTCCCCTTGACTGCAGTCCTAACAATGAAGTACAAGGGGAAGTTCTACACTGCCAGAACACACGGCTGACCCAGTTTACAACCATTTTGAAATTAAAAGCTTGGTGTATCTTTTAAGAAAAATATTTACTACTTCCATCTCTTAAACAATCATAGTAAAGCACCCAGAGAAAAACTCCTCACATGAAATCATAGCTGCTTACATCATAGATGCAGCATCGGGCGATGGCAATGGGTCATAGCGAAACAGCGCTGATACTTTGTCAAACTTGTGTGTTTCTGTTTGCAGAATGTGTCTGGATCAGGGACACCTGCTGCAGCATCAGAGAATGCAATGTGTGTGGTCAGTCTGTTTCGTGCTCTACCGTGTTGAGGAGTTGCAATGAAATACATCAGAAACGTGCAGCCTATACTCACACAGTGTGCTGCCAGGCAAGAGTTGTTTTCTTTTTTGTATACTTTGCCTTTTTGCTAAATGTCCAATCTGGAGTTCAAAAATATGAGTGAAATTCATTATATCCATAAGGATTACACTCCATAGTAAGAGGATACTTACACATAATCTATAAATAGTTACTAAATTATTAGTACTAGCTATAAGAGTGTAACATGGACTGTGCTGTTAGGGAATAATGCTCTGGTTTCAGAGGCCTTATTTTGAGCTGAACTCTGGAATTCTGTTATGGGTCGAACATAATTCCCTATCTGAAATTTGATTTTCATTACCTATAATTTTTATCATTACTACAAAATTCTACTGGTCTTTAGAAACTGAAGAGATTTTGTACAACCACTATTATATTTAACTTTTTCCTTGTACATTAAAAGAATATTCCAGATTATTCTGTATTCTGGAAGTCTGTGACTGGAGATAATTCATGAATTATTTATGTTGGACAGGAAACTGAATATGAGCTTTCATTGTGATATCGGGGCAAAAGCACCTAATGAGACTTTGTGTGTGTGTGTTTCAGATCAGAAAGACTTTCTGTCATCTGCATACATAGAGTGAAAAATATCTAAATAAAGTAAATAATTAAATAGAATCATAGAATCACTAGGTTGGAAGAGACCTCTGAGATCACTGAGTCCAGCTGTGCCTGTCTCCCCACTAAACCCTGTCCCTGAGGAACTCATCCACCCATCTTAGCAGTCTCTTCCACCTAGCAGGTGAAGATATCACAACAGTTAGGTTATGAAAGCTGAATCAAGCTGAAATTGTTGGAGTAACTGTTAGCAATAATTAAACACAGAAGCAAACAACCAGGGGAGTGACAACTCTTTATATTTTCATTTCTCTAAAAACTATGTAAGACGCCTCTCTGTAATGTATCCCAACACAAGCATTAGGTTCAATATAGGGTAAATGAGAGTAGTATATTGGTCTGTCCTGTGGAGGTCAGAGTACATTCTTTTCACTCTTTAGTGGTCTTTCTGGAAGCTTTACAAACTGTAAGCATGGGCCAGATTTGCATAAAATATATAATAGTCCTTACTGGGCTTTCTAAATTTTTTAACCTAATGAAATTCATTACAGATTTGAAACCAAAGATATGCACTCATTTCTTCCAGTGCCGCTCATGGTAGCTCAGTTACCAGCCAGCTTTTCAGTGGTAAAATGAGGTACCAGGCAAGGCTGGCATACGCTGCCACTGGGAAATCATCAGCAAAGGGGATGTCACCATTCCAGATGCTCCAGGGCCTCACTGGTAATGACCAGATCCAGGTGCATCTAGACCTTGTTCACGGCCACTCTGGAATAACAAGAGAAGAAAAGGAAGGAAGAATATTTACGAGAAGTAACCTACAGAAAGCAGGAGATTATATTACTGCAGTACTTCAGCTAAAGTAAAGTAAAATAAATGAATAAAAAGGCAAAGGGAAAATGTCCAAAAGAAAAGGAAACTCAGTAACCGAGAATGTGGTTATGGGAGGACAGTAAGCAAGATCTTAACTATCACAAGGCCAGGAGAAGAGTGAGTCGCATATAAAACGTAGCCCTGGCCAGGCCTCACCTTAACTGCTTGATTTCACCCCAGAAGTAGGAAATTTTTTTGTGGCCAAATAGCCAGAATGTGGGATGAAAGGTCACAGTATCACAAGTATCAGAAGGCTAGAAAAGACCTTTGAGATCATCGAGGTCGTGCCAGAGGAGGCAATTTAGACAAGAGAGATGAAAAAGAGTGATGCAAGAGATATGAAGAAAGAAATAGTAAATAAAATCATGGAAAACATAGAAAGAAAAAGAATGAAAAGAAATAAAAATGATCATAAGAAATGGAAGGAAAAGGATGCAAGTAAGATGATAAGGAATGGAAAAGAGGATAAGAAAACCTATTTATTTGAGTCAATTTCTCTGTTCGCATTCATATTTAATTGCAGGTACAGGGAGTGCAGAAAGAAATATATGTTAAGATGTGCAATACGACAAAAAGAAAGTGAAATGAGTTTAAAAAAAGCAGATGTTATAACTGGAAATAACGTTTAAGGGGTCATTCTGTTGTCAACATACACAGACTCGGTGGCTACATGCTAGCACAAGGCCCGTGTTAGTGAATGGCTTGCAAACTGCCTACTGAGACGGAGCTGATTCCAGCTGCTGAGATGTGGCAAGGGATGGTTCCGGAGAGCACTAGCTAGCTTGGTCAAATTCATGTCAAAGAATTCTCTGTTTACTATTACAAGTAGCCCTTGTCCAGTGGAAGCAATGTTTCCAGGCTTACTTGATGTTACTAGCATAGATACAGACAGTGAGTCCAGGATAATAATATCTTAGTAGCACAGGAAGCGAAGCTCCTCTTCAATACAGAAGTAAATCTGGCCACAGAGAAAGGGCAGCAGTCTGAAGGTAGTGCAAGGGATGACTGTTCTGTGGAGAGATGGAACTGTAGAGGGAAATGACAATGAAACTGGGGAGGAGCAATCCAAGCAGGAAGGAAAGTTTTAATTAAATATAAAGAGCTCAGCTTTAGCACAGCAGGATTTGAAGTTTCGAATACTCTCCCACTAGTAGCATTCCTGTCTGCTCTGCTGCATACAGTTTGTAAGGTGATAAGAAAGGCTGCTATTAAAAATTTGACCAGGCTATTAAAAATTAGACACCATTTCCTGAAATTGAACTTCAGGCATGTTTTAAAAGTTTCCATAGCTCTCTGCAGGAATCGTCTTTTCGTTAGTGTATGTGCTTCAGTGCCTGAAAACCTTCAAGACATTTGTCACTTCTAAAGCAGAAGAGAAGTTGGTTCTAGTTAGCAGCAACATGAACTCAGGCCTTTATTTAATATTCTGTAGGCATATTCTTAAAACGTCAGTGCATATTTTAGACACTTCACTGCACTTCTGTGCATCACTTCATGTTTTCAGTTTCTGTTGTGAACTGCAAGTATATGAGACACCGCTGAAAATCCTTCAGTTGCCATTGTACTGCCTCTGCGGTTTCTTTAGATTTATCATAATAGCTCATCACGGCAACTACTTCTTCGTACACTTACATGTATACTGCTCAGTCAAGGTTGTTGGGTAAGATGCATGTATCCCCTCAAGGGAAAGAAATACTTCTCATCTTTTGCCCCTACAGAAGCAGGTAAACAAGCTCTATAGGGGGAAATAATCCAGTGTGTTTACAGTTACTTCACTCGAAGTTGTTACTCCAAACTAGATAACACACTATCTCTACCTACTGGTTTCATATATTGAATTAAAAAAACCCCAAAACATTAAAGTATATTTGTTTTCTGTTAAAATCATTAAAAATCAACAGAAAAGCTATAAGGAATATTACCGCGTGAACATGTCCATTCCTTTCAATGCAAGTGTAGTGTTAAGATGACAAATGCTCTTAAACAATTTCTATGAAATAGAAACAGTATTAAAACTTGTATGATTTTTTTAAAATTAAAAGCATCAAAAATATTGAAAAAACAACTCCCTGCAATGCCTGGAGGTGTGTGAGATCCTGTAGGAAAAACATTGAACCTTGAACTAAGATCCTATAAGACAGATCTGTTTCTTTTTTCAAATACATATTTTTGTTTTTCTGAATTACAAGCAAATGTTAATAGCAATGGTACTTCAAGCATGTCATTCTGGTAGCTAAGTTGAATTAGATGTGTATATATTTTTCAGGACGTGTATTTAATTCTGTAGTAAAATGCTGTATTTTCTTCTGTAATATAGATTCTATTTACAGAATTTTATCATTAGTTACATGTGAAACATAGTGGTCATGTTTCAGATTTTATTGAGGTTTTCTGCATTAAAGATTTGCTTATTTTTATTTCTTGACTTTCTTTTTGGTATGTTGAAATGGAGACTTGCTGAGTTACACATATGCACAGCTTGGACGTACCGTTCATTTATTGTATTTGTAGGGGAACATTTGGGATGCAACTTTAGAGCTACTGTTGCCTATTTGGCCTTTAATTTTTGTGGAAATGTACGGTTCTTAATCTATGTGTGGGTGGTAGCATGGTTCAGAAGATCAGGATTTGAACCGCAAGCAAGATATCTGAGTGCTATTTCTGGTTCAGTCAGTGACTTGCCATATGACTACAGGCACTTGCTTTTGGCCTCAGTTTCCTTCCAGATAAAGTAGAAGTGACAACACTGGATTCCCATTTCAAACTGCCTTGAAAGCTAAGAAAGAAAAGTAAGTGGAAGGATCATGAAAGTTTTTCCACTGTAAATCAGAAAAAATTACAATTGTGAAGGTAATGGTATCTATGCAAGGTGAAATCTAACCAGCCAGGTATCGAAATAGTAATACTGACACCACCAGTAGTACAGACACCAGCATGAATTACAAGCCCCAACCAGGACCTGAGTAAATATTCTTTTGGCTCCCCAGCACAGAATTTGAAGTCAGCACATTAGTACAGAGAATAAGGTTTAAAGTTGCTCCTGCGTGTCTGGGTGAGCTGCAGCCCCACTTCTGACTGTAGAAGATTATCTTCATCAGTAAGGTAAACACACAAGACTTAATAGAAAAGTATTAATGAAGAGCTGACAGTTTAAAATCTTTCAAGATTCTTAAGACTGAAATCCTGAAAATCAGATAAATCCTGAAATATTCAGAACAAAGTTAAATGGTCTCATTTTCTGTGTGTGAGGTACCCACACTGGTTCCTTTACCGTGTCCATATGCACATTCCACGTCAGGATCTCATAAATTCAAAGCACAGCTCCCATGTCCTGCTCCCTCCCTCCACATGAGATACTGCTGGTGGCCCTAACCTGCCACCCACTTGCCAGCCAGGTTGTCATGATGTAAGGGAACAGAAAAGCAGCTGCACTACTGTCTGATCATGAGGGGATGGGTTTTCTACCAGCTTCACACTCAAGGAGAACACACGTGGCAGCACCAGCCTAACACCATGCCTTTCCCACACTTTATGTCTTTATCAGAGTTCTGACATATGTGAGGTTTCTGACCTGTTCGATTAGTACCCTCAGAACTGAAGCTTTAAAGGCAGCATTTTTAAACAGTACTTGATCGGCCTTCAAATAATTAGCAGCGAGCATAAATCTAGGAAAAGGCTTGGCCTCGTTTTCAAGCAACTGAACACGGGACTCAGTCCCAGCTCACCAGATGTAAAACACTCAGCATAAAGGAGCTTAAAATTGTCAAGTAGTTCCTGAATAAATGAGTTGGCTCTGCATGAAGTTATTGGAAATGGATAATATTAGAATATAATCTTTGCCAATGTTTAGCACTGAATATATGGTTATTACTAGAGCTCCTTAATATAATTGCAGCCAAGATTTTCTCTCCAGCTCTTCTACTTGGTTTTGTAATACAACAACTTGTGGTCAACTACCACAAAAGGAACGTAAGAGATAATTAAAATCTAAGTATAAACAAATATCATGGTATGTGATAACGTATGCTGTTCCAAAACAAGGTAATACAAGTAAAGGAAACAGAGATTATGCAGAACAGATTACAAAACTTTCTGCAAATTCACATAGCTTTTTTCATCTTCCAAGGGGATTAGATTCCCATGTGAATGCAGTCAGGCAACTGACTGCCCCGAAACCATGATAACTATCACATTGCAAACCCTCTTTTTTATGTATAAAAATCTCTTCCATACAATACAAACATACTGCAGAAAGCATTTCTCTGTCTGTCTCATCAACTCAATTTTCAAATTTCATTTGAAAAATGTATCTCCTCTTTGCCAGCCTACTCACCCATCCAAATTCTTACTTCCCTGTGCTGAAGTTTTTTGGCTTTTTCCCTGTTATTTATTTCTAGAAACCATTTGGAGTTCTGAAAGATGTTATGTAAAATTAAACTGCATTCAGTAAGACCCATTCAGCAAAACAAATAACGAATGCCTAAGCCATATTAGAACTGCTTTCACAGATATTTGGATTAGTACAGCAATCTGACATTGAGGTCTTTTTTTAATACCTCTTCAGCTACCTTTCAATATTTTCTCCTTTCTTCTTTTCCTCTGCCTCCTGCTGTTTCTGTAATACTGTAAGGGGAATTCAGCTCTATGGGGAGAAATAGCAGCATCAGTCTGGGGAAGGAGGTGGCCGAACTGCGGTGAGATCGCTGCAGCACATCCTCAACAGCAGCAGCAAAGCCAGCTGACTTCTGCAGGGCAGCGCCTGATTGTGCTTAATGTACTGGCTGCCTTGCAAGGGCTGGAAAGGAATGGAAGAGAGGAAACCAGTGATACTGCCTTAGAGCTGAAATGAAATATAAACTCTCTTTTGCAAAACAGAATGGTATGATGAAAACCTGACTGAGAACAGTCACATTTCACCTTTCAAAAATTTTCTCTCAAAGATTACCTTTTCTGTTTTATTTATGTTTTTTTTAGACAACAGCCTTCATTGAACAGAAAGGATAAGCATGTTTTCTCTTTGTTCTTGTCTTTCACATTTCTTATTGGTTTAAATACTTTCTCCCACACTCTGTTAGAGCCGGTATTTTCCAAAATCAAGAAGTCCCACATTCCATCGAGGCCCCGAGGCACAGGGAACCATAGTCATGGACCTAACCCTCCTTCATCAAAGTCCTTGACGGGACTTCTGCTGAATATGGAGACTGGCCTTAGCCAGTCTCTGTGCACTCACAAGTCCAACTTCAACCAGTGAAGGACTTTTCAGCGGAGAAGCTGGTAAGAGTCAAAACAGTCCCTGTGAGGTAATTTAAATGCTCGCTGATGTCAGTGGTCATTGGCTTTGATGGCTGCTGCACAGTGGTTTTATATCATGGCATTAAGTGGGCAGAAGGTTGCTGTAGTAACATTAAAGCATGCAAAACAAGATTTATATCTTCTGTATCATAGAATGATAGAATGACCTGAGTTGGAAGGGACCCACCAGGATCATTTAGTACAACTCCTCTCCCTGCAACCTTTGAAGCATGATCAGATATTTTACAAGTGATAGATAATACTCATGGCAGAAGAGGGTAGCATTCATTTACAAAAAAAAGAGAAATGAAACTGAAGCAAATGTAAGAGTAGTGGGAAACTTCTTGGTTTTTATTAGATCTGATATTAAAGCTCGGGGGGAACAGGGGAAGATGAATGTCATGCAGAGCTATTAATTAGGAAAATAAAGATAAAAGATCTTTCTTATTGTTACCATTCCATAAAGTGGACAAAGCTGATGATGAACATTTAGTGTTTTACTCCAGAAAATTGTAGTTACCATTCCAGTACTTTGGAAAAAAACTGTGTATGGGATGCAAAATATTTCAAATTAAAAACATTTCTCTTTACATTACTCAAAACATTGATATGTCTACATAATTGTCAACAAATTAAAGAAGAAATTAAGTTCCTGATTTCAATGGCTGACATTTGGATGTTATTCTTTCTGTACCTAAATTTGATGAATGTTGTACAGCATTTTAACTTTTTGATTTTGAGCTTGGAAATTTTTTTGTCACTAAATGAAGTGGCATTACAAATTATAATGGGAAAGCCAGTTTTTGTATTAATATCCTGCAAGAATAATGTTCGACACTATCTTTGCATTTCTGTATACTGTTATTTGGATAAGGGTGTAGCTGAAAAATGAAATTTAATTTGTGATGACTGAGGAAAGCAGAAAGAGAATTGAAAGACTGAATTGTGACTTTTCTACAAAGGTGTTTAAAAATGGCATCTGATTTGCCATCCGTCAGTACTCATATATGAAGAAATGTTTCAATTAGGAGATAAACGATACCTCTGATTTACTATTAGTAATTTAGATTTCCTCCTTGAGCACATTTAAGAAGTTTGAGTGAATATTGCCTGAATATTGAAACTTTCTTCACATTCCTTGTGCTAATAATTTTCACAGCCTCATCAAGAGCCACTTAAATTGCAGACTGATTTTTATTGAACCCTTCCTCACAAAGGAAAGGGTCAGGTCACAGAAACCTTCCTGCTTTCTTCAGCAGTGAACACGGCTCAGTATTTTTCCGTTTCGATTCCCTCTAATGGCTCTGTCCTCCTTCTGCCATGCTTTTATACATCCTGATCTACCAGTTTGCCCTACAGACTCTCTGGAAGGTTTTATTCTTCTGCTGACTTTGAAGAAAGTTTTAACATTCATTTTGATTCTTTTACTATTCATTCCTCACCTGTTGTTCTTTTTCAGCTCCTTCTCGCCTTAATTCCTCTCACCTCTCCCTTAATAGGGATATGTGCTGCTGCTATGTTTAACAAGAAAGCATTTTCTTTTCACTGTTTGTAAGGATTTACCTATTTGGACTATTTCTTTTGGCAACTTTCTTTTTAACAATTTCCCTCATTTTTTACCAGTTTCCTTTTTTTCAAGCTCAGCACTCCAATTCAGTGGACTGTTGGCCTTTATGATTTTTGCAGGTATATCCAATTCCCAGTTACCAATGGTCAGTGCTAGAGAACTGCTCTTTGCCTGGAGCACTTTGTAACAGATCCTGTGCATTAGTCATAACCCAGCCCAGGACTGCATTTTCTACTGCTGGCTCCCTAATCAGCTGTTTCTCTAGTTCTTGCAGAAGCCATTGATGGTATCTAAAATTTCTCTGTTCACATCCGGATATGACATTTGTCTAGTCTGTCTGAGAGCAATTAAAGTCTCTCATTACAGTTGTATTTCCTGCTTCTGTATCTCTTTCAGCATATTGCAGTCAATGTTGCTCTCCTCAATGAGTCACTGATAATATCAATATGATACTATGTTCTTATTGTTAGGACTGAAACACCAATTCATATGTAACCTTCTCTCTCCAGGTCATTTTCATTGGACTTAAATTATGCATAGAAAGAAGCAGAATATACACAAAATAAGAGCTAACAATTATTTATTAGCTGTTACACATCATAGGAAAACCAGGACTAATGAGCTACTTGGCTAAGCATTAATATGATCTACACCCACTTCACCGAAGTAACAGTAGAGCCACAGTTGACCCTTGGTCCTGCACTTCTGTGCTGTCTTTGAAGTCTTTGTTTGCCAATACCATTTGTGTTTTCACTTTTTTGCCTTGCATGGTTTAGCTCACATCCTTTTTTTTTCCACCTTCATGTGAGTGTTCTGAGTAGGACCGAGTCAAACCAGAACCATGTAGCAGACCAGGCCCCGGATCACTGGCAGCTGAGCCCTAGGACTAAGATTTACCCATATAAGCTCCCTGTAACTCACTGAGGTGTTTAGTTCATTAACTCAATTTAAGATCTTAGCATACAAGCCTACACTATGACCAGTGGAATTCATTTTACCTTTCTTGCATATTTTGTGTCTTAGAATTGCAATGGCCTACGAAATATTCTAAAAAGCTAGTAAAGCAATCTCGTAATTTATGGGTAGAATTCATTCTAGTCCTGCCAACATACTCCTTAGTTAGCTTGGCATTAGAGCAGAAGCAAATGCTGCTGCTCTGGTTCCATTTTGCGAGTACCAGTCTGAATGGTACTGTATATGCTCGATCACCTGTGTGACAATAAGCTAAGCGACCGTGTCTTCAAAACTGAAAATTTGGTATTTCTTTAACCAAGGTGAAAATGAACCTCCAAAAAAGATTTAATTTAGAATGTCTCATTTAAATGTCTTTGAATATGAAATAGGCTTTACTTTTGCACATGAAAATGCTGCATTTTTGTATCCTTTCCACTCTTAGTCCTAAGGTCTAGGAGACTGAAGATGACGGTAACATTTCTGTGAGGGGTTGTGTGGCTGCCTGAGTTGGAAGGCATCTGGGAGGTGGCACAGGTGTGTAGACACAGAGCAGACTACTAGGAAGAGCTGGCAGAAGTCCCATTGAGGGCACTGACCTGCCATCACCCTCGGCATCCAGCTTGCCGACCTCTGAGGAACAGCACCCTCCAGTTGCCCTGACTGCACCAGAGTTTACTTGCATGAAGATCTTGAGCACATGGGAAAGAGCCCCTGACACCTATTTTTTCCTGCAGCCTGGTCCATGATTGCACTATAGCAAAGATGGCCTTGAGCCCAGGGAACCAAACCTTCAGGGCAGGGAGATGAGACGAGACTCAAAGTGTACTCAGGACCCTGATATCAATTGCAGTTTGAGTTTTATTTTCATTTCCTTCTTTTTTTTCCTAGTCTTTTCTAGTTATCTTGCGTTCTCAGATATGGTCGATTTAAATTCATGAAGCATCACAACTCCAGCTGCCTGTCTAACATCTAGCCTTGATTCATCTTTTATCACTCCAACCACCTCACCTGTGTATCATATTTATTGATATGGCTGGGAGGAAGGACATCCATCTCCTCTTTGCTATGTATTTCCCAATAACTCAAGTACATTTGTCTTATTATGCAAAATCAGCTTGCTTCTCAGTGCTTTTTCCTTTCTGCTCCATTTCTAATCTCCTCTCTCTCACTCAAAATAATTTTTTCTGACTGTCGGCATCATTAGCCAAGGAATCACATGCTTGGTACTCTTTGAATAGGGAACGTGTCTGTTGGATATTCCTCTGGGGTGACGTGCCCCCTCAACTACATCACAATTATTCCAAGTTCCCCCTTTGACTCCCTATCTGATGTAATATATTCAAGGCTTTTATCCTTCATTTCCATATTACTACACACTCACATCTGCCTCCAAATCAACTTCCAATTTTTTTGAATTTTCCTATTCATCTCCTCTTGCAGCTGACTTCCCTTCCCTTCCCTTCCCTTCCCTTCCCTTCCCTTCCCTTCCCTTCCCTTCCCTTCCCTTCCCTTCCCTTCCCTTCCCTTCCCTTCCCTTCCCTTCCCTTCCCTTCCCTTCCCTTCCCTTCCCTTCCCTTCCCTTCCCTTCCCTTCCCTTCCCTTCCCTTCCCTTCCCTTCCCTTCCCTTCCCTTCCCTTCCCTTCCCTTCCCTCCCCTCCCCTCCCCTCCCCTCCCCTCCCCTCCCCTCCCCTCCCCTCCCCTCCCCTCCCCTCCCCTCCCCTCCCCTCCCCTCCCCTCCCCTTCCCTTCCCTTCCCTTCCCTTCCCTTCCCTTCCCTTCCCTTCCCTTCCCTTCCCTTCCCTTCCCTTCCCTTCCCTTCCCTTCCCTTCCCTTCCCTTCCCTTCCCTTCCCTTCCCTTCCCTTCCCTTCTGTGTTACTTTATCACACTTCTCCTGGGCTCCTCGTTTTTTCCTCCGTGCTCATGAGTGACATCAGAGACCATCCGTGATGGCTGAGGTAGCAAATACCCAGTTTTACGTCAACTCGTAAAGCTTCACTCCGTGCTCAACCACAGGCTGTTGCCATTGTGGTCACTCGCGGCTGCTCCAAGTGCCAGTTTCTCCACGTGCCTGCAGCTCTCACAGCCGTCAGCTGGCGGATTGCTCTCATACTGCTCCTCTGCTCTTACAACTTGGCTGTTGCAATACCCAGCAGGAGTAACCAAAGCCCATCAACCAAGCCAGTCTACACTAGCTGCCACATTAACTTATTTCACTGAGTACTTGAAGAAATCTCTCCATCCTTAAAAAATTAGTAAAATTAAATCAATTTTTAAAAAAGAATTTTTAGTTAAAACCTTGCTTGCATATATACACGTATAATGATATACATGCGTGTGTACACACACACACAGATATATATAAGACAAATGCTTTGGGTAACCACCCTTTATACACAAAGAACCTGCAAAAGAAAGTAGGCATTAATACCAGAAGCAGCTGCCACTCTGTTCTCATTCTCATGAGGTTGCTCAAGCACTGAGCTATTATGGCATTAGAGTATAAAGCATCACAGCTACAGAAAAACAATGCCTTACATTTTAATTTCAGTGATTTGTAGTAAGCAGACCTTTTTCCTTTGTGTAACTGTGGAATTGATATCAAATTATTTATCGGCCATGTGTTAGCGATCATCCTGAGGTCCTTGTCAAATTTTTTAATGAATTCTTCTTAGTTCAGCACTTGGCTTTGGGTAATGGGAAGTCTGCCAGGATCTGAAATTTGATTTAAAGCTTTTAGCTAATTGTACTTATTTTCTATTAGTTTAATTTAACAAATTTGTTGCAGTGAAACTGCAGTTTATGACCTTGTTTTTCTTCTAAAACAGAATAAATTGCTATAAAAATTTCACAGGGGAAAGCAACAACTGTAGCAGTAAAGCTCTCACTCTTCAAAATATTAAATCAGGATCCCTTTCTCTAGGTAACGAATGCAGACCATTATTAAAAATAAACAAATATATAAACTGCTGAGCTTGTACTCACATTACAACTGAAGTTTGATTTCACAGAAATGTTACCACGAGTGGGTTTTTTTAAATTCTGATGGTTCTAGGGAGTAATGAAATCCACTTTATACAACGTGAGGATATTGGCACATCTTTGCTTAGATCAATAATTGTTTCTGATTAACTCATGCTGATCAACGATTTGCTTCAAACAATAACCTCCAGTGGTAAAGGTGATCTAACAGATGAGAAATCAAGGGGAAATATGAGTAGAAATACAAGTCAGGATTAGCTCAGCTTCTTGGGAAATCCTGGGACCATCATGTAAATTTTTTTTTAAGATATGGAGAACTCTACACTTCACGTACAGCAACTCTATTACTGGAGATATTTCTGCACCTGAGGAAACTTCATTGTGATGGGCAGATTGTCAGTGGGGTGAGTTAAGCCAGACTTTGGAGCTGATGCTTGAAGGAAGCTCTGAGCCAAGACTTTATTACTGGTGGGTAGTTTCTGTTGCCAGTACACTATTCTGCACATTTCGTAAATCATGCTGTCATCATATTAGCCTTGGCTTCTGAGAGCTATGATTATAACCTAAATTTAGGTTACCTTTGCTCGTTTGCTGCTCAATGTATGTCCAGATACTTCCTTGATAATTATTATTCAGCACGGCATTTAGAAAACTTTTCTTTTTAAAAAAAAAATAGATTGTACTTCAATTTATTATTGTGCCTGAGAAATATTTACAGGGGAAGGTAAGTAAGTAAATGTTAATTAAGCCATTAATACTTGACAGACTGCATACTAGCTCATTTTTCTTTCAGTGAAAGAGAATTGAAAATGTTGGGGGTTTTTTTAACCAAGTCCTGTGCTAAAATTTATAGAGCAGCTAGCCACCCATATGCTTTTTCAAACGAAAGACCAGAAATGGCAGAGTTTTATTCATTTCATGTCTGGAACTGATGAAAAGGAACCTGCACAGAGCTCCTTTTCCAATGCTTTTCACAGCTAAGAAAGAAAAAAGAACAATTTCAAACAAAAATATTGAATGATAGATTGAATCCCAAGGCTTTAATGGCTGTTCTGCAGTTGCCTAATATCACTTGCTCCGGTGCAAAAAGGGGCTGTGTAATTTGACACAAAATAAACTTGTGCCAATCTTTCCACCACACGTTTTCATCTATTCAGATTCCAGAGTCTGCCCTGAATTCAGATTGTTGATTATGACACATCCCTTTATGCGTTCCATTTACTAGATTTTGAACAATTGGGAATGCAACTTATGCTTTAAAGTCTTCCTGTCGTAATTGTCAAACATGGTGCCAGGTATGAGGGCTTCTCTGTAGGGTTCATGACTTCTTGCTTTCAGTCCTGTGTTTGCAGACCATCCCCGTCAGGCAGAAACCGTATCAGAGACATCCAGCATAAATAGGGAGGGCTTATCTTATGGACTCATGTTTCAGGCAGAACATCATAGGTTTCATGAACAACAACAAACTCTCTCAACTACAATGTTCCTTTACCAGTTTAAATTAATTGTAACTGCCAGCTGTTCCCAGTTACTTTCTGGGCCATGTGAGATTCATGAAACATGCTCAGATTCAGAGGGGCTAAACAAATCTGAAATTATGTAACTTGCACCTTTTCTCGTCTTAAAAAAAATTGCTGTTGGGTTGTCATCCATATATTACTCAACTCTGCAGGTTCTCATTTCACTGATTTCTTTTAGTCTCTTTTAGACTACTTTTTTGTTCTCTAGTAATTAAAAGTTTTAACTGAATATGGACTTAAATCACAGTCTGTTCTACTGAATGCAAATGATTGAACAGGAACTTAAATAATTTACAGCAGGAAGCAGCAGCTGGGAGGAAAATGTGTGTCTTTGATAAGAAAAGAAAGTACTGCTTGCTTTTGTTTCTAGCAAACATTTAGTCTGTTTGGTATTCTCTAGCAATAAAAAATATATGTTAAATCCCACTCAAACCTTCATGGTTAAAAATTACTACATTTGCTACTATAAGGTAAGACTTAATCAACAGTTCTAGTCACTTCATTAAATGGAGAGTAATTAGATCAAGAAAAACAGTTGTCATGCTATACAAAAGGAGACAACACATCATTAAAAGCCACTCTCATGCCACAGTTTTTATTGTTGCCCACTCTGGCATTGTTTCCAGCATGCCCACGTGTGCCGGTTTCCAGTCATTCCTTTGGCTAAAAAAGCCTCTTTCCTCTCCCAGGTAAAACATGCTGCGTTAAGGCAGCCCAGGAGTCATAAAATAGAAACAGTTCTGGTATCATATAAAAAGTTAATGCACAATTATTATTCTATATTTCACTAAAGTTTAGAATAACTGGAATTTATTTGCATTTGAATGTTTTGTTCAAGTTTTGGTATAAGTTCTCAAGTCACTGAACTGGAGTTTACTAAACGCAAAGAGATTACAGGTCTGCTATCCCAAAGTGTTTCACTGTTGTCAGGTCTGTCATGAGGTGAAGATACATAGCAGACAATTATCCATTTGTGTGCTCACATCATGCCTGATTTATTGACCTGGTGGGTCGAGGCCGATGCAACACTGTTCCAAATCAGTGCCAGAGGCGAAGATGAAATGTTTGGACTTCAAAAGATGGAAAGAAGCAATTGGTTATAATAGTTACCATTGTCAGCCAAGAGAGGAAGCAGGAATCAAAAATAAATGAAACACTGGTTATTCTTGTTGGGAAGTAAGCGGAAAGTTATATATATTAATTCCATTTGTTAGTGAAAGTAACATTTCACCTCAAAAGCAAATATTCTTAATGACTGGATTTAAATGATAAAGTACAGATATAAACTAGCCTCAAAGAGTTCTCCTGTCTGAGGATAAAATATTTTCCTATGGCTAACCCTGAGGAATTTCTACTTTAAACACTTTAAAACAGTGGAATTTTGATTGTCCAGATGGCAACATTTTGTTTACGAATCAGCATCAAAAATAGGTGTCACTAACTTGCTGGGTGTTCAGTGAAGGAATCAGCAGTTACCTCCCTCCTCTTTGAGAAGGAAACAAATGAGCCCTTCATGTTTAACGGTATTATCAGGCATCTCGTAAATGTAGTTCATTTAATTACATTGCTCAAAAAAATGAACTTTTAAGCCAGAAGAACACGTGTGCCATCATAGTTTGGGAAGAACTCATATAGACACATTCTCACATTAGTTTTGATATTGAAGTGCTTGTCACCAGCAGAAGAAGGAATCATTAATTTTCTCCGTATACCGGTTTATTTAGGATTCGACTTTGAAATAATCACATAACTTCATTGCTGGTGGGTAAAAAAACTTTGGAACTGAAATCTCAGAGTTTTAGACTTTGAATCCATCTGAATTCGGACGTGCACCGTGAGCAAGGATGTATGTTATGTAGCAACAAATTGTTTTCCTGATTTGCAGAAGTAACCTACTAATAAAGAATTAAAGGTGTGGTGATGGCGGTGCTGTTGACATCCCATACAGTCTGAAAAATGTGAATTTCAAAACAGTATGAACTGGATTTTCAAAAGTTCTGATAACCTATGATTTTGAGAGGAATGAATGGAAGCAGACTCTTAGAGGCTGTACAGAACAGAACATCCAAGAGAATCACATTCAGGATAATATATTGAAAACACTGAATATATGATATCTGATGTGAGGAATACCCTCTGAAATTATTTACTTTTAATTGCGTAAGCTTTTAGAACTATTCAGAGATTATCTAAGCCGAGCAAATCAAACTGATGACAGGTTCATAGTCTTTTGAATTAAAATATATATATATTCCTTCATCCTATACACTCATAAATTTCACTGGAAAAGTACCTTGCCTCTGCAGTGCTTCATCCAGTCAATTACCTGATCATAATCACACATTTTTGTGGAGCACTGGTACCATTCAGTCCCTTTCGAAAGGAAAATGGGAACATATTGAATGTCTATAGAGTTACCAGAAACCACTCTCAGTTATTTCCTAATTCAAAGATTTTTTTTGCCTGTTTCTTTTGTTCTGTTCAGGACTTGGGCTACTTTAGCTGTTACCTTGGCAACTGTTTGGTCATTTATATTGCAAAAACTGTTTGCAAGCTACAAAGAGCTTTCACAGGAGAAAAGGGAAAGATTAAATAATAATAATAAATTCTTGTTCTCTTTAGCTTTTCTGTTTCTGCAGTCCCTCGTTACTGCTTGAAAGAAAGCATCAGGGACCCTACTAGAACCTGAATTTCTGGTATATAGAAAGGAAGGAGGTGGGGGAAAAGAATGTGTCTGTGCAAATGCATTTCTGTGATAGCAACAAGTTGTAAAAGAAAAATATTGAATGCATATAACTTTGAAGACCATAGAATAAAGATACATCAGCATTTTAAGATTCCCTAAAAGAAATTAAAAATTAAAATGAATAAATGAATAAATAATATAATAATGATGGAAAAGATGAAGAAGAGAAGAAAACTTCTAAACCAGGATAAAGGCTGTTGCTTATTGTGTATTGTGGTTTGATATAGAAATATCACACTATTTCAACTACTGAAAAGTCATATCTATGCACTGGCAGTTCTTCTCTGTTTCCAAACAGGTTGACGGAGCCAGTGCTGTTCTGTTTGCTCTTATAACTAGACAATTTACATCATCTTGCTCATTCAAAACCAACAAGAACCTTTCAACCCCATATTGCTCTCAGCAGTGTAGACATAACTATAGACTACGAATCAAACAACAAAACTTCCAAACAAGGTTTCCAGTACTGTACATTTACAAACAGAAGACTACTGTGATCAAACTCATAATTATTTCTGCACTCTAGATAACAGTATTCTGATGTTTGACATATCCCTAAGAATGTATGATTTCAGTCACCATTGCTCTAGCAAAAGAAACGCTAGTTTCTGTTCCTTACCAGGACACAAGTAGTAGACCAGCAGTCCTACATAAACGTATCTCAGATAACTAGGAAATCCCCAAAATACATCAAAAAAAAGAAGAAAAGACCATTTATGTCCAGATATGAAGGACATACTTTTTCATTCCCTAGGGTACAAAAGACTTGAGATCTGAATTGTATGTGGTTAAACTGAAGATCAATTATAAAAAAAAATCCACCTATAAAATCAAGAAAATTGATAGCAAAAAAGCTACTATATATAACTTACGGTGACGATTTTGAGTGTCATTGAAGAATACATAAAACTTGGTTTCAATGTAGAAGATGAATGTTAAACTGATCACAATGGTATCACAGATGTTGAAAAAAGAGTCGCTTATATAGTGCACTGTGTGAGTGAAGGAACGTGCAATTATAAGGAAAAAAATAAAATCAGAATGGAAAAAATGAAGAGAGGAATTAGAGGAATTAGAGGAAAACAACATGAAATACATGGATAATGGCCATAGAGAATTTGAAGAAAATGCTGAAAGTGAAATACTGCATCTATTCCCATTTCTAAGTAGTGGGTTAAGATAAATAACAATATCTAAGAAGAAAAAAACAAAGGGAAAAAAACTCACTACAGTGATAACAGAAAGAAGAAAGAATATAATAATATGTTTCCAAGAGTTATTTGTAGATTAGCATCAAAGAAACTATTAAGTTCTAACAGAAATTAAACATTCACAATTACATAGAATGGTTTCTTACATCACAAAGAAATGACACTTGCAGGAAGAGACTGAAGTCAAGGGAATCTGTTGATAGATCTAAGCCAGAGGGAAATCTGTGGTAATGAACTCATCACTAAAATATTTAATGTTTTGAATGAAATATGGGAGTAATAAAAGCTCTCAAAAACATGTCATTACAGACCGAGTATCAAAGAAATGTGATTTAAGTTACTCCAGTAGTCAGTGAGGTATTTTATTTCTTTCATTGACAATCAGTTTACCATAGCACCACATTAATCCACAAAAAGAAGGCAACTGGTAAAGGATAAGAAATTTGGATTTCACCTCAAAGGTGACACATTCCCCAGATTTTCAATATAAGCATAGACACCAAAAAGGCCAATGGATTTAAAAAACACCAAACCCCCTTTAATATGCAACTTTTAGATTTTAATGAAGTATTTGGCATTCCATATCACAATTCACTCAGGAATATCTTGAAGTTTAAGGTCTACAAAGAGAAATAATTAGCTTTGAAAAGATTTCACATTAAGGTCAAACTGCATGATTTTATAGTAACAGAAAATTGTGTCAATGAGAATTTATTCTCCTACATCTGCCTGCATTGCCCTTGATTTCAGTATGATAAAAAGCAAAGGCTCATACAACATAGACAGTGCCTGATTTAAAAAGCATTTTCTAGATTTAAATTTTCTAAATAAAACTGTTCCTTGAAGAAGTGAAATTTAAAAAGAAATCTTTAAGAAGAAACATTTAAGAAGATATTACATGAGGTTATTCTTTTAAAAAAAAAGTGGCAGGAAAACACACCAGCAGTTCTTCCTGAACTGCACAAACAGAGCTCATAATTAATTACATAATCCAAGAAGTTCTCGGCTCAGGTGTTACGTCAGAAGGCAAAAGAATACACAGCACTGGACCATACATTTTATTCACGGGTAATGTGAATTCTGATAATAACCAAAGAAAAATAACATTTGAATTGCCAAAGGAGCAGTTTCAGTTGATCATTAAAAATCTGTAACATAAGAAAAACTCATGAACTTTACTCCAGCGTAAGTACTTTACCAAAATAAAAGCTGAAGATATGCAAAAATATCGATAGAGCTGAAAGCACTATGTAGTTAATGCAGGGTATTTAAAAATGCATCCATTTTCATCAAAATACTAAATAATTGTTCCTCTAAATTTTTCTGAAAGCTAGAAATAACTAGGCATACCTTAAAAACAAATCCAGAGAATCTCTCAGACATGTCCTGTACTTGTAGGAACACATAAAAGATGACCTGCACAATTTGATGTAGAAAACTGAAAAAGATCATCCTAGGATAGACAGCAATAGTGGATCCTGCTTTATGTTCTCTGTCTCATTAGATGGCACAGAAACTAATTGCAGTCAACATAAAACAAGTGGCATAATCATCAGGTTAGCTGACTACATCAGTCATGTTGAATCTGCACCGTGACTCTTCATGCAGTGCCAGACCAAATTCAGAATTTACTAACCATCACCTGCAAAATTATCACTCTCATTACTCCTGTAAGCTTTTTTATTGCACTTGTGTGCAGACAACTTCATGTTTTGTTCACAGTATCTTTCATCATTCTTTGCACACTCTACACACTTGCAATTTATAACTTCTTCACAGATGTTCAAGGCTTTCATTCATTAAAGGCTTAAATTCAGCAAGCCTTTAAAGCAAATTCATATATTTAGACACGTATTTAGTTCTATTACGTCAATACTTCAAAGTGATCTTTAAATGAAGCTTTCATACCCTAAGGGGTATTTTTGAACCAGAGTTACAAATGCTGTCAGAAATTCATTTCTGGCATGCAGTCTTTGTTCCATTGTGTTTCAAGATTGTACCAGACTAGCGTATGTCTAAGCTGCATAACGTGCGCGCCACTGACAGTCGGAATCACCTAACATGCACCCATGTCATTTATACACTAATAATGTTAGCATACATTGAGAGAACGGTAAATTTCTAAGGTCAGGAAACTTGCTTTTCTTTGGTTCAAGTAAGTAAGTATACAAGAAATAAATACACTCTTAAATCTGAAATAAGAAAAGAAGGAAAAAAAGACATTTTCTGCTGTTAAGCAAAGCACTGTGTAATTTTTAAAGGGACAGACAGGCTTGAGACATTCAATTCCTCATTGAAGCCTGAGGAGTAAAATATATTAGGTCCCTTTTGAGTCTGAGGTAAAACCAGTAAAATTCATCATTTGATCCAGAGTATTAAATTGTGACTAGGGGAGTCAAGGTTACTCTTGAGGGGAGCAAATCAGGGGTCTACATTCTATTATAATATTGATATCAAAACTTGAAAGTAATTTATCTTTTTTATGTTGGTCCAATGTAAATTTGTTCCAGGTTTTTTTATTTGTCTGATGAAATTTTTGCGAGTGTGTGAGTGATGGGAAATGATTTGGGATTAGAATTTCTTAGTGGAGTTACAGTGCTGATTTTTCTAGCACCAGAGCCACACAAATTTCCCATTATAAGGACAGAATAAAGTAAAACTACATAGGCTGAAACAGCTTGAGAGTGCTACGTTTGCAAGAGTCTGTAAATATTTCAGCTGGTTGAACAGAGCACACGTTATATGATCGCTCATATGTTTTTCTAGGCTGACAGATAGAAATTAACTGCTTCTGGTTAATTTTCATGAGCATTTAGGAATTCTATTTTTGGTTCTTATGGAACCCAAATATGAAATTATGTTCCTAGGAATTCTACTTGGTTTTTAGGAAACAAGAAGGAAATCCAGAAAAAGAACCTCTGACTAGCTATAAAAGAAACTTTTTCTGCTTAAAAGTGTGAATGTTTTTTTAACATGAGAATCCTATCAGCAACCTCTTCGGTCTGATAAACAAATTCTCACCTCATTAACAGTTGTCTGACCATTGCTGTCCTAAATACTCAGATTAATATCAGCTGATGCATTGATACCTTTAGCGTTTCAATGATGGATTGGATATCCTAACAGAGCATCATTTCCCCTGGCAATATTAATTTATGCACTTTGCATTTGGGACCCATCCCAAAGAGGTCAATATCATCAACAACATGTACACTCATATCTGAGCTGCTTTTCTCAGTCTTCCCAAACAGTTACATTTGGGCTAATAAATCTATTAAATTAGTTTGGGAAGGATGGAAGACAGAGTTATATGGCTTCTTCAGCACTGAAAAAAAATCAGCATCATAACACTGGAAGTTGGCATGGCATTCTGTTTGATCTGCTTATTTTGTGCTATTTCTGCCCCCCTGTGAGATCTAGTGAAATCAGGAATAACCTTTTCTGTATGCATACAGGCTGCGACCTCTACAGCTTCAGACTTGTTTCAGCTCAGCCCACAGCCTTTTAGAGACCAGCATCTCTCATCTGTATGCAGAATATCAGCGATTCACTGATGGAAAATATTGTGACTCCTTGCTCAGGAGAATTTTGTTTGCTTGCTGCTGGGAATATGCTGCATGCCTCTTTGGTTGTCTGTTTCTTTGCCCAAAAAGCTGTCCCATGCCTACTTATTTTAACTTCAATTCCATCTCAACTTCCTTCTGTGTGCTTTGGGTAAAATTAGGTTTCGGAAGCTATCCATGCTTTTGCACTTTTTGCATATCACTACCTTTTACTTCTTCTGTTTTCTCCCAACAGCAGCACTTTTGGTGATATTTCTTTGGCCTTGAACCAGTTTCCATCTCCTGCCAAGAGCCATAGATCCACAAAGTGCTTGTTCTGCAGTTGTAATTTTGCTGCTTCATATAAAAGAGCAGAGCTTGCTCTGTAGTCCTTGCTATAAATAGAACAGAATTTTTCTTAGGTCTCCTGCTGATGTGCCAGATTGATTGTATCTCTGCTAATCAACCTGAATAATATATTGGTGTTCTCCTTTTCACTTAAAATCATACTGTATAAATACTTTGACTGGTGCTTCTGAAAGATTATTTGTATTGTTTTAAGTAGAAGATTATCTTTATTATGCCTAGATGTATTAGTCCTTAATTTTATGTTGAAATATCATTATATGTGTAGAAATAATTAAGATATTTGAAGGTTAATTCTGATAAGGTGACCTTAAATTACATTTTTTCATGTCTCTTTCCATCTTTTCTTTCTTTCTGCATGCCAGACTTCAGAACATGTCAGTAAAACCAGGAAAGTGATTATTATGTGTTTAAATGCAAAAACTTCCCCTCTCATCTCACTCTCCCCATAAATGATTGCAAATGCTGTTTTGAATTATAGATTAATATCCTGAACAGATGCAATGTTAAAAAAAAATCCAGTTTTGATATTTAAGTGTGGAAAAGGAAAGAAATTCAGTTAATAAGCCAAAAATAATTAAGAATTCAGGTCATTAAGAGAATAATGAAGAGTTGGTTATTGATATGGTAATTCCACTATTATGAAAAGAAGAAAACTATGTCTATTAAAAAAATGATTGATGATATAGGCTTAAATATTTGCACGTTTGGTACGTGCATTTAAATAGAATGTAATTTAATTTTTCGTAAAAGAAAATACTTGCATCTGCGAAGTTTGCAATGGAAAAAAAGTTAAATATATCTGCAGTTTGCACCTAAAGCTATCATTCAATCCATTTCAAAAGAAATTATCTGTACCTGTAATGAGCTGTTTGAGAATTCATAACAGATATATCAAATTTGTACCTTCAGCTAATTGCAGAAGACAGTGCAATAATTAAGAAAATGCTGCTAAGTGTTAGTTCCATATATTTAAGATAGCTTTTCAAATTCTTATGCGCATTTAAGAAATCTATAGCGTTCTCTGTTGGGAGTGAAGAGGAGAACAGTTATAATTTTGGGTGTACACAAGTTACTTGCTGTTGTGGTGATATCTCATGACAATTTGAAACATCCCACAGCAGTTCTGCTAGCGTACTCTCAGCCCATGCATGACGCACCGGATGGCAAGCCCAAAGGGTGCCTAAGCCTGGCAGTATTGCCAATAAAAACAGAAAACAAACATACACAATGACTGACATCCATAATTTCTGTGCTATTAAGAGGAAAATATCCTCCATTTTGGTACAACTGGCAGCTCCTCAGCGATTGTTAGAATATTGTGCAGAAAACAAGCTGAGAATATGGACAGGAAGAGGTATTTCACGTTTGGCCAAATGAGGCTCATCATTAAGTCTGTATTTATGTTTGTATATATGTGTGTGTGTACCTGAAGATATTCCCTACGAATGAATAGGAACAGAGCACATCTGAAATAGCAAAAATAATTATACTGTAGCTGAACCAAGGTGAGAAAGTTAATATTTCTTTTTCAGGTGAGCACCAAGAAGATCAATAACAGGGTGTGTACACTGTCTGATGACTCAATCATATTAAAAAAAGCATTCATTACAATTGCCACTTTACTGCAATAATTTATGTTATTTTCATGTTATTTAGAAAGTTTTAGGGGTTTTGGCACCCACCCTAATTAGAGATGAGGATTTAGAAGAATATGAAGAGATTTAGATGGTCATCTTCTGGAGCTAGAAAGGAGGTAGGATATTATATTTGCAGACTTATGAGTAGGATATTGAACATTTGTAATATAGGTAGTGCAGCTGCTGTTATTAATTCAAGGAAAGACCGAGAGCTCAGTAGCAACACAGGTAGAATGGGTTTATTGAGTAAAATCTCAGCCACCTTGCACATGGTGATACGGATCCTGTGACATCTATCAGGGCAACACCACTGGCAGAACCACAACTGGCCTTTCATGATGTATACAGTCTGGTTATATTTATTTGGGTATATTTTTTGTAATTGTCCAAGAACACAGCGCAAGTACACTGCTTTTGGGACTGCAAGATGACTTTCTCAGGATTTTCTTACGCACACCATGGGTTATATTCAATTCCCATCTAATTCAGTCACCATGGAGTTATCTGGAGATTCTGCATTACAGAACTTCCAAGAGTGCCTTTGAGTAGACCGTGAAGTGCCCATTTCTAATACCAATTTACCAAACATTTTTTAGTAGAGTTCATTCTAGGGAAACGATTACTGCTACATCAGAAAAAGCGCTTCAAAGAACTAAGAAAGGGGAAGGAACACATTTAGGAAGCAAAACAGGAGCAGAGAGAATGAGGTGCTGGGACACTCAGAAATGCTGGCACTAGAACAGGAATTGGAGTACAGTTTCCATTAGTGGAACTGACAATGACTGTATGTGATCATTAACTCCCAAAGAGAGTCTGGATAATATAAGTAAGGAAGCGTGACAATGGTGCTATGGATAAAAAACTTTATGTCACTAACCAGCAGCTCTGAACAAGGCAGTTACAAAATTAATATAATGAGTGGATTTGTAGAGAGAAATTCAGCTTACCTTAAAATAGGTGTCTGATAGCTGGCCAGCTGAATATATTCCATTTACTGTATCAAATGTGATATTGATCTTTGCCTGTAACACTATATCTAGCTCATGTGAGACATCTATGTTTAGTTTTAATCTTGGACTGATTCTCACTCATGAATTCCACACATTTAAAAAGATGAACAGGGTATCTGGGTTTCATTGATGAATAGCAGGAGGACTGGACTGGATATAGATCTCTAGAAGAACCTACTGAGACTGCTGTTGGAGCTCTCACTGGGAAGAAAGACCTCATGGCGTCTGCATCTGGTGTCATAAGTGCAAAAATGTCTTAAACTATGACCGTTAACAGGTGGCAGATAACTGGAGGAGAGTGGTGACTGTCTGAAACTGAACATTTGAGCAGGTTGGTTGTAAATTTTGATAATGCTATGGCCAAAACTGAATGTCCTGAATTCTCCAATGTATAAAGAGACATAAACCAGAAATACCAATTAGGACACTGATTGCCTACTCCACTTCTGTGCACAGACTATTTAGATTTGGAAAACAGGGCAATCAGGGCAATGGAAAGAAGGCCAATAAGAAAAGTTCATTGAAAGTAGGGTTTTCAGAAATAAGAAGGGAGTCTAGAAAGAAAATTCTGTCTGGAAGAAGATCCTGGCTCCACAAAGCTAGAGAGAGGGAGACATGTGGATATAAATGCTGGATGAACGGGAGTTGTGAGTAGTGGCATACCAGAAACCAAAATGATTTTCTGCCCAGTCTTCCTGGACTGGCAGTGATCTCCCGAGTGGGAAGTCACGAAGTAGTGAACATGACACTTAGAGACAAGCAAGTAAGTGTGTAAAATAAGAAAGCAGAGTAAAATCTCTGATCTTTTTGGTATTTAAATGAACCCCAGTGTCTCGTTTGCTACAGGTTGTTGTTCAGTCTGGATGCAAACCAGTTACAGTTGGTAATGATAATTGGGCATCTTGGACCCAAGAGCAAAACAGGAGCAAGACAACATGACAGTAAATAAGCAACTTTAATGCTGTGCTTCAACAAATCAGGGTCAGTGATTGTGGTTCCAGTAGAGATAAAGTGATTTTCTAGAGGGGTCAGCATTCAGGTAACCGCGGTTAGCTGTGATTAGCCAGAAACTACACAGAAAAAAGAGTGTAGTACACAGGTCTGCTCCTCTATTTTTTTTCAGAACAAAACAGTGAGGCACAGGAGTGGGTAGTAGTAATCCAAAAGGTGGAAATTTTTTGAAGTGTAGTCTGCTGAAGGAGAAAAAGCAGTAGGAAGAGATTGAGAGCTGTTATAAGTTAACAGAAACCAGGAAGTGTTACATTGTCACCCACAAAAGAGCTGCTCCTTGCAGCACAGGCGGCGTGGCTGCTAACCACCAAGGTGTGCAGGTACCACGTACACATGACAGTGATCTTCAGGCTCCGAATGTATCACTGTGTGGCTTCGTTAGCATTTTCAGTGTGCCAAGATTTTCAGAATCTTCATCGCAGAAGTCACAAGCAGACCAGACCAGGATATCTATGTCTGGTCCTGGTTGATCTTCTGTGCCTCCCTGGCTTTTTATAGCTATTTCAGCAGCATCCCTAAATTGGTTCTTGCTATACTTCCATGAATATTAACATCATAACCAGATGCTGGCACAAATCTGATCTTTTAATCAAGGTCAATTTAAACATTTATTAGTTTGTTACCGTATAGTCATATAAAGAGTACAAAGACGTTAATTGCCTACATTTCATTCTCCATAAAACTGGCTGTTCTACAAATATATCTGGCTGATATTTCATTTTAGAGATAGTAACAGATTTTTAAAGCAAAACAAAAAAGCTATCACAAGTCTGGGGTTGCAAACTGGGAGACATCTGAATATTTCAAGCCAGGTAGGTGAAAGTCATTGTGACATTATGTGCAAAAATTTGGGACAGCCACACAATAAATAACTTTTGGTACCGCTTAAGAGGACATTACTGATCATGTCACAGGGACAAAAGCCTGGATATGCTCACCTTCCAGTCCTGATTACAGCTTCATTTTCATACAGATGCAGGTATTAAAGAACTATATTTTTTTCTATAGAAATCTGAGATTTGAAAATTATTTTAATATTGTGAGCGTCTTGTGTTTCTGTAGTAATAGGTGAAGGGATTTCCCCTTCAAAGTTGGGACATCACACGAATTTAAGATATTATGAATGTCTAAACAGCTCCTTCTCCACAAACAGAGCCTCTCAACAGCTGTTCTTCCAACTGAGGACACATAGCAGGTATATATGTGTGTGTGTATTTGTATTTTTACATAGGCAGATATGTATATGGATGAATGGATGAATGGAATGGATGAATGGATATATGGTTGGTTGGTTGGTTGGTTGGTTGGATAGATAGATAGATAGATAGATAGATAGATAGATAGATAGATAGATAGATAGATAGATATCATCTGAGGATAAATATTCTACCTTTTATTTCTCTTCATCAGCCCAAACCACTATCAAACTTTACACTTTACATTTCTAAGCTAGTAAGCAACGAAATCTTCAATGTTTCTTGACTCTTTTTTTCCTTGTTATAGCTCAAAGAAGATGGTGTGTGAGCCTTTCCATTCCTCTAACAGATTTCAACACAAACACCGGAGCAGCAGCAAGCTAATCTACTGATGTAGCCACTTTTTCAGGTTCTTTGTACAGAAGAACGAACCAAACATTTCTGTTCTGTTCCACTCTGTTCTATTCTGCTCTGTTCCTCGTGATGGTCAGTTTTTCAGTTCTCTTTTAAGAAGGTGCATGGATAAATTATTCTTTCAATTTTCTTTGAAAAAAGTCTCACTCCCTAACAATTCCTTCTCAAAAAAATCCCAACCTGTCAGCAATTATTCCTTCTGTCTCGTGTCTTGCTCTGTGCCACTTAATCCTTCTGATCAGATCCATCTAGGACACACATGCTCAACAGAAATGGAGTTGCATCAGATTTGGAGATGGGTTAACCCTTGTACAGATCCTAAAAACTTGCATTGCAGGAAATGACTGGTATTACTGCAGGGCAAGTGGACTGTATGTAGCATTACAAAATGGTAGTCCCCTTTCTATCCACAATTTTGCATTTCAGTTTTATTACAAATTAGTTTATTGTTCGTTTTCTATTTGTTTGAGTACCTAAGGTGACCCTGCCGGTTGCATTGTAAGTTAAGTGATGATACAGCGAGATGTTTTTCTCCCTCATGTTGTTATTCTGAATTTTAGTAGTACTTGTGTATCTTTCTGTTTTGAATACCAGTAACAATCAGGGAGCTTACTGTTCCTGCTTGAGTCTTGCTTTGCTTGGAACTAATTTGATAAACTTAACTCTTGTCCAGGATACTAGTGACTTGGATTACATCCTTTTTCCTTCCAAACAGTTCTCAGTTGCTGGAAAAAAGGCACATAGAAAAAGGATCTTATCAGATCCAACCCATTAGAACTCCTAGCTTTCAAAAGTGGGAGATTCTGAAGTCAATCCCCTCCTCCCCTCACAGGTAAAAGAATTCTTGTGTCTTTTTATCTAGTCAGAAGCAGAATCAATAGTAGTTTCCATTGGTATGGTAACAGAAGCAGTTACATCAGTTGTTATAACATTGCACCTTTTCCCTGAGCAGAGTGTGTGCTGTCTTGCCTCGTTCCTTGTACAGAGCTTTGCTGAGACATCCCCTTTCTAAAGATTTGGATGAAAGGTGTTGTGGCAAAAGGGCTCATTAGGTAGTTCTAAAATAAATAGCAGGAAAATAAGCTAAATTTTAGCTTGAAAAAATCTTAGATGTATACACAAGCAAGCTAAGGTCTTTTGAAAACGTCTTTAGATAACAAAAGAGATCCCTTTCCAGCTCTTTTATCTACTGTAAAAATGAAACAAGGGTAACTACAGGCACGCCTGCAAACCCACTGAAGTACAGAGCATGAGACCCCATCACTTGTGTTGTCCCTTCCTGTTGCCTCTATTGTATAATGAGCTTTAATATACTGGCATTTTTTTAACATCTTAAATACAAGGACTGACAAAATATGACAGCAATTTGGTTTCTATGTTTTAAAAGTTCTCCCTTTTTTCTCATCCAATCATTCATCCTCAGAGAAAAAGATCCAGTTTCACACATTCAAATCCCATCAGTCAAATAAAGACTATATGTTAAACTGTGTAGCTGTCAGTTTTAAATTCTCCTTATGGTTTTTGATCACTGTCATAACAATGGTCAAAGAGGCTGTGACATCTCTGGGTACAATTTCTTCCTCATCTTTTTGCCGGAGTTGCTTATAGAAAAAGGAGTATTGAGCAATGTTTAGAATAATTCTGTTCAAATTTCTCTTCATATTAGCTTTCAGTCTCTGTTATCCTGAGTTATACCTCCAGAAGTCCAGCCTCTGCTCCTTTCCCTTGCATGGGGAATGGTGGTGGGGAACAATCACACAAAGAACAACCAACCAAAATGCCACGTGCTTTGTGCTCTTTTTGTCTTTCATTGAGCAGAAGAAAATATACACATATATAAACCCTATATAAATCCTAAGGCTGCCTGAGGCTATTTTTTTACTCTCTCCTTTTTTCCTGATTTATCTTGCTTTACAATAAGCATGCACGCTTCAAGGGATTTCTCAGGAAAGAGTGAATAATTTTTTCCCAATTATTTCTTTCATCCAGACTGCTGTGTCTTCACTTCTCAGTTTCACTCTTCAGTGAGTAAAATAGATGAAGACTAAATTTCTGAGGAAAGCAGATTAATTGCAAAGATATTTGGTCTCCATAGTAATGTTGCATCTTAGTTAGGAGAGATGAAAAATCACAGGTAAATTATGCGCAAAAGTAAAAAGCTGGACTCCTGTCAATGGTAATTCTCAAGTCCTTCCACCTATATGTTCATATGTTTTCTTTTGAAAGAAAATTTTATGTTGTTCAAACAATTAAATATTGCTAACAAATTAATAAGAGAATCTTGAAATCTAGTTGATGGAATTGTTAATTACAGTAAAATATAGCCATTTAGTCATATATATTATTTTTTTTAAAAAACCCATTCGCTGGCAGAACAGAGCATTTAAGATGAAAATGTAAGCTTCATATATGATACCTTGGGGAAAGAAAAGAAGAATCAACAATACCCACCCTATCTTCTTTTTGATACTTATTATCTGTGCATTACTATCTACCCACTCATGCACATTTGTCACTATCATCCAAGTTGTCTTTTATTTTAACAAAACATGAGTTTGAATGTAGCTTTTTATCTCAAAGAAAATAAAGCTCTGGAAGAATGAGCAGAATAAAAGGAAGAAAATTCAATTTTTCAGTCACATTCACATGTATTGAAGATATGCCTTTGTCTGCTACAGGCAAAAAGAGAAAATTAACACAAAGGGAAGGTGCACTTTGCTTAGCTACCTCAGTTCCTTCCAATTAGCTGCAAGAGCCACGTGCACTTTTGTAACACTGCAATACACATAAATACATACGGGTTTGGTGGGAAGAAACGAAGTAATTATGCAATTTACCATGAAAACATACTCAACAATTCATCTCCTGAGGATTCATTACAGGTCATCGTTCAGTTTGTTCGAAGAACAAAGAGAAAAAGTTGTCGGAAATATGCCAGGCTACGTATTTAAGGCCGTAACTTTGCAATTTTTTGCTAATGGATTTCAAGAAATTAACAGTCACAGCAGTTCATAAAGTTTCTAAGATCATTTTAATCACACAGCTTTCTGGAAGCCTGTTAGTCAATTTGCTTTTTAGCCTTTGGTTTAATCCTAATTTAAATTAGGTAATAAAAAAGAAAAAGAAAAAGGAAGAAAAAGGACAGCATGATGCATAGTGATATCTTCTATATGCAAATATTGTTGCCGATTTTTGTTTTTTAATATTCTCCCTTTAGAAAACATGTATGTTTTTCATCTTTTTGTGACTTTATTTTTCTTATTCGTAGCATTTTGTTTCAGGCTGATGACTATATTGCAGTAAGAAACATGGAAATTATCACTCATTAAACAGCCTCATGTTGTGAGGCAAACAGAAATATTAAAGAAACTTATCGTAAAATGAGTTGTTTACTTTGAAACATGGAATGATAAAAACAGCCTATGCTGTTTCTTGGTTGGGTTTTGTTTTCTGTCCACCTTCCTCTGACGCTTCCTACCTGGAAGGTGGTGTTTCGTTACTGATTTCTCCCATCCCTGGGAAATAAGTTCTTACGTACAATCACTTGTTTCTTTGTTGTTTCTCTTATTCTCTGTCATTTTAAGCTGTTGTTTGTTTTCCTCGTCAGCCTAGAGGTTGCCATACACCTAAATACCGTAATATCTTTTCACCACAGGGACAAATTACCTTTTCTCTGAGTAGCTTAAGACAATATTATATCTCAAAATATTTGATGAGTTGGGCCTGAAAGAAAAAATAGAATGTCTACATTTTATGCTACCAGTATTTAATCTTCATAATAGGACACAGAATAAAATCCTACAGCCAAGATATTCTGATGAGAGTTGATTAATATGTAGGTTATTTTATAGAATGTTAATTTGCATGTAAATGCAAAATGAGAAAGGAGTTGTCATGTTATTGCATTTTTTCTGAATATTTTGACTTTAAAATTGCTTGTGAACTTGAACACATATGTAGCTATACAATAAAATAAAATAATTTTAAAAAATCTTGCTGCCAATATAGTGTTTTGAAGTTTTTATGCAACAGACATTCTCAGACTGGAAGAATGACAGCTTGAAGCAAACTTTAGAGAACAAAAGAAATTTACAAGTTTTTAACTTTGTGTACACACATACATATATACACAATTGTATTGAACAGGACTTTAAAACTTCAGTGTGCCAGAATAATTCTGTCTTCTCTCAGATGAAAACGGATTTCCCAACAAAAGTATGCAGAAGAAGTTGTATTTCTCTTATGATACTCTTCACAGAACCAAGAATCACAGACTGATTTGGACTGGAAGTGACCTTTAAGGATCATCTAGTCCAACACTCCCCCACCCTTGCAGTGAGCTGGGGCATCTTCAACTCAATCAGATTGCACAGAGCTCCACGCAGTCTGACCTTGAATGTTTTCAGGGTTGGGACATCTACCACCTCTCTGGGCAACCTGTGACAGTGTTTTACCATCCTCAGCCTAAAAAATTCCTTCCTTATATGTAGTCTGAATCCATCTTCTTGTAATTTAACATCATTCCCCTTGTCCTATTGCAACAGGCCCTACTAAAAAGTCTATCCCCATCTTTCTCATAAGCCCCTTCTAAGTACTGAGAGGCCACAATAAGGTCTCCATGGAGCCTTATCCATGCTGAATAACCCCAACTGTCTCAGCCTTTCCTCACAGGAGTGGCATTCCATCCCTTTGATCATTTCTCTGGCCCTGCTCTGGACAAAACCCAGCAGGTCCATGCCTTTCATATGCTAAGAGTTCCAGATCGAGATGCACTGCTCCAGGTGGGATCTCACCAGAGCTGAGTAGAGGGGCAGAATCCTCTCCCTCAGCCTGTTGCTTGCACTTTTTCCATTGCAGCCCAGGATACAGTTGCCTTTCATCCACCAGTACCAACCAAGTCCTTCTCAGCAGGGCTGCTCTCAATCCTTTTATCCCACAGCCTGGATTGATACTGGGAGTTGCCCCAACCTCAGTGCAGGACTTTGCACTTGGGCTGGTTGAACCTCATGAATCTGAATTTTTACATATGTTTGAATAGAAAGGAACAGGAATTTTCTAATGAAAGGTTTTTTCTAGAAAGAATTAGTCAGAAAGAAAAATTTTCTTGAAAATTTTCTCATCCTCTTTAGGAAAAATCTCTTTGGGGAAAATTTTCCAAGGTTCAAGATGGCATCTAGGGAAGTTTGTCACAGGGTAATGGTATGACAGACTGATGCCAGGGATTTGTTATTTAACTTAAAACCAGATCGTTTACAAGATTTAGATGTACTGTAGGGTCATTCTGGACTATCTGGGAAACCTATTGCTTTTAAAAGCCCAGTGACTTTTTCCCTTCTAACTATCACTCTATAGTACTCATAATGTACTCATGAGAATTTGCCTTATGATGGCTCTTAACTTCCAGCTAGTCAAATTTGATGTGGAACTTGCCCAGACCTCATGATTAATAAGTGCAGCGGTTCTACATTAATCAAAAAATGGCAAGGTAATAAACTTTCTGGGTAGCGTGAAGTGTTACTGATGTGCTTCTAAAGTAGTATTTGGTCTTTCTAAAATTATGACGCTGGATAAACTCAGTTTCTTCATTTGCTTGCCTTAGATGCATAGCTTTGATGAATAATTAAACATACATGCATTTGTTAGGAGTAGCCATAATTTTTCATTCTCACTGCTGCGATGGAATTTTCTGTTAAATACTGTCTTACTTTTCCTTTAGTGACTTTTTTTTATTCAAAAAGATAATTGAAAGTACTTAAAATTGACATTCTAGGTAAAATAGCTTTCTACAAAGCCCTGTGTCAGAACACATTCGTTGAGAAAAACACTCAAAAAGGGACCACCATGACAGGTGGAGGAAGCCAAGGCGACACCAGACGAACAAGGTGTTAGTGGGCCAAAACCAAAGGCATGTAAGATCTGACACTAATAAATACAGCTGAACATTTCTTCACCCCATCATCTTAGATCTACAGAAAGGAGTAACATACGGCAGCAGCCCAAGCCATATGGGTATCTGCAGGAACTCCAGCAAAGATCATAGCAAAGGCAGGGACTGTGCTGTTGGCAGCACGCAAGGATGCCTGCCAAGTGCTGATGGGCTTACGTATCTTGAGAGCAGGCGCCGAGGAAGCGTCCCTCTCACATCACATTCCCATGAGTACACTCTGACACTACTGAGTGGGAAAGTTCATGTTTTATGAAATTTCTGAAAAGAGCACAGTATTAAAGTAAGAGATGCAGGTGGTGTACTAATTTTTCGGAAGAATGCATGCAAGTCCCAGGAGCGAGCGTTTACAGGAGATACAAAAATTGTAAATCTATGCCTACCAACAGGAAGAAATTCATCTAAAACTGTACCCTGCCTATTACTCACTTTCTTGAGGTAGCAACATGGTGACTTTTGCAAATGCATTTTTTCCATGATGTTGATTGAAGCCTTTGTGATAAGGGCTCAAAAGGGGGATGCACAGAGAGAGAGTGACTATAGGTGACTTACCATCTCCATTGAATTGGAGTTCCTTTCACCTGCTGGTCCACAGTTGGGACACAGGAAGTAAGGAAGGAAAGTTTGGGAAGCTGTGTAGCAAATCAGTGAGGATGAAACGCTGTCTGAACGACATTTAGGCTTCTCTACCCAAGCTCTGGGCCAACAACTCAATCAGACAGCTCTGAAGAAGCTGTCGTCTGGGAAGACACATCTTCTTGAGATAACAGTATCATATAAGACTCTGGTATCTTGTATGCGTCGTTGACTTTTGATATATTGTCTTATGGCTTCTGAAGGCACAATTATTATTATTATGTGCCTTATCCTGTATATAGAAATAATTTGTCTAAATTTCACACTAAAACAAAATTAAGTGATTATAGTGAAATGAATTTTAAGAGTAAGTTTATGCAGCATAAGTGAATTCATGACTTGTCAAGAAACTCCTACCAATACTGTTTTAGGTAAAAATACGAATGTTGTTGTTGAATTAAATACATTTTTCAGTAATCAAAATTTGAAATATTCTTCAGAATAACGAAGTGCTTTGGAATCCTGTTGCATTCAGTGATAGCTATAGTAGTCAGTACCTAAAAAATCTGTCAGTGCTATAGAATCATTCTCAATATTAGCAGGATAGGATTTTATAGCTAATAATGCAATGTCTGCCTGCTTTCATATAATTTGTCAGTAAATATCAGTCCTGGTTGTTCTCAGCTCTTATGCACTTTTCAATTTTTAGAATATTCTGTATCTTTATATAGATGCTGGATAAGCCACTTTTTCCAAGCCACTCTCCCCCATCAATCGCTTTTAGATTCTGTAAATTACAAACATTTTTCTATGGAGTGGTTGAATTCCCGTTTGATCATATTCACAGATTTTTGTATTAGTCTATGTAAATTTATAGTGTAATTTTAGAGTTATCACTCATTGTACATGAAGGACAGCTTGTTCTTCTCATGGAAAATCTGAATCTTTATGTTCTATTATATTTTTAAAACAAGCTACGCGTCCCTCCAAGTAATTCCACTTAGCAGTGGTGGCTTGCAAGGGCTTAACTTGTGAAGGAAAAAAAGGACAGTATTGAAAATTATTTCCATGGGTTTCTAACAAAATGGTAATAGAAACTTTACATATAAAATAGAACATACAGTTGTTATTTTCGTATGTATCAATCTTATATACCTAAATCTTAACACTCCCCTTTGAAACACAGAATAATATTACGTATTCACATATTTTGCTATATATACACATCAATGTTTTTAGGAGGAAGGACTAGCTCTCTCTCACTAATCCCTGGGATTTATGCATGACACAAAGAGGCTAAGCTCCATATGTCTCATGTCTTTTCCTGCCAGCTTGCTTTTTTCAAGTCAGTAGCATCTTGTGGCTGATAGCATCAAAAACTTGATGTGAGACTTATGTCCGTGCATGGCTATTTACCCTTTAACCAAAGGCAAAATACGTTGCATTCCAGAACTGATAATCATTTTCCTGAGTACAGGGACTCTGTTTCCAGAATGCTTGTGAATCTTTGTAAATGTGCTTGATTAAGGTGAAGTGTGGCTTCTTCGGGCTGCTCAGTGTAGTGATGGGAAGGCAGCATGTTATGGGGCTACAGTCCTGGATGCACACAGATGACAGCAGAAGACAGCGACTCTCGGGGCTCAGTTCACCCCTGGGTTTACTGTTCTCTCCCACTTCTTGTACCAGCACAGATCTTCATTCAAAACTCTTGTACAATGGACTAAACTGGACACAGCCTGTGGGGACTGATGTAGGCACTGGAAGGTAATATGCTCCTAGCAACTTAGATCTCTTTAGAGTTTTCACGTCCTCTAAAGGATCATGAGCATCCCCTGAAACATCTGTTCTGACAAAGAATAAACTGCTCAAAATAAACAGCCTACAAGAATGATGTTTACACAGTGGATCAAAAGGATGCATTTTTGCCGCATCAAAAGAGAACATGGCATTAGGCAATGACTTTCAGGGTGACAGTTTCTAAGATTTCACACTCATTGTCATGGGTTGATAGTTTTGCCAGCTGGAAAGGAAAATACTTGCACCTTTTTTATTGAGCCTGTATAAGCAATTTTGCCTGAGGTTTGGGCTATAACTGTATAGAGTCTGGGCTAGTAAGGCTCACGCTATTCTGTATATAAACTTACTGCTGCCTCACTACTAAATCAAGAATGGCTTTTCTTGTTTGACAAGTGATAGATCATCCATGAGATGAGCTATAAGAAAATTTTCAAATGTTTGAAGAACAAAGAGTCTTCTTGGCATTACTCTTTCATATATGACAAAATGATTGATATAAGTTTAAATATTAGCTTACCATGCAAAATACCAAGGAACTATTTTATTAGCATGTATTGTCCTTCCTGTACAGACCAGATATAGAAAAAACAGCTAGCAGGATAGCTGGGAAAGTATTAAAAAACTAAGTTGTTCTCACGCAATAAGGCAGTTAATGAGTCCTGTTCTCAGCTAAGAGAAGTTTAACTTAAAGCATACAAAGTAGCGGGAAGAACAATTAGTTGCTAATAAACTGCTACATATTATAATAAACTGGTACTGATTTTGGAGTAAGATTCAAATTCAACACTTGCAGTGGTATCTTGGTTACCACTATGTTTTTTCCTAGGTGATCATTAGTTTAGACATTGTCTGTGAGTAATGTGCTTGTTATATGAGTTTGAAGTTTCCTGCAGCTTGAAAGAAAATACGCAAATAGCCTTGTCTGCCCCACTTCCACCTTTTGCTATCATTAAAGAGGGAACTTTTTTTAGAAATGGTGTATGTTTACACCCTGAACTTTTATGCCATATGGCACCATTTACCTCTATCACAGAAGAAAAATTTCTGACAGCTCTTCTGATTGCATAGTAAGAGGTCTCCAGGAAGGAGCAAAGTGAGGATTCAGATGCCAGCAAGAGGCCACTTCAGCAATTGAGGCAGAGAGAATTAGGAAGCAGCCATGCTAACAGTCCGTAAGAACTCTGTCCTCCTATCTCAATGTACATAACATAATAAAACCAATATTTCTCTTGCACTCTAGACACCTAATATTGGGTGTACTCCTTTTACCTCATCCAATTATTTAATTACTAATTATTTGTCATTTTAAGCTCCTGTGGGAATATATCAGTGCAAGTTTGAGCCAACTCCACAGCTTCTTTTGAATTGACCTAGGCAGTGGGGATGGTCTAGCCTCCCAGAGAAGAACACGACTTGTGACCTACAGCAATGTTGACACTACATATGACAACATACCCTTAGGAGTGACTATTCTCAGCAATTACTGAGAGCAAAACTCAGACATCTCCACAGTTCTTCAAAACCTCCTGAATTCAGTCTGCATTCATGTCACTTAGATGTTGGTTGTTCTTCCTACAGATGTCCTCAGGGCAATGGGCTCCTGCAGGAAAATCTTTGACATCTCTCTTCTGCCTGACATCATTAATGACAAGACAGATCTGATAGCCAGAGGCTGCAGTGTCCAGGTGTGGCCAGGCAGCAGATAAATATGCCTTGGAGGACACTGTAGGCACTATTTGTACCTAACGTTTTGTTCCCAAAATATTAGTTAGTGGTCTGCACGCAGTCCCAAGGGCCAGATGGACGGGCAGGGTGTTTAGCCTTAAGCCTGCCTTGTGCTACTGCCATAAATGTCATGTGACTTTTAGCAAGGACTGTGTAAGAACATAGAAACAATTCCAGATTTAGCAACAAAGCCCCTGTGTACTGAGTACTATGCAGAGCAAATTAACAAAGAAAATGTTTTCCAACCTAGATACCTTAGAGTCAGGTGAAAGACAAAACTAGCATGAGTCAACTAGAACACAATTCCTGCCACTCAGTCTGAAGATTTTTTTAAAACAAAACCAGAGAAAGTGTGCCTATATTAGATGACCTCTGTGTGTTATGAGTTAAGGAGATTAGGCTGGTGTGGCTAAAGACATGAAGGACTGTGCTACTGTTTAAATTCATCAGACTGCATATCTAGAGAGGGAAAATATAAAGAAAAAAAGCTCACAACCCTAAATTACTTGCTTAAATGAACCTTTTAAAAAGATAGTGATGTACAAGAAACCCTGCAGGATTTAGAACGCTTATCAGCCTCTATGCAGACTTGCTTGTTTCTGCTCTGTGTATCAAGCATCATTCTAAAGATTGGAAATTCATTTTCTCCTGTTGCACTATGTTTTAACCATAGACTGTCAAAGCTGAAAGGTCCAAAAAACATTCCAACCTTGAAAATGAAATGATGCCCCTTCCTTTTTTTTTTGTGTAACAATTTCAATACATTTTAATCAGCAACCTTGAAATAACTGTATCAGGCTTTAAAACAGTCCTGGAACGCTAACTCCTTGGGCGTGGCAAGGCAATAATTCAGCAAATCCAGGGGATGTCTTCATGGAAAGTGACCAGATCAACACGTTAATCCTTATGCATTCATTGTTTTCTCTTTTTTAAATTGGTATTATATGGACATTATATGGACAAATATTATGTCCTCTGGACACATCAGAAAACAGAAACCTTGCCAGTTTAATTCTCTGTTGTTTTGCTAAAGTGCAAGGAAGCCCAGGCATGAATATTCATTATCTTGAAACCACATATTCTGGACAGAGCACATCTGACTATTGCACAAATCTCCTTAGAGTTTTAGGGCTTTTTCAGTAGGACTGGGAGTGAAGAATATTACATGGGATCTGAAAATTACTATAGAATCTGTAGGACTAGATTGTAGTTCAGTTTATAACCCTACCCAACCAGAAAAAGAAAAGTATATCTTGTCTTTAAATATCTTACTGTACCATGGTTGGCGCGTGTTGCATATCCACTGATTTTTAAGCAAAATATACAGGAAAGGGAAGGTGAGGAATGGATGGTGTCAATCTTGTGTGTCCCCAGAGTGCTGGACAGCAGAGATGACCTGAGGAATGCATCATAATTAATGACAGTAGAAGTCATGAGCCTGATGAGGCCAGGAAGTAAAGTGGAATTGAATTGTATGAGTGTGAAACTATTTCTAAGATGGTACAGCTTTCACATCAGATTTTGCTAGGGGCTGTGCCAAAGGACATACCAAAACTTTAGTGCTATATAGGAGGTTCCCCAGATCTAAGCGGAGGGCACTTTCAGAATACTGATATAAAATAAGAGCAAATAAAGTATTAGCAAGAAAACCGAATCCTAATCAAAAATTTCTTGTGACTCAGGAACAATAGATTATATCTATTATGATTTATTTATTCCATTGACCAAAAGGCTTTTTTTTCTTGCTACTGTCTCTTACATCTTTCTGTTTTGGAGAGACATTTTGTGAGTTTTCACTCTACCTTCCTAAAAGAAATGAAATATTTATTGTTTTAACACATATTCACCTACATTTGATTAGATAGACATTAATGTTTGCATATGTTATCAATGTCACTCTTGGAAGTACGAGTTTCTGTGCTTCTTTTAAAGGAACGGAGTCCTCTGTCACATTTTGCCATACCTGTACTGTGAACACTGCTGTGGCACGCAAGGGCAGTTCTGCTGAGCAGGAGCACTCAGCCTGCATGCCTCAGTATGGCACGCCCTTGGAGAGGTAGATCTGGAATATCACAATTCAGGTAGATTTCAGTTTGATTCAACAAGCAGGAACAAAGTGTTTCAAATCAGAAGTGGTTGAACACAATGGTGTGTTTGCAACAGTTCAAATAAAATGAAAATTAGAGTAATTAATTTAAAAAGTCAAAGACTTGCTCTTGCATAAGAAGATTCATTATGAATCAAATATGGGAAAACACGTCCATTTCTATGTTGTGAAATATGGAAACTACTCATTTTGAGAGCCTTTGAAGAAAGCAACCCTTGTGTCACGTTCTCCTCATAGCAAATTTTCATCAGAAATTTCCCATTAATTCATATCCATTGACAATAATGACTTTCAGGGAGGATGAAGGAATCTCTCTAATATGATTGTCCCTAAGTTATATTCTCTAAATATTTTATACTAATCTTAACTGTAATTTTGGAAGGATGAAGAATACGGAGATGCTATTGAAAAGATTACTTGTGAGTTTTAATCCTTTGTACAATTGAGAGGAGTATACATTCCCTAGAGAAATTAATACAAATACGCAATGTTTTGTAAGATGTTGATGGCAATGTTAAAAACAAGCACTGTTAATATATTATTATTATTGAGAAGTTTAATTCATATTAGCAAAAAAGAGTTAACCCCTCCAGTTTTAGGTTTTTTTCTTGGACCATATTTCCCTATTTCTGACTGCAAGATGCAGGAGTGGGATTTGTTTGGATTTTTTTTCCATATGACCTAGGATAGACAATTGATCAACAAAGGTTAATTAAAACCACAAAAGCAATGGAGATTTTGACTAAGACTACTTCTTTCTAAGCCCTCTATGTGATTTGTACGTTTAATGGACAGTTTTCCCTCTACTTTCTTGCAATGGGGGCTCCAGGATGGGACTGGAGAAGCAGCTTCAAGACATGGGCGAGAAACGACACTACCTGCCTGGTGGCCGCGCTCAAGCAGAGGTGAAATGAAAGGCTGATTATCAAGCATTCCCCTGACTTTCGAACACAAAGGACAATCAGTATTTCCATCATTTTTTGTTTCATTATTTTGTTTCATCTCATTATTTTTGTAATTTTGTTAAGCCCATTTCCTTCCAAGTGTCTGGCAAAGAGTAACAGGAGTGTTTTTCAGCTTTTTAAAGCGTACTTTCCCTAAATTTAATGCAGTAGCATTTTAGGTCTTCATGAAAAATCAATTGCAGAGCTCCCTTTGCCTCCAATATTGCTGAATATCACATGCAGAGAGCAGTCTAGGACATACATCTTATTTGGCAATAGCATAACAGGCTGGAAATTTCTCCTCCTACTTATGAAACTTAAAGTTTCTGACAAAAGACAGGCCTTCAGGAAAAAAAATTACATATCTTGTTCCTCACTTGATCTGACATGTGTAAAATATGTTTTATGCTTATTTATGCAAGTTCCTCTACAGGAATTTGTCTCCATATTAGTAAATTGCTCTTAATATTTAGACAATACAAGTATTATCCTTTTTGCTAATGTTTATGCTGACTAATAAGAATACACAAAGAAAATCCTTTTAGAAGTGCTACTTTTTAGAAACACTTCCTTGAAATGTTGAAATGTCCCAAAATAGGTAAAATGATGTACTCTCAGGAACTTAAACAAGGTTTTCTTTCCTTTTATAATGCTGCAGGTATTTTGTGCTGGTTTTAATTACTTTATCCTATTAGATAAGCAGAGTTTCAAAATTAATTGTTTTCTTCTAAACATATGGGCCACATGCAATATTACAGAGCTTGCAGAAATCTCAGACAAAGGCATGATTATCTAGAAAACCTGAAAATAATTTTGTCCACACCATAAAAAATTTAAATACATTTCAAATTATTTCAAGAATCATTCTTTGAATAATAATTTTACAATGAAATACACAACATAATACTTTGCTCAATCAGTTCAGATTACTGGAAGAAACAACATTATAAACCCCAGGCATTAAATAAAATCTGAAAACTGAACTTAGTAGCTACTAAAACAAAATAAACAAAATGTTTACATAATCAGGAAAGAAATTTGTGATGAATGCTAAAGCCAAGTTCATAGATGAGTACTACTTACAAAGTCATTCAAATATTTTCCTTTTAAAATTTCTTTTATGTAAATTTTGCAATTTTTATTATTTAAACTATGCTCCCATGTTTTTACTTGATACATAAAATGTTTAGATTACAAAGAAAGAATCACTTGACATTTAGCATTTAGCTTTGAATCTGTTGCCAACAAAGTATGCAAAGAGTCTATTTATTACCGTGCTACTCTCATTTATGTATTTATTATTTCATTTAAGAAGAGTAATCGTAACAACTTCGAGTGCCGTGGCAAAGTGAAATGATCATTCATATTCTTAGATTTGAATTCTAGATCTCTGTGGTTTGTTTTCATTATGGTTTGTTGGTTTTGCACTGCTGCTCTGCTTTATAGTCTGTGCAATCCATTATATTGGTGCATGTACAGAAATGAGGATTGTAAATTCTTTATTAAAATAATTACTGATGGCAAACACTGTAGAGTTTTAGGAAAGTCATGGTTGGGGGGTTTGACGGTTTTGATTGTTGTCGTTTATTTTAATCCCTATGCTCAAAACAAATTTTAATTTAAAGATTTAATTTTAGGATCGATTCTAGGGGAAAACTGAGAGGTAGGAAAACTATCCAATTTGTGCTCCATTATGCAAGTACTGCTAAGTCACTGTGCTTATGTAAAATGATCTTACATAAATGACACTTCTTTACTTTTCATAGTTTACATGCCGAGTAAAAAATCAATATTAAATCCTCCACAGCTTTTGATGCTCTCCCCACCAATCTTGTTTTCTTGTAAACAAACACCTGATGACACTATTATGATTTACTGGTGAATCAGTGTTTTTACATGCAAAGATACAAGCTACATTATCTTTGGTAAACACTTTTCAGGTCGTAGTGGTAACTTACTTGCACATTTCAGTCCTCTGAAATGAGCACAGAAGCAAGCGGGCTGCAGCCTTTTTTCACACCAGCTTTCTAACAGAGATGTGTTAAGATGCCTGCAAAACTTCAGTACACAGCCCAACTATTTTAACTGGTATTTTATTTTGTCTACTTCTAAAATAATGTTCTTCATTGTTCTTCTGTTTAGATTCCTTTGCTGTGTCAAGGTAACTGATCTAAAAGTCCACATTCATGTACAAACAATAAAACTGTGGAAAACTGAGACTGGAAATGTTTGGAAAAACCTATATGTATTTTGAATTAGGATTCTTAACTCATGAATAGAAATAAATCCATCTTATGCCTCAAATTACAATAGGAACTCAAGTTCAATGTGGGTTTTTTTCATTTATTTGAAAAATACAGCATTTACAAGTGTAATTTATGTGAAAAGAGACCACTTTTAAAAAATACGATATGATTTTTCTCTGGAATAAAAAATGCTGTTTATTCCTACAGACTGGGTATAGAATAGTACCCAGATATTCAAAATAAAAGTGATCCAAATAATAAATACAACTGATGGGTAACTAAACTGTAAGCTAAGAAATTAATGAACACTTTTAGATAATTTTTGGTTTAAAAAGACCATGTCAGTAGAAGTCTAGTTTGGACAGGCAGCTGTCTATTGTGCATGCATACTGTCTTTCAGAGAGCATATAGGCTGTTTCTCATCATCGCTCAGTTCACTGGTTAAATTCAAATGAAGCAGTAAAAACGTTCATTTCTTGATGTGAACCAATGTGCAAATCACTGAACTGAAGAAAAGCTGAATGAGCAATGCAGAAAAGATGGAATTTGTCTCAGAGATAAGGGTTAAGACCAAGTACACAAGTATATCTTGTGTACTTGAAAGTATATGGCAAATTTATGTTCTATCACCCTTTTGCAGTTTCAGTATGGGGTGAGTTACATCACTTTCCCAAGCAGAATTTGAGAGCGCTGGAAGGTTTTGTCATCTTCTCCTGGACTTACAGGGAAGGGATGGATCAGTACAATACACGTGCCATTAAATATTGTGATAGTGGAGGGGAGTAGGACAACAGGGATAGGGGTGAGGGTGTGATTTTTCCCTCTCTGACCATGCTGGCATTAGAGATTGCATCTGTGGGTGAGCAGAAAATCACCATAAAAACTGGCCAAACCAAGGCCACAAAATCTTGAGGCTGCCAAGACTTTCCTTACCTTGAGTTGCCAGGGAGGGCAAAGCCAGTTGGGAACAGCATTCAATTAATAATGTTATTATGAAACCTTTTAAATATATTGAAAGGAAATTAGTATGCCAGGAATCCCTAGTATGGAGCACAGAAAGGATTCAGCCCATTTGCTCTTTTCCTTCAGCAGCAGCCTTAGAAACATGGTAAAACTCTCTGCGTGTAACAGCTATGCAAGAGGCATTTGCAATAGCGCTCTGACACATCTTATTTTAAAGAGCTGTCTAGTAAACTGTCTGTAGGGTTACTTCAAGGAAAAGTTTGCACTCTATGACATATATTCTTTTAGCACAAAGAGGAGCCCAGCATTGTCTGAGCAGCCTGTTCCTCACCATCTTTATCTATTGAGTTAATACATTATGTGTCTCCTTTGGGATTCTCTTTCCTTTAACACATCTCTTCTAGAGATCAACTTTAATTCCAGTCTTTTTTAATAAAGATTGATTAACAAAACAATCAAAATAAGTAACCCACTGATATTGTTTTCCTATTACTAGGACCTCTTAAAAAATGATGAATAAGGTGAAACCCAAACTCAGGAGCTTGAGAGCATTTCCTACATCAATCATTTTTAGTTGCATTAATTACTATTTGAGAGGATAGTACTGATAAATATAGGGCTGAAGATGACTTTAGTCTTAGCTTTATTTGTTTTTACCTCCATAGTCAGTACTGTTGAGTACAGCTACCTGGGACTCCTCTGAAATATTTTAAAACATTAATTCATTGAATTATTTTGATGATCCACTCATTAGGAAAAAAACCTTAGTCAAAGCCACACAGGGACAAGAATGTTCAACTACAAGCTGCAGCACTGCCTGACAATTTCTACCTGTATATCTCACTACTGCTTCAACTGAGCAAGGTGGAGGGTTGGCCGGTTCTCACTCTGGAGGTAGTACCGGTGCTGCATTACACCACGTGGATGTGCCAGCTCAGCTGGTGTGCTCTTACTTCACCCTGGTTTATGGTGAAGGTGTGACCAGAGCAGTCATTAGCCCACTGGCTTGCCAGGACTCTCTGTGTCAGACAGAGCAGGAAGGTGAACCTGGTCCTCTTTCAACGGCCACTGTCATCAGGGTGCAACTTTATCTCTAAATATTCATTTTAACAAAACTTTAATTTGTTAAATACTTCATACTAGAATTGCACTAGACATAGTACTGAAAAATATATTTTATATTCTCGTAGAACTGCCACCCACAGGAAAAAAAATTTATTTCATGATTTCTAGAGTATTCACAAGTACAATTCTCACTTATGTTGTCCCTTAAATTACTAGGCACATAATTTACAATGTTTCAGCTATATATATGATTGTTGTGTCAAGTACACTGCAAAACTTCAGAAAGACGTGGAAGAACCATTAATCATGAAGTGCTAGTCTGAATGTCAGCTCAGCTTCTTTTACCAACCCCGGTAAACCTGCTTAATTAAAGGAATGCAGCATCTTTTTAAAACCTAAGCTTAAAAAAATCAATCATTTTTTTTTTAAAAGGTTAATGTGTGAAATATTTGTAGTCAGCTTCCAGACCATTGAGAATAAATTTTGCTTAAAGTAATTGTAAGGGTGGATACCTGCCTCTGAAAAGAAATATGGTTTTATTATCATTCCAAAATATTTTTGCTCTTTCCTGAAGTGTGATTTTCACAGAGATTGCCCAGCATTTCTGCCTCCTCATGAAAGTGGAACAGTAGAAATTCAATTCACACCAAAGCTTTCCAAGGTCTGAGGAAAGTAGTAGAATACTATAGTTAATAGGCTTTGTAAATCCTTTAAATAAAACCCCAACCCCTAACACCCTAAAAAAGCAACATGCAGAATCGACACCTAAATCTAGCAGATTTCTATTAATAGTATATTTATGTGAAAGATTTTGGGGGAGTAACCCTCTGTCTAGCAGAGGTTTAAAGTGCCAACGGGCGCTGCCAGCAGGCGCAGAGTGGTGCGTGGCAGGACTGACGCAGGCTGTCGTCGCGCAGGGACATGTCTGGGGGACGTCACTGTTCCTGGGTTTCCCTGAGCCCTCTGCACCTTCAAATAGCCACCCACTACCAACAGGTAAAGCCTCTCCGCTGAGCTGTGTTTCCACGTATGCTGGAGGCAGCACTAACTTGCAAGAAGCATTTCTGAGCTCCTGACAGTGTATTTCTGCTGGCACAAAGACTTGTATAGCCAAGCAGTGAAGCCCAGGAGTGAAATCCTAGGTGTTAAAGCAAGCCTCATGGAAGAAGAAAGACAGATAATTTCTTAGTCTATTTCAGTAATTACTGTGTAAACCGATTCACTGTCTGAAAGGTTTCTGACTCATGCTAATGAATATCATTGCTGATTTTGTTCAATATTTCTAAATACTGACTTGAACATCTTTTATTTATTTAAACATCTAAATTCTTCTCAGCTCTTATTCAAGTTGCCCAACCTTATTTCTATTAAAACACCCTAAGAATAGAAAAAAAAAGTCATTTGACCCTTTACTTGGCAATGAAGAACAAATAAATGAGTGACTGAGTATGCGTAATGGCTTCAGTCTGTGTTGGTCACCGACTCCTTGCTAAGAGATCAAATTTTAAAAGGAGGATTTTTTTAATATCTTTTTCCAGTGTAAATATCCAGGTTGCTGCATTCCTACTGTCAGACTTGATGAAAAGCTCACTGCAAGTCGGCATTATGACCATGAATGTGAAAATGAGAATAAAATAATCTAAGAAAAACACACGTTTTTTCAGACAGTCAGGGTTTAAATGGTTGCAATGATATAAAATAAAGAGTTATGTGTATAGGACAGGATAAAAGGCTAATTTTACAATTTTACAGTTGCATATTTAAAAACAAAGCAAATTTAATGCATTTCAGAAATATCCAAGTCACTCAGAGCAGCCACTCTCAGGATTCCAAGTGATAACTCCTACCTACCCTTCTCATAACATTTATAAACACCTCTTGATCTCAAAGAAACCTGCAGCCCTGCATGATTCTCATTCCTTTTCAATGCTTTAATATGGAATTTATCAGTACTGATTATCCTTTTAGTGCCTTATTTCAGATGGCTAATACTTCCTGTAATGGGAATGGCAAAACTTAGCTCCCTTCTGAACTGGGAGAGTAGATTGGAAGATATTTGGGGCAAGAATTATTCCTGCTATTTAAACAGTCCCCAATTGTGACTGGACTTCCTTATCTTGGTCAAAGGCTCATAAGCATTGCTGTAACAGAAACACAAAGGGCCATGTGCCATTGCCAATGTGTGATTTAATGTAGCTAACGTGGTGCAGAGGGAATGATAAGTCCCAAGCTGAGACTGTGAGAGATGCTACATTACAGCTTGGCCCCTGTAATAATTACAACAAATCTTATCGTGCAGCCTTCTGCAGCATTGTTGACCAAAAGCTTACAAAAAGCACTATGTTTTGTTTGCTTTAGCATTATGTAATTTAATGTAAGAATAACTTAATTCATATTCCTGCTGTAGCTCATGTTTTACAGTTGTAACCCATTCTCTCAACATTATAAAATAAATGTTTACATGTAAAATAGGTAAATGTATTATATTTTACATTTAGCCTCAGAGCAAAGTAAACAAGTCAAAACTAACGACTCCCACTGCCTTCATTGCTAAGAACCACAGGATCTAAAAAATCATATTTTATTTGATTTTGTTGCATATTTATGTTCAGCTTCTTAAAAACAAGCAGTCATAGTAATAATTCCTGAAGATGCATGGTAAGAAGCAGGGTTAGAGGAATGCTGTATCGCAGTTTTGTCTGAATCACAGTGCACAGAAAGAATTTACTTCCGCTGATCTGTGTAATAGTTATGGGAATAACAGGCACAGACCTCCTATGCTTCAACCTCCAGCCACTTAATACAGAAAATAATAAAAACGTTTCTGTGTGCGTACATGCTCATAAATATTGACAATGCAGCCACCATTTTACACTCTTGCGGCGCTGCACTGAAGACTTTCAGAACTGCGCTTCCCAATAACTGCAAGCATGGAAATGAAATGTTGCAGGCAAGTGAGGAGAAACAGGGAAACGCGTCATGGTTTGCATGTTTAAGCCTCCAGTCTGGAAATTCAGGTATCATAGTGATATGTGCAGCTATGTATCCCACTCATTAACAGGGAATAAAATGGGCCGCATGGCACAGAGGATTAAGTACAAACCATAGTGCAAAAGAGCAACCGAAACCCCAAAGAAAACAACGTGATCCCCATTTGCTCCAACAGAAATAATTTTTTGGGGAGCTATGCTTCACTTGAGCTTTTGAGCCTTTGACAAATGCCTGTAGGAAGTGGCAAGTGAAATTTAGTTTGTCCTGAATTTAGGTCTCTGGTGTTTAGATCCCTGCAGGAGCATTAGGATGGCCAAGCTCCCATCTGGAATTTGCTGGGGGAGTTAACAATAGGAATAATCCAAATGTATCACAGTATCACAGTATCGTAAGGTTGGAAAAGATCTTTGAGATCATCGAGTCCAACCTATGACCCAACACCTACACCTACACACTACACCACACACTAGGGGATGTCAAAACATTGCAGTCGAGGAATGCCTTTTAGGTAGGAGGATCCTATCCCTATTTCTGTGTATTTTCACATAAATATTGCATAAAAAGTACTCTATTTTAAATGAATGTTAGATGGAAAAGATAAACACATAAATATTAAAAAATGCTGTTTTTAATTCCTACTATTAACTGACTCTTTTGCACACATGTGGAATGATTCAGTCTTTATTAGGCCACATTATTTTGATTTGGATGGCTGCTTGCGTCAGTTGCTAAATAAGCAGCTATTCGGTATGTGTCCTTCTCCTCTTCCCCTCCTCATTTGACCTGTGCTCCCATGGCCCATTTAGTTTTTTTAATTTTTTTCTTTGAATGGCATTGTTCGTTCACCTTTCTGGAGAAGGCCACGACTAAGTGTAAGCCTGGCTGATTGGAAAATGCCCACATCCCTGATACTGGGCCTCTGGGGAGCAAATTCAAGACAAAATGCAATTTTGTGATCCCGTAATTTGGCCAGCCCTCAGAAAGAACGCAGTCAGGGCTTCATCCTCAGATGCCTGAATATTTCTTGTATACTATGCCAAAATACAAAATCCAGTGTTTCCAGTAGCCTCAGTTGAAACTTTTTCTTTCTAATTACTGATCTTGATTTGATAAACTTTATGGGCCCTGTTTAGGCGCATAAAGGTTTTGCTTTGAGTCCTGAACTAAAGGAAAAGGTTATTAAAATTCTGATGTGAGACTTTGGAATTTTCTGTGGTGACAGTTTGTCTACTTCAGCATGGATATTCCTCACCATAAAATTTTCTGAAAATGTTATTTCAACCCTAACGTAGGTCTCGTGTGTGGAACAATGTGTTGATGGGATTGTTAAAGCTGGTATGATTGTTATGATTATTATTGTGACTATAGAAAGTATGAGACAAAGTCATAAGAGATGTTAGAAATTACAACTAATTTTAACTGTGTGCATGACTATTAGCTCTGTCTGTAGGATGATACACCCAGCAAGATGTCTATTTGTGAAGAGAAATCAAAATTTTAGAAGAGCTGTCTATTAAGAAACAATAAATCCCTCATGAACCGAATTTGTAAATTGGTATTTTGAGTTTATTTTTCCCTGAACCAAATTACTAAATCTTTATATATTTCTGAAACTTTGCTGAAAAGCACAAAGGGATCGTTTTGGGGTGTGTTTGCAATCTGCAGTATCTATAGGGGTGAGTGAAGTCCCGATTAGTAATGTTTTACTGGATAACTATAGATCAATGTAGGAGTTATAAAACAAAGACCTCAACACAAAGCACAAAATATAGTAACAACTGGTTTTTTGTCATGACATTTGCATTACTACTTAGCTTTTAAAACCTATGTAAAATGTGTGTCTTGGAAATGTATTTCCCTACAATAAATGCATTCCCCAGTGCAAAATTCTTGAGAGTGACATGTTTCTAATATTTTTGGGATGACTAGTACTGGAAAAAAATATAGATGGGCTGGATTTATTGGAAAAGACTGAGAAAAAGCTATGAAAGGTCACAAATTAGACCAACTGCAGGAAAATTATTTTCAACTACATCCAGTGATTGCACTGAAATGATTCTTCATGAGGCTAAATTTAAAATAGATTTTTTGAGAGTCAGGAAATAACTGCAGAAGGGTAAGAATGAGTGCAGGAAAATAGTTTTCAGCAATGAGCTATGATTGCACTGGAAAACAATTTATTGTGACACTAAATTTTAAAATGAATTCTTTTTTACATTTAATTAGAGACTGAGGGGTTACTGGATATAAAAGTAAGTTACTTCTGTAAAAGTAAGTATCTGGGTCATGAAATTGTTGGGTGTCTCTGTCATTGCTAAAAAATGGTCTAGTAGATTGGTTTGCATTATTCTGCTCCATGATACCTGACACTAAACTTAATTCATTTTAGCATAGCTACATTGTTACTATCTTTTGCAAATTGGGTTGATGTCCTTGTCTTCCAACTTGTTCCAGCACCGATTAATAGTTATGTCATAATACACTGGCAATCAGTGCTTCACGCATTCCCACAACCTACAGGCTGCAAACACACAATAAAATGATCTTCCATGCTTTTCAGTGAAGAATCAGTAACAAATATGGGACCAAGTCTTCTCAGAAAAAAAAGAAATAGAACTTGTGTAGGCAATTGTACATTTTCACAGTATCACAGTATCACAGTATCATAAGGTTGGAAAAGACCTCTGAGATCATCGAGTCCAACCTATGACCCAACACTTACACCTACTCCTACTTTTCAATTACACCATGGCACTAAGTGCCTCATCCAATCTTTCCTTAAACACCTCCAGGGACGGTGACTCGACCACCTCCCCGGGCAGCGCATTCCAATGGCCAATCACCCTCTCAGAAAACAATTTCTTCCTAATGTCAAGCCTAAACCTCCCCTGGCGAAGCCTGAGACCGTGTCCTATTGTTCTGTCACTGGTCGCCTGAGAGAAGAGACCAACCCCCTGCCATATATTTATTCTTTATGTCCCACCTATGACTTTTGCCACAAAATTAGTTTTGCTGCAAAATTAGTTTCTCTTACTTATTATTCTTATTTAACTGTAGTTGAGCTGTTCAGCCAAAAAAAAAAAAAGACAATGGAAAAGTGTAAATTGTGATTCACTCCACTTTGGTATTTAAATCAGATGTGATAAAGAGTGGTTTAGAAGCCCTTATTGACTATAAACAATTCTAGGAAATAAAGAAAAAATGCTGAAATGTAAATGCTGACTTATTTGACACCATTTGATAAATGAAAGTAATATCTGCTTAATGTCACTCTGCCGTTCCTTAGGAGGAAGGGTATCTCTACACTGAAATGTGAGTATCTGAAATGGATAGAGGGAAAGAAGGGACAACTTTTGGAAAACAGTTGGAGGTGACACACAGACCAAAAAAAATTATTTAAAGAACTTCTAAACAATTATGTAAACAAGTCTAAATAATAGCATTATTTTCAATATAGGAACGTCATTGTTTTGAAATAAAATGTAATGCCTGATTAATAATTTTTTGCACAATAAAGAAAGATAAATGAATATGCCACAAAATTTCTTTAAATAAAAGAATACAAAAAAATCACAAATAAAGTGAAGTTCTCTTTCATATAATACTTTTTCACAGTCAGTATAACCCTGCCTCCACGGCAGCTGTGGATGCTTCCAAATTTTGAGTCTATTCATTAGTTACCTACCTCCATACGAAGTAAACGTTTGAGTCCATATAAATACAAGCTTTCAAAGGATTTAAATATAGGCAGAGTTAATATTATTGTCATATAATCGTTTGGGTTGCAAGGGACCTTAAAGATCACCCAGTTCCAAGCCCCCAGCCACAGGCAGGGACACCTTCCATTAGACCAGGCTGCTCAAAATCTCGTCTAATTTTGCCTTGAACACTTCCAGGGATAAACTTCTCTGGGCAATCTGTGCCAGCCTCACCACCCTCATAGCAAAAAAATTCTTCCTGATATCCAATCCAGATCTACCCTTTTTCAGCTTAAAATGTTACCTCTTAACCAATCACTACACTTCCTGATAAAGAGCCCCTTCCCATTATATATACAAATAATATATCCGAGTTTCAGCAGTTAGCTTGGACAGTTTTAATCAAAGTAAGAAGTAAATTAAATAAATGGAAATACTGTCTATGTGATTACATCAGTTTTCCTATTTGGTTCATAAAAAATTAATAAGAAAGGCAATTATCTGTCCAATGGTATAGAACATCTACAAAAAATGTGGAACTGGTGCAGGTCCTGGATCCCTGATGGTCTGAAAGGAAGCAATGGATGGTGCTCATTTTAGCTTTCAAGTCTCTGCCTGCAAGTCAGTAGGCAGATAAGTATTTCAGAATCTATGACTGAGATTTGTCGTTACAGCACTCTCTTCAAAATTTACAGAACATAAAAATAAATTTCCTGTTGAAGCACTGATGTTCTCTTCTGAGACAACCTCAGAGAGCCTTTTGCTTTTTCTACAAATAATGTCTTCCTTACCTTTAAAAAGCAATACCAAACTCCTTTCAAACCAAGTCTGTGAGTGAAAAAGTGGAAAGACTATTTAAAACCTTTCAAAGGCTCTGCGATCTTTTATTTCCTAAAAGCAAAGAAGGCAGGTGAATGGAAATAATATCTGATCTGCCAAATGCCTACATGCTTTTAAGAAAAACTGTCTTGGCTCCTTAGCCACTGAGTTTCAGATGTGTATGAGTTTAAGTGGCATTATTGTTGCTTTACTTCAACCAGCAAACACAACAGAGTATATAAAAATACTGGTCTTCACCTAACCAGTCTTAGGGGAAAGAGTCCTAGGACTGGTTAGCTTCCTCTGGTATGGATCAGGAAATACTACTCATCAGTACAGACAGCAGACACCATACGAGAGCGTAGAGATGGATTCATTTGAATATCAAGCTCATTTCTGCATTTCCAGCAAATGAATCTCAGGACACACAGCACATACGTAAGCGCTAAAGAGGCAGAAAATAATCAGCACCACCAAGACTAGTTGGGAATGTGTGCTGAGGAAAAGCCTTGTGGGAGAAATTCAGAATTTGCCTTCTGAGGAACAGTCTTAGACCTAAGATGATGCACTCTGGACCAAGTGACTTCTCTAGACATTATCAGTTGGAAATTTTTTTTGGTGCTTTACATTCAAATCCAGATGCAAGCTTAAAAGAGCTTTAGTGTATGAAACGTGTAAAAGCAGAAATTATTTCAGAAATAGGCTAAAGGCATTGTTCATATCGCTCTTCATGACTAGAAATAAAGTTAGTATAGTACAAAAGGATTGTGAAGGGACAAGCCACAGTGATTACAATTGCAATCACATTCTCCCTCGGGTCCTAGTTTTGTTTCTTAGTTTAAATGTAGTTGAAAACCCTTCTCAGTAACATATCTGTGAAATTCAGTTGAGCAGAGATCAGTCCTGAAATCAAAGCCTAGTATTTGGGAGAGGAATGATAGTTGCTTACTCTAAAGTAATAAAAGCCTTTGCTGCTCTCACTGAGAATACAATAGAAAACAGACATATTTTTGTTAGATTGTTCGTTCTCATACTCATTATGAAATAACCAGATCTCTATCCTAGAGCTTTCACAATCTTCTCCACACACCATAAAACTTAAGAACTATGTGGAATAGTGCACAAGGACAGTCACACATAGATACATTTACAAGCAATGATTACACTAATATACATATATATATTTAATATTGACAATAATAAAGACTATCATGTTTTTTATGCGTATTGTGTATCTTAAGTCATGTAGTATGCAGGCTCAGAAACTTTTCATCTATTTTTGAGAATAACTTACTGCATTGAACAAACTGAGAAACTGCACTGAAAATCACATTATAGTTAACTTTGGGAATTGTAAAACCAGATCAAATTTCTAAACAAACAAAAAATCCATATCAAAGTCATAAGAAATAAGAAAGTAAATAAAATGCAGGCACAGCAGCTACCCCTTGAACTACTTTACGAATACATCCTCTCTAAGTAGTTCTCGAAGCTGCATTGTTCCTAGAGTTATTCAAACTATTTCATTTTTTATAATGTGAATACCACAGCAGGGAGTAGTTTGCAATCATTGCTTACTACTGAAAATACTGTGGAAAAGTTTTGTTTTCGTTTCACGTGTTCATTATGATTATATCATTCTGCTCACAAGTTCCTTTTCCTTTCCTTCTTGTTAGTAATGAGTAAAACCAAACAATTTTTTTTTTAAAAAAATTGACTTGGCCCTCCCTACTGAGCCTGTTATCCAGTCTTGTTTACCTGAATTGTTGAAACAAATTAATAATTTGTATGTAAGAGAAGAAGTATATATTTAAGTAAAATGTGCACATTACATAAGTGAACACAAATTTATAAATCTCAACATCCAAATAAAATAAATTGCTTTATTTGTCCAGAGCCTCTGGGGGATGCTGAAAAAGACATGGCTATTCAGCACCTCATCCTTACTACGTGCTTCTTTAAAAAATCAGTAGGTTTGTGGACGAAAAGATGACGTCCAATTAGGAGGCAAGGTACAAGTGACTGTGGAAACTTCCCTTATATTCTCAGGCTCTAGAGAAGCAATGTCCTCCCTTCAGAAATGTGTAACATCCTATGGAGTATTGTAGATGAGGCTGACCTGGTTACTCTTCCCTTCAACCCAACGAAGTCAGTCAACTCTTTCCTCCCTCTTTACAGAGAAATGACCATTCTCCATGTTCTGCTGGGATGGCTCATGGAGGCACAGGACATGGTAGAATTCTGTCATAGTGTGAAATTCTTCAGAGACCAAAAACTTTTCTGAGATTAGTCATCATCTAAATGCTGTTATTTTCACTCCTGTTTCTTGGCAACTAGATATATAGAATGGCTAGTCCTTTCACATTAAAGATTTGTCAGGTCAAGTTTAAGGTTGTATTCTACCAAACAAAGAGACTTAGTGAGGTACAGCGATACAAACAGCACTATGTAAGATACTGGTCTCCATACAAGTTCAGTCTACGTGTGTGTTCACTCTAAAAAAATAATAAAAACTTTGACACTGTCATATCCTTCCAAGTGCCATTTGAAAGAGTCCGTCCATGTCTTACAGCATTCTGTTAAAGTTACATTTAACTATTCCACATAATGGTAATCATAAGCAGTGAACAGAAGGTACAGAGTTCTTTAAAATATCTGAAATTGCTGTGGAATAAGTTAATAAAGACTGAAGGGACTTTTCTTGTCAGCTTAAGGTAGAATAAAAATTTCAATATCTTATATTAGGCTTTGCAGAGTAGCTTTGCAGTTTCCCAGGGAACATCAAGTAAATTTGATGTTAATAAAAAATACCAGATTTACAGATGATACGATTTTTTTGAAAGGGGTAATGATAGAAGCAATTGGTAATCAAAATTATAAATATCCAGTTATGTTTCCCAAGTTGTTAAATATTTTATGTACATTTAAATTCTTATTTCTTCTCCACATTATTTTTAATTGTTAGCTATTTTTAAAAGCTAAGAAATAAGCCAAGAAGTGTCATATATGAAGGCATTAATTTCTAATTTTAGTTTAGACAGTAGAGGTATGAAATGTATATTGCTGGACTAGATGGCTAGAAATGTATTAAAAATCCAGAATACACAAACTATTGGATCCTTCAAGCATACGACAGCATCATTCACCCATTGAGTTCAGCAGAAGTATTTACAGCGCAGCATGATCTCCTTTATCAGTTTACATTTCTCCAGGACACTAATATGAATGAAATGGTGCAACGGCATGTACTGGCAAGGAATACTTTGGGTTAATCTGTCTGTTCTTTCTGCATTATGTCAAGAAGGTGAAAAGGGAGAAAACCTGAAGTGCTGAAGCCAATCTTTTAAAAAGCAGCTGAAGTAACAGATGTTACACTTTCTGGTGGAAGCTTGGATTAAGTTTAAGGACTGAAAATCTGACATAATTGCATACTCCATGCAATGAAATTGTGTTTCAGCAATGAGAAGTAATAGAGAATATATTTATCAATGAATACACTCATGTCCTGGTTACTCAACAAGATTAACTACTTCTGTTTCTGATAGTGTCACAGAAAAATTCCTGTTGTCTTCTGCAGGAGGAAGAAAGGATTTTTCTCTCTTAAATTCTCTGGGAGGGGATACCAAACACAATCACACTATCAGAATTCATCTGTGAAATTATATTCTCTCAAATGATCTCAAATGTCTTTTCCAGCCTTGTGGTACTGTGATACTGCACTGTTCGTCAGTGTTTCATCATCCTTTTTCCAGATAATCAATGATTCTTTTTTATTTTTTAGTGTTAGGTACACCAAAGGAAACATACAGGGCAAAAAACCATTGCTGTAGTACTCCAAAGCTAATTTATTACTGATACTTACATCACTTATATCATTGTACTTAAAAGATACCCAAACTTTCTCATTCTTTTCCAAAAGTCCTGGAGGAAGAACTGAAAGGGCAAGGATCCTTTAACTTTATCAGTCTTTTAATCTGTTCTTATGCACAAATTGCAACACTTTTAAAATATATATCTTTATTCAGATTTGTGGGTTTGATAGTATTGTTGAGTCCAGGAGACAGGGTGATTTATTTTGGCCTCCTGGCATCTGTGGAAAATTGTTTACCAAAGGGTAGGTATTCATATTGCCCTTTAATAAAGATGAAAAAGGACTTTTTTAATGTGGAAAAATTAACATTACTACTTCTTCTATTTTGAAAAAATAAAAATATAACAGTCCAGGCACTAAGATTCTGCAGAAATACACGTCTTGAAGTATGTGAACGTTTTGAAACACCTACTCTGGCCTGAGCTGTTTAAACCCCAGTCTAGTGAGATAGCTTTATGCTGCAATTTACAGAGCTCTGAGCTGATGTTTCTTTTTACAAGTGCAATTTTGATAACATTGTTATTGTAAGTTTAAATTATATTAATTTTAAAAAAATAAATAGAATAATGCTGAAAAGAAGAAGGAAGAGGATATGGAGCTGGTTACATGCCAAGAGATTTTCATTGGCTATTTTTCTTGCAAGATTTACAAGTAATTGATTACATTGTACATAGTTGTACATTCTATAAACAATATAATTGTTTAAGTAAATTTTGCTGTTTAGGCTACAGATGTTTCATTCAGCATATAATCAGGGCTAATAAAACCTAATAATACTGAATAATTGGTCATACCATAATTAGATTTGACTCAGCATACTTTTGTGTTAAAAAATGCCCTAGATACAGATTAAACTTCATTCTCTTGAAACAAGTAATTTGAATGATGAGACAGGTGCTTTCTCTAGTTTCATCAGAATTTCTCTATTTTCTGATTTTATTTCTTTATAATTCAAGGATGGAAAAAATAAATCTTTCTAAAGACAGAGGAAACAGCAACAAGGTCTTACTCTTCCAGTCTAGAACTGAGGAAACCAGACTATTTAGCTAAACTTTAATCTGTAACAGTATGAATCTCAGCTGGGTAATACTTCTGCAACTTGTAGTTCTGGCAGGTGGAAAGTAAATAATGAAGAATTATTTCAGCAGTTGATGGAAGAGCAGTTTTAGCAGAGAAGACAGGCATGTTCACTCACCTTGAAGTTGAATGCTGCAGTTTGTCATACTGAGCATTTCAGATCATAGGCTCTTACAGTCGGGGCTTTTGCTTTTGAGATTGCGTTTGAAGTTCTGTGATTGTAGGGGCATTTTTGTTTCAAAACCATTAAGCAGAAGAATATATGTAGACAAAAGCAATCTCTATCCACTTTTAATTACTTTTCTGTGTTCCAAATGAAATACTGGATATTACAAAAGAACTCATATCTCATAATTAATTAATACAGAAGTTTTGCTTTTTCTTGGCAGTATCAAAAAAGTGGAGGTCCTTCAGATCAGGTAAAAACTGAAGCCTCTCTGTATTCTATACCTGGAATGGCCCATTAAGGGTGAAGTATCCAGACCTCCTGGAAGGAATTACATTTTTAATACACGGAAAGATTAAAACCGCAACGCCCTCCAAATTCTACATTTGCAATGGCATGTAATGGGCAAAGCATCCAGAGCTCCAGAAAGGGTTATTAAACTTTTTAATATATGAAAATATTGAAAATCAACAAGAAAAACTCATAATAAATGATGTTTAGGGTCTCTGAATTTATCTATTGCCTTTTTGAAGGACACAACTATTTCCCATTTAAATAACTAATCTAATTGCCACATCAGTATTTGTCTACAATAAGAAGGACCATATGGAAGCTTAACTACAGGACAGAGTAACTAAATACACCCACATTTAAAGATCTCCAAGTGAAAATAATTCAAAACATGCAAAAGGACAATAAATCATTAAGGTAGAAATTGATTACTAGATAACTGGTTTTTTGCTCTGAGAACGGTGTGGTCCAAAAGGGTTTTGTCTGATGCACTTATGTTGGACATAACCAGTGCCTTTCCCTACTCTTCCAAATCAGTACCTGAGCTACTAAGCCAGGTCTCCTCTTTCCTCAGTAGCCTTTGAGGTGCCTGAGGCAACAGCTACAGCCATGCCTTGCCTCACTCCATCCTGAACACTTCGTCCTCTGAATGTTGCTTATAGTTCCTTTGTTTTCTTCTTCTTTTGGAAGTGACAGTAGCTGCTCTCACACAGGGTAGGAATGTACTTTTAATATGCATAATAAAAGAGTGTATTGTGTCGCTAGTCTAGAGACTCCCCTGAGAACCACATGGAGTTCTATTAAGCCACACTTTGAGGTTTTACCCAGTATTTTTTCGAAGGAGCGTGTCCTGTTGGGGCTGAGATCTTGGCAACTGACAGAGCCCTTGGCAACTGACGCCTCCCTTCCAGTCTGCTCCCTTCACAGCTTTGGAATATCTTTAGTCCAAGTTTCTTTTGCAACCCAAGTATCTGGTGAACATGAAGATCAGAAATCTCTTTGGATTTTTTTAAAGATATGATTCATATTCTGATCTCCAGATATCAAAAGTGGTAATACTCTGTCGTACAACCCCCTCGCTACTTGCCTACTTATAAATCAGATCACAATAGATATTGACACTGCCTACAGAGACTCCAAATGGTAGAGTCCCGGTGTTAAATATTTATACTTCAAATAGAGTTCTCATGAATATAAAATGAGTGTCACAAGCTGAAGCATTTTGAAAAGCCCTTACAATTTACAATTAACTTGACAAATTTATGTAAGACCTACTATCTGGTTTTCCTCTGGAATTAGCCATCCAGGGAAGGTTTTCTCGTTCTCCATGAGTTGTAAGGCTTGTGATATGCTTTAAAGTGAAAAATGATTATTTGGAAGATTTGGGAGCTTGGTTCTGCATTTTTTTTTGACTGCTGCTTCACTCCCAGTATATGATATTTAAGAAGATGCTAGAAGAACAATGTGTACCCCAAACACACATCTCACAAAATGGCACTGTCTTTGAATGGAGGATGTGTCCACTGTATTATAATATCTGAAATCATTACTGTGGGTGATTTTTGTGAAATATAGGGAAAATAAATAGAACTTTTATGAATAACAATTTAGTATAAAAATGATACTACATGATACAGTTCTGAATGTGGCAATGCATTCCATCCTTCATTAATAGCTGCGCTGTTCCATTTCAAACTTATCTTTTATAAATGTCTTTACGTAGGTATTGTTACAGAAGAAAAGGAATCTGCTCCATTTTTCTTTCTGTTGTCTTATGAAACATGATGCATGATACTTACATTTTTCTAGAGGTGGAGAACAAGCAAGTATTAAAAGAAAAGAAAGATCAAAGAACAGTTCAAAGCCTCTTCCTGTTACAGCTGAAAATGGACTCCAGACTAGACCAAAGCAGAGACATGCTCAGCAGCTGGGTTATGCACAGCAACTTTAGTTCTGTAAATGAATTAAATGTCATATGAAAGCTACTTCAGCTGAAGACCACTCCGGAAAATCAGAGCCAGCATGCATCTCCTGCCGAAGGTGATGCTGCCCCAGAAGGATTTCTGGAAAAGGCTGTCTCACAGCTTCATCACAGGAGGCAGCAAACTCACTGCCCCATCAGATACATCCTCAGCAGCTCTGCTGACTCCTCAGCAATCTCCATTTCAATTCTGCCCTTACTCAATCAGCTCACAGAAAAACTGCAAATTACTCAAAATGACCCGTATGGTTGAACAGTGGAAAAAATATAAAACTCTTTAATTCTTTAATGTATCTTCTGACACCCGCTGAGTTATAAACCATGAATCCTTCTTATTTTAAGATATGTTTTAATAATGGTGATGTTTAAGACACAGAAGACCCATCATATATTATGTTTTATTTCTCAAAATTTCAGTTCTCACGTAACAAGAGCTATTTAAGATCTGTAATTATAACGTGCTCATGCTGATGAGTTTTTTGAGCACTTTCACTTACATTGATACCACTGTAGTGTCAAAGAATTTTGGTTGCATACAAGTACGTTGTAGTGAGTAATTTGTTTATGATTCCATTTAGGACATCAGATAAAACAAGTGAGATTTAGTGGATCGAAGTTAAGACTGTGTACTTCTGAAATGTTAGTTCTGTGGTAGTCTTCACTGCAGCAAGGACAGCCAATGCAAATCATATTATTCATATTCTGGAAAGAGAAAGACGTTTAAAACACAGATTGGAGTAACATGAGGATTAAGAAAATATTTTTAAAAGAATATATTCAAAGTCTCTGCCTTAATCTTAATCTTAATCTTAAACTTAATCTTAATCTTAATCTTAATCATCTATGTCAGTTTGTTAGATTAGACTGATAATATTTAACATAGTAATATTTAAAACAAATGCTCTGAAATGTGTAGATAAAAAAAAGAACCCTCATCATCACTGTGATTTTCATCCCAGAACATTTTCTGGACACAGAGTAAACTTTACGAAGTGATGTAAATTCATGACTAGAATAGAGGCTAAAAACTAGGAATGAAGCATAACATAAAAGAGATGGCTAGTTAAAATGAAGGAAAGCTAATTTTTGATTTCAAGAAGATGCAGGGCAGACAATAGCTGTTTAGAGCAATTTCATCTCTGACATGGTACAAAGCAGTGTCCCTCTCTTCCAACACAAATTAGTATCTGAGGTTTTTTTCTGAGTCATTCACAATGATTCAAATTTTTCTAAGTTCTAGAAAATTAACTCCATCAAGATATGACTCTGAAAATAAAAGTTTTCTGGTTTTCAGACTTGAATGTCACCACAGCAAAACTTATAGGACAATGTGTTCTCACATGTAATAAGTGAGAAAGATGCTGAAATCAGGAAAGCAGAAAAGAAAGGTGAAAAAAGGAGGAGTAGGGAAGGGAATAGGAGTAGGTCTTTCCACAGGCAAAGTGAACATTATTGCAATTACAAGCAATAAAAAAATGGATAAGAGGAACTCCCATCTTTCTCATTTTCTATACAGCAGATGGAGATACTCCTGACCCGCTTTTCAGATAGACTCAGAAGAACAAATGCAATTAGTGGGACCTCTACTTTGATCCTTAGAAAGTATCATATTGCTGCCAAATCCTCTAAAAAAAAGATCTTGGGCTTCTGCAATTAGCATTCACAATTAGATATTACCTGGAAATTTGGACTTTATCTCTATACGTCAATTCCAAGGGTGCAAGTAGGTATAGTAATTCCACTGTTTTCACAGAGGTGATACTAAAATACATGCCTTAACATATGGTATCTGTTTCATATATTGTGGAAACAGAAACCCTTAAAAAACAAGTAGTTATGTTTTCTGTTCAGAACACAGAGAATATGTCAGTGAAAAGGGCATTTGGCCAAGAACTGACTAATTTTTATGAAAAGCAATACTCAATAACTATGCAGTTAGTGAAGGAAGTAGGAATGCTGTGACAAAAGAATAGAATGAGAGCTTGTAGATTAAATCTGTTTTCCATAATCACAGAGAATCCAAATGAATGTTATATGAGGGAACAAAAATTATGTGCTTCTTAAAATTTGGCTGCTTGATCCAGCACTTAAGGACCACAAATTTCTTTCAGAATAGGCAACCTTTTCTGTAATATTCATGTACTTGGGAGAGCAATTGTTCCCATTTATATTGAGTAAGTTGGTGCTGGTTGGAAACAAATCATTGCAGCACAAATTCTACAATCTGTGCTCTGCTCCCAAGGGTGCCTGAAAAGTTGAAAATGTAGAAAACTGATATATTGCCTGGCTGTAAAAAGACATTCTGGCTACCAAGCAGTTAGGACACAACATCTGACAGCCTCTCCAAGATCCAAGCATTCATATGAAAGCCAAACTTAGTTCAAAGGTTGTGTAAAATTCTGCCAGGACTTGAACAATGTGCGACACTGCAAATCAACAATTTATTAATTAATCATGAGAATCTGCAAATATTTATTTAGGGTTATCTCCACACAACTACTTTAGGAATGACTGTTTGGGATTGCTTATTCATTTTTGTTCACCAGCCGGCTGCAGTAAAACAAAATATTTTTAGATACGAGACAAAGAATAGACTAATATTTTTCTCCTGCCTTTCTTCTAAATTTTCTCTGATACCTTTATATTCTACCCATTCACCCTTAAAAGGAGAGCTCAGCTTATCTGTAGGAAGAATCTGATTAAATTTTTTCACAGGTGAAAGGTATTTACTTCCAGAAACTCCCAGTGCACTGACTAGAGACAAACATATCTAATGCATATCCTATAAAAAACATTCTTGGAATAATTCACACCTAATTCCTTGGATAATTTATTGCATCTCTATCAGCCATCTGTAAGTAGAAATTTTTCCCTTAAGAAATTTAACTTCCTGGCAAAAAGATGAAAGTTAATGTAGTCAATAAATATAATGGATGTGCTCTATTAATGTATTATATACCTCAATACTGAGGAACGAGGAAGGAGCAACCTGTCCCTCTACTAAAAAACAAGAACATCTGTTATCACAGTTTTGGGGTTTTTTTAATACAGAAATTCCCAAATTCTGGGTTCTGAACCTCTGGCAGCAGACTGCTGCTCCGTTTTCTGTAACTTCTGCTTCTCACTTGAAATGGCCAATTTTATGCCAAAGGTTGCACAGGAAGCTTAAATATAGGCTTTATTTTATAGAGGTTGAGAATTTTATGAAGTCCGAGAACTAAATTCTGGTTGTAGTGACATTTTCAACACTTAAGAGTATCCTGCTCAGTCTCCAGCTTGCACTTGTGGAAAGAAGAGTTTACCAATAGGAGCAGATGCCTCAGATACTCCCTTGCTTTTAAGACAGAATCATACACTTAGGTCTTTCTGCTTGAACTCTGAATTCCCTTAAAACCTCAGCATATGAAAGATGAGGTGTTTTTCTCATTTCCATCCAGGTTACAGTGTTGAGCACTGAGAGTAAATGAAAAGTGCTAGAGCAAATTAAAAGAGCACTGATTATACAGTCCTATAAAGCACACTTTTACCATTTGTGTGCGCTGCCGCTCTTGGAAGTCCCACCTCAAAGGCATCTTTACTTCTCCTGATAATGTATTTGTTTATAATTTTTTAGTTACAACTGCGGATACTACCTAGTGCAGTTAGATGCTAACAAACCTTAAATGGATACAAATAACAGAGACCAGAGATCTAAGTGCAATTGGTACTTTCATTTTACCATTCTCAACATTCAGTAAAATGTGTGTAATTCCATAAGCTTTTCAAAGCAGTAGAGACTGAAGGAAAGATGGAAATGTGAAAACGTAGGAAAATGCGATGCACTTTGCACTCGTATGGGACAGCAGAAGTGCTGCACCAAACGAACTCTTTGTCTGCTCTAACTGGCCTGGAGACTGTTAATGCCTATATGCACTTCGCTGATTCTGTTCAGAACAGAGTGGAGTTTGGAAGCTAATCCCCTGCTTGTCTCCATTTACCATGTGTTAGTTCACTGCTGAGAGCAGTTTTGGTGTTCACGACATAGATTTTTTTCAGAGGAAACTAAATGAGAAGCTCTGCTCTCTGAGTGCTTCAGTGCTAATGGGGACATTATGCTCCAAATCAGCGTGCGCGTTGTACCACCACAAGATCTTCCACCATGTACTTAACATTTTTTCCTTACAAAGAGTCCAACCGCACGAGTAGCTGAAACACCCGATCTAAAGAATTGGTTGAATTGCTCAATCCAGACTGAATTTAAACTTAAATAACCCCTGCACTATCAAATGGTGGAAGTAGCTTCAGTCACTTCTGTTTACAGAACCTTTCCCATTGTGTCGCACTGTCTATGAATTTAGGCATAGAAATGTATTAAGTTTTATTTTTTAGCACTTAAATTAATTTTTTTGGAAACCTAGGCACAGGCATCCCTGTGGCTTTCTCTTTTAGGCAGTGGCAGGAACTTCAACAGGAAACCTGGCAGTTCCTTTCCTCATTCTGTCTTGCAACACAGAGCCAAAACTAATCCTATCCTTGCTGTTACAGCTAAAGGGTATATTGCATCCGGAAAGAAAATCTATTAAGTTACTAACACTCTTTGCTCTGATATGTTTCTGAGTTCTGACAAATGAAAATAAAGGTTTTTTCATTGTCTCTGACTTCTCATGAAATAAAGATGAGGAAACTAAGGTTGCTACACACAGTAGCACAAAAAACTTCTTACAAAGTCACTATAAACACAGTGAGAACTGCCTTCCTATTGAAGAAATCATTATGAAAGTAGATATTTGGAAATCAGTGGCTATTGTTGTTCCAGAAATGTGATTATAGGATATTGGATTTATAAAATTATTGAGCTGCAAGGGACCTCAATAAAGCCAATATACTTCTATTGATGCAACAGTAAGATCCTACACTGGTCATTTTTAGAAATTAGGAATATAAATATGAAGTCAACTCCCACAAGTTTGTGTTCAGTGCATGCCATCTTATGTAAATTCCAGCATTTGTATATACGAAGTTACTTAGAAAGTAAACGAGCTGTTAGCTTCAGACGCTGAAACAAATCTGGTGTTACTGTTGGTACTGATATAATTCAGATTCAGGAAAAAACATTGTAACTTCTAGACAAATTTTAAAATAATCTAAAAGATTATTTTTAATTTATATGATGCTCTATTTGTTGTAGCTTATTACATTTTATTCTGCCTCAGAATGAAAGAAAAAATTCCTTTTTAAGAGGCTAATCTTTTGTTACTAAAAATATTTCAAACTGATAAGAAAAACCCTTACAAAATTAAAGAGAAGACAGATAATTTTATGACCAGTAGATAAAACTTCTTTCCTGCTAGCCTAGCCAGTGTTGCTTAGATAAGTACTGCCTATGCTCATGCTCTCATTAAAGTCATTAGGAATTAGCAGTTGAAGTTGATTAGTCCCTCCTAGCAAATGCAAGTCATCAGTCCCTCCAAGCAGCAAATCTGCCTGGCAGAGCTGTGCAACCATATGAAACAGGCACAGCTTTTGTACTGCTGGGGGAAGGTGGGGCTGAGAATTAACTGGTGAGTGTTGCCCGGGTGAGAGACGTGCCTTGAACATTCTCATTTCCGCCATGGCAAGTACGACAGAAATGTCAGGCGAGCAGTGGAGCGCTTTCGCACAGGCAGACCGAGTGTATTTGCAGCTGAGATAGAATACTGAGCTTGCAAGGACTTGCTCGTGACTCCTTTGAATGAGGAAATATCTGGTTTTTTCCTATTCATGAGCATTGCACAGTAATACATGCACTGTAAAGGGATTTATCATCCTCTGGAACATCTGATGGCCACTTCTGTAGTAAATAATAAGATGTAGTTTTAGTCAGAGCTTTTCAACAATAACTCTGAAACCTTCTCAAATGAGTCCTCATTATCTCCATTTTATCAACAGTGGAATGGATGTACAGAAATGACTTGTTCAAGTCATCTCTGTCAAAGCTGGGAAGGGCTACAAACCAGAATTTTTTCCCTTTTACTTTATTCACAAGAATGGCTACGTAACACGTACAATACATGTATCTGAGCCAGCAAAACAATCGTTAGTGGATTTTGCCTTAAATTTCATGGGAAGAATGGGCCTTCCTCCTGCTCATTTTATGCTTGTGTGGAAGAGGGTATTTAGCAGCAGTAGGGAATGAAGGTTTTGTTGAAGAAATAATAGCAGGCTGATGGCAGGCACAGTGTGGTCCTTCTCTGGGCTGCATTCAGCACAGCAGGAGCACCAGAACTGCAGTGTTCACTCACTCATAACTATGTGTTAAAATATCAGTTAAACTCTTTAAAATATTTTTTTTTATATTACTATTTTCAATTGAGTTTCAATGCACGGGGCTCTCAGCTGCATGCAAACACTTCCAGAAAACAGCCTTTCCATCTCTGTCTCTTCATACACTGAATATTCAAATTTTGTGAAATGCAAAGTACAATATCCTTCCAACTTGAAAAACAAGAGTTCTTTTTAATTGAATTTATGTGCCATTATTATAGCATTCAAGTGATGTTCAGCAAATCAAAAGTAGGTTGCAAAACAGTGTTTAATTTCTGGAACGTGAGGTCCTTGAGTATTGTATTTTTGCTCTGTCTTATCTCTATCTGTTTCATTTCCCTATGAGCTGTCACTACTTCAAGACAATTTTAATTAAACCCCAAAGCATGTGCAAAACTAAAATACTTGATAAAGGACAGAGGGCTCTGAGATTTGTAGTCTCAGTCCCCAAGATATTGCAACACTCCTTGCAAATACTAATTACTTTGCAGCTGTCAGTACTCAAACAATGTTTATTTATTAATAATGAGGATATTTTTACTTGTACGTCTCTATAGTATTCTGAAAGCTGTTATGCTTCCAGTCTAATATATGGCTCCATGTTTTCATGGTTTATAAACCTTGTCATTTATGTATAAGGAGAAAATAGGAATAACTCTTATCATGGCATTTGCTTTACATTCATCTCCATTTACTGTTATTCAAAAATATCTGAGAAGACATATTCATAGCTGCATTTGCTGCTTTCTTATTTAAGGCAGTTACTTTCTTCTTCTCATTTTATGGTCCCTCTCAAACTTTTCACACTGAGTTTTAAGAAATAATTTACTTGCATCTAAGTGTCTTCCATTTCCTCTTAGAAACTTTAAGATTCTGACACCTGTAGTTTAAAACTATAACCATCAATTCAAATGGTAGACACGGTGAAACAATGGCACGATGAAATAGCACCTCTCCTACTAACTTCAGCACAAAATGTTTTTGAAGTATTTATTCAAAAAAGAAAAAAATTACATAGAGAGAGGGGCACACGGGCATTAGTGCCTGACATAACAAACATTTTAAATTCTTTAATTGACTAATTAATCAATGTGCCCTTTTTTCCCTCCTGACAAATATTGTGGGCAACAAGTAATTGGAAGTTATAGCACTCCATGACAAGAAAGAAAGCATTTATGCTAGAGAATATGTACAGAGTCCATAAAGGGTTGTGGGATAAAGTCGTTCACATACACAGAAGATGTAGCATTTTCTTAGAACTGAGCGCTCAATGAATCACACAATTAATTTTGATAATGGAATAGAGAGTCTGTAAAATCCTACTGAGAATTAACCAATATGAAGTATTTCCAAGAGATAACATTTTCCTGCTGCTTCATATACTCAGCCTTTGGAGAATTATTAGGTCCAGTAGCATGTGTCGGTATTACTTTACTTCTAATAAATAAAATCACTGATTGCAGCACAGAAATACTAGAAACTGTGAACTATAATTGCTGGATTGACCACAAGTGGTGGCTGTCAGCCAGTCAAAAAACGTATTTTGGATTATTATTTAATACTATAATCTAAGGCAGAACTCCAGCAGAAATCATAATGTATATTGCCTGATTAAAGAATATCAAAGTGTATCATAATGGAGACAATAGTTCACTGTTAGGACCATAAACATACTCTTACTGTAAATATTCCTTAACTTCCAAGTGCTTCACTTTGCAGGATTAACATTACAATAGAACCATTTTCAAGACCAAATTTGCTGCTGAGGTATGAATGTCTGAATGTAAAGACCAGTCAGATGAATCCATGCCGTTGCTCCAAGAGCTGCGAGATGTGCCTGAACAACAGGGCTGTGCTCCAACCAGACAGCTGCTGAGCAACACTCACTTTCCCCAATCCAGTACTTCAAGGCTGGAAAATGCCATGACACATTAGTGTTTGTATCTCTTTAAATTTTCAATTAATAGCTTTGGACACTCAGTTTGTCATCCTTACATATTCAGCATCCTGCCTTTATTATACTTCTGCTAAGCTCTTTACTTAGTTCTTTTGTATGGTAGTCACTTCATTTGTCCCTTTTCCCTAGCACTGAGCCTCCTTAATAACTGTGATTCCAAACTGCTTTTGCTTTGTTTATAATTTTCTCTGCATAAATTTATAAAGTACAGGTCAATCCTTTGATATTTTCACATGTCATTTAAGAGAACTGTGCTAAACAACATCTCTCTGTAAGATACAGAGGGCTTGAAGTCTCTTTACTGCTTTCTCTTTGTGACAGGTTTGAAGGTGTGCAGTTCAGAAGTGTACTTCCACGAGCAGGGAAATTAAAGTCAAATTCATCATATAAGCCTTAATGCAACGTCAGTGTTATATTGCTATGGGTTAGTAAACGTTTAAAATGGACTTTGTTTCACACCACACCTTACTAAACCTGCTGGAAAGCCACATGCATTTAGTGAAATTGCTAATGAAGTTAAAGGATATGGGGGCAAGATCCTCAGATCTGAAGAAATTTCTTTAGTCTTCTAAGATACTCAACTTCAGTTGCTATTGTACACTGCAAATTATCTGTGGACATTTATATGTAGGAAGGAAAGGCATTACACAAGTTTTCTTTCACTTAGGGAATCACTGTTTCATTCTTGAAGAAGTGCAATGAAGGAAAAATGATCCTGTGTACTGCAGTATCTCCCAACATTCTTTTAGTTCATATTTTGATCTCTTTTGGCAGACTAGGTCTGATAAATGTCTTTTCAAAAGCAGGCAAGTCCACAATAGCGGGAGCTGAGTTATGGAAATGTTTGAGCTCAAGTCCCTTTGTACATCTTTCACTTCCTCTTGTCTCTGATTTAGAAGGTGTAGCTGCAGGTCTCAGAGTGGTGTGTGCTGATGCTGCTTGTAGACTGTCACTCTGACACTGTAATGTCCTGTCTTTTTGAAAAAGTTGAGGATTGTTAGTAAGAAAAAGGAACTGTCTACTTGGTGTCATTCCTGATTGGTAATTGTACTAAGACAGACCTGTATATAAGTTTATTTTACAAGCCAGTTACTAACCAGTTATTATTACGTAGTGTAAAAACCCCTGCATGCTAATATAGGAATGAAGAGGAATCCTTATAAAAGAAAATTTAGGGGTTGTGAATTATTAGTTTATCTTCTAATTATCTAGTAATTTTAATCTTTACATTTCATGAAGTTACCTGAAACATATAATGTGTATTAGGTATTGTAGGAGAAATGTCTCTCATGCCAGACATTTCATTGACTTTGTAATATTTGTCAAATGTAAAGGCATCTATAAATATTAGTCCTGAAAAACCATGTTATCAAGGGTAGAGAAAATGTACAGGTAGCTCAAAGACTGCAAAGAGTGCAGCAGTACTATAAAACAGAAAAAAAAAGCAGAAATATATATAAAAAATCTGTTTGTCAAAACGCAGATGTTTTTTCTTGAGAGAATATGGTGTCTGACTCCCCAGTAGTAAGCTATGCTCTCAGTAAGAAGCATTGTGGCAATGCAACTGGAATCACAGCCTCAGAAGACATCCAGAACACAGATAATAAAGAAATTAATAAATAATTGCAATACATAGGTGTATACGTATGACTGGATTGTAAGAAATGATTAGGGGTTGAATGAGTAACAACTTCTGAAAAAAACATGTTTCAGTAGCAAATTTAACACCTTGAATTTGTAATGTTTATGCTTTCCAATTCTTTCTTAGAAAACCTGATTCATAGGGATTTTCTCTAATGACTGAAAGATCCCGTTAGAAAAGTATGCTGGTTTAATCTTAAAATATATATTTTTATATGGCAGCTATGATTTTATTGGCTATGAGTGCTGATTTTACTGCGGCATCTGTTTTGCTTTAAAACAAGAGTAAGTTTGTTCAATGCGAATGGTGGCTATGAAACACATCGTTAAAATTTCCTTTTACATTAGGATAATTTTGCTTTCGAGAATTTCTACCTCCTCTCTGAGACCAGTGACATTATTTTCAGCTGGGGGAAATCAGCACAATTCGGTGGCCTTCCTCCAGATTTATAAATCAAAGCTATCTTGACAAGTATTAAAACTTATTTTGCAGTTTAACATCTACAGGGGCTATTACATCACTAGTAAAGACTTCTGCTTCAAAGTCGTTTTGATACACTTCTGTAAAGGAATAATGAAAAGAATTATTCACTTAAAAGATATAGTAATCCTCAGGCTTTCCTTGCAAGAATTCATACCATTCACTGAAACACACTTTTTAAATGTTTCAGTCAACTGCTTCCTATGTACACACCTACAACAATCACTGCAGAACAATGATGTCTTCTATATGCCAGAAGTCAGTTTGGATGGAAGCAACTACTGCACTGATGTTCATGAGATGTAAAGTGGCAGAGGATGATTAATTTTTATTGGCAGAAGTGCTTTTTTCTCCTCTAGTGTGCCACTGCTTGTTGACCAACTTTATTGCTTTCTGGAGTAAAAAGCAACACACTGCTACCAGTCAGTGCCTCATGTTACTCTTAAATAAGACCATGCTGTAGAAATGAATGGTAAAACACAAACAAGGATAAAATCCGAACTTCATTCTGATTTGAAACTGATGTTACATCAGTATATCTCCAAGAGATGAGAAAGGACCTTGTTGTTAAGCACTGAGATGTGACTAAGAAAATGTGGGTGAAAGTACCATTTTGGGAGATTTTTTATTGAACTTGAGAAAGACACGCAATCCTAATATATCTCATCTTCTTTGACTTATTACAGAAATAATACTGTAACCTGTTAAAAAAAGCTTGTGTGGGCATAAATCACTGCCTTTTCAAGAGCTTCTGTACAACTAAGGAATGTACAGTTGTTTGTCATTAGGATAAGACCTCTGAGTTCCTATGAAATGTCTTTGCTATTGATGGCTTCAGTTTAGACTGAACTGGCAGAAACTGAGAAATGTTAGAACCCAAGGAAAGGGTAAAAAGAAGGTGGACTTTGCTGTACTGTATGTTGAAACCTTGTTTGACTATTCTGATAGAATTTTTAAGCATATAGGATTCCCAGTGCCTTGCCAGCCCCAAACCACTATCAAAGCAAAGTCACATATTTTAGGGGAAGTGTGGAAAATGAGGTCAAAATGGACATGTTCACTTTGGAGAAAGAGGGAACCCATGAGACCCCTCTATGATCCCAAGGCCGAGTAGGACAAAGGGTTTTATATCCACATTGCTCAAAGCCAACACCCTTCTAAATAAGACAGTAGCATCCCCATCCCACAGCATTTGGAGATTGCCTTGGCTGAGTATGCGACTTGCAGCCCTTTGAGCATGCTTGTGCCCCAAATACTTCTCCAATACATCTGTTCCCTGCGTAACATGTAGTGTCATGTTTTTCATAAAAAAAGGCTGCAGCCCTACATATCTTTCGAGTCTCTGCTCACTCCTCTCCAAAACCTAATGTTGCTCATTGCTGTTGTGAACACAGAGAGCACTGGTGCTGCAGGTGTATGTGTCACCTCTTCAAGTGTCAACCAAGGATAAGCCAGAAAATATTTGATGCAGTTTTCAGCCCAACTGTGAGTATATCACTCTCTGCAGCATGTTATCTATTTTCCCATTGGACACATCTTGCGGGTTGACTGAGGTGAGATTCAGGACCTGAGAGTCCAGTGCTCATGAGTGCGACAACACACTCTACATACATAGGGTAAACAGAGGTTTTGGGTGCATTTGAGATGCTCTGCAGGGAGCTACTGGTTACCAGGCAGCAGCAGAGTGGCAGCATCGTTTTGCAGTCCCTGGCGCAGAACTACAGGCGAAAGGAGACAAGCAGATGACTTCCTGGAGTACAACTAAGATTCAGGCCACAGGTAACTCAGAAATCAGGAAATCTTACTTTATGAACAGCAGAAAATGATTATTCAAGTGATATTTTAGGAACAAATCCACTATTCTAGTACTATCAGGAAATGTTGGTTAAAGACTGCATTTTCTACAGCTCACTGGACTTTTTTTTCTGTAACCCATGTGAGTGTTTATCATATGTTTCACTGTTATGAGAAGATTAAGAACTAGAAAAATGCCAAAGATTATTTTTTAATCTTAGATTCACTTCAGTGAAGAGTACAGTTTTATCTAAATGTGATTTTTATCTAAATATGTACATCTTTCTCTCAAAATGACATTTGCAATTATCTTATCTGAATGAGAAAGTTTATTAGATTATGTTTGTTACTTAATCACTTTTTTGCAAAGTGAAAACCCATTAATTTTCCTCTAATGTCTTTGTCTTGAGATTAGCTTTTAAATGCGAGGAGAATATGGTTCCTTTTCTTTGGCAAAAAGACCTCACAGGTTTGATGAATAAAAAATCCAGTGTATCCCTCTTAAACAATTTAGATGTGACTATAAATATTTTCTTAAATACATATGAAATTTTCCTAGATGTTTGGGTTTTTTTGAGGTGATAATATGGGAAAAGAGTGGAATAAGAAGAAAGAATTATTCCTACGGTCTCTAGGCAGCTTCCCTGTCAATATCTGAAATCTGAGCTATTCTGTGTATGACTGTTTATGCAAATTATTTCTGTTCCTTGATTAGGTAGGTGTGATTGTGTTCTGTTGGGGATTTTTCACACTGACAAGTAGTGGCTCCTAGGAGAATTTCAGCTGATGTCCCTTGATAGAAAATCTGGCAGGATGTAATGATGAAAAACGTTGAAGTTGTAAACATTCTTCTCGGATAGAAAGAACTGCCTATTGTTGTGCAAGATGAAGGAAATTCAGAATAATTTTAATCATAACACATTCAGCTTGTACTCTATGTAATCCTTATTCATTTTCTTAAAAAAATACCTCATATCAAGTTTTATCAGTAAGTTGAAAAGAATAGAAGTTAGCTTTTCACATGAGAAAACATGTAATGACGCACAAAAATGGACGCCGTTCTTTACAGTTGGGGTAGGAGTCTTTTCTTTGACTTTATTGAAGATGTAATCACTTTCCCAATGTAAACCTTTGAAGAGTTTTTCTTTACATCCATGCCTCACATCCAGATTTCTTCAGGGTTACTTGATTGCACTGGTCTCTGTTTCTCAGAGACCTTCCTAAACAGCATACAATTTCATACCATTGTTTCAGGAATTTTTGCACAGCAACTGCTTCCAAAGGTTGCAGTGCTGTTTCAGATTTCATCCATTTGTCACCACCTCTTTAATGTGATAAGCCATGGGGGTCTTCCCTTGATGTCGTGTAGTCTCATGCATGTCATAGACCCCACTCCTGTAACAGAAATACTGTATTTTCTTTGCCACCTGCCCTTTCAATTTGATCTAAGATTCTCTCTTTTCTATTCCACGAAAATAAACAGAAAATTCTTACCATTAGTAACAATTGGGGCAATAAATGATATGGCATAATACTCTTTATTGGATTTTTTTTTTCCAGTTGAGATCAGGAAAAAATACAATTATAAACAGAAAAAACAGCACAGTAGTAAAATGAAGAGAAGTCTACAACGGAATGCATCAGTATAAGATTTTATTTTATGGTTTATATTGGAGTACTAAGTGTTTAAAAATTAAAGAAACTTTCCTTCTGATTTCTCCTTTAGAACAGAATTCATACTTGAGACTCAGGAGAAACTCACATTTTCCATTTTTGCCCAAGAGTTCTGTATCTGTGATCGCTGCTGCAGGGAAGAATACGATTAACTGCAGTACAGCTCTTTCCCTTTGCTTATCACAGTGAAATCACAGATTCATCCTTTGAACGTTAAACGTACCAAGGTTAAATATTTCTTTCTGAAGATAGAATTGTTTGCTGTACAGAACAAGTGGAGTGTCAATAGTACATTTCTTTGGAATAGAACTGCATATTGTGTCTGTTCCCAGATGTTTGTGTCATGTTTTTTAGGAGCAAATATGTAACTCAAGTACAAGATTTTACCTATGGCTTCTTGCATGTGTTTGGAACAAGGATGGTAAATGGACTGAGAGAGACTGTTCACAGACAAATTGCTCATCATGCAGCTATTGTCATATAACAGACAAAGGTGGACATTTTCAGCATCATAAATGCATCACAAATCAAAATTGAAAGCTAAATCAGTCAAGCAATTAAAACTCACATAATTTTTACACCCCAACAAACAAATGTATTGGTTCCTAATTTCTCCCAGGTGTTCATTGTACTGCTTAACTGTAAACCTCAAGGAGAGTTGAAGTTCTTATTGCTTTTTGAAACAGATTATTTATTTCTCAGCTGCAACTGAGTAAGACGTAAGTTCCTATTTCTGGAAAATAAAAACTAGATTTTTTGTAATGTCAGGAGCTCAGCTGGGTCTAAACAGGAGTACAGCAAAGTAGTAGCTGATTACAAGATGATTTGGGGTTGTGGGAGTAACAATACCCTCATAAGGTCTCGATTTTATGTTTAATTGACTGTGTTCAAGGAAGATCTTAGAATTGCATAGGAATACAAAAAGATTGCTATGATGATAAGAAGAATTAAATATTTTCCATATGGAGAATACAGAAAGTGCTTAAGTTCTTTGCTTTATTAAATGCAGGTTGAAAGGAGATATCACCATTGCATAAAATATGTAAGAAGAAAACAAACTGGAAGAGAAGAAAATTTTTGCACTAAGAGCCAGGATTAACACAAAAGAAAAATGACAACAAATTAACCAATAAGAAATTGCTCCAGAAACTAGAAAAGGAAAACCAAAATAGCTCAGTTTTGGAAAACATCTGAAATGGAAGTCATGGCCCCAGAAACTGTCGTTGTTTTCTGAAAGAAGGTCGTACAGCCCTGTCATCTCTGAGAGCAAGGTGCAGAACTCAGTGACCCGGGACAACCCTTCTTCTTTCCAGCCTCAACAACTGCTAAAAGACTTTAACTTTCAGGTTGTTCCCCTCGCCGTGTCTTTCAAGGTCCACGTTGTCTGAACACAATAGAATCTCTTGTTTCTAGGATTCTAATGAACTAGGACAAAACTCAAGTATGGAGTTTATATATTCATTTACTTACAAGCAGATTAACCCTGGTGTGCGAGGAGGACAGATGGTCATGAAGCAAAGCTTGCAACCATGTAAATGCATGTGCATACATGCACACATACACACAATTTTCTGCATAGTTGCACAGCTGAATGTAAAATAATTCTTCAGTTGATTTTACTTATTTATATGCTATTTAAATATATATCATTGAACAGTAACCTCAAGGAAGCAGCTGTCCCTAGAGACATCTAAAATGAGGCAGACACTGTTATTAAACCACATATAGGACTCCTAATGTTCTTGTTTCCAAATCAAAACCAATTATTTGTAAAACCAATTGAGACTTGTCAATATTGGCTGCGAATGTACTTCTCAATCATTTACAAAGAAAGAAAATGCATAATTAAGTTTATCATACAGAAATGATTCCAAGAAAATTTTCTTAGCTATCAAAAATTAATTCATGTTTCACTGTAGGAACCTTTACTCTGACTCAAATACAAAAGTCACATCACCCCGGTTAGAAACTTCCCATCCAGAATAGGCATACACAAATCTTTGTGTATTAACACTCTAACTTACAGTTCTATTTTGAAAAACAACAGAAGCAACTGGGCTGTGGAATAAATTATCAAGGGAAGTGGTCATGGCAACATCACTTCAGAGAGTGAAGTCTGTGACATTAGCAACGATGGCTTAATGAACTGCTGTGCCCAATGTAGGTCAAGTTCTATCATACAAATAGTTGGATTATCTGACCCTGAAACCCTAGACTTCAGTTTCTACCATCATCAGTCTGCATTTTTCCTTTTCCCTAGCCTTTCAGCCTCATTCTCAGGTTTTTTCCAGGTAAATGCAGCTGCCAGCAGTAGGGGATGACTCTGTCTATGCTGTAGCACCCCACCCTAGGGGTACATGGTGGTCGGGTTGCCTGAGTGCTTCTGCCGCCTTCCATGCCCCTGGAGAATTCTTGTTTCTTGTTTTACCCTGACAAGAAAGCCACGCACAAACCTCCTGAGTGCAGCAGCCTGGCAGCCTTCATCTGCCTGTGCAGTAAAGTAGATAAACCAGGTGGCGTAAGACAGCTCTTCTCCTCAAGAAAAACAAAAAACCAAACCAACCAACCAGTCAACCAACCAACCAATAGATTCCTTAAGCAGACAAGCAGAAGAGGAAGAGCAGGCTTATCCGTATGGTCTCCCAGGGCAAATCCTTGACCTTTGCTGTCCCAGCTACTTCTGGTTGCCACTGGCCAGAGCTGTGCCAGGGAGCATGTTAACAACTAAATAGTATAGATTATGTCGGAAAAATGCCCATGCCTACACCATGGCTCGTTTTGTTAGTGCAGATTTAGCTATACAAGGATTTAGCCTAGCAGATGGGTGTGCTTTTCTGATTTTGACACCATCAACTCACTATATTTGATTTTTTTTCTGGTTTTGCATTGTTGTCCCCAGTATCAAATTGATTGATGGGATTTTTTTTACCTTTGTATATTTTGAAGAATGAAAGGTGATGTTTGCAGCTGTCAACATAAAGTGATAAGTGCAGTCTCGGTGCTTGGATAAATCACATGACATGACATGATTGAATACATTCATCGTGAACTTAATTATGTCCTTGGACCCCTTTCTAAAGCCCTGTGAAATCTTTCTTTGGACCAGAAAGCCTAACAAAGAAGAAATGTCTGTAAGTTTCCTTTTTTTTTAGTTTCCCTAAACATTCAGTGCTGAGTAGAGCTAGAGGCAAGATAGACCAGGGGTGTCAAACTCACGGCTCCTGCCATTTTCCTGCTCCTGCCTGTGCAGCGTAACACGCGTCACACACTGCACATGTCACTGGCGCGCTGGTAGGAGCATAGGGGCAAGGAGCTTGGGGCTGCTGTCAGGTAGAAACAAGGGGCTGGGCTGGATAAAACAAGTTGGAGGGACAGATTTGGCCCATGGGCTGTGAGTTTGACATCCCCGAGACTGGGTCAAATTTTGGGTCCTGACCCAGTACCCAGTACCATTGTTCTATGGTCTACTCTTACTACAGGATCTTACCATAGGATTCAAGTAGAATTTAGGTCCCTCTTATTTCTCTAAATGGAACAAGTTTTTAAATAAAAATTATAGCATTACTGAAGCTGCAAAAGGATAATTTTAGTGAAGTATAGTTTTAAAAAGAAAGTCTTTGTATGATATTTGCAATAATGTATTTTGTAGCTGAAGATTATTATTATTATTGTGCCTCTTGTAGATCCTTAAAAAAACCCGAAACAATAAAAAACCTCATTCCAAAAGAATGTGAAAGTGAAGCTCACAGTTCACAGAAATTAAAAACTGCCTTGACTATTCTCTTTCCATGTTGACTTCTTCTTTTAGTAAATCTAAGCACAAGCTCTTGCTATGAAATGGGAAACATTAAAAGCCAGAGAGACTGAAACTTTCCCTAAAAAAGCCATATTTATCACAATAACAGAAAAGATTCTTTTCACATGAAAATGAAAAATTAAATCTATGCCTTCATCTATTGGGATAGGTACTGGTCCAAATGAGGTACTACATAAGAAGGACTGACTGGACTTAGACTACATGAATTCATATGAGAGGATGCCTGATGCATTTATTATAAATATAAACAAATCAAACACCTACACCTCTTAGTTTTCTGAAATGCAGTTATGGCTGCAGAAGGCAGCTTACCTCCAAAATAGCCACAGAGTAGTATTCTGATTACTGAAGGACAAATAGGAAGAAGATATTTTTACTTTTTTTTCTTTTATAAATGGCAGCATCTTACATTACTGCCCATTTCATGACCCTTTATTAGTTAAATGACTGGAACGTATTGTTTAGAAAGGTTGTTCTGTTTCCATCTTTGGAGATTTTCAAGCCCTACCTGAATAAGCAACCTGGTCTGATCTCAGAACCAACCCTGATTTGAGCAGGAGGTTGGACCAGAGACATCCTGAGGTCCTTTCCAACCTGAATTATCCTATAATCTTTTCAGGTATTCAAAACTTTTCAAGTTTTATTTTGCTTTTAAAATATGCTTACCTTATTTTCTTAATTTTTCTCTTTGCCTTATTCTGTATTAATTACTTTTTATATAATTTAAGAAAGTTACTGTATTTTGATTGCAATAAAATTTGCAAATACATGTGATTTTCATACGGTTGATTTTAGGCTTTTACTACATTGATTTGAAGTTTAATTACTACAAAACAATTTTCCTAACTCAGGTAAATATTAGCCTATAGTTTAAAACCTTGTGATAAATATTACCTATTTCACTTAATGTAATTTTCCTAAATAAAAGCTTTAAAAATGCAATCTATTTTCAATCATAACAAAATCTTACCCATTAATTAAACTGAAAACCGTATTTGACTGTAGTAGCTATCTCTCAAGCAATTTATATCAGAAGTTTCATTTAATGACTAGTAATTTTCTCGAATATAATTCCAAACCTTATCCTCATTAGTCAATCCACAGGTATAGCACCATAAAATATCTCTTTCATGCTTATTAGCCTACAATAAACCCTATTAGTACTCTGATTTCTCTCCTGATTGGATTAAATATGTATTCTTGTGTGTAATAAGATTGCCGCAATTCAATCCAGAAGTTTGTACATTTCCCACAAAAGAAATCAATGTTTTGTGCAGTGATATATAATCCAAATTGGCCATACACCTCCTTGAACCATATTTATCCACTATTCTGGTTTTTCTCTTGTATAATTCAAGCTCATTTAATTTGTATCTTCCCTATTATTACACTTTTTATTTTTATTTTCATATTCGTTACCTATTTCCCAGTCTCTTTGACAGCACAGCTTGTCCCTCTCCCCAGGGCAGCTGTCCTTCCAGGGAAGGAGTGCAAAACACCCGGTTTCTCCAGAAGAAACAGCTAAGATCAAAGGATGATTTCTGTTTACGTTGATAACTAAAGTGGTAACAGCCACATGTCTGTGTTTTTTGGAAGATTCAGACAAAATTCCTGTTTGAACAAAAAGGCACTTGAAATTAAATTTGAGAAAGACACATGCACAAACACACACATATCCACCAGATATATGGACCTCAAAAACACGTAAGTCCGGTTTTTCATGTCATTACTTCTGAACAGAAATTGAATCAGAACCAGAGTTTTGGATCAAAGAAATGAAAATAGCTTCCATTAGCAATGCAATACAATGAACAAGCCAAGCTTGTCAGACCTGATTCACGCTTCAGTAGTGAAACTCGTGTGAATGGGAATTTTTCCTGAATTAGGATCCAGCTTCCTTCCCAAAATCACAGGGTGAGGGATTGCTGGTAGGTGTCATTAACAAGCACATTTACGCAGTGTATTTCGATCAGAAGTTTTCTACTTCATGTAGCCCTTAAAGCCCAGGAATGAACACAGCCCAGTGAAAAGGGCAACGACTACCTTAAGAGCTGTATAGCTGTAGAGAAGCAAAGGTAAAATCTGGGCAAAAAATTCTCAGTGAAGTCTTAAGTGCAAGCTGTGTGATCTTTGTTATTTATAATAATAAGCCTAATTTACAATCCTTTTAGGTCTCAGTTAAAAGCAGCATATATTTACTGACATAGCGGGTGGTTTGGCAACTTAAAGAAACATATTCTCAGTCACTATTGCTAGCATTCAAATCTATGTTTTGAGAGAGTTTTGTCACTTTGCATTCAAACATCATTATTTTTACAGTTAATAGTTGAATTAACTATTTTTTGCTACTTAGATCAAGTAATCATGAGGAATTGGGAAAAATGGACTTCAAAAGAAGCTTTTTGATAAATCAACAACATACTGTGAACTTTTATTAATGTGAAGTGTTACATTCCAGTCCCCACAATGCGTTATCTCCACACAACATCCTTGTTGCTAAATTGGAGAGATAGGGGTTTGATGGACAGACTATTCTATGGATAAGGAATTGACTTGATGGCTAAATCCAAATACTTGCAGTCAACAGCTCAATTGTCCAAATGACCAGTAACAACTGGTGTCCCTTAGGGGTCCAGCGCTGTTCAGTATCTTTATTGATGACACTGACAAAGGTATTGAATGCACTGTCAGCAAGTCTGCGGATGACACCAAGCTGCATTGTTCAGTTGATGTTCTTGAGTGATGGGATGCTACCCAGAGGAACCTTCATGGGCTTGAGAAGAGGGCCAATGTGGACATCATGAAGCTCAACAAGGCTAAGTGTAAGGTCTTGTACATAGGTCAGGGAAATCCCCAATATCAATACAGACTATAGGATGGACAGATTGAGAGCAGCCCTGTGGAGAAGGACATGGGGGTACTGGTGGATGAAAAATTGGATGTAAGCCAGCAATGTGTGCTTGCAGCGCAGAAGGTCTATCATATCGTGGGATGCATAAAAAGAAGCATAGCCAGCAGGTCAAGGGAAGTGATTTTCCCCCTCTACTCTTCTCTCATGACACCCTTCCTGTACCCCATTCAGCTCTGGGGTTCCCAGTACAAGAAAGACATGAACCTATTACAGTGGGTCCAGAGATGGGCCACAAAAAAAGCTCAGAAGGCTGAAACACCTCTTCCATGAGGAAAGGCTGAGACATTTGGGGTTGTCCAGCCTGAAGAAGAGAAGGCTCCAGGGAGATCTTATAGCAGCCTTTCAGTACCTAAAACGGGCTTGTGATAAAGAAGATGAAAGACTTTTTATTGGGCCTGCAGCAGTAGGATAAGCAACAATGGTTTTAAACTAAAAGAGAGTAGATTTAAGCTAAATTTAAGGAAGACATATTTTACATGAGGGTGGTGAGACACTGGAAGAAATTGCCCGTAGACGCTGTGGATGCCCCATATCTGGAAGTGTTCAAACTCAGGTTGGATGGAGCTTTGAGGAACCTGATCTAGATGAAGATGTCCCTGCCTACAACAGGGGCATTGGACTAGATGATCTTTAAAAGTCCCTTCCAGCCCAAACCATATATATTTGTTTATGCCTATCCACTCATTTATCTATCCAAACCAGTTCAAAACATACTAACATAATTACTTGTCCTATAGTTTGCTGGTGCCTCTAGAGTGAAAAAAGACAGACAGAAAAAATATAAAAGAGCATAGTTCAACTATATTTGCTTCTGGCACATAAATATTTTATTGCAGTAAGACATTTGGGTAAGTCATCATTTTTCAGTCTAAAGCATTTTCTTTATCTTCATTCTCACTCACTTAGGAGAATTAAATGGGAAACTCCAACATCCTATGACAAGTATAATGTAAATTCGTCTCTATTTTGAATGTGTATGAACTAACATCTCAATATTCTTGTCTTTAACAAAGCTTCACTAGTGCAGATTGAATAACAACAGTATTCCATGCTTTCTCACTTTTGTTTAAGAGTTTCCCTATATTGAATTCTATAAATTTGAATTCTTCAAAAGAATAAAACATGACTATGATTCTCTGCATGTCTGTATCTCCTGTATTCATTTATATCATCATTGCAACATGGTTGCAAATCATTACTGAGTCTGGATAGCAGACTTTTATACTCACATATTTTACTTTAAATGAAAACGGAAACAGATGATCAGTGTAAATCAAACAATTTATGAGGGGTGGCTGCATGGTGAGAGCCATGCACTGATAAACACCTGTCAACAAACAGGTGACTCCAGGCCAATCTCTCTTGAAAGCATCTCATGGTCTTTTGGAAGCATCTTTAGGAAATTTGAGATGGTTTTAAATCTTGGATGCAGTGCTTAGAAAGATGCCTTCCAGCCTCTCCAGTATTCAAATTAAATGAGGAAAGGTGTGCTCAGTCACTCCCGCTAAGATCTGAATGTGTGGTTTAAGAGAATTTTGCAACCTTTTACTCATACATTATCATTTCATAGTTTGTTTAAATAATTTGGTTAATTAGACCAAAGCCATCCTCACCTTGTCCTCATAGTAGTCAACGTCTTTTGATACTGATATACTGGTCCTGTAGGATTATGGGTTCTTGTCACAGCAAGGGAACTTGTGCGAAGTAAAGAACAAACTGATTTCACCTAGGTTCTTATGATCACAAGAGGTAGTTGTGGATCCTGTAATAATTGAAGAGCGCGTCTCTGAAAATTATACAGCTAATAGCTGGGAAATCACTCTATTAGTGCCTACTGGCAAGCTATCTATTTCTGCTTGTGTGAATCAAATGGAATATATCTTATTTTAAAAACCATGCAAATAGGCTAACAGAACATGTTTCTCTTGCTTTTTCCCATTTATTACTAAAGAACATTTACTTTGTAATTAAAAATATTTCTAATGCTCAAGTAAAATGATGTTACTTTAAAGAGTTTTTAAATGGGTTTACATAGAATCTTATGTGTGCATATCAGAAAAATAGGAAAGTTCAAAGTGTTCTAGTAGTACCAGTCAGTAATAGATTTTTGCTTTTTATGCTTATACAATAAAATTGTTTGTTAGAGGTAGTATAAGTAGTAAAGCCTGTACTTAAGGATGCCTACTAGTTTCCATTAAAAGACTTGGTCTGTAATTACTTTTAGGCTTGTCAAATTTAATGTGCCACTTAGACTGAAATTTTCCATGCTATGCTTACTAAAGAGAGAATTTGCTGAGGAAATACCAGTTAAAATACTTTAGCCTTTGCCCAGCGTAGAGACTGAGTCTACTTCTATTATCTTAAACAGCGACTGATTCTACTTGTATTGTCTTAAACATCGTCTGACTCTCCTTGTCTTGTTGTCTTTAACATCTTCTTGAGTGCGGTGGCTCCTGCTGGGCTGCCTGTGCTGCTGCAGAGGAGGGGGAGGAGATGCAGTAGCAGGTGCTGTCTCTTCCCCCACACCTGACCGCGCATGCGGACCCAGAGGGTTCGGGCAGAGGTTATTCTGGTGGGATCTGTTGAATTGCCAGTGACTCTAGAGCCCCCAGCCCCAATTCCAAAACCTTCCCAAAGAAGCTTCTGGCCATGCCCCAACTCAAGAACTTTCGCAGCAAGACCACCCCTCATGTTAATGGAGGGGGTATGGACTTGTCCTATAAATAGAAACCCACCAAGAAGGCAGGTGTGTGCACCCAACACCCCATGGAATCCACCTGAAGATGTGCTGCAGAAGAACCGCAGGACCATGTGCTCCTGAACACCACATTGTCCAGAGGCCTATGGAGTGGTCATTATTTTTCTCTCCCGCTCCCAAGACATGCTTCTCTTCCTCCTCTCTCTCCCTTCCTTTCTTCTGATTTCCATGGCACTACTGTGCATCGGAGCAGATCCAGGTTGTGGTGTTCTGTGCAGCTGCCTTCAGGGTATCAGATTGTGATCTGAACAGATTGTGATCTGGTTTTGCAACTTTTAGGAATTTGCAACTTGGAATGTACCTGAGTATTTGATTTGATATTTTGGCTGTGCTCAAAATATTACTTTGATATTTTGGCTGTGTCCAAAATGAATACTGAGTTGATATTCTGGCCATGCCCAAAATATTGATTTGTTGGTTTGGCTGTGCCCAAATTAAACACTGTTACCCTGGGAGATTTGTCGATCTCCAATCAGACACCAAAGGACCCCTCCCTCTCTGACTGAGCCGGTGGGGGTAGGAGGGGGGAGGGGATGTCCTGATGGTGGAAGAGGGCCCTGACACCCAGGAAGGGACTAGGGAAAATATTTTGATTCCTTACATTAATAACACTCTTATGAAAGATGTCATGCTTTCTTATTTTATTAAATAAAATAAAAGAACCATTATTTATTATTTTTTGTAGTCCTCTCCCAAACTTGATCAACTGATAAACTGTCAGTAAATTACAATACAGACATGACAATTTTCTACTCTGCCTGCTATGATCCTCTCACTGTCAGCTTATTTGTTTGTACTAGCTTGTTGTAACTGGTAGAAACAGAGGGAATGCAAGAAGCATCTGATTCCAAAAATTTGCAGGAATGTAGAGCTGCTTGGCTTCACAGAGGCCACTGCTGACCAGTGTTGGAAACTTGAGTGCATTCATTTGCTCCAGGAAAGCAGGAGGTATTGCTGAGAGCTGGAGCTGGAGCTGGTTCTGTCGAGTCACTAAATGGAAAGGGAAGTGAGAGCTGCTGGTGAACATGGATAAGGATAAGGATAAGGGTGGGCAAGTTCCTTGAAGGGACAGCACTTGGTGACCTTCCCTTGTGGAAAGTGTGTGATGCCACCTCTTCTTCCACCTCCTCCTCCTTCTTCCTCCAACAGATGTACTATGCGCATTTCTTCCTGGAGGGCTGTACCATCTAAATTGGCACTTACAATTGCAGAGTTTGAGGCATGGTGATCCAAGGAGAGGAGAAGGATGTACTCATGAGTGGTTGGAGTCAGGAAAGCATCTATGACCTGACTAGGTTGAAATGAGCCCTCCTGAGAATTATCAACAGTTTCTCCCAGGAGTACCATGAATCAGCAGGGTGCTGAGATGAAAGATGGCCCCCTCAGGACGAAGGGGTATGCTGAATGCCAAGAGCTTAGTCAGCCAGGGGAGAGGGAGGAGTTGGATGACTAGGCAATGGAAGAAGGATTTTGAAGGAGGACAGGACGGAGGAAAAGGTGCTGGGGTGGTTTGGAGATTGAGGAAGGAAGAGCAGAAGGGAAAGCTGAGAAGTGAGGAAAAGGAGGTTGGAGTGATAAAAGATCAGGCATACCCATGGAACAGAATAAAAAGAGAGTGCTCACAGGAGCATGATAGCCTCTTCCACCAATGCAAAAGGCTTGGACTGAAGATGAATGCATACAGGAGAGTCTGAGACTAGAGAAAGTACCAGAAATGTTTCCCCTCATGAGGACTACAAACTCACAGAATGTGTGTCAAACAAATTATTACAAAACTATTTACCAAACAATATACAATTATGTGATCATGAGGGTGTTCACCTCTTTCCACAAGATCCTGTACTAAGTAGGAAGAACAAAAAAAGAAGTAAGGAACTAGTAGGACAGTAGCAGGGCAAGAATAATCGCGGGTTTCTGGTCTGAATATCTCTGTTGCATCCATTCAGAAACTCAGTGAACAAGAGGAGTGACATTCCCCTCCTCTCCCCCTAAAAACCCCCCGATGTTCTAGAGGAATGGTCCTTGTTTCTGCTACCGACTGCCTTTGTGAGCAGTGGGACAGTTCATTTAAACCAGACAGTTAGTATGTGGGTTTGGATATCTCAAAGAACATACCTAGCTCTAGTTTGCTGAAAAGAACAAGGAGCTCTGCTTTCAGCGTATAAAGATGTAAAATGAATGTCAATGCTATCAAAGTACTATGTATTCTGAAGAACTCACCTCCGTGTGTTCCAAATTAGCACCCTGAAGAATGGATACTTCGGATAATTTTGTGCTTAAGCTATTTATGTTAATTCCTCTTCTGTGAAATGGAGTTACCTCACAGAAGGACTGCGTAGATAATTTCATTAGCATCTTTAAAAAATGCACTGGATGCACTGGCAAGCATTTAGAAAACTCGTGAGAGAATGAACAATTCTGCATCCAGAACGAAGTCAGTAAATAATGGATGGATCCCTACACCTAGAAAAATGAATAATAAACAAACAAAACAACATGAAGGTATCCTTTCAAGGAATATTTTTTATTCTTGCACTTTAGGAAACATGGTTCTGTGGGAAAAAGGAAGTATATATGTGTACCAACCTAAACTGTATCATGAGATATAGGAAGTCTCGGCAACATAGCCAGAGCCAAGTTCGCAACTTCAATGTGTATTTCAGGATGGGGAGGAAATACATAATACAAGAGATTTCAATCACTACCTAATTTTTTTGTGTGAATACGACAAGTATGGTTCCAGAAAGCTTTTCCTCAGTAGATACTCTTATTAAAAGAAACTGCTTTCTCTTGGACCTCCACCAAGGTGGAGATAAAGCTCTCATTTAGTTTCAGAGATGGGAAGACTGAAACTGTTTACTATGCTTCTAAATGTATAGTCCTCATCTGAGTTTTCTATCATTATTATGACTGTTTGATAAAAGTCAGACTTTGGAACTGCACTGTTGTTCATTTTAACTGTTTTTCTTGTTCTTTTTAACTGAATAATATCATCTGTGTATCTTTGGCACACTTTCCAATCTTTCTCTTTTAAAAAGTATTACATTCAGTTACTCCATCTCAAAACAATAAGCATATCTTGGAATATATGGCTACTTTGGCATAAGAAAAATAGCATAAACCTGAATCTGTTTTCTTTTTTTTTTTTGAGCATTAGACACAGAACTTTCTTCAATACAAATTTGTCAGCATTTATATGTTTTTCTAAAGTTCCAATGAATGTAATAAATCTCTTCAGCTCAGCCTCTCTACTTAGCAGTTTCACCATGATCCCTTGTTTCAATAAAAGTTTATATGCTAATTTCTAAGGACAGCTTATATAAAAAAAAATAGTCTTGAAGCAAAATAGTGACGTAGTTAGATATATCATTAAAACCTTTCTGAAAGTAACAATCGCTGTCAGGCACACAGGAAATACAGACAACTGTGCTTTTTTTTAGTTTAGAATTATAGAAAGGCTCAGAAAATATTGTCAGAAAGTCATCACACAGAACCAGGCACAACCACTTACTCCATAAACAAGGCAACATTTTTTAATAATCCGAACAGTAGTGCCAAATTGACAGTTCATGGGGAAAGAGTGATGATTTTCCACATAGGAAAGTAATTTATTATTTTCTTTCCATGTCCTAATTCATTGTGGACATGAGGAAATGAGAGCTCAGAAAATGAAAATATGCTCTTATGCCTTGGCTCAAATGTCTGTTCAGTTCAGTCATGACAGAGTTTAGCCAAATTTATTACTGACTACTGACTTGTTATCCTTTATTACTTGTTCATAAAGATGATGTGAACTTACCTTTGTGTTTTGAATAGTTTCATGAATATGGTTACAGAGAGTAAGTATGTACCTGTACACATTGTTTTTGTGTACTACGTGAATTTACACGTTGCACTCAAAAATTCCAATGATTGCATCTTTGAAAGAATTTAATAGTGTGTGAGTAGTTGTGGTATGTATCTTTGTTTCACACAACACAGTGTGATATAACAAAATAATGAAGGGTTTCAGAGGAACTCAGTGTTGTAAGCACTAACGAAAATATTAACAGAATATAATTTGTACAAACATCGATGTTCAACATTGACCTGGTTATTATTAGCTTAGGACCAAATTCTTCATTAGGGTAATCAGAATTCTGCCTTCTCTTTTTAAATGAACTGCTACACTTCATTCAGTGACTCTGCAGTCAACAAATGTTCTGCACTGTTCCTCATCTGGAGGGAATTTCTGTTTCCTACTTTGAGAACAATTCTCTCACTGAAGAAATATTCAGAGATATACTGACATGAATGAGATTTGTAGCACTGTTCCTTCTGGTCAGATAATAAAATATTGATTGAGGCCTCAAGAACAATAAGTGTGACAAATCGCCATCTAAACTGCATATATGAAACAAATGCAACTATTCTAAAATTAAATTTATTTATATTAAAATATCATTTGTAATTCATATACACAACATAAAGTGAAGATGATAAATGGGGTCAGATTTATTATAGTCCCGAATTGTTAGTGTGATGCTAATTATTCTTCCATTTAGAAATAGTTCTACATGGGAGCAAGTATGTGAAGTCTTCTTGGGCGATGTAGTGCGGAAACAACGTTCCATGAATATTAGAAGACAAATTTTAATGGTACTATTATCATTTCTTACCAGGAGGTAGGCCACCTACCTCATGTCCTAAATACTTGACAGCCTTACATAAGCAACAAATAGTTGAAGACAAAAAGTATTAATCACATAATATTCTTGTTTTATACTTGCTTCATTGTTTTGCTGACAATAAGCTAAAAATATGAAAAAAATCCTTAATAAAATACATTACAGTAGAAATGAATTATACAGTTATGCTATAGTAAAATTTCATATCATTAGTAATCTTTGAAGCAGGGGAGAGTCAAATGTCCACATATTAATAAAACAAAAAATTCTATTGTCTTTGCAACTGAGTGTTACAGTTGAAATATTAATGGAAATCCTGAGAAATGTCAGCAGAAAAAGCAGTAACTGCCTTAACCACAATGCAAAGATTGGAAACACACAGTAAGTAGAACATCTGAAAATGGGAGTGATCCAGTCAAGATACCCATAGACATAGCAACGAGCAGATTTTATGAGTGATCAGCTTTAGCCTAACTTTACTTTCACTGAAATCAGTAGCAATATTTCAGCAAATTCGCAGGGACCACTGCAAGTACAAGGCAGAGAGTCTTTGAAAAGCATGCCTTGGAAATTTGAGAAGAATTCTTTGCAAACAATCATTTTCCTCTGCTTAATGTCTTCTTGTCCTTCTTATTTGTACATCCCGAAAATGTAGGATGCAAGCCTGAATCTGACTCAGAAGCTGCAGTGTGTTTCCTATCTGTATTGGAAGCAGAGCAGTGTTAGGTTTAGGGTTGGACTCCATGATCTTAAAGATCTTTTCCAACCTAAATGATTCTCTGATTCTGTATCTTTGCACCATGTTGGGTGCTCTTCAGCACTGCACCCGTCCGCTTCTTGCTTTGCTTTCCAGGGAAAGGCAACAGCACTATACAGACTAGAATGGAGCTGCAATAGTCTCTGGCAAGGTTCTCATCACCATCAGCCCACCGTGCTCATGTGCCAGGTGATTCTGATGGTGTTTTATACAAGCCTCTGGCAAATAAGACATATGAGTAGAGGGAGTATATACAAAAGAAAGTAAAACTGCATACATGGGTCCATAGATATACACTCATGCACGCACTTTTCTGAGCATCTATGGGAAACTGCGTTCTTTTAATTTTTATTGCTTGTTCCTATCTGGTTTTGCTTTCTTAAAGCTTATAAAGAATTTCTGTTTCTCCAAATGCTATGGTTCTCTCTTGCAAACCATTACAGATTTAGGTAAGTGTAATGTAGCTAACTTTCCCCATAATTATTGTTGATGTGATGAATCAGGAAAAAGCTATTAAAATGTTACAGTCTTTCCAGGTTTTATTATCTTGTCTCTCTAGAAGGACTTTTCTATCCAATCTACCTCTATTTAATCTAAAAGCTGATATGGGCCCACATCCAGTGTAGCTCTTAAGTACTTGTTTTGCTTCAAACAGAAAAATCATTCTACCCTTACAACTTCAGTATGATTACTTTTACATACAAAATGTATGTTTGTTTTCTTTTCCTACAAAATGAAGCTTGTACCTAAATACTCTGCTTACTCAGGACAATAAGTGTCCTGTTGGGAGAACAAAGCCTGCCTGTGGTAGACATATCTTTGTAGACATGCAGCTAATGCTTCAGCTTCCTTCTGCTATGACTACGTGGTTTTGTTCTCCAAAAACATCTCATGACTTAAAGAGTCAAAAAAGTCTTCAAAATAATCTTGCCTTCTGTCCTGTCTTTAAGTGAGAAACTTCTGTCAAAGGTCTATGAAGCCCTTCAGTACAGCTATCATGGCAACACCATCTAAGCCTAGAGAGTCCTAACAGAGTTCAGGTTCCCCTATTTCTGTGAAATACAAAAACTTGGATAACCGAGGAACCTACTTCCTCTATTTCACAAACACTTTTATTTTTCTTCTACAGTAAGTTCTTACATGGTATGCAATGAGGATAATTCTGGGAAGACAATCTATAACCAGCTGTCCACTCTGTGCTCTGTCAAAACTCCTTATAAAACTCTTCCAGGAATGGAAGTGAACTGTTCCTAAAGTATTTCCTGGAAATTGTGCAATGACTCTTCTTCCTAGTACTCCACATTACCTGTTATTCCCACAACATTTTGGGATAGCTGGTCAGCAATTCGTATATTGTGAGCAAAGGTGACTCTCAAAAACATTTTTAGGTTTTTGAGAAAGCTGCACATAAACAAATATGTCAAATAAAATGTGGCAGCCAGTAGTATACCTTGGAGTACATCAGTGTGTTGCAGTGTCCCAGACGCCTTAGCCTTTGGTATTGCTGAAGACCTTCTACCTGCAGCTCTTTAACCTACCTTTTCTTTTTTTCTGAAAGCCACTGAGAAGTCTTCCCTTTCACTTTTTTTTCCCCTCTCTCTTTCCTTTTTTGTTTTCTTGGTTTTCCCAGAAAGCAACCTCCACGATTAGAGTCAATCTATGCCATCAGCTATAGAGGTCACTCATAAATCTCCATACATGTAAACATCCAGTTTGTGAAAAACAAATGAAGAAGTTTAGATTGCTGGTTTTTAAACCTCTATTGCATGTTGAAATTTCTGCAAAGTTAGGAAGTTTATGTAACACACATAGATTCACTTCCTAAATGTTCACAATGCTTTGATACTTCTGCATGACAGTAAGGATTTATTACCTTACATGAAGCGGAAAAAGTTTGCCGAAAAGAAGGCTTAATAGGCTGTTTAACAAGATCAAGGAAGTCTGTCAATAGATGGACTGTATTTTAACAACATCCTCAGATTCTGAAATGCAACCCTCAAAGGAAATTCCCATTATGGTGGGAAACTCCTCAGTTTAAGCATTTTAAGAAATAATAGATAACCCTTGTGTTGTCAGGATTAAGTTCCAGAAATTAGGTTTAATCTTTCACCACCTGACAGATGAATTCTATGACAGCAATGAAATTGAACAGTAAGAACTCCTCTTAAACTTAGGTGAAAAGGCTTCCTACTACAAGCATGAAAATATAAATCCTCAGTGTAGGTAAATAGCAGACTTGGAAAGAATAAATATTTGAAAGAATCTCAGTGGAATGGTCTGAAATTGAAATGGACAATTACATTCACCACTATTGCCACCTAACCTACATACATCAGAATGGTGGAAAAAGATCTGAAAATTATATTCTGGCAAAGACACGTGAAATTATTAAAATGCTAAGCAAGTAAGTAGTATTCCTTCATTCACATTTGCAAGCTTAATTAATTATCTCAGAGTTAAAATAAATTTTAACTATTTGCTTATTAATCCAAAGAAATAAAGACACTGCATTTATATATCATTAGAGTTTCTGTCATGATTTTCTCAAATCTTAAAAACTATGGTAAAGAACAAAAATATTGATAGTAAGCTTCAGAAAGTAAAACTGTAGGTATAAGCCAATGGTTTAGATCTCAGCAAACAAAAATTCCAACTTTTAATACAAGCTAAAAAATATGCCTGTAATTTTAGTGTTTCACAAGAGCCCAGGTGACTTCAGGTTCACTGGTCTGTAAAAGCAGTGGCTGGAATGTTACGTGATAGGGGACGTACAGCCTCTTAAAAGCAATAAGTTAAAATGAGTCCAGAAGATTAACATGGTCTTTTGGTCAAGGAAATGGACTTGGAATTAAGGCATCAGGGTGAAATTTCAGGATCCGTTACATTCAGTTTAAATACATTTCCTGGCTGCCTACAAGTGATCCTTTCATTTCCCTGTCCTGCGTGGTTGTAAACTATTAAGGACAGAGCTATTGTGAAGAGAGTAATTTTCTGCTTTCCCAGCAAGAGGGAGTAGTGGTATCCATCACCCTGAAAAGGAGGTGTCGTGTAAGAAAGGTTCTTCAAATACTACCTGTGATTAAAAAAGACACTGATCTTGATATTGATAAAGAAGGAGTATGGGCGTCAAACAGAGGCCTTCCCATTCCAGTATTCTAACTCCTGAAGTCAATTAACTCAAAAGTAAAGAATTGGTGTTTATGGAAATAAAGTTATCTGAATCAGCTGTGGTTTTCTGAGTGAGTGAGGCTTTTCATTCACTCATTCTAGACTGAGCTGTTAGGAGCTCAGAAGTAGGCAAAGCTAAGCTGTAAATTGCTAACTTGCACCTTCTACTATTTTGGGAGTGCAGCTCTAAGTAACGCAATTGTCAATTAATGTGATTTTATAAAATCTCAATATTTCTAATTTTCTTATTTTCTAACAAACTGCAAGGTAAGACAATGTATATACTACAGGTCTATTTACAGCATTGCTAAAACAGGAAATGCTCATCCACTCTTTGCCAACAAATTTCATCATTGCTATTACCGATGGAGAATGAAAGAGAAATAATTGAAATAATCAATGTGCTAGAAAACAGCTTGTTGCTCACAGCACATGACCAAAATGAAAAGGAAATATTCATGGAACTGAAATAGAGATAGTGAAGGTTCAGCATATTAACTGCTCATCAAAAACTTTTCAGTTTTAGATATTGCTCTCAGTGACAAGAAAAATGGAACAAATTTACTTAAAATCTTGTTTAATCACTTGTCAGGTTAAGTTAGTTGATAAAAGGATCAACTACTGTTTTTAGGTAAATAATAGCATGGGAAATTAATACTTTATTCTCTTGAACATAAACATGTTACAATTCCAAATCATATTTCAATTGTTTGAAAACAGGTTTTCTGTGTGTGTAATTTCAGGCAGTACCAACTCCAAGACATGTTTTGTACATTTTTATATACCTATATTTTAAAGTTTCCAGTGATTCTAAGACTTAAAACAGAGCCTGTTCCTGAAGTTGAGATCAATCAATAGTGTCATCCAGCAGAAAAAATACGTTTTAAATTACCTAAGTTTTCAAATGTTTTTGATGTTTAGAAGTAACGACTGCTGTGTTCCAGTTAAAGTACTGACACGGTATTAACACAGATGTCTAACACAGAAAACAGATGTTTTCAAAAGTAGGCCAGAAACAAAAGACTCTGACAGCTCCAGCGATGACAAAATCTGACAAGACAAAGGGTGCTCAATCCAATTAGCTAAAATGAGGTGTCTAATGCCCTCTGAGACGTTCATGTACATCTGAAGCACTCACCTGGGCTGTCCTCGACACATCACTTGAAGGACCCCCATGCATGACCTTCTGGACTGGCAAAGTTGAAGCATGATACCACAAACAGCCCGAGATATTCTGTCTTTATAATCGACGTTTGCATTTAGGTCAGCACCTGCCCTGTGATTTCAGAGACAGTGTTAACAAATCAGAAGTTGAATCTGTCACAATCCAAAGATAAAGCAAAAATAGGCTGAATAGACTTGTGTAATCAAGGAAGGGTTTCAACTTAGGTGAGAAGACCCAAGTTTCTGCCTTGGAATACGCAAACCTTTGAGTAAAGAGTGCTTATTCTTGAAATAATCCATTTTATTTGCCTGCATCCTAGGTGATTCTGGAGGAATGATATAAAATACATTTGGTCTATTAGTAAGTATGCCCTAGTTTGACATTGGTAAAATTTGTTTCATGCAAAAGGGAGATGAAGATAGTCAAACCCAGTTCAACAAGAATGTACTTGGGTATGTGGAAAAGGATTTAAAAATACAATTCAAACCGTAACCATTGCAAAGGTTGATTATGGGGATAATTTTTTAATTGTTTTCTAAGGAATGTTCCTGTTTGTGTGAAATAATCAAAAACTTGCCATTCTTTAGCTGTGGCTCTCAAGAGTTCCAAGACTTTTTTTGACAACTGATCTGTAAAGTAGCAAACACTTTGTAGCATGCCTTCTGTGCACGTCTGCTGCTTCTTCTCTTTTTTTTTTTTTTTGTTAAGGCTTCCTTTGGTGTAAATTCAGCTCTGAATAAATTTGTAGGTCAAAGCAGAACTGAAGAGGTAAACCCACAGAAAGGTGTAAAGTGACTTGTGATGAAAACTGTAAGGAAACGTGAGATGTGTAAAGACTTTTTTATACTGCTAACTACATTCAAATAAGGAATGGCATAGCTACACCACAGAAGCATATAACCAAGTAGATACATTCGTCTTTCTGTCCATTGAGAACCTATTCCTTTAAAATATGTGATGGCTTAATTCAGAGCTTTAGTCTTTTAATTTCTCTTAAGAGAATGCTTTGATGCCAGTTTGACAAGGCAAGACTTTAATAACCAAGGGAAAGAGCTTAGCAGACGAAAGTGTAATCATTACACAGTACAATTAGTCAAAGCTCTGTTTCTGCTCAAGAAAGCAACAGATATTAATGCAAAAAATACCGATTCTCTTATGTTTCATGCAATTTATACTTAAAAATCTTTACCCAATAATACAGAAAAAACCCAACCCTGAAGTTCAAGAAGTTCAAGTAAAATAACTTCCCCATCTAGATCACCATTATTGAAGGATGGGCAGTGTTCTTAAATTGAACGTATATTTATAAAAGATAGTACTAAGATGGTATTATACAGTAAAAATTTTATACACTTTATGAAATAAGAAGAGATAGTAAAATAGAACAGATTGTTTTTCTCATTCAAAACCTGTTTGGAGGTAAGGGACTCATTTGTATAGTGCTTTTGTAGACATATCGGAGTGAATACGAGGTATCAATAATGCCAAGAATATTTTAATATGAGAAACTGTAGCATCTGATAGTACAAAACCAATGCTAGGCATTTCTGCAGTATGTATAATAATAGGTGTGATACCCTACAGACTTTTCTACCATAGTCACTGAACGGAAAAGAGACTATCCACTTTTAAATGTGGTCTTCTTAAATAACAAGGTCATTAAAAAAGAGCTGGAAGTAAAAGAGCAAACAAAAAAATCTTGGATTGAGTGACCATGGGTTGATTTGATTGAATAAAAGTACATCTATAACTAAAGTTCTCCAGCTTGACTCATTTCCCATCAGACCTCTCTCCTCTAGGGAGAATGTCATTTTTCATTAAGAGTTAAATCAGGATAGCTATTGGTAAGCAAGTGGGAAGGCAAAACAATGAGTCAGAATAACATCCCACATTTGAGGGTAGTTTGAAGATGAGTCACTGAAAAGGTTAGTTCAACCTCCTGAATTCACTGAATTATTTTTCACCGGACTGATTAAAAAAAACCCCAAAACACAAACCCCTCAAACCTGGCTGAGAAACAGAAATTCAGTCAAAAGCGAAACTCAAAATGAAAAAGGAATGGAAGGACTATTCAAAGGACTGATAAAAAAGTAGAGAAGAGGGGTGGGTTTACTGAACAATGAAGTTCAGCTGTGATGGACATTTGTGTACAGTCTGGTGTTTGAAATACCTTTTTCTTCAATACAATGCTTAAGTCTATTATTTAGATTAAACAATGTTTTCATTTGAAGAAAACTGTCCATTGGTGTCTGTTCATCACCAATTATAGCCTCCCAAAGGGAAGAACACGGTCATACTTGCTGGCTAAGAATGGTTCATCCAGAAGGTATTGATAACCAGGGTTCTACCTGAGAGCAAGAAGACTGGGTATAACAACAGATTGAGGATTAAAGATGGTAGTCTAGAAGCTGTCTTCATATTCTTAAAAAAAAGGCAATGTCAAAAGGCTTAGGGACTGGTTTTAACAATGAGGCCAGACAGCACTGAGTGGTTCTGTCCACACTACAAAGTATTCTATTTGGCTCAGGGTAATTTTTCCCCCTTGTGAGGAACTAGATGAGCACTTTTTGTTTGCTCTTTCCAGTTTATTTGGAATGCAACAATGTGAAGAATGTGTTGCAGTCGATCAGAATGCTGCTCTTTCATATAATCAAACAATGCATCTATCACCTGCGTTGTGATATAGCATGAGGGCATGAGAGAGTTTAGAGGTTGCAAAGCCTGGTGGGAGCATAATGTTGGAAGATGACATACAGTAGAAAGAGCTCAGCTTGGTGAAGTCGTGTCCATGCTGCCTATTGGGAACGTTCTCTGGAATAAGCTGTCTTCTGATCTCTGACTGGTTGTGTTTCAGAGGATATCCACTGGGAAGGAAAATGGTAGTTGAGGCTGAACAGAAGACTGTGGGTTTCATTCAAAATGCAGGACTTGCACTGGGGAAGTAGGGATGCCATCATCATCTGCAGCAGCTATTGCCCTGTCCTCAGAATCAGAGGAAAATTATCCTGGAGATAACCCACAAAATGTTTATTATCATTTTGTGTATTTTGTTACAGTAAAAAATCACATGTCAAGGACATACAGGCTTAATGAACTGGAAACTGGTTGTCCTACCCGAGGACACTGGAATTCCATGCTAGGAATTCTCATATGTAACTTCAATTTTTACCAACAACCAGAAAGAAATCATAAGAATATCTAATTAGAAAGAAGTAATTTTACATCATGATTCTTTTGTTCAAAGTGCGCCCACAAGGAGGAAAAAGGCCTGATGCTGATGAGTCATGCGCGTTGTCAGGAAGGATGGCTGCTGGATGGCTTCTCTCTGTCACCCAGGTAGAGACTGAAGTGGAAAGACTAAGTCCGGAAATGATGAACGGTGAAACTGTAGGCAGAGTATAGAGAAAAACAACAAAATGAAAAATACCCCAAAACGTAAAAAAAATGGACAAATCAACTGAATACAGTGGAAATAAAGCATTAACTCACTGCATGTATACAGCAAGGGTATGTTACATGTATGTGAAATAAGCAGGAGAGAAAAAACATCATCAGACATATGCAATAAGTCAGGCTCAGCTTGTTCCTCACTAACATCTCTTTTGTATCCAGCTGTTTTTATGAAACTTGTAAGAACTTAATATATTCAATATATTTTCTCCCCAGAGGAAACAAACAGATCACATATAATGAGTAATCATGAAATTTAGTGTTATATCTAAAATGAAATATATTTCATTAGCTTAGCAGTGAAATCTTGTAGATGTAGTTAACACAATGAATTTAGGCTGAAGTTTTTTGACTAAATCTGCCGAAGGAGTGGTTGAGTCACCACCCTTGGAGGTATTTAAAAGACGTGTAAATGTGTTACTTAGGGCCATGGTTTAGTGGTGAACTTGGCAGGGCTAGGTTAAGGGTTGGACTCGATAATCTTAAAGGTCTTTTCCTTCTATGATTAGCTAGCAACATTAGTTTAGAGTAATAAGAAAAGAAATCAAAGAATCATAGAATATCTTTATCGGAAATGATTCACAAGGATAAAATCCAGGTAGGACTTACAGAATTCTTCTGATTCTGCCTTTTTTTTTTTCCTTTTTTAAAATTAAATAATACTCTGAATAAACAATCAGAATACAGAAATACTTCACTTCTATGGATATAATGCCAGTTCAAATTATATCAATGCAACTTTTTCATTTAGAAAATTCTAAAGATGAAAAAATGCATGGTAAAGATTCGTAGAACTGTAATGAACTGGACTTAGACAAGACATGTGGAGGTGATCTGAACAATCTCATTTTTGTAAAAACTTTAATTACCAGATTTGCTTAAATTACTTGGCAATTAGTTAGAAAATCAGCTGGCAGCTGTGTGGAGCTAATGACAGAAAAAATTCATTTGAAGTCCACTGATGTCATGAAAAATCAAAGCAAAAATAACCTTCCCTGAACTTTTACATTCATTAATGCCTCCAGGGAGGGACTGTATTTTTCATATGTTCTTAATTCAAAACAAATATTTTGCTGGATTCCATCATGTCTACAAAAAAATGAGCTTATTAGCAGTTTTCTCCATAGGAACACTAATAAGATATATTTTCTCTATATGGTTATCTATTTTTATAGATATCATAAATCACATATTTCCAATATTCTTAAGTGCCAAATGAGGTTGAAACTGGACAATGTGATCGAAAAGTGCTGAGTGAAGGCACACACTCAGGCATACACAAAACTAGGACAAAAAAAATCTTGGGTACAGTATCTTCACTCAGCTGTGCATTCTGGGTTCTGGCCTTACATAATGACATTTTCAAGTCCATTCAACCAAAATCTGAGTAAAAGATCAGAAATACAATCACACTATTAAATTTCACACATCTCTACCCCTGAGAAATAACTGAATTTTATCAAAGACAGGAAGAGAGAGAATGAAAATTTCTTTGCTGGGCAAAGAAACCAATAGGGTATTCCTCAGAAAAGAACAGGAAACATTGGAACTTTAGTTTCTCAACAGATGCTCACTGAGAGCAGGCTAATGAAAACAACTTTGCAAAGTGCAAGCTGTTTTGCAATCAGAACACTGCACCTGTTTTAAATAAAATCACCTCCTCTCATCCTGTCCAATCATATTGCAACATAAATACATACATATCATTTCTGTAAAAGGTGCAGTTATAGCAGGGGTGAGCATTTTTGCTATGTATCCAAAAGACTTGAGTACAAGTCTCACCTCACACCTTCAGGGGTCGGACTCCAAGGGATGCAGATTGTCAGCTGGGGAAACAAAGCTGACTGGAATGTTTCTCATATTCTGCTGGCTATAAAAGGTCTTAAAATTTAACTATTCTTACCCAATAAACTGCCAGATAATTTGTATGTATGTTAGGAATACCAGTGATGTCATTTCAACCATTATTTTAGAAATTTCTAACTGTTAGATAATGGCTCAAAATGCAGCATGAAATAATTCATGCCATCATACTGTCCTTCCAAGTCTTCTGGAAAATATTATTTTTGTAGCATATAGAGCACACTGCACCTAGAGATCTCAGTCATACATCAGTGCATTAATATGACTTCTTTATTGCAATATATAAGATATTCTAAGAACACACAAATAAGAAGTACCCTGCTTCAAAAGATCTTGTAGTTGGCTTTGATATCATCCAATCCTGCTTTTGTAGCAGTTTTTTGCACTTTTTGTGTTCGTTTGCAACACTGCATGAAAGAAAGTGCTGCACACCCAGTTGGATCTGTGTTGAAGGCAGTGTTCTATGCTAGAGAATATATAACAGCACTAGCATCAATGAAGTTGCACAATTAATTAATTAATGTTTAAATACATTAATTAATGTGTAAATACTATAAAGATGAAAAGGTGGTATGTGCTATTATTGCTTGCTGATGGCTTATGATGAGCATGTTAAAGTGTTTCTGCTAATTCATAGTATCTCAGAATGAATCTTTTTAAGATATTGGAACACTTATTCTACAGGTGAACAGAAAAGAAATTAAGCTTATTTGTTTCCAGCATATCATCGGTAAAATGAATGGATTTTTTCTTTAAATTAATCAGAAGCATGAGTTAAAACACAATTAAACATTTAGGAGTTTTGCTTATTGTGTGACATAAATATTTACTTTTTGCACTTCTAACAAATATCTTCTGTTACTGAATAGTGAATCAGTTTTCATTGATAACTAAATGCACTGTTGTCGGCTTTCAGTTGAGTTAATTGGTACCAGGTTCAAATACTTTCTCTGACTCTCTGTCAAATAGCATAGACAACAAAACCCTGACTGGTTTAACTACCGGTAATACACAGAGCATGCTGGTAATCTCAAGCGGTGGTGCAATTATTTGCTTGATTTCAACAGCAAATAATAAACCGACTATCAGAGCAAAGACAATCTATTCCTTCCTCAGATGAAAGCTACATTAAAGAAAAGAGCAACTGGGTTTCTTTGTTTTCCATCACTGAAGATGGATCATTTAGTTTTAGAATTTCTAGTTATTAAAATTTTTTGTCAGGTTTATTGTAAGGTGCATTGATTTTGAACACAAGTGAGAAAAATGCATATACAGAAAAGATTCAAAAGAACATTCATAATTTATTATTTTTTGTAAAAATAATTTTCATCTCATGACCTACTGCAACATTAAGAAGAGGAAGCAGGGAGTAAAAATCTTTTTCATTCTAAAAAAGGACGGAGCATGAATTTCTCCAAGGAGCATCCTTAGAAGTAATTTCTAGTAATTTTGACAGTTGTTCACATTTCTGAGTGTATTAGCTATACTGATTTGTATATTTCTTTGCATATTATCCTAAGGTTATTGAGGAAGATCTTTACTTTTTTCTTGGATTTTCTAAGCTTTTTTCTTTTCAAAATTTTGATTTTAAGACATCTTTGATTAATTTTCATAGAAGCATCCAAGTACTACTTCTGGAAATACATGTGAAGAAGCAAATATGTCTCTGCTTGCAAATTAATTTATGTCTGTGTTCCCATGAGAAATTTTGTAACTGACTAAATTTATTTTTCGTACCTACAAATGTGAAATATTTGAGAGCAGAGCTTGGGTACTGCTTGGCTCTAGCACAATATGGCTCTTTGCCTGTCACATTTTTATTTTGTCTCCCAAGCAGATCAAGCAGCCTAGTAAAATCTGTTTCTTATTTACATGAAGCACGAGTTCTCTGTGGCTTGAGGCACGGTTTCCCTAAATGCACCGACAACAGCGACTGCACAGTGTTGCACACACGTGCACTCACCCACACACACGCTCACTGTCAGCATGTTGTGTGAAGAGCAGTAACAGATTTGCAGAGGGCATAAATCTGCTAATGCTGATTTGATGTTCTGCTTCCTTCTTTTAAGAGAGTAATAGGTTGGAAGGAAACGGAGGTCGTGTGGCAGCAGGAAAGACATTTGGAAAGGAGATGGTCAGACATTTAGGTTCCCTGGGGAGACAGGGAGCGGTTTAACATAGAGGTGTCGTGGGCAGGTGGTTGAGTGTACATTGGCACGTGGCAGGAAGCAAAGACAGCGGCTTAGACGGGGGCCTAAGCAGTGATCCACTGCACATGCAACAACAGAAATCTCTTCACAGGGTTGTTACATCAAATCATTCCGCAACCACACAAACTGAACTGATAGTAACAATTATGAAAGTGCCCACATTAGGAAGTAGTAGATAATTTTTCCCCCAGAACTTCCTTCCCACAGAAAATTAAGTTTATTTAACTAAGCAATACCACTGCTTGTCTCCAAACATTATGCCTGTCTGAGACTATTTGCAAGTAGTTTTAAATGACATATTAATTCTGGTATGTAAAACTAAATACCCAACCTATGTAAAGAACTTTTTTAATAAACTGATAATTTAAAAAATGTCACTATACAGTAAAGTCATTATGTCACTTCTTACAATACTTGAACAAGGGGAAATACAGAAATTCACCTCCCTGCAGAGATTTTGTTGTACAGAAAAATAATGTTATTAATAGCAGCAGAATAAGTAATAGTTCACAGAATCACAGAATGACCTGAGTTGGAAGGGACCCTTGAGGACCATCGAGTCCAGCTCTATCTCTGCACAGGACAATCCCACCATTCACACCATCTCTCTGAGGGCATTGTCCAAATGCTTTTTGACTATTTTTAGGCTTGGCGCCACGAGTACTTCCCTGGGGAGCTGTTCCAGTGCTCCACCACCCTCTGAGGGAGTAATCTTTCCCTAATATCCAACCTAAACCTCCCCTGGCACATCTTCCTGCTATTCCCTCAAAAGAAAGACAGAAAGACAGTTCTCTACGCAGTTATTGATAGTTGCTCACTACATCAACAGTAACCCTAAAACTTGACTGAAAGTCAAGTAACTAAAATCATCACCTTCTCAAATAACTTTTCAAGACAATTCCTCTAATGTCTTTCCTCTGGTTTGGAAAAAAATGCCTTTGCTGAAGCAGCTCTTTCTATAATAGTATGATTATTATAATAGCAGTGACATAAACCATAGCTTTCTAAAGTGTAAGCCTCTCTTCAAAAATTATGCTCTCTTAACCCCTCCTGTCTCTCTTCTGATGGTAACAAACACAAAATACTATGGACATAAAATAAGCCTGTGTAATGCTGTACGCTGGCCAGTATTATCGGGATCTGTGTATATGACTGTAATCATGCTGACCCTTCGGATGGGAGGCATAAGCACAAACTAATGTAGCAAGGTAAAGCAATCAAAAATTAGTAGCTCGTGTTTCATTACAGGTCTATGAGAACATACTCATAAACTTAACTACGGGTAGGACTTTCTTGGAAGGAATGCTTCAGCTAGCTAGAAGAAAGCAAGTTTAAGTATAGTTACGGTTGCTGCAATCATGCTCCCAGTTGCAATATAGACATAAGATCACCTGTGGAGAGACAAATCAAACTCTGAAAACCAAATACATTTAGTTTCTCAGATACGTTTCAGGTAACTTACAATTATAAAATTTGCACAGTAGGACAGCTGTTTCAACAGGATAGGAGCTATTCTGCTGTGCTACACTACTTCTTTCTGCAAAAGGGAAAAAAGAATAAGGTTATTTTGAATTAGAAAAATAGATGCTAAAATAAGAAACTAATCTAAAACAACACTTTCATTTTGAAAAGAGAGCTAAGGAAAAGTGCCCTTTTTTCCTTGTTTTATGTCCTCAACAGAAATCTGAATGATTTGACTCAGTGATTTTTCAGGCCACAAAATGCATAAACACATCTGACAGTAGGATTACATTTATAGTTGCTTTAATTTGTGCAGTTGTATCTATTGCTGGTACTAATACAATAATTTTAAATTTCTTTTCTCTAATTACTCAGACAACAATACAACATATGCAAAAAGTCCTTCTGTAATAAACATAAGAACTTACAATGGAGTATAATAGATTTCTTCATTGTTTTCAATGACAGGCTATAAAATAATATAATTCAATGTTTCACACATTTTTATTATCCTTATTACAAACAAAAAAGTGAGGTTAGTAAAATACGTTAGAGAAATTCAAAGAACAAAACCTAAGTTGATAAGAGTCTGCTCTTAATTATTAACTAATATTTAACACAGCAGATGTATATTAATAATATATATGTGTTACCTCTTCAATAGATTAAGCTGGAGTACCCTAATCAAAACTGGATGGTATAGAGTATAAAAGCCTTGTGACCTCTTTTGTGAGACAGCACCTCAGGCTAAAAGTAGTCTAAGGCATTCATTCATCTCACTTAAAATCTAAAATACACTCTCTATATGACAGTCCATTCTCCATAATTGCGAAAGTTCAGAGTTATTAAGCATACAGATCCACTGAAAAGGAGGTATGTTTCAACTCTAATTGACACAGGATAAGGTGGTAAGAAACAATGAATAAACTAAACAAGACAAAAAATATCCTTTGCACATGCCCAAGGTGACAGATGTTATTGTCATGTTTCGTAGGGGTCTGACCCATTAGCTTTTAAAGTCAGTGGAAATTATCTGGCATTATTGAGACTGACAGAGACTCACAAGGCACTATGGACATTTTAATATTATATTAGGTTACCCTGCTTGACAGTTAAATTCATAAACAGTTTTCTCACCAGCAGAAAAAAAGTAACTGACAAGAAGCATTCAGCTCTGGGAAAGAAATTGGCTCCCTACAGTTATTTATGAGCAAATTTGTGTAGTTTCATGTATTTTCAAACACCAGCTAAGGCCACATAGCTGTGGCTATCACTATCTTCCACCACTAAAATATTACTCTTCACTTTCAATTCTTTTAGTAATGTCAATTCTTTTAAAAATGCTGGTGTTTAATCTATGTACCAGCAGCAAACACAGAATCCCCCACAGAAGCACTAATATTAGCAACAGTTGCAGATATATTGATACCAAAGCACCACCTGGCTGTGGCTTCCTTATGATTACATGGACGTTTTGTGAAGAAACCAAATTTCCACTGAGGACATGACTGGCTCCTCTATAAAATTATCGTAATTTATAATAGAAAAAGAAAGAACTTAAGCTAAATGAACAGCATGGATATTCCGTGTTGGTTTCAATTCAAGGGTATGTGTCTATGCAGGTGGACACAGAACGTGATGTGCTCATTGCACGCATGCTTTAATAACCTAGTCCTCACCAGCAAGGTCTGGAAACCATGGAGACCCATGCCTGAGTCAATAAGCTTGTTCTAAGAGGATAAAGTGGGAAGGGGGATCTAGATGGAGGACAGAGGTATATGCATACCCTCACCCCTAGATCCCATGCAGGGTCTGTAATACCTTTTAGTGCTTCCTACCTCAGAGGCCTCCAGCGCTCCCAGAACTTCAGACCTTCTGCTCCATACCTTACCCCCAAGTTCCTCCTTTCCAAAACTTTCAAATCCCAGTCTCTCCATGCTAACAACTGCCTCATTCAACTTAATGTACATAGTGTTTTACTACTTTTGTTCAAGAATCCCTAGGCTTATTTATCCTATTTGAGAGCTACTCAGCCGTCGCCAATCCCTCTTTAACAACTTCTCCTCACAATAAGCCATCGTATTAAAGACTTCTTTCTTTAGTTGCCTGATCCAAGCCTTTCCATTGAGAAGCTCGTGTATCTCCCATTCACAGCCACGGTTCTGGACCTAATTCACAGAATTACATTAAATATTGTCATGAACTCTTTGAACTAAGTAGAGAATTGTATGTTCTAATAATACTGAGATTCTTGGAGAAATCTAAGAGTCAATGACTTCGCAAAATGTACGTGTCCCAAAATGTATTTGATGATCAGGGCTTCAGTGATTTGCAAAGGTGACAGAGGAAGTTAATGGCAGAGACAGGTATCACTGAAGAATATAAACTTTGTATTTGTATATAACTCCCCTAGCTTTAATAATACATTGCAGAAAATGTCTTTTATTCCTGGAAATATTGCACTGAATTCTACATTTTACCAGTTCCTCAGACCCTGTCCTTCAGACCATGCCTCTTCATTTATTCACCTTGTTCTTCTCCTCTTTGATTGAACACCTGTGTTCTCTTTAGTCACTGGTCAAACTAGAGTCCTCAGCCCTGCTGAAATTTGCTTTTGAACTGTGGACAGTAATAGGGCACAATGCTATGGTGTTTCTTCCAAACAGCCTCTGATTTACAGCACTCAGAGAAAGGAACTAAAAGTAGCAACCTCTATGTATCATATACACACATATATCAACCTCAATTATCATACACCCTTACTGTTGGATTTCCCATAAGCCCTTACACAGATAGAATTTCATTTTGATGTTTCCAGTAGTCATTAGGATAAAATGATAGCCTTTTTGCTACAGTCTAAATATTTTACTGGCACATCTTTGGTCCTCTTCCTTTTTTTGTAGGTTTGATATTTTTCCTCATTGATTCTTTTCTCGGCAGATTCTTATTCCAAGTAAAAGAAAATGTAATATTAGGGTTCTGCTGCTTAACAAAGACATTCTTTCACCTCTCCTGCTAATAGCCTTTCATGATCTCTGCAGTAATTTAAAAAAAAAAATAACAAGCATAGCTGTTCAAAGTAGTATAGATATTTTCTGTTATTCACAATGCTCTTCTCAATTTGGGTAGCGTTACGATTTTTAAGCAACGTTTCTAAATTTGAGGTTAAACTAAGAATAGATTAAAATATCACAAAGTGTCATGTTTGCACTTTATTTATGTTTTACTGATGAATACAATGACCAAACTATCTTATTTGCTTTTAGGTTGTCATTTAATCTTTTTTAGTTATGACTCATACATTAAAAATAAGCAATCAATATTTACGTGTATCCTGAGTATGCTCTTATAAGGAAAGACTAAAATGTTCTCTCAGAAGATCTCAACAGTTCTGTAGGCAAGTTATTTTTAAAAAATGACATCTTTTTGAGTAAGTGGAGATCCTGCTACTGTGGGAATATTTGATTGCATACAATCTTGACATTGATTCCACCCACTTGAAGCAGAGTTATTTGTTATAATGCTTATCAGTGCACTATGGTTAGTTAAGGGCATAGTTTCCTTTTATTTTTTTTTTCCTTAATGCAGCAGAAACCTTTACATCTTCATTTGGCCTTTTTTGGATATAGCAATCAGTTTACTAAAGAAAACATGCTTTGGTTCTGGAGGCTATAGAAGAACATGGAAATAGGCTTATGATGTAGATTCCAACCAAAGCATTTTCCATCCTACTACTTAGCAGTCTAAACTCTATTGGAATATAACAGTAATTTTTATGTATGTGAAACAAACTGACACAAGGCAATGAGTCATTTTTCAGACTGATGAAATACACACACACACACACACACTCCTTTATCAATAGTATATACCAGTTTGTAACAATAGCAAGTCTAATTTGCTCTTCCCACATTAGCAGTAGTGGTTAAAAAACTGCGTAGTTTTTGTACTGCAATCCAGATGATATAAGAAGAGAAATAGATGCAAGTGGTACTGTTTCTAGTAGTAGATGCATATGCTGTTTGTTTTAATATGTGGCTGGAAAGAGAAAATGTGTAAAATGGGATTTTTGATGCTACAATAAGCTTATTTTGGTTTCTGCCCTATCAGCTGGTGAGGTCACACCCACACAGTTTATCATTACCTCTAAGCAGGACTGATTCATATTTGATGAAAAAAATGGCATAACACTACAAATTAGTCAACTGGAGCTATAATTGAAAGAAAGTAGAGCACATGAAAGACTTGCTTTGAATGCCCAGATAAATCCACTTGACTTCCTCTATTAGCATCTGACAAAGTTGGCAAATACTCTGGTGCTATAAAAGCTTAAAAGATGCAGAAGCCTTTGATGCCTTATTTGTCAGAACAAGAAGTGGAAAATATTATCTGTTTCAGAGTGGGAAGATCAACAGCATGAAATGTGATGAGTTTGGTTTGCATGGGGTTATAGCTGACTTTTATTTAGAAATACAAGCTCCAGTAAATTTTCTTGACTTCAGCCTATCACTATCATTTCTGTTCACCACAGGGTCCTGGAAAACAGTCTGTAGTTTGCATTGATTATATTAATTAAGCAACCTCATATAATTTACTTTGGTACTTTATTTTTTTGATTCATCATTAAAAAACAAAGGTTATTGAGGACCTGTCTCACACAAGTGAGACAAAAGGTTGGGAAATAAAAAAAATTTTGGTACAATATCATGATAACACAAAAGCATAATAACATTTGACAAAGGAAAGGAATCAATATAAATTATTAGGATCTGCAGATACACTCCAATCTTGTCATCTCAGATGGGAACTAATACAGCTACTGTATTACATGACTGCTCCAGAAAAGTATTGATCCAGTTGGCCTGAATTCTCAGTCAACACAGAGAAATAAGCACCTCTGAAGACCTAGTGATCTTTACGAGGAGTCCTGAGAAAGAAAAGTGAGATGAATTCTGAAGAATTTACCTCCCAATGACACTATTCTAAGACATTGTCTTTTCAGAGTTACTTCTATCTGTACTCCTCTCATTACGAATTTCAGAAGCACTATCTTCAATTAGATGTTCTTAAATATTATATCTATGCTAACTATATATGTTAATTATGCATATAAAAATGTTAAGATTTATTGGCAAAATCTATGATCTTACAGTGAGAGCACTTCTACTATGATTAACACTTTTTCCATTAGCAGTTCATAATTTTTCACTATGTCTTAACAAGCATTCTAAATTATTTAGCATTGCAGTAATTATAGTAAGTAGTATAATATAGAGTCATTGTTAGGTGTCTTGCAAACTTGGATTGAACTTCTATCATCTAATACAGGTCTTCAGCTCTGTTTGTTCCCCACTTACCAAGCAGCCTGGCTGTAAGCCTGTACCTACCTGTGGATATGATTTAAAATCTGGTTCCCTAAATACCAGCAAAAGCAGGCCAAGATTCAGGCTTTGCCATAAAGGTTTAGTAGCTTGGATTGGAAAATATTTGCTATTAAAGGAACTTACAGCTTATACTTAAGCACTTAAATGCAATTATTGCAATTCCGAGTACCGTGATGTGAAATCTCCTTCCATCTCACAGAATTCCCATCTCTGACTGTGTAAGCCTGCCAAACTACGCAACAACACGCCTAAAGGGAAAATCTTCAAGTAACGATTTATCTGCCTAAGCCAATCATGAACTGGAATATTGAAAAAAATGAGAGGAACTTAACCATCTACTCTTTATTAGAGATCAATGTCTAAATGTAGCCAGGTGGGTGATTCTTTCTGACTGAGATACCTTGGTAGGAATCCTCTCCAACTAACTGTCCAGAGATTAGTTTTCTGTTGGGAAGGAAACAACAATATATGTAACAGAATAGCCAATGTTTTAGCAGATAAAGCTCCACAGCTAAATAACATGAAAGCCAGTGTCAAAATTCTATTTGATCCAATTTGAAGCAGGGACTTAATCTCCAATATTAGTGCTAAAGTCATTGGAAGTCTGAATAGCAGAGCCCTCTTCTAGAGGTCTCTGTTCTTGTACTCCTTCAGTGTTTTTAAATAACTATATTTAAAAAAAATTATTTTAGTCTCAAGGACATACTCTACAGGCAGGGGCTCCAGCCTCTGGGGTATAGTTCTGATCCAAAGAATACTTTGTTGATTATAGAAAATGGAAGAATTTCAACAGAAAGGACTGATATACTCAACTTTTCCATTGATGTTCAAGTGCCCAAAATACAGGTTCAGGTTACTACCTTACATAAGCGGAGTAGGAATCTGATCCAAAATCTCCCATCTCAAAAGAGTTCACAATTGAGGTAGGCTTTTACTCAGCAGCTTTCTGTTCTACACACTATATCTCATGAATAGGAGGTCTGAATAAAAGTCCCAGCAGGACAGGAATCTGGAACTCATGGAGGTGCATGAGCTATCTGCTCATGCAATCCGCTGTTCACATTCCGCAATGCAACAGAAAATCACAGAATGGTCAGGACTGGAAGGGATCTCTGGACATTATCTAGTCCAATCCCCCGTGCTAAAAGCAGGTTCACCTACAGCAGGTTGCACAGGAGTGTGACCAGACAGGTTTTGTATATCTCCAGAGAAGGAGACCCCACAGCCTTTCAGTGCAGCCTTTTCCAGTGCTCTGAAAATGGCAACCAAACGTTTTCAAAAAAACCCATTTGTACAATTCATGAAAGCGTGTGCAAAGCAACTTGCTCTTCAAATAAATAACAGTATTCCTGCGATTAAAAAAATCTACGTAGCAGTTCTGATTTCTATTCCAGGTCACTCCCACACACTTACAAGGAGACTGCTGTATTTTTTGATAAGCAGAAGAGACTGGGATTTATATTTCTTCCAGCTGCACTTGAGCACAATCAGCATGGAGCCAAATTTCTTTTTATTGCAACTCTTGGCAATGTAAAAGATTGCCTACTGAATAAAATGTCCACTCCTGTTTCCAATTCCAAAGTACACCAACATGACTATGAGAGTAATTTACTTCAACATATAATTAGTAATGAAACTTATACGTAACATTTTATCTGATAACTCATCACTGTAATATATAGTTTCTTTTAATGTTTCTAAAGCCAGGAAAAAAACTGAATGAAATGAAAATATGGAAACATTTTCCTCCTTTAATTCAGGATAGTTCTTCCTTTGTTTCAGATTACTTTCAATTTTTTTTCATGCTTCCTCATTCTCATTCCAGCCATATGTATCACTTTACAGTTTCAAGCTTTGCTCATTTGAAATGGGATCTTAAGTAGTGACTTACAAAGGTATTTCCAAGACTATTGGTCATTTCTTTGCAGGTCACAAAATCTGTATGAATTATAGTTACTAGATCATGCATTTATTTTTAATAATTTCATTTGCTTTTATATTTCCTTTTATTGTTCTTGCTGGAATTATATTATTTTTTACAGGGTTTTGTGTTTGTTTAGTTTTTTTTTTTCAAGACACTGTTTTAGTTATGCGCAATTTCTGTTTGTTATTCTGAATCCATATTTTTGCAACTTGTGGTAAATTCAATTTTTCCTCAAGGAAGTTACAATTAGGAAATATTTACGCAGATATTCCAAAGATGGAGTCTTTCATTTAGTGCTCTCTCCAAATTTTCTTCAGAGTTTGAAATCAAATATTTCCCTGCATACACAGAGAAGAAAAAGAAATGAAAAAGTCTGTAGATATTTGATTGATTTGGGGTTTAAAGATGAACAGCATTTTTCACATATCCAACCTAAGACTCTAACTTCCTAGGGGAATAAAACATCAGAGAGCCACAGAAGCCACACTCTTCAGTGGCCACAACAATAACCAGAAAGCTTTCCTTTGGCGTTGAAAAAAGTCCTATTTTCAGATGTAAATACTTAATTCACGTCAGACTAGAGAAAATAAGTAACCCTAAAATACCCCAGACAAAATAAAACACTTTGAACTGTAATCCCAGATTATCTTGTCTAAAGATTTATGGTTTTAAAAAGAAGGAGGCAGTACTTTCCTGAAGTAAAATTCCGTAGTTCAGCACTCACAACACACGCTAGGCTGCATTAGGAAACAGGCCTTCTCATGTTGTCCCCCTTGTTTCCTTTGTTAAAGCTTCTTCCATTTTTCTTTTGTCCATTCTCACTTCACGTCCTTTTCAGCTGTGCAATTCATTTTTTCTATTCGACATGCAACCTCCTCTCCCCAAAGAGAGGACATCATTCTGCAAATTGTTAAATTTCATTATAAAGTTTGTGAAAGTTAAAACCATCACAAAGAGGAAATCTGTAGAAGTTTGCATTACTGACTTGGTGGCTTTCAGGTGATCAAAATGCCTCTAGTGCTGTGCTCTAGCATAGCGCACACCACCACTCATTAAGGCATGCTGACTAAAGGTGTGTCATTAAAAGTCTAATGCTGCTTTAAAAAAATGATGAGGAATAGACACATACATATTTCTCACAGGTACCGTAACACTCCTCAATTGTCCAAACCCCTTTCTGGATGAGTCGGAACTCACTCTTTTGAGGGGCTTGATTATGCACGTTTTACTGAGATAAGGAAGCTGCTTCTTGTACAGCACACTATCTTTGTCCATACTGGGAACTGTTTAATAGTTTGTTTGTTGGTTGATATGAGGGTCAGGGGTTTTTTTGTCTTAGTGTTCTGCATAAACTACCTCATGTGGAAAATCATGGTATCATGTAAAAATTACAAGTGATAATGAATGTTCTGTTTTCCTCTGCATAAACCCCCATAAACTGACCAACTTACTCCCAAACAAATAATCCAAACCAAGTTGTTTGTGTAGGACTGAATTCTGACACCATTACATGTTCCGAACATACCATTAATCCACAATTAGTCTCATCATCTTCAAGAGATACTTATTGAAAATGGATGTCCAAGTACAATCCAAGAAAGATGCAAGCGTGATATGAGTACATGCAAATGATATTCAAGCCCTGTAGCTGTAAATGTCATCCTGTGTTCAGCAAAATTTGAATATGAAAGATTTCATTTTCTGCTCTATTTGCTGTCTTGGTGCAGAAGATATAAATATACCGGGAAGAGATGATTAATTTGTTTTGAAAAGTGATACATCCAATGCTTTATTTGCTGACCATATAGAATCATATTCTGACACATTTAAAATCCTGATGATTAGTATTTTACTTTGAGAACAGTTTCATTGATTTTTGGTCTGGCTCTGAGTCCAGAGAGAAAAGTGCCTAGTATGTGTCCTGATTTGGTTTTGCTTTACATCTGTAATGCAGAAGGAAGGACAACTGATACGTCATTTAAAAAGAAGTGATGTCAACTCAGCATGTTTCTTTCTGCTCTTCTCCCACTTCCTGAAGAGTCACAAGAGCATATTTAGACTTTTGAAGATTGAGAACTCTTTCTTAAAATCTTTTTCTCAAAAGAAGACCATAGGTAGGTATCTGAACAATCTCTCTCCTCCTCTCTTCCTCCTTTCCTCTCTCCCTTCCTTCCTCTCCTTCTCTTTCTAAATACCAGAGTGACTGCTACTCCTTGAGATGCTGGACACCTGCCTGCAATGAAGGACACAACAAAAGGGAAAAGAAATTCACACTGATGCAGATACAACTTATTTCAACTGTAACCATGGTTTCATCAGTGAGTACTTCTATTGTTAGTACACCATTTTAAAGGCAAAGAGGAAAACAGCAGGTCTTCCTGATAACAAGATAGACTTGAATCCAACATGACAGAATGTCTTACATAAGGAAGACACAAGACTTAAGAGAGTATATTATAGTTCTCATTATTGCTGTGACATTCCTGAAGTGCTGAAAAAAAATCAAATGCTTGAAAACAGTATATGCCTTAACTGGCTTCCTGATACTTTGTAGAATACACTGCAATTACAAATATTGCATCACGCAGTGAAAAGCTAAAACAGGACAATATATGCAGATAGTTTCTAGTATAAGCATTAGTACTGTATATGCTCATCAAATATTTTCTTTCAGTCATTTGATCTAACAAGCAGTTTTGGATTAATTTAATGAATTTAAACTAGGTTCATTCCCAAACAGACATTTTGTAGCAATGCATATTAATACATTTGGAAGATACTTCTCTTCCTCTTGAAATGTTATCTGAAACATGGAAAACTGCATCTTTAATCCCCACATTTGATACCTACTTTAGATACAGTGCAAGGATTAATGCAGTATAGAATGAAAAGAAAACCAGTGAAGTAAGTTATCAGAGGAAAAATAAACACACATGAAGGCATCTCTATTTCCTGGAAAAACTGACTACAAGATAATTTAATTTAATACAGTAAGAAGGCTGAAAATTCAAGCACTCGGTAAGAAATTCCAAACACAAATACATAAAAGTTCATGGGGAGTATTAGCATAGCTATATTTTGCTATTCTGTATTTTTAAAATCCTCTTTATGAGTTATCTATAAATATAATGGGTCAAAAGAGTTGACTCTCTGAAATCAATAGTCAGGGTAGTAATTTAGTAAGAAAGTTTTATCCCTTTATATAATACCAGTGAAAGACATGACAGACACTGCCAAAGTCATGCAAGTGTTTAGAAATTACACCATAGGATTTTCTGTTTATCATCTGCGTAAGAGATCAGGGCTGTGGGACCGACAGCATACAAGAGCCTCAGAATGGCTGACAGATAGACAGATAGTGGTGTATCTCTTGATTTTAACACTTGCAGTTTGGAGGTGACATTTAACAACATACAGGTGATGTATCTTCAGGACAGTCTACCTGCTGTGGAGTTTCCTGTTTGCATGGAGAAGTTAGGACAAAGAATTATTTCTTAGGCTATTTTTACTCTCTTCCCTGCTTCTCCCAGGTTGAGACCTCAATTTTAATCTGCTCGGAACTGTTTCATTCAGGTTCAGAAGCAGTGAGCCCTGTTTGAAAGGAAAACAAAACAATAAGAAAGAAGACACTTACGTACTCAGCTTTTTTTCACAAGTATTAACGGTAGTTGTCCTCATTATGTCTCTTCCCTCTTCTTTACGCAGAAGTTCTAGTTAAGCTACATGTTTGACATGCCTATCACTTCAAATCCCAGAGTCATAAGATTGCATGAGAGTAAATTTATTTTTAAACAAAATATGAAAAACTTGGGTTCCCTTATATTGCAAAAGAAGTCTCTAAAATGCAACCAAATGTAACAAACACAGCATTATGTGCAGAAAAACTGAAACTCAAGTTCTGAAACCTCTCACAGTCAGATACTGCCAGAGAGGAGAATGTGGACCGAAGAGCCCCATGCCTTACGCCATGCCACACTTTTGACAGTGCTCGAGGCAAAAGGCTTCCTCATCCCGCCTCCCTCCCACATATACCGTGGTTGTGCCTCCCTTCAGCTCAGTATATTGCTAGTGCTATGATGTGCTGCACAGGGGTGTAGTGACAGTGTAGCAACAGTGACAGGAGAAGCTGAGATGCTACTTTGGAGGTGAAAGGCAGAGAAATGTCCCCAAGCAAATTCCTGGCTTGCCCCGAGAGAGGTCCTTCAAGAGCCATTGACTTGTGTGGCATGCCAAGGCCACAGAGGGTAGCCGTAAGGGGCACTGGCTGAAAGGATCAGTGCTGGGATCTCAGGCTGACATATACTCTTGGTGACACCTCACTCGCCACAGTGCCAACGCACACTTCTCCCAGACAAGGCTCAGTCACCTTAGATGCACCCTCACTTAAAAGCAACAACAAGAAAGCTGAGTGTACTTCAGTCTTTTATTCTTTAGTTTGTTCCCCATTTATGTGGCTCACTATTTAAAGCGTTCAGGCTTTGTGTACAGTCAGTATGAAGTTATTTATAAAAATAATATGTGGTAAATTGGCAGACAAGTACAGTTTAAAATATAGTCAATCTGTTGAGTGCTTTAGGAGAGCTGCCATAAAATTTCATTTCTTACGTTGTAATATGTTTAACATTTTATGCAACATCATAGTACTTGAAGGAAAAGGATAAAATCAAATTGTAAAGATTCTTTAATAATGTCTTGTAGTGAAGGGCACACTGAGCGACTATCAGGTCACAGGAGGGGCCGGGGTTGGGGCGGCAGGGACTCCCCCCAGGTTGGCAGGGCACTGCCTGGTGCCAGGGCCTCTCCAAGCCTCAGCCAGGAGTGGGGCAGCCGGGGAGCACCAGGGCAATCCCAGCCCTGGGTGTTGGGCACCTCCCTGGGGATGTGAGCCCACGGGTAGGCCTGGCTCGTTGGGGCCCATATCTGGGACAGGTTGGGCTGTAGTGAGCTGGAGACCAGCTCTCCCTTCACTTCACTGGGACAAGGGCCAATAGCACTGGGGGGCTGGCATGGTGCGCTGGGACTGTGGGCAGGGGAGGGGAGTCTGTGAAGAAGGGTTAAGGACAGTCAGGGCTGACTGTGTTCTTGGGGTCCTGGTTTATTGAGCTTTCAAGGGAAAAAAAAAATCTACAGACAGCACCTTCTTAATCTTTATAAACAGAAAATCTGTAATTACTGTGAAATTTACAGAAAGAAATCTTCAGACTATGTTTCCAGGGTGGAGTTGATAGTATTGTGATCCGATCAGTATACGAAATAATAATATTCCACTACTTGCACTGGGCTACAGAAGATGGCAAATATAATATATCTGGGGCCTGAGGGCTCTGACAGCAGCCATTAACAAATGCTGATAACATTCTACTTAGACTCATGACTTGTTAAAATCCTATAAAGACTTAAAAACAATAATAATTTTTTACAGTCAGAAATTAATATGGGAGTCAACATACTAAGTTGTTCAAAACACCTGAAGAAAAGAGACTACCAATTGTTTTTGTAATTAAAAAAAATCAAACAGACATAATTCATTTGAACATCTAAACACTGTGAAATCCAAAGTCCATTGAGGCTAAAACCTCTACGCATGTCAGAATTTCAGCCCAGTTCATGACACTAATATCTAGTAGCCTCTTTATGTTGTCATTGTTTCGTATTAAGAACTATCTCAAGAAAAGCAGCAAGTCTACAAAACATTCTTACTTTATTTAGTTAAACCAAATACATTTGACTTCTAAGGAAAGTAAAGGGCTTCTTTGTTAAGATGTATATTTTTTATATCTTACATAATAAATTCAGACAGAAGAGAGCTCCTGGGGAGCTTTCAATAGCTGGAAATTGTTTGCCAAAATACTCAACATATTTTTAAGTTCGAGATCTGCAGAAACTTTCCCTATGTTAAAGTAAATGATTTGCTATTGGTTAACACTAAGATTCCATTGTTTTTTGTGTTCCACATAGACAAGTTTTCCTATATCGGTAAAATATTTTCTATGTCAAACTCAATTTTCTTTATTTTTTTACCTGGCAAGAGTACACGTGAATGTTTCTCCCCATGTGCATTTGTAGCATTGAAGACCCATAGCAGCGAAGTTCTCAGCTTTGTAAAACCTAATCGGCCCCATCACACTCTTGAGATTCAAGTGTAAGGCAATGAGGTAACCTATTGCTTCTGATGAAATTCACACAAGAAAATGAGCTACGGACAGTTTGTTTACGCCAAACAGCAGAAGATGCTCTGAAGAAAAAAAGGCTTTAGTCTAGTATTCTAAAGGCGCCACGCAGCACCATGCGGTGAGGCTTGTCGATAAATATTTATTAAATCAGGGGATGGGAAAAGAGCATCCTGTACTTTACCAGTGCTTTGCCACTGAACTCTGATGCTAGTGGTAGTCATAGTCGCCACTCTTCTCTCTCTCTCTGGCAGAATGAGAATTATGACAGCCATCTTTTTAACAAAGCTTCAATTTCACTGGCAAATAACTGACTAATTGTATTAATCACTCTATGAATAATAACAGTTGTATTTTTCTTTCTCAGAATGCTAGGTAAGATATACTCATTGGTTAACCACATATCTCTCTTCTTGTCCTGTGTTTGAAATAATTCTTTTTTGTGCAGAGTTTATTTTTTTACTTTAAAGTGCATATTTTTCTCCTTTGCAAATTACAGATTGTTTTTTTCCTATCATTGGAAAGATTTTTGTCTTTTATAGTAGTTATCTACGTGTATTACATTTGATTTGCTTTTAACCTCAACAAATGAAGATAGACAGAAATGGACTACCTGGAAGCAAAGGGCAGAGTTGCTTTTTTAAAAAAAAGATTAATAATCAATAAGAGCAGTTAATGGTCACCTTCAGCTTTCTAGTAATAAATTAGACAATTATCCTTAGCTAAATGAAGTGAATGCTAAAAAAATTGGAACAAAAAATTCTCCAAGATATGAAGGAGACATGGAGATGTTAAATGTGAACAAAGGATAATTTCTTAAGTGTGTAAAAATTTTATTCTAAAATGATCTATTGATAACATTTTATAGTAAGATTTGCTCATTTTCATGTGATTCACATTGAGAAACTACTTAATATTTGGGGATTTGATAAATCGATCTAGTAATTTTCTGGAGAATTCTTACTGCATTGAGACTTTATATGAATGATTTTTTAAAAAAATTCTCTGGGGGATCTGCTGGTAGGTGAGTACACGACTATGTGTGTGTGCATGAAATGTGACAAGTCTCCTTCAGCTGGGATCTTGACTTCTGCAGACAATGACTTCTTGTTCATTTCTGCTCTTGTGCTTGCCTTTCCTTTCCGTTGCCTGTTAACTAATGGCAGGAGAAGTGTGAAGCTTGTCATGCATAGTGATGTTCAGAAATCTTTGCCATGACTGAAAATAGTTTGAAAGTAACAAAATAAATTGCTAGCAGCAATGCACATAATTAGCAGAAAATATGACTCACTTAAAGGGGAAAACTTAGAAAATACATATATTTCTCCCTTCTACAGAATTTCTAGTCCATTGCTATTTTCCACTCTGAATTTGTATTCAGCTAATTGAAAAAAAGTAGAATTAACATTTTTATGCTTTTCATTAAAAATTGGGCATCAAATAGCGCTAAAATTTAAGAGCAAAAGTAACATATTTGACAATAATGTATTATGCCAGGTATGCTCTAGAGTAGCTTACCTTTTGTCTAACATAGCCCACAACAATCCAACATATAGACAGCAAAGTAAAGAGCAGGCTCAATACAAATGAGTTTTATGTAAACTTTAATTTGTACTGTTTCATGTTTAATGGCACCACAAGCACTCATAGTTCTTTATTCATGAATTGCTGATTATTCATGTTACAGTATAAGTGTATGGGCAAGTACAGAAAAGAGCAAATCTAAGAGCTCTGTGTTGGTGTGCAGCCAGATATGGGAGAGGCTGAAAACTACCAACCCTGTTGCAATGTAGTTAATACTGCTTGGGCCACATTAAGAAAGACACTTTTCTGGTTGCAAGAACAGAAGCATGCAAGGCACTTTAAGCTCTTTTTCTTGTTTTTGTTTGTTTTTGGATTCTTGGGTTTCTTTGTCATTTTTTTAATTACTATTTGAGATTCTCTGTCAGTTGTATTTTGTGGGCATCAAACTCAACAGCTGCCCAGTAAAATGGTTTGTGAGTAAATTACTTACCAAACCAAGGAACTAGTTTCAACTGTTTGTAGTCCTGACCTTCTACTCTTTTACTCTTATTTATGACTGTGAATCTAAGTTTGTGCCATATAAGATATTCATATACTAGCTTCTAGTTCTCAATTTTACATTAATTAAGAAAGTACTTTGTACAAATGGATTTCTCACAGTCAGTGGCCATATTCTGCAAATGAAACTGGAAACCTCTCCAAAGTACCTGGTTGTTTACAGGGCTGCCAGTCTCCGCAGTGAATAAAGAAATCAATTTCTTTTTCTCGTTCCCCCATTTTTTATTTTTTTTAAGGGTCTCATTTCATAATTTATAATGCCCTATGTACTAAACTAAATGAATTTACATTATCCAGAAAGCAAGAAATCTACTTTCTTTAGCTTTAATGTAATACCTTTAACCAACAATTTGCACAGAAAAAAAAAGAAAAAACTCAACCTAAACCTTCAAACAATGAGAAAGAGTCAGTACATGTATGTGATAAAGTTAAAAAAATACCTTGCTGGAAAAAGATTTAAATTTTTTTTGCTAATTTTTGTGCTGTGAATATATGAATTATTTATTTTTAAAAATATTGAAAAATTTATTTAGCACATCTATGATGATGATTTCCCAGCCACAACACAGCTCCATAAACAAGTTATCATTCTTTGAAACTTCTAACATGTAGCAGGAATGAACAGTGGCAGATATTGGAAAGCAGTGCAGAAATTTCCTAGGCTCTTGTCTTTGTGTATTGACAAAGAAAGGCTTTATCATTTTGACAATCAATTATTTTGCAGCTCTCTTTCTTAGCACCAGAAATTACCATTCTCTTAAATACACCAAAGTGAAAGTGGACATGCTTTGGCTACATGTGAAAGCGACTGGTTGAAAGGTGAGAAAAAAAATTAAAGATAAACAGATAATTTTTTCATGAAAATTTGTTTAATATTCCAGGTAAGGCACTTAACCTGTATAGTTCCTTATATCCCTTTCTTTAGCATAATATTGTTATACTTTCAGACATGCACAACGCGTTTTCACTACCAACAATTTTAACTTCTGCATTTTTTTCTTTGTTTTGTCACAGGCAGAAGGTGTAGAGCGAAGTGTCTTATTTCAGCATGTTTTCTTGTGTGTCTTTGTTTCGGCATGTTTATACACTGCTACACTCAGCCCAGCAGCTAAGAAAATCCTATGAGGGTCCTTAATTTTATTATTTTTGCTGAGCAGGTGAGATTTTTCTCCACAATGAAACATTCTGTTACAATAAAAGAACATAACTGCCAAACCCCAAACTTTAATTAATCTAACCTACAGACATCCAGAACCCCCATGGAATATTTGAAAGTATAGAATCAGAACTTATTTTAAAATTCCATATACCTGTGCCTAAAGTCTAGAATGAGGAGTGGGAGGTATATTTTGCTGTTCTCTGAGGAACTTGCCTAGCTGAGGAGCCATATTGCACCACAGTGCAGTACTTGCAGTTTCCTGATCATAGAAGTATTTTTATCCAGATGAACAGCACTTCTGTAGCAAAGCTGAGATATTATGAATGTAGTTGAAGCTATCTCATTGATGTTACACTCAGATGGAGCTTACTAGCAATCTCGTGATGGAAAGTTTAATTTGAATACTGCTTTGCATGGGTTTAGTGCAAACAAGTTTGATTTGTTTGTGTGTGAAGGAGCCAGGCATGACTGGAAACCCCTGTGAGATGCTTCGGTGTCTTGATATTTATAGATGGAGAGGTCATTGGTGTTTACCTTCTTATTTTTTCCAGGTTTGTGATGGAGAAAGAATCATGGGGTGGAAAAGCAGACTAATGGTGTCATCTAGTTGTGACGCTGACTATGATAGCTGTTTTATTGCCAATAGTGGTATAGATTGGTCTGTTTCTTAATATTAAGATCGTTCATCGCCATCATTACAGCTCACATTCTTCTTTGATTCCTCCTGTCAACATGTACTTTTTGGCTCTCATGCTTGCCTTAGGAATTAGTTCCACCTTCTTTAAATTACACTATGTGAAGTGGAATATGAATTGAATGACCCTTAACAAATACATGATGATCACAAACTTCAAAATGTTTAAGGTTTTTTATTTTAAATCATGATATATTGTTTCAGGATCACAGTTGCTATTTTGAGAGTCTACATATTTTTTATATTTCCATGTATGAAAAAGAAGCTCCTTAGCTAAGCAATGACATCAATTTCTCTCTCATCTCCCTGGATTTCAGTGACTTTTAAAAACACCACTGGTATCCATTTAGATCTGTTTCATGCCACTGGCAAAGACCAATTTAAAACAATTTGTAAAAAAACTGAAACTGAACAAAAGGAAAAATTGTGCCAAAAATAAAGAATCTTTTCGTTGTCTTCATAGTTTGTTGCTTGCATCTGGATTTTAAAGATAATATAAAAAATATTAAATTGTAGTCTGAGACAGTACAGCTGAATGTCCTTTTTTATTTATGTGGTAACCATGGTAGAGTGAAATTTTCTATTACACCTTAAGCATCTTACTATCAAATGGAATTAAAATGTTTACTTACATCTTATGCCACTTAAGTTGCAAGCAACACCAGCTGAGTAATATAGAGGAAACACAGAGGAAAAAGAGCAGAATGACTACTTCGAGACAATGTTCTAAATCTCACATCACAAAAAAGAGTTCACCTTCAGTCTTCAGTTCTCATATACAACAGTGTGTGTAACTGGGATTTTGCAGGAGCTGTTTAGAACCTTTCAAATCACATCTCCAGGAAAAGCATCCTGAAAGAGTGTAGTAAGACCAGAAGACTCTGGTTCAATCAACCATTCTGTAGCTGGGAACTAGAGCCTGCTCTGCAGATGAGACTGAGGCAGATAAAACACATTCTTTCCCAGCTGAGGATTTTCAGCTGTACTGAAAGGTGGGAACTATGCTATCAAACTCTCAAGCATATCTTTTATTGGTCTTTAGTTGGCTTTGAACAATTCAAATCTCAGATAAATGTCTGCAATGAGAGATTTTTTAGGTTACCATGATGATTTTTGAGGCCACATGTGGAATGGGTTTTTTGTGTGAGAAAACCAAATTTATGACAGTCTTCTATTAAATCGCAGTAATCAAGTTATGGAAGGTAAAACCCACACCTGAAATAGGTAAGAAATTTAAAGGGAGGAACTACAGAGAAACCCTTAAAGCTACGATAATATGCAGAGAACCTCTGGGAAATGAGGATGAGTGTAATTGTAAAGTACAATTGGAATTATAGCTCCAGTTACATTGGAATATAATTTATCAACACAGTATTACATTTCTCTTTTCCACTCTCAGCCAAGATCCCTATGAACTTTACTTCTGCACTCCTCTGTCAGTCTCTAATGGCTTACTTATCAATTGAAGACTACCTCTAAATATTGGTCCTTTTCTTTCTTCCTATGTAACATTTCTAAGATAGATTCTCCTTTCTCCATCTCCATAAAAAATCTTATGCAGGTCTTCTTCACACTGTAGCACATTTTAACAAATAAAGTGCTGCATCATCGATATTATTCAAAATGGGACTATGGAAATCACTTTCCCTTCACTTTCCCTTCTTATTGCTTTGATTACATCACATATCTTTGCAATCATTATCAGCTCCTCAGTTTGCACTGTATGTCTTGAAAGCAAAGGCAAATATTTTCCAAATTGGTTCCTCACCTCCCTGTATGATCAGTTACTCCTTGAGAGCACAGTGGTGTCTGTTCCCTCTTTTACCCTGTTATGGCAAAGGATTTCGTAAGTCCTCACTTTCTCTTTGTTGGAGACAGTACTGAGAAGGACCCATGGCAAGACTTAGATGGGGAGGAAGCCAGATTTCAGACATGTCTTTGAAGTATTATTTTTGTTTAATAACCTGGCAAATGGTAAGGAGGACTTCTTATGGTAATAAAGAATACAGTCTCACTGTACTCTTCCTATCCGTCTTCACCTACTTGATTTATCTCCTCTAAGTTCCACGTGCTCAAATACCAGATGAAGCAGCCAGCTGACAGAGAGACTGGGCATTTCATACTTTTGGGGTGATTAATACATTTGGTTAACATACTTGGAGCTTGGGTGAGCAAAACTATGTTTTGGAGATCTGATGGACCAATTCCATTCAATTCCACTCACAATTAAATAGTACATTCAATACCTTTCACTACTAATGTTTCCATAAAATATATCATTATACTCTTACGCTCCTGATCAAAATTACTTGTTCAGGAAGTCTTACCAAAAGATGCTTTCTACTGTCGGAAGCATTCCCTTATTATAAGAAAGCCCAAAGAATTTTCTCCATTTTAATATTTGTGGGTTTTCCATAATTCTTCATTTTTAATTCTTTACAGTTTTTCCTTCTTATTCCATCTCATTGACCTCAAAAGCCTACATGCTTGAACAGATGGAGACTCCTGTTTAAATTGGTACCACAAAGCACAGGTACTAATTGGCAGCTTCTGCACTATACTGTAACCTCAGCACTGTGAAACGTGATACTTCCGACACTTACTCATATGTGAATCTGGCAAAAGAGGATCTAGGGGCAGCAGGTCAACTAGGACAATACTATGAGTAGCAGTAATAGTCTTCCAGTGCTAGGATTTTGCTTTAATGATTGAAAGGCAGCGTAGAGGATGCGCATGAGGGGCTGAGGGGCCAGCAGACTTTCAAAAATATTCCACAAATGCTTATAAATCAAATTACTTTGAAGGAGGCCTGTCTGCTATAGAGCTTTGCAAATAATTGACTCCTCATGGAACAAAGGCTGGAATCTTTTCCTAAGGTAAGCGCTGAAAACAATCACCTTACATAAACACCTCAGATCTCCCACATGCGTGGCAAATGCTTTAATCAGTAAGCTGTTGCTTGTAAGAGGGGAAGAAAGAAGGATGTTATCAATGACACTCATCTTTATCAATATTTAGAAAAGAGTGATACTTCCAGACATACAGATGCTGTCATGAAAAAAACCAGAGCTGAGTTCTAGAGTTTGAAGCTGCAAATCCTGATCTGACCTACATACCTTATTGCACAGTAATGTGCTTTAACCCCAAATAAAGGAAAATCAAAAACAAATAAAGGAAAAAAGCCCCAGATATGCCTTTCTTTGAAGTTCACACTAGCCAGCCTATGTGACTGTAGGCTGAACATGCTTGCTCTCACAACTGCTTTCTGAGCTCACCTAGTTCAAAGTCCCAATTTGTTGTGATACCCATGTGTGCAAGTTTATGATGGATGATGGATCTTGCCTTCAGTTATAGTGTGATTGTGAGGCAGCTGTACTAATGATTTACTTGATGAAGATAAATTAAGTCAGGATAAGCATCTTGAATGGCTAAGAAAAGCAACACAAAGGACACTTGAAACTGTGCCAAAGTTGAGTGGAAAAATTTATTTTATTTTGGCTCTTTTAATCTGTGCATTGCACTGAAAAGCTAAGCCAACAAACTCTAGCAGGGCCAGTATTTTTTTTTCCACTTGTTTTTGAAATGTCCATGTTGGCAACTTTTCTCAGCAGTCTGCTGTTCTCCATACATGTACATCCTCTGTGCATTTACATTTCCTGCAACACAGTCAAATCTGCTGTGAAGCCACCATATCGCCAAGCACTGCTGGGCCCGAACCCACTGCTGGCTATAGCTCTGCTGTCTCTCAGCAGCTTTCCAAAGTGGATGAAGTGATATAGACTTCAGAAGCAACGCAATCCAGCATGGACAAAACACTTTGTTTCTTCCACACACCAAAAGAAAACACTGAACTGTTTCTTCAAGAGTGAAGTTTGCATAGTTGATACCAGCACATTGTCCTCCAACGGAAGGAATCTAATTACCACTGAACACTAAAACCCTTGTTTTAAAGCTTTCTGATACTCATTTCTACATCACCTCCAGCTCCTCCAAGAACCCTCGCCAGCGTCCCGTCTCCACAACCCTTTCCTACCCTCCCACCGCACGCGTGGGAGAGGAGAGGCGCAGGACAGGAGAGTGAAAGGGGCCTCTCCGGGGGCAGAAGACCCCGTCGGAAGTCGCGTTTAGCGGCTGAGGTGCCGCGGTGCCCCCACTCCCTCCGGCCCCTGTGCGGTGCCGGCTCCCTCACGGGGACTGGAAGGATGGGTAGCGGGTGGGGAAGCTCCGGGCGTCGCCCCAGAGGCGACAAACAGCCGGAGAGAAGCGGCTGCAGTGAGAAAGCGATCGAACCTCCTCCGTTAGGATCGAACCCTAGTGTCTCCCTTTTTTCCTTCCCCCCTTAAGGAGTGGGCGTGATGGGAATTCGCGCCGCGCGAGCCGCGAAGCAGCAGCAGCTGCATCTGGGGAGCCGCGTGCGTGAGGCACGGAGAGCAGACGTGATTACTTCAGAATTTATTTAAGGACTGGTGGAAACCACTGCAGCGGCTTCCAGGGGAAGTCCCCGCCGACGAGGAGCGCGCCGAACCCCGCAGCCGCTCCCTCCGCCCCCGGAGCCGGGGAGAGGGCGGATGCCCGCGCCTCAGCCATTCCACACGCGTGGCATTAATTACACGCCTGGACTTTTCAGATTATATCAGATTTTTACCACTGCTTTGTCATGGTCGGATTACAGCAGATGATACGTTTTATTAGACTATATATCCGATTAGATGAGATGCGCTAGCGTATGCCTGAACTCGCTGAATTACAGAATACAGCCGTTCAGAGCTCTCACACCGGCTCTCGGGCATCACTGAGGGGTTAGGGCAGGACTAGGCAAGGACGGCAACTGGTTGCGGTGCCCCAGGTGAAGCTGGTTCTGGCCGCTCCCGCTGCCGGGGCTCTCCCAGCTCCCTCTCCTGTTGTGCCGCTGAGATCAGGCTCTGTGCGGTGCCAGCCAGGCAACGATGGGCTGTGGGCAGAGAGGGGTTTTCTGCAAAAGAGAAAGCCGCGTTTGCTTTTGATCACGCAGGCAGTCGTGCGTGTGGACTACAGTCACGCACAGAGGCATAATTAGCCTGGGAGGTACCGAGGAACCACAGAAGACAGATATCGCTCAGTTAAGTTTAGCAAAAGATGAGAAATAAAAGGAAGATGCTTTCGCCCTAGCCCCTCCCTCCTGTAATCGCTTGCCTCCAGCTGCAAAGACGCTGTTGCTCGAAAGGTGCTGCTGGAGCTTTAAGAGCCGCTCCCCCCTCCTGCTCCCGACAATGGTCTGAGCCGAGCTCTGCTTCCCAAAGCAAAATTTGTAATATGCCATTTTTCCCATGGATGCTTCTCCTCTTGGCTGCTGACGAAGTGACCGAAGAAAATGTTGAGGTGCCAAGCAGCCAGTCTTGCCGGAGGACGGGTGTGGGGGCTTGGGGTTCCTCGGAGCAACGCCTGTGTCACCATTGCTAGGAAGACGGTCCAGGAGTGCTCGGCTGTGTGAGTCCCCGCTCGAAGCCAGTGGAGACTGCGGTTGTTATTGATCAAGTGAAATAGCAGACGCCGAATAAAAGCCAATAGGTACTGAACCTTCTATTTCTGAGTTAGACATTCCCTCCTTAGCCTCGGTATCTTCGGGGAGGTGAGGTACAAATGGAGTATCTTGCTGCCTGCCTCTGTTATGTAGTACTTGTGTGGTATTATTTAAATGCATTTCGGAAATGGGATTTGGGGAAATTCAGACTAAAGGGAGATATGAGGCCGGAGGGATAGCATAAAGAGCAAATAGTTGGAATGAGTCCTTTTATTAAGGTACTGTGTTGATCACTGCTCCTATGTGGAAGGGAGTGTGGGATGCTTCTGTTAAAGGTGATATCATAGTTTAGTAGAGACTGGCAGGTAAGGAGTTAACTAGGAGGAGGAATATGCATGTAATGCAACTCAGACAATAGGAAGGATTTTCCTTATGGAATTACACCCTGCTGCCTAAAAGTGATATTGTTGAGAATATCTGAAAAGACATAATTGCAGTAAGAACTGTTTTGATCAACCACTATATCTATTTGAAAAAGACATAGCTTGTAAATGCAAAATATCCAGAACGATCCAATGAAATGAGTTTTCAAGCTGATGTCACTGTGGACAGGCTAGAATGTATGGTAGGTAGTTGGATTTGTACTTTTTTTTTCCTGTAGCAAAATTACAAGTAACTTGAAATGACTCCTCAATCTTGGTGTGAAAATTAAACATATGAGGATACAGAAAACAAGCTTTTAAAATCCACTATATACAGAAAGGTGAGGGAATAAAATTACCTAAGGTGGTAGCCTTCAAGGTGAGCAAAATGAATGCTTGTCTAAGAGCCTTTGTCAGGAAAAAGCCAAGTAGTGTTCTGTTTTCTCATTCCCGGAGTGAAGTGAAGGAAGTCCAGCTGGTAAATTATTCCCAGGCTGTATGAGGTTGCAGAGGTGTTTGTTACAAAATTCACTGTAAATAAATAAATAATTTCAAGACCCTTGGACAATCGAGGTAACAGAAGATGTCAGATAGGGTGGGGTCCAGTGAGAAGAAGGATGACAACTTTTTCATTTTCCACCTCTGTAGCATATGTACCACAGAAATTTAAAGCAGTTTGAGACAAATTCAGTATTGAGCATATACTTTCACACCTGGTCCTCACATGATTATCAGCATCTGTGGATAGAGGATAATAGAAAAGAACTGTTGTCAATTTAGTTGTTAATTGAGTAGCACCTGGGAAGGAGCTTTATATAACTCTTAACCAAGGGTGGGCATATCCTGTGCTGTTTGTTGCAATTTTTGTCCATTCACTCATCTGGATGAGCTGCAGAATTCCTAAGTGGGCTAATACTGAATTTGCTCTCGATGAAGACATAATGCAGCTAATGCTGTACGTTAGCTGTGACATTTTTTTCATACAACTTGAAACATCCTTAATGCAGTAACAATGAACCATGTTCTTTTCCCCCTTTCATAGAACAGATCACTTCAAACAGTCATTACTTTTTACCAGTAAAATGTTGTGTGTTTAGAGGGGAAACCTGTTCATGCTTCCTCTTAATGTTGTAGGCAATGGTCACATAACACCCAGCATGCTCCCTGGTCATGCATACCATACTTGTGTGATTTATGCTCCTGTTTGGAGGTAGTATAATGACAGGAGGTTGATAGCTTGCCTATATTAGTGACTTTTCCACTGGTTTATGCTGATCCAAACCAACTGAAGTCCGTAATAGAATTTCCCTGAATTTAAGCAGTTGTTGGATTAGAGCCTGTGCAGATAATTGGAGGAAGCACTGAACTAAGGAACCAAGCAGCCTGGAATACATTTTGCCATAGGTGATGTAGTAGATACACAATGGACAAGGAAGAAAATGTAGTTTAAAAACTTTAATGTGCTGTTTTATAGACTGTCATCGTGTATGGCTCTGATACCAGAGCACTTGAGGTCTAGAACTACTATGAAAATAAGCACTTAGGTATTGTTTCAAAATAGAAGAATGCTAAAATTATTACATTGCCTAAAACTCTTTTTCTAGAGGGCATGTATGCGTTATGTGGATTTTAAGGGAAGTAGTGATTTGTCAATATTCTGCTCCCCCTTCAGAACCTCACAGATGGTTTGGGATAGTCCTAAGGTACTACACAAGTTCAGTGTTGGTTGCAGTCGTTGACAGTTTGGGGTACTTTGTGTGCTCCCTGAGCAAGAGAATTGTAATGTCTACTCTGTGGCTCTGGATGAATATAAGAAAGTGTTTGTGTATCAACAGTAAAATGCTGATGGCTTAAAGTACTCGCATATTGCATTGAGGGATTGCTTTATTTATGTTCAGAATACTGGGTAAAGTGGTAAACTTCTTACTGCAGAGATACTAAGTTCAGTATCAATGGAGCTTTTATTTTTCTTTTTAAAGAAAGAGAAAAACATTTAAGAAGTCATATTTTTGTTGACTTAGATCAGTCAAGCATAGCTTTAATTAAGTTGTATTACTGCAGGGCAAGTCAGTCTCTTTCAGGCAAGGGAACACAGATTTGTTTTTTTTTCTTCCTTTGAGTAAAAAGGTATGTAATGCATGTTTAGGTATTAATGAAGCGTATGTCACCTTGCTAAGTCCTTTCTCTCCACTCCTTCCTCTTTGCAGTCTTGGCTGTATGGAAAGTATTGAACAGAGTGATGTACATGAGGGCTTATTCTGTTTTCAGACCTCTGTGGTCTCAAAGAGATGGGACAGAGGTGTTTAATATATCACTTGCAGTTCCTAACACCCAGTGAAAAAAAAATGCTAGCTCCCTCAATGTTCTTTCTTAAATGCCAGTGTTCCCTCACATGTGTATAACTCAGTGTGCCTTCGGTCATATCCTGAGAGAGCAAGAGAGCTGCCACTTAGTAGTGGGTTGCTGCTGCTGTAATTATTTGGCCTGTTCCTCATCCTGAGGACCAGGATGCTTAATGGTCTTGAGTGTGTGTTCCCTCTCCTTTTCCATTCCTCCCCCAGTTCCTTTTCTGACTCAGTTTTCTAAGGGAACAGCCAGCAGAACAGCCTCTAGTGGCGCAAAGAGCTGCATGGACTTGTTAGATGCATGGTTGGGCACTAGTGATATAATTAAGTAGGATTTGAGGTATCAAATTAGGAAAGCGAGTTGGATTCCTGAAGTACTGCTCCTTCATCTTTTCCTTCTTTCACGTGAACAGAGTCTTGGTGAAGAAGTCCTTGGCAAATGACTTGACTTGGAATTTACTCAAACTCTGCAAAGCTGACTCCTAACAGCCACCTACAGATTTCTGAGTTTACTCTGTTCAACACCATGTGTATTTCTTTTGAGAAGAAAACAAGTCTGTGCTTCTTGTTTCTTGAGTTTGAGGGTTTGATTGTTTATTTGATTGATTGTTTTTTGATAGGATGATGCTAGGAAAGCTTCCCCACCCCGATGAGAATATGTCTTCGTGTTTTGATTTCTCATTAATGACATAGTCAGAAAACTTCCTAAATGTACCAAGCACCTCATGTCTATACATAAGTTTTAAAGTTACACCTGATAAGAGGTTAGGACCTTGAAGAGGAACAACTTCGGTGTTGGAATTTTGGAGAAAAACATTTGTTTATATTAACTGTTTCTTCCATTTCGGTTCTAGAAGGAGCTTATACCACTTACAACTACTGTCATACTATGTGTATGTGTTCACCAGCCAAGCCAGGCTTCAGCAGCTTTTCAGTCTTTATTCTAAAAATATTTTTTCATTATTTCCCTTGCTGTGATTCCTTGGGTAGGTGAAAAAATATAAAGCATCAAAATCTTTCTTCAAGCCTTTCTTTTGTTTAAATAATTTGTATGATAAGTAAAACTTTTCAAACTTTTAAATTTAAAATGTTCTGAAACATGGCACTTTATAGTCCAGTATAATATTTTAGTTTATCTTTTTGTGTATATTTTCTGATAAGGAGTAATTGTCTACATTTCAAAAAATAAGCACAGATAGCCCAGATTTTGTTTAAACTTGGATGTCTAAAAAGCACATGTTCGTTTCCCATTCTCATGTGGTAATGTTTTCAGATTTCTCTGGTTTGTACGTTTTTGGGGCTGTTTTTTGGTTGTTTGTTTTTTTTTCTAATGGCACTCAGAGGTTAGGACTTTCAGTGTAAATACTAATATCTGAAAATGTGGACATATTTAATTAGTAGTCAAGTATAACAGGTTAATTTTTATTTTTTTAATGACAATTTTCTTCACTTTTTTCCTAGACATCTGTCTTCCAAGTTATATAGAGCCCCAAATTCTCCACAAGGCAGGCCATCCTAATAAAATCAACATTTTAAATTGTTTTTAATGAATGCAATGAGATGGTACATAATGTGGGATTTTGGCTTTGGTTTTTTTTTGTTTCAAATTTCTCTCTAGCCTTCTTTAAATGCATATTAAATTTCAGAATCTCTGTGGTAAATGAGTGAATTCTTTGAACTTAAAACTCTCTCCCAACATGTGGAATTATTCATTGTGGAAGGGACCTTTGGAGGTCATCTGTGCCAACACCTTGCCCAGTGCTGGCCAGCTGTAAAATAAAATCAGGTTGCTTGGGGGAGATTTAGAAAACAAAAAGAAGATTCAACAGTCAGTGTAAATTTCTGAAGTTTAAGCCAGGTATCTATATACTCCAATTTTGCTTATAGAGGGTTACATTACCTGAAAATTATGTTACTTGGCAATTTAGAATTGTGGAAATGCAACTCATGCTTTCTATTGTAAACTTCAGAGAAGGGATTCTGATGCTTCATGCAAATTGTTTTTCTTTGCTTACCCTTCCCTTACTGTTACTGTCAACTCTGAGTTCTTTTTCCCTAATAGGGCTCATCAGAGATGGGTAACTGTGATTGTTACAGTAGTTGGTAGGGAATGTAATGATTAGTCAAAGGAATAGTACCCTGGGGTAGCAAAAATCTTAACATAGGAGCTGGCATGTACAGAACTTGGAGAGCTTAAAATATATTCACAGACTCAATGAACATATTTTTGTATCTGAATTTCAGCGTGCGCATAGAATTGAATGAGGAACTGACATTGTATAAAACCAATTCAGGAGAGTACAGGGCTGGGAAACTTCATTCTCATTTTTGATTTTTGGGGGCTGTCTCTGTTTATATAGTTATATACAGTCAATTATATGACAAGGGAGAAGGATCTCAAACCAATAGCTGATAAACGCAATTAAAAAACATGGAATGTCCAGATGTCAGTTTATGACTGTATTTGGTCTATCCAAAAATTATGGTTTGGAAAATCAAGTCCTATAAGCCTAATTGGTCTCTGAAGCAGTAAGAGTAGAAAACAAAAAGGAAGTTTAAAGATGGTCAGTTATTAATCCTGATGAGTTCTGTTCTGAGTAGGATTGCTATTTACATGAGTTAAGAACTGTGTACTTGAGACAAACACCTGCTGCATATGTATGGATTTGTTCTTCCTGAAATATATATATATCTCCTGTAAGTCCAAGATGCCTCTGACGTAACTATATGAAAATTGGTTCATGCATATATAGTAAAATGTATGTGAGATGTATCAAAAGTTCTGTGAAGTCACAGATCAGCCACAAAAATGTACCTGCCATGGTAGGTCGAAAATGTAACAGAAGTAGTCCTGCCGATAGTCTTATTCTGAGCCTTTAAGAATTGCAGCACTGAATGTGACTGTGTCTGTCCTATAAATGTAGCTGAGTAAGGCATATATTTTTCACAGAAAAAGTGACTAATTCTGGTTATTTTACTAGAGAGATCACTTTCAGCGTTTAGTAGTTGAAATCCTTCCTATAGAATATATACTTGAGCATAACACAGATTTATGATCTGCGATTAGTGGGGCAAGAGTAGGTAGAGTGATTCCTTCTGGTTTCAGTGTATGAAATATTTAAGTTAATTATATTACAAAGCCGGAGTCAAAATTGTTGGAGTTTTGGCATTTTTTTAATCACCAAAATAAGGTTTAAAATTCAAAGTTACATAGAACAAAAATAAGAAGTTGACTCTTCCCCAGTGGAAATCTAAAAATATAATTAAAATTACTTAGAGTATGACCACATGAGCAATCAGACCTAACTGTTCATAGCAATGCCATTTTATTTTACATTTTAGTGTGAATCCCTCAGTTGTTTCCATCTGCGTTGTGTTGGCCTGGTTCTTCATATGCGTTTGGTGTGTGCAAACTAAATTCCTTTCAGCTATAATTAAACTGTAAGCTTACTCTTCAATCTAATGTCTTGACCCCATGTGTGAACCACATCATCATGTGGTTAACCACTGGTTGTCTAATACAGGCTTGCTATCAGAAGACTCCGGAAACTTCAAGTACTCTTTTAACTCCCTGATGTGATTCACTTGCCATGTGATGATCCAAGTGCCCTCCTAGTTGTCTTCAGCTGTCAATCTTCTACTACTAAATTGTGATCGCACTGCTAACAGCTACTCTTCCTCTACTTTTGTTGAAGTCCTTTCTCTGTTTTACCTCCCCTAGCTTTTGTTGCAACCCCTCTTTATGGATTCTTTTTTCCTTTATTTCTTCCTTTTAAAATTCTTTAGATATTCTCAGTATTTTGATTCCTTCCTGCTATCAAGCAGAAAATTCATAAAGGGTGCAGTAAGGTCCCAGGGAAGTGGCTCTGTTCTTGAACGTATGCTGGAAGAAGACCAGCATTTCTTGGGAACAATGGTGGCAGCATCAGGACATTGAAAGCATCCCATCTGCTGGCAGGTATAAAAGTGATATGCGCCAGATAAAGTTTGAAAAAAGAAAAACAAAAGAAAAATAATGTTTTGTTAAAGGCATTAAGATGCAAGTTAGAGTAAATTGGAACAGCTTGGCCTATTTGTCTTTTGTGAAGAGCTACAAGAAGTCTTTATTTGAGAACCACACAATAAACCTGTAGTTGTTCCTTTTTTCTGGGTTGATGACCCAGGAAGACCCTGACAAGCTGGTTTCCCTTCAGAGTTGTGCTGGGATCATCATTGTTGCTCCCACAAAAGGTCTCTGTGAGGAGATAGCCCAGGATCCCACTTTCCACAACTCCTCACTATTGCAAGTATCAGTGCATCTCTTTCTGGCATGTCCTATCACTCTTTCTCATCTAGTCCAGGTTAGCACGCTGCTTTTCTATACTTGTCCCTAAGCTGAGGGTGGGCAAAGGGAGATGATGCTTGTGGTTACAACAGAATAATGGCATTGATCTCCAAACTGCTGGAAAGCAATATACATCAGCAGTCTGACTGAAAGAACTGCTGTACCTTTTAGAGATTCTCCTGAGGCTGTGAGCTGTGGGAGAAAACTTCCAAATAGCAACTGCCTACATTAGGAATTGCCCACCCATTCCCTGCCTTCTCTGCAGTCTTACTCATAGCCCAAATTTGTTACTTATGCTATGTCAGGATAATGCAGCCCAGGTTTTCAAAATAAGCACATTACATGGTGCACTCCCCTTCCTGAATACAGGAACATAGAGAGAGAAGACGTGGTAATAGTGCCATGAGCATTCAGCCTCTGGATTCCATTCCTGCCCCACAACTGCTTACATAAATGGAGGAGACTTTCTATGTAGTTTGATTACAAGATGCTAAGGTAGCAACAGCTGTCTGCACAGATGTTTCTGTACCTGTTGACATACACACACACCCCAGCATGTATGAATAATTGCACAATTCTCACACTTCCGCTGCACGTGAGCAGTGGTAGCGTATGCTGTGCCATTCAGACCATAAACCTGATCTGTGTGCAGGACATTGAAGGTGATTTCTTGAATGATGAATATTCACTAATGAGAATCTCCTGGGGCAGGAAGTGTGCCCCATGAGATGTTGGAGATCATGAGGCAGAAAATGTTGAGTGACAATCTAAATTGTTTTCTTTGGTCTTGAAGAATAGGCAGGAGGAGACCTTGGTCTCTGACAGCCTGGTGCATACTGAGAGGTTGTGATTAAATTCAGCAAGGGGCAGATGGCCTCGGATGTTTTAGTTATCCATTTATGAACCTGACATCCCCTGGTTAGCCACAGGTGGGATCTGAGTGGAGACACTCCACAGAGTGATGGCCACTTTCTGAGTGGAACGTTCCTCCACAACATTGAGAGGATCATGGAGGCAAGACAGTGGCTTCCCCCTGATGGTAGTCCCACATCTCAAGATACTTGTGGACAGTAAACAAAGCACTTGGAGCAACAGCAGCTCCCACAAAGCTCTTCTGCTTCTGCAGGGAAATTGAAATGTAGGAGGACAGGTTCTCATTTATTCAAAGTATCCTTCTGGAGTTTAGTCACTCCCCGTCTGTGGTGCCTCACAGCACACAGTGTCCCTACTCAGAAGAGGAAGTGGATGGTACTGTGAAGGTCAGCTTGTAATGATTCAAATATTTTTAAACATGAACTTTTTTTGGTGATGCAAGGCCATATTAACATTATGTCAGTAAGAAAAGACATGGTGGTACTTCCTAGTAGAGCCTATAGTTTAAGATAGTCAAAGGTTTCTGGAATAGAAAGTTACAAACCTCGTGAGTAATGGAGAATGCAGTATTGAATCAGACAATCCTGAGTAAATATATCCGACTTAAACATATTGGAGATGTGAAGAGCTTTTTAGTTCTATCACTTCAAGCTATCAACTGCTTCTCTTGCATCTAATTAATTACTAAGTCTCAAACAACTTTTACCTTGCCTTTGGTCCAGACATTTTAAAACAGGATTAAGACCTACCAGAAGCCTCAGTAGTGAAGCTATTGCCTATGAAAGCTATGCAGTAGTAGCTTATAATTCATACTGAAATACCAGTATTTGGTGCCAACTTTGCTAGTTATCACATCTGCCAAAACAGTGAAAATTAAGAATAATAAATTCTGCTTGAACATCAAGAATATGATCAAGGCCAGCTAATCTTGGTGAAACTATGTAATTTCCCCAGTAAATCTTAGCAGCAAGGAGTGCTAGCACATAGATTGCTTGTGAATTTGTGATGGTAAGAGGAGTTGGTTTTAATTAACTAAGTACAGGTGTCTTTGCTCTTTTGTTCCTGGTGTGTGGTCTGTCTTTAAGTTACATCCTGTAACAGGTAGATCTTCCATTTTTTATAAATTCCACTTTCACAAGTTCCGTTTTCCTAATTCAGAAAGCAGAGCACACTTAAGAATATGAAGAGAAACTCCATCATACTGTTGAGACTGAAATGGTGAGAATGTTATGTGACAGCACAATTAACAGTGGAAGTGTGTCAACAATATGTATTGTAGGCAAAATTCACGTCCAGAAGGTCCACAGCAAACTCCTAAGTAAAATATTTAACTCTCAGTACATGACCCAAAAGGACCTTGATCCCATTTGCTGAGATAAAAGGCTTCCGATAGTTAATACAATAAGAGAATTTTCAAAAATTAACACTTAACCATGTATAGTTATGTCTGCTGTACTTCAGTCATACTAGGAAAATAATTTCTGATTCTTTGGGTGACTTAGGGGGTCTGTTATTAACACAATCTTGGTAGGTTTTTTTGTTTTTTCTCCTTTTTTTTTTAAAATCTGAGCTTTGAGACATGTCATATCTTTGAGTTGTGGTTTTTTTTTTTCCATCTGCTGAACCCAGTATCCCATAGCGTAAGCTTCTCCCCATGCACGAACCGTGCTTTGAGATTTACATAAGGAACTTTAGAATTGAAGAACAGGACTAGGGGATATTATTTGCTCTATTCAGGACTGGTTTTAGGAAGCAAACAACAGTGATTCTATCCCTGATAATTCAGGTCGCACGAGATATCACGGCGATGGTAATTAGCAGAGAGCGTCTAGTTCTTGACCTCTTACTGAATGAGCCCACTAGAGAATTATTTCTCCCTCGGGTCAAAACAACTAGATAGAAAAATAGATTAACTTGGTTTTGTTAAGGCAGCATGATACTGGATCAATGGTTAGCCTGAGGTGTGCTGTAGAAATGCCTAGAGCAGGACAAAATCTGGCAATTAGTGGCAGCTAGTGGCATCAGTAGCAAAAATGACATTAAGTAAGAGGGGGAGGAAATCAATGATAAAGGAGACTAGAATTGTAAAGGAAGTCTTTTCTATCTCTTTAAAAGAGCATTATACGCAAAACTATAAATATTTAAAAATATTCTGTTACCCTCCATCTTCTGCCAGTCATTCTTCTCTCGGTTTAGGAAGCACATTTGAAGTCTTTGCTGTGTGGAATTAGTGTATTTAATCCCTGTCTATCGACCATCTGATTAACGTTGGAAGCACAGAGTTGAAAGAGGGAACAATGCAATGTGTCTATGTGATAGAGTTAATTTCTCTTATGAAATCCCCTCAAATGTTTTTTTTTACTGAAGAGCATTTCCCTGATTTGTGTTTTTTAAAGAAATGATGTGTGAAGTGATGCCAACGATAAACGAGGACACCCCGATGAGTCAACGGGGGTCCCAAAGTAGCGGCTCGGACTCGGATTCTCACTTTGAGCAGCTGATGGTGAACATGCTGGATGAAAGAGACCGTCTCCTTGATACTCTTCGGGAGACACAGGAAAGCTTGTCACTTGCACAGCAACGCCTACAGGATGTCATCTATGATAGAGACTCCCTCCAGCGACAGCTTAACTCAGCACTGCCTCAGGTATGTGGTCTATAAAAAAAATTTTAGGTTCACCAGTTTTCTACTAAATGCTACTTTCTTTAATCACTATTCGTTCCTTGAGGCCCAAATTCTGCTCCCATTGAGGTTGGCTGCAGAACTCCTATCAATTTAATAGCACCTGGTTTGACCTCTTTGAGACCTGTCTTCTCTTTAAAGTTAAAAGCAGGAGTAATGCCGTTGACTTCAAGGAAAGCAAGATGAAGGTCTGTAGCTACTGGTTCTTTTGGCTGTTGCTCTAGCATTTACAACAGATGAGAGATCATGTAAATTAAAGATCTAATGGTGGGAATGAAGCAGTAGGTATGAGGATGTTTTTTACAGACTCTATTCCACGTAAGAATTTCTAACTAGCATTACAACAAATAAAACTAGCTTATGTAAATTAAATAAGGTACTACACAAAATCAGAAAAACAACTGATAACTTAGCATTTTTATAATTTTAAATAGTTATTAAAATTTCATTAGTGAAAATTACCTTGGACTTTTTTAGGAACTGCAAAATTAATTTCTTCACTTAAAATAATAATATGATATTATATATCAATATTATATGTCAATGTAACATTATTTTAAAATATATTAGATTTAAAATCAAAGAAACAATTTAGCCTCTATATCTGTCCAGAGTTTTGAAATATACCATGACTCAAAATGCAGTTTTTCTCCATGTTATTTTCTTTGCATCACCCAACTGTCACTTACCAGAGAACGTTACTGTGGCCGTAATGGCCTGAGCATGCTTGCTTGGGCAAAGTTGTATGCCTGTTAGACAGTGGCTAGAGAGGAAGGAAGACAAATTCAGCTATGTGATTGGAATAAGGAGGTGAAAAGGATGATTCAAATGAATGAGAAGGTTCTTAAAGAGAAAAAAGGAAAGAAAAAACCCCTGGAGTAGGGAACAGAAGCAGATGCTTAAGGGCTATCCCCAGCAGGTTGTTGGAATATCTTGGGATCTGGCTGAAATAGAAAGAGAGCCTGTAATCCTTTGAAGAACATCATTAGCAACTTCAGCAATAGCTCCGGGCAGCAAGACTCAGTACTCGTGGCTTGGGTCAAACAAAAAGGAGTAGGGTCAAGGTTTGTTTTATTTTGGTGTTTTTTTTCTAATTTGTGGGCAATTGAGCTTCTTTTCCACTGGTGTCTCTACATAAGAGTCTAAAAGAATAAGCGGAAGACAACATAGATCTTTATTGAAAGTTTTGTTGCTAGGAATCTGAAGAAGAGAGGAAGTTCTGCATCTGTGCACCCCAGTTTGGTGTGCTGCTTAGTGCAGAGGCCTCCTCTGCTCAGCCCATAGTGAGTGAGGTATTTCCATTGAGCATTAGCAGGTGTCCAAGCCTTAATGTTTCTGTGTCTGGTAAGCAAAACGTCTGCTAAAATGCAGGCAACTCACTAAGGAAAATAATATTCAGCATAAATGTGATACAGAGGCTAAAAGAAACAGGAATTCTAAGGAACTGGATCTTAATATGATTTTAATCTTTGTTTTTTTCTGGTAAATGTTGCTGTTGTGTGGTTTTGAATGATAGCCGTACAACTCCTAAAAGTAATTAAAAATTTTGAAGACTTGACCCTATCGTGTGCCTTTAAGAACGCACATTTTGGGTAGCATTCATCCATATACCTAAGTAGAGATGTGGGTTTCCTCTATGAGAAATTATGTGACATACTGCTTACACTTGAAAGCAGAATCAGGGTTTTTTTTCTTATCAATTAGGTTGTGTAGATCTTGTAAGTAATTCAGTTCTGTAGAAACACGTTTCTGTAAGTATGGAACACTGGCCTAGTAATATAACAGTCTGGTAATGCAGCCTTCCAAGAAAATAGCTTCCATATGACGGCCATGCTATTTAGCTTCCTTTCTGGACTTGAAATATTCTACATAGTACTTTTATAATTTTATTTTTTTTTTATGGTTTTATGAATGGCGAGCTTGCATTGCTGGCTGCCTGACATAGCTCAGTACTTTTATTGTGAAGAGAAAGAATCCTGTGTTCATTTAAGAGAAGAAAACATAAATAGATGATAACTGTGATAATTGTTGTTCAGTTATAATGCTGAATAAGTCTGTCTTTATCAGAATATATTTATTTTATCTCTTGATTTCTTGAGTGGTTTTAAAAATTCAGTAATTTCTTAGCATTTACGTAGTGCTTTGCATGTAAAACGTGTGCATTTACATAGCTACACTGTGAAGCATTTTTGTTAGGACACTTTTTGTTTATTGTCTTAAACAGTTAAAAATATGATCTGGAAAAATCATTGAGCTGTTTATAAATAGAATCTCAACAAAATGAATCCACGTGAAAACTGGGGCAATGAATGAGCCATTGAAAAATCTTGTCTGTTTGGAGATAGGAAATCATTAATAGCTTTAAGTATAAAGCTTGAGATATTAGCTAAAGCTGTTAAAGCTACAGCTGTTAAATACTGTAGCCAAAATGCAAGGTATGACTGTAGATTGCTCTAATTGTTTACACTGATCTATACTGCAGCAGAGCAATGTAGATTTAACTGCATCTTTCACATTTTAGTTACATAAATATAGTTGTCTTGCCTGTTGCTATCATTGAAGCAATTTTTATTTCCATTAGATTATCAATCTTAACTGTATGATTATCTATGTTTAAGGAAAGAGGGAAGAAGTGAGCAGGCAATCGCAGACCAGTTAGACTAAATATAATAATAGAGAAGACTTTAAAACTTATTTTGGTAGAAAAAATAATAAGTCAAAAAGTTAACTTAAAAATATGACTAAGGGTTTACTAAAATTATCTTTGTAGAGAATAACAGAATAACTCAAATAGGTATCTTTTGAAGTGACTCCATTTAAATTACTAGTAGATGTGAAATGAGTAAGAAAAAGTAAGATAATTGGTGAGGTAAGTAATAAAAGACAGGAAAAATTTCACGTACAGTAGAGATTGACAGGATGGAAGGAGGCTGGTACCAATTGATTAAGAATATGGGTTTGGAATCAATTTTTGAGCAGAAGAAGGAGCAGCATTCTAGTGGAAATACTAGACAACACAAAATTGAGTTGAGCAGTTAAGCTAAGGGACTGAGTATGATATTACACAAGACGAGTAATAGAGGTAGGATAATATTGTGTGTTACAAAGATAAGGACCCTGTATCTAGCAGTTAAGAGAACTTTATGTTCTGACCTTTTAGGTAGCAGTAATAGAGAGGGAAAATACATGTTATACGACATCTCTAGGCAGCCAGTGGAAGGTGGGTGTAAAAAAGGTGAATATCATTCCAAAATGTATTACGTAAAAGATTTCTGTTAGAAGTAGGTAAGTATTAATGAAGTTAAACCAAGGGGTGGTTTGAACGTTATTGTCTGTGTTTTGGTTCAATAGGGATTGAGAGCAAACCTTAAGATAGAAGAGATTCAGAAAAAGACTACTAGAAAAAGTGACAATAACTGCATGAAAAGACTTTTCTTACTACTGAGGAAAGCTGAGTTGAGAGGGAACGTGAGTGATTTTGTAAGTTTTCTTGTAGAGGCAGGAAGATGAAGCAACTAGGTAAAGATGTAGGAAGTGGTTTAAGCCAAAAATAATATTGTTGAGGAAAAAATGAATATAGGATGCCATGAATAACATCAGAAAAAGTTATTGAATATCAAGGAATGACATTCAGAATCCATCTTTCTTAGACAAAGGTAGGCTGGAATTCCCAGCCTTTTTTCAAGATGAAACTGATGTGAAAGATATCGTGTATCACAGGACGTTTGGTTAACCTCTGAACTTGTCCCAGAACACCTCTTCCTGTTCTTTATTTCATACATATCTGTGGAGAGCTTCTACTTTGTGTGGGATCATTCACACAAAAAATGATACATGGATCTAGATATTTTTACTAAAACTATTAGAATTATGTGATCGTACAATTAAGGTGAGAAATGTTCTGTGTATACTAGGACTTCTGATGTTAAGAATCTAGTTCACAGGTGGCGATGTTTATTCTTCCCAAACCTGCCTGTTGACAGCAGAAGCCTTTAAGGAAAGCATATTTGAGTCTTCACTAGTGTTCCCTTATTGCATTTAGATCATGACTCTTGAGCAAAAAATAATAACTAAATACAACTCTACTGTAATGGGGAAGCATAGGATATAAATACTTAAGAGTATGTTTTTATTTTATTGGGTTAAAATTGTTTTTTTTTACTGTAGCATAAAAAGTGCTCTACTAAAGGGTAGTAACTGTAGTTAGAAACTGCAACTCCTGTATTTAAAATGGACCTTTTAAAAATACAGGAGTCTATATATGCTTTTCTTTAGTAGGGATCATAGAATAATTTATACAGAGAGGAACCGCTGGAACTCAAGCAGTCCGAAGCCCCTGCAAAGCAGGGCTGTCACTCCAGACCTAGGATGGAGCTGTTACTGAAATACATATTAATCTGCTTTCTTAGAATCATATGATAGTTTGGTTTGGAAGGTACCTTTAAAGGTCATCTGAGACAGCATCCTCCTCTGAGAAACTGGACAGCAATAATAAACAACTCTGTTAATGGTACCTAGCACATGTGTAACTTAATTTTAATAAAAATTTACAAGTTTATTAAAGACCTATTATTACATGTACGAAGTAACAAGTGACTTGTCTTTTTCTCTACTAGCCTCTTCAGAATGTTATTGGAAATGTCTTTACCATGAATCTTTACAACAGAGAGGGGAGATATCATGGACTCGATGATCTCAGAGGTCTCTTCCAACCTTATGATTCTGTGATTCTATCCAGTACTAAAGAAATTAAGTTACACTTTATTTTTGGTCTTGATAAATAACATGGAGAGGAAATGGCTCCAGTTTCTTAATCAATTTTTATTTAATTTTTTTAGTTCCAGCAACTTTGAGTGTATTGCAATTCCAATGAATCTCTTTGAGATCTAAACATCTAGTTCTAATTACATATAAATTCTTCAAGATGTCGCAAAACTATTTTCTTTTTCTCTTTTAATAAATTTTTTCTTAAGCACTATTTGAAAATCTCTTGTTTCTGGATATTGATAGTGGAATTTTTGGGATGGGGAACTGCAATGCTAAAAAGAATCCTTTGACATCCCCTAGCACCCCACAGACTTCAGCTAAACTCTAATTGTTAGCTACAATAATTAAGTAATAAAATCAGTAATAGAAATATATTGGTAATCGTTAAGGTTTTATTTAATTTAATAAGATACCACTTATTTAGAAATGCTTAGTGGAGGCACAATAGAAGGGAAAATCCAAAGAGGGAAATGTAATGACCTTGTTTTATTGAACCGGTTTATGTAATTTGATCAATATTAAGCTTTAATAGGATTGTGATTAAAGAATTTGGTTGATAGCCTTGCAGTTTCTTCCAATATTGAATGAACAATAAATGTTTTACTGCCAGGGACAAGAAAGGTATAAGAAGACAACAGTGAGTCAGTAGTGCATTATTCTGAGTGTGTATTTTCTGTTTAAATGTATGTGTATATAGTGCAGCGGTGTCAAACTCATTTTCACTGGGGGCCACATCACCCTGCTCCTGCAGCGTAGTGCGCATCTCACACGCTGCACACGTGACTGGTGTGCTGGCAGGAGCTCGGTGCTGCTGCCCGGTAGAAACAAGGTGCCAGGCTGGATAAAACAAGGTGGAGGGACAGATTCAGCCCACTGGCCTTGTGTTTGCCACCCGTGATATGGTGCAGAGATATAAAATAATGACGTACATATAGGCAAATACAGTGATATAGATATAAAAAATACGACAACCTACCAGAAAAAAACCCAACACATTTTCAAATAATAGAAAGTAAATGTTGTTCTTTTAAGATTGGGCATTTGCGAAGCAATTTCAGATGTTTGCTGCTTGGATAGAAAGAATAGTTCGACCCACAATATTGTTCTTAAAATAGATCTTGTTCTTGTGATGAAGGTGGAATGATGGGTTTTCTCCCTATTCTACTTCTTTCTGGCTGTGCTCAATAAGATAGAGTACCAATGTGTTTTGTGTATTTGAATGAGTAATCAGTACTTTTTTTAAGTACTAAAGAACTTCTCTTGTACAAAGGGCTTTTGTATGGTCTCCATCAATTTTATTCATATTTCAAGAGAAAACATTTTTTCTCACATTTCCACAGAATGATTTAAAAATAATTCCAAGAAGTGAAATGGAGAGCCTATCCCATGTGTCTTAACTGGAAGTTCCAAGTTTTCTGTCTCAGAAATCCAGTATTTATGTATGAAAATGAAAGTTTAATGCAGTGCTTGTTGCTATCTCTGGGAGATTTCCACTCTCTTAGAGAACAGTTCTTGAGGCTACTGAATAAAAGTGTCTTCATTTTCAGGTGTTCTGAACCTATGCAGTTTCCACTACATTCAGTGCAATGTAGCAAGTTTTTGGCACTGCCAATATCAGTTTAGATTACTAAATATGACATAAATCTTTTCAGATATTGGAAGGATGCTTTTTTGCTAGTTATCTCAACTGTTTATCTCAAGATGTGAGTATTAAAAGAACCATATTGATATGCATGCAAAAGACTAGATATTAAACATAACTATTAAATTAATTCTAACAGTGTAAATACAGAAATAAGTACATTTTGTTGCGGAATTTAAATGTGTGATGTAGAGGGCATTTGGAATTAAAGGAAACTTGGCCTCTTGAAGTTCCAATGGTTTAAGTGGAACACAGTGCTGAAAGAATTGTGCCAACCTTAGAAACATTTAGGAAAGGTTGAAGTATTGCCTTCCTCAGTTACTTACAGAACCTGCAGTACATGGCTGTTCTTTTTTTACATGAAAGAGAAAAAAAGCTGTTTGCTTATTATTAAATGCCAGTTTTATTATGGTTGATGACTCCTAGCTAATCTTACCTGTGAAAACACAAACTGGCTGTATTATTGGTGTAAGTAGGACAATGCTTTAGATGGCTTCTGTCTAGACTTTCTTTTTTTTTTGAACTGCCAGCATATTCCCAACAGAGTATAAACATAGGTCTAATTGTACATACAAATAATTACTTGAACTCTTTTCAAGTATGAGTTTATTTCCTTGCTCTTGTGAAGTTCTGTGTACTCAGTAGCATATTGCAAATGTTTATAAGCAGGAAATTTTTCTCTTAAAAGTTGTGCACTTTGTAATAAATACTCAATAACGGAAGAAGACTGATGTGACAGTCCAGCAGGAGAAAAAGCTAGGATACCAGAAAAAAGACAGAATCATAAATATTTAGAAGAGGAGGAACATGTGGTGGAAGCCTGAAGCTAGTAACAAGAATATGTACTCCAGTTTCATTCTATATCTGGTTCATAAACATTGCTATCAATTATTTTAGCTTGAACCAGGCTCATCATCTGCTGCATTAACTATTGAGGGCTCATTGTCTGAATGCTTGTAAAGATACATGACTCAATATGAGATAAAAGTACAGAGATGCTGGTCAACAGAATAGAGCAGAGATTGTTATCCAGGTCCTTACAAATGAAGCGGTTGCTGTGAAAATTGTAGACACCATAGTTTTCATAACAGCTGTAGTCATGGGTTTTTTTACTTATCATAACAATGATAGTTTTAACAGCTATAGTCATCCCTGTCAGTGTTTAAGAGGCTTGTACAGTGGCCTTAATAATATGCTTTAGCTTGGTTAGACCCGAAGTTGTCAGGCAGTTGGACTAGATGATCGTTGTAGGTCGCTTCCAACTGAAACGCTCTGTTCTGTTCTGTGGTGAGGAAAAACTGGAAAAAATAAAGCAATTTTATAAAGCTTAACTCTGGGATACTCCTTGCTCATGTCCTTGAAAGTGGATGGCAGAGGCGTAGATATTATCCAAGAAGAGCACTGCAAGACAAAAATATATCATCTTGAAAACACATATTCTTTCTTTAGTAATTCTTCTGTTAAAAGAAAAGAAAATGCAGAATATTTAAGAATCAGCTTTTAGAAGTGTCTTATCCAGTCTGTCTTGTGCGTTAACAAATATTTGCCTATACTAACAAGTATTTGCTCAAAATCATAAGTTCGTGTTAGGGACATGACTTTTTCAAAAGTACAAATAATTTAGCTGTTGCTGAAGTCTGTGGAATTTTCCTGGTGACTCTGAAGAAAACAGGTTTGCTTGTATTGTTGAATGTGTATACTCAGGATCCCCAGGAATTCATGAGGATTCTATGCATCTATGGATGGAAGTTAAGGGCAGAGTAGAGCAGTGAGCTTATTTTCTATAGTATAACGTTTGCACAGTCTACTCAAGAATCTGTTCCAAATCGTAGTTTTCTGAATATATCTCATCCTTTAGGTTCGGGTTTTTTTTTCCTAGTTAGGATCAGATTATGGTCTCCTTTTTTTTTAAATTATTGTCGGTCTACTGCATTTTTTACCGTGTGTGAGTTCTAAAAAATCCTCAATTATACTATGACAGTCAATCATCTGTCAAAATATAAATAAATCTTGGAGGCTTACAGTAGGGACCTTTGTTGTAGGTTGGTTTATTTGAAATTATGAAGTAACAAAAATTGCAGTTTTGTTTTTTCCCATATGGCTTTTTTTTTTTTTTTTTTTTTTTCAAGAATAAGCAAAAGGAAACATAAGGGTAAATAAAGGGAAGCAGTAATAGAAGAACAGTAATGAACAAGTAGATAAACAATACTTCTGCCTGAAAGTGGTGGAACTCAATTAGAAGGAGAGAGTAAAAGGTAGTCTGCACGGGAGGTAAAGCCCTGGGCCAGAGTTCATGGAACTCATTATGGAAGTTTTTCCATTTATTTCAATCACTGATAGAAGTGGTCCTTAAAGAGCAAGTAGTTAAGGAGCAAAGCTGAGCAGAAGCAGAGAGGGTGCAAATCTGTTATCATAGATTTTTCACCAGCTTTGGTTTGGCATTGAAGTTACATCCATCATCAAATAATTAAGCACTGTGCAGGGTTTTTTTTTTTTCATCCTCCATCTTGGAACAGCCTTCCTATCTGTGATTCCTTTGGAACCTGATCTTTTACCTTAATAGCCCTCAACATGTATACGGTTTCATGAGTTACCGGGGAAGACTGTGCACATGCATAAGAATGCGGTGCTTCTTGAAATGCATACATTTACTTCTAGAGTTCTTTTGACAGTGTTTTAGACATATCCTAGTGAGTTAGGGAAGAAATACGCAGGAGCTTCTGGGAAATATTTTAGGTGGGCCTCATGGCTTCTAGAAGATGTTTTGGTTGGGTAAGACCTTTTGTGATTATTAATTTTTAGCTAGCCTAACGTGATTATTTGTACCATGCCCACATCAGAAGTGCTTCTTGATATTCCCACTGTCAAAACAAGGCTCATGAGAGTATTTGAGTCTGCAGTGCAAAATTCTAATTTTTGTGGGGTTTTTTGCTGTTATAATGACAAATACTGTCTAAGCAGTGAACACGGAGATAAATACTACATACAACAAATAGATTTTCACTTTCCTGAAAAAAAGTAATTCTTTCTTTGATACTAATGAATAAAAGTGCCATCTGGTAAAATGTGTTTTGATGATGAAATTTGGAGATTATATTTAAAAACATTAAGTTTGTGTATTATACTTCCTTTACTTAATAATGTCAGATCCTGCATTAACAATGGAAATAATGAATACCTAAGACACCAAGAAGTGCTGAACACATATGCAATATTTTCTCTTTTAAAAGGCAAAGGATGAATACTATCTTGTATAATTGGCACGTAAGAACATTTTTATACATCTTTAGTTAAAGTGTAGAAGACAGTACTGAAGTAATGAACACTAGATAGATATAATTGCCCCTATTCGTATAATTTGTCATTAGCACTAAAGACTTTATATAAGAAGTAATCCAAGAAATGAGATATTTTAAGACAAAGACTTTCTTACTGTTCAGTAATTTATAGACTTTCATATCAGATCCGGATACCTGACTATTATTTGAGTTGCTGTTTGTATCTGCTGTAAACTAACACAAACTTTGTCAGCAAAATGTATTTGAAATTCTGACACTTTAGATAAAAAAATCAATTGACTTGTCCCATTTTTTATCTTGTTTTATTGAATATTCAGTTCTGTGGCTCATTTTCCTTTCCATCCAGCTCTACTTAGAATCTTAGCTATAATACAGATTTAACTGTTGCCTAGATTACAAAAGAACTGTGGTGGTTTGTGGAGGTTTTTTTTGGTAATCTGCAGTCCAACTGATCCATTTTCAGTTGAACTACTACTGCTTCTGGCTGCAACCATGACATGCAGTTATGAGCATATGGTCAACAATCTAACAGTATCTTACCTGTATTGTATAGATTCCCTACAGAGACTCAGTATTTGGATCGGATGGGAAGATTTGAGGAGGTATTGTTTATTGAAAATTATAATTTCAAAAGAATGTTTGTAAATTTGAAAAAGAGCTTCCAAGAAGCAGCACAGTTTTTCACAAAATTTAACATGTCTATGCATTTAGAAATTGTCAGATTAAGTCTTCAGAAATAATGCTGTGCATGGGCAGATGGGTTTATTTCCATGCAAATAAAAAGTTCTGCATACTTTGTAAGGATCAGTGAAGATTATTTGGAAACCTACCTTTAAGTCTGAAAGTTTATAATCTGACTTCCAAAACAAATGGTTACACAAGATCTCAAATAACCTGAATGACAAGAAGATCAGTAAAAATAAAAAAAACAAATCAGTGTTTTGATCTGTGTTAGAAGGTACAGAAAATGATTTTTTTGTTGTTGTTGCTGGTCATTATTTGTATTATCAGACATTATAGAGCATTGAAAAGAATCACTTTTGATCTGGACAGAATAAAACAGAAAGCACTTGTCTCCTAGACAAATACTAACAGATAAGTATGAAACATCTGAAATGCTACTTTTCCTGACCCCATAGTACTCGTGTCTAGAATGCACACACACCAGCGGTTCTCAAAGAGACGTTGAAGCAAAGGCCTAATGAAAGGAGTAACAATAAGACAAGCACTGTACTGTTGAGCTCTCCAGAATGCTTTCCCAGACTTCTATATTTTGCAGCTGAGGGCAGGTTTTAAACTTCAGCTTATATGTGGCTCCCAAGACAGAAGTAAAATGTTTCTTTTCCAAAACTGCTCCAGTCACTTTTGAGTCCATGTAAAATTTTAAAAGAAATCATAGCATGTATTTCCCTCTACTTTGGTTTTGGGGGAAACCTCCGTAATGACCTAAACGATATGAAAAATCAGCCTTCCTATCACTTTTTCAACAACAAATAAAGTATTTAAGTATTTGTAAACATGCCGGTCTTGCACATGAATGTACTTGTCTGTATGCAAGCAATTAAATGACTATAAGAATGCATAATATTAATTATCTACAAGTTACTGATTCAGATGCACTTAAAAATCTGGAAACAGATTTGACCAAGTCCAGTAGCAAGTTAAATTTAGTGGACTCATCAATTCAAGTGTTTTCTATAAGAAGGAAAAATTATTAGGTATGGATAGTACTGAATGGAAAATATGGTTTGGATTCTTTTAGTTTGCCTCTGTAAAGAGGAAGAACACATTATACATTGTCCTTGTAGAATTGTTCTGTTGTCATTTTTGCACAGAACTTACCCTTGAGTAAGAATGTAACTTGCTTACCTCCTGTTTTTCCATGAGTCAGTTGTGACTCATGGTTGTTGTACATTGTCCTCCAAAAGTGAGTTATTTTATGAATATAAAGTTGCTACGTATGAAGAACTGTGATAGAATTTTAAATGGTTTGTCACATCTTCTGGTTTGAAAAAGGAGATGCTCTGCATGCCAGGCTTAATTCATATAGTTATTTTTGTGATAGAGTGGCAGTTTTGTAATGTAGTACTGTAGCCTTAGTATGCTTCAGGGTCCATCTTCTAATTTCTAGCAGCAAAATCAATACTGGTATCTATGTAGACTGCTAGTGGAGACTCAGGTTCCTTTCCCCTGTATCTGACCTTTTTCCCCAAAAAACTGTTACAGCTGTTAAGGAGTTTCTTAATTAGAAGAAAAAGTTGCCGTATTTTGAAAGAGCAGCCTTCTGTGGAAGGTATAACTTGTACTTACAGGATAAAAGTACACATACAGTTCTTTCTGGGAAGTTACAGATAATGTCACTTTATACTTCTAACTACCTGCTTACCAATTTGAATAGTGCAGTGAGGAATGGCAGTATTCACATTTACTACTGATTCAATCTGCAGAAGTAGTTTGAATATAATAAAAAATGGGACTGTATGCTTAGGAGTGTGTGCTTGGGATGTGAGTGCACAGCAAGAAAATGAGTCTTGTAAAGTAAGACAGTGGACTGTGATTTAGAGAAGCTCAGGAGTACCTAAATCTGCCTCTGATGCCCTAAGAAACCATAGGTTAGTCACTTAAATGTGATGTTCATCAAATCTCTGAAATAGCTTCCTTTCTGTTTCTGTCATGTTTTAGCCCCGGCCCAGCCAATTTCAGCAGCTAAAACTGAGCAGTTGGATTCCCAAATTCCCTCCCCTCCCACTGAGAAATGGGAAAGGAAAATGAGAGGAAAAAGCCTTGTGAGTTGGAAAGTAAAACTGCAGTTTTAATGAAATAATAATAATACACACATGTATGAAATCGTGCTCCCACCACTCAGTGACTATATGTCACCACAAATACTGTAGAGCAGACACAAGGGAATGGGACCGTGGCTAGGGGGGAGCTGGGCTCGGGAACTGGATTCAGGAATGCATGGATCTGGAATCAGGAGCCACCAGACAGACAAGTCCTCACTGGATGTTGGCTGTTGCAGAGGAGAACGAGACCCTCATGATCTCTCAGTTTTATACCGAATATGACGTATATGGGATGGAATACTCTGTTGGTCAGTTTGAGTCACCTGTCCTGTTTGCCCCTTCCTGCAGGTGTGGCCCTTTTTTCACCCATTTGAGGATGGCCTTGGTTACTGTAGGAATAAGTATAAATATTGGCCTTTCTGCATCCCAGTGTCCTGTGTTATCACTTCTAGAGAGAAACTGTCTAAAAATCATTCAGTTAGCTTTCAGAAAATGAATTTACTTAGATGAGACTGAGCTAGAGTCAGAAAACTGACTCTAATTTAGCACAAAGCTCAAACCACAAGAGTTTCTTTACTTTTTTAATGTTTCTCAAGTGTAGGCCAGGCTTTGGTCTCACCGGTCACTCATTTCCTCTGTCACTCCATAGAACAATTTCTCCATACACTAAGATGCACATTATTCTAAGTTCTTAATGTTGAGCTTGGTTAAGGTATGCAGTATCTTCCAAAGAGAACAGCAGTGTGCTGTCTGCATGTGCTGTTTGAAACTAGGCTGGAAAAGTGTTTTAAATAAAATTTTGAGCTGGGTTTTGGAGTAGAGTATGTGGGCATTCTCATATCAGATTTAAAAATACCTTTTCTCATTCAAACATAGGAGCAAAGTTTTACAAACAAACCTGTGATAATAAAGATTTCAAATTAATTTGGAAAGGTGAGGTGAGGAGAAAATTAATATTAACAACTAGAGAAAGATAACCTGTGCAAGATCAGGAAGATTTAATGCCAGTTCTGGGTGACAATAAGTGAAGCTGAAATTTCCAGTTTATGCTATGGGCAAATAAGCACTGTAGGTTTTAGGTTGCGGAAACTATTTGTGAGATAGCTATGAAAGTAAGGTTTGTATTTGGTTGTTTATTTGGTTCATTGCACTCCTGAGTATTTTGAAAGATGTACAATACATTTGGAACATTCAGTTTTGCAGTAAATGTTAATACTTGTGCAGCAGCGACTCTCACGGAATGGAGCTATGTATCTTTTATTAAAGAAATAATTTCAGTTTATAAATGAATACATATCTTAAATGCATCTTTATAACTACAGGGAAATTTATACAGCATAGAAGTCCTACTTCATATTAATACTGATTCAGTCACTGTTGCCATTCATGTTTTTGGTAGTGCCGAATAAGCTTGCATTGGTAGTGTCTTGGTGTGGCTGGATACTATGGTGTTCTTCCTTTCATCAAGCTTTCTCAGAAAAATGCTCCCTGCATTGCAGACTTCTTGGAAAAAGCCTTTTTCTTTTTGCACATTTTATATGTTCCATTTAAGTGTCTATTAATTTTCTGCTTATTTTTGCACTATGGTTTTTAACAAAGGTAGCTCTTTGCTGTCTTTTCTGAACATCGCTTTTAAGTTCAGGTGTGTAAAATTTCTAGCTGCCTTAGAGCAATAAAAAAGAGCCAGAGGTATGATATGCTGAAATAGTTTAATAACTGTAATAAAAAGCAAAGCTTTAGCAGCATTGGTTAATGCAAAACTGTGTGGGAAAATTATTTGCTTTTCTATTAAATGGATAAATTTAACATACAAATTAATTTTACTGATACACAGCTTGCCAGATTTCCATGGTCTTTCAGTCAGTATTCAAGAGCAATTCAAAAAATATAAGATGAGCTTTCAAAGTGATGGCATTTATGTAATACTTATTTTATTGTAAATATTAGCAGTATTCATATTTAGTGTGGTTGTGTGGTATGTGTACTGCAGATTTTTATGGCTTAATGGTTTTCTAAAGAATATAAGTAAATAATACTGTGAATGTTTTTGTCCTGTGGGCATTTAGTGTCAGGATCCTACAAGGCCTGGGGGCTGCCTGAGATCCTGGGGCCCGCTGGAGCAAGGTCAGGCACCAGAGCTCATCCCAACCCCAGCCGGGAACAGGGCAGGCAGGGGGCACCAGGTCAGTCCCAGCCTTGGGCACTGGGCATGTCCATGGGGACAGGGACAGGCCTGGATCGGTGGGGCCTATGGCCAAGCAGGGCAGAGCTGTGGGGAGCTTGAGGCTGGCCCTGCTGCTGCTTCTCTGGGGCAGGGGCTAATTGTCCCAGGGGTCTGATGTGGGGTCCTGGGCCGTGGGCAGGCGAGGGGAGCCCACGAAGAGGGGTCAGGAACAGTCAGGGCTGATGATGCCCTTGGGGTCCTGGTTTATTGAGCTTTCAAATAACTACAAACGCTACCTTTTTAACCTTTAAGAAAAGAAAATCTGTAACTGATGCTGCATAATTCACAGAAAGAAATCTTCAGGGTATTTTTCCAGGGTGGAGCTGATAGGATTGTAATCTGAAGAGTTTATTAAGTAGTAGGATTTCACTACCTGCACTGGGCTATGAAAGATGACAAATATATTGTGAAATGTGAAAACTTCTTTATTTTGCATATATTAATGGCTCATGCTTTGTGATGATTTTCTTTTTTGTGCATTTATCCCCAAATTTGAAGTACGTAATTCAGAAGGAATTTCCCAATGCAGCTTTTGCACTGATAGTTATATTCCAAAGCTATGATTTTCATAGAATCATAGAATCACAGCGAGTGGTAAGTCTTCTGTTCAGCCCATTTATCTTCAGCAGGCTTCAAATAGCTGGTAAAGTAGTGCTCTTTTGAAGAAGGAGGAGGCCTTGGGGATCACAGATAGGTGACATTCTTGGAAGTTTAAGAAAACTTAAGTTCTGTCACCAAGAAACTTGAAAAAAATTTACTGCCTTTTTAAACTCTGCAAGCGGGAAGATAAGCATAATTAGATATGCCCGGGTGACAAAACAGTATAGATTAATGCAATTTGTTATCAATACCCAGTTAGCTTATAACTGAGGTTTGCTGGAGATTACAATTGTCATTGAGATTTTAAAACAAAAATAATTCTCAACTAAAATGTATTGAAATTCCTTCATATGAGATAAAAAATAGTCATTAATATACTAGTGAACTTGTTCACAGATGATCTTATCTAGTGTTTTAGAGCTTAATGATCTGGAGGTGTTCCTTTTATTATAGCGGAGACTTCATGTAATTACTTGACTCAAGGGATATAATATGCTTTGGTTTATAAACCATTTATGAGTTTTATAGTCAGTTACATCATGGTTTCAGTCGTTGTCTAAAATGTAGAAAAAAGGGCATTTAATTTAATAAGGAAGAAGAAAACAATCATAAGAAAAAATACAGTATTATTGTCCCTGTAATTGATGGTTAATGTGTACTTTAACACTTTCAAATGATTGTGCTTCCCTTTCAAGGCATTTTAGATTGTTGGGCTAGTCTTAATGTGACAGCCCTAATTATAAAAGTGCCGATTCTGGAAATTAATAAAAAAAATTCATTAAGAGCTCAGTGATTATATTTGTGAAGATTGTCTGTCTAATTTAAGTTGCAGAGTTGCAGGGTGCTGTTAAATGGTAATACACATTTTAATAGTTGTATAATTCTGAATAATTTCAAGGAGATTGTTAAACAAATTCTTTGATTCTGTTAAAGATGCTTTTATCACAGTACATTGTTCATACCCCACTCATCGTCAGCTTCCAAATATAAACTGGAAAACAGGTATAGGTTAAATCACTTGAGAGGCTGGGTTATTAACCTTGTTAGCAGGCTCATACAGTCACTGCTGCTCCAGATAACAGCAGTCAGATGGGCATACATCACTAGGGTGACTTTGTTTCCCGGTGGGACAGATTGCCCTCATTCTTTGGGGCATCTGCAGCATCCCTATTAGTTTCACTGAGTTTAAAAAAATAGCCCAGATCCTTAAAGGTGTCTTTTGCCTAACTGTCTTTAATTCCTCTAAGAGGTTGAGGATAAAGTTCATGCGTACTGTGAAGCACAACTAGACTTGTTATCCAGCCCCCGGTCGTCTTCTGTGAGCTGTGTACCTCAACTTTCACACCTACTGACTTCAGTTAAATACTCCTCACTGTGCTGGTAATGAGCTCAGAGTGGCTGACAGCTGCAGTCTCTCCAGCCAACAGCCCACAGTGCTGCAAGTTCTTGGAAATGAAACCTTGATTCTCATCTAGTTGTTGTCTGGTTTTGGGAAAAATAAAAAGCTATGAATTTTCTTCATTGCTTCAATGCTAAAAAATACAAACCTGGTATAAAATGTAGGTCTTTAGAGTACCATATGTTATTTTTTCTTGCCTGCAGGCTGGCCATCTGAGTATAATTGGGCTTGTATGAATGTATGTATTTTTTGGCTTCTCAGGCTGCTTGAAACTGATGCTGAATTGCTTATAAGAGAGGTCATAGAAAGAGCACAGTACATTATGCTGGCTGTTCATCTCCTCTAAGCAGAGTTATACAAATATATGTAATTTTGCACTCTGTCATCTTCTGAGTGGATTTACTTCAAAACAAACTTGGTCTTTTCTAATCTGTAATCGTGACTTGGCTTGTAGTCTAGGTCATGTATTCTGTGATGACCCTCACTAAGTAAATGTAGTTGCATGTGAAGTAATACTAACTTTGGGGAGTAGTGTCATCTGAATTTGTTTTCCTGATTTTATGGGCTTGTGCATGAAATGGGATCAACTGGGAAGAAAAAACGTGAACAAACTTAATCTAGCTGATCAGTAATGAACAGATATTAGAGGGAGAACTCTATATTGGGAGTATGAATGTAGGTCACATGATTTATATGTATTTGTAGAGTTGTCACAGAAACACGACTGAACTGTTACCAATACGGAGCTCTGGTGAAGTGATGCATTTTTCTAAAAAAGCTTTTGAAGTATGGACTTGGACTTACAATAACCGTTAGTTTAGGGTTATAGAACTGATAGTGTGACTTATGCAACATATTACCAGCTTCTTAAAAGCAGAACAACAAAATCTTGAAATGACATCTCTAGTAATTTTTTTTTTTTCTAGGCTAGGATGAGAAAGTGAAGCACAGATGCAGTAACTCACTGATATGAATTGCATCAAAAATATTCTGAGAATTTTTTATTTTTATTTTTTTCAAAATTGATAGTCTTAATGAGCTACCTCCTGTTTTTAAACCTCTTGAAATTATTTATATTTTAGATGCTAAAAGGATATTTTAAACAGCAAAACAAAAATTATTGGATAAATTGAGGTTAATCTTATTGTGTAAAAATAGATGTAGAGATAGTATTTCTGCTTTCTGATGGTCTCACTAGTCTGCTAGCAAGACCTACAAGTTCAGGTAACGCTAATTTGGACATAAGGTAAGATTTTTTAAGTACAGTCAGTGATGATAAAATGTAATTGGTGAGACAGTATCAGAAATATGATTTTTTACACTGCTTAGGTTTAGCAGCAATTTAGGATTTATTAATATTTTTGAGACAGATCACTTGGTTAGGTAATGTAATTCTTAACAGCACTTAATTGTCAGGCAATTTAACAGAGCTATTCAAGGGAATTTGTTACAACCGAAACAGCAAGGTAGTTAAAGATTCAAGACTGGTAAGGTTCACCTGAGATGTACAGCAGGGTTTCCTCAGTCAAATTACACATGCACACAGAGGTTAAATCACAGACACGCAGAGACACAGACACACAGTTCTAAATCAAATTGCACACACACATAGAGGTTGATCCACGAATAAAATTTCCCTTTTCATGACATTCATGAATTACTCATTTACATGCTGGCATTCATAAATGGGCGGTCATCGAACCTCACAAAATCAGGCCTTTGAGTCCTTGCAAAATCATGAATGGATGATCTTTCAGTCCTTGTGAAATCCACCCTGAGAGATACTCCAGCTCAGGGGGAGGTACTGGGTGACACAGCCCCCTGCAGTCCTGGAGATCCGAAAGAGCCTTACTTTGGATTGCTACTGATAGGATGGCAAAATGATTCGCTTTTGTCAGTATTTTCCATTCTGGCCACAATTTGGGCTGAGTTGTTCTGGTGTACAGTTCAGGTAGCAAGTGGCCCAGGTGTGGCCAGGGAGTGCCACATCGCTGCAGCCCCACCACTGCACCTGTAACCAAGAGAACAGCACAATGGGAGTTTTTCCCAAAGCATACATGGCTTATCCTAAGATCTCAGAATGGCCCAGGATGCTGCACCACCACAGACAGAAAGAAAAATTGTCAAGGAATTTGGTAGATTATTAATTTTTTTTAGGTTAAAGTGCTTCTTGTTGAAAAGGAAGTCTTCAGCCTTTTTCAAGTTTTTCTCAATAAAAATTTACTTAGCAATTAAAAACATATTGCTCCAAAATATTGGAGAAGTATGATGAGGATGTAATAATACAAAGTTATGTCAAATGATGTTGTTAACTGGCCATGTAGGTAAAAAGCCTTCTTGTAAGACAGTTCACTTAACAATGAAAGGATGGAAAATGACATCATGTGTTCTCAAGTACTGAAAATAAAAATGTTAGGATTACAGCTGAAAAGGCACGTCTGTTTGGAAGTAACAAATGAAATGTGCAACTGGTGGTAAAATATGTAATATGGTAAGAAATATGATTTTTTTCATTAGAAAGTGTAAATGCAGAGGGGATTCTGTGTTATTGTAGTGCTTGATAACATTGCAAAAGATAAAAGGTTAGAGAAGGCAGATGAAGTCACCTGAAATTTTAGAATGTACGTGAACATTGCATGCTCATGGGGAAAAAAAAATTATTTGTGTATTTAGAATGGGAGAGAGAGGATGTACCTGAATAAAAGAAATTTAGTCAGTCTTGAGTGTAATGGAAAAACCTGCTATAATACGAATATTCCGTTGAAAAGAATTTCATATAAAATCATGTGTAATAATAAAATGCAGCTAAGTATCTTAGCAACTGTATGAGTGAAAATGAGGAAAGGCACGCAACTGTTTCTTTGATTGTTTATGGTCATACATTGTGGGTAGGAAAATGAATCTGCACTTCTTTCCAAAAGGTTGTGCTACATTTCTTCATCTGCTTAAAATCATAAAAATCTGAAATCGAAAGTTCCGCATAAAAAAATGGTGTGGGTTGTTCTAAAAGGCTGTGTAAGGGCTTCTGTAAAAAGAGAGTTTTTACAAAAGGGAGGTCCATCAGTAATAATTCTTGGCACAAAATCAAACATTCAGTTGGTGCGCTATGAAGCGGAACGGCTAGGAGAAAGGCCACAGGGGGAGGACAGTAAAAGTAGCAAGCAAACTGGAAAGAAGACACACCGATACACAAAGGCACAATTTAAAGCATTATGAAACAAAAATAATAAAAAAAGCTAATGAGCAAAATTATTCCTTTGTGGATGAGTGATTCTTTCTGCTGTTGCTTTGTAACCAGTTTGGTTGCAAGGCCTTGAATTTGTTCCTGTGTTGTGAGGGTACTCTGCATGGAATAGTTTCCTTATTCTGCTCCTTTTTTTTTCTCTGTTTTAAATTATGTATCAATATTAATAAAATAAAGCTTTTCTCTTTAGAGCATATTTCTTACACAGTGTGGGGACAGGGAAGCAGGAGAGTCTGCCTCATGCAAACCCCTGTTCCTGCCAGCCTTTACGTAAGCTTAAAGCAAATCCCATGGGCCAACGTATAAATAGAAGCCACAGCTTCATGAAGTGTTCGGCCTCATGCTATTTGTTTGTGGAGTGAGAACATGACCTATTCCAGAGACAGAAAATCGCCTAGTTTAGAAGGACGGATTTTGACAATTAAGTAATTTTTGATAGTTTGGTTATTTTATTAATTTTTTATTATTTAGCTTTTTTGGGAACTAAAAAAGGTTCGGATTTGATACATTTTACTCATTTTCAAATCAGCGCAAAAGTAGTGACAATCCAGAAATGAGCAGAAGGATATTTGGCATTACTGGTTTGTATCTCAACCTCATTGTGTGCTTTTTATCCTCATATTGTTGTTTCATTGCTTTTATCCACATCAACAGCTGCATGACACAGTTACCTCCAAGTCCCTTTAAATTATACATATCTGAATGTTCTTTTTTTATTTATTTTTTAAAAACAGTGCCTCTGGCACGTAATAGATATGCTCCAGTACAGATAAAAATCTTGATATGTTTTGGTTCAAGAGAAAGTTCTTTGCATATGAGAAGCACTATCTGCAAATGTCATGAAGTATTAATTAACTAATAGTAATTTGAAAGTGGTTGGTGGTAAAGAACCAATGTTGCAAACTGGTTTGCAATGAAATCACAGGTGTTTTTTTCTTTTATTTTTTACTTATTTTATAAAACAGATTTCTTGGATCCAACAGACACTTGGTTTGCGTGTTCTTGGAAGGTAAAGAAGCGCAGGGCTAGCTAGGTACGCCTTTGTGGGTTTAATGTCAGAGAGAGAGAGAGAGAGAGAGAGAGACCATAACAAACTGGCAAGCAGAAAACAGACATGCACCTGTGTGCTGGAAGAGACTTGGTGGGTTGACTCCTGCCTTGTGTTGGGGGATGTTGGCCTAGCCTGAGTTACCGCTTCGGAGACAGCTTGTTTTCAGATGGTTTCCACTGTCAACAGAATGTTTTTGTCCTCACTCTACTTACAAATAAAGGAGCTTCAAAGTGGGATTCTGCACTACCTGAAGTTATTTTTTCTTGATTAGGTTTCGTTAGTGAGGCAGAGGAAGTAACAGGGAGTGGCTGAAAAATGGTTGTAGCTGCTTTTATCTTGGTTTTCAGAGCAAGCTTGTGCTTCCCTCTTGACTCCTGTGGGACTGGATAATACATCAGGAGCGGTGTCGCCATGAAAGCAGGAAGATATTGCTGGAAATCTGTTGTGTTCCTTGTGAACTGCTGAATGGTGAAGTGGTGAAATAGTGTCCTGTTATATCGGTCACGTTTCTGCCTCAGTGGTTAATACCTCAGACATTTTTCCCCAGTGTTAATGCTCTCTCTGCTTCATCTCTCATTTGCTTTTCTGTGGCAATGCTGATGTTTTCATTAACTTAGATTAATTTAACAGTGCTACGTGATGGTTTAACTATAGGTACTCTAATTTTTTACTAAAAACTTATACTTTTTCAGGTATAAATTCACAACACTGTGTTTTAAGAGCTCGTGTGGTTCTTCTGATATTCTTTATTGTGAAGCTAAAAAGAATCTCTGTGTTCTGACAACTTTATAAGTGACCTTCTAACATGTGGAAAGAACTTATCTCTTTCCATGGGGAAGGCAAACTAAATCTCAGCTCCCTTTTTGCGTGATTTGTCATGCCAATAATTTCCCATTCTTTGTGTTAAGCTTTTGATTCAAAATCTTGAGGAAATGTTGTTCTGTTCATAATCACCAGAAAAAAGAGCTTACGTTGGACTATCTCACTCGATTATGTTGGTCTAAAACATGTCTAATTCTGACATTAGTCTATGTGCTGGTGGCAATGAATTCAGAAATACATTGCGTTCTTCAACACACAAAAGAACTTAATTAGAAAAAGAAAACACCAGGATGAGCTTGTCTGTATATTTTCATGTTCTGTTGTAGAGCAGTTGTTAGCATTGGCTCTGATAATAACAGTCGTGCTACCTGCAAACTCTTAAATTTGTTGTAACTTTAAACATCTATTAGTCTCTCTTTTTCATTTTCCTTCATAAGGATGTACTCAGTTACCTTAAATTTTCATCTCGTAGTCTAGGCATAATATCTTTGGTTTATGCTTTATTTTAGTCAGACAGTGACAGCTGTCTGCTACCCATGATAAATGTATTTTTTTCTACTACCCATTATACATGTATTTTTTTCTAATACCACCTCTCTTAATATTTCAAATTATTATTGATATTTAATATCGAACCAAGACATTAAAGCCTTGTAGTCATATGGTTTTGCTACCATTTAATTTTTGAAAAGAGTGACGGATTTTAGGTCTTGCTTACTGAGGCGTAGTTTTGAGTGCTTTTCCAGAAAAACATGTGATCGATATTCAGTGTCTAGTTCCCTGGAAATAATTCAATAAGCACTCAAATGTCCTCGTGGAGCGGATGCAGATTCTACAGTTTTGTGCTGTATTACCTTTGAATATATGCCACACCCTCTGAAGTTGTTCACTATAATCTGTATCATGATTAAGTTATACAACCCCATTAATTAGCTTTATTACAGTAACAACCAAATGTAAAAGAAACTGCTTTGGATGATGATATTGTGAATGTAGAGGACAAATGGAAGGAAGGGAAATTTTATGTTTTAAGCTTCTGTCTGTGTTCAAGATCAGGATAGATTTTTATCTGAATTCACCCTGACAGGAATCTAATACTAACAAATTAAATAATGTAAGAAGTTAATGTAAGTAAGTGTATTTGTAGTAGAAATTTGTATTCAGTTGAATGTACCACCAGAACAACATTTTATAGCAGTTTTGGTGAAAGAAGTCTTTCTTACTGTTGAGGCTATAGCTAAACAAATCTTTAAGTGATGAAGTTGGGATGGTATTTCTGATAAGGAAGTAAGCACTTAGTTTTCCTCTAGTTAATAATGTAAACGTTGGGGATGCAAATTCTGATGTTTATGTTGAAGTTGTTCTGTGGTTTGTATTTTGACAATATCCTGCGTGCTGCCACTGAAAGTAGTAGGTTGATGCACACCTAATACCTTGTTATGGCAGCTGAACCTCTAAAATACAAAAGAGAAATACAAACCTACAATTCAGTTCTAGTAATAATGCTACCTAATATGCAAGGGTCCAGTGAAAATAACCTAAAGAAATATTGAAGAATGCTCTTGGATTTGGTAGCCTTTTTGTTGTGCATCCTCATTGTGATAAGTAATGGGCTAATAATTCGTAGAGTTCTCCGTTAAGAACACTGAGATTATTTTTCTCAAGTTTTTTTTAGTCATGTAACAAGGCAGTTGAAGATGTTTCTATTGACTTGCATTAGTCTAGAGTTCTAATAACGAAACTTTATCTCAGAATATAGCATCTTTGCTGTCTTCTTGAAACATAACTCTTGAAAGAGCAGTAGTACTAGGCAACGGACTGCAGGAGTGTTATCAGAAGGGCAGAAAATGGAATAAAAATGCCGTTGTCAGTATGTGCCCTCATGCTTTTAGTTTTGGTGATTTGTTTAGGTTCCTACTGGTACTTAAGGCAATTCTGGAAAGAATTGTGGTTCTCTTTGTGATTGTTTTATGCTTAGAAATCTATGCTATGTCAGGTGTTTTATTAAATGAAATCCATCTGTTCTTTTACCTCCAAACCTACATTAATACATTAAAATTTAAAGAATCAAATAGTATCCTGCTGGTTGCAGTGAATGAATAGGAAGAACATGTTCAATTCTTATTAGAGCAGATAGCCCTTTTTGTTGAAGAAGACCACATACAAGAAATTTATCTGTTTGGGAGGGTGGGGTGTTGGGATGAAAACAGGAGGGTAGCATGTCTTAGGCTTGACCACTAAATGAATTTTTATTTTTTCCTCTCTGTCTTAATGCACAGATTAGATACTTCTGCACAACTGTTGACAATGTCAGTTCTGCATGATCAGGGGAATGCAAATTGTCTTATTTCAGTGACAAACCATTCTTTCCCTGTTGTGTATTACATTAAAGAAGTGAGATGAGTAGTTTGTCTAAACTACTCTTATTCTAATAATGTACTAGCCACAAAATATATAACAGGAAAAAAACTGAAACATTTTGTCTCCGACTGTCTGCCTTTCTTACTTTCACAAGATAATTTAAAATCAAATAACAAACAAAAAAACACTGAGCTTAAAGGTATGGTAATTTGTTCATCAGCTGCAAGGTAGCTTTTCTAGCGTATCAAGTTTTTTAGATATCACTGAACTGAGGACACTCAGTAGTGTTCGTAATCAAACCCAGTAGCATTTTGTTTTGTTATCGGTTCTGTTTCTTCTTTATCTAGAAGATGATTATTTTTATATCCCATGAATGTTTGTATATGTTACCTGTGTGCACAGCAATGTCAATCTGTCCCTGATCAGAATTGCTGTACAATTTATAGTCATCTATTCAGCTATGAACATGTTTGATTAGAGCCTGATTTTGTCTTATCTTTTTCACATGGATTAGGAAATGTACACTGTGTTCTTCCTCAATTCTAGCAGTATTTTAGTAATCCATTTATTTCTTCTAGCACAACAAACTCATTTCCGTAGGAGACACTATGGCTGCAGAGAAGAAAAAGGGTCAGCAGACTCTGAACTCTATGGCTGTCAACATTAAATGAAAACCTCAGTTTAATGAAAGCAAATCTGATGGGCCATTGTTAGTCTGGCGCTTTTGGTCTGAACTTAAAAAGACCTAAAATGTGTTATTATAAGAAATTGGTAATGCATACTCAACTGAATAGTCCAACTAGATAAAGAATCATAGAATCATTTAGGTTGGAAAAGACCCTTAAGATCATCAAGTCCAAATGTAAACCTAACACAGCCAAGTCCGCCACTAAGCCATGTCCCTAAGCTCTACATCTACACATCTTTTAAGTACCTCCAGCAATGAACTGCCCCACTTCCCTGGGCAGCCTGTTCCAATACTTGATAACCCTTTCAGTGAAGAAATGTTTCCTGATATCCAGACTAAATCACCCCTGATGTAACTTGAGGCCATTTCCTCTCATCTCATCACTTGTTACTTGGGAGGAGAGAGCAACATCCACCTTGCTACAACCTCTTTTCAGGTAGCTGGAGAGACCTGTAAAGTCTCCCCTCAACCTCCCTTTCTCCAGACTAAACAGCTCCAGTTCCCTCAACCATTCCTCTTAAGACTTATTCTCCAGTCCTTCACCAGCTTCGCTGCTTTTCTTTGAATGCACTCCCACACCCCTATGTCTTTCTCGTAGTGAAGGGCCCAAACCAGAATATGATATTCAGGGTGCAGACTCTCCAGTTTACATTGCTAACAATGAAGTGGATAGCAGCATGTGTTGTCGAGATTCCCTGATAGTTTTGACTCCATAAGAAGTGCTAAGAAGTTTTTAGGGGCTGGGATGCAGCTTAATTTTATTTCTCTAACGCTAAAGTAGTTCTGATTAGCGTTCTATTTGGCATGCGATATAAATTTCCCTATTGCCCTTCTTCCTGCACATTTGAACTGTAGGTTGGTTTTCACTGTAGTTTAGAAGCACTGAGTCTATCTGTTGACAATGATATATAGGTTATCATAGCCCGAACTTATCTAAACAGGTGACACAGAAGCAATTTTTTTTTTCTTGAAGCAACTAGGGGTTTTATATAAGAGAGTTCAAGCTTCCTTACAACACTGAAATGACACAAATGACACAACATGGTTCTTCTGTTACCTGCTGAAATTAATATTTTAACATAATATTTGCGTAGATTCTAAAGTCATGTAGAGCATAAACATTAAATATTTATTCATACGTAAGTTATGCTATGCTGGCTGGAAGCGAAAAGTTACATAGGGGATGCTTTGCAATATATATGTTCGTAATACGCAATACCAAGTGCTTTCTGGTAGGTGCATGAGTTCCTGTACTGCCTACTAGGTTCTTTTTTTTAATGCGGTCCAACTCTGTCAGAAGTTATCATTCATGTTCTGTTTAGCGCTTCTTACTATCCCTAACACTTTTTATCTTGGAGGTGCAATGATGCTTGAAATCTAATATTCTTTGTACAAGTTCTAAAGGGTGATGTACACAGACAAACAGGAACGCAGATCATGAATACCTGCAAGACTTGAGATACCTGTTGTCATCTTGCTTACAAGTCTTCTAATAGGGATATGAATGATAACTGCCAATTGATTTCCTGTACATTATTACTGTCCCCCTGTCAGCATTTACATGTCCACCATGTCCAGTTTGGTAACTTAGTAGAAAGATTGTGTATGTGGAAGTCAAAGCATTGTTAACTACAACAGGGAAATGCAATGGAGATCTGTTTAGAGTCAGTGCTACCAAACAAATAATAAAGATAAATTATTGTGAATATATCTCTTCAAACTGAAAGAAAACAATGTGTTTTAACCAGAGGAGCAGTATTAGTATGGTGCTAATAGGACTACCACATAGACCTTAGAAATTCAGTTTTATGGAAGCGGAGTGGTGGTGGTGGTCAGAAAAGGTCATCTAGTACAATGCCTCCCACTCTTTGCTGCTCAGACAATTTCATTCAGTCAAGGACTTTTTCATGCTTCGTTGTAGTACTTAGCTCCTATGAGTAACAGGTTTGGAAGGTAACAGGCTGCTTGATGGTTGTAATGTTGTTGAGAGAAGCTCTGACTCAGTAGTCCATTCCATTCCAGTCACGCTAACGTGTGGGTCCTTTCAGTCTTAAGGGTGCAGATTAACAGTGAAAGTGAGGAATGAACAATGAATGATCATGGCTGCTGTAAGATAAAAACAGTGCAAACTGCACTGCAGATGCAGTAATTAATGCAGCTATGTCATATGCTGGCTTTGCATTCTTCTCCCCATACCCCTTCTTGACTATAAATTGCACTGGCAGCCCCAGAAGCTGAGGTCCAAGTTGCTTATATGCTTCCTGGCTCACAGGTAGGAATTCAGTTTGATCCGGTGTTCTGCCTTCTAAATGGGATGTGAGGGATGATTGTATACATATCACAGTAATATACGCAGCTTCACTGCTTGCGCTGATTTTGATGCTGCCAGGGTGGATTTTTAAAGAAATAGCTGTCCCCACTCTGCACTCGCAAACTACAGTTGTGCAGAAATTTTTGATCTACATCTTATTCTTCAAGGAGTATGTTTAATTAAGATTTGGAAGCTGCATTGAAACCTTTTATCCCTGTCAGTGCTTGGCAGAGCCATAGTTTTATCAGATGTGACTATTTTTTTTTTTTTTACCCCTCCCCTGAATTTAAGTGTTCAACATCTTATGTTAGAAGGAGGTTCTGTTTATAGCATTAAACAGGATTTCATAAAGCAATGATAAATAATCCTGAGCTTTTGTATGTACAGTAGAGATTTGCTGAATAAGATTTTTTCCTAGCTATGAAAACTTTGAGGTTTTGGGGATTGTTTTGGTTTTGGCTTTTTTCTGATAGGAATGGCTATGCATTCTAACCCCATGCCTTTCTTTTTAATTCTAATACATAATTGTCAATTAAAATTTACTGGATCAATTAACATCAACCTTAACTGCTTCAGAATCTCAGCTTTTACTCTTCTTTCTCATCTTTTTGAGTGGATGAATGATATATGCTGGGTTAAAAGCTCCGAGTAGTTCTGTTTTATTGACCAAAATGGTTGCTTTCCAGTTGCTCTGTTATAACATTTATCCTCTGATCATGGTTGCTGGGAAATGGGATGTAAGTTGGGAATTGAGAGGAGTGAATATCCTTCTGTCCTTTTGTTCCCCATTTAAGAATTGTCATTAAGAGTCTACTCTTCCTTTGAAATTAACTTTATTAATTAAGAAAGTTTCAACTGTTAATTTGAAATTAACTTGCTTTAATTTGCATGGTGCTTCTTTAGTTGTAGTTTTCTCAAAATAGCATTAATATTTTAATTTTCCTTGTATAGTGTTAAATGATTACTAGAAAATTGCTAGATATTTCTTCCATGAGCTTCAGATAAATAGTAAACATGTAAGTTAGGGAATTGCATCATTTAAAACACAGAGAATTTTAGGAGCCCTTTTCTGCTCCAAAAGCTGCTTAAATCTTTCTTCTCTACTTCTACTTCCTACGTGATTTTAAAAAATTTGCCTTAGGCCCCTCTCATCCCACTAGGAACAGGAGGGTACTAAAGCAAAGGCAAACCATGTCAAATGCCACACAAAATGGAAGTTTATCAGTAGATAGTGCTAGCCCTGTCAGTTCATTTTTGTCATATGAGGGGTTTATGTGACAGAGCTCATTGCTGATGAATGCTGAAATATAGAAAATTTGAGTTTGGACAGGACAAGAGAAAGAGGGTGACTCAGACTATATTCCACCTTGTTCATTAATGTTATGGGTAAACCTAAATGAATTTCTTCCTTGGAAAATGTTTCGTAATGTCACTTTTTTTTAAATATGCCTACGTGAGTTGAATGTATATTATATTTCTTAGTCTTTAATTGACATTTCCTGGTACATCAGTTTTCCAGATAAATCAACCTCTTAGTCAGGAAAATGCATTGACTGCATAATATTGTAAGAACATATTGATGTTATTGTCAGTTTTTCCTGACCATATGCTTGTACTTGAACAGACTGGTGTAATTCCTGTCTTCTTAATGTGTTAAGTATAAAAGTTGTAATGTGTTGTAGACTACAAATGAGGCAGGAAAAATTCTGAGGATATTTTGTAAAGCCATCTTAAACACAGAAAGATTGTTGAAGTCAGGTAGCCACAGTTCATGCTAGCGACTTGTAGAGGGAAGCAGTTAGGATCGCTGCATCATTCTGATTTTGTATGTGTGCCCGCTTAATTTAAACAAACATCAAAACACAGCCCATTACTGAGAGAATCAGGAAGACTGCAGCCTTTAAAATATTGCTAATGTTAGTCTGAGCCCTAGTCACAGCTGCAGCACTGTAATATCTGTGTAGCATTTTTCTATGCCTGTGCCTATTTGTTCACCAGTAAAATACCTAGAAGTGTTTTTATGTATTCATCCTTTACTGTGATGGGCTTTTCAGCATTGTAAATTGTTCCATTTCATAGAAGAATAGAATGGCAACTCTTGTCAGTAGTTCGTTGCTCTGTGATTTGAGTACTTTGAGTGTATAGGTCTGTTTCCCCACCAATGAATGAAATGTATTTGCTGCAGTAATTTCTTCATATATAAATTAGATGCTAACAGTTGAAGGTGAATTTTATTTACTGCAGTATAAAATTATGTCTATATTTCCTTATCCTGCATCTGTTTGACTATTAAAACTCATATAGAAAAACAAAGCATCTATAAAATTGCTAATTTTTGCTTTTCTGTAGAACTTGATAGTTGATTTTTGAAGACTAAAGATTCAGGTTCTACATTCTGTGATTACTTGTTAGTTTTATTCTATCAATTTTTTTTTTTATAAAATTAAGGATTGATTATGGTAAATAAGATTAATTTTGAATTTGATATAGAAAAATCATAGAATGTTTGAGGACAGAAGGGGCCTTGGACCACCATCTAGTCTGGTCACCCTGCTTAAAACAGAATCAACTAGAGCAGATTACTCAAGACCAAGTCCAGTTAAGTTTTGAGTATCTTTGGGGACAGACTCCTCAACCTCAGTTCCAGTGTTTCATTGCCTTTACATTAAAAAAATCTTATTTCTTACGTTTAAACAGAATATTTTTTATTCCACTTTATGCTCATTGCTTTTTTTCCATTCCCTGTGCATCACTGAGAAGAGTCTGGCTCCATCTTCTTTTCTCACTTCTGTTCAGTATTTATAAACATCAGTAAGATCCCCCTGAGCCGCCTTTTCTCAAGACTAAACAATTATTTTTAACTCTAAACATTTGAGATGGTAATGTTCCTGTGTGTACCTTAGAATTCGCTGGAAAGTAACAATTTCGGCAAAGACATGATAATTTCATTTGTGTGATAATTTTCTCGTTGACATTGTGCCTGCACGTTGTGGCTGATGTTTGCACAGCTGTTAGGAGCTGCTCACAAAAAGAATTGCAGTGGGGAATCTAACTCATAATGTTAGGTACGGAAGACTTCATCTTTCTAAAATCTACAGATTTTCAATCCAAAAAGATAAAAAGAACATATTTTTGAAGTATTTTAAAACCAGTCCTTAGTAATGTTAGCTCATTGTGTGCTGTGAAGTTTTTATTAAAAAAAACATGTTTTCTGTGGAATATAGGGATACTAATCAAGTTTGCTAGATGCTCTGCAGTGAATAGGGAGAAGATTGCTATGCCAAAGACATCCTATTAAGATAGGACAGTGGGCTGAATTAGCCAAAGGTATATAACTTGCCATTGTTGATTGGCAGGAGACAATATTGATCACAAAGGTAATCAAGGTGTGCTCCCATCAGCTATTGCATAACTTTTTATTCTCACTGCAACAAAGCAGAATTTTATTAGTAGATTTGAAGGGAAGTAGTAAAATCACAGAAATTTTTAGGATTCCTTTAAAAAATGAGAAACAGTTTCAGACTAAACTCAAAGATTATAGAATGTCACAAGCAAGCAGAGTTTTCCCCCATGGTATGCTTAATGGTCAACTCCCATTTAATCCTTCATAGGATTCCAGTTGGGAATTCGGGCAACTGTCTTACTAATGCTGCAGTTTGAGAGAATGAGAAATCAAGAAACATCATTCCTTCTGTAAGATAAATGCATCGTGAGTCAAGCAACTACCTTTTACACTTAGGTGCACAATATGAGAAATGATGTCGGGCTTTTGGCTTTTTTTTCTCCTGGTTTAGGCAGTCTCTCTTGTGTTACTGTAGCCCAATTTAATTGACCATTTTCTATTGAATTTAGTCTTCAACTCAATATCTGATGTTATGGGCTTGCTACCTTATTTACCAGTGGGTAATCTCAAAAGTATATGAAGGCTCAGCTGAAAATTGTGTCTGAATAAATTTGCTCTTTGTACAAGAAATAGTTAGAAAGTTTCAGGAAGAAATATATCTCCTGATTCTGGGACACATTTTTTTTTTTTTTTATTTAATTGTCTGGAAATGATTCAGCTATCGCTGAAGGCTCCCTTCCTCTCTGTGTGTCCTTATCTCTTTCTCATGGGCACTCAGAACAAGAAGGAGACTTTGAACATGAATTCTTTTCCAACGTGGAACTTCGAAGCAAACCTAGAACTCGGTTCCTAGTTCTGCAAGCTGATGGAAATGGGTGGTTATTGGTGATATATCCTTAAATCACAGCTCAAAGTGAAGGAAAAATACAGTGTAAGGACAATCCATAAGTTATTGGGGTTCTTTTTACTTACAGACGTCAATGTTCATTTTTATAAAAGGAAGGAGAATTTGTATTCACAAACCAGTTTGTAATGCTATTGTATGGTTGTGTGATGGAGATTATTAAGAGAGCAACAAAGAGAATTAAACATGAAGGCTGAGTGTTCTGTTTCTGTAAACACATCTGTATTCTGAATTAAATAGCATGCAGCTTTTCAGATCCAATCTGTTTTAACTTCTTGGCCAGGTAGTGACAAAACTTCCTCAGATTTAGATGTCATATTTGATACAAAGTTCAGTTGAATTGCATGTGTAATGATCTGCTTTAGGGCCTGATCCAAGACCTCTTTTGAGCAACCTGGCACATTTCTGAGATGTCCTGGCAAGAACAGCCAGATTGAATGAACACAGATTCCAGTCTATTGGGGAACATTGTAATTAGCATTTCTGCATTTTGGCCATAGATTTCAATTAGCCTACACTATCTTTCTGTTATTTTTAGTGACAAGCTTATCTTAGATCTGTCCTTTAGAGTTGTAAAAAGCTTCTAACCAGAGTGGGCTCAGAGAAATATTCCTTTAAATTAGCAACTTTGACACTAACGTAGGGCTCTAACTTAGATGTGCCAAAAGCCATTATGAGCACTGGAGAAACAGAAACTTAGGAACGTGCAACAACTTCGGTTCTCACCTCCCTCGGGCCTCTCAGAAACAGTAATAATACCATACAATGAGATTGCTTTGTATTTCTGAAGCCGATATAGGAACCAGTTGACCTTAGTAAGAGCTAGTGGTGCTCATGATGCAGATCGGAGGCTGAAAGTAAACACTCTAGACTTGCTTTCACTCTTCATCCTAGTCGCTTAATACCTTAATCTATTCAAATGCTGCTGGTTATTCACCAGGCTCCCTAGTTCTGCTGATGGATTGGTAAGCAATGTTCATTTGAATAAAGGAAGACAAGCCAAACATTTTTGAGTATTATGGAAACTTTCCCATTAATGTTCCATTGTCCTGTAGAAAGGAAGTTCAGACACGTTTTATGGGGCAGATATGATATCTTAAAATGGGGAATGATCAGATTTTTTTTGCTTTTCTTACAAACAAAAAAGAAATCTCAGAAGAACAAGAAAAAAATATCCAATTAGCTTCAAGTTCAGTTAGACTGTAACTAATTAAGAGTATGTGAATTATCACTTATCTGCATTTTGAACATTTTTTCAAGATTTCTTTAATGTTTTTGCATTGAATCAGAATAGATTGCCTTCGGTTTTACTTGTATGAAAATGGGAGCAACAGAATTTGAAGCATAGCGGGCTGAAATAACTTGGCATAGATGTTCATACCTGCTGAAAAATAAAGGACATTGTATTAGAAGGGCAAACATCCATGAGTAATCAAAGAAAAATCTCCATGTATATTGAGACTTGAGCAGAGTATGAGAGAAAAAATAGAATCATTAGCAGAAGAACAGCTGGCAGAAACACATGTTTATTTTTTATGTCTCTCATGAGATATACAGCTTTATTCTCTTATTGGAAAATTTAAATTGATGCTGTCGTTTTGTATAAAAACAGTTCATGTAGCATGACTTCTTTTGAGATATATATACAGGAAACAGTAAATTCTTTACAGTTCTTCAGAATAGTAATATTCTTTAGCAAAATGAACACTTGAGAAAAACCACTTAGTGACAATTGCATGCTGAATCTTGTAGATATTTTTTTTAAATTTAAATTGGGAACAAACTTAGTCCTGTCCCTGTTTGAAACAAGATGGCATAGGGAGGTAGAATGATTTTTTTACAGCTGAGCAACTTAACCCTATTCATAATTTCTTTCTATTCCACTTTAGTTGTAGTCCTTCCTTGAAACAGAACTGTAAAATATGCAGAGACTGTGATTTTATTTTATTTCTAAAGATCTATGAACTTACTTTTTTAAAAGGTCACAGAGTTTCTATATTGAGCATTGAACTGGAGTGAAGGATCACTAATAAAAGATATTCTGTGCAGTGCCAGAAGGCTGTAATATCTTTTACTAGTAAAAAATTAAGAGGGATCCTCTCTCTTCCTGTCCCTCATTATCTTTTAGTAGATACATAAAATATAATTAAAGATGCTATGAAAATGAGAAGCTTACTCTCTGTAGCTTCTGTCACGTTCCTCCAAGATGGAAAAACTTCCTTATATGAATAAAATATATATCAAGAATTTATGATCTAGAGGATGAAACTTACTGGTCTGGTGGTCAAAATCAGCCAGTTTGACATAACATAATTTCCCCAGACTCTTGACTGACTTAAGAGTATACAAACTATTGATGTACATGGTGTGTTTAGTTTGATGACGTATTTTGAGGATGATACAGGAAAATACTTCAGGACTTATTAATTTATTCTTCAGTATTCAAAATTGCATGACTTCGAATTACTTATGGTATTGGTGTGTGACTGGGAAAAATCTGGCTTTTTTTTTTTCTTTTTAAGAAAAACCCAAACACCTTTGCAATACCTGTTTTTAACTCATTGTGCCTCCTCAGTATAAAATGTGTTCTTGTCTAGAAGACAACTTGGTTATAATGATCCTATTAAAACAAAAAACCTTCCAAGGGCTAAACCACAGAAGTGAGGAGTCATAAGCGGACTTGATTCCTCTCCGCCACTCCACCCCATCTGTTTTGCCTGTTATGTTCTGCCAATGTAATGCCAGTTACTGTTACGAAAATGCAGCTTAGAATTCCCAAAGAAGTAGAGAAATAAAGTCCCCAGAGTATAGTAAGCTTAGGGACCTCAGAAAACAAGTAACACTTAAGTTCTGGCATCGTTTCACTGAAACACTAGAATAGCTTGAAGCAAATGTGATGTAAAGCTCAGAAACATTAATCGATCTCAACATTATTGAGCTGAAGAATAAACTGTAAAGTATGTCAGGGAATTTATGTTAAAAATTTAAAATCAAAGGTAACACTTTTTTAAAAAGCTCTCTAATTTTGAATATATGTTTATGTTTACTTTCTATCACTTGAGATGTCTCTCTGTCCACTGGTAAGTCTAGAATTTTCTCTGTATGTGAAAGGTACCTACAAGAAGAGGGCAGATATGGTGCAGATATGTAAGACTTGAGCTTATCTGTGTTATTTAGAAAATGATATTGAGAAGTTACCAGCCTTTGGAAAGTGCCCTCACTGTGAGAAGTGTAGATCGGACCTGTTGTCGTCTCAATACAGGAGCAGTCAGGACGACTGTCTCCTCTTCACTCCACCTGTCATCACATTTACGTACCTGCAAAGGGGAACATATGTACCTCCAGGGTACACAAAATCACATAAACTCACAAAATTGGACAAGTTGAAGAAAACCAGGTTTTAATTCCTTCTTCAACCTTTGTTTTTGCAAAGGTTAATATTTTGTTCTTTACTTTGTTCATATTTCTTCTCAATTTTTATGTATTAAATGCCAACTTTCAATCATATTTTAAGATATTTTGATGAGACAAGGGAGACAAGAAGTCCTGACTGAGATGTAGTTGGAGTAAAATAGTAAAAGGTGAAACTAAATATCCTATAGGTCTTTGAGGGTACATAGGCAATAGACATTTTACAAAAGAGATAGTGATATTTTTCTGCCATATTTCTGTAAAAGCAAATATATGAAACCCTACAAGACATTTGGATATATCTTGGTAGACTGTTTTGCAGGATTGTAAATGCCATTTTTTATTGATGGTGTTTGAAAGTAAGGAGGATACTTAGCAGAGATTCAGCTGATGAAGTTTTGGCTGTTGCTGAGGCTTCCAATGTTTAACTGTATACACTCCAATACAAAATATTTAATGTGAAACGGTTTATTTTATTGATAGGAAGGAAGACAGCTATCCCCTTCTGTCCTGCTCTCCTTTGGACTTCTTAACTCAAAAATTTCTGACAAGATTTTCAGTACATACTTTCAAAACAAAACGTTTTGGTGAAAGGTGCAAGTACGGAACTGCAGATATCGCAAAAGTATAAAAATGAGAGAGGGTGAAAGAGCTTTATAATTAGAAATGGTTGAATATTGTTTGTCAAAGATATTATGCAAATTATTTGTTACTGGATGATTTGAAACTCGGTTTTTCTGTAGCTTGTCAGAGGGAGTTCTCAGATTATTTACTGAATAAGAATTATGCAAATTGGGTACTTGGCTGATTTTTATTTTTTTTTTCCTGTTAATTGTTTTGTTTCATTAAAAAAAACAACCAAAGCTGTCCATCTTTGTATATCAGAAGCTACTAGTGCTTATTTAAAATACATAAAACTGCAAATGCTTTACATCTTCAAACCATGCTATGAATTAAGACTTATAAAGACTAGTTTTTTCAGTGGCAGTCATTTAGGTATTATGATTTTTAAAGCAGAAGAAATAGATGGGTTAAATAATCTTTCCAAAGACACATAACTCAGAATCTTTAAGTCCATGCACTAATTGTTGCCTTGAATAGAGATCTATCTTAATGAAAGATTTTTTTTTCAGAAGTAACCTTTACTTTGAAATTTTATCAGTTTGTGGATAAGGTAACCACAGTGTCAGTGCCTCTGATTTAAAATATTGTACTGTGTAAACAAATATTATTCACAAGTACTTTCATATAATATGAATGAAAAGTAAATAGACTAAGACAGGATGGATATGGATCTCTTAAAATGCTGGTTCCTCTAAGTGAAGACTTTACCAGGAGTTCTGTGCTACAGTTCCTTCTTCATCTGTGCCCTTGGTCTTTTCAGGGTGCTTTGAGTGTGAGCCCACTAGTCTGCTCTTGTGCAGTGTTACTTATGTGTTGGATGGAGTTACTTCTGAGGAAAGTAACTTTTGGAACTTGATGGAAAACCCACCTGGTTTATTAAGCAGTCCTTTACTGGAAAATGTGGACTTCCTTCTTTCCCAGGTAGCTGTTCACCAAACTGACCTCTTGATTATGCATAGTTAGATTGTGCAAGGAGCTGCAGGCAAGAGAGCCTGTGAACCATCACTGCCATAAGCACTCAGTTGGATTCTTTGGAAAGATGCTGGGTGCTCGACTTCCTTCCCTGACAGTTACCAGAAACTTATATTTGCTTCTCAAAACAGTTCTGGTCACGACTTGGCAGTTCCTTCATTGAAAGAAGAATATCTTCCTCGTCAAATGTTCAGATCTCTTGGGGTAATTGGCAGCTCCTAAAACTGGGCTTTGAGAGCTGGCCATGAGCATATTAAGTCCAGTCAGAGATTCCAGTGGACTGTGTGAAACATCTGGAACGAGTGACTGCTGTTACGGCACAAGCCAGCTGTGGGTGACCAATTTACTGTGATTTAGATTTATCTCTTTCCAGCCTTTTGTTGTCAGCAGATGTTTCTGGGATGCAGAGAGCCACTGCCTATTGGTAGTCAGAGCAGGATCTGCTGAGTTTCCATCACAAATGATTAGGCAGGAGCTACTAACAGTGAACAGCACCTTTCTTTCAGCTTAACACCATGGAATTGAAAAGTACTATTCTTGTCGTGTAGGTGGAGAGGTTACTTCTGAAGACCAATTTCTCTTCCTAAGAGGGTGGTTGAGATTTGTGACTGTGCCCTAAACTGTTAAGAAAGTTTTCTCTTAATCAAAGACAGAGTAGGATTTCATTCTAGTTAATGTATTTGGTTTGTTTTCAGACTGAGATTAATTTGTAATTAAAAGTTGTGCTTCCAGTGTTTTTAGTATCATGTAATGTTTAGGCTACTCTGAAAACCATGCTATGTTTTCTTCCAAATAAACATTATTTACTACATCTTTAAAATGAATACATACATAGCTAAGGTATTGGGAGACATTATTAACAAGTATGCATGATTAGGGATTTTATAGTGCTGTATTGCCCTTGGAAATTGGTGCTTCATTAAACACATTGCTTTGGGATGTGATTGATCTGTGCCTTTTTAGTTCAGAAAAATATACCTGCAATTGAGTCATTGTGAGTAACCTAGAAATGCAATTACTACTAAAACACCGTAACATTTTCACTACGTTTGTATTGCTTTAGTATTGCTTATTTCCACTTTCAGCATGAGACATTCATTGCTTGTATTTTTTCAAATGCGAATTAAAATATGCACTTTTAAAAGAATTCTAATTTTTTTTGCTACTTTACTAGGTCATACTACATAGGTTGATCCACCATATTTTAAGGAAAATAAGCATGAATTGTTTTGCTAGTCTGCCTATATTCATCTTGCTTTCAGATTAGATAAGTAACTTAAGTATTGATTTGAATGCATGTCTTTAACAGTGTTGTCACAGCAGTGAACCCTTTTTTCTTTTTTGTTGTTCTTTGTTTCCTTCTTTTCGGTATTATATCAGGTTTTTAGCAGTCTCCTACCTACATGTCTTTGTGGAGGTGAGAGGACACGTGTGAAAGTACCAGCTTTGATAGCTGCCACGGAAGCTAGATTTACATGTACATGTGCAAGATACCTCTAAAAGTCCATATTAATATATTAGTGTAGTATTTACCTCAGTACTTAGGTTTGAAGGCCTCAGAAAGTCCTCATTTGTGTCCTGTACCTGTTTCTCAATAGGAAATGTTTGTTATTACATGTCTTCATTTTGGGATGGAACCTGTGAAACATGCATCCTTATCTGTCAATGTTGTATCTCGTTGTAAGTTGATCTTATTTGGGGCAACGTGTTGAGTGAGTAAAAGAAGAAGTTTCCACTTTTTCTCTAACATCAAATTAATAGTTATTCATTGTAAAATTATGATAAAAATGGATTTTTTTTGAGAAAGTTTTCTGCACAAAATTCTCTTGATGCTGAGCCAAAGATATATTACAAAAATCTAAAAACTAAGGTACTCATGAATAAACTGTGCAGTTCCTACAGCTTTGGCAGTGTGCTGTCTCTTTGTGTGACACTTGTATTCACTACATTTTAAAACATGTATGCCCTGATTATGTTTGGAAATATGTTTTTAAATAAATATCAACTAATATTTATCTACACAGTAATGGTAGCATAGTGTGTTCTGAAAATACATAAAATTAGTGACACAGCTTTTCTGCTGTGGTTTTTTTTTTTTTTTATTTTTGTGTGGTGCTGAAAAGCCTCAATGTATATACTACCTTCATTTGTTTATTTTTTCATGAATATTTGAGACTTTTCTAAATCATGCATATTTAGATAAGCTATGTCTATAACCATGTTTCTGTTGTCTTGTCCTTTGAAGAAGACACCACAGCATGACACTATTCATGGCTGAACTTCAAGGATTATTAAATTATTTATGAAACTGGATTTTTTTTTTCTGTAGTTTTTTTCTCATTTCCTATGTATATGTATGTGTCATATCAAATTAGTATTTTAAATGCCTGTCTCTTTGTTTTACCAACATTTGTTGTTTGACAGGTGTAAAATCATGTTAAAATAGATCTGGTAGTTTTGCTTTTCAGAAATGGTCACAATAATGTATACAAATACTCCTTTGATTTACAGATTATTTAATTTGAGATGACAGACTGTAGTGGTCTACCTAGTGTACAGTAAAAACCCCTGAAACATCTAACCAAATAAAAATATATTAGTCTGAGGTTCAAAGACCGATGAAAGTTGTATATCTCTTTAGGGTTAGTACTGCTAATATTGTTAGTTCCTTTTTAAATTTTCCTAATTACCATACCTTAAGAGCATGGGCTTTCATCAAAGTATGTTTTTCTGGGTGGAGGTGAAGGAAAAGGAGTTAAAACTTCTGGAACTGAGACCTTCTGGCAGCAGGTTTGAGCTTGCTCACCCTACACGATCTGGAACAGTCCCAGCTGATTGAGAGTTCATGCACTGTGAATCCAAGCACAAGAACTGAACCGTGAGCTTGAACTCATTCCAAAGCTGCTGTCCTTGATGTCATTGTCCTCTGGAGAAATGATTATTGGAATAGGAGTCGTAGTGGCCAGATCAAGGCACCGCCACCAAATTGCAGCAGTCAGTAAGCACAAGTGAGAGCACTTCTGTGGCAGGTTAGGGAGCTCTCCCACAGAGGATTCTAAAATGCGATGTCAGGCCTGGTGAATCTCTGAACAGACACATCACTTCAGGTGGAATAGTCCTTTACCTTTTCCTGAATCACAGTTGGAGGAGCCTGAGGAGGGAACAGTGTTCAAGCAGATAATGTTTATGTTACAGTACACTTACAGCCAGTGAGATAAACAACGTCCAGACCCAGATCTCCTTATATCATGAATACCATCTCTTCCTTGCTCCAAACTGACTGACCTTCACAGGTTTATTGAGGTGAATGTTGGCGCGTGGTTGAACATGAAGTCAGGGAGCAGCGGAAGGAACTAGTACAGCCACATGTAAAGGGGAAAAGTACTAATGGAAATTTGAGCCAGCAAGTTCATTCTAATGCTTCAGTCTCCTTGTTAGAAGGATAATTGTCCATTATAGGGTTTGTAGGCAGACAAAACAAGATATTTTTTTGGCATTTTCCCATCCTGTCATGCTCTCAAACCCTCTGAGTGCCCTTTATGTTATTGAGAATACAATTTATTTTGCAGCATGATTAGGCTCCTCTGTTTATTGACATAAAGACTATAAAATATTGCAATTCTATCTATGGCCCATGGCGTCATCATAGCCCATAGTAGCAGACACAGTTTACCCAGTGCTTATTCAAGGGAATCTCTTTCTACATTTTTAGGTGTGTGACTTCTGTTAGTTAGATAATGGCTACCACAAGGCTCCTAGCTTTCCATTGCTGACCCATCCCTAATGCTTGCTCCACTCAGAATCCCTTTCTGATACATGCCCATTCGAAGGGCAGAGCTATATATGAAGGTACTGGTGTATTCCTGCTGATGGACCTTTCATCCCGTTCATTGTTATTCTGTTGATGCAGTTAACTCATCTCAGGTGACCTCCCGGCTCTAAGAAATGATTCCCACAGAACCGTGAATTTATTTAAAAAAAATTTCCTTACTCTGCACTTCAGTCTGCAAAAGTCTGTGGGAGTGCTAATTCCTTGATTGTGAAAAACCTTGCATTATTATCCATTGGAGATCATCAGCAAGGGATTACTTGTTTTCATCCTTTTCCTTCTGTAATACCTTATATGTAACAGCATCGACAGACAGAGGTGCCACTTTTTGACCAAAGTAAACAAGAGGAATAAAGCAATTAAGAAATGATACAGCAGTAACCTGCCTCTGGAATATGCCACTTAACAGATGAATGCTTCAAAAATAGAATTTTCTTCTATTTATCACTTGCTCACTGAGTGAAGAGATTGCAAAGAAGTTCTCTGTAACCTTGTCAGCTAAAGTGGTGAATTAAATGTCACAGCTTGAGTTACTCAAGATATCAACAAACTCACAGTCAAACAAGGCTAAAAATGTGATAGTCCAGATTGATACCATTTTCTTGCCATCCTGAGTAGATCACATATGGTCTAGTTGTAGGCAAAGCAGTACTCTCCACCAGAAGTCCTCTGTATCCTGACAACAACTTTTAAATATGGGCATGGTCTTCAATTTTAGTAGAAATACAACATATAGGATATTTTTAGTTGTGTGGTTTGTTGGGGTTTTTTTAGATTGAATGATGAAATAATAACCTAGAATTTAATCTTCTTTTACTTTATCGTGTTACCATGTTTGTATTAATGCTCTCTTGCTCAAATTGAAGTTTAACCCTACACATTAGTGGGGTGTTGTTGGTTTGGTTTTTTTTTTTTTAATGTCCTTCTGGAGTTAACAATTTCAGACATTGCCAGGGTTCTGTCAGAAATTCATGTTGTATGTTATCCCAGGTCAGAGGACTGCCTGTCAAGAATAACAGTAGATGGATATATGGATATGGAAAACTGAATAAGGATTTAAAACTTCAGGTATCATGTGTGGCATAATTGGTTTTGTAAAGATACACATTTCTGTTGGTAGCTTTTGGAGAAAGAAGAAAAAACAAACAAATGGACTTTTCATTTTTTTATTTCTTATAGCTTTTTTTTTTTCTTTTCATTTAACTCCAGAAATCAGTCACGGATAGACCATCTAAGTCTCACAAGATCATTTTTTCCTTTGAAGAAGAAAGGAGTTTGAAATGGATGTTGTACCTATTTTTCCTTTTAATTTGCTGTGTGAGTGTTTTCTGCACAGACTTTTACTGTGGTAATAAATTACTAACATTGTTGCCTTTCAAATCTGTGTTGTTTACAACAAGACTGGCGATACTTTAAGGGATTAAACAGGTCAATTACTAAGTAAAGTCTCTCAACGCTACCTCTCTTGCTAATGTGAGAAAATGCATGCATGCTTCAATTTAGATGAGATGTGAAAGGTAAGCTTTTAATATATTATAGTACCATATAACATGATGTAAATGTGTTTGAGTAACATGATGGTGTATTGGAAAAGGGAATAAGAATGGACGTGAAGAAGCAAGGTTGCTATGGGGGTCTTTTCATTGCATGCTTTGTAGCATTTGAAGATTTTTTATGGAGCTGGAATTGGTGAACATTATTTGAGACATCCCTAAATTGCTGTTTCTTCATTTTCTGGGAGGAAAAAGTCCTTTTTTTTCCTCCCCAGATTTCAAAAGCCTGATTTTGCGAAACATCAAATGAAGTAACTGCAGTTCTTAGCATGGTTAATAAGTGTAAAGAACTTACTGAAGTCAAATAAGATCTCTTCCACTTCCTACTAGTTCTAAGAGTATTAAAGGATGTAATGAGGGTGAGGGGGGAAGGGACAGAAAATCCCTGCCCTTTACAGACCTTGGTCATTTTATGAGAAACATTATATAAAGTGTTCATCTTCATTGGCACTAGGAGATAGATCTTTCTGACTCAGACTGATCTCATACAGCTCCATACTTTGTAGTAATCTAGTTGATTTTTTTGTCAGCTTTTTTGGGGGCCAGGAATTGTTTTGTTGTTTGCTTTTATTTTCTTCTGTATTCTTTTTTTGTCATCGGAGAAGGAAGTAGATATCAGATTAATACTAAAAAAATAATGCCTGCTGGACAAACATAAGGCTGGAAGTTAGAAATATTGAAAAAACCCCCTAAAATGGGTATTATTTCTTAATGTGTGTACTGAGAAAATGTGTAGTGCGATTAAGTTTATTTAGGGATTTTGTGTAATATTTTTATTTATTAAGCTTGAAAAAAGTATAAATCAAAACTATTGCTGAGAACTTTGTAAGCTATTAATAGGTGACTACAGGGTTTAAACCATTATCTCCTCCTATGCCTGGGATGAAGCCTTTTTTGGGTTATTACCTTCACTTACTTTCACACCAGTATTTAACAGAACTCCAGTATTTTTAGCTATTGGAACCATAAAATTCCACATAATTAAGGAGAAAATTTGGATAAAACCTAGAATATTCAATTCTTTGGATGTTACACTGTTGCATGTTGCACTGTTGAAACAGCATTAACAAACAATCAAAACACAGAATTAAATCTTTTTTGTCTCGTTTTTTTACTGCTTCTTTTTTCCTTTCAAACACTGAAGCCCAAATAGCAAAGACACAGAGTGGACAAAGGAGAATAAAAATATTGCATCTAAGAAAGGAAAGAAGGGACTGTGATTACAGAAACTACTAAAAAGCAATCATACTTCTTGTCATGCTATGCCTTCAACTAAATCGCTGATTTTATTCTAAACTTTTAGTTTTATCAAAGGTGTGCGAAAAGGAGGCGCTTCTTTATTAAGTCTGGTGGTTGCATTTACACCCAGAAAATGGCTGTAAGGCTTTCATATAGAAATCTGCATTTTGATACTTTAACCGTTATATAAAGTGTCTTCCATGTGAGCAACTATTAATATATTCAGGCTTATATTTTGAAAGTTTTATAATCTTTACTGTGGTTTGTGGGAAACTCAAACTTATTTCTTGTAACAGGTGTAACTTTTCAGGCGAAATAGGAGCCTGGGAACTGTATGTTCCTCCATAGACTCTTTCTTGCAAAACAGTACTTTGCCGCAAAGATTGTAATATGCTTGGGGGGGGGTTGTTTGCCTGTTTAGCCACATGAGAGAAGTATTTATGTATTTGATGTGTATTTGACATATGTATTTTACAAACTACCATTTCTATCAGAGCATACCCATTTTCTTTCCCATCTGTAATCTCTGTGAATCTCTCTAAATATGCGCTGGGGTCTGAAGTGTGCCCTCTCTAAGTAAATACAGTCTGTTCTGCAAAGTCGAAAGTGGTAATTTAGTGTTTTGAAATATTTTAAATCGACTGGATTGTGAGTTATGCACACATACAAGCTTTTAAAAGGAAATAAATCAGTACCTTGTGCAGCAGGTGATGTTTATATGTTTAATATGAAACAAAGGTGATTGACTGATTTTTAAAGAACATCACCCACTACGTATTTGCATGCCATTTTCCTTTTGTAGAAGTGTTAGTTATTACCACATCAGGAATCCTTCTTGTTAGCATTGTGATTGCAATAATTACATGGAAAATTTGGCCTCCTCTTCAACACAACGTTTTTTTGTAAACAGGACATAAGCTTCTGAAGTTGCTCCTTGCTCTATGCTAGCCCTGGTTTTAATTTTTTTTAAAAACCCCTGCAAATTATTTTAAGATTTAGATAGCAACTAAATATTAATATTAATGTATTAATATTAATGTATTAAGTAGCCTTAGAGCTGATCTAAAGAATATTAATTTCAGCTATTTCATATTAACTTTCCATTTCCTGAGTTCATAACAGACATATATAGTTCTGTTAAACACACCTTTATTCTTCCATTTAGTAACCTTGTATTTTGATAGGAAAATCCTGAAGAGTAGACTTGTGCATGAAGTAGAACATCACTGATAGGCAGAGAAGTTTGTGATCTGAACATTCCTGTGAGCCGAACATTTTAAGGACTGAAGTCTTGACCTTTCTTGCAAATCTGCACTTCAGTGTTGATCAATTAAAATGCTCAATTTAAATTTGCTAAATTTATCACACTTTATTTAATTTATATGAAATATATTTTGAATTTTGTTTGCAGAAATCCAGAATGTTTACTTTAAAAAAATGTTATTGGAGTATTTCAGGAAGTGCTTTAATAAGTGCTGTGTGACATTTCTGCTCAAAGTTCAGGTGAAGTAAATGTTGAAAATCTGTGTTATTATAAAATGTTTTGGGTTTTTTTTTTTCACAAACATATATATTTGAACAGAAGAATATTCCTCAGAAACTCTTTTAAGAAAACCTTTACTTAACTGGAGAATGAAAAAAAATATACATTTTTAATCTTCTGGAGCACTACTGCTTCTGTTCTTGTATCTGCACAATTGCATGTGACATGCATTCACAATTTATTTTACCTTCTTCACTCCATCAAACAAGCTCTTTGCATTTTTTTTCCACTGAGATTATTTATTTGCACTTAAGTGATCAATAGCTGGGTTCTAAAATTCACAGTAACCACACTCGTAAATCAGTGCTCTGCTTATGCAGATTTTGTATATAGCACTGTTCTCTACAAATATAATGCATACTTTTTGCAGTGGTGAAGTGAGAGGTATACTTTGTGAACTTCATCTGCAAGCATTGCTTTTTATTTCCTATCTTTTTGGTTTAATCCTTCTGCTGTACTAATGTGCGTTGTGATGGTAGAGAAAAAGTCCTCATTCTAGCTTAAACGAACCTCTCTTCTTGCAACTGTCTTAATCTGTGCCCATTCTGTGCATTGTACATGGTAGAGTTACCTGTAAAATAAGCCTCCTGGGAGTTGTGACTGTATTTTGAAACACAAATATGGGCATTTGCTCAAGGAGAAATTAGTGTTCTCGATCCCCTCTTTTAAGCTCCCACAATGAGAGAATCTCTCCCAAAATAATCACAGCACTCTGAAATTGCGTAAAGTTCAGGAGTTGCCAGCCAAGTCTGCTGCAAGTTAAAGGAACTACTGAGGTTATTTTAAAGTACACTAGCATTTCTGCTGTTACTGTTACCTGGAGTTTCTCTCAGAGGTGTACAAGGAGTTTAATTACTGAATCGAGTTTAGTCTAAAAGAGTCTGAAAAAGGATTAGGACATATCTCTGTCTGGCCAACTTGAGAAGGGTATGCAAAGAAAACAGCCTACAGCCAAAGAGAAAAATGGATTTTTCACAGTGATACTAGCACAAGGAGCTGATGAGCTGCTCTGTGCTCATCAGTCCATTCCCTTATGTGAACCCATGTCCAAAGGGATAACAGTAATTTCTGCCTTGTCAAATTCTCCCCTTCTTCCTGATTATCCTTGCACCACTGAGTCAAACATCTGACATTCTGTTGCAAATTAATTCCCCTCTCGTGGCGTTTTTGTTTGTTTGTTTGTTTTTTGATGGAGACAGGGTATGGATTCAATATAGAAATACATGTTGAGTAAGCACAGAATTATGTGAAGTGGATGGGCATGTGGAAGGTTTCTCTGGTTCTATCACTTCCAGCGGACTTCATGAAATTATTAAGTAACCTACAAAGTCTTCTGTCACACAGAAACATTGGATGTTTTGAGGGGTTATATATAATTTCTCATTTCCTGTCATCAGTCAAAGATGAGTGACGTGAATTAAAAAATCAAACAACCTGTAGGCAATAACAGCCCTTAAAAACTCACAGCATTCACAGGTACTAATTACTGGTGGGACTAAGGCACAAAGAAGAAACTGAAGCATGCATTTTGTGCCCTCCTCTTTCCAGTAGTATTCAAAATGCTCAGAGAGATGTGTGATTTGTGTAAAAACTGAAGAGGGCCTAAATAACTGAGTGGCCCCATAGGTTACTGAGACTGGGGGCTGTTCAGCTTGGAGAAGAGAAAGCTCCAGCAAGACCTTTCTGCAGTCTTTTGGTATGTAAAGAGGACTTTGAGAAAGATGGAGAGAGACTTTTTATGAAGACCTGTAGTGACAGGACAAAGGGCAATGGTTTTAAGCTGAAAAAGGTAGATTTAGATTGGGTATATGGAATAAATTTATTATGATGAGTCTGGTGAGACACTGGAACAGGTTATCTAGAGAATTTGTAAGTGCCTTGTATCTGGAAGTGTTCAAGGTCAGGTTACACGGGACTTTAAGCAACCCGATTTAGTGAAAGATGTTCCTGCCCGTGGCAGGGAGGTTGCAACTAGATAATATTTACAGTCCCTTCCAACCCAAACCATTCCAGGATGTAAGATTAATAGCCAAGTTTATTGTCTCACACAGGAGGCTTTAAGAATCTTCTGGGTTTGGATTACTGTCCTGATTTTGGCTGGAGTAGAGTTAATTGTCTTCTTAGTAGCTGGTATAATGCTGTGTTTTGGATTTAGTGTGAAAATACTGTTGATCATACACTGATGTTTGTTGCTAAGTAGTGCGTATAATAAGTCAAGGACTTTTCAGCTTCTGATGCTTTGCTAGTGAGGAGGGGCACAAAAAACTGGGAAGGGAGCACAACCAGGACAGGTGACCCAAACTGACCAAAGGGCTATTCCATACCATAGGACATCATGCTCAGTATATTAACTGGAGGGAGCTGTCCAAGTGATTTGGATCACATCTTAAAGATGGATTGGGCATCGGGCAACAGTTAGTGAGCAACTGCATTGTCTTTCACTTGGTTTTTTTATATACTTTTGCTGTCATTATAATTCTGTCTTGCTTTGCTGTGCTCTTAGACTGCCTTTATCTCAACCCATGAATTTTACTTTTCTTCCATTTTATTCTCCATCGCACTTGGAATGTCACACTGTACTGGGGACTGGCCTATGCGTAACAAGCCCTGTTCCACACTAAAACAACAGGTACTGCGCCTATTCCAGCCCCTGTAACAGGCACTGCAGCCAATCCAACCCCAGCGACAGGCACTGCAGTTACTGCAACCCCCGCAGCAGGCACTGCAGCTGCACTGTGCCAGTATCAGTCACCTTGATACAGAAGAAATACATAAAATAGTTATTTTGCTTAGTAAGGGATGAAGATGAGCCAGAGTCGTCACAAGAGCAGGAGGAAGAGGTAGAAGCAGAGATAATCATCTGATCTCTAACCACAAGTGAGCTTAATACGTGAAAAGATTTTAACCATCATCCAGATGAGCACATTGTCACCTGCCTGCTCTGATGCTGGAATGATGGGGCCAGTAGCTTGGAATTAGAGAGTAGATGAGCCAAGCAGCTGACATGCTTTTCTAGAGAAGTGGGTATTGATAGGGCAATTGAAAAAAGAATGCAAGTCCCCAGCGTCTGGAGGTGACGCCTGTCAGGCATGAAGGAAAGGTATCCCTTCAAGGACGATGTTATGTGTTGCCCAGGCAAGTAGACCAGCACAGAGAGAGCTATTGAGTACCTGAGGGAATTAGCTGTGCTAGAGAGTATTTATTTTCACCTAGACAATGCACCGTTGACCACAAATTCAGATGAAGTCCAGTGCACACGATCCACATGCTGGAAATTTGTATAGAGCACACCATCATCATATGCATTGTCATTGGCAGTAATTGCCTGGAAAGACAAAGGGGCACCAATGGTGGATGAGGTGGCTGGCCAAATGCAGCAATATGAAGAAGATGTGTTTTTCTCCCTAAGGGCCTGCATCTTGGCTTTGGAAAAACTGTCAGAAAAATTCTGAAAACACGTTCAAAAAACTGTTGAAGCTACTGGAGTTCAAGCAACTCTAAGATATGTCCTGTGCCCCGCCTGTATGGACCGGTGTCTCAGCCATTAGGAATAAGCAGTCCTCTGCTCAAGAGGGAGAATATAGAGGATACTCACCACAAGGCATCCTGTGGTTTTACCTGCACGACCACAGAGAGGACATGAGGAAGGGGGATGGAAAACCTACCTTAACCCTAGAGGTGTTGGAACATGAGTTGCAAGGAAAACAAATCACAAATGGAGGTTCTTCCAGGGAAGCTGCTAATCCAGTCTCCACTGGACAGTTCCGCAACAGAGTAGAAGGACTGGGATTAAACCACAACAAACTGTTATGAAGATCTCGAGGTCTGCATGGACCCTTCAAAATTTGGAATCCTTCTATAATTCATAATACTTTTCTGTAATAATTCCAGGCCAGCTGGGATGTACCGTGGCATCTGTCAGCTAAATCATACACAGTGTTGGGAAAGGTGGGAATATTTAAGTTATTGAACTCTCTAGAATAAAATATTCCATATTTTAGGAGCACTGTGCTTTATCCCAGCGAAACAGTACAGCTTTGAGGTGAATGCAAAAGGGTAGTATGAGATATTCAGTGTGGGAGATCCTCTAAGGGGATAGACTATAATAATTCCTGCATTAAGCCTGGGAGGTTAGCTCCTGTCCACAACAGCCTCGTGTTGGCAGATTTGGAAAATCTCTAGGGCCCCATCATGTTGGCCCCAGAGAAGATGGTAGGGGACGAGGCCCTTGCAGATGCTCCTTAAGTTTTCCAGATATACTGGAACCTCAAGTGTTTTTCAGTTAACGTGGAAGCTTGGGTTCATGTACTTCAGCTCTGATTCTTAATCGTTAAAAAATAATAATAGCCTTTTTCATTTTGATGGCTTTCATTTTTTAGAGAGAGATTTGTTCTCAAACATGATGAGCCACAACCGTGCTCCCTGTGAAGCTGCTAATGATGCATGATAAAAGTGATGTGCTTGCTTCAAGCTAGTGATTTGACTGACATTTCTCTTAAAAATAAAATAAATGCATTTTAGTGTACATTTAGAAAGGAATGTAAATACTTTATGCATGAAGAACAGTTTCAATAATCTTTACTTTGTCAGTTATCCTACTTCCCAGTGGGAGCTGGGTATATATTACTTTTTGAACAGAAATGAAAAATATTCTTACTTATACATGATCTGAATGTGTTTATAAATACATACTAATAAGGGGAATTGATATACCATAGTCAGAGACTCATCATTTATTAAAATAAAATACAATGTTATTTATGAAGTCTGTAATTTTTTTAAAAAACATAATTATATTTCTAAACCAAGAATTTATGAACAGCTGGAAGCCTCCTGTCATTATGAAGTAATTGCAATACATAAGTACAGAATAAGGCAGTTAGAAACAATAATCAAACCAGAAAATATGCCCAACTCAAGGAAAATTTTGATTACTTCCTTTACATGCTCCTGGCTCCTCCTTTCCTTCTTGTAAAGGACTTCCCTTATTATTCAGTACTTCCTAAACCAAAAATAATTTTTTTAATAACTGATCATCTCAAGGAAATGGCGACGGTAAAATGCAGTTATATTTGGATTCCTACTGCTTAATTGCAAATAGATAGGAAGAGAAATCAAGGCTGTGCCTGTCAGAGACAGACCAAAACAGCAAGAAAATGCAGGGGGGCATTTCGTGCCTCAGGGAGGGAGAGACAAAAAGAACGACTGATTCAGTAAGAGATGTGCTTAAAGCAGTGCCCGGAGAAAGATGTCATGCACTGCTGAAGGTGATCGGGGAGACGAGTAGTTTGCTGCCTCTAATGACTTGCATTGTTTGCACGGCTCCATTCCTATTTGTGCTGCAACTGAGTGGTCTTCTGAGAGCTCCAGTAGTTGCAGTTATGCTTCTGCCTGTGTATGTTACTTTTAATGATTCCTTCAGAGTGACTTCTGACTATGTAAGTGACACAGAAAAGATCACAGCATGCCCTCTATATTGGACTTCCTGTGTCATCAACAGTGAATTGCGAGAGCACAACAGTGCTGGTGTTAACCAACAGTGGTGGTTATAATTCGGGGAAAATTCACAATATGAGTGATTAAATTTTCTTTTGACGTTTTAATCATCATCAAGGCTCATTGGTACTTTGTTGGACTGAAACTTTTGTGAATTTGATAATAAACACGTCATATATTTGAAAGATAACTCCTTTCCCTGAAATTAGATAAGTGTGACTAAATGTTAAAAATACTTCAGGGCTATCAGTTGGCAAATTGGTTTGTTTCTTAGAAGTGTTCTCAGACTGTAGAACACATTTGTTTTAAAATATCATACAATACTTTTTTTAAAATTAGTGCTGTATATTTTCTTGAAACTTAAATGGTAATGGACAGTTTATTTGAACAGGTAATTACTATGATAATCAATTTAACACATTGTAGCTTTTCTGAGAAATGCTTTGAAAATTGAATGTATCCCAGTAAAATTTAAATGGATTTCAGAACAATCTGCAGTGGATTTGGATGATAACCTTTCCATCAGCACCTAATTGTCAGGAAACAAGATTAATAGTACAGGAGTTCCTCAGAAAGTGGATTGCTTGTCAGTGTGCTAAAATACCTGAATAACTGCATGGCATTACGCAGCGGCCATGGTAAATACTCCCATTCAAGCTACTGAGGCTAGAAAACCAAATAGATTCAATTTTCAGACACTGCTAACAAACTACCTTATGAAAGTCATGTGGGAAAAGGTTCCCAGACTGAGTGTCCTAAATAGGTAGATACTTTTCTGAAATTCAGGCTTAGATTTTACTTTGTTCATAGAGATGTCTTGACTTAAATGTTGCATGTTTACAAGCACTGGTAAAGAAATTTGGGCTTTATGTTCTAATAACAGCTCAGATATTATTTTCTAGAAGTTGACATTTGTCATAAGCTTTTAGGGTCTATTATAATGCATCCAGTTGTTTCTGTATAGTACCTAAGTTTCTTGTATCCTGATTAATATATGTCTGGTTTGCAAAAATATGTGCATAACATATGTCATTTGCTTCTTGTATGAAACAGTGTTAGCACAAATTACTACATAAATAGTGACTATTATTAATGTTGGCATTAGTCTGGAATCATTTGTTTTACCCACTCATCTATCTCATCTATATTTTGCATGCTGATCATGTTTAAAATCAATGAAGCATGTGAAATTGTAAACGACAGTGTGGAAGCATTTGCAATTCTATACACTTCTGCTCACCAATTAACTGTTTTAATCTTCAAAAAGTAAAATCCCCACGATACTGAAGGCTAACAATATGAAGTGTAACCATGTAAAATTTTATAGGCCCACAAATGGAGATTTGTACCCGTTGTACCACAGTTTCATGTAAGGGGTTCAAATTATAAAGGAGCTATAGTTATGTGTACCTATTTCTGTTACAGATGCTTTGCACACTTTGATTTATACCCACTATGTTGCTTATTTAGAAAACTTGTCTTGGTGAAATGAGAGGAGAGGGAATGTTGATTTGCTCAAGGTCACTTTTATGAAGTTAGTAGCAGAGATGAGACTAGAAGTCAACCATTTTTGTAATTGTGTTGCAGACCAATCATTCAGAGGATCCTATCTAGGTGATTATGTCCACCTTACGTTACAGTGCCTTTCCTAAAGGGCACTGAACTCCAACCTTGATTAATGGTGACACATTACTTTCTGTGACAGAAGCATAAGCTCTGAATGAACAATTATTTAAATGTTCTCAGCTGAGAATCGTGCCCTCGTCATCCATGCTTGATGTACAAACATGGTCTCCTGACTGTCTGCGCTTTTGCCCATCTGTTTGGATGGCACAATGCCTGTTCTCAAGTAGGTCAAAACCTTGCCGTAGGGCATGTATGCCAGGCAACAATGGCTTTCAGTGGAAGACTGCATAACTCTTGAAGTGTCTTCACTTCTGCAGGAAGTCCTTCCTTTGTTGTAGGATTGAATTGTTAGCTCCTCAGGTTTATGTACTTATACTCACATATTGCACAGCAGTATTTGAACAGTAGGGAGGAAGAGGAAAGAATGGCCCAATATGATGGAAATGAGGCAAGAAAGAATCTTTCTTTGGTTTTATCTCCTATGGGCTCTAAGAAGAACACATTAGTTATAATATTTTAAAGTGTGGGACCTACCAGGTCAAGGCAAGAATCTGTTATCGTGTATGTTGTGTTAAGTTTCTCTGGCTACTTAACTCCACATATTCAGGCTCCCGAGGCTGAAAAATAGGGAAATGTTGGTCAATGCACAGACCTCTGATTTCTCAAGACCAGTTGTTGTAGGAGGTATCACATAGAGAGCAGACTGTTTTAAAATAATTGTCATCCAAGAAACGCGTGAGGATGTGTACATAATTTAATTAGTCTGATCTTAGCACTTGCCTTATTTATATCTGATATGTAAAAAGGAAGCATACGAAATAGTGGCAATGGAAATGCTGTGTGATATGACTTTCTCATTGGATGAAAACTCATCTATAGATAGCAACATACACGTATTTTTGCAGGAGATAGTAAAATGAGTAAAACATCCTGTATATGTTTGTCAATATTCTTCTTTCGATAGAGTAGACAGGAATTGCTACTCTGCAAAATGTAAGCTAAGCGTTTTAGGGTATATTAAATAATGATTTAAATTTCTCATTACAAAATATTTGAGATGCTGTCATGTTTATTTTATTTCCAGCTACCATATACTAGCAGGGCAATATAAACACAAAAAGAATTAAAGTTATGGTTCAGTTTTGATGGCTTCACTACCCTGAAAGTCACTGAGAGTATTTAGTCTGGGCATCTGTCCCATTTTTGGCCCATAAGATTTAAGTTCTGCAGCGTTATCTCAAATATGTACTGATTGAAATTGATGTTTGCATTATTATACTTATTGCAAAAAAACCCCAACAATGCTAAAAGCTTCTGGAATTCAAATACTCTAGAAAACTCTGTACAGGTTATAGTGCAGTAATTCCATTAAATACAAGGGAATAAGCAAAGTGCCCTCTACTGTAAAAAGCTTAGCAATGCCTGTTTATAAATGGAGTATAATATATAATTGAGTATATATGTAGTTATTCTGGGTTTGATCTAGTAAGGACATGGATAGAGCCGAACTTTTAAATTTTTGCTGATAATTCATAATTGACAGCCAGCAGCTGTCAGTGGGGCTCCTCAGCATCGCGCCCAGTGAGGCTGTGTTAGTCTGCAGCCACAATTGCAAGAACCTTTCAGATGGAACAAGGGTGTGTAGGGGTGCAGCTGGGAAGGGGCAGCCTAACAGTCCCAGCATTGATGCTTGGGCTGCTGGAATCACATAGAAAACCACTGAACTAACCTTCTTTCAACCAAGTGTCCTAAATTCTCTCAGTGGCTGTGTACCAAGGTTCATCTTGCTGGCCTTATTTCTGGACCCTTGTATTGTTTTCCAGTCCCAGCATCAGCAAGAGTCATGGCAGGAGAATAGGCTCTTGCCTGGAAGTTAAGGCTGTCTTCTGGAATTGGGAGCTCGGGTTCACAACCTCCGAGGCTGTGTAAATGTTTTTACCATTAGAACATGACTTCAAATTCAGTGAAGTCACGTTATGATACTGTATTGTTTGTCTGTGTACCTTAGATACATCTAAATGTTCTTCAGGGACCTACAGATGAAATTTGGTCTTCCAACAATTAAAAAAGGACTAGAAAGTGCCGAGTCCTTGGAATGCATCACCATATAACTCCATGAAACAGCAAACTGTCAGAGAATCTAAACCAAGTCAGAGTGATATAAACAATTTCCCTAATGGTTCTTCAGAGCTGCTTTCAAACCACTTGCCAAGCTTGAAGGTATATACAGGGATTTGAATATTCTCAGAGCACTTCAGAAGGCCTTTACAAAATACCCTTTGGACTGCTTTCTCTTGGCATATCCCAGAAATAACAGGCAGCCTCCAGAGAAGCCCAAACAGTTGTACTCAAAACATTAGACCAAATAATGTTTAATAAAATGTAGGAATATGTACTACAGATGTCTTGGGGTATGTTAGCAGTGAGTGGTCAGTAATGATGGCCTTTTGAAGCCCAGAGAATTATCACGATAGACCATAGGAAATGAAACAGCTTACTCTGCAGCACTAAAGGAGAGCTGTTTTCTGTCTCCATTGCCCTAATAAATGATGGGCAAACAGATTTCCCTGTTTCATCAGAACTTGCTGTAGGAGTATCTCTACAACTTTAGACCACCCTCCTTTAAGCATGTGATTCATTTAAATTACATAGTCTGGAGGTCAGTCTGCAGAGAGAGATCTGTTGGGGAAGCTTTAGGAAAACTAGCTGGCTAAATGTTAAGGTTAGGGACTGTAAATAATCCTCTATCCTTTTCTTCCTATATTTAACACTTTCAGTGGCAGCATTATAATAAGAGGTTTGTCTTGCGATCCTGTTATTCAGACCAAGTAGGAGCCAGTCTTTTTACAGATCTTGCGATTTCCCAGTCAGCAGGTCTGTATTTATGGATGCTATTCTGAGATACCTAATTTCCTGTGCGCTCTGTGAAACCTTGGTGCCTAATTCAAGGTTTTGGATTCCACCCCAGTGACCAGGTGCCTCCAAATTACTCGTATAAGCACCTAACGCTTATTTTTATGTCTAGCCATTAAAACACAGAGTTCATCACTGGTGAACTTCAAGGTTTTATGTCCAGTGATATTAGGTAGCTGGATGTTAGGAAACAGTAGGGTGAAGAAGTCCCTGATCAGAGACAAAAGCATGACTCCCTTTCAATTAAAAGTACTTCACGGAATGTTGAAACTTTGGGTAGAAATCTGGCCTGAAGCTATGCAGTACAGCTTTTGGTTAACACCACATGAAACGTCTGAATTTAACCACTATGAATAAGAATTCTTAAAGATAATAAAAGAACTATTGTTCATACTACAGGAAAATCAATCAGGGTCCTGAAATGTTTATGACACTCAGGCTTAATTCTTCCTGGATTCACTGGATATGTGATAATTATAATAAAATGTGATTTAGTCTCATGAAATTGTTTCAGGCCAAGTTCCTTGGACTGAAAATCAGAAGTACTCAAATCTGTAGCCATCTGCAACAAATAGAACTCCTTACAGTAAAGATCAAGTATCAATTGTTGTGAAAACTCTCTGACCACGTAAAATAACTCTTGTTGTATCTGTCTAAAATGGGGAAAATAATAACTGTGCTGCGGTTATCAAGAAGGGCAGCACGAATCAAAGCATTTTAAAAACTGTAGGTCACATCAAAACTCAGAAGGAGAGAGGTCAGTTATTTGGTTTTCCTGCTACCATCCGTGCTACTTCTGTTACCTTTCCCCTTCTGTGCTAGAAGTGATAAAAATTACAAGGTGAATCCCAATGTGCTGCATTTTTGATTGCTATTTTATTATATGCATCCCATTTTCAGGATATTTTTGCTTGCTGTTTATCTCTCAGCTAAATTTGGAAAGCTGTCTGCAGGCTGGTGTTCTGTTGAATGAGCTGGCTGCCTGAATAGATAACGTGACGTGATTTTGCACCAGTTAGGGACTGTAAAGTAAGAGTACTGTTCTCTGGCTTGCCAAGGGCTTCTTTACATATATTAAATTTTGTCTCCTCGTATCATGTGAAAAGACAAAACTAAAACAATAATTCCTTTTCTCAGTAATTCTCAGATTTAGCAGATAAATAATTTTGAGGAAGGGTAAATGCGTGACTCTCTAAAACAACAAATTCAGGACATTGTTGCAAAGCAAGGCTAGGAAGGGACCGCTAAGATCAGCTTCTCAGATCTGCCCATAGAATTCCTCCTAGATAGTGCCATACATTGTGTCTGAAGTGAAATGACTGAAGACTTAGCCTGAATATATCAAATTTTACAGTAAGTTATTTGGGGGTTTAATTTCTAAACAGAGAAGTGTTCTTGCATCTTAATTCTAGTCTCATATGTATATACTTACAGAGCCAGAAACAAGAACAAAGCAAATGTATATCTTATATCTAAAATCTTCAGATTTTGACCTTTTTTCCAACCCAACCAAAATTAACAAAGTACTAACTTAGATTTCATATAAATTTTTAAAATTGTCCAACCTGAGTTCACAAAGACACATTATTTCACAAGATTTTGACTCAAAGCTGCTTTTGTGGAAAAACTGAAACAAAACAAAACACAACACAGTGCTAGAGGAGAGATAAGGAACAGGAGGAAATGATAGAGAAGACAAGCGGGGCAGAGCTCTGAAGCACTTCAGCTGTGAGGATAATGCCTATGATACAAAAGGGAATCTAAGATGTCTTTGCCTGCCTCTCTGGTTAAATTTAAAGAGCTATGCTTTTGGGAATCCTCTGATCTGTTGCCTTTTGGTCATACATTAAGCACCTTGTGGGAATACTACCATTGGTAGTCATCCTATTTTGAGAAATACAAAAAATACTGCTTTCCCACTATTTCATTTTAGATACCATTCCCATAATGTTTTCTTTATTAAGTGAAGGATCTATCATATGAAAGTCACAGTTTTGTATTACATTGTTGTAACTCTACAGTAAGATAGAAACAAAATGAAAACACATAACTTTTTAAAGGCATCAGCTATGACTGCCACTGGCAGATACCAGAAGACTGTAAAGCAAACTGCCACATGCTGCCAGCAGCTCATAACAAGCACACTCAAGTCTTTGCATAATCAATCCTCTTCAAATATGCTGCTTTTAACATCTGAAAGTACCAATGAAATTACTTTTCTGTGAATTTTTCCTGGAGAATATATAGAAATTTCCTAGGCCACGTTTGCTTCTCACACACTTTTAATAAATGAGTTTATTAACAGGAACATTAAGTGACATGAGGAATTTGAGTTATGCAAAGTGAATTTTGTAATTATAGTTGTGAATGATGGCATTGATTGTAAATTGTTTTACATTATATATAGGAGACATATGTGACCATTTAAAATAAGAGATGTCAGATAAGAATACTCATCCATTTTCAGAATAAGTACAACAACCAAGAGTTGCTTATAAAAATAGTTAGAACTCCACCAAATATTAAATAAGTACTGAAAAAACTTCCTTTCACAAACTTCAAAACCAACAACAGAGATATAATGAGTGAATAGTTGTTCATTGTGTATTAGTCACCCTGCTGCAGTAATTATTATTGCTAATAATAGCTGTCTCAGAATGCTGGAGCCCTGAATTTGGATTAACTTTTCCATTTGCTCATCAAATAGAAAGTCCTTCGTGACAATAATAGAATTATAGAATTGTTTAGGTCGTAAAAGGCCCTGAAGAACATCAAGTCCAACCATAAACCTAACACTGCCAAGCCACTACTAAACCATGTCTCTAAGTGCCACATCTACACGTCTTTTAAATCCCTTCAGGGATGGTGACTCCACCACTTCCCTGGGCAGCCTGTGCCAGTGCTTGACAATCCTTTAGGTGAAGAAATTTTTAGTAATATCTAGTCTAAGCCTCCCCTGGTGCAACTTCAGGCCATTTTCTCTCATCATATCGCTAGTAACTTCAAAGAAGAGATACCCACCTCCCTAAAGCCTTCTTTCAGGTAGTGAGAGAGCGTGATAAGGTCTCCCCTCAGCCTTCTTTTCTCCAGACTAAACGACGCCAGTTCCCTTAGCCACTCCTCAGAAGACTTTTTCTCTAGAAACTTCACTAGCCTCATTGCCCTCCTCTGTACATGATCCAGAAATCTGATGTCTTTCTTGTACTGAGGTACCCAAAACTGAACACAGTATTTGAGGTGCAGCCTCTCCAGTGCCGAGTACAGGGGCACAATCACATCCTTAGTCCTGGTGACCACATTGTTGCTGATACAATTCAGGATGCAGTTGGCCTTCTTGGCCACATGGGCATACTCCTGACTCATGTTCAGCTAGTTATTGACCAAAACTCCCAGGTCCTTCTCCACCAGGCAGCTTTCCAGCTACTCTTCCCTAAGTTTATAGCATTGCATGGGGTTATTGTGACCCAAGTGCAGGACCCGACATTTAGCCTTGTTGAACATTGTACAATTGGCCTCAGCCCATTGATCAGCCTGTCCAGATGCCTCTGTAGAGCCTTCCTACCCTCAAGCAGATCAACACTCCTGCCTAATTTGGTTTCATCTGCAGACTTAATGGGGATGCACTCAATCCCCTCATCCAGATCACTGATAAAGGCATTTAACAGAACTGGCCCCAGTACTGATCCCTGGGGGGGACACGTGACTGGCTGACAACTGGATTTAACCCTATTCACCTCAACTCTTTGGGGCCGGCCATCCAGTTTTTTTACCCGGCGAAGAATACACCCATCGAAGCCATGAGCATCCAGTTTCTCCAGGTGAATGAACTGGGAAACAGTGTCAAAGGCTGTCAAGTCTAGGTAGACAACATCCACAGGCTTTCTCTGATCGCTAAGCGGGTCAGCTTGTCATGGAAGATGAACAGTTTAGTCAAGCAGGACCTGCCTTTCCTAAACCTGCGCTGACTGAGCTTGGTCACCGGGTTGTCCTGTATGTGCTGCACAATGGCACTCAAGATGATCTGCTCCATAACCTTTCCCGACACCGAGGTAAGGCTGACAGGCCTGTAGTTCCCCTGAACCTACTTCTGGCTCTTCTTATAGATGGGTATCACATTTACTAACCTCCAGTCAACTGGGACCTCCCCAGTTAGCCAGGACTGCTGATAAATGGTGGAAGATGACAGCTTCCACCAGCTCCTCGAGTACCCTTGGGTGAATCCCATCCAGCCCTGAAGACTTTGAAAGAATCATTAGGAACCATTGACTAAATGTAGCTAGGACTTTGCAGAGACATGATCCATATCTTTTATTATCTACCAGAGCGAGGGCCACCCCAAAGGCAAAGGAGATGTATCATCATTTTCCCTATATAGTGGTTGTAGGATGTCTCTTGTCCTCTCTGGCTTTTTTTCTCTACAGCTGTTCACATATCTCATGGGATAAATTTGATGCTAGTAGAATAAGACTTGAAAAGATCCAATTCTGCATCGCGCTGTCTTGGGATATCTTCTAACCAAACATCATGGTTGGGAACAGGGTAACTTCTCATTGCATCATATGCAAAATGTCATCCCAAGTGCTATTTAAAGATTGAAGATTTCGTGTGCATCATGGCATAGAACAATCCATGTATCCCCCACCAACCCTGAAGAAACAAATCTATCCAATTACTTTATCTTTCTAAAAGGCACTTGCAGTTTGCAGGGGAAGGAGAAAGCAAGAAGATGTATGAGTAAAGGAGAGTAGTTCGTGGAACTTTTAGTAGCAGAAAAATAACTATTTTTTGTTGTTGTTGTTATTTTCCAAGCCTCCAGAAAACAATATATAAAATGAAAAACTTAATTTTAAACATGGAACTGTGTTTGATTTGAAGAATATACTTTGCTAATAAAAAAAAAAATGTTTGTTTCTGGTACAGCTGCAAACTATTCCATATTTCTGCAATTAAAAAAAAATTCTGTTACCATTGTTCATCAAAAATATGGAAAAACCCCTTCTTGTTGCTTCCTACTCCCTCTTCTTGCTCCCTGTTTAATTGGTTTCCTCTTCTCCCCAGCTGCTTAGAGATTGTTCTGTCCCTGTGGCTTTGCTCTCTGCGGCTTCACACTACTGATTTGCTCTCTGCAGTTGTCTCCTCTGCTGCTTGGCCTCGCGTGTGAGCTGCAGCAAACTGTCATTGACAAATCTCTGAGAACATTAGGAAGTGGAATTTTCATTTTTTCCCCTTGCTGTGCCTACATGTGGAAAAGCAAGAAAACAAGGATGGGGGAGCATATCATGTTGATGTTTATTCTATTTCCCCCTCTGTCCTGTCTAAATGATGATACAATATTATGCATATATGTGCCTAAAGCATGGCACAATCAGGATACAGACAGTAGCAATGTATTGAAACTAAATAAATGAGACAAGAGCTTCTCCCAAAATCTTGTCAGTTATTTCCTTTAAAAGATCGCCATAAATCCCTATTGCTTCATAAAAACAACTTCTGCTGTGTATCTGCAGCAAAGTTGCAGAGAGACTGTCTTAACATATTGCCAGAGGGGTTTTCTGGCTAAGCCAAACCATATCCATAGAAGAAAATTGAAATTGAAATTATAATCATATTGGGAGATTCTGTGATCCATGCCAAAAGAAATTACATTTAAAGTGTAGCCTTTATGTTAGACAAAGCTATTTCCACTATTGATGCTTTTATTGATAGTATATTTCAAGATAAAGGAATTTAACTTAATTCCTCAAATTTATTGAGAGGCAGTAAGGTCCTGTGTGCTTGTGTAAAGCTTTCTTATTTCTAGCATATTTAATTTAAAGTGAAAAAAATACAACTGGTCTATTAAATAACATTGCTGCTTCAGGTTTTTGCTTATCAATAAACATATATCTCATGTATCTATTACTGGAGATAGTAATAATCACAGGGGAAAATCTGGTTACCAGCATACAGGAAAATTTAACTATATAAATTGTCATAGCTTAAGGCAGGAAGTGATTAATCTTTGTAATTCAGTATTGCAAAATATCTCAGCTCCACTGTGCTGCTATGTATATATATATGTAACGTGAAGACGTGGTACTAAATTTTGAATCTCTCAACCTCAGACTGGAACTTTGAATTCTTATTTTCAAGATGATATCCACTGATTTAATCACATACATCTACTATGAATAAAAATTATTTGAAATTGCAATCTCAGCAAGCATTTTGGTGCTGATGCTTTGTAGGTGGAGTTGGACACAGCTCTGATGTGAATGGGGGAAATGAGCATAGACCTTGTGGTGGGGATGGCCCTTCAGTATGAGACTTCAGCTCAACTTGAATTCCTCTTCTGATTCCCAGAGCATGCTCTCACTGAGCTGGCAGCATTCGTATTTACAGAAGACTTGTATGATTCCTCTGTATCTTGGTAAATCTGGAACGTGAGCTGAAGCAGCTGGAGAGACCTGCAGGGTCTGTGCAGCACCAGCAGGATGATGGAGGTGGCAGGGATATGAAGTCCCATTTCTCTCCCCTACTATTTCTGCACACCCTAGCTACTATCTTGGAAACTCTTCTGCCAGTTGAGCTTTCTTGGTACTGGAATTGAGAGAGCTACAGGAAACCAGCCACCTGCAGCATTAATTATTGAGACATTTACAGCTACTCAGAAAACTTCCTTGGCTTCCTGGCCCACATCGGTGCTTTGATTTCAAATAATTATTGGGTCATTCTGTTCACTGAACCAGCCTGCTTGGAACTAATGAAGACTTTAAGTTTGCTGAAATTGGAGACACTGCGACTCATTAGTCATCCTGAACATTATTGATCGGAAAAGGATGTTGTAGTAAGCTTCCCTGACATCTGATTTCTTTTAGAAGAAGGGCTGAGCCATCTAGGTACAGTTGCCTCACCAGCAGGAGGGGGTGTGAAACTGCCAGTAGCACCCTGTGGCATCTGAGGCAGTTGAACGGACACATGGTTGGGGCAAAACTGCTTTCCTGATGGCATGGAGGTATTGGTTGCTCTCTGTGTTCAAGTGGGCATTTGCAAGATTGGAGGCAGTTGATATTCCCTTCACATGCTGGCATCTTTTGGGTGCTTTTTTCGGAGGGATGGGGAAAGGGAGAGAAAAACAAAATGCATGATGGATAGAGCAGCTTCCTGTGAAATAAACTTAGTCTGTGCTCTGGGGCTGAGTCCACTGATAGAAGGATCAGGCTGAGTGTTTTCTGTGAGCTGATGCAAGTTGCAGCCATCACAGTAAAAAGGAAGTGGAAAGAGGCTTTCCTGTGTTTTATTTTTGCTCTCAATTACTTACCCATCAGTGCTAGTTAATGTTTATAGCTTTATTTTTAGTGAGTTTAATGAGGTTGCCAAAGGAAATAGTACAAGTCTGATTAGAAGAAACTCTGTTTGACCAGTGTGTACCTGATGCTCTTGGTGCTGGAGATACTGTGAGAAGTGTGGCCAGTCCTTGGCAGCATCTGAAGTGGACTTTCTTCTGATTCCCAATCTCTGTTCTTGCAGCTGCTTGTAAACCCTAGAAGGAGATGGTTCTGTGTTGGACCCTACTGGCCAGTCCAAGGGAAGGACTTGGGTGCCCTGTGTTACTAAGGAAAGAGAATAACATGGGGAAAGGTAGAAGAGGGAGAAAAGTGTTTTTTAAATGGAAAGAAAAGTCCCGAAAGCACACTTGTCTCCCAGTCTCTCTAGCTTCCCCACTGCCTATCTAGCCAATTCTGCTTCCCATCTCTATTCCACCCATGTAGCTGAGGAGTCTTAAAATACCTTTTGATTCTGCCTAGTATCTACCTCCACTGTCATGCAACATTATTTACAATTTAACTGCTTTTTTCATAGCACTTCAAGAGAAAGGTAGAGTATCTGCTGTGAAGATACAATTGCTACAGTATCTCTGTTACTGTGCCAATTACAGTTCAAGTTTATTTGTTGGTAAAAGAATTTTTCATATAGCTAAGGGCAGTTCAGGTCACAAGAGGAAGATATTTTTTTTCCAGGAAAACAAATGTCAACATCTGCAAATGTTGTTAAGTTTATTAAAATGGTCTAAAATCAATAAATACGATATGACGTAGCTCTCATTGGACCAGAGGTTCAGGTTTCGGAGATGTCTGCGCAATTCCCACCAAGGCAAAACCCTACCCGTCTATTGAAATTTTACTTTACTATGTGAGGTTTTGTTATTTATGTGCCTGTATGAGTAACTCACAACTTTATTGGATTTGTGATAACTTCTTTCCCACAAGATTCAGAATTGTATTCGCCTTGTATTTCCCAAATGAGGAAATAAAATTAAGAGATATCAAAATCCCAATTTTGACAATTCCACTTACCCTGTGGAGTTCCTGGCACTGGATCCAAGGTTTTCTGTAACCCGTTTAAATCAGCTCCTTATTAATGGGTTCAAAACCAACAATAGGAAATGACCTCCAGGCTCCTGACACGCAGTCAGGAGCTCTGAAACCAAGCAACCTGGTTCCGTTGCACAGTTCTGTAGGTGACCTGTGTCACCTGTGGAAGGTGTGGGGTGAAACTCCTCAGGGCACATGAGCCATGGGGCTGTCCCACTGATGTGGGACTGGAGTCATACTCCCTTGGCTTCCCATTGTGAACATTATCTTGGGAAACAAAGGACACGATACCTTTTTGGTGGTCTCGCCTGGATTGCCAGGAGGTCACTGGCCAGCGACTACAGTGCTCTAAATCCTGTTTTCACAAGGAAATTAGTCTCTTTGAAGTGTTTACTAGTCAAAACGTTTTATTATGGAGGTTTTGATGTCTTATGATTGAAAATACTCCTCATGTAGGGAAAATGGAGTGGAGCCTCTTATAGTTTCTTGGTATTCTAGCTTCCTAGCCCTATTAAAGTATGATTTTTTAAGAAAGAGCACCATCTTGTGGGAATTCGTGTTCTGAGTGTGCTGAACAACCAAAATCCTGTTGAAAGCCGTGCAGTTAAACTTGTGCATTGAAAGTTTCAGCATCAGTAGTTTTTATAGTTACAGTTTTACAGCTGAGAATTAAGGAAATAAGAAAAAATAAAAGAGGAATATGAGATAACATTTATTTTGGATTATCATAAAGATTCATGAAGACTAATTTGGATGCATAAAAATAACTTCAGACCTTACTGAAAGAGATAAGATTAAGATTAAATAAGGAGATGCTTTTCTACATACTCTCTAATGATAAAGTGAGAATTCTAGATTTGAGACTAATTCCTAAGACCAACGACTTTTTAGTTGAGGTTTATGATTCCTGCATGGAAATTATTTTAGACTGTAAGTTTAAGCTATACACTTTGATATATTTGTTTTTTACAGCAAGGCAATGGCCTTAGAAGGGAAGCCACAGTAATGTCCTTTGCAGTAGAGCCAGCTATAAGAGCCTGGATTTAAGCCTATAGTGCATTTATTGTAAAGAAGTCACTTTGTTACTGGAGGTTATTGTGATGTAGGTGAAGTGTAGTCTTCTGAGGCCTTCTCTTATATTTGATATTTCTCTCTACCTCTCTGTACTGGCTGTCTATTTTAACAGTTTGACATTTTTATATTTAGCGACTCAGAAAAACAAATAGAAATGCTTAATTAAGTGGAAATAAGAGGAAAAATTAACTCCATTGGTATGACATTCTCAGATTCTTCAGTATAGTTACTATGGCTGTTTAACATAGAGTTGGTAACATAGAGTAGCAGTTAAAATCAGGTTTAATATTGCATGACCATGATCAAGTCTGCACAGTTGTCCCAGCAAGAATGTCATCATCCACGATGCAACTGCATGACATTGGCATTTATCATTTTGTATATCAGAAATAAAGCCTTTGTAGAGGAACGTAAAAGTATCTTGCTTTAAAAGTAAATACACAATTTCTTTTGCCTTCATGTAACAGCAGCAGATCCTCCTGATATTATTTTAACATTTTATACGTATGCATACATAAATATATATAAAATACGGATGTATATTTTCATAACTATACTTACATGTACACATCTCTGCAGAATAATTCCCAAAAGCTGATTCAATGAATAAGTGAACACATTTACACGTTTATGTCTCTTCCCAATATATGACTTTTAATAACTATTTTTCTGGTGGAAATGCAGTACAAAACGGGTATAACGTAATGAATTGCAAAAGTACGTAGAAGTCTCTTTTGTATTACCAGAGTGGGCTTACTAACCATGAAAATAATTTTTATATTCCCATTGAATGTCTTAGCCATCCAATAAAACCATTGACTGTTACTATTTTTTCATATCAAATGTATGTTTAAAGCAAGCACTAAATCAGATTGAAACACATGCTTTGATATGGGTCGCTCCCTTTAAGCAGAAAATTTACTGAAAATTTCCATTTAAACTGTTGAAAGAGTCAGGTTATTTCTCTTGGTAGCCTGGAAAAACTTCAAACTGTAGTTTTCGTTTTAGAAAGCACCTTGTTCTTACTGTTTCTGAAGATAGGCTAGCATGACCAATCACAGTGATACCTTTGTTGCTGTCCTGGTAAGTGTATTTTGTCTCTGCTGTGCTAACAGCCACATGTGCCACGTGTATATGTAGGCTAAAAGCATATATTAAAACCTTAAAGTTTGATATGTCTATCTCCAGTGAACACAGATAAAAATCAACACTATCCATATATTACACTCTCATCTGAAAGAGCAGTAAGTGCGACTTTTTGACAAAGTTTGACAGAAAAACACAGGTGCTGCCAAATAGAGGAACGTGGAGATCTAAGAGACTGGTATGCATTTTAGCCATGCTTATGGATGCAGAGTTGCGCAGACAATGCAGGAAATTTTGAAAGACTTTTTGACTATTTACAGTAGAAATTACCTTTTTCTTGGTGGATTTTTTGAGGGATTTTTTTTATTTTAAAACTCCGAATTAAAGGTATTTTGAAATTTAGTTTATCTTATAATGCTAAATATTCTGTTTATGTAGGTTAATGATCATTCTTTAACTTGAAATCTAGTAAGTGTTGGAAGTGAAATCTCACAGAAATAGACCCATATTCTACATTGTCTCACTTTGAATGACTCTTCTAATGGATTTGACACTTTTTACCTTTCCCTCTTAAGCTGCTGCTGCTTTGCAGTTTTGGGATGAATGTAGCATCTTTTACTTTGCTCAAAAAACTAACAAGAATGTGTTCTGAAACAAATGCCTCCAGCAGCTTCAGGTACTATCACCTCTCTACTTTGTGAGAGATGCCTAGCCTTGGTCTGAGTCACGTCATGTTTTGAAAGAAATGAAGATATACTTTCATCTCAGCCACTGTAAATCACAATCCAGGGAAATAGTGTAAATAATTTTTATTAGTAGTTTAAGCTAATGTTGCAGCCTACGAAGTGTAATTGTGTGAGTTAATCTCAGTTTGTGAAAAAAGCTGTGTACTATAAATGGATATAAATGCATTTTCTATAGTTGAAGAAAATCAAGAACAGACCTTTACTCACGTCTGTTCATGTTTAAGATGTGTGAAAAGTTTCTTAGCGTTAGGAACAGCTTTTCCTCTTTCAGTTGTACATGTGATGGGTGCCTCCTCCTGAAATCACGTATCTAAATACATCTGCCTGGAATCTTAACAGCCATAGCTTTACTGAAGATGGAAGGAAGATGGTGTAATTATATCTTTGTTGAGTCTGAGGCCTTTTCCTGCCATGCCTCATAATTTTTTATTTAGAAGGCTGCTTGAAGGTTTTGTTCTGTTGTGTTCGTTTTCTTTTATATATTCTGCAGTTGTGACACAATATTGAGATTTCCATGTGCACAGCAAATATATTAAAACAAAATCAGAATAAAACTCTTCTTGTTCCCCTCCTTCCCCAAATATAAGAAATTGTAGTTTCTATAACGATCCTGGCTTTGTAGAGTTACTCAAACTTGTGAAAGACTGTGGGATGTTTATTCCTATCAGGAGTAGTTGTTAACTTCCATTCAAGTTATCAAAGTCATTTCAAGAATCAAAGTCATTTCAAGAATACAGCCCTGTATTATGTAATTTGTCAGGATTCATACTCATCCAAAGAGATTGTTAAAACAATTACATGCAAGCTGACAGGAAAGCTATGTTTAAATATTCTACATGAAGCACTACTTTTTGCATATGCTCATAAGGAAATGATTCCTCGTCAAAAGCTGGGTAAAATGTTTGATGTGTTTTGGTGAGGTGAATATTAGGGTCTTGTTATTTGGTGGGCAAAAAAAATACAGACATCAACTACTTAAATTTAAGTAATAGTCTCTGTGTGGCAAATAACCCAAAATTTCCTTACTCTACTGTATGTTATCTTTGATAAATTTCTGTATATTGTTCCCAGCCCTGGCAAACATGGTCCCTGGTGCTGCTGCCTACGGCTTCTCCTTATTAAAGCCCTGAGTTTCACTTTGCCCAAGATTGCTTTTGGATAAAGCAATATTTGCCCCCTCTCTCTGCTTTTTTTTTAAAAAAATCAGTTAGTTCTGAGATCCGTGGGCTTTTCAGTGGTGCTCCCAAGTCCTTCATTCCATTTCTGCAGGCAGTCTGTGTTTGCAGCTGGGCATTTGAGAGCTTTAGGAATGCCTGTAGAATGCAACACATCTATGTCTGATCAGGTGCTGTGGTGGATCCCCTGCCTGTACCGAGCTGGCAGTGCTCCATTTGATCCTGTGACTCAGAGAAGAGGTGACTACCACAAGCTTTTGGCTTTCCTTGTCACACACTGTATTTGTATTTTGCCACCCACTCGCAAAGGAGAAAACTTGTTCTTCCAGATCACAAGTCCATCATCTTGCTTAAGGTAACTGTAGGGATGTATCATGAATCAAGATTACTAGCAACAAATGTCAGAATCTGCATGTTTTGATATTCTGTGATTGAATAATTCCACAGTAATAAATTCAGCCAGAAACATTAGCACTGACTTTTTCCTGCAGAGAATTAGAAAATTTTAAAACATACTTCTAATGCAGGTGCACTTCTGGGAGAATTTTGGGCTCATTGCACTTTATAAGCACTATTGTTACGAATGTCATATACAAGTAACCCAGTACCACTTTCGGACAGCAGATGTGATTATGACTTTTGTACTGTTTATCTTGCATGAAACAGAAGCACATATAGTTCTGTACAAATTTTTCACAAGGGATATGAATCCTCCCACTCATATGAAGTTAAAAGCTCATTCCAGTAAGACTGTGATTTATATTTTCTATTTAAATGAGTTCAGTGGTCTAACAAGAAGCTGAGAAAAATATCATGAGAAGTACTTGGTTTTCCTAACCGTCAGTGATTTAGAAGGCTCATCTTAAAACTTTACGTAAAACAGGTATCACAGACTACTGCTAAGCAAAGTTGCCTGTATGCATATATGCTTGCAAGACTGAAACTGTAGAGAATTATCATGAGTTAGTGCTTGGCCTTTTTGTCAAACTTTAAAATATCAGGAAATTAAGAGAAGAATAATCCAAAATTATGTCCCATTTTTTTCCAGATGAAATATTTTATGTAAGTGTTAAAAATAGTTTACAATTCACCTTACTGCCTTTTTTCTTGAATGAGACAAAAAACCTGTTTAATTTTCGTAACAGCCATAATAACACTTCAATGGACCCCAATTTACTTCCTCTGTAATGGCCTTCTGCTTCTGTTAAAACTGTTTGTCACTAATTTTAAACAATAAATAACACAAAGGGTTTCTAAAATTATTGCAACTCTATGTATTAGCTAATGGTGGACTGTAAATCTGAATTAACTAAATGTCATGTCTTTTTGACAAAAAGAACTCAAGATCCAGCTTACAGAAGGGGACTGGGAGAGTGCTTAGCTGTGGCCATGAGTTCTGCTGCGATTTGGGAATATTAACACAAACTGAGAACACGGGAGGGCAGGAGAGGGCTCTGGCTGATTTCAGAAAATCAGCCTTTCAACTCCTCAGACCTTAAAATGCATAGGTTGTTTTCATGCTCCAATATAGTATCTTTCTATAGTTTAAATAATGCCTTATATGCCTTTATATCTTACAGGTTATCAATGGTTGCTTCAGGTATAAATCCTACGTAAGATGTCACATTTTGGTAGGAAGGTGTCTGTTTCCCTCATCTCATTTAATGAATAACTCTTGCTGGGAATAAAATGAGTCGGGCACATAAATCGTCACTCCCACATCCGTTAAAATGGAAATAGGCCTCTAAACCATCAGCGTCGACTTGGCTATTCTTGCCCGAAAGATTTAGTGCCTAAGTCCATGTTAAATTTGTGACATACATCACTGTGTATCTGAGAAATCACCCAATTCACATGTATTGTAACACTGAGTGTTTGCAAATGTCTGTTAACTGCATCCTGCTTGACGGAGATTAGAAAGCGGGCCCTTGCGTTTTAAATAGGATATGCATATACTTAAAGAAAAGCCTGCTTAGTGACTGAGGGGACACTTTCTAATCTCAGATACGTAGCATCTCTGCCTGTTTACTATATTTGGAAAACCATGATACTGAGCAGAGATTAGTGTGACAGCAAACCTGTGCATTCTGCAATAAATTATCTGTATAATGACAAATATTTTTAAATTTCTTGAACCGTAGGGTGAGGGTTTTTTTCTTCTTTGTAAGTATATCAGCAGCTTCCTTAAGCATTTTTCTACAACCTCTATTTAAAAGCCAGTATTCAACTTTGATGTGACCTTTGGTAGGATGATTCACGGATTATTTTTGCATGAATAGTTTGATACCCACATTTGTTCTCTTTGGATCTGCAATCGCAAGTCATATGGAGATAATTAGTTTTGTTTTAGAAGCAACCACAATGCAGTGGGAATGCTGCATCTTTCACAAAAGGTGAATTCCTTTAAAGAATCTTCCTTTTCACTTGTTTTTTGCTTGTTTTGTTTATTTCTTTCTGAGGGAGCATCCTCATCTTTCTGAAGACATTCTCAACGCTGCATAATCATCAAAGAAGGCTGATTTTTAAAATGCCTCAAAGATTGAAATCCAGTGCAAGACATAGAGGACAGAATAATATTTAAATATTTTTAAGAGTGAGATACAATATTTACATCAGCACAGAACTCAAATCGTAAGACTTTCTCTCCCAATGATGTCATCTTTCAGCAACAAGAAAGCCAAAAGCATTCTGGTTTTTGGATGGAACCTTGAGAGGTTCCCGCACAGCGCTGTTGTACTCAAGTGCTGCTCAGATCCCTCCCTCTGCTGACTGAATAGTATAGAGAAAAAAGCTGGCTTTATTACCACTTTTTTTATTAGCTGATGTAGAAAAAGATATTCCTTCTTAGTATTCATTGTGCTAGACAATTCCTTTCAGCACCTCTATGTACATTAAGATGCCTGTATGCTGATTGCAGGGAAAACAAAGTGCAAGAGGGATATGTTCTCACTTGGAAAGTAAATGAAGTCCTTTTTTGGTGATAATTATATAACCAGTCCACTGGTTTTCCCTCATCCTTTTGTTTATGCAGCCTATATTCATGGAAAAAGCTCCTCATCTTCCAGTCAAAACCATTTTTTCCCTGTGCTGTCTTTGCAGTATCTGTGCAGCAAGATTCCTTGTCAGCGGAAACACTGTTATGTGAGGCAGCCTTTGCTTTGTAGTGGTTTTGAAAACTACTCGTAAATGTAACATTTGTTTTAAATAGCCTAGAGGTTCGTTATAAGTCATTAGGGGATGCATTTGGTAGTTGCAGTGTACATAGCGTATGTGTTGCAAGGGTTTAGGTTAGTGGTATTCTCTGAATCAGCCAGAGGAAGGGAGTACAAGTACATTGTGGATGCTTCCAGAGCTGATGCACTGCAGTCTACACAGGAGAAAGGTCTGCACAGACTTGTACCATTTTGGACTTCTCTGTGGATAATAACATGTCTGAATAGCCATAGACACAGCACCCGTGTTCTGCCATCTTCAGAACAAAACGTCGAATGAGACCCGAGTCAACTAGATTTTAATGAAAGCGACATTTTGTTAATTGTTTCTATAAAATCTAGCTCATCAAATTCCTGAAGGAGCCAATAAACAAGAGGAAAAAAAACATTAATGTTGAAAATAACTCTTCTCATGGAAAAGGTCCTGTGTAGTTTTGGCAGCAGCATTTTTAAAGATAGTTAATCGCTCTTTTCTTAAATGAATGAATGAGCAAACCATTCAGTGCTCTGTGTTTAGCCACGTGATCCTAGCTCAAACTCAACCCCCAACCAATCACAAAGTAAATTATTATGAATGCATATATATCATAGCTTTAATGGTTGTTTTAAGAAATACTGAAAGCCATTAAACCATGAATATCCTATCAAAAGTTATTTACAATTATAAATGACACAGTAATTTTTTTTCTGTACTTCTAGATTTTTAGGGCAATATTATTAACTACTGGAAGCAACTTCTTTGAATGAAGAACTGATTACAAAATAAGAACTTCTCATTTGAATACTTTTCATTTAGCACAACTCAGCTGCCAGAGAAATATCTATGTCCTCTAACTTATCATAGGTGCTGTAGAAGGTAGAAGGTGGTAAGATATGAGGATGTTCAGCATTTATGGGGAAAAGCCCATGGTTAGCAACACATCCTGGCAATCATTAACTGAAACAAAAGAGATGGAAAAACAGGTTTTAATTAAAAATTACTTCTTGAGAGTCAGTTGCTTGTGGCTGCATATTGCTGCAGGGTAAATCATTTGTGAAACAAGTATACTGAGAAAAAATTAAGTTAAAACCCCCTCAAATTTTAAAAGCAGAAGTGCCTACAGTTCTTTGCAGTACTCCTGTCTTCAAGTTTCATTATTGTCTGTACTCTGGTGATTAAATCAGGAACACTTAGTGAAGGAGGATGTTGTCTTTTAAACTCTGCTGTGCCACTATTACTGATATTAAGATGTTGGAATGTGGGAAGAAAGCAGAAAAAGAAAAAGCCTGCCTTCTGGCTAAAGCAGTTGAAAGGTTCTCTGAAGCATGCCTTGATGCCTCTGCCACAGTCTACTTCTGTGATTTTTGTTAAGTCACATAAACATAAATCTTAACAGACATTCAAAACCTGATCTTGACACATACTCTCCATTCTTAACTCTTGAGACCATGGAAAGTTCGCAGGTCTCAGACACTCCTAGTAAGAATGACAAAATTGCTTTGGTTGTATAGTACTGAGTTGAAAAGAGTTGCGTAAGGTACTTCACACTGGATGTAAAATGAACTCACACTTTTGGCTGCAATTTGACAATGTCACTGTCATGGTTTCAACTGGATTTGAATCCATTTTCTTCTCAGAAAGTTCCATTTCTAAGTAACTACACTTTTTAGTAGCTACAGCATTAAGTTTGGCGTGGGAGTAACGATGATAACACTGTTTTAGGTTTGTGGTCACTCGTGGAATGCCGTGCTCATCACCAGACTGAACAAAGAAAGTATTCCATACCGTAAATGTCACATTCTGTATGTAAGCAAGGAACTTTCTCAGGATGGTCCTTCTTCTTGATGGCCACTGCCCCTCAAAGAACCAATCTTTGTGCTGCTTAGAGTTCAGCTGCTGCTTCAAGTCCAGCTCCAGTTTTCCTGATCTCTCCACAATGGTGATGGTATCTGCATCAAATGGAATTGCTGTGCTGTCAGTGTGTCCCATCTGGTGGCCATTGCTGACAGAGCATCTTCTGTGACTGCTTCATATTTGGTTTATACTTTGTATATGTTATTAGTATTAGATTTTAATTTTTTTTGTTAAAAATATTTCCTGTTTCAACCTTTAGGTATTCTGTTTTCTTTCCCAATTCACCTTCCCTTGCGCTGAGGAGAACTGGGAGAACTGTCTGTTGTTTAGCTGCTGACCAAACAAGGCTAAACTCTCACAGTCAGTCCGTCTATTAGGTAGTATTTCTTCACAGAAAGGGTTTTCAAGAATTGGAACAGGCTGCCCATGGAACTGGTTGAGTCACTGTCCCTGGAAATATTTAAAAGGCGTGTAACATGACACTTGGGGACATCACTTAATGGTGAACTTTGCAGTGTTAAGTTTATGGTTGGATTCAGTCTGAAGGGCCTTTTCCATTCTAAATGATTCTATGATTCTATATAGAATCTTTTATGGAAGAGGCTAGCAAAATTTGGAATACAAATGTTATTTGGTTGTTCCTATGTACATTTGTTATCTTCTGCAAGCATCCGCTAAGGGTTGTGATAGCCCTTTGCTTCTGCAGGGGTATTTGTGCTGTCTAGGATGTTGCAAAAAAATGATATTTCTTGACTTAAACATATTTTGAAAGTATTAGTAATTGTCAAAGGATGCCTTGAAAGGCAACATCTTTCATCTTCTTGGCCGAGAAAAGATGTGAAAGGTTTTGATCGTATCTAGGTTCTGATCGTATCTCCTCTCTTTCAAATAAACTCTCATTCCTTAAGAATAAGGTCAAATGTTTTAAAACTGAGCCCAACCCCTTAAAAATAAAACACCACCATCAGCAGCCCAAAATTCTACTATGTTGCTCTTTGACTTGGCTGTTACATGATCAAATTGTCTTCCAGTCACACATTTTACAGTCATTTCTTTAGTATCTTATGCAACTATTGTGGAATAGTTTTCAACTTTTTTTTTTCCTTTCATTTTTAGCATGTTCTCATGTTTCAACAGCTTTATATCATCCTCTTTTGATATATCTAAGACATGCTTTTCTAGAAGTGTCTGCTTATGACATGATCCCTCTTGGCTAGACCATGCACACTGTTGTATGAATTATGTGTAATTTACATTACAAAACTTGGGCATTCTCCGAGATCAATTATTTTCCACACTGATCTACTGTTCTCCCATTCTAGGACTGAAACTTGCATCTAACTTCAAGATATTTTAAAGATGTATACTTACTTTGGCCAATTCTATTTCTATATCATTCATTGTATTAAATTGAGTTCTGACATCTGATTACAAGACACGTGTAAACCTTGTGCAATGTTTTGTCTGTGTGTTTTTACATTTGACTTTTCTTGTGGGTTCTTTGCAAACAGATTTTCTCTTTAATAAAAAAATCTGTTATCTTTTTGATTTATCCTTTCCTGCTTTATCTTCATATATATGAAGATGAGGATATATTAATTTCTAAGTATTTGCTTGTAATACAGGATATTTTTCTGTGCTCTTGACAGCTCCCATGTAACTTACATTGTAGTATTTTGGGTTGATTTTCTCTCCTGCCTGTCTGCTGAGTTTTGTCCCTTTGCGCTGTTTGTATTTTTGTTATGTTTCCTGGTTGTGTTTAACTGTGCTGTATTCTATGTGCTTTGTGCTTTAGTTGGAGATCTCTTTGTGTGTTTCTTCTTGTTTGCTGCTTGTGATAAACCTGTGACTGAATCATGAGTCACCTTTCACATGCTTTTTCATTATTAACTCTGGAGAGTCAAATATTAGACGTGGATAAACATATCAGAAACTGTGAAGTTTTGACAACTTACATTCTCGCAAGCTTTATTTCACACTACATGCATGCAGTATTCAGGAAATATAATTACAATATATCTAGATAATATAACTTGTGTTGTTTATTTTGGAAGATTTGCATATAAAGAGCCTTGAAGACTTGGCAGCACAGCTGCCAGGAATCAGTGCACTTCTGTAGACAATACAGGAACACCCTGTGGCGGCAGGCAGGGCGGAGCACATGCTGTTTTATGTGAACAGCTAGGGATAACTGAGTGAAATGAATTAAAAGTATCCATCAATCTGCATTCTCTCCCCAATTACAATGTTGTATTCTCCAGTGAAATATGCAACTACTACACTGCATCCAGTGTGATTTATCTTCATTGAAGTTTTAGATATATTTGATTAATACTGATTGTTCATATCATATCTTTAAATAAAATATGGTTTTCAGTAGCAAGATTGGAAACCTGTGAAATCTTTTATTATGTCCTATAACTTTAAACCTTCTGGAAAGGCTTGGCATGTTTATATGCTAGTAAATCAGATAGTACTGCAGAATATTCCTGGATGGTCAAACACAGTCATCTGTAGTGGTAATCTGTTGGCCCAGACCCTGGCACACTTTTCATTCACACTAATTTACGCTATTTCCAGGCAATTCCTAAGCGCAGTGTGGAAATAGGACTGTTGCAGGGACCATTCTCAATAAGCAGTTTGCAAGCAGCCTCTTTGGAGACTTCGGCGTTGACTAGCACATTTGTGTACTCTTCTGTGCCAGTTGGCCACAGTGATCCAGAACTTTTCCAAGCACATTTATTTTACTCCTCTAAATATAGCTTTCCTTTCCCCTCTAGCGGTGTCACAGCCTCCATGCCAAGTCTGCTACCTCTTCTGTTAAATTGTTTCAGCTTTGACACGTTATGACTGCCTCTTTCCTGCCGCGTTAATGTCTCCAGCAACGTAGACAACAAATCCTGTGATGGGCAGCAAGAGTGAAACACAGCAATGTTTGGGATGGGATTGCTTAGTGGGATGGGATTGCTTAGTAGGATGGTATTTATCTAAACTGAAACAAAAAACAACTGAGCTGAAAAAGATTCTGTGAAAGGCTATCAGTGAAACAGATTTCTGCTTGTTGAAAGTTATTGGTAATAGTAAAATCGTTTTTTTAGACCTCATGAAAGGAATAATTTTTAACCATAGATCTTGATCTAACCAGTCATTTTTAATCTAACTATAGCACTTGGCATTTCACAGTGGACGTTTTGTTCTCTAATAACTTTAACATTTTACCATGTAGATGCATTAATTGCAAAACTGAGATTGCAGAAATTAGGAAGAATTTTTGAAGGTTCTTGTAAAAAAAATTAAGATTTTGCTGGTTGAATGAATATGTGAACAGTTCAAAGACATAAGAAGCAATAAAATATCTTGTTTAGCTTGAACAGAAATGAAGTTCATCTGTTCAGACATTATGAGGCGGAGTGTATGTAATGGAAAGTTATGAGGAGATAATCATGAATGAGTCATTTGAAATGTTTAAAGAATAAAATCACAAGTTTTATTTAACTTGTTGACTCATCTGTGATTTATTTTCCCAACTGTTCCATCTTGCTTGTCTGTCAAACCATGTACATGGTCATCTTAGGTTTTTCTCCAGTTAAACAGAGAGTGCAAATGTAGAAAACCATTTTGCTGATAATGAAATTTCATTCTTGGTCCGAAACCTTTGAGTTACAATTTCTGTTTCTGCTTGGTTTAGTTGGTGGGTATGTCACCTGTTTATTCTGAGGTGTAATGTTGTTCAACCTTAGCAAACCACGGTTAACTGCAGTTTTGTTGCCGTTTTCCATGCGCCGACTAGAAGATTTGGATTCTTGGTAAATGGACAGGAGTAGGAGTAAGATAAAATGTTTTCTTTTGATTTCCATCTGGATGTGCAGAGAAGGAGCAAGACATATTCTGTCATGATAAGTTGCTATCTGGAGAGGTAGAGACAATGAAAATTATTAAGAGGTATAGACAGAATTTTTAAGTGAAGAGAGGCTGTCGGGATTAGTAGTGTTTGGTTAAAGCAGAAATAAACCACAACGTATTTATATAAAATATAGCTGCTAGAGAAGAGCTACACCAAATTTATCTATTTATTTTTCATAACAGAATAGAGGCCAGTAGGTGATGATGGAAAAAAGAAATATGAAGTCAAAGAAATTATGTTCTGTGTATATTTTTTTCAAAATGAAAATTCTTCCTAATGCACTTCAATTAGGAAAATTTTCTATACATGACAAATACTGTAATTTTACTTCTACTGGGCAGTTATCAAAATTTAAAGCAGCTTCATGCTATATGAAATTCTAAACAAAATTCCGACCTTTGAATTGTAATAAATGTATATTGTATCCATTTAGTGTACATAACACACGTTCATGCTGCACTAATCGTGAAGTAAGTGCAGATGGAGTACTAAGAATTAGGAACTGCCTGGCCTGAGGTCGCTATGTTATTTAACCTTGTAGATGTGATTTAATCTGTTTAAACTCAGTATCTCCTTTCATAGAACATGAGTAATTTTGCAGTTCATTTTGCTGAGCTCCATAGTGTCCTGTTTCTCACTCTGGGATGTTACTCTTGCATGTGATAATAACAACAGACCGAATCTGGGCGTGACTGTGAATTTGTTGCTGCGGATGTTGCTTTTCAAATAAATTTGTTTTAGGAAAGAATAAAAAGCCATTTTCAGGTTTGTGTGGTTTTGCTGTTGTTTCACATGGTTAGAGAAAGAGTTATTTCTAATAGTAAATTACCCTCAGGTGTATTTAATCAGTGGTGGGGGTTTTATCCATGATTATATTTTCCTGTCACATTGTGATGACTCTTTAACATTCAGTTCAGGCTCCCAGGGTAGGATTCACTGCACCTAACTTCAGACATCTACAGCGTAGGCATTTGTGTCTTTAGTGCCTCCCACCTCTGTGGTGTGATTCATCTCAGACTAAAATTGGCAACTAAAATAGGTCAGAAGCAGTGCCCCTTGAAAGTGCCTATCTCTGTGGACTTTAAAGGGAGCCTGTGGGAACACGTAGAGGCACTGGCACTTAGATTGCACGTAAAGCCCACCAGAAGACTGGTGTTCGTGCCTGACATTGCTTCCTTGAAAGAAAGAAACGGAAAAGCTACCTTATATTTGGCAAGGAGATTTCATTGTGGGGATATAGTTCTTGCTCAACAGCAGCCACTGAATTCTCATCTTCCCACCTGGTATCGCTCCACCTGAGACTCTCTCTCCATGAAGAATGTTCTTTTGCTGTAGCATCTTTACAGTCCTACCACTAAGCTTTCGATATTTTCAAAATGAGCTGTGAGTGCAGAACACCAGGCAGCAGTCACCTGCTACCATGCAGAAGGGACAAGATTTTATTTCAAGATGAAAGCAGCACTGTGTCAGTATCAGTGTTTAATTTAGGTTTGACTGCAATTTTATGCTTTTGTCAAGTAGCTATTTTTTCCTGACTGCCTGGTCCAACTGTAAGTTTGTAGATCATCATCTTTAAAAATGACAGTACTTTCTTCAGTTAATATTGACACATACATTTGTTAATTATCGATCCATCTTCATCTCAGTTTTCTAGTTAGAAATGTAGACTATGCTATAAGAATATTAATAATACATATATTATTCCACTTATAAGTTTATGGCACTTGTTACATGCATGGCAGGATAAATCATGAATAATGCTGCTTAGTCACTTGCATGATAAATATTGAAGGATTTTTTTTCTCTTTTTATGTCATCCAGACTGATTACATGATCCCATGCAGAAGGGAAATAAAAAATACTCTTATTTTTCCTACATCCTATAAATACTATTTTTTTTCCTAAAAAAATTTGTTTAATACAGAATGAAGGTGCCTATTGTGAAGATTAAGGCTTAGAAAGTACTTTTTATTTTTTTATTTAGCTTGTTTTGAAGCCATTCAGCCCAAAGGTTAGGAAAATGGTGAGTTTATATTGCTGCCTTTTAACTTTTCTTTGAAATAAATAGGATAATTGAAAATCAACATTAAATCAGCGTTAATCTGCACAGCATATTCTATGGTTGCCGAAGTCTGAATTATAAAGGAAATAAAAAGTCAAAAGTGTTTAGCTTTATTTGAGTTCACATTTCCTAGCACTGGAAAATTGTCTTTGAACTGTATTTGTATATCATTATTTTCTTCCCAGAAAAAAATGCAGCATGTGCTTTTACATAATAGTTGTGCAGTTGCTGGATCGTTCTATATTTTTATGATAGCTTGTAAGGGGAAATGAGAATCTTCTGAGTCACGAGCTGGAACAGCCATTAGCCCTCAGGACAGTATTACCTGTTTTGTTTTATAATCCCATATCTGTGTGGGAAAGATGATTTTAGACAATATCAGTACACAAACACTCCCACTGCACTTTTGAAAGAAAATGGTATCAAAAGGTTAAGGACAAGTGCAGAAGAAATAGGATATAGTTTTAGAAGACACACTCTTCCTTCTTTCTACTATGAAGTCTTTTCAAGCTAATATGTTATTACTGATTTGTAGTATGCACTTAAAGAAAAAAAAAGCACTAGAAGGTTTGATCGCTTCTCTTTAGCTATAAATGGAAATTTTGCATTGTCTGTAGAAGGCTACATTTTGTGAATAGAGTTGGAGCAACAGGTCTGATGTTTTCAAACTTGCTTAGTCACTCCTAGTACCTGGCCTGTTATTTGTACAGGAGTGATACCTGAGGCTCAAAATGGCTTATAACGGTATCAGCAGGGCTGAAGCAACTCAGAGAGGCTACTCAGACTGAGCATTCTTGAAAATCAGATGAAAGATATCTTCAATTTGACAGTTCTTTAGCAAATTCCGATTCCAAGGGTTGTAATCCCAGTCAGAATTGTTGCTCTAGTTTAATCTTCAAAACAGAAAAGTGAGTAGGATAAATCTACTTTTGGGAAGTTTCTTAGATCATCAGTAATATTTCAGTTCTTGTACAGTGTAAAAGAAGGCATGATTACGCAATTATATGGGGTTTATTCTGTTTATTTATGTTTATGTTAATTTCATTCGGAAATGTTCACTGACACTATGAAACAATTATGAAATTTCAATCAAGAAAGAAAACAAACAGACCGACCTTCTTTTGCAAAAGCCTACTGATATCCACAGTCCTTACTCAAGTGATTATTCCCAGATGCCATGTAAAATATGGGACTAATCAGTTTCAAATTTTAGCTTTTGATTCAGTTCTTTGAGTTCTTACTCAGAAGACCAGCTTAGCAACTTGCATCAGTCTTTAAGAAAAAAGATATTTTCCTGATGGAGCAAAAGTATAAATAAGTGGCAATTGCCTTGGCAGAAACTTTCCTGACATCTTCTAGATATCATCCTACTACTCATTTTCATTAGTAGTTTACACTCCGAATAGTTTTTACATCTCAGTCTAAGTAAAGATTGCAGATTTAGCATAAAATAAATGAACAGAGTGAAAATTAATAAAATAATACTGTTAGGGAGAAAAAATATTTTTGAGGAGAGATAGATTAGAGCGGGTATCTACTCATAGTGAGCTGTGCTGAGTTGTAGTGCTTGAACATGTTATCTCAAATTTGCATCTTCTTTTGTTGTTCCATCATAGGCACTTATTCTATTTTTAACCTCATGATGAGGCACATAATGGAAGATGTTAATTTAAAAAGAAAAAGCCTCTCTGCTGAGGATGATACATAGGCAATGATTATCGTCTCTTATGTTCTTTCATAATTTCTTTCATCCTTATTGTACTGTGATCCTTTCCAGTAATTTACGTGGCATAGGTTCTACATTTAATGGTAAGAAATTACTCTTATTTTGCCAAGCACAGCAATACTACCATGTATAGTGTTACAATATAAACAATTTTAAAGGATGAAAACAGTGAAAGTTACATCTAAGTTATATGGTGCAGAGTGAAATAAAAAGCTGACTGTTTTCATTGTTTCTTTGCTACCATCGGGGATCACGTTATTTTGGAGTTTTTTTGTCTTGATCCACCAAGAGTTAATTTTAGATTTAACTGGAATTTTATTAAAAATACTCATAAATACAGTCACTGCTATGATTATGCATTAAAAAGTGTCTTTAATTCCAAATATGTATTTATGCCACAAAACAGAAATGTAGTCATTCCTGGCATCAAAAGTGAACGGCAGAGGACACAGGTTGTGTACTAAATATAGCTTGGTATCTGTGCTTTTGGTGGTTGAAGCTCAAGAGTTGTGGAGAAAAGTAAATTATGTAACTTTTAAAATTAGATAATATACAGTTTAGTGGAACAGAGATAAATCTTCCCTCAATTTTTTATTCTTTTGTTTCATCCTCTTACAACTCTGTCATCCTCCCTTCCTTCCACTCTTCCATTATATTCAGTGTACTGAACACTTCTCTGTACACAAACGCTATGTTTTCCTTCAATTTTTCTTTTAGATTTACTGAATGAGTCACTGTCATCAATATAACTTAAAAATAGACCAAACCAGTGTTTATATCAGATTAATTTCAGTTGCGTAATAAGTTTCTGCATACAGTCTGTTTTACTGATGGTCAAGTCATAGAAAGTAAACACAGACCTAGTGCTGAGGAGTTAAATTGTTTCAAAAGAAAGAGGGGTATTTGGGATGTATCATCCCAGCTTTGTTGAACCATGTAGGAAGGGAGTCAGTTATAGAACTATTATTCAATAAGTCTTGAGAGTATGAGAATTAATTTCTCACATCCATGATGACCAGAACATTGTAGACCACTGCTGCACAAATGTCCTAGCTGTGGTCAACAACTGCCTGTCCAGAATGCACAAAAAGAAGGGTAATAGTGCTTTTACCCAAGCAAACATACTGCAAAATTAGTCATTGTGTGTTTTGGACTTATTTGCATTGTTGTTACATTTGACGATTGGTGATAATGTTGCAGAAAATGTACTCTGGATTACCTCCTGTACTCATAAACTCACTTAGATATTGAATTATTGATTTTAATTTTATTGACCTTTTTTAGCATAGAAATAGTTAGCATTGGAAGAACAAATTCTGAAATTTGCCACTTATAAGAGAAACAGTTACGAATGTCAATGAAAGAGTTCACTTTCTGTTTTTTCAAAATAGTTGCAACACTTGGTAAAATGTCCCAGTATATGCAACAAAGCAAAGATACTTCAAAAAGAAATTACATTCATATTTGCATTTCCTCTGAAGGGTTCAGCCATTGTTCTTGTACTTGGAAAGTAGGACATTGTATATAATGCACCTGTTAGAACATGTTTTGCCCTTTATTATCACTGACATACAGTTTATATGTCAAACAGAGGAGATTCTGTTCTGCAGTGTACTTGCTTTCATAGGTTGTACAAATCCTTTTTTAGGAGATTATAATAGGGCTCAGAAGTGGATACTATCTTGGTACCAGCATTTGCCCTCGTAAGGCACACTTCCCTATACTAGCATTGGTATTTGTATATTCAAGATACGAAGCAACACAGAACAATGATGGAAGGTGTTGATAAAAACCGGTTATTTACAGAAACAGGATGAGTAACAGCCTTTACTTATCAATAAGGTAAACTGATCTATTTCTACAAGTCCATTCTAAAAGGAATTTCTGTTTGTACCAGAAGGCAGAAAGGGAGCAAAAACTTCATTTTAATGTGTTTCATTTTCCTTAATTCTCCCTCCCACTTAATCTTCTGGGAGTTATACCAGCTGGGAAAGGTTAGTTTCTGAAACTTCATATGTGTGGGGTTTGTATATTCTTTAAAGTATATTAATTTGTCTGACAATATGTTTTGTGTTGGGCTTTTTATGGAAAAATAGTGTAGAACTCCATTAAATGAGCTAAAAGCTATTGTAAATTAATTTGGATATGGAGAACAATCATGTGATACGAAGATTTATGAAGATATTAATGAAGATATTAATTGTAATTTGATACACAATTTGAGGATCTTTTGCCTGAACTGTGGTAAAGGTTTAGCATGTTTTCAGCCATTAGTAGTTGGAGATCAGAACTCTTTAAACATTAACAGTTTTCAGATTAAAGCAAATTCATGGATTTTAGCCAGATGAGTAATGTATCATATGACACTCCCTGTATGTTGATGTCCACGACAGCAGATATTAAAGAAACATCAATTTGAGTACAGTATTGTAGATTTTGGAAGCTTAGTAGGGTTTGTCTGAGTCTGTGAAGTAAAAGTGATACGATCTAGGTTTAACATGAAAGCTCTCTGATCTTCTGAGAATCACACACTCTTACTGATCCTGAAGGAAGGCATGTTTCTTTAACATGGTTTTCCCTTATAAAGTCAGAAATGAACATAGTATGTGATATAAATTTCATGTTTCTGGATGATTGCTAATCTAATTAAAATTAACAATCTAAATCTTAACCTAAAGCGTCTGTTTTTCAGCACCAAAAAAGAACATTATTTTTTTACGAGAAATTATACCAGACTAAAGGTTTTGGAGAGTGGTAACTAATTAAAGAGCAAAGTTAGTATAGCACGTAACAATATAGACTCAGTGCTTGGCAGCTCATACATTCAAAAGTAATTGGAACTAAAGCCGTCTCAGGAGCGTTGCCATGTCTCATAGTTTTGAAGACTTTTCATATAGGTAATTCTCCCTGCCCCTCCCCCAGATATTTTCACTTCATTGGAAGATGCACTGGGGCAAGTATTTGAACTAGGATTACACCTTTTGTGAGCACTTCTGCCACGGAGCTGTAGTCATTGTCTGTAGATCTGTTTCTTAATTTGTCCTGTTTGATCTTTTCAGTTTCCTTATTGTGTTCCGTTTTCTCCTCATTTTCTGTCCAGGTTGCTTGATACCCAGCTTAGTGGTTGTGGCATTCAATTAGATGAAACCTGGTTTCATCTCCTTGTTCTGAGGAGATTGCTGAATCCCAGCTTTGGGTTGCTGGCTTGTCTGAAATGTGACTGTTTGCTCTTTGTACTTGTGAGCATCCATTCTGCTATGCATCAGGTCATACTTTCTTTACTAAATTTACCTGTACTCTTGACTGATTGCTGTGAGGAGGCTGGCTTCATGTTTTTCAGAAAAAACACTGGTTTAATCAAATGTTTTGGAGTATTTTGAGTGTTACATCAAAATTTCTGATGCCGTAAGATTCCTGCCAGAACGTGGTGTTGGCTTGTTTCACGGTGAGCTAAAAGAAAATGATTATGCCCTCAGTCACATGGTGTGAATGTTGGGAGTGTCTTATGTAGGGATGGGAGTTGGACTTGATGATCCTTTTGGGTGGCCTTTCAGTTCAGGTGATTCTAGTCATTACTGGGAGCGTTTTCACACAAGGTAAAAGTTAGTGGTGTGACAGAACAACCGCTGTGATGTCATGCATCCGCTCCATAACTATACTGATTAGTGGAGCTTAATATGGGGTGGGATGTGAGGGTGCTTTTTGATTGTTAGTGGTGGTGGCTTTTATAAGTGCAAATTCCTTCACCTAAGCGGGAAAGTCAAAACAACAAATAAAAGATCTGGAGCAGTATTTTCAAAAGCAGTATTTTTTTCAAAATAATGTGTAGCTAAGTCGTGGTGGCCAGTGTTTCCAATAAGAGCTCTCAGTGCTGAAGCTAGAAGGTGATGTGCAGTCCTTGAGGAACAAATACGGAATGAGCAAGTCAAACTACAGCAACTGTGTTTCGATCATGGAAGGCGTTATTGAGACTGTCACTAGAGCAGTTATGTTTAAGTTTGCTATTGACAATTTCTTAAAGATATTGGCAATATTTTTTTAGGAATGAATGGGATTGAGGTTTAGCAAATGCCAGTATGGGAAGGTGAACTGAGTTTTCTGTATCCCTAATGGAAACCAGGATAAAAAATTGTGAAAGTTGAAGCAAAAGAAATTGAAACTAATAGGTACAGGTTTTTAGTAGTGGCATTGTGTATTGGAGAAATGTACGTGGGATTTTGCACATAATTTTTGAAATTATGCATTTAGTGAGGAAGCTAAGAGGCAAATTTCTGTAATCTTTCAGGTCACACAATATTAAGTGTCCATAAAAGAGACTTTATTCGTTGCACTGCAAGGAAATAACACGTTCAGTGGGTAGATTATCAAGGAGAAAGTGTTAGCTCAGAATAAAAGGTTCTATACTCAGATTACCAACAATCTGGTATCTTTCTTTTGACCAGTTGAGGGACCCCTTTGCTAATACCAGCATTCTAGATCTTTTGGAAGAGGGGAGAATAATCTGTAATCTGAAATCTAGGTCTCAGAAAATATTCCAGACAGTGGTTTTACTTTGATTCAGTAAATGTTATAGAAGCAATACCATGGTAATAATAAGAAATTTTTAGATGTGACTAGGATCTAAGAGGATTTCTTTCTCTTTGGCTTGTGAAGGGTGATTATTATGCTGTGCGCCACACTGGCATACACATTTAAACAGACAGACATCTCTGCATCTATCCCAGTTCCTCTCATAGACATTTTACTGTAGAAGCTGTGTTATCTTCAAATACTAAAAGCATTATGATAAAACAGAATAAAAAACAGAGGCAGCCTGGCAACTCACCGGGCTTTTAGATTTTTGACAAGTTTCATTTTGATAATACCATTTCTTAAGTGATTTCTATGTCTTTCTTCTAAACCGTATGAATAAAATGCAAACTGCTTGACAGAACATGTAAAGTTAGTTTTCCAACCTCTTTACATTTTTTACCCTTTACTGAAACCCCTTTTCAGTTTTTGTAAATGCAACACTTATTTTTTGTTGCTAGAAGGTGTCAAGTTCTTTGAATATTACTCTTTAATGTCTTCTTATAGTTCAAATGATCTGTGGGTGAAGAAAAAATGCAGTGAGTGCTTTTTGGATGTTCAGTGCAGGTGTTCACAAGTGTTATCAACCTTAATAAAAATATCTTTTTTTAAAGATATTATGTATAGCTAATGAGCTAAGCTGTAGATCTGTAGCTTTGTGAAGCATAGTGAGGCTCAGAATAAAATTTCAACTTTATACTTAGTGATGTTAGGTAAGTCTTTCCTAAAGAGGGATTCAGACTGAAGATAAGAAAAAAAGAATTAGAAAAGAACAACATGAGAGGCTTGTAATCTACGTTGTGTTTAAACTAACTGTAGGTCTGTAAACAGGCTCACAGATTTGTATTTCCCACTATCTGCAGTCTGTAGTGGCACTAAAAAATTAGGAAATATTAAAAATATTAACTCGGAGAGCAATACACTGTTTCTTTTATCTAGGCGAGACAGTCAAAACAGAAAAAGCCCACACCTGTGTGTTATTTAAAGCAAGCTGGTACGTGTTAACATAGCTGTCAGCAACTGAAATGATAAAATTATCATTATTATCAAATACAGTTATAAACTGAACATAAGGCATGCTTCAGGTTAGTCAGAAGAGGTCCTCTGTTTTTCACTGTGCACGCTTGCTTGAAATGAAACTGTGTGTTATTGGTTAACTGGGATGCTTAGCATAATCACTTTGCAAGGCTGTGGTGGAGGGAGGTGATTATCACTGAGAACAGATGGGCAGGTCCAAAGCATTGCCAGATTCTGCACAAGCTCCATGTGCTGTAGGTTCTAGCTCTCTTTTCTTCAGCATTTCTAATTTTTATTCATTGTGCATATTTTGAAGGGCTAGCTGAGCTGGAGGTCAGGGATGACCTTACAGTTCAACTCCCAGACGTAGGAGTGGGGAATTCAAAGCTCTGTCACTACATGTCTGAACGGATGGGGCAGACTGCATTTTGTGCGATTGCCTCCCTAAATGTATGAAAGGATTTATGTCCGAGCTTAGCACTCTACTCTGCATCTGTAGCTCTCTGTGGATTGTATTGTGTGTGTGACCAGAAATGATATTCTCGGATATGAACACTGTCTCTGCCTCTCCTAAAGTGCATCCTCCCAACGGGACCCGGTTTTATACTTTTCAGGTAAGTGAACTTTTATAAAACAGGAAGGATTTTTCATGGTACTTAAACTTTGAGTAAGAGTAACTGATAGGTTAAGAAGCTTATGTGTTAATTTTTTTTTACTGGTAGGAGAAAATATGTAAGAAATCATTATCATCTCAGTAAATTTGCTGCCTTAAAAAACATTAGCATGTAAATTTTTCCTAAACAAACATAAAATTGCCTTCACAATGATTTTGCTATTGATTGTCTTTCCCAATATTATTGCTATCTTACAGTCATTATAGGTCCTTATATGAACCCACATTGAGTTTTTCTGTTTAGATCAGATAAACACTGTGTTGGCAGTGTCAGAAAAGCCAAATTCATATTATACAAAAAATATTTTAAAAACTTTGTATGTTGTACCTGTTTGGATTTTTTTATACTAATCCTGAATACAGATTCATGCTAGCTGATGCTCAATTTGATTCATGTTGATAGTAATCATACATGTGCTATTGATAGAACAGCAATCTCTATTGTAAGGATTATTAAGGTTCTCAGTTTTAAGCCAAGTTTTGCCTCATTCAGGTAAATAAGCTTGTGTGCTTAGCCAAAAGTAAGAATTTTTTTATGTGCTCTGATTCTAATGTGCAAACCAGTCTAATTACAACCATCTTTCAGTAGGATTTAATTAAAAGAAATCTTTAGTGCCTTGGCACTGGAAAACTGTAATCCTACATTAAGATCTAACAATAATAAAACTCCACAACCCCCCTGCCCCTGCTGCTTGTTACAGCACTCTGGCCCTGCAGGGCAGTTCAAACACTCCACTACTTAAAGTGGCAATAGGTTTTCAGCTCAGCCTCTGACACAGTCAGGATTATTTAAATAACCTTCCCTTTGCTGATCGTACAACAATTTTGTCTTTTTGGTTTCTTTATGCTTTTGTAGAGTGATGTCTTTAATACGTAATAAATTCTGTGTATGCTGCCAGAGCAAACAATCTGAGGCAATTAAAAGTTGATCACAAAATGCATGACAAAATTCTTTCACAAAGTGAAAGTGCCCCGTTCTTTGGGTCCAGTAACTGCATCTCATTCTTGTCTTCTTTTAATCCATTGTTTTTACTTGTACTGTCTTGCCCTTCTGACATTGTTGTCAAGTGATAGTTGAGGGCTGTGCAGAAAGAGTGGCATCCTCGTAACAGTGACGATGTGCTGATCCTGGCAGTGATTCAGAGACATGAATGCCTCAGGCCTGTTCCTCTACAGTATGACTACTGTTTTCACCCACTGACATCTAAATATTCTGCACAGCCTCCTCTAGCTATGCTCTTAAACACAGTTCTTGACGTCAGGTATTCTTTCTGAGTGTATCGGGTAGAAAAAGTCACTAAAATTAGGATGCTTGGTTGTAATACCAAATTGACTATTTTATTATGTGGTACTTCATGAAAGTAAGCACTAACAATGAAGTATATAATTATTTTGCACTATATATTGTTGCTACTAGCAGTCTCTGTGATTACTGTAGACATTATGCCACGTACAAAAATTCTCTTTTAAAAATTATTTATTGCACTGATTTTTAAACTGAGGGAAAAATAAATAAAAGGGAAATATAACCGAATTTCCTATTGCATTCTGGACACTGTAATGAGCAATGTAGAGTTAAATGACTTTAGAATGTAAAGCTGCTAATTCAAGACAGTCTGTGTTCTAGAACAGCTTGGTGTTATCGGTGCTAAGAGAATCCCTGCAAAATAAAATAAATAAATAAATAAAAGCAAACCAAAGAAAGCTATGTTTTCCTCTGATGACTGATTTTTATTATTTATTTACATGCGTGCAGTATAAAGAAAGACATGTGAAGCAACTTTCAGTTCTTGCCTTGGCTTCTTTTGTCATTCCTTGTTTCCTAGCTTTTGACCACCATAGTTGCAGTATCTTCGTTTTCCCTCTTGAGTTACTTTGGTCTTTGCTTAGAAATGTAATAATTGCTAAGGACTTAAATAGCTTGCAAAGTTATGGGACATCGTAATTTGAAATATATATGCTGGTATTTAACTCAAATGTGTGAAAATAATCTCAGCAAAGCCACTCTTCTAGCTTGTCTTAAACTGAACAAATACAAAAATTGTGAGATGAGAGCCTGAACTCTTGACTTATGGAGGGTAATGAGTGATTAAGTTACTGAATTAATTGTACATTGATGTAATGACTAAACCGCTGAATTAACTGTACATTGATTCAAAACCACAACGTATTCTTTCTGATACAAAAATGGTACTGAAGGAATCACAATGCCTGTGTGCAAATTATAACTTTATTATTGTCATTTCCTTGATATTCTTAAGAAATGAGACCGAATTGGCCTCCACAGCCCAAGGAACCAGGCTAGCCATGCAGGGATGCATCTAGCAGAACATTGCACTAGAGAGAATCGTAATTAGTGCATATCTCTAAAAGCTTTTGAGTATCTATTAGGATCTTAATCAAATACTTTGAATAGTGTGCTTTAAAACCTCTTTATAAAGTGTGTTCGCTTTATAAATGTGCATAAATTGAAATTGGAAGTCTACCATAAGTTTTCAAATTTAGATTTTCTTCCCTGAGGAATACGTTTTTTTAGTAGTTGAAATGAACGAGGAATTTTATCCACAACTAATTGCAGCACTTAAAATTAGATTTTCCTCTGCAGTGACAAAAGATGAATAAACAGGTTTTTTTCACTTTTTCTTTCTATTCCACTTTGTTGTGTTTTATTAGCTTCTTTGGTCTCCAGGACACCTAGTGTTCAGAAAAAGTACTGAATTTAAAAATTACATTGGTATTTACAACTGTCTGGAAGCTATGAAATTCCTAGTGCCTTTCTTCTGCTCAGCAAATCTGTCCTGAAATTCGGCAAATGTTAAAAACATGATTTGGTTCAGCATGGTTGCTGAACCACCTGTTATAATTAAAGGAAGCTTAAACTTTGATCCCTAGACTATGCTTAATTAAAGCATTTGAAAAGAAAACTATATGAGAGGAGGTCATATAAAGAATTAATATACTGTATGAAAGAAAGGATTTGTAATGCTGTTATGAACAAGTTTTAGTTTTATAATACCCAAGGCAATAGCAAAGTTTAGTGCTTTGTATTTCCATATCTTTCTGTTTCATGTCAATTTGCTTGTGCCCACCTTGGCAGATTTCAAGCTTGATAAAAATGTCGTATTTCTGCTACTCTATGTGGATAAATTAGTTTGCTGGCAGTCCCACAATGAGCATGTATCTTTCATGAACATTGTAAACATCAGAGTCCAAGTAGTAAAATTGCCTTGCTCTCTGGTTAGTCTTCTTTTTTACTGTATTTAGCGGTTATTTGTGTAAAATAATGATATAAGTGGAAAAGTTAGGATCATAAAGGAGATATTTTAAATTCAGTTATCAGTTTTGAAATGGGAAGCATAAGCACAATGGAAAGATATTTTTTAATCAAGCTATTTTTGCGGAGAACTTGTGGAGAGTTCCTTATTTATGAAAACATAGCAAAAAGGTACTTAATTTTGCAATTTCAGATTGCATTTTTTAAAGTTGTGTAATGCTGATTTACTCATTTAAAAGCAACTTTAATTTATGTTGGTGTTTATTATATTTGATAAATGTTTTTTGTTTTCTTAAGTTGGTTGTCTACACTAATATATGTGTATACTAACTTAGAATACTAACTGCTTGGAATACTAACTGATTACTAACAATGTTTCAACAGAATTTGAAATTTTAAGAGCCTTTTTTTCGGTTTCAACATCTTTGCAAAAGAAAAAATACTGAAATGTTTTTCTGTACAGTACTTTAAACTCTTGTAACTTTCATTTATTAAGCTAAGCACACATCTAAAGCACGGATCTAAGCGCAGACCTAATTACGGGCTGAAAGTAGTTGCCAATAGGCAGGATGTGGGAACTAGGCAGATGCAGTAGAGAAACAAACAGTCAAGTTGTGTCTTATGGATCCAGCTCCATCTTTAGTTTTAAGATAAGTAGTATTGTAGTAAGGGTTTCCATAAATTTTAAACATAAATTTCTAATATTTGGAAGTGACACTAGCCCATTTTAAAGTCAGATGATATTTGCAGTTTATAAATGAACTCTTAGGACAACTAGAGTATATTCCCTTTTGCTAACAAGTACTGAAGTAAGAGCTGATCTTTTCTGAAACCTTGGGAGGTTAAGGTAATTTTTTAGAGTTATCTGATTATCATAAGGTCTATAAAGAAATAAAATTACTTTCTTACAAAACCAGAGAAATCCTAAAATATTTATATGACATAGAAATGTAAATACTCTATGAACTACTGTAAAAATGCATTGCTGATCAAAGGTTTGAAAGTGAGTTACTGGGAAACTGGGAAGCGTTTCTATACATAAAACATATCTATCACCTTGATACTGATTACTAATGTTTTTTATTTCTTAGCAACTTAAGTGTTACACTCTAGTGGTAGTGAATTAACAACAGAATGGAAACAAAAATGTTACTTTCTGGTATACAGTGTGCTTTGAGCTGTGTGAAAAAAGCATATTCTATGGGAAATACTAGATGCAGTCATGAATTTTCCTGTTAATTAATATAATAATAGTTGAACTGTATACTTACCACAAACTTATTTTTTCTTGCAGTTTTAGTGTTTCAGTAATCCTGTTGTTCTTTCATGTATCTTTTTTTATGGAAATAGTAATTGAAAAAAGCGCCTCTTCTGTAAGAGAAAATTTCTAATTAAAATTTCTAGTTGCACTTATTAGTATACATTTATCATTAGATTATGCCATGGGCAGGTGTGCTATGTTACTCTGGTTCGTAGGCCATAACTTTTTGACTATTTTGTTGCCTCACATATTTCTATGCAATATAATTTAATGTCAAAGACAACAGCTTTTGAATTTCTTTGCAGAAATCCAAGGTTCTATGAAGAAAACGTATAAGTAATGCATAAGTAATGGTGGTAAACATCACTAAAAGCCCAACTATAACTGGAGTCAGTTTAATAATTGGTTTTGTGTGCAAAACGTTGTGGAGATCACGTAGGTTGTTGTAGACTTCAAAAGGTTTGAAAGCTGTGTTGGTGAATATAAATAACAATAGTAGCAGAAAGCCTGATCGTGAGGTGTTTTTAAAGACTTCTGACATGTTGACAGTGACAGAAAATAGTAGTGCTGCACCAGTGCTTTACCCTGTAGCAAGAAAAAATTGTTAAAAAGTCTGGGCAGTGTCAAAGGTAGAACACAACAGTAAAGTGATTTCCATTGCAAATAGCTTGGAAATAGTTTTAGCTGTGTAAGTGGGTTTTATATAATTTTGGAATTTAGGAATTTCAGGGGAATAGTGTGAGGAATATGCTTACAGGCTCTTTTACTCAGAAACAAATGACAAATTACAATACCGATGGGTGTTATTTATTCTTATTTACTGTTATTTTTCTGTGATTTTTTTTTATTAACTATTTTGTGAAGAACAAACTTAAAACTTTCTGCTCAAGTACAAACATGTTATTGCAGTCTTAATCTGAATGTACCTCAAAATATTGATGTTTTCTCTATCCAATTATAATAGTTTGAAGGAGAAATATTTTACAACTTTATATATTAAAACATGTTATATCAAGTAAACTTTCAGTAAGTTTCATCTTGTAGTGCTGTTAAATTTTTATTTATTTATTTATTTTTGTAAAATAGAGAAGACTAGGACCATTTGTTAATCAGTCCAGCTATACTGATAACTTAGCAGGTTTAATGATTTTTACCGCATTGGTGAGACTGTGGCACTTGGACTCCAATATGCAATAGAATTATTCAGGCTGGTGGGAAAATTAGGAGTGTTCTAAGTGTTCTAAATGTTCGGCTACAAAGCCTGTATTACTGTGAGGTATTCAATGTAATGTGTCATAAGTATTTTGAGAAATAATTTTGTTTGCCCAAGAGGATCTTTTGTGTAATACTCTTATGCCAGAGAATTGTGATTTGTGGCCATCAGAGCTCATGAAAGATAACATGTCCTCACCACCAGCTACTTGTTTCCTGGTTAGCTTCTGATTTCTAGCTGGAATCATGCTGAGAGCTGCCCCAACTGCCAGCACACACCCTCTTCCTGCTTAGAACTCAGGGGCACTGCGTGGCCTCAACCATTCCATAGGTTTTTTTCCATCCAGCCAATAAAATGGTCTGATAGCTTTCAGGAAGATGCTGTTCTGCGTGCTGTGAACTGGTGACTTGACAGAATATTAACTGACAGTTTTGATCTATCCATTTGATCTATCCATTTCCTGTGGGTAGAAACACTCATTGCTTCAGGAAGAAATGAGAAACGTTATGGTTCTAGGATAAGCCTAATTACCAAGAATTTGGTAGTAGAAATCAGGAAAACTAATCCTTCTCCCCAAAAGCCACAAGACAAAACCAAACATAGACACAGACACATGCTTTCCAAAAAACTGTTAAGAAAATAATCAAGCATAGAAGGAATCTGTCTACAGTATTTTTCAGTTGTGGAGATTTAGTAAATTATGTTGTTTGGCCCCCTAAAAATGATAATTGAGTAGGCAAAGAATATAGGACCTTAAAATACACACAGAAAACAGAACAGAAAGAGCTTAAAGGCTTTGTGTCGTAAGTCTATATTTATGTAAATTTTTCTTTTGCCAGTCGTACAAAACTATTTTGTCCACATAATAGCATTTTCTCATGTGTTTAGAATGAACGGTAACCAAGCAGAGCAGTCAATGCACCTTTCCTGTGCAGAATTCCTGTAATTCAGAGTGTGCAGATTCTACCTTGCAAAGTAATGTTATAAAGAGTCAGAAAGAACCTTCCCTTTTTCTGCCAGAAACACTGGGGCTAAAACAGAGCTGCCATTTCTTTTGCAGCTGAATGGATGTAACCAATAAAGCAGAGGACCAGTAGGAGGAATAGCAAGTGGAGTGCTTTCCTCCTATTCCAGAAATAGGATCGTGGTACAGATTCTGAATCATAGCTAGAAACTGTGTTTCTGGCTTAATTTCAGAAATGCCTTCACTGTTGCGTTCTGAAGCTGGGCTTCTTTTACCATGATTTGCATAGAAAATAAAACTAAAGGAAGAAATGTACTAGTAAGAATACTGATTATTACACAATAATATGTGTTGATTTGATACCGTTTGGTCCACTCTCTAAACTGAATGCAAGCTGTATAAAGTGAGATAGCAGAATGTTTGGATAGTAAGCTATCCTTACAGGGAAAACTAGATGAATATAGGCATAGCCTGTTCTGCAAGTACAGATTGTGTCTCTGTAGATGGTTGTCCTGAATATCGTGTATGAACTGTGATCATCGTCTATTGGAAATGGCATGGGTTTTTTCCATGATGAATATTACCAATCTTGCTATTCAGCACTGCTGAAGCTTTCCCATCCCTGTCTGGGAGGAGAGTGTAGGTAATTTGTTGATTTCCTTGCACGTTTCAAACATATTCCTAGTAGTTGCCTCAGTTCTAAACCATGTTGATTTGCTACACATGGGACCAAATAGAGGACAATACTACTTCCTGGTACTTAGTAAGAGTGTTCAATCTGGAAGCTTTTAGTACGGTCTTGACTAGTTTTAGTGCTCTATGTAAGTTCAGCTTCAAAATTCATCTTAGTATAGCTTTTACTGTCTGAAATCCTGAATTAGTCAGCCATAAGAATGTAAATGTAGACCTCTACATCAGCTAACTAGCCTACACTAATTAGATATCCTTCAAGAGCTGGAAATACTGTATATCAACACTTAATAAAAATGTTTTCCACTTGGAGAAAGATATAGTTGCATAGAAGCAACTTATTAAACTCGGAAAAAATAATTACATGGAATTAGTATAATTACTGACTAGCACAATAGACACTTTATTTTATATAAAGCATTTTGTCCTGACAGATTTTTTATACATAGGTCATAAATTTGTAAGGCAGATTGATCTGTTGCTTGCACGTTATTTGTATAGCATTTACTCGTGCAGTCTTCATTAAAAACAGCATCAGCTGATGATGTTGAAAGGTGGTTGATCTACCTGCATATTTTTTCTTCTTTCTTATATCTGTCCTATATCTGGAAAAAAGCAGATGAATACTGGCAATGTAAAATACTGGGCATGTTGTATTACCCTATGATTGAAGGCAAGCAAAAAATGCATGTATTTAAATAAGTTGAGATGTGAATCAGTTTTTTTGCCGAAGAACTTATTAGCCTATAGATATGTCTGTTTCTGGTAAATCACTGTAATAGAAGCATTAAAGTAAATATTCCAATGTTAGCTTTATGCATAGTTGGTATTTTCATTTTGAATGGAGTAGTGTTAATATACACCGTGAGATTTTCAATACTAAATTTCTTCGTAATATTTCAATACAAAAATTATTTAGCCTCATCTGTTCCTCTCTAATTCATTATTCAGTTGGCAATTATGCTTAGCATAACATTTATGGAGGACTATGATGCTAGGATTGTTTTGAAATGACAGCTGACATAATTTAGTTGATACTGTGATTCACTCAAATATGTGAAAAAAATATGGATTCCATATTTCCACTGAAAGAATTAGGATTACTGATTCATGAAATGTAAGTGATCTGTTTACATTTTTTTTACTCGAGGAATTATACAGTTTCTTATGACTTGTGCTTGTTCCTATGAAATGAATTATTTCTGGTGATTTCTGGTCTAACCAAAGTGTGAGCTCATTTTATTTTTTTTTTAATAAATTGTTCTAGTACTGCATGCATGTTGGTGGCACAGTGTGAGGATACTTTGTCTACAACATCAACCGTAATAGTGTTGGTGCTGAGAAGACAGTGGTGAGAAGATGCCAGTGACACTGAAAATTTATTGAGGGTGCGATTGGGCTATAAGCCTAACTGAGGTGTAAGGAAAGCGACTGTCTGGATTCCCGCACTTACGTACCCATTGGTAGGTACTCTGGCAGAACAAAACTCAATTTCTAGAGCAAAAGAGGAGAGAGAATCTAATGTCTGTCATCCATGTTTGGGGGCCAGGTGGGTTATTTTGGAGTGGATTTAGTCAGGTCCCACTGGATGAACATTCCTGAATGGGTGGTAAGCATTAGATGTACTCTCAGAGATCATCTTTCATTTCATCCAGGAGGGATCCAGTTCAGGAACTCCAAAATCAGTTCATGATGCAAACTAAAGCAAGTTGACACAATGGGAAATTTATTTCAGATTTCCTGATGCAAACTAAAACACTAATGTAGACTTGATTTCTCTAACGGCAGGTTCAGATAAGCAGCATTTTAGATTAAGTGTTGAGGTTTGTGAGTCTCAGATCATGTTATGGGACAGGATATTCATCTGAAGGGGTACAGAAAAATGTCTCCCCTGTGTTGAGATAATCTTTGTCAATCTAGCTATACTGGTAAAGCCTGCGTTGAGACTCTAATTCATGCAGTCGTTTCAGATGAATCTTTTCAAGGCATGCTGTTTGTAGTGTGTTTTATTGTCTTTCTAGGACTCTGATACTGAAATAAATATTATGTAGAGAAAATTATTATTAGGAGGTTAAATTTCTGAGCAAATGAAAAAGTATTAATGTACATTAAAGTTTTGATGAAGTAAAGAAAAAGATTTTTTGACTTGAAGTTACAGAAACCTTTTTACCATACTTTTGTATTAGTAGTAGGCAGAGAGAATATTCTTTCAGGTTAGTAATTGAGTTTCTGTTTCCTATAGTTGGGAACCTGAATTCCAGATTGTTTGAGCAGATGTATGTGATTTATCTCCTAGAGGTTGAAAACATGGATGGCCTCTGTTGGCCTGAAGCCTTGGATGGCATGGCTAGCACTGTAATGAACAGTGGAGCATAAAGCTAAACATCTGCCAAACTGTGCTCAGCAAAAGAATTAAGCTAGTACCTTATGCGAAACACACACATGCACACATTGCTTCAAGTAAATCAACACATCAACCTTTGGGCTTTGAATGAAGAATTGATGACAATCGTTTGTCTGTTCATTTCCGATTGAGGACATCACAGCTGGCTTGCTGTGTTCTGTGAATTTTCAGCTGGTCAGTAAAAGAGACCAAAAGATTTTTAAGTTTGAATAAACTCAGGTGTGATATCAAAACTGAATTTGGAATTCTCCATCAGCTTCCAGTTCAGTACCAGAAGAAACAATCCTCTCTCAGTAGATATAACAGTCACCATCATGTTTCTCATACACAAATTTAACACAACTCATGTAAATGTAAGGGAATGAAGAAAGAATGAGCAGTTTTGTAACAATCTCACAGAGATGATCAGAAAAAAATTGTTGGTTTTTGAGGGTATTTTTGTTAAATTTCAGATAATGATCTGAAATTCAGTGCATTTAACCAAACTATTAGTCGAGAGACCAAGAAAAAAAATCAGGTAAGCAGGGGGCACGGACACTGAACTAATAGTTTTCCATTAAACTGAAGAATCTGTCGATTCTACATAGACTATCCCTTAGGAAACATTACTTTTTTACTTCTATTTTTAAACATAGTATCTTTCCTAGCACATGCAAAACTTCCTTACTGATATGATTTGTAAGAGATTTATTCCTAGACATATCATGGGATGCTGTAATGGATTCATTATGGAGGAGTAATGCTTTGAATTGCTTCTTGGTGTTGGATTGCTGGCAAGCAGTTGAATAGCTATCCTCTTTTAATCAAAGTAATATTGAAAGCATCAGTCATGGGTTTTAGTTAAAACTTAATTAGATTTTGCGTTTGCCGTAGTGTAATCGTGTTTAGTACTCGCTGTGTCTTTTTTTTTTTCTCTCTCTCTGAGAAATGACTATTTGTTGTTGCATCCTTTTGAACAGTAAAAAACCAAAATGTAAAAGTTATGTTGAGGTATTTTCTAGTGTGTTCCTTTTTTCTAAGGGTCACTCACTGAATAATATGCAGAACACAGCTGCTACTGAATGCAGTAGAAACAAAGATCTTTTCTTCCAATATTGTGCTTCACCACTGCACAGCACGTCTTTTGTGACTAGAAATCAGGCAGTACTTGCCACAAATAATATGAAAGCCTGTCCCAGTCTGTACATACCCTGAAGGAACTCTCACTTTTGCCAAGTTCTGCCATTACAGAAGTCATATCTGGAGTCAATAATGAGTCTCAACTTTGTCAATATTCACTATTCACTGGCACTGATTCCAGTTTTCCAGACAAAGAAGCTTTGGAAATGTGATCTTACATTTCAATGCTCTCTAAAATAAATAGGTGCAAACTGGCACAAAATCTGCCTTGATCAGGTAACAGAATTCATTCAGGTTTTTTGTAGCAAATGAGTCCAGCAGTATTTCAAATAAATGAAAATTTGTTTTCTCCTGACAAGGCGAAGTTCATATTTTTTCACTGCATTTTGCTTTTACCCTCTCACCACCACCATTTCAGACCCAGTAGGGCATTATTTGGTGTACGGTACCTTTGGCATTTGTGGAGTTAGAGCTCCTGAGAATGATATCCCAGGTGGGCTAGAACTGTAACGTATGTTGGCTGTTTATGTATTAAACAAATAGATAGACTTTTTACATTTAGCTTAATATTAAAAAACTCCTAGTCTGTGTTTTGCTACCTATTAAAGATGCCTTTAACTGGATTCTTTATGTAGTTCTTATTCATCTTCAACACTGAGCTTTGTGGTGAAGTTCCTGGATAATCATAATTTTTAGCCTGTTCGTTTATAAGGCATTGTCTTCGAATAAACTTTTAATGATTTCAAGTTACAGTTTAAATCTACACAGTTTTGGTCAAGTATTATTCTGTAGGCATGGTCAAGTATGATTTGGGGGATTAGACAGCAGACAGACCAAATAGCTTTTATGCAGAATTACATTCATAAGCTCAGTCTAAATCAGTGGGAACCATAGGGGGGGGAAAAAAAAGAAAGAAAAAAGCAACCAACAATAAAAGTATTGTTGGAAGTTTCTCACAGTTCCCCACTACCTTGTCTTACTCTTCCAGAATAGCAATATATGGCAGCACTTCATAGATGGCATCTTATTTCCCTCTTCTGAACAGCACAACACCTTTGGAGATCTGAGGGTCAGGACAAGTTTCATCCTCTCTCTAATCTTTGGCTGGTGAGGAGATTCATAACAGGTCTCTGAACCCAACTCTTCTTCCACTGCTCATGACTTTTTTAAAATATTCATAAGCTATTTATAGAGAGAAGTTTAGTCCTCTGGAAGTATGAAAGTATCAGTAATGTATTAATGTCAAATTTAATCTTTAATCTTTATGAAAACACAACTGAGAGACTAGTCAGTCTTTTTTATTCAACAAGTGGAGGATTTCATTAGATTATCTAACTTTAAATACCCTTCCTTGATAATGTAGGCGTTTTCTACTCAAATGTAATGCTTGGCTGTGAGAATTCTTAAATATGATTGCAAAAAGTGGAAAATAAAGGAAAAAAATACGTTAGATCCTTTAACCTGTATTTTACTGTAATTTGCCTCAGCTCTTTGCTTTCCTATATTAGCAGAGAAATCTGATATGCACTGGAGACTTCTCACAGCAGCTGCTCATCCTGTTTGAGTCTTGTTGATGTTCACTGGAATATACTGAGAACTTTTCTAAATGACTCTGGACCAATAGTCCCCTGAGTTGTGGGCATAGGCACATAGGCATCTTTCATTTAAAAACTATGCTAAGGGAATGTGGTGTCACGACCCTGGAAATGGGCAGTATAAGCAGTATTAGTTGTTACATCTTTAGGTTTAATATTATTTCTAATCTAAAATGAATGTGATTTTATTGCATCAAACCACTGTTACTTTGTGGCAAAATAGAAGTTCGCACTCTTCTAGTCAATCAGAAAAAAACAAATTAAATTATCAGGGTTCCGCCATGGTCTGTGACTTTGTGGAGTAATAATGGTGGTCTTTACTACACCAATAGTATGTCTACTGTATTGTAAGCATTTAAGGAGAAAAGAAAATTTATAAGTTCAAAGAAAATGTTCATAAGAAAAATCATGCTCTTATTTATCAGTCTTTTAAGGTAAAAGTTTAAAGGGAGAGTTAGCTGTCCATTTCTGTGGTAAAATCAATTGCTGTACTAATTTAATAAAGATCCTAACTCTCACAAAAGATGTAAGAGAGTATAATTCTCCCCTCTCTGTATGACAGACCATTGATTTCAAGAGCATTATTCCTATTCCATGCCTAAAAGCACCTGTGTATCTTCACAGGACAAAAGCCTGCCTGCCTTATAAATTTTCTACCTATGTAGTGTGTGCTAAAAATGATGTGTCAAGTTAACTGAAATCAGGGAGATTGTAATTTCTGCTCTGACACCTTTTTAGAGAAGTGGTCCTTGCCGGTATACCTGTACCTCGATTTGTATAGTCACTGTGTTTCACATAGTGAAACATTGCTGCTTTCAAATATTTCCTGCTGTCATTGCAGGACTTGTCAGCTATTTTGTTTGCCTTTTTTATTTTTTTTCATCGCTGAAGTACTGTAATGATGTTATGAAACTTCAACACAAGTGTTTTGGAGCAGTTTCTAGGTCAACGGTAAATTAATCCATTTATGCCTTCAAGAGCACTGACTTTCTTAAAGTGTTTTGTATTTTAAGGTAAATCATCTGCAGTAAATCAGTGCTTCGAACATGTTTATGAGTTGATATTATGTAAGGGGTTTTTTTTCTGACATATATTCTGAAATGCCTCGATAAAGCTTTCACCTGCAAAATTTGAGAAGTGCACTTGAGAACTATTTGTTATGGCAGTACTTATGCTGTCACTTTTTCACTGGAATATTTTTCCCCAATAATTATATATGAACTCAATATATATACATGAATTTGAATATGTGTGTGTGTACATGAATATATCTATATTTGTCTGTTGAAAAATAGCACTTTGGAATCTGATATAAACAGCAGGACACCGTAAGTCTTTGGAGCACTGCAAGAATTCTTAAGAATAGGGGGTTTTTTGGTAATTTTGAGGGATTTCAGCAGTCAGAGTTTAAAAATATCTCTGAGAAAGAATGAGCTCTTATAGCTATGCAGCTGTCATTAGCTGTCACAGACCTCTTACATGTGGTGTGGAGTGTTATTTAATTGCTGACAATATTAATAAAAAAGGTTTGGGGTTTTTTTCAAGACAAATTTGAGGGTATGGCAATGCTGTCTTGCTTTGCATAGATGCAATCAGCTTGTATGGCCTCTGAGTAGAATAATACGCTAATAAAATTCTAGTGTCCTGGTGGAAATGCAACTGCAGCACCTGATACATCACTGGAATAGAGTTCAGGATAGGAGCTTAGCCTTGTATGCTGAACTCTGTTCTAAGCCTAATCCCATGGGCAGGAATATGATATGATATATATGAAATGCTTGCACAGCTCAGGATCTGCTTTCCATGCTGTGTGACTAGTCAGGAGCTCTGTAAATAGAACTTTTTTACTTCTCAGCTTTTTGACTGCTTTGAGCATGTTGCTGGGTATCACTGTGTAGCAAACTGGTGAACAGAGAGAGCTGACCTTCGTTTTTCCAGAAAAGAATGAACTGTTTATCTTCATTCCCATTTATTATCTGAATAAGTAAACTGCACCGTATGACTTTTACCTCCTTGGAGGCTCCTAGCCTTAAGGACTCTGGGGAAAGTCAGCGTATATTAGGAGATGCTAGTTCACGTTTGCCTATTTCCTCTCTGAGATTCATTCATAGAATGCCAGATGTCAGAAAACTGCTTTTGAATATTTTATTTCAGCTTCAGGAAGACAATCTATTAGTTGATTCTTCAATGAAGAATGATTTCAGAGCAGTGAGGTGAGGAGCCACGGGCCAGATGCACAAGGAGATATTGGCATGACCCTCACTTGGATGTAAGCGTAAATACACAATTAAGTACAGAGAGCAAATTTGGAGTAACTATACAATAAAGCACCTGTAAGACCTGAAAATCACATTTAGCTTATCTTTTATCCCCAAAGGTAGTCAGAACAAGGGAATAAGGTTTGTTGGCCAATACAGTTCCCTCCATAAATATTTCAAATATGGCAAGTCAGCATTTATGAAGTAATCCTTGATAATTCCCTGCTCAGCAAATAGAAACTTAGCAAATCTCCTAAATCTCTGAAACTGAGCAAAGGGCTAGAGGTAGGTCTTATGCAGATCACCAGTTCTTGTAAGAGAAAGAATTTAGAGACATTGTTTTTGTTAGAGGACTTGACCAAGAAGAAGAGCATTCATTTCAATCTTGAGAAGCTTAAATGAGAAGGACTCGTACTGTGGCTGAAGAATTTGCTGGAAGCTTTCCTATGGCAGCTGCAGCATGTGAGATCCGAATCATAAAATTGGATTGCATTTCTTACACACAAAAAAGGATATGGATATTTTCAAATTTAAGTCCCACTCACTTCGTGTACCAGCTGCTTTATCACCATTTAGTCTCCTTTTATTCGACTTACAGTTATGATATAGTTACAGTTCTTTTACATCTTATTGAACATGACAAGAATATACATTCAGATAGCAGCTGAGCATACAGTATAATATGAGTGGAATCTACTAAAGAAATAATAAAAATGTTTTCATTCCATATGTTCTGCGTATTTGGGAAACCCAGGCATGTTAGCTCTGATTTTTCACCTCACTTTTGCATGAAACCAGTATAAGAGTGGAAAGTCAAACCCATTATTTTCTTCCACTTAATTTCTTCCAAATAACAGTGTTATGTTACTTCCTGACAAGGTTTAATTAACAGCTCTGGAGATTTTTCCTAAACTAAGTTTTGAAATTCTTGAGAAAACTTAACTGTGAATTTATCTGGCCAGGAGAGAGCAACCAGGCTTGTTGTAGTCATTATTTTATTTGCACTGTATATGAGTCTTTGTGTGTGATGTGTCACAGTTAATTTCAGTTGTATGTACAATTTTATAAATGGTTGAGTACAGTTAAGACATGTTTTTGTGCTAAGTGAAGGCACAATTCTACTTTTTTGAGAAACAAATTTTAATTAGAAGTCAAGGAAAATACAGATTCCCTCCATTTGTCTGTGTTTTGGGGTCCTCTGAGGACTCATCTTTCTAATATAGAAGTTTCACCTTCACTTTCAGGGCAAGGTTCATCTCACTTAATATTCTGTATCTGTAGAGTGAACCTATACCTAGACTTCTAGTTCTACTTGAAATTCCACCAACGTCTTTCTGCGTTCTGTGTAAGCATAGAAACTACTTTAATACTACATGTTTCTAAGATCTGAAACCAGCTGAGGATGGTTATCTGCAAATTTTAATGGGCTGATTTTCAGTCATATCAAACTTACGTGCAGGATCCAGCGGCTTAAAAGTGATTTTTTTTTTTTTTAAAGTAGCTCATAGTTTTACATTTTGAAAATTTATTGATGAAAATCTAGCATGTGTGTGTGTTCAATGAATTCTTACTTGGAGGAAAACAAATCAGAGTATTAAAAATGTATATTCCAATCACCTTCTGAAAAATGGATAAAGATAAGCTGATAGCAGGGTTTCATATGTGGTTATTTGATCCTCTCTTGCCTGACATTATTTTAGAGACTATGATATAGTGACTTTATTTACTGAAATAAACACCATTCACTGATTTTTATATCAAACGTTATATATATAACCATGATAAGACTAGGGTTTCCAGTGACAAACAGATGTCGTTTGGGGTTTTAGATAAATCTTTCTTTAAAGAACACATCTAAAATACTGTTTACTTAATGTTGTAGTAGATTTGGCCATGCTTTCAAATTTGAGTACTCTCTATATGATATGTTTACTTTACTTACATTGCCGAAGGAAATTTCTGTCTGTTTAATATTCAAAATAGTTTTGATATAATTCTCTCTGTCAAGAATTGAAAGACGAAAACAAAAGAATTGCGTCAAAATTTACATATCAAGAGATCAATTGACTTAATAAATAATGGTACAATATGCTTTGTAAGAACCATATATGAAAATTGTCAGCTCTTTTAATTCCTATATGATCATTTTTTGATAAAAACAGACTATAGAGGTTGATTTAAAGAAGTCAGAGTTTGAGGGAAAACTTCTTCAATTTTTGTAGATTTTGTCTAATCTTGACATCAGGCATCAACTCTAGGTGAAGTGAATCCCTTCTGCTTGGTTAAAGGAATAAACTCGGATTTGTAAGAACAAAAATTAGTCATATTAATGCTGAAATTCAATGAAATTTTTCACCTTCCTAAACTGATAAAGAAGGATATTTCTGAAAAATTCAAGTAATGATCTAATGAACAAACAATAAATAAGGAGCTGTTTGATTATTATCTCTCTTATTGAAGTGTAGTTGTAAAATTAATTGTAGATTTTGCCATCCAAGATGGCTGAAAGTTAAATTCCGTCCCAATTTGTTCTTTTCTGCCATCCTATTTCATTTCGTACTGAAATTCATCATAGGAAGAAGAATGTAAGTTCTACAAGTGCATCAGTCAAATCCAAATAAAAGCATAAATCAGGCATAACTGATTGGAAAGGCAACTTTCATTTTGTCCTCTCACTCTGAAAAGTAAGCTTTTCCTTAAATAGAAGGAGAAAGACCAACGAACTGCAGCTGGTTTTTTTCACTATTTAAAGCCATCTCTGATGGTCATAGCACTGATCTATAGCAGTTTACAAGTGATACATGTGTGGAAGTACTAGGTTCTGGAAATCTTTAATTATTTGATTCTAGAGTAGCATAGTTAGGCAGTTTGTACCAAGCAGATGCAATGGATTTAGATAAACAGCTGTCTGGAAAATATTTTACCGTATCTAGGGAACAGTGTTTTCTAAAGGAACCAACTCTGTAACTGCAGAGTTTAAGGACTTCTACTGAATCTAGGAACAACAAATTAGTAAAGAAGTTAGGGAGTTGCTATCTAGAAAGAGAAGGAGAACTGGTCAGTGACTGTGACAGAGTGAAAAACTACATTGACCCAAGTTTTTCAGTCGGAGATTATACAGCCAAGTAATTCTTCAGATAAGAAAATATATTTTTCACCTTTTTTTGTGTTGTTATCATTAATGTTGAACCTTTTCTCAGTATTTCAGATATTTTAGAAGTCCTATATCTCAAGTGAGCTGCTCTGAATGGAATTTTTTAGGCTATGCTGGTTGAGTATCTGATGCAGAAGGTTTCATGGTCCGTTAGGCAAGTATGACTTCCAGAGGGACAGAAAATGCAACTCATTATCAATAGAGTTCTGTGGAGTTTATCTTTCCAAAATTCAGTTGGCTCCAAATCTCCCTTGCTTAAAGCCATATCTGTCTGAAACCTGTAAAGACAGAAGGAAGTGCAGGGGTTTTTGTTGGTAAAAATATAATCTCTGTCTTCGGCAGCACTTGAAGCCTCACTTCAGGGGTTAATTAGATATGTAGCAAGATCATAGCTGTGATACTCCTTAGTTCACAAATGCAATTTACTCCTGTATAAAAATTAGGCATCATGAAAATGGTTAAAAACTGAACAGGATCTGCCACACTATCAGGTGTTTCATCCATTAAAGCTGTAGGCAAAAGGTTTCTTCAGAACATGCCATTAGATAAAAGATAAATTGATCAGTGCCATTATCTAGGTTTTTTCCCAAGCAAGCAGGTAAATCACTTTTTTTAATCTAGTTTTGAAAATATTTAAAGAAATTGTTTTGTTGAAAACAGTAATGCTGGAGAATGGGGGCTCCAAAACAAAATAATAATTTTTTCTTGTAGAGTGGATATTGGAGTAGAATGATTTTGTTTGTAGACCCACAATTGCAAAAAACAGTATTTATTGCAGACCCTAGCAGAACAGATGGAACTCTGTGCTTCTCAGCTTGCTAATTAAACACAAATTAAATCTTGTTTCATATCAGCTATTGTTTGTCTTTCTCTTTCTTTGTTCAGAGCAGTGACAGGAAGGCATATAATTCTCTTTACTTTCTGTCTCCTCTTTTCTTGCTTCTGCCTACCCTATGTGCTGATTTCACTAAGAAAAGCTAGAATTTTGCATCTTTTTTTTTTACAAGATAGAAGGGTAAAATGCTTTATGAAATTAAAGATTCCTTCACAGTCTAAACATGTTCAACATTCTTGAGCTTTGTGAGGTAGAAAGAACATTTCCATTCAAAGTCCTGCTCTTGTAATAATAATGACAATTTTACCACCTAAAATGTAAGGGTAGCTCTGTCGCAAGTATTCCGAATGAACAACTTGTGAGCTGACCTTTTCCATCTCCCCAAAGCTTTGTCACTATTGTGGAGCTTACTCACTGTTTAAGGGACATATTGCACAAAAAAATACTGCTCTATGGGAAAGCTGATAGAAATATATAAGATAAATTACTTCTTTCCAACTGCTTCTGATTTTTTATATGAAGCCATATCAATATATGTCATGATTTAGTGTCCTATGAATTATTTATTTGATTTTCATCAAATACACATTAAAGTGCATGGTATCTTTATGCTTTTTATAAAAATAAATATTATATTCTGGTGTCATTATCTTTCTATTTTAAAATTACAAAGCTTCAAAGGTTCACTGTGAGTCTTAGAAATGCTGGAATTTGATGGCAGTGTTGTATCTTATTTATAAAATATATGAGATACCTTGGCTGACATAGACCATAGCTGTACAGGTCCACAAACTATATATAATTCTTTTAATTGATTTTTATGATACATTTCCTTTAGAAAATTTCCATTGTCCTGCTATTTGCAGTTGTTGGAAATTAGCAATACTAATAAGCATATATATATATAAATGCAGGCTAGTGAGAGGAAAAGTGACAGAACATGTAATTGGCATGGATCCAGGGTGTACTGGCTTCCTTAGCTACCTCTTTCTACTTTCACTGTCACTCTGCCAAAGAGTGGTATCCTATGGATAGGGAAAAAAAACCCGCCTCATGGTCATATATACAAGAAAATGATAATAATGACTACCACAGCTACTGTTGCATAAAGTATTTTGTTGTTGCACAACAAGACGAAGAATTCACAATCTCTGTCATCTTTTATTAGGAATTTAAAATATCTTTCAGTGATTTCAACTGTCATTTTTTCCCCTCTCTGAAGCTTGTCTTAAGAACAGACAAGGCTCCTTCTCCTTAGGGGGCTTTTGTGATCCAGGAGCAACGAGAGGGGTTTGATATTTTGTACACCATAAATACAAACCAAAATATTACATGATAGGCTTTTTAGTCTCCTCTAACTAAAAAGCAAAGTCCAAACTCTCAGTTTCTTTTCATAATACATTTTATAACAATATAAGACTACAGAACAAGTCCATGACATTTTTCTACCCACAGAATATTTCTCTTGCTCTTTTTCTCTGCTCAGGACTTATGTCCGGTTTCCTGCAGCACTTTGGCTGTGTAATGGAAAGTATTTTAGATGAACAACCCAAAAAGTCTACATATTTTTCTTTTTTCCTCTGTGTCTGATTTGTGCATGTTTTGTCTTTATGTACTGTATTTTCCTTGTTCTCATGAGTTTTCAAAATATATTTATTTAACTGTAGAGTTAAGAAACTTTTTTTTTTCATTATATTAAAATATACCTATAATTGCACACAGAAAATATGTCTTATTCCTGGGTTAGTATGCCTGACTTTAAAAATAAGACATTTTTTTTAAAAAAGGCAATATTAATAACATGTGAAAGACAATAAACCGTTTTTTCCAGTAGATTGTTTTTATATTCTAGACTCTGTGAGCAGGTACTTCAGGTTAAACAGTAAAAAGCTCTCCAACATTTACATGGGAAGTTTTAAAGTATACCACCAAATGTGGGGTTTTTTCACGTAATTCATCACATGCAACAAAGCTGCCCCAAGTAATTAGTGAAAAAATTAATCTCAGTTTTTATCACACTCTTGTATTTTAATCTAGGCTTCAAAAATTATAATTCATTGCATATTTCTAGAATACTAATTTAAAAATAAAAAATCTATTAGAAAAATAAACTCATTGATCTGTGAGAATATTTTGAGTGTTGTAGAACATAAAACATTCAGCAGTTTCTCTTAGTCTAAACCTTTTCGCTGTGTTAATTTCAGTAAAGTTTGTGATGAGGGAAGAGTACAAAGTGTCATGTCACAGATAAGGGAAATTAGGGGGTTGTAGCATAAAGCAATCAAGATCTCCTTGAACTTTCTTTATTCACCTTACCAGTTTTTCACACTACACTCCCTAATATGCTCTCCTGAGAACAGATACTTTGGAAAGGATGTTCTCTTCAGATTTATCTAATGCAGTATTTTCAGTGGGGATCCCAACATAAAAGGTCATGGGAATATTTTAAGTTTTTAGCCATGGGAATATTTTGGCACCGTATGCTTAGTAGGAAATTTTATTGCCAGACACTGGTGTTACAGTGAAATTAAAATTAAGCTGGCATGAGATAGATGAGACAAGCTAATGTTTTGAAGAAGCTGAAGTTATTCCATATTTGGAAGCATAACTCTAGGTAGGAAGCCTTTTCTTGTATCAAAAAAAACCAGAAGCAATTTTAAAAAAGTATTTTCTACTTTTTCATCACCTTTCCTTTTTCCTGATTTAGATCACATGATGTAATTTTGCCATTGTTTCTTTTGTTCTAAATTTTAAATATACAAGCTTTACTTGAAGAAAGTAATATACATTGAACGCACAGTTGTTCTACTCTTTCCCATCTTTTCCTCCCTACTCCAGCCTCTACCCCTTTTAGGAGCAGACACCTGCTACAGACAAATTACTATACTTTTATGTTTCTCAGGTGCATGGGCTGACCTGTGTTGCCAGCAGACTGGGAAGTGCAGAAAGTTTTGCAGCTTCTCTGCCCTTGTTCTGCACTGTTCAGTCGTTAGAATAAGGGACATGCATGAAAACTAGGGAGGCATTTCAGAAAGGTCTGCAGTCCTGTGTGCAGTATGGACTTCTACATTAAATGTTCTGTGACTGAGATGCAAAACTTGCAGGAAGAAAGCTCCATGAGGTAAGAAATAGGGAGCCTACACATACTGGAAATGCTCAGTAAAGAGCAATGCAAGGGGTCCCATTGAACTCTGCCAGAAGTGATTTCCATTCATGCTATTTTGCATTGTTAGACCTAAAGAACGCCCTTCAAGACAAGATAGCTCTGTTACCTTGGAAACATCCACCTGTCCATGGATAATTTGCGCAGCACTTCTGCTACTTTTCAGAGCTTTTATCAACATTTACTGAAACAACACCTTTGACTCAATCTAAAAATTGGTTATGTTTATGGAAAAATCACCATTAGCCACTGTGGATTTTTTACCACACTTAAGCAGCCTGAATGGAAAAAATGAGTTTGTATGGAAGAGCACGTCTTCCTCTTTATCCAAAGCCTGAATGTGATCTCATTTACACCTTCTTCAGTCTTCCTGTCATCCGTTATTGCAATAGTTCTTAAAAAACAACCTTTTCCACTCCTTGAACATGGCCTCAAAGGGAGGATTCATTTTGCTGGGACAAGTAGAGGGCACTACTACTGTTATTTCAAGTGATTACTTACTCTCAACTTACTGTTGAGATCTGGAGCTGTTGTCTCAACTGTAGCACAACACAGAGTACAAAGCCCCAGGCTGCTCCCGCTGCCCCTGATCTCAGTTGTAATATGCACGCAAATTAAACTGAGGGACATCAGGCTTAGCACGATGTGCCATATTTTTGAGAAAGTATCTGTTTTTTCTTAAGTAAAGGGTCAAACTTCAGTTTTTTCTTAAACAGTTTAACTTCATGAGTCAGTTAAATTGAACCACTGAGCTGCAATCTTGAAAATCTGTTATAAACTTCTCATACAGGCTCAGGCAATTTACTTGACCTTCCTTTTTCTTCATTCTGCAGGTGTAAAATGAGGTAAAAATGCTCTTTTCTGTGTCGCTTGATCATCTGATGGGTTTAGATTGAAGATATGGGGGGAAGGGAATAAGGCTGTTGACCACATGACTTTCTCTACTGCTTAAGTGTCTCCGTTTTCATTTAGAAACAGCTTGCAGTTAGCCATCCTGAGACATTTCCTCCTATGTACAAGCACCAAAGATACAATTAGCAGGTCTGCTGTGATTAGACATGAGAAAAAGAGGGCAGGAGAGACTGATGATAGGGCCAGGCTCCTTCAGAAAGATCTGTTGGCCCCCAATTGTTATCTCCAGTACTCTGATTTTTTTAACTTTGGGGGCACTCTTCCCCATGAGTCAAGAGAAAGATAGTTGGGTTGGCTGTTGAGCAAGTGTTGTTCTTCATAATGAGGCTTTACTTTGAAATACCTGTAGAATTCTTGCAGTTTGTGGATAAAGTGTGCTTTCTCTCTTAGAAATCTAACAACCTACTTCAATTGTACTAAGAAAACTAGGTCTTGAATCTCACATTTTGCCTTTAAGCACCATCATAATTCATGACTGTACAAGTTTGACTAAATAAAATCTAAATACCTGTTAAAGAAAACCTGTGGACTTGTGCTGAGTTCTATTTCTGAAAAAAATATGTTTTACATTCAAATTAATGTCAGCTACAAAAGCCATTTTTGGCTTTTGAAATGCTACGCATTTAAATTTTAAGATAATCTCCTCCTTTTTCTCTTGACATTATTCTCTAATAGCACACCATATTGTATATGTGTCTGAGCTTAAGGGAACTAAAGGTGTCTGGACTAGAGAGGGAACCTCTTCCCAAAAACCATCACAACCTTTGAAATTAATAGACTTCAATCAGAAAATGTATAGAAAAGGATAACAGGTCTTAATTACAAATATATATATATTTATATATAACCAAAACCAGAACAGAATGAACAGCAACACTGTAACCAAAATCTTTAAATAAATCAAGTTCTATCCCTGCTCCTTTCGGTGTAGTTATATCTATGGGACTGCAGGATGTGATGTCACACCTCAGGAAGCAGCGATTGCAAAAATCACCCCCCCAAGTTCCAGTGGGGCAACTCCTTGTCCTTTTGTCCAAAAGTGTTGTAGGGGTAAGGGAGGAAGGGGTAGCAACTCCTTTGCAGATGATGCCGATTCCCAGGGAGTCTGCAGCAATTCCAGATAGTGATGATCGCTCTCTCACCGAAGGACAGAACAAGGGTGTGTGGAGTTGGGGGAGCTCCCTCCGAGATGCCTCCACCAGCCCAGCAGAATGATGGCTCCTGCTCACAGCAGCCACCGAGCACAAGTGGCATTGAATGGAAGAAACCTCTCACCTCTCTCACCTCCGCCCAGCCACCAACCTGGAACTCAGAGCAATCAACAGCCCCCCGCCACCTGTCCTGGCTTCCAAAAACCTCTGTGTTGGCAAGGGAGAGAAAAATTCCCTGAAAGATTTTGAAACTATAACAATACACATGAAAAAAAAATTACTGCATTATTAATAGTATTAGGTTTTTCTTTTCTTGGACTGTTTGTACTTCTTTTGAAATAAAAGTAACAAAGACAAAAAAAATCAAGTTTCAGTATCACATTTAACCAGAGGTCGTTTGACATATGAAGTGGTATTTCTCATACATCTTCAGAAAATATAAGAAGGATCAGTCTCCTAAAACTCCTTGAGATGTGCCATGGTGCTAAGGGTGATGAAGTGATGGGATTTGGCAGCTTTGCTCTGGGAAAGCAAAGCTTGTCACCTACCTAAGACTTCTGTCAAAGCTCCTTCACAGATAAACTGTAGAGGAGGTGTGGCTTAGATGAAGAAATACCAAATAACTTGGTCTGATCAAATCCTACAGTACATAGGCTGAATAAGGAGACTTTCTAATTTGGACCACAAATGAAGTTCTTTATTTTAGAAGTTTCATACAAAGCAATAAAGGAAATTCAAGTAAAGCTAAAAGTGCAGATCATGTTTTATTCCTTGCTATGTGATAATTTTCATCTTTCACCATAATCAAGCTTAGTTCATCACATATCTCTGAACATATCTCATCTGATATATATTAACGGGAGCATGTCATATCATGCAGTATCTGAGCAGGTTTGACTAATAAATTTTAAAGGGAGATCTTTGATTTTTTTTTAACAACAAATTCCATATTTAACAAGGTGGGAAAGCCATGATCCCACGTGATAGACTGATTTTTTAAATTTCAATTTGGTAAGCTGTGTGACTGCCATAGAGAGTGTCAGAATAACCGTAGAGTATTCTGCAGTAATTAATCCTTAAGGGGATGATTTTACTTTATTTCTGTCTTAATAGCAGCATGGTTTTGAAGTACAAGTTTATATTGAGTTTGTATATTGTTTGAAGTGATTGTTATTCGTTATTTGTGAGTTTTTAAAGTAATATTTTATATTACAAGTCAACTGTTGTGTAAGCAGGATAATAGCAATGTTCCCCCTGAAGCTGATGTACACATGGTCAGTTACAATACTAGTGCTACTTACTAATAATGGGCTGCTTGTAAAGTCAGTGGTAGAAATAATCCAGTGTAATTAAGACTGTCAGAAGGACACTATTAAATCCTTTAACTCTATAAAACCATTTTATAAAATGTCATCATCATTCTGTACCACATTTAAAACTGATAACTTTGTTTTTTTCTTTTCAAGTTTTTGGTGAAATTTATCCCATGAAGAGGGATTGCCTTTCCCCATCTTGTGCTGTGATAGATTCTTTAGGAAATACTACCAAGGAACCTTAAATTTGTTTGTGACTTCTTTATTATAATTATTTTGAATAAAAAACTGAAAACAAGGAATTTTAATAGAAGCATTTTTTTTCCTTTATGTGATTACAGTCAGATAATTTTTTTGGAAATCTACATCTTGTGATTAAAAATCACTCATTTAAAAAAAATTTGTAAGAAAAGGGTATCAAACAGATTTTGAAATATGGTTAACTATGTAGTTTTCAGCATATAAAACATGTCTTTGAGCATCACATTCATGTACATGTATATAATCAAAAAACTGAGTAAGAACAGGGATGTCAGGCTTGCTTGGCATCTCATGTATTCAGATCATGTCTTGTAAGCTTATTGTAATTAAGTTGGGTGATTGTTTTAAATGGTAGAATTACATGAATAAATACAATCACATTACTACAACAGGAATTTAATTCAAAGTCCACTATAGGCCTAAGGGAGTTGTCAGCGTCCAATTAAATGAAAAGCATGTCTAATACTAAGTGGCTAACAGAAACACAATTACCATGGATAACTGTAATAACAGGATTAGAAATGAAAAATTGCACATTATAATTCTGATCATGAATTTATAGTGTGTGACTACAGTAGTGAACCCATGCATAGCGAATATCAGCATTGGGATTTAAATAAGAATGGATCAACTTTTATTATTGCCTTTTGAAGAACTAGGAAAATTTGGGATTATGTGGTACACACACGTTCACCCTCCTTCCAGTACCCCAGCTAAAAACACTGCCATCACTAGCTATAACATTGCCAAAATCTTGCTACGCGTGTCCTTAGACCCACACAGAGCCAGACCTCAGCATGGTCTAAATCACAGGTTTGTTCTTGCTTATAGTTGCAGCTGTGGGGGAATCTTTTTACTGCTATATAAGATTTTTAAGGGATGTCACCAGCTTATTGAAACAAAACTGCTTCTGATAAAACCAGACTAGGTGAACTAAAACTAGGATGATTTCATTGTGTTATCAAAAATACATGTTCTGTAAGGCCTATTGTGTGCTGTCCATGTGCATGGAGGAGGTAATTAAGAACAAAGTGTAGGTGATAATTTGAGGATGGGTTTATTGATCAAAATCAGTCTATCTGAGGTATCAAACCAGTTATAGCTTATGTTTTGCTGTGCATGTATCCAATGTGTGCTCGTTAGCAGCAGTTGTTAACGTGCCTCACCTCTGTCTTCCACAACTGCCTTGATCCTCTAATATGCATTCTGATTGTAGTACTTTTTCTTCCTTCCTTCAAGTAGCTGGAAGAAATAGTCTACTATTCCTGAATTTTACTTCTAAATTCATCTAGTCTTTTTCTCCTAGACTGCTCAAGTTTCTACTGTACATTACCTAGATAATCCATTTGTAGGTAACATTTATGAAAAACCTGTATTATTTGATCTTGAAATGTTTCTATTTATACTGATCTTACCCAATTAAAAGTATTAAAAGCTTAATTAATCCTTATGGCTTTATACAACATGGTTTAGCTACTGAAGTGTAGTATTGGCAAGAAAAATAGTAGTTATATATCTGTAATATAGCTCAAATATTAATGGATTTGATTTAACTCTTTTTAGACCCAAATTTCTGTCTTCATTCTAAGGAAGCTTTTATTGAAGCCACCAGTAGTTTTCAATGAGTCCGGAGGCAAATCCTGTAAATAAACTCTCTTCATATGCAAAAATAATTAAATCTCAGTCTTGTGCTTTATGATATTGCATGGATCATAGACCAGAATTAATTTTGTAAAGGAAAAGTACATCAAGGTTACGAAATCAGAAGATTTAAGTGCTTAGGTGTTTCACAAAGCAAGTCTTGTTTCACCTTCTCAAGGATACATTACTATTTAAATGCATTGTGTACTTAGTTTTGTTTTGATTATTGGTTTATTGCAGAACATATGAAACATTTGTAAATAAGCTAATACCTTTCATTTCATATTCATGTCTCAATTCTTGTCTTCTACATTCTTAGTAGTTTTATCATTTTGACAACTGGGGTGATATTGCTAATATAGCAAATGGGGGCTTCAATCATGTAACAAACCCATCTGCTTCTGTAACAAAAATATTACTGAGCTTCCCAGTGTTGAGTCTACGTGCCTGTAGCAGACCAACTTTTAAAAGAAAGGGTTCCACTGAAGTGGACTGACATGGACATTTAACCAGGATTTGCTTCTAGGTTCGAATGTTACGGAGTTTGGCGTGAGTTTGGTTCAGCCTTCCCCAGGCTGACTGGGCTGCAGCTCTTTCTCCTCGCCCTTACCCAGCTGGTTGTCTACTTTTGCAGAGGCCCAGCCTCCTTGGGGTGGACAATAAAGCTGTCTCACGGCTCCTTCATCCAGAAATGTTTTATCTTCAGTGCTCCAGCTCAGCTCAGTCATCGATTCTCTGAGCACACAGACTCAGAAGTCATGCAGCTATTCCAAAATTGATCATCTCTAATCTTTTCACGAAAGAATGAACATTAGATAAACAAGATGAAATTAGGTATTTTTAATCCAGGTATGGTAGTTGGTTGGTTTGGGGTTTTTTTAATAAAATACCAAAGCTAAAGTAATTAAATTATCTTCTAATTGAGAAAAATTAAAGAAAAATTATTTGAACAATGAAAGTAAAATCCCTTTTTAAAATTCATATAGTATTATCAAAGTTCTCATTGCATATTGACATAATTCTTATGTAGCCTGTACTTGTAAGCATTTTTCTCTAAGATTTCTCAAGAAAAGGAATTACTCAGTATCTTCCGTATGTTGTTCCTCATTGAATGACACCTACATAGTTCATGCATCAATGCTATAGCGTTCAAGAGTACCCAGCACTGAAGGCACCTGTTTGACTCAAAAAGAGAAAAGAGATGCTTTAGAGAACAAGCTTGAATACCTTTTCTTTCCTCACGCACAGTCAGTTTCCAGGTGGCTTGGAGGAGACTGTGGGTTTATTAACTGCCTGTTCCCTTTGCCCAGGAAGAGCATTTGGCTACTTGAAGAAAAGATCAAGTCCTCCATGCTGATGCTTTCTGGGAGTACAGTGCCATATTTGTATTTTGCAGGATGGATTTTCTCAACTGATGGATGTGGCCTGACTTTTCACTCTGCTTTGTAGTTTGATTTGTTTCTTTTTTTCTTGCTAGTGCCACTTTCTTCTTTCAAATTGTTCTGGTTTAGCATTTCCAAGAATAACCAAGATTTTTAGGTGCCTCTCAGCAATTAGAAGTGACTGTTCCGAAAATTTTAAGTGCTGCCATGTATTGGTCAAGTGTGGTATTTGATTGGTTCAAGGTCTTCATTGTGCTGGGGAGAGGAGTGAGATGTCATTTGCTGGGCAGGTCCAGTGTTACATGGGTCAGGATCAGGAGGCTGCAGTCATGGTATATGTATGGAATAAGCAGTTCCTTTAATAGCAGGAGCTAAAAAATAATATCTTGCAAAAGCTGGGTAGGCATTTAGGATTTTTTTGGATTTTGGCTTGATTTTCAATTTTTTTCCCCATTTTTGTTGATGTTACAAAATTAGAGAGCCTGGTTGTGTCACAACCATGTTGTGGCCTCCAGGGCAGTTTATTTGAAGTTCCAAAAGCTGCTGAGCTTTTGTGCAATTACTCAAATAAGCATCAACAGACACAGGTTAAAGTTGGCTGGTGGAGCATGAGATAAGGAAACAAAGTTAAGGAATTCTAGGCCCAGGAAATGAGATATCTTGCCTCCAGTGTGATCTCAGAGGAGATTAACGGGGATTTGCTACGTGTTTAGGCAATACAAATGATGCTTCTGTTACCGAGATCTGGATATGCACACCTATGCCTGGTTATTATTCATGTGTGTATTCCAGAGAGCTGTGACCTGTCATTTAATCCTTGCCCTGTATTTGTGTTATGCTGCTTTCGCTGTCTAGGCCAGTTCAGCATTTTCAGAGTCCTTATGTATTCAGCTGAAATCTGAGCGAAACCCTCTGGGATTGCTATTTACTGTTTTGGTTTGGTGTGTTCTGTTATTGTTCTGCGAGTGTTTGTTTTGTTGCATGAAATGCAAAACTCCTTGTTTACTTTTTGACAAGGGATTAGCTTCATCTAGAGTAAAAGAATGCTTTGAATGAGCTTCTGCTAACAGTGAGGAGGATCCTGAGCTCCAAGTCTTTAAACCTTTTATGGGAAGGGATCAGTGAGGATTTTTAAGTTGACTAAACTGATGGAGATTACCATAGCGAACAACGCTCAAATAGCTGAAAAGGTTAGACATATGTTTCGGACAAACGTACTTCAGTCAAGTCATTGGAAAGCGGTAGAGTTGCAAAATATCATGAAAAAAATTCTAGCAAAAATTGCATAGGATTTTTGCACAGAATTTTACCGGACATTTCATAGGCTGAGTATAATGTAACTGTTACATATGAGAAGCAATATTTTGCCTAATATATTTGGAATGCTGCTGCTTAATTACAAATAATATGAAAGTGTTATCCATTAGATAATTGGATTAAGCTGTAATTGAAAAAAAATTGCTGCTAGATTATCTAGGTAGCTAAAATAATCGAGATAATCGTATGTGTACATATAGTAAAACCAATCTCATACAGATTTTGGGAAGATTTTTATTATGAAATCCTAATTTACCCCTCTTTTTTGTAATATATTCATGTGGAATTTACTGTATTCAGATACTACTGCAGGACTTACTTAACTGCCAGCAATTTTTTTATTCAGACTTTCAGGTGTCACAACCAAAAGAAATGTTTAATAGTGAAAAAGGTTACTTATGTATTATTAAAGGTACTCAAGCATTTAACGAGCATTATCTACCTCTGCCCATATGTTACAAAGTTGCTTAAACCATACTGTGCATCTTCAATGCATTGGGATTCTGAACACTAAAAAAGGTTGCCAAAGGATACTGAAATTTTGACAGGATTAGTTTCAAGTTGCAGAAAACTGCAAGATTGAAGCAGCAAACTATTAAGCATATCCCTGAACAGTTTTAAATTCTTTAGAAACAGCTGTATTTCCCAATTTGAAAGGGACTTTTTCTCTCACAGAATGCCAAAAATATATAGTAGGAAAGTTTATTTTATTTTAAGAAGTTAAAATGTGTTTTGCTGCATTCCATCAGAAATCCTTTTTACAGCCTCCAGAACTTCTAGGACACTCATGTTGGCGTGTAGACTTTGATAGGAAGAGGACACCCAGGGCTGCCCTCTAATGGCACTTCCTCCCGTGAACTAGTCTAGCACAGCTAACAAAACCTGCCTGGTAATTACTGTACTGCAGTACTTTGAGTAATTACACTTTTTTTTTATTTCTGAAGAACACCTGTAAGAAGATGTACTTTTCATCAAATGAAGAAACAGTTGAAAATTTCTGTGGCAATTTTAATATTATGCAGTTCACAGAGGGGAGAATAGTTTTCACTCTTCACAAATCGCTGTATAAAAAAGTAAGAGAAAAGAAAAGGACAAAGGTACTTAATTTATCAAGCAGTAGGCTCTGTTTTTTGCTGAAATTAATTTCGTTTTGTCAGTGCTCTGCAATTAGAGAATATTAGAAGAATGATTATGACTATACTTTTTTTGTACCTTGATGGTGTTAACTTCTATCAGCTGGATATCATCACCAAATTAGGAAAAAAACATATTCTGGCAGGAGTCCAGACATGCTACTGCCAACTGGTGCACCTGTGTGCTGCATGTGAGCTTTACAAAGAGTCCAGAAAGTCAAAAAAGCCCCAGTTCACTGTAGTTGTTTTTTGAGGATTTTTTTTGCTTTGTGAGGAACAAATTACCTTTTGATGGGAAATGTCCCTGTGTTCTGAAATAACAGGGCTGTGTTCTGCTACAAAATGAGCAAACCAGTCTTATTTTGCATTATTACTTGAAAAGAAAAAAAGAAGAAGGAGGTGGCTCAAAAGCATTCCCATTGCTTTTGAGTACCTAAATAATGCATTTTATACACACTTTTTTTTAGATACTATTATTTGACTTTGAAAGGTAATTTCTGCTTTTAGAATATACACAAACAAACATATTACTGTGCTTTAGGTGATTTATGTCTTTGCAGAGTACATTCATTTGATCAAATATGACTTTAAAAAAAATCACACTGGCTTTTTTAATTTGTAGACCTTTCAGCATTACCTAAGAAAAGGTGGTCTGGAGGAGGCATGCCAGATTGAGCCAAAACTGAAACTCAAGAGCAGCTGGAAAATGTCTCATTCTTCCTCAGAGAACTGGCAGTATTTCTAATGAAAAGCTGCACTAGAATTTAGTTAATTCACTTTTTCATTCTTCCAGAGGAACAAAGGGTACACAGTAATGGAGTGGTAAGAGCTATGTTTAATCTTATGCCTACTGCAGAAGCAGTAAGATGACACAAAGTACAGCTCAGAAATGCAGACCCTCTCATGAGTAACCGTATAATTTTGTAGGCTTAAGAGAACCTTTCCTATAAGTATTTAATCCTGTGTGGGGTTTTCATGCCTTTTCCATGGAACATCTGGGAGATTATAAACCTTGTAATTATTAGGAGAGCAAAACCCGCAAACTACATAAACTCAGCATTGCAAACTGTGAGTAATTCTCTCAAAACTTTTCATAGAATCATAAGGCTGGAAGAGACCTCTGAGATCATCAAGTCCAACCGTACCAGTCTCCCTACTAAGCCATGTCCCTAAGGAACTCATCCATCCATCTTTTAAACACCTCCAGGGATGGCGAGGATATGTGTGAGGATATGACCTAACTGTTGCAAACAGGTTGGAGGATAGGAAGAAGGTAGGTAGGTAGCTGCATAGATAAGGAAAAAAAAAAAGCATAGATGTGTACTGGCATGATAGCTGCGTTCTTGGATCTCGCTGTTTTTCTGTGTTCTGCTCCAGCCCATTTTAAAGGACAGAAATATTTCAAAGAATATTTCACTGAAGAAACTTCTTTCAAATTTATATTTGTTATAAAGTAGAAACTAAGTAAATTCCTAATTTGTGTTGCACCAGTTGAACATACAGGGTAACAGAAGTCAAGAAAAAACTTTATGTTTAAAATAAGAAAAAATTCTGTTATGTTAAAATAAAAATAAAAACTGAAACAAGGGCGTAATAACGCGAACATCACAAGGTCATAGGCTAAAATATGGCATAGTAGTTTTACAAAAATATTGCCAAAACAGGGGTTACTTCTGAGTTCATAGAAGCACGATCTGGCCATTGGTCTGCCTAGGGCATTAGAACAGAGAAAGGAGATTTCAGAGATTAGGAATATTTTGTTTAAGGTAGCTTTCCTAAAAAGGGAGGCAGAGATGCTCCACAGGACCAAACGTAGGACTCACCTACCCTGCGACTGTGATCATGCAGACTCCCTACCAGCTCCCTGCTGTCCATGGGGCAGCCATGGACCCCTGTTCTCTGCGTCCATTACCAGGTTGTGGCCTCAAGGTTCTGCCCTCGCCTTTGCATTGCCAGGATAATTTATCGCTGGATAATGAAGTCTCTCCCATGGCCGTGTGGGGGGTTTTCCCCCCTGAAAATTTCTGTTTTCATTAAGTTAAATGGTCTCACAGAGGAGTCAAGTAAGCTGCAGAGGTGCATATGGTCAGCATATGGAAATGGAACCTATGGATATGTAAAGTTTATGTCAGCTTGTTGCAATTGCTAGAAGTGTACTCTGAATCACCCTGATAGAAATCCACACTGCCTGCTGTTTGCTGGGGATGCTACTGGGGCAGTTAGGCTTCCAACCTACATGCCTCAGGCAGCGTTAGTATTCCCCCCACTGCAAAAATTGGTGAACGATTGTTTCAATCTGTTTTTTGGCAGTCTTGCATTCTGCCACTCTCTGAAGTTGACGATGTCTTTCTAATCTACATAGAGTCTTGAACTGCTAAACTTGTGTAATTTATCATTGCGTTGCTGCTGTCCTCTGGGATGTTATACAGGAATTTTGATTATTTTAATCACAACATCATTTTAATTGGCTTTATGAATGATAGTCTTTAAAACTCAAAAATAATTGCAGAGCGTAATTTACATTTAGAAAGAGCACATACTCATAATAGTGCATGAATAATACATTTACTTGACCTGAAGCTTTTTCACTTATGATGCAATGATACAGACAGCTTCTAATATCTTTTATACTCTATGTTAATTCTTAGAACAGTGGGTATTGAACTTTTGGGGGTTGGAGTATTTTTAATGTCACGTCCTGCTACAGGCTAAAAGAAAAGACTCTCTGAGACACCTCTCTTTAAAATAATAATTTAATCTCCTCGCCTAACTCAAACCTACAGGTCTGCAATTAATATGATCGTGTATCCATTCTGTTGGTCTTGCCATATATAAGTTAATGTATTTGTTTGTACGTTTTTATCACTGTCTTAGCCCCAAATCTGCATGTGTATATGTGCTCATGATTATTTCACAGTATAAACTGTAGAGGGCCTACATTCTCATTTTCAGTATTTAACTAATAGAATATTATTCTATTATTTTCTTAACCTGCTAAGAGTCAATTATACCTATACATAGAATCTAATTAATTATTCAGAGTCTTGAATAATTTTTTTTCCTAAGGTGTTGTAAATATTGATTGTCTCGATACTCTGGGACACAGGGATATTTTAAATCAATCCAAGCAATTTTTTGAACTGTCAAAGTAACATTTTTTTTTAATCTGAAAAATCTTATTGTAAAACTAATTTATGTGTTAATTCTGTGCATTTCTCTTAAATTGGTTTTGAAGCTTCTAATTGGTAAGCACAATGTTAGGTTTTTATGTTGTTTTGTGAAGTAAAGTCTGTCTCAGACTATCCATATATGGAGTATTTATGCAGTTACATAATCTGCCTTTTTTAATATATTCCAAGATAAATCACAGTTCTAAGAGATCTGGACAGTAAAATTTTAAGTCAAATTATATTTCAGGAGAAAGTTGAGAGGCAGATCTTTCTCTGCTCATGGGGGAAGTGGTAATAAGTTTGTTGCTTATTTTCTGGCTATGTAATGAGAGTCTTTATCAGAGAGGCAGTGCGCTCACTGCACCTGCATAGCAGATTGACACACTTGCACTAAGCTACTCTTAAACAGAGACGCTCTGTAGGAATAATGCCAGCTGCTCTCCAGCAAGCTGCCTTATATTTCAAAGCCATAGCATTTTTGACCATATTTATCTCTGAGAAATCTGACCAGGTGAAACTGGATTGAAATGAAAACTTATTTTTTATATGCTAGACTAACTTGACTTATGCGATGAAGTGGCACACTTGTAAATCCCACTGTACAACAGTGTAATACTTTTGTGCTGAACAATTAGTATTCAGTTTTCATTACAGTGATTCCATTTTCTCCTAATATAAAATTATATTTTAGATGGTTTTAATTCTTAATCATTGGATAAAGCATCTTTTCCAATAATATCCTCCATTTTTGATGGGTCAGTAAAATTAACTGGTAGGAAGTAGGTGTTACTGTAGCTTAATTATAAAGACAACTGGAGGACAGACAGGAATTTAAATAATATCTTTTATCTTTATGCTATTATATAGCTAAAGTTTAGGCTAATGATTCTGATATTTCCCATGTTTCAGTGTCTGTAACATTAAGACACTCTTGGCCCTTCTTACTACTTCCATATGTTCTAATAAGAAAACAATAGGTAAGAACAAGTGCATATAAAATGTGTTTATTAAAATAATAAAGAAAATAAATATTTTTATTAATAATTTTCTTAGCTTTCTTTGATTTTATTTGTGGATATAGTGTGAACAATTTGGAGGTATGTACTACTTCTTTATAGAAGTTAGGTAAAATGTGCTCATCATTAACTTTAGTAGGCACAGTTTGTCCACCACGTTTTCCTTCCACCTTGCTCAGATTCACTAGAATTAAAATTTATTTAAATTACAGGAATCATAGAATCATAGAATCACTAGGTTGGAAGAGACCTCTGAGATCACCGAGTCCAACCATGCCAGTCTCCCTACTAAACCATGTCCCTAAGAAACTCATCCACCCATTTTTTAAACACCTCCAGGGATGGTGATGCCACCACCTCCCTGGGCAGCGTCTTCCAATCCCTGACCACTCTTTCAGTAAAGAAATTTTTTCCTAATGTCTGGTTTAAACCTCCCCTGGTGCAACTGAATGAGTCTGGCTGCTCTGGATATTAAGAGTGGATCAGAATGTTGTGCCCATGAGAACATTAATAGATCTGTTATGAAACTTCTTTTCCTGTTAGAGGGGTGTTGACTATATTTATAGATTACATCTCCCAAATGCATATATCTGTTTTGAGACAGATGGGAGAGTGGGCACTCTGTACCAGCTGCAGGGAGACAGGCATTAAGCAGCCACAACGTGGCTCTACTATTACTTTCCCATCTAGCCTCTTAGAAGTTGCCTTTCCTAACCGCATCTTTACAGTTGCTGGCTGTGGCATATAGTTGTTTTTCTGAAAGTCGCTCTTACACTTTTATTGTTAAACGTTCGTCGTAGAAGACCAATGTTCACGTATGTTCACAGCAGTTGGTGTGTCTGAGTAATAAAAATAATATGTTAAATGAGGTTAAAGAGTCAGTGCAGAATTCAGCAATGCCTACATACAAGGATACAGCACCGTACCAGGATGATTTTAGAGCATGATATAACTTGTAGCTATACAATTCATAATACATATGAAGCGCTATTTCTTCTAATTATATTTGGATACTGTTGTTAATACCTTTATATTGTATATATGAAGATATTCAGCATCAACATTGTGTTGTTCAAGTAACATTGTGTAACTTGAATAGCACATAGGGACTATGGTAGTCACTTCTGTATAAAAGTATTTTCTTTGCTTCCAGCTGAGGAGGTAGAAACAGCAGCAAAGAGAGGGAGTGTACCAAAATGTCTCTTTACAATTCTAAACAGTGTAAGCATGTTTTTAGTTAAGTATTTTCTCACCAAGCTACATATTTAACTGCTTCAACAGGTAGCCTGCAGAAGGTTCTGTTAAATTCACCATTGTAATATGCTATGCAAATTCCACTGCTTCCTCAGCAAGCAAGAAAATAATCCTTAGAGAAGGGTGATACATAGTGACATACTGAGGAGATTGACAACACGGACTCCGATGCAGAATCGAAGACCCTTTATTATCAGAAGGCTGCATTTTTATATTCTTCAGAATTTATCACGTGCTTGGTGTTTAAACATGATTGGATACACACAGCTGTCCGCATGCCTAACTTGCACTTGTGATTGGTTACTTATACATGATCATGCGCTACTCCAAAAAGCAAGTTTAACATTCTTTTGCTCGATAACTTCCTCTTTATGTTACAATTCTTTCCAAACAATTCTGTTTCTTCACCACTTAAGTTCTCATATCTCACGGTTCAAGGACCTTCAAGGATATCATGCCCCTCGTTAATATAAAATGTCTCCACATCTTAAAGTACATGCATTAAGTCATCCTGTTTACCTTGCAGTATTTCGTTTACTGCAAGAAAAACTGAATACTAGGCGTGTAACAGTTCTGAAATACTATAATATTGCTTAAATTTCCTTCTTTAACACATTTTTTTCAAAGAGGCATCTTGAAATTCCCTGCATAAACACATGCTCTTTCCTGCGTTACATGTACCTAAGACTAAATTTAAGAAGTTGGTACTCAGTATAACTGTCAGCTTTGCTATTGTGAGTTGGTGTTACCTGCTGAAAGTTCCCTCTGCTAAATACGATGTAGGAATGTGTTTAGGGCCATAGCCCTCAGAGTCCCCTGATGAATAGAGAAGCCAGCTGTCTTTTGTAAGGAAAAAGCTGGTTTAATTTTAATAATCACAAAAAAAGTGCTTTAAAGAATAGTAATGTGTGCACAAAGCAAGAAGTAATAGCTAAGAGGGCACGAATGATTCCATTAATACATGTCCTAAATTGCACTGAAGACCACTACCAATGGTATCCCAGTCCCCATCATTGTCAGTAATTCATTGTGGTTTCAGTCAAAGTACTTCTTTGATAAGTGAACTAGAGCATGAATCATCTTCGCTTTTAAAGGGTCTTTAACTGGTCTTGAGGTGCAGAAAAAGTCTAGGACAGATTAAAAAACTTTGTGGTGCTTTTTGGAAGCTTTTTCATGCATTCATGAAACCCCGTTAGGTATCGTGGGGGTGGTGTGGTGCTGGAGTTAACAGGGTTTTGCTGTAATGAGGCATTTTTGGTAGAGCTCCTGAACAAACTTGGTTTCCTTCTTGCCAGAGAAAATCCAGACAGAAGCAGGTGAAAAACAGCCTTAGGAGTTTGCTTGCAAAAATAAAAACTGCCAACAATTATAAGGAAGTAGACAGACAGCAGAGGTAGAAAATGAATAAAAGAAGCATTTGCTAATCTATAGTGCCTGATGATAGTGTTTACTTTCATCATATATTGTCATGGCTACTAGGTAGCTAACGCTCCAGTAACCTTAGTATTCCTCTGAGACTCCAGACAATGAACCAATCCTTCGTCCCCACTTGAGCTGGCAAGTTCAACTATTACATATGTTTGATAGAAACCCGAATAAATTAGATACTGCGTGCACTTGCTGCATGTTTGAATGCTACAGTTGAACTCAGAGAATCTCAGATGTGTCAGAGAAGAATAGCGTTCTGCCTGCTTTGTAATCCCTGAGGATTTTCACTGTTGTAGGCTGACCTGGGGCTGCAGCACAAGGAGACTATAACCTTACTCTGTAAGTTTACCTTGATCTGGCTTTGAATAGGAAGAAACAAGGTTCATTTTTTTGCTCCTCCCTGACGCATTTGTCCGCATAATTGTGCAGAAACTTCTATATAAATATTTCTGTACAGAACAGCTATGGCCCTTACCCACAAAGCACAAGAGGCTGGCTTTCTGTGCCACAACATGGCTATTAATATCGTAGTTGTCTTTCCATGGTGGTCTGAATCTGCAAGTTTAAAGCTGGATACTACAGTGGAGTCCATCTAATGGAAAAATTAGTATAAATGACATTCTTTCTTTTTCAAGAGCTGGTGACAAGTATAGTGATGATATCAACAAGTGATGTGTAAGTGCTCCAGAGGTAGAATTATACTGTCTGAAATTTGATCTGAGATTGAATGTATTAAGTCAAATGTTTAGTGGTCAGATTCTCCTGTTTGGTCAGATGATAAATCTTGGAAAACCAAAAAGGCAAATAATGTCTATGAGGAAAATTATACAGCTTCAGGCCAGTAGTAGCAAATAAAGCCCTTCTGGCTTCAGTTTAGATACAAGAGTTCCATGGACATCAATAGTATATCCTAATGAGTACTGATGAAATAAAAGCAATTTATATCAATAAAACAAATTGTTTGTAATCTGCTATTAAATAAAAATTGTTTGCTCAGCCCCCTTTTGACGCTATTTTGTAGTCATTATTTTCTTTTTTCTCCATTAGTACTTCTAGTTACCTGTATCTTCTAGTTAATAGAATGAGTTACAGCTAAAAACAATTACTAATTTAAAGAATAGCTTATGCTCTTGTTGAAACAAGAGAAACCATTTAGTCTGAGAACAAATTGTGCAAACAATGCAAAAACAAGATTAGCTACTTTTCCTCTAGTTCTCCAAATGATTGTTACAAGAATCCTCCACATGGAGATGGGAGCAAGAGAAATGAAATACAGCTCCCTCAAAGCAGAATATTATGATGAAACTAATGCAGAGTGAATAGTGGAGTCCTGAAAATAGACTTAGCCTTATAATGTCCTTTACAACTTTTTCAGGCACCTGATATCATGAGATCAAGAGACCAGGCAAAAGGCTCTGTATCTTAAAAACATACAAATTGCACTGAATGCTTGCACATTTATAATTAGGGAGTATTATTGCATGTTCCTAAGGGAGGAAATTTACATGAATACAGACCTATTTAAGCAGAAAGTTAAAGGGAAACTCTTAATTTGCAGTGTGAGGAAGTGAAAGAGGCAATGAGGAGCAAAATCATTAGCTAAATTTGGCCTCTTGCTCTCACAGTAGTACAGCTATATTATTTTTATACTTATAATTGAAATTACCTTGAAGCATCTCTTTTTTGTAAAGGAGCTGTGTATAAACAGCACCCTCTCACTCCGCTGATCTGTCTCTTGCACATTTTCTGAGTCATGCACATGCACTTCAGGGACAACTATTTTTTCTCTATTTTTCTCTCCTCTGTAGAATTCTAATATCAACAGCACTCTAGGGAAGGGAGGTGCAATATATTCCACCCGACACATCATCACTACTAGCACTGGTTTGATTCTAATTCCAAAATGTGAATTGATCTGAGTGACCAAGATAAAAATAACCATTTTTGACTTTCAGATCCTGCTGTCAACCTGCATGCAGTGGATTTCTCTGTGCCTTTTCAATGAAGTATGTTTTGCATACTAAAATTATTTTTTCAGTAATTTCTAGTACTAATCATAATATGAACTCTAATAGTTTTAGCGGAGATGGTTTTTTTGTTACTTTTCTTTGTGTATTTCAGAAATCAGTACAGAGAAAAAGCCCCAATCCAGCATTTATTTTGAAAGGAGTAGAATTTTAAATAGCTTTCATCATCTTTCCCCTTTTATTGGCAAAATACGTTGTGAGGATTTGACCTTTAAGCAGTTTTTGATATGAAGTAAATGAGATACAAGTATATAAAGCTGTAATAATTTGTAGCCACACATATGTACGTACTCTGGATAGTTTAATTGATATGAGTAGTTTTCAGTATTTATGGACTTTCATACAAGTTTTAAATTATTTTTGTTGTGCTCGTACAGTTCCATGTTGTCACAAGTCAGAAATTCTAAAGTATCTTTATTGAAGAAATCTTTATTGAAGGAGTTTGATAGTCAAACAAAAAAATTCAAGAGCAAGCACCAGCCTAAAAATCTTTTGTGTTTAATTTTCCAGCTGCATACTGATTCACTAGAATATTAGAAAAAGAACTGAATGTGCAGCTTGTTTCTTACTTTCTTTGATGCGATTAGAGATTAAACCACAGAAAGATTTTCTTTGGCAATTGTTGTAACTATATTCCTATTTACTTACTTATTTCTGTGTTTAAATGAAATAGATATATAAAACTGCATTCATTAGTAGCTTATCCCTTCAAAATCTGATGGAATTGAAAGAATTAAATGGTTACAAAAGGAGGATGGCTGGGAAATAGATTGTTATTAAATATAAAATCTAAATCTGTGTCATTTTGCTGTAAACATAAGGGAGTTAAGTAGGCTACCACTAGCACTGTTCAATTAAAAATGGCTTATATCCCATAGTTCTGCTGTTAAAGTCTGTCTGTTTGACTTAATTCTACAATAAAATAGTTCTGTTAAAAATTCTTTTAACAGCATATGGACAGGGTTTTATGTTAGTCAAGCAGATGCACACAAAATTCTAATATGTACTTAAGGAGATACCCGTTTAACAGTATAAAGACTTAACCTATATTTACAGCTGGGATTTGCATGAGGGTTTATTCAGTGGGATATTAGTGGCCCCTGTCATGCTACACATGCTTTTTTTTTTTTTTGTGGGTGCATTTTTTTGGCAGGTGTATCCAAATAAGGAAAACTCAAATCAGCACAATGAAGATTATGTCAGAGATACCCATTTCTTTTGATCTCTATATATCCGTATTTATATGTGTATATACATATATAAACCCCTAAATCAGGTACTGGCTCTGAACAAATACTGTGAATGCTTTCTGACTAATTCAGCACGCTGCCAGCTCTCAAATAGCCTTTAGTCTGAAGTATTTTTTCCAGTAGTGCTCTAAAAAAAAATAAATCTAAGTAGCAGTGATGCATTTCTTAAAAGTTATAGAGATGTCTGAATGTCTTATACCATAAAGTTATCAAAAAGGTGGCATTCTTGAAGCTTGTGAGAAGGGGATACGGAGAAGTGGTCACAACGCGTGACATTTATATGTTGACCCCCCTTGACTTGAACTTTGAACGGTCCTATGGGTCCCAGGTCAGGTTTTTGGTTGTGCTGTGCTTGGTAATGGACGCAAAGTATGTACAAGCTAGGAGCAAATGTTGATTAGGTTATACAGGTTATTGTGGGGGTAGTTAAGACAAAGTCCTTTAGAAAGGCAGCAGGCAGTAATAACAGCAAGACGGGGAAGTGGGCAGGGTACGCTGCTTTTCAGGCAATTCGTAAATGGCTTTTCAAGGTTACAAGAGGATGTGAAGTGTAAGGAGTAACAGTGCATAAGAGCTGTGAATCTAATTGGAAGTTTTTCCTAGGCAGAATAATGTACAGAATTTAGGAAAAGGTGGACTGATACATAAGGGAACAGCAACTGCTGATAGATTAGAAATGAGGAAAAAGTTTAGGAGTATTTCAACAAAAATACACACAATGAAACATAGACATAGCTACCTAATCCCCTCTGTCTTAGCAAAATGAAATTAACTATTTTGATTATAGATCTCTGTTCATCTAGAAAAACCTGGTGCAGTGGATTTCTGGATGTAGTATTTTGGATTTCATTTGTAAAATAAGGTCGAATACTAGATTTTAGGTTTACAACATTTATAAGTTTTTAGTTTAGATTGGTTATGAGTTCCTCTGAGCTTTGTGTGGGAAATCAGAGAAGGTACTGGATGTGATTGCATGTACAATAGGCATAGAATTATAGAATCATTAAAGGGTGGAAAAGACCTCTAAAATCATCAAGTCATACTGTCAGCCCAACGCCACCATACCTACTAAGTCATGTCCCGAAGTGCCACATCTGCACATTTTTTTGAACGTGGCCAGGGATGGTGACTCTGCTTCCCTGGGCAGCCTATTCCAATGTTTCACCCCTCTTTCAGTGAAGTAGGTTTTCCTAATATCCAATCTAAACTTCCCCTGATGCAACTTGAGGCCATTTCCTCTCATCCTATCACTAGTCACATGGGAGAAGAGACCAGCACTCACTTCATTACAGCCTCCCTTCAGGTAACTGTAGAGAGAGATAAGTTCTCTTTTCAGCCTCCTCCAGACTAAACAAACCCAGGTCCCTCAGCCACACCTAAGACTTGTGCTCCAGACCCTTCTCCAGCTTTGTTGCCCTTCTTTGCACGTATTTCAGCACCTCAATGTCTTTCTTGTAGTGAGGGGCCCAAAACTGAGCACATATTCAAGCTGCAGCCTAACCAGTGCCAAATACACGGGGACAATCACTTCCCTGCTCCTGCTGGCCACACTATTTCTGACACAAGCCAGGATGCTGTTCGCGTTCTTGACCACCTGGACACACTGCTGGCTCATTTTAAGCCAGCTGTTGACCAACACCCCAAGGTCCTTTTCTACCAGGCAGCTGTTCGGTCAGTCTTCCACAAGCCTGTAGCGTTGTCTGGGGTTGTAGTGACTGAAGTGCAAAACCTGGCTCTTGGCCTTGATAAACCTCATACAAGTGGCCTCTGTCCACCGATCCAACTTGTCCAGATCCCTCTGTAGAGCCTTCCTACCCTCCAACAGATCGACACTTCCATCCACTTGGTGTCATCTGCACATTTACTGAGGGTGCATTCAATCCCTGCATCCAGATATTTGATGAAGATATTTAGCAAAAGAATATATAGAGAATTTATTTAATATAGCAGATATTTTTATTAATGTACTTGAGAAATAGAGAAACGCTCTTAGAACCCATACCTCTCAAATCTTTTTTTTCTTTCATAAAAAGCAGTGTGTTTTTTGCTGTGAAGTAAAATCACACCTTTCGGTGTGTATTTTCAGGTTTAACCTAACTATGCAAAGGCTACAGTTCAATATATTTTTATTTTTAATTGTCAGAAAACTTTATCTTCAAACTGGATGCTTATACAAAGGACTTTTCCTCTTTTTGCGCTTGTCCAAACTCGTTGTTTAGCTTCGCAGTTCTTTAACTCCTGCAGAAATGCAGAAGTGAAGATTTCTCAAATGGACAGTTGGCCAGCAGTAATCAGCCATGTTCAGAAATGCTGCCTGCTGCTCTGCTTCTGCCTCATGATTTTACAGCTCACTAATCCACAGGATCCTTCTTAATCCATCCCTGCTGGCTTTCATTTTTACAGTTTTATTATAAGGTTATATCTCATGTAAAGACCTTGAACTAACTATAATATTTGTAAAGAACATTTTTATACATTCATCATTGTGATGTATAGCATTTGTACTCTTCGGAAATATTGCATCTCTTTAACATCACGACTGTTATACGCTCTATGCAGTGTATGCACTCTTTAATACTGGTAATACAACTTTGTCTAATTAATGATGAGGACCCATTGTTCTAGGCAGGGTAGAAATGTAATAGTGACTACAAAGAGCGCACAGCGTAACAATTTGGCACACCAAATTAAGGGAAAGCTGGAGCAGAGGTGTAGAAGCAGAAAATAATACACTACCGCATAAGACATGTAATACTTATTGTACTTGCAAACAAAGTTTGCAAGCTTCCGATTTTTTAAGGCATTTTATATGCTTCACAATTAGGATTTATCAGTAGTGGATGTCTTTGTTACTAGAACTATAATTCTTACTCTAAAAGCAGTAGTTTAGGAAAGATAAAGTTCTATTAGACAGCAGTGACAGAAGCATGCAGTTCAGAAGATAAAAAATAACAGAAGTGAAATATTCAATAACATAATAAAACATGATCAGGTGAATATGTGACATTTCATTCTTTTGGTTTCTTGATATGCATCCAGTAATGTCAAAAGAAAAATTTTGGAAGGCTTAAAGCCAGTTGTATTGATGTATGTTCAGAGTGCGACAGGGAGCTCTTTGTAAGTAAGCAGCATGGGTTTGAGAACTTGCAGTCTGCATCTTGCCCTTTGCTGAAGTTCAATACTCACTTCACATACTTTGAAGTAGTGGACCTGACTGTCCTACCTGCTAATAATCTTAAGGATAATATGAGTTCTAGTATATTTTCTAATATAGTATGTGTCTTACAACCCTAAGAAGCAATGCTGGAAACCTAATAAAGCAAATGTTTAAAATCTAAAGACCTTGTGTACCGTGTTTGTAGTGCTGACAGTCTTTTTGAAAAGCTTTTCTTAGGAGTCTCTCCCAACGTTTTTTAAATGCAAGTTTCTGTCTTTTCTAGTTTTGAAGTTTATAATAAAAGTCAAAAGAGTCATCAGAGATCTTAGCAAACACTAATGTAAAGTGTGAACCATTTCATCTTCTGTTTGGAGATCCGTGAATTTATACAGCTCACTGCAGTCCCAAGGGAACTCAGCAGATCATGGCAGTGTAGAAACTATTGCTTTGTATCCAAAAGCAGGATATTTTGTTGTTGTTGTTGTTGTTGTTGTTGTTCCTGGGTTACTGATCACTGTTTTGTCGTAGGCATCATGTCCAACTGGTATGAATATGCTGCTTCCCATTCTGGAGTTAGGTGATTCAGGACTAACTCAAGGGTCTTCTGTTGCACAGCATAGCTTCTGTGCCCATAGACTCTGTTCTTTGCACTGTAGATTTTTGAATGCTTCCAGTTTGCTCAAAAACTCCTGTTTGTTTTTTGGTTTTGTGGGGGGTTTTTTGTAATTGCTGACATACTTCGTTTAGTGTCTCTGTCTGGTTGAGGCTTCTTTTTGAGTTGGACTCTTTGCTTATGCTTATAAGGAATAAGTCATAACATGCTTCTTGTTCTGTGTGCAACTCACACATACACCCAGGGCATGAGGCTCCAGATGAGCATGCTGAAGAAGTGGTGTCAACCTGAAGCGTGGGGGTTGCTTGCACTGGCTGCTGATACAAGCCTTTACAGTACATACCGTTGCCAGGCTACCTAGTGATAAAAACAGATGAAAATGTAGCAATTTCCTCTCTAAAGCGTGCTGATGAATACTGCTATATGTGAGCAGGGTATTCTTTTTTTTCTGCTGTGAGAGTTAACAAAATTTCAGCAATGTGTAAATACTGTGAAAGAAAAATTAGCTGTCCCATCTGCTTTCCTCTGGCTAACATTTCTTCCATCACATGTTTAAAACTAAGTCTCTCTGATGGAATTAAAAATAGACAGGAGCCCACATCTATTCATTGACACTCAGTCTTTGAAACTTACAACCATAAAATCACTGGAGTAACAGACCCAACCAGGCATGTATATAAAAGCCAGATTTTCATTAAATGCTCCAGTTACACTGTTTATGTATTTCATCCTCTTGGGAAAATTATGTTGGGAAGTTTAAGAAGGTAAATTGATGAAGCTTACACAAACCGGAAAAGTGGAAAGGGTTAATTTAAATTCCTCAGGATGGTAAAAAGCAGAAGGTTTCATTTATTCTGGCATTCATTCCAGCCCTTCACCACAGTATCTCATCACCTCTGAGCTGCTGTCATAGTGATAGTGAATAATTGATCTTTTTGTTTGGCAGCACAGTACACAAATGGAAGAGGATACTAAACTTGTCATAACCTAAAGGGCTACCTGGCCTGCGGGTTTGTAGAGGACACAGCTATGGGTTCCTAGGACAGAGAGGCTCTGTCCTTTAAATTCTCTGCTTTATTAGAGATTGCCACAAATACCAGAAAAAAATCATCACTAGCACATATACCTCAGATTAATATAGTGAAGAATATGTATATCAAGTTAATACAAAGTATCAGCAATCAGTAGTATAACACAATCAATAACAGCATCTCCCAGTAATAGCAGTGATCGAATATATACACTATTTAATGTAATTTTATATTTAATATAATGTAATATTACAGATTACTACAGATTTACTACTAGTGAAGTAAACTTATCAATAATATAACAACAAATTTGTTAGATGAGTTATATGTATATGAATGGTACCAAGCGCATTAAACAGAATCTGGATGGTGCCAAACCATATCAGAGGGCAGGACCAATCTATCCCAGAAGGGGACCCAACCTCTCCAGAACAGGGAGCACAAAATTAACCAACGCCAATTTTATTTTTCCACACTGTTTTTCTGCTCTCGCAGATAGAGCAGCCAATGGCAGTTAATGATTCTTACTTGGTCAAGATGTTGTCCCTTTTTTCCAGACTATTTTTCATGCTTTCAGGCAATGAGTTACCCTTACAGTTCATTGGGTTTGCGTGTATGGGTGGTATCTCAGTATGTCTGTGGTTTCTGTGTACCCAGCAGTACCTCAAAGGTGCCAGCTGTGCTTCTCAAGGATGCTTCTGGTTCACAGGCCTCGTTCCCAGGCTAACAGCTCCCAGGCTGGTGGGCATGTTCTCTTCTGCATAAATTTTCTTCCATTGAGTATTTTTCCCTTCTAACCAGGTTGCTCATATCAGAGCTGTAAGTGCAAGTTTAAGTTTTTCTGTTGATAAGAATATTGTCAGAAAAAAGTGAGATATTTGGTTACAAAGCGGATAGTTTGTATAGGCAATTTAAGTAAACTAAAAATGTATGATAAGGTCCTCTTTTTTACCTGTTGTTTAGTAGCTGTGACATTGATCCAGGATCAAACATTAAATAGGAGCAATCTTTAGATTCCTTCTGTGCTTGGGGAGATTTGCATCCACTCCTGCCATCATTTGAAAGAGGCTGCTGCAGCCAGGCTGTCCTCTCACTTCTGCTGATCTCCTGCTTGGCACTGAGACATCATTTGCAACCTGTTAACAGACAAGCAGGGCAGGGGCAAAAATCCAAGTGTGCCGTTACTGCATGAAGTTCCCCAGCTGATCTGAAAGTCGTCTTCTTTTCTGAAGGACTTAACTAGATGTAAAGGGAAGCAATTCCAGTAGGAGAAAGTAAAGTTCACAAATATTTTGTGAACTTCAACCTGTGGCCATTCACCTGAGCAGCAGCAGGCTTTAGTTCATATCCACGTTCTGAAAATGCTAGAGACAAAATTTCACAAGTGTCCTCCTTCTCGTGTAAGTCTCTAAGCCACGCTGTGCATTGATGTGAGGGTCTCTGTCTTATGTTTGAAATGCTCTTAGTAATTAAGACAGAAGTAAAAGAGAGATACTCTTGCAGGGTGACAGTGAAGGACAGGAGACGGGCAGCTTTAGTGCCCAAGTGCTAACTAAACTACTGGAATGTAACGTAGATAACCTTTTTTTTTTTTAATAAAAATATAGTGGATCCTAACAGGACTCCAAGTACATAGAAACTTTTAAATATTAACAGCAAGCCCAAACTATGGGCATAAATATATGGAACTGAAAAAGATGCATAACCCCATAAACTCTCTTGCATGTAAAATGTTTTATTCTCTGTTTCACTAAGATGATGGTTGAAACAGAGTATGTTTTCAAAACCGATTGACCTGAAATCATAGCTATGATTTACGTAAAATTCTCATCTTATTATAGGGGCATTGGGGTATTTTTTTCACTATGCATTTTTTAATTATTCAGTATCACATAGGGTTGCAAAATATCTTGAAATATTTTTTCCTTGTGGGTGTTTATTACTGATAGGATCGTAATTTTATTTGAGATAACTGGATGAGTAAAACCATAAAGCTGATAAAATTGCATCAAAAGAGGCAGAGCTGTTGATAGAGTGGGATTCTGAGCTAGAAAAGATGGTAGTTCCATTAAGTAAGGTTCCGTGACACTCATAGCAAAGATGATGAATGCAGGTATTGATATAATGTATGTATCTTTGCTCCAGAATGCTGTGTTAACGTTTAAAACTGCCACACTTCTGACTCATCTATTGTTAACCATGTTTTCCGCCAGTGTTAATCCTGTATTCCTTTGATGCACACAACTGCATATGCCAAGACATTGCCTGGAGAGGGTGTTAGTTGGTATGTGTATGGTGAAATTATTCATAGGTTTGCTTCTTTATATTGTTGAAAGATAATGTATTGTATTTAAAATGTTATTTAGTCAATTGCAATATTAAATTGCAAAACAAAGTATTGATTAAATGTCATCTTTTTGGTAACGATTTCTTTTCTGAGTTTCCTGTGACCACTCCTACAATTTAAATTAATGTTTCTAACTTCAAAAATATCAGTGACCCATTTTAATTAACGTCAGGCACCAAAGTGCAAGCAAAAAGCGAATGGAAAAATGTTAGGAATTAATTGCATTTTGAAGTATTGAGATGGATGGATGGATGGATGGATGGATGGATGGATGGATGGATGGATGGATGTGAGAAAAAAATTGTAATTGCATCCTAAAATCCACCTTTTCCATCTACACAAAATCTAAAATGATTAGAAAAATATGCCTTAAAATCAGTTGTTACTAGCTGAAGATACTTCTTAGTAACACAAGATATTTCATTGCACTAAACCTTTCATGTCAATGCCAGTAAGACTAGCGTACTGGTGAGCTCTTTGCAGCATTGAGGCCCATACAGAATTGTCACCCTTTCTTATAGTCAGAGGCAACTTGCTTGGGAAACACTTGCAGATGCAAGTTTTGGAATCTGACTGTTCTGTGCCCAACCAGAACTTCGTCTGACTTTCCACTTTTGGGAACATCATGCTGTGGGTCTCCCCGAGGTGCGGTCTTGGCAGCTGTGCATCAGTTACTAACAGAAACCTCAAAAGAATAATCTCTTTTAAGATGTTGCTTTAGGTCATTGGTATGAGTTAGCCTAGAACAACTGTTTCTGCACATTGTTAACTTGTGGTATGTGCAATCTAAAGCAACTTAGTTTAGACAGCAATGAAAAAAAGGAAAGTTGCTTGAATCATTTCATGTTCTACTAAATCAAATTAGTTTGTGTTTCCCACACATCAAGAACAGGCAGTCAATCTAGAGTGCTTCCTTTGGTAAATTTACTGTCACCTATGTATTTGCAATTATAACGCTTTCTGCAGTATCTTAATACCTATGAGACATATTTCCTTTCATGTTTTATGTGGAATTGTAATATTACAGATTACGTTAAAGTTCACCTTTTATCTCCATTTGCAACCAAAATAAAGAACATCTTTGAGGAAGGGTTTAATATTGAGTGAAACTGAGGGGTTTTGAGTGTTGCTTGGAATGAACTGGAATAAGTTTGCTACAGTTAAATCCTATGACACTGTAAGGAGTACTGTGTTTTATTTTCTATAGAAAATATCTCTGTCACCATTCCTCAGTAGTCTAGACATTCTCTCTGTCTCTGTATGTATTCTTTACAAATAGCAACTTGTTTGTATTTCGCTTGACATGGGAACTGAGCTTGGCTTCCTCTAACAGAAATGTGATAATCTTCAGCACCAGCTAGAAAATCCAATGCATCTGGCACCTGCTAAAGTCTTCCTGTCCTGTACTTGCATGTGGGCAGTGATGAGGCAGCAATGGTGAGGAAGCAGCTTTTGAGATCAAAGTATTGCGTTTTGCCAAGAAAAATGGAATTAAATAACAAAATGCCTTGTCTATACTTGGTGTTCGTTAGGAAAAAAGACTGGTGGCTTTTTTGGCAAAGAGAGAGGACTGTGCTATGTTCAAACCATCTAACTGTAGGCAATTCACTCAGATGTTAAGGATCACCTTTGTAGGTACTTTACCGTTTTCACTCACACCTCAAGAATCTTGAGCTTTTAGCCTCAAGGACTCTGAATTACATTTAATTTAGATGAGAAGTGTAAAAAATTCACTTTCAGCTTTTTGGTATGGATTCTGGATCGTAGTTGCTCTTTCTTGACCCGTGCTTTCTCCATTTCTCCTCTGTAGAGCTGGTCTTTTAAGTGATCAGGGTATTTTGATCCCCGTTTCCCAAGTGTTAGAAAACTTGCCCTATTAACAAAGCTAAGGTCTTCATTATCACAGAACCATAGATTTATTTAGTTTGTAATAGACCTTTAGGATCATTGAGTCAAACCATAAACCTAACGTTGCCAAGTCTATCATGAAACCGTGTCCCTAAGTACCATATCTGCACAGCTTTTAAATGTCTCTAGGGTGACAACTCAACCACTTCCCTGGGGTATGATGGCTAGCTGTGTTTTTATTGTGACTTTTTAGCTTATAAAAATACTATTTCAAGTACACATAACACAGAAAAAATATAATAATTTACTGGGTTGTTATTTTTGACAAATTTTCAGTGACAATATGATGTAAAATTTTGGGGAGGGGTTTAATAAATATTAGAAAGCTGTATTTCTTTTTTCCTAGCCCAAAAATAATGTTCAAAAAAGTTCTGTTTTTTTTTTTTAAATTTCCAAATGTTATTAGTGTTGCTGTCAGACCCTCCGGATTTAGATTTAGATTGTTACACTAATCAACAAAATACCTCTGTTTTTAAAACTAGATTATCTAGTTTTTGTATCTGCATTTTTCTATATCTGCAGTTATGAAGTAGTCAAAAAGACTGGTTTTGTCTGCATCTCCAGTCTTTAATGTTGCTCTGTGGGTGAATCTGAGAAAAAAATATAGCCAATGTTTATCCAGTGATGCTTTGGTGCTAATTCTTTGACTATTTGAGTAAGTGTTGCCAGGGGAATGTTTTACTCTTTTTGTTACATTCTTTTCATTTTAGTCAGTGAACTGTGTGCTCTTGAAATTGGCATTTTAAGTTGTGCTACAGTCTTAGTTTTATATGGGCATGATAATCATTGTAATATTGTAAAGTCCTAGTGCTTAGCTAGGTAGAATAGCTGTATGCAGAGGTAGGTATCAGGAAACCGTACTTCCCTGGACCACTCTTTGATCACTACTGTAGCATCAGGGACCTGTAGCTTCACAGCAAAAGAAACCAGCTTTGTAGACATGCCCAGCTTTCTTGCTCACTTTTCTTAAGTCTCCTGGTGTACATAAAATTTAAGGATTTATTTTCAGCAGATGTTTAATATCCATTATCTTGTTATTTTCATTAAAAAGACATAGCTCTTCCAACGCATTCTGCTAGGAAATTTGGTCTGATTTACGCTTCAAGCAGCTGAGGTGAATATTACATGTGGAGAAAATAAACTATTTGAAGGAAAGTTCCCAAAGCTGATTTTTTTCTTGGAGCATTTTAGATTTGACTTTCAGTAAGTGTGGTCTGGAGTTATAAAGCAGTGTCAAAAATGACAACTGAAAAGGAGTTTTAAAAACACTTTTGTGAATAAATGTACTGTTTTAATACATAAAACACACACAGTCTTCAGTCTGCTTGTCTTCACCTGAAGAGTTTCATATTTAATTTAAATCAAAATGTTTCAGTTCTTCCTTTACTATTAGAATTTCATTTCATTTGTGAATGTGCTCTTCTTTGTGATCCTTTTCACGAAAGCTTTTGTGGAAAGACTAGGTAATCTCTCTCTCTTATCTAGCCAAGTTATCGATTGTAGAAATCTACATTTGAGCAGTTAATGAAGAGGAACAACCAGGTTTATGTGCATTTCATCCTAAAATACATCCTTACATAAGTCCGATTAATTTTGGTTTTGTTGTGATGGTATAGATTTTTAAGGGGTTATTTTTCTTTTGATTCTCTGGACTCTGTGGGTGAACACATTATATCCCAGTCCTGGTGAAATACAAGAGATTAAATTATATTTGGGGCTAATGCAAATCATCTTTTTTTTCTATCACGTAGAGTATATACTACTTTTCAGATTCTTTCAGGAGAGTTAAAAAAAAGGCTTCTGTTTTGCCTCTCCCTCACTCACAGTTTTTTTGTTATTTTTCAGTGGAAATGCCTCCACCTCCTCTCCACCGATATCCTCCACCTTTGGGCTGTCTTTCCAAGGTGTAGTTTCTTTGCCCGTGTCTGTCACTGCTTGTGACTTTTTCAACTGACATTAATGTGAAGCTGAACTGATTTCTGACATCTGGCTGTTGCCCAAAGGTTATGAACAGCTGAGAATAAGGCTAGAGTCTTATTAATTTTCTTTACTGCTGCTTGGCAGCATCATAAGAAACTTTAGTTCCTGAAACTCTGTGTAAATCATGAATGTATCACTGCACTGCTGTATATTTGTTCGGTATTTAGATATCTTTTGATATCTCAAAGGATTGGTGGACCTTTACAGAAAAATACTGCTGCTGAAGTTTGTGGGTTAAGGTTCTATACTTGCCAGGAAAAGCAAATAAAGCAAAACCAGCTAAGAGCATCCAATCAGTGTACATGTATTGCAAGCACACATTGTTTATACACACACAAAATATTCACTTCTGCCTTTGTTTCAGAGAAGAAAAATTCTCAGAGCTATCTTGGTGAGATCTAGGATTTACACTGATAATCTCAATGGACCTGTTGCTGCTACAATTAGAATGGGCAGAGCTTTAATCAAAAAACTTATTCCTCTTGCATCATCAGGCAAGAAAGAGTTTCCGTGCAAATTTGTATTTTCCTCTTTAACTTTCTCCAACTATATACTTCTAAAAACATAGATTTTTCTTATTCTTCTACAGAAAAGAAAGAAAGATCAGAAATAGATTCTCTTAATCACTGCATAGCCCAATGCCGAAGGGAAAGGCATCGTAAATGAAAAGAAGCATTTTATTTGTTGTGGATGTCTTTCCAAAATGTGTTATTTAAATCAACGGGAGAGGAGAAGGAAGAAAGTGTATGTTCTTCAAAATCCTTTCCATGTAGTATTTCCTCAGATAATATTAAAAAACATTAGTAGCAATTACCAATAATGTGATAATATCTAAGACTTAACAGTTTGAGAGGCTGGTGACTGCACATATCAAAGCTATTCAAGACAACTTTTAGATATACACTCAATATATACAAAGTTATTATATTTCACTCTGCATTCAGATTCTTCATGCTTAAAATTTAATGAACCATCCAAGAAGTGTTAAATGCGGCCTTTCGTATATCCCCTGTCCCTGAGCTGTGTTTCAGTGTCTGACATGGGGGATGCAGTCAAAGTCAACCTTGCTGTTCGTTTTTCCCTGTAGTGGCTGAAGCAGTTTTTCTCCGCTAACTTGCTCTGGGTTTGTGCAGATGTCTTGACAGAGCTGCACTGAACACAGCAGTATGGCCAAACCTTCATGACTGGCTTCCCTGGCAGTGGGGGATGGACTGTGTAAAATCATTTCTTTTTCATCCTGTGCCACGGGACAGAGTTCAGGGGAGACATTATTTTCCTTTTCCTTTGTAAAAAGAATAAAACAGTAGTATCTGAGAGAGAACTTCTCACTGTGACTTTATATGACTCTCATTTTTCCTAGAAGCAGTTACTGATCTATGTTTAAGGTCAGGCATATTGGGCATTCATAAACCTGCATAGCATAGATGGTACAAGCTTACATGTGAAAAAGCAGATACTGGTTTGCAGTAGGATGTTCCCAAGCAGATTTAGGAAACTTTAAATTAATACAAGTTGTTTGTTGTACTTTGATAGCTCTTTTTTGAATATGAAAGGTATGAAGGATAAACTGTTACTCAAACTTAGCAATATGATTGCAATTTCCAGATAGACTTAGCTTGAAGTCTGTTTTTGAAGGATGAGTTTGCAGTTGGTCAGAATAGTTCCTTCCTTCCTTCCCTTCCTTCCTTCCTCCCTCCCTCCCTTCCTTCCTCCCTCCCTCCCTCCCTCCCTCCCTCCCTTCCTTCCTTCCTTCCTTCCTCCCTTCCTTCCTTCCTCCCTTCCTCCCTTCCTCCCTTCCTCCCTTCCTCCCTTCCTTCCTTCCTTCCTTCCTTCCTTCCTTCCTTCCTTCCTTCCTTCCTTCCTTCCTTCCTTCCTTCCTTCCTTCCTTCCTTCCTTCCTTCCTTCCTTCCTTCCTTCCTTCCTTCCTTCCTTCCTTCCTTCCTTCCTTCCTTCCTTCCTTCCTTCCTTCCTTCCTTCCTTCCTTCCTTCCTTCCTCCCTCCCTTCCTCCCTTCCTTCCTTCCTTCCTTCCTTCCTTCCTTCCTTCCTTCCTTCCTTCCCTCCCTTCCTCTTCCTGGAGTTTGTCAATAACATGACTTGGAACTGCACCTGGAATGTAAATATCAGACTCTTTGTGCTTCATTAGACACTGCAGAAGAGTAGTGAGCATGATTTCACAGACCTAGACTGAAAACCAGTTAGCATAAAATTCCAGCATGTTCATACAGTTTCATAGTTTTACATGGCGTCGAATGAGCATGTCCTTTGTTTTCTACACTTGTAATGCAAAAAAACCCTAGTAGTTTGAAAAGACTTTGCGCAAAGTAAATTCTGACAATTAGGCAAGGAAATATTTCTCATTTTTGACTGAGAACTGTTCAGACAGTTACTTTCTAGACTAGTTTTATTAACTATATTTTTAATGATGGAATATATGCCTGAATAATTTCTGTGCCTTGGTACAACACAGAGGCATGATATTGAGTTATTTTAATGGCTGTAGCAACTCAAAGTCAGATTCTGTGATCATTGTTCCGAATATTTGCTATAATAAATTTCTCCTAAGTTTAATACATTTAAATCAATATTTTGTAGTGTAAATATAAGAGATTATTTTAACTATGGTAATTTTCAGCATTCATATCTCAAAATGTTTTTAAAGGTATTAATCAAAGAGTAGTTAGTCAGTTCAGTCACTGTGATACAGGTAAACAAATAAATATGAATCTTATTATCTCTGAATCTTATTATCTCTTTAAGTATACACTTCAGGATACGCTCAGCTAAAGCCACTTTCCCGGACTGAGTGTGGAGAATAGGCACTGAATTTCACTATGAAATATTGTACCTATGTATTGAAGAAGTGTTCTGGTGGGTTTTTTTCCTCCAACTACTACAGTAACAAATAGAATATATTCACCAGGAATGGCTTTGGAGAGTAAGAAATGGGTCTGTTTCTTTTGGGCTTTTTATCTTGAGGACGGTTCAGACAACTTGCTAAGCATGGCCTCAGTTAACTCCCCCACAAAGAGATGACACGTAAGACAAGAAATGGTTCTTCTCTGATATTGGCCAGTTTCAATAAATCATATGCATAAACAAAATTTTCAATAAACTAAAACACCTAAATAATATTTTGTACTGTGGTGAGCGATAAAAGACTGGACACCACAAAAATCTTCTCAACAAACACCAATACTGCCTTGAAGGTGATTTTCTATTTCTGAGAACAGTATTATCATTACTTTTCTTGTAAGTAGGTTCCACCTACTACACGAGATACTTGCAATATAAACCTCAAAAAATTGGGGAAGATTCAGCACTCGTTTCTTCAATCAATCAACAGATTAGATTTTTTCAGTGAATAACTTTGAATTTGTCTGTGACTTCGGATACTACTGATTATAAAATATTATTTTCTTTTATATTCCATACCCTTGTTTTGGACATGGCCTTGAAATGAGTGCTGTACTGCTCACATCGTAACTGAGAGCAGGAGTTTCTGCTTTACCAGAGTTTTGACTGGACACTTGCTTAGGTGATTTGGATTGTAATCATGCTGGTATTTAAGAAAATATAAAGATCACTTGAAAGCCGGGTGTAACTGACCAGTTAAAAAAAATGCTGTTGCTACATGGTGTAAGCTCAGGAATATCAAAGTTAGACTTCACAAATTTTCAGAATTAGCTAAGAATTTGTTTAATTTTAGTGCTTCCACAGAAGCTTGAAGCTATACTCTTCTACATCCTTCGTCTCTCTTTCCATCTAGTTGTGAAATGCAGGCCAGTTTGGAGCATATATGGGCCATTACTTGTGATTATTGTTTGGTGTGATCTTGGAAACTCCAGGAGCTGTATCTTGGCTGTGTCTGTACCTAGAGGGCTTTTTGTAGGTGATGCATTTTCTGAAAATGTTTTCAGGTGTTCCACAGCCTCAGACAAGGTTTTTGTATGTGGAAACCCAAAGGAGAGAGAAGGAGACTGGAGACATTTCTAGGTCAATCGTTTAGAATACAGCTTGAGAATCTGTCCCCATGCATGAGGTTCACTATTCAGCTACTGTTTCAGCAGGTAGTAGCTGAAGCGCTCATGGCGAGCAAAACCAGAAGCATGGTCTAGAGCTTCATTTTCAGAATTTTCTCTCCCCGTTGACCCTATTTTTTCTGCTGATAAATTTTAATGCTTAATGCTTATGCATTTTTGCAAGGAGGAAGACTAATCTGTAATAGAAAGTTTCATGAATATTAATTCTAATAGGTTATAGTTGTTGGGTACAAAGCACTAAGTAGATGCTACAATATTAGATGCACTCCTGAATGGAATAAATATTTTATCAACATGCATGAGATGGGAATTGCTGCATTACTTAGACTGCATAATTCATTCATGGAGTTTGTATCTCACAAAAATGCTAGTAAAATCATAACAATCTGATATATTTGCCTTAGCATGCATAGTTTAAAGAACAATTTTAGAGTAAATGCACAAATTTTATACTGTTTATTGATTATTTTTCTTTCATTTCTTTTCTCTTAAACTTCACATTTTAGGTACCACTTGGATAGGAAATTACCATGGCTATAAGGAAATAGCCTTACAGCACTGAAATATCAGGGATCACTCATTTCCAATTACGTAGTTCCCCATAGTATGCCAGAAGTGTCAAAATAATAAACCTTCAACCTGTCAGCTGTAAACCTTTAATCCCAGTTCTACAAGATGAAAGAGGAGGAAAACTGTTTACAAGATAATTTGAAAAAATTAGGCTAAATTTACTCAGACATTATTGCTGTTAACAGTGATGGACAGTAAAGATGAATTAGTTAACAGAGCTCAGATGCAGCAGTCAAAAGTATACAGTAGATCTACCTTTTTACACAAAAGTGAAAAATTATCAGAAAACATCATACATGAGATGTGTGTAAATCTAAAAATATGCAAAAGTGTGGAAACTATTTACACATCAATCCAGGTGTATTTGTTTCAACCCTTGTTTAGTAGTTGTATATGTATGAACACTGAGATTCATTTTAATAAGGATAACTATTGATATTATTATTTAAAGATATGTGAGATTGAAATAATGAATGCATAAAGTGTACAATGTGTATGTTTTCTTGTGCTGAGATATTGTTTATTTAAAACAGCGTCATGGTGACATAATGTGGGCTGTGTTTTCCTTGCAAAATTCTGAAGCAACAGTGATGTTAGAGATCCATCTAAACATAATACATGAACTGACCATGAAGTTGCTTTGCATGGAAAAAGCAACTTTTCCTTTAAAAAATAGCTGTTTTGTATGAAGTGAAATCTCCTTAAAAAACCCCAAGCAAACAAAATTAAAAAGAGTTATAAAAATACTTTCATATATTTAAGAGCGTAAATCTAAAGGGAAATGTGACACAAGCAAGTTAAGAACTTGCCAGCATACATAGTTTTGCTTAAAATTCAAAATTTACTCTTTTGTTACTACTAATAGCTTAATTCTTCTTTAAAGCATTGGGAGTTTAAAATTATTTCAAATATTTAAAAACTTTTATAAATCACAATGTTAAGTTCATTGGCAATATGTGTTTTGTAGATAGATGAACATGAATACGTGCCTGTAGCTGTTATTAAATATATTGATAATGTGCACATTTTTGTTTACTGTAAAAGTAAGTCATAAGATGCAGTCAGACTTAACTTCCTCACAAATTATAGAAGTCATTATAAAATACATCTTGCAATATGTTGTGTTTTCCAAATGTTATATTGTGCTCCTGGAAATACTTGAATCCAAAGACACTGTCTTTTTTTCAGTTCTGAATACCAGGTTTACTTAACTATGTTGGTAAATAGTCACAGAAATAAAGCCTAGGTCAGTATTTATTTGGACAGACCATAAAGCTCAACTACAATTGGCATGAACATTGTATGTATTGTTACATATGCTCACAACAGTGGAAAGAAATTGCTTACAGGCTTAGGCTAGAACTATTGGTATGAGTAGGATTTTTGGGGGTTGTTTTGGTTTTTGTTTGTTTGTTTGGGTTTTGGGGGCTTGTTTTTTTGGGGGGGGGGGTTGTGGGGTTTTTGTGGTTTTAGTTTTTTGTTTCTTTTTTTTAAATGGCAGTCAGTACTGGTCGAACCAGAAGTTTAAAAAGTATTTCTAGAAATTTTTGGAAATTTCTCTTCTGATTGCCTACTAGTCACCATCTTTCTACTAAAAAATATATGTTGGACTCTGCAAAAATAAATGAAAAAGTCTTGAAAAAAGAGGAAAATAGCATTCAACGATAAAATGTATTCTTCAGATAGCTGAAGGGACTTCCAGATTTTTAACTGTACATAACATTTTTCCTACTATTTTTTCACTCTTATTAAGGTTTTGTGCAACAGAGAAGTCTGAAACAGAATGAATAAATTATCAATTTAATAGGTAAATTCTAATAAAGAGTTTAATAGTTTTACTTCTTTTGATGGCTTTCTATAAGGTGTTTTTTTCTGGGGGAGAAGATCCTACTTTTTTCAAACCTTACAAACAAGTAACCCTCTTGCTTTATGCAGAGACCTCAGATTAAAGTTATACATGGAGCTGTGATTATTTATCCATGGTTATCTGACTGTTTGACAGTGCTTCAGAGTTCATTTTCATGAATGCAATACAAAACACCAAAGTGACTACTTGATTGTTCTCAGCACCTCATGAGCCAGAAGATGTAACAATACTTTCAATTTTTTTGTGTAAATTTCAGTTGAGCCACATTTTTATTCTCTTAGATCAGCTTACTTGAATAATAATAACATTCATCTTGTTATTGGTGTAATTTAAATATACTGTAGCACTGTACAAAATTCTGTTCCATTCAGCGGAATCTCTGTTGCCCCCTTTTTCAGATGACGGTTGCTGCTGGTACGAGCATTGAGAATAACATTCAAAGGACCATATCCTGCCCTAATGTATGTTCAAAATGTCTTGGATTTTTGTGTAATTTAAATGCAAAGCCTCCTTATGTGAATTTGATATTTTCTTGCCCACAGAAGCTTGTGCATCTCGAGGTTATTTCACATTCTATGTTCCAGGGGTCAATGAATATTTTACTACAAGTGAGGTCTCAGTATATAAAACTTTCTGAATTACTGTAATTTCTGCATGGTTTGATGGTGCAGCTAAATGAAGACAATGATAATATGTTCACAGTTCCTTCTGTGCTTACCTTGCTTCCCACCCAGCCCAATGCTCCTGTCAGTTGAAATCAGTAGAACAGCGATAGGCAAAATGAGGAAAGCAAGGAGAGGCTGTATTTATGGTACTTAATCTTGTCCTAAATTGGATTTTGATATAAAAGGGTGTAAAGCTAAATTTACAAGGAATGTAATTTGATTTTTCTTGCTTAAACAAATATATCCCATGACTTAGAATAGGAAGGAGTTACTATTGCTTAAGAAATGTAGAATAAGAAATCTTTTGTTAAAAAAAGCAAATTGTTCACTTGTAGTATAATAGGTCATTTATCTGTTTATTCTAAAACTATTCAGATAACGGAAAATCATTGGGCTAAATGGAAATTTTATACAGTAATGGGGAAACATTAATGAGAATTTGGGATGTACCACTGAAAAAATATTTTGTCTCTTCATTCTATAAAAGCTATTTGTTATCATGTAATTTATTTTGCAGCTAAAGATTATCATGTTTATAGGGGAACTGGCAGAAGGAGTTCTAGATAAACGTTTCCATCATCTTAACTTGTTTTAAGATGTAGCAAATAATCAAAGTACAAGCACAATGTAGTTAAATAAGAGCTGAGAGAAAAAATACTGTGATTTAATATTGGAAAGCAGGTAGTTCATCTTCCCTATCTAGAAAATAAAATCCAACATCTTAAAGAAAACTTTATTTCTGCTCTTAGGGGAATATAGAGAAAGTCTTTACACTGCATTCTTAGAAGATACTGCATCTGACTATCTGAATCATTACATATTTCTGAATGCATTCTTTGAATGGACCAACATTGTAAATTCTTGACTATGATTTGTACTGTTCAATTCCAGTTTCAAGATAGTAATATGAAGGATAATAATATGACAGAATTGACAGTCATGGAAAACGCATGATTTGACATTCAGCTATAATAATCTGTACCATGATTTCAAAATTATTTAGGATCTATTATGTTTTTTCTTTTTTAAAGTACATCAACACAGGCTCTAAATAGATACTTTCTTAAAAGAGTGAAATAAATCAACAACTCAGGGTTTACTTTTTATTCTTTGGTTTATATCCATTATCACTAAAATCAGTAAGCAGTTCATTAACTTCCATTAGACAAGAATATCCTCATTCTTGCCTTTAGAGATCACAAGAGCTGTCATTGTAAACTACAGTTCTTCATTATCCCCTTTAATTTTCTTACTTCTCTTTGGACTTCTGTGAGGATTTTTTTTCACCAAAAATAAATATATCAATCTCCCCAAGAAAAGATAAGATTTAGAATTCATTAAATGCTCTTCTAACTCAATCTCCTATATTTTTTTGCTCTAAAGTTTAATGTTGAATTTAATGTTGTTGTCTCTGCTCTAGAAACAGTGAAGTCTAGAGTCAGTCTTACCTGTTGACCTTCTGAAGGTATCAGTCTTTCTCTGTTAACTAAAAAGAGAAGCTAAAATGACATCTTGGCTTATCTATCTTGAATATAGGTGATTAAAATAAAGTAATATAAAACCTTTTTCCCCAGTTTAAGATGATGTTTAGGACAAGAATTACCTCACCAAACTGTAATCTCCTGTTCAAATAAGCTAAGATGCAGCTGCTTTCAGTGAAGAAAACGAGGCGTACCATTTGTAGAATCATCCCCTTTTCAGATAGCTTGGATGGATTGTTGCTGAGGGGTCTTTTTCTATTAACTTAAACAGTAAGTTAGGCAAATAGCTTACCCTAGACATTAAAAACCAATCTCAGAGCTAAAACTCAAGAAAAATAAGTAATTCCTTTGTAGATAATAGTGAAAAATCTTGCAATTCTGTTGAAAGACAAGGGTTTAATACTTCCTCTGAAATCTCTCTCTAAACTAAAAGGGATTCTTAAATAATCTTTAATAAGAGTTAGTTCCCATTTTAGATTTTACTCTTGGTGTAAATGTACTAAAAATAAAACCTTTCATATTCAAGCCATTGTCTGTTTCCTCTCCAGGGGAAAATAACACAGTTCAGTCACAAAGGGTGTGAAACAAGTTCTTGCCATTATTATTTACTTATGCCCAAAGTCATTGTCAAGTCATAATGAGGCCCAATTTTAGATTCTCGCATTCTAAACAGGTGCAAACAACCAAATTCTTAACTCTGAAGACTCCTAACAAGGATATATTTGCTCTGTTTTGGATTTCCAAATAATTCTCAATGAAAGTTTATCTTATGCAGTTGATTTTTTTATACTTGAATTCCTCAAATTTCTTTTCAGTTTTATCAGATTTTTTGATTTATAATTAATAATGACCAAAAGTGTTGTTCGATACAGTGAATCCTGTTCAGGGACAGAATATAATTCCTACCAACATCTACGTGTCAACCAAATACACAAAGCCTGCAGCAGGAGTAGAATGGAAACCTTCACTCACCCCTTCACTCAGCATCTTGTGAGGAGGATAGGAAGGGAAGGCTTTCCAACTACTTCTCTTGGCACAAAGTCTTCCTGGGGCACAGTAACGATTGCAAGAGGAGATCCAGCTTCAGATTAGAGAACTGCTGTAACTGAAAAGAGTCATCCCAAACTCGATGAATAATTGCAAAGTGTTTTTTTCATTCCTAAATCTTCTAGTTTCCTGATGATTGGAAACTGTTTACGTAGCCATTCAATGCTGGATAAAACCTGGCTCTTTAGACTTTTTCACAAGTAAAATTTTATATTATGACTCATTGTTCTTATGCTAATTAGAAAAAAACTGCTAAAGGAAGAGCTTCATGAACTTTGTAATATATAAGAAAGAAAATGAATTAAAACATTTGTTTTCTTCCACTGAATTCCAAACCCACAATTACCTAAGTGATGTTAAGGCTGTTGAATCTACAGCCAAAACTGTTTCAACTTTTCAGTTACCGGGCTACATTATTCTGAAGTGTTTTCTGGTTTCTTGTAATCACTGTGAATTGAACAACTTTGTATTTCTGCCTTTTGTAAAAGGGATAGCTGTGGAGGATGCTCTCAGAAGAAGACATTTTCAGTTTTACATGGGTTCAGCATCTTAATAACATGACATTAATTATACAATTATAATTAATTATAAAACTCAGTTATTTAGCCAAAAAAAAGTTACAATACATTTGATTTCATAGAATCATAGAATCATCTGGTTGGCAAAGACCTTTGAGTTAATGAGTACAACTGTACCTATCCAATACTAAACCATGTTCCTAAGAAGCTCATCAACCCATCTTTTAAACACCTCCAGGGATGGCAACTCAGCCACCTCCCTGGGCACCCTTTCAGTAAAAAATTTTTCCTAATATCCAGTCTGAACCTGCCCTGGCACAACTTGTGGCCATTTCCTCTTGTCCTATCGCTCATCACTTAGGAGACGAGACCAGCACCGACCTCGCCACACCCTCCTTTCAGGCAGTTGTAGACAGTGATGAGGTCTCCCCTAAGCCTCCTAATTCCCTCAGTCTCTCCTCATAGGGCTTGTTCTCCAGCCCCTCCCCAGCCTCGTTGCCCTTCTCTGGACGCACTCCAGCACCTCAATGTCCTTGGAGTGAGGGGCCCAAAACTGAACCCAGCACTCGAGGTGTGGCCTCACCAGTGCTGAGCACAGGGGCACAATCACCTCCCTGCTCCTGCTGGCCACGCTGTGTCTGATACAGGCCAAGATGCCACTGACCCTCTTGGCCACCTGGGCCACTGCTGGCTCATGTTCAGCCGCTGTGAACCAACACCCCCAGATCCTTCTCTGCCAGGCAGCTCTCCAGCCACTCCTCCCCAAGTCTGTAACGCTGCACGGGGTTGTTGTGTCCCAAGTGCAGGACACTTTATTCCCTTCTCTTCTGTATTGTTTAGAGGGATAATAAGAGGCACTTAACTGTTAGGTTTGCTGTCTTTCATGCAAGATATCCTAAATCTTGACAGTTAGTATCTAAATATGTATCATTTTTATAGATTAGTCTTTAAACAACCATTACAATTGCTGTATACTTTGAAAACTCTGCTTCTTGATAAGAAGTAATTTCTGTAGGTGGACTCTTAAAGCATACATGTGTTCTAATATGCCTGGATGGACATTACTGATAGATATAAAGTCATTTAGACGGAACAGTCTATCATACTTTGATATCTCAGTGCCATTACTTGGTGTCTGGAGACAGTGCAAGGTAATGGTCAGAACAAAGATAGGACACTTTGTATGTAGATTCGGTTGTTGTTGCATGACCTTGAGATTCTGCAAAATGGCAGTATTAATACTGCTTTATTCTACAGCTCTTTAAGGTCCACCATAAAAATGCAAACAGAAAAATACAAAAGAAGATGGTGGCAGGGAGTGAAAATGCTGTGTTTTCTTCATTTCAAACAGCAGAACTTAAGTCTGTGGTTTTTTAAAACAAAATTGCTTTATATAATGAAAACATACTTCATAAAACTGCAAAGACCCCTAATTATTTAGTTTTAATCAAGTGCAAACCCAATGATTTTGTCATTGTACCATTGCTATTCCACTACTCTTTCATGGAAAAGCCACTTTGTTCTGCCTAAAGAGATACATAACTTCGGAATTGTTCATAAAGCTTGTTACAAGTGTTAGAGTAACTATTTTGTAAAATGCAGGGCTTTTTAAATTCCAGCATATATGATTGAGGGTGGTTTATTTGGGTGTTTTTATTAATGACATAGCTTAATGTGTGTAAATTTTTAACCTCAGTGTTTCTATCTTATGGCTTTAGACAAGATATAGGGCATATACAGAGACATTTATCTGCTGTAGTTCTGTAAGAGAACAGCAATTTTCTTACATTTTATCAAATTCAGCTGCTGTGTAGCATCTTTTAAAACTTCTGGTTTCCGTTTATCAACAATCTTAATTCTTTACACTATTTCAAAAGGTGACTGGGGAAGGTTATAGTAAGGGGAGGGGAGAGAGGGAAAGTTTTTAGCAATATATAGATACCTTGAAATATCAATGTATTTATTTTTCTCCCAAATGAGAATACAACTGCACTTCCTGTGCTTTCTGAATACTTTTTTTTCTATCAAAGATTAAATACATTTTGTTTTCATAGGTTTGTTCGTGTGAACGAAGCTAGGCATGTTTCTTTTTCTGAAGATTAAGCCTTTATTTTATTAAGCCTTTATTCTCAGATAAGCTGAAGCAGAAATATTTTTTTCTATCCTGGGAACATTTCTGAGATTGAGAAGAAAAAGCTCCATAGTTCAAAGTCTTCAGGAGTTACTTCACTGACAACTTTTCCATAGCATTTAAACTGACACAGGCCCAATGCATTGATTCCACTCATATGAGAGACTGAAAGTTGAAAAATGGAAATCAGGAATTAGGAGTTGTAGCACTGTTAGCAAGGGTTTTGCAAAGAACAGTGCTCAGATGGTACCTTAGTTGTTCCACACCCTTTGAATTTTGACTTTTTTATATATACTGGAAAAGAACACAGTAGCTCTGTTTTCACCTACAGCATGCCTGGCTGTTGCATCCTGGCAGAGGAAATAACTTTAAAATCAATACATGAATATCGTGATGAAGAGTATTGTATGAAAAATTCCCCGCCTAGGCTCACAGAAACTAGCCATTACTTGACAACTTTACTGATCAGATGTACTGGAACAAAATACCCAGGACTCTTAAGCTAAGTATTCCTCTCTTTGTGACCCACTGAGTGACTTAATGGTTGTAGTGGGCTGCCCTTGGCCAACAGCCAGATGCCCACCCAATTGCTTCCTCATTCCTTCTGTTTAACAGGACAGGGGGATAAAACAGGATGAGAAAGCTCATAGGTTAAGATAAAGATGGGGAGATCACATGCCGGTTACCACACAGGCAAAACAGACATCACATGGGGAAAATTGATTTAATTTACTACCAGTTAAAATAGACTTGGATGGCAAGAAATATACAAAGTACACTTTTGGAATCAGTGTCCAGTAGGTTTAAATTATACTAATGAATTATACTAAACAGGTCATTCAAAGTCTCAAAATGGGGTGACTCAAAATCTTAATCATTATGAAAGTTTAAAGTTACATAAATTCATGGACATGGTATTATTTTACAAATGATGGCAGTGAAGGTTTTGATTGAATATTCTAAGACATTTTAAAGCTGAAGTTAAGTACACCTATTAAGGATGAACAGTCTAGTATGAGTTTAGCCAAAGTTTAAAAAAATGGTTTTTTTATACCTATGCAGAAATCTTTATAATTTATTAAAAAATATGCCTAAGTTGCATATGAAAGTTTAAAAGAACAACCACAAAATGACAGTACACAGAGCATCAGCATTAGTACATGAACATCAGTCATGTTTATGCTCCTTACTTTTAATATTGATCAACAGTTCAGTGCTGCTGTCCTGGTCTTAAACCTTTACAGAGTGGCAAAGTGTGTATTTCTGTTGTGAAGTCTATGAACACAAGGTTTTTGTCGAAATCACACTTCTGGTTTTTGGGGGATCATTGCATCCACCCTCTAGTTTCTAAAACCATTTAGAAATGGTTTCTAAAAATGGAGCTATACTCTATGTAAATTCATCTAAATTCCTCAGAAGATGGTAGAAGGGATTGTATGTGTAACAGACAACTGGACAAATCAGTTGCTTTAGTGCATTAAAACAGTGTTCCTTCAAACTTAATTGCATGATGCAAAACTTCTGTTATTTAAAATGGCAGTGGCTGCTGGTGTTGTGGTTGCTGTAATAACAGTACTAGTGTAGAGCATGAGAATAACATGAGATTTACAGATGACATAACCCTCATAAATATTCAGAAAACTCCACTCAGGCTTTGCTCCTATGTTTAGTATTTAGAGCTGCTCATAAAGTTGAAATTAAAATCACTGTAGTCTCTGAAACAAAGATGTTTGATCGGTCATATTGTTACATTACAGCTAGGACTTCAGTACTGGTGATAGTTGATGTTGATTAATGCTGAAACGTACTCTTGGTGTTGAGGTCTCCTAGTCTGTCTTGCTTTTGCTTATTCAACCTGGCAGCATTTCTCTCTCTTGCTGATGTGGCGCCTTTGCTAGAACCAAAGGGAAGTCAGAGGAGGAAGGAAGGGGAAAATGGGAAAAATCCTGGACTAGTGTGAAATAATGATCAGATTGAAAAGGACAGCCGAAGACTGGAAGGCGAAAAATAATGATGAATCATTACGCATGGAGTCTGGAAGCAGGTGGAGGATCAGAGACAGCAGAGGGAACAGGGGCTGGTGGCTTTCAGGGAGGAACACAAACTTGAGACAGATGAAAGTGTGACAGTTGCCCTCTCAGAAGGTATTCTGAGTTCCAAAAGACATAACTGTGAATGGTGTATAATAGTGGCTCGTATGCGTGAAGCACTTCTGTAGATGACCATAATCCTGGTACGGACACCTAAATCATATTCTTGCACTCTTCTAATATAGCCCTTTTACAAAACTTACATATACATTAAAAAATATTACTATTTTAGTAGTGAGATAGAATTTTGTTGCAATTGTTTCCTCAGCCAATAGTTCTGGTTTATTAAATTGCTAATGGTTATCTGCTAAGAAGAAACAAACTTGCCCCAAGAAAGAAAAGGAATTATTTTAAAGGTCAGTGTTACTTAGGCTCTCATTTCGTGCTTACAGCAGATTGAAGTTAGAAATAATAGGAAAGCATACCCATATTGGAAGTGATGGATCAGAGGAAAAAGCTTACACCAAAGATTATGTTTTGAGTTTCCTCTGTGCCTCAAGGAAGTCATTGGCTTGAAAATGCGTAAATACTTTATACAATAATGATTGAATATAATGCTGAGGCAAGGGTTAAACTTGATTTCAGTTTCCCCAAAGAAATACCAGGGGAAAAAATCTGTACTGTGAGAACTCTAAACTGTATATCTCAAATATAGCATGTTTATTTTCTGTATCTGAGGAGCCAAGATGACAGACCATTAAAAGAAATTCATTAGAGAAACTCTGCCTCTAGTGCTACATTTACATTCTAGTGCTGCTGCAGCATAAATTAGTTTATTATTGCAAAAAGATAGAAATGGGAATATAATCCTTCTGTAGAGTTTGAATTTCACCTGACCTTTGAATCGCACCATTACTTTTCCATTCATATGTAGTAAGCCTATTAAAGGTTACCTGTGTAGTGATACAAAGAATTTTCCCATTTTTTTCATTTGCTAAATTGTTGATGCATTTTAATCTCGGTAAATAAAAAAGCATAAAAAAAGCTTTTCATCCATCAGTTGTTTGTTGCTTGATCTTTGTTATATCTAATTATTGTATGCATGTAAAGTATTTATTTTTGACCTAGGTATGTCCATCCTTTGTATTACACATCTTAAAGACCAAACAATATCAAATTATTACCATGAGCTGGCATCTTATCCCATTATTCCCTATCTTGTATTTTACATTGTAAAAGGCATAGTTATACAGTAAGGCATAATTACAGGGTAAGGGAGGAATGTCAAGAGAAAAATGACTTGAAATAAGAGAAATACTACAAAAATAAGCAGAAAAAACAAAAGTAAACGTATTTAGGGACAAACTGAGCAGAAATAAATTTTATGAAGATATTTCCAGAAATGCATCCTCTGATCTGCTAAACATGTTAAATTTTCTCTCACTTAAACATATGCTTTTCCTATATGAATAGATTATTCCCCAGAAAAACAGTAAATGAATTGTACTATGATGATTTCTTGGGTTTGATGCATGTTGAGTTACTTCTTGGCTTTATTACTCTCCCAATTAGACTTGATCCAAATTTTATACAAATGGAAAAAAGAATGCTTTTAAGTACTTAATTTTAAAAACTTCTCAGGATTAGTCTGACTGTCTAAATTTCTGTTCTGACTGTATTAGCATGATTCTGAAGACTGGAGAGTGAGAAATCATAGTAAGTTTTACATAAAGTGAATGGTTTCTCCATTTTTAAAAATGCTAATTTTAAAAATACTGTTTAAGAAATAAACTTATTTTATTTTTACAAAATAAATAGTAAAATGAATTTGTCTGTCTACTCTATAGTTACATCCCCCAGGTGAGGATCAAAAACTACATTTTTTTTAGTTTTGCCATGATTTCTAGAATTACATGCTACTGCATTTGGGGATTAGGTAGATTAATTTTGAGAGAAGTGAAAAAGAATCAGTTAAGGATACTTTGAAGCATGGATACCCACTTTGATTTAGATGTGGAGCATGTGCTGGGAGGATGGTTTCCTCTCAGAAGTCCTTAACACCTTCTTGTCCTGAGCTCATTCTGTGCCTCCCTTTGAAAGGCATGGTCCCTACCAGGTAGAGGGGGAAGGAGAGCGATAATGGATTTTGTTACAAGACTGTAAGAACAGAAGCAAAATTGTTTTCTATTTTGCAAAATTATCAGAAATAAAAATAGCTTGTGTGTATTTTGAAAAAAAAAAAGCCTTACTGGATTTCAAAAACGATAGAAGTACCTCTTAAAATGGTCTGGTTTTTTCTGGTGAATCAAATAAGTACTTTGATGTCAACTTCAATAACTGCTAAATTTCATTGGATGAAAAACTGGCACTTTGTCTCTTTGAGCTACTGTTTTGCTAAAGCAAAATAATTAGAAAATTAGCAAAATAGTATTAGCTCAGGCTTACACTGGAAATCTGTTTCGTCTTGCAGTTATGCAAAAGGAGTTTTATATTTCCATTTAATTTCAGAAGGGTTTTTAGTGGGGTTTGCTTTGTGGTTTGGTTTTTATTCAGGCAAATATCATTACTTAAGGCTCATTAGAAACTGCTACCTTTAAATTAATTTGCTTTTTCAAGTATCATCCTGAAATTTCATGATACACATACACTGTGTCTTTGATATTCTTTTAATGCAGATGAGAATAGATACAGAACTAACCGCTTGTTCAACTCAATCGATTTTAAAATACTGGGTAAGCATCAATACTTATCTTGAAAAAGAACCAAATTTGATTGATAGCGATATGTTTAAGTAACATCTTTGAGAAGATGTAGTTTCTCAAGATATACTATTTGCTATTACATCCAGTTAATCAATATTCGAATTACCTGTCTGGCTATTTTGAAGAATATGGTTTGTCTTAAATTATATGAACTGTAGATGGGAAGTCTGACACAAGGCTATGTGGTCACACTGGTAGTCTTTCCTCATGTTTATTTTCTCACACATTTGGAGTTGTTTTAACTCAGAACCCTGAAACGAATGAACTTGGTAAAAGCAGATGAAAGGTAAAAATAGGACTAGGACATCATAATCTGTTTAGTATCTCTAAATAGAGATATATAATGGGGTCTACATGACATAGTCTGTATCAAGTTACGTTTTGCAGTCCCTGTTAGTCCATGGTAGGTCTTTTTTCTCTGGAAATTATAATGACTTTCAGTTCTATGAATTACACAGTCACCAGGAACAAGCATACTGCTCAACGCAGGAACATCATTTCTTCCTGGGAGCTACTGCAGGAAAGACACGTGTTTTGCTTTTCTCTTCCATAGGACAGTCTGGTCTTATGACCTCCTGACCACAAACATCATAACATTCCTGTTAATTTTCCTGTTCTTATATCCCTTTGAGGATAAGGCTGAGTTATTACAGGGATAGAGTTTGAAGATTTAGCCTCGAGCTCCAGGACCAGCTGTCCAGGTGGCACACACCAGAGGGTGGTTTAGCATGCAGTAGATTTAGTTACTTCTGCAAAGAAAATATACCTTATGGGGTAAGGAGGCAGGTTTTCAAAGACTGTCTTGTGTTATAATTCCTTTTTGGTGACTATAAATGTGTGACTTGTATCTGTGTATTTTAGCTAGTCCAAAGTCCTCTGAAGGTATCCCAGAAGGCACATAATTCTCTCCAGTTCATGGTTTCCCCTTAAAATATTATATTCTCGCATGACAAAATTATGACATTTTTGTGGTTATTTATTTATTGATGTGTCTAAGGAACAAAAAGTGTTTGTACAGGCTCCCATGGAAAATTACATTTTTATGAAGATCTGACCTCTAGCAGGCTATGTGCTTATATTTTTCACTGTAGAGCTGCACCTGAGGATGAGGTCTTCTTCAAACTGAACCTCTGCCACATCTTGTGATACCATACGTTCTCCAGCTGTGAGCAGAAGATGAGTTTATTTGGATTGTATAAGTGAAGTTTACTTGGCCTGAACAAAAGAATTTACCCAAGATCAGGACCAGTAAGGAGAGTGAAGTGGCAGTGCTATGGCAGACACTCTTAGGAATTCCTAGCACAGCCAGGAAGTCAGGAACTGAAAGCTGCTGCCGGACATCTTGAGTCTTAAATCTCAGCCATATGCTACGACAGCCATCTGCAGCTTATTTTTTTATTCTGCCAGCTCAAGATGCGTTTTGGGAATTGCAGGCTGTGGTGAGAGACACCTCCATAGCTGGCATAGATGTACACCACGACTGATCCCGGAAAGCACTCAAAGGGAAGGGAAACAGAGAACAGCATCTTCTTGTTCTGTCCTATACTTTTCTATCCCTGGATGAAAGGATCTCCTAGTCTTTGTTTAATCTGTATCCAGGAATATTGCAGTAGTCAAGGGCAGTCCTAACTCTAAGCTACTGCTGCATTGTGGAGATTCCCTGTGGCTGGAGGTGATCACTCATAACTGTAAACTCTTAGAATGGTCCCAGCACAATTTATTTCCGAGACTCCTAGCTGTCACCCAAAGCAATTCCCAGGTTTGCTTTGAGAGTTGTCATGAGCCAAAGACAGCAGCTGCTGATCAATTTGCCAGTAGTTACCCTGTTTTGAAGGCTGAGGAAATGTAATTAGCAAAGGTTTGGCCAGAGTGTATAATTTTGCCTTTACCCTTGAGGTGTACCAAGCTTCCGCTTGCAGCTTTAGGTAGAGTGTAGAAAAACGTGGTGCTGTTGCCAAGTCTTCATAAACACGAACAGGCATGGTTTATTCTTCACAACTATTTTCATATATGATCCTTTTACTTAAATGTTACACATATTTTTAATTAATTCTTGTATCATTCCATTGTAGAAGATTACTGAAATACGGAGGTTACTTTTGTCTTGTTGAACTTATTATCCCAGGATTCATTTGGGGTTTTTTTCACTTGTAACACTGTTAGCTACAGTTTACATAGTTTACTTCTAATTCCCATGGGTTTCAGTTACTGTTCGTATTTCTGTTGTTACTTTGTTCATTTGCTTACAATTTAATTCACTTTTCAAAGCTGCTTCATTTTGCTTAGAAGGAATTTTACTGTTAATTGGGAAAAAAAGGGTTGTATTTCCTGTGTTTGCTCTCACAATGTTTTTTCAACATAAAGATGAGAAAGAAAATGGAAATGAGCGTTCCCGCTGGACAGTGAGCTGTGTCAAAAGGTGGCACGGCCGTGTTGCTGGCCCCTGACTCTGTAAAGGAAGAGATAGCAATCAAAGCCCTGGAGAGCACACACAATACAGCCCCATCAAGCTCTAGATTCCACTGTGTGAAAATGTGTAATTCAGCCCTCCCCTGGGATTACTGCTTGTTTTTCAGCACAGGTGGCTGTGATGTCTATCATTTCTCACGTCTGTTGATTTATCAGGAAAATTGATTATGCAGTACGTAGCTGAAGCCAATTATCTGTCATGTTGTCACATTGTCTCTGACTTGTCCCTTGCAATTTGCTGCCTCTTTTTTTTTATACTTAGTTTAAGAGTTCCTCTAGAGAGAAGGCATGTCTTTCTCTGCTTTCATACAACATGATATGATGAAATACTGGGCCTCAGGGTTAAACTTGTTGCTCTCTTCAGAGTCAGTTTTGATGTTTGCTCAGTGGTGTTACTCTGTGTTGGGCTGAGCCACGTATACAGCTCCCCTGTGCTGGTCCGTCTGACTCTGGAAGGTAATGCTTTTGATTATTTCATTTACATAATCAGTTGACCCATGATACAGCCATTTATTTGCAGTAAAGGCCACCTTCCAGTCTCCTAGGGGTTGAGATACGTTCAGCTTCCTTTATGATCACTGTGGCCACTTCCAGCATTCTTTTCTGAGCTGCATGAATCCTTGTCTGTCTTCCCTGAGCTTTATTTCATTTTAGGGGGTCATTGATTGATCACACAAAATCAGCAATATTGCTCATTACAGCAAATAATCTTGCAGGAACAAAAAGAGTATGTTAATCAGTGTGCATCTGCATGTTTCTGTTTCCCTAACAAGTCCAATGACCACGATCAGATAGTAAAGCTGAAATTTTGTCAAATTAACCTTTTTGATCAAATATTCTCAAATATAGAAGTCCTAATATGGAAATCTCGTCAACAAACAGAATTATGATACTGCACATAGGAAAGGTGAAGAACACAAGAGTCATATGAGTAGGTTTTTGTGTTGCATAATTAATTCTCTGATTCGTATCTATGAAATAATATCCATTAATTACAGAGAATGCCTTTAGAGAAGAAAGAAATAAAATTTTAATTCATATTTAAAACTTAAGATACAGGTAAATACTTAAGCGAACTGTTGTTTGAAGATCTAGTAAAGGATGGATGCGTATATTTTCATACAGTTTTACATAAGCTACCTAATAACAAACAAATAAAAACACTTACATCTCAACGTAATTTGTAGAGAAAGAGCAAATCAAATTGAAAAGTCTTCCTGAGGCAACAGAATTTACAACTTTATGCAAAGCTCAGCATGATCAGAGAAGAAGGATATTTTCAAGTATTTCTTTTTCAGCAGATATGGGCTTGTGTGTTTATGGATATAAAGTGCAAACATGGATAATTTTTACTACCCTCTTATTTTTGCAGAGCAGGCTCGTTCAGTCTTATATTTCATTTTTTCATGTTGAGAAAGACTTTTAATATGATTGCAGTTCTTAGAGTTTTGGGTTGCTTGGTTTTTTGTTTCCTAAAATGTCTAAAAGAGAGTAATGGACACTGAAATGTTGTTACTGCATTTTAATTCATTTAATCTTATCATTTTGGGCCATGGAATGCAGTTGAAAACTAACTCCAAAATTTAAAGAAGGACTTATACTTTTCTTAGATGTCCATTTACTTTCTCCCACATTAAAATACTTTGCTTTTGTAGTGTATGAAGTGTATATATTTCACTTTAAAAACATTGTATTAACTTATATTATAGCTCAGTGGCTTATTCATAAACTTGTTAATAAAATTTTGAATAATAAAGACTGTAAGTGGATATGTTAGATAACACACACACAGAGTATTGAAAAACAATTGATTCAAAAAAGATGAGAAGGAAAAGAGGTTCCTTGAGGTGCCACTTCGAGTTCCATAATATGATCGGATTTTCTTGCATTCCAGTAGCGCTAAAGTAGAACTCTACCCACATAGATGTTTCCAAGACTTTTAGTAAATTCATATGTGATGAAGGTGTACTAAATATAGTGCAGGCAACCAGCCTTTTGGCTGAGAATTAAATCAGATTTGCAGTTCATCAGGCAGGTCAAGACACAGACAGGGTGCTGTGTCCAGGTATGCTGGTGCATCACGTTAGACAGTTCAGTACCCAGGCAGCGATTTTGCCTGCCAGGTTACCCACAGACCATGTACAGACAAACCGTGAGACAGCTGCAGTACCTGTGAGGGAGCTGAAGGTGAGCTGAGTTGTGGCTGTGCGGCCACACCTGGGACAGTGTTTTATGGGCTGCTAGGATGTAGACTTTGTCATGTAACTTGAATCTCTGGAGTTAACTTCTGCTTTATTCCTGATGACTGGGATTCTTTCATTTTTTACCTCTTCCCCTTCACAGCCTTTGTTAAGCAGTGTAAACTCAGGAGTGCTAAACTATAATAAACGTCTGCCTGAAACAGATTTTTTGTAAACCTGTCAGTGATGGCTGTATACTAAGTATATTCCAGGCTTTTTGTGATGGTAGAGATCCAGGGCTTCAGACTGGGAGGATTACACGTTTCCAAATGAGAGTTTACATAGTGCAGTGTAGTATGTTTGCTGTAATTCTTATCTTCACTACGCTTAACTAAATTTCACTCATTTCTTTTACAAATAGCAAAGTACATATATTCCCTAGAGAATAAGGTACTCAGAAAGTATCATTTTTTGCAAGATTTATGCTCTTGCAATTTGAAAAGTGTTGTTTTTATGAGTGGGAAATTTATTTTCATATAGGAGTGACGTGATGCAATGCTGTTTCCTGCATATCAAAAACACCAACTCCCATTTCTCCTGGTCGAACTATTTCTCTATATAAGAAATTTTCTCCTTTTTACTAAGGTGCTAAAAGGTAAATGTTTAACATAAGTGGCTTAATATAGAGTTTTGTTGGTAATTTGTGCAATGAAGCAACTGTTCAGTTTTACCAACTTCAAACTAGTACAGGAAGTTCTCTTTTGGGAAGACTGTCATCAGTTAAATTTTGCTATTCACTGAATTTTGGTATCCCCTCAATTGCAGTGATCACTTTTCTCTCGGCTTTCTTACATGATGACTATTTTTTTTCATAAATATGCCAAACAGTTAATGAGTGAAGAGAGGGTTTTTTATTTACTTTACTTTTATTTGCTTTCTGGTTTATGAAAGAGATATTTTCAGATAACTATTTACAAATTTATTTCCTCCTTCTGCCCAGTTTCCCATCAAAGAAGGCATTAACCACATTCAGAAACCTGAGAGATTAAGCTGTCTGAGCAAGTTAATTGCTATTAACTATTGATTATTTATCAGTTTCTCAGCTTATCAGTTTGTGAGGTTGCAGTACTAATGCATTTCTGCATGCTCTGAAACAAGTTTTCCTCTTCTGATAGATTTCTGGTGTTTGCCTTTTTTTTATGTTTACTTGTCATTTTTATAATGTTCTTGTTTCTGGAAATATACTGTAAATAAATATATGTAAGGAAAAATATGTATTTAAGATACAATTTTTTACATGTTAGCTAGTTTGGGTTTTTTGGATTCCTTTGATGGGGCTTTTGATTCCTGAACCTTGGGGGTTAGCACATCTTGGAGAAATACAAATCATAAAGTGCATATTATACAGTAAAATGCAAAAGGTTTATGAAGTATTTCTATGCAGTGAATATGACAGAAGTATCTATGGGCAGGTAGACATGAGTCGGTATGCATTGGTTCACGGGAGAGGCATAATGTATACAAGGTTTATTTATATTTTAGATACACCAGGATTACTGAGAATCAGTATTGTTAAAATCATGTTTTCCGTTTCTCTTGACGATAGCAACTGCGAATGCACAGTGATAAAGAAAGGCTAAGTTACAGTCTGAGTCTAGTGGGTTATGAGATTTACCTGCTGAAAATAAGTAATAGTCTGTATGTGTGTGTTTGTGAGTGTGCATGTATTACACTAAATCACTAACTTAGAAAGTTAGGTTTTGTTTCCTGTCCCTTTCACATAACTCTGTCAGATCTTATAGTCATAGCTGCAATCCTAAACTGAGCTTTCCGAATAGAAAAGCTCCAAACTGTCACTTACAGTCTGTCATGAACATTATCATCTGTGTTTATTTGTTTATCTGGAGACACAGGGTAGTAAAAGGAGACAGATGTAATGTGTAATTGATAATAATGTAGTAGGACAATGAACTTCAAACGGAAGCAGCAGCTCTGCAGCACCTCAAAGGCAACTGGGCGTGATTGAAGTGTAACTTTCATTTGGAGTGCTAGATCTGAATCAGCAAATCTGATTTAGTTTTCGAAGTGACAGTCACACTTCAAACAAGCCCAACTGCTTCTAAAGAGTGTGTGTGTGAAGATTAGGTAGCAAACCTTTCTGTGGCACATGCTTGTCATAAATATTTTAAATGTAATTTTTTTTAAAAAAATCTCTGTTTTTGCTCATTTCCGAATTTTCCTTTTTAAGGAGAAACATGGACAGTGTTAGGTGGCGTCATCTAACTAAATTAACAAAATTTTATTCTAGTTTGTGTGTTGCGTAACGTTTATGTGAGGTGATCGTATGCATACATGTAGTTGCAGCAAGATGGGCAGGAAAACGCAGGAGCATGCATACACCTGTTGTCTGAACAGATACTACACCACTTTTTAGAATTCACGGACTTGGTTCCAGTTTTGGGGTACTGTCCTGGTGGTAGTCATGCTGTTCTCCAGCATTGCATAGGCACTAACAGTGCCTGAGGGCCTAAGGAACAAGATATGGACAGAGAAGCATGAATTGCCTGGGCTCTGGGCAGCATCACCCTCCGGACCAGCTGTTGGTTCAACAATTTATAGCTAATGAGGCCTTATTTTTATGTAAATTTCTTATTTATTGAATGCAGTCACCAGAGTGCTGTAGAGTTCTTGATAAGCAGTGTTTTTTCTTATATATCCAACTACTCATAACCGAGACTATGCTATTTATAGAAGTAATTTATAGTTGTTTTCTACTTTCATGAATGTAGCGTATTATTGAACATCAGTGAAAATGTCCCTTCATCAAAATTTCTGATTCAGTGTCCTGTGTTTCTGAAATAAACAGGACTCCTTCTATTGTATATACTGACTCAGAATAAATTAAAAAAAATGGATAATAAATTAAAAAAAATGGATAATAAATATTTTTATTATTATCACTATAACCTACAGGGCTTTATCAACTTCTTTCTTTAGAGAGAAAAAGATAAATTTACTCACTACATTTTTGGATCTGGAAGATCTCTATGTGTTTTGTACCAAATAACGCATATTCTTAAAAACAACAACAAAAAAGCTTTAAAAGACTGTAGGATGGATGAAATTGCCAGTGTCTGAATGTTTACATGATTTTAAGATGTTTTACTATTCCTTTATCTTTATTTAATATGTGAGGCACCGGGGGTAGTCAGATCTCCGTTGGTTAGGCGATTTCTGATGTAGAAGATGCATTCTTTAATCTTATGTTCTTGGCATCTGTAAGTGCATTGTGTGTTTTTCCTCAGGACAAAGTCTATGTCAGCAATTCGCAATTCATCATATTTCTTGATGAAGAACATCTGCAACTAATTATCTTGTTATCTCTACTGAAGTTTTTGAAGATCATTGTAATAGTCTAGACCAAAAGAAAGATTACTGTTAACAGTCTCAGTATATAAAACAAGATTTCAGCAAATTGTAATGTTACTTCTAGTGTACATTAACAAAAGCCAAATGTTCTATTAGATTGCTGGAAAGAGAAAAAATGAGATTCCTTTTTGATGTATGTATTTGTATGTTGTGGGTATTAGATAACTGTTTAGAGTATATGGAAAAAGAGTGGATCAATGTAAGAAGAAAAAGTAATTTGTTTCCAGTGTAAGGATCAAGCAAACATTTCTACAAAATGAATTATTTATATCTCACATTTCTTATCAGACAGAAAGCAAATTATTAAAATCTGTCACTTGAATTAACTCCAATAGAGGCACCAAGCAAGTGCTCTGTCTAAATGCAGTTTCATCACAGAAGTCAATATAAACTGTAGTCATCTAAATTAAAGAATGTACCGAAAGAAAGTAAAGTAGAATTCACAGTAGTGAAACTGTATCTAGGGATACACTGTTGAACTGAAAACATCATTTATTCCATCTTCTTTCTTTGAGGCAATACCATAAACCCTCACAGATAATTGTCTGAGTTGTCACTGAAAATGTGTCATTACACAATTCCACAATTCCATGTTTGTTGCTTAACTGTTCTCATAAAGGCTTTCCCTAATACCGCCCTGAACTGCCTTAGCTACAATTTAATCTGATTATTTATGTCCCACTCTTAATGCGCACAGGGAATAATCACTCTTGTCATTATAACATACAACCTTTTGCTTATTGATGCAACCTTACTCTGTCCCCAGTTAAATTCTCTTTTCTAGAGAAAACAATCTGTCCTTTTAAAACCATCTTACAGACACCCTCTCCTCTATATTTCATTATATTCTCATTTGAACTTCCTGCTATTCATCCTGACTGTGGTCACCTGTCCTCCCCAAGACCCAAACCACCCCATACTGCTCCAGTTAAATACTAGCACCTAGAAGAGTGGGATAGTCACTATGAATTTATATTTGTTATTTCCAAAGTTTTATTTTGGGGGTGAGGTGGAGGAGGTCATTGCCTTCAGTGCTATGAACTATAAAGTAATTCCTGAGAGCTAAAGTCGGGCATTTTATTTACTTTTCTCAAACCAGGTTTAGTCACACTTTGCTGGTCCGTCCAGAAGCAGACACCTGTAGAACAGAAGCGGTAGTGTTCCCAGTTGCCTTTATAGAAGCCCTTTATAGAAAAATGAGGAATTTAAAGGCCTCGTTATTTTCAACCCAAGACACATATCTATAACGCGTTGAGTGAATCATATCCTAAAAGAACCCTTATTCCCTTGGGTGACCAGCATACCTTTCAAATTAGGTGAGGTAAATCCAACCCAGAAAATCCAATATTTGCATAGTCAAGCATCAGTTAACACCTATTCTTGCCAGGAAAAAGATCAAATACATTTCATGTGAAGAGATCAATTGATAGATGAGATCAGTCAGTAGAGTCGATTTTGAGTTTAGCTTGACAAATCTTTTTCTTATTAAAAGAAGTAAAAATCCAACTTTTTAACTTAATGATTTTTTGTTACAACTGAGCATGTCTAATATTCTGAAGTCTGGGGGCTGTTATTCAAAATAATAGAATTAAACACTTTTAAATTTTCTCTGTTCTTCTCCTTTTCTATAATTTTTTACATGCTGAGCTAATTCGTTGTATGGGAAATGGTGGAAATCAGCCAAAATATCAGATACTTTTCACTTGATTTTATAAAGTGACGAAAAAAAATGTGTAAGTATGTTCAAAATATCAAATTATTTAATGGCAGTTATTTAGTATGCTATTTCAAACCTGAAATGAGAAAAGTATGATTTTACTGTTGGAATTGAGGATGTATTCTGAATCAGAATAACAGACTTGTTGACTTTTTAGTAATACCTGAATAAGTGATTATGGATAAAATTCAGACAGACACAATGCTGAGGAAGAAGTCAGGTGTCAGAACAGTATGTGTTCCCCAAACTGAGGAAGATGGAAAGGTCACACTGTATTTTGTCAGTTTTGCCTGGAAGGAAACAAGAAGATGCTGTGTGGATAAATAAGTCAAAGCTAGAGAAGTAAAGAGTTCAAAAAGTGAGTCAGGCATGCTAAAAATCAACCAGACTTGTAAGCTGGAATTGGTGCCAAAATAAGCTGCATTTTCCTTACCAACATTATAAGACAATGCCTATTCTTTTTACTAGTAAATATGTGTTGCTTCTTACAGTCACCCTTCATATATCCTCTCTGTCGGGATTTATTTTAGGTTATTTCTCAGGGCCATGTACTGACCTCAATCTGCCTTATAGTGAGAGTCGTATGTATGCATGTATGTGCTGAAGCCATTGTGCAGTCTGTAAAGCGCTTCAGTAATTTACATGTTGTCCAGGCAATTCCCTTTGTAGCTTTGTGTTTCTTTTCATTTTGGAAAAAAAAAAAAAAAAAAAGGTAGGACTTCAAGCGTAAAATAAAACTCTGTGCTGGCAATGAGAGGTTGTAGTCTTGAAATTCAGTTGAATACAGCAATTTATTCTTCGCTTATGCTACTAGTCTGTGACCATTTCACATATTGAATATTTAAATATCTAGAAAAATATACTTCTGATGAATTGGAATACAATAATTAGCATTCTCCATGAAATTATTTTATAAATCAGGCATAGTCTGACATTTTAGACTGTATTTTGCTCTTTATTGATATATGATAAATTTATAAAGGCGGAGTAGTAAATTGTCATCAGTTTTGATGCAGTACAATATTTAATCAACATATACTAATGTAAAAATCTTTTATGTTAGTCACTTGAAAATGACAATATACTGTAGTCTGCAACATAAATACGTCTGAGCATAATAAATTATATTTATGTGCTTTTCGAAGAAGTGAATACAAATATCTGTAAAACAAAGGCATTGATTATTAAATGTTGATGGTGCAATTCCCTTTATTAAATAGCTGATTCACTTCCATACTTCAGTAGTATAATTTGAAGAAAAAAATCACTACAGCCCCAACTAACAACACTTTCTTCTCACTTCAGGAAAGTGTGCTGCCATAGTGTCTCACATGAGTAATACTTCTCCAAAATAGAGTGCAGTATGTATAGGAGAACATTCTGCAATATGACTAATTAAAACATTGTAAGCTAGTCTGCAGTTTCATCCTACACTATCTATAGTATTATGAGCTGTTTAAAAATCACCCATCTGAATTACAAATTCGGCTTTATTATATATACAGATGTTTATATATGTGAAGTGTTATACCATCCCAATTCAGTAATATTCCAACAGCTATTTAATTTGGTTATAGACCCTCTATGCCTTAGTGTTCCCAAGAACAAAGCACTGAAGACTCAATTGTTATTTTCAAAGTAACAGAATATGCTGTCCTTCACAGTTATATCTTTGTTAGACCAATCTAGTTAACTTGAACTGCAAAACAAGAGACTTACAATTTTTCAATTTGCTTTTTTTAAGAGGAAGAAATACCCTTTAATTTCATTCTTGTTCATAAATATGGGAGAATGGCTCTAGCTTGGTGTAATTGGATTTGCTGCATAATCTTTAACATTTACTTTTTTATGAATGGAGATTGTCAAGTCCTTTGAAGCCTCAGGCTTTATAGCTTGATACTGAGAATCATAGAGTCATAGAATCATAGAATGGTTTGGGTTGGAAGGGACCTTAAAGATCATCTACTTCCAACCCTCCTGCCTTGGGCCAGGATACATTCCACTAGATCAGGATGACAAATAAACTCACAAGTCCTGATAGTGGTACGTAATCCCATTATCTTCAAATTTACCTATAAGTGCTGTCACACGGACTTAACATTTAAACCGACAGCATTTAAAGTTTCTTTTTGGATAATTTTTGAAATTTAATTTTGAGTACTTTTGGTACTCTTGTTCTAAAAACTTCGTGAAAGTAACAAAATATAGGTGTTGAATTGAGATGAAAGTTATATAAAAGTCAAGTTATCTATGCTGTAAAGCTAAAAAAAAATATATATCCAAATTAATTCAAAATATTCAGTGACCTTCATCAGATATATACATTTTATCCTGTATAATACTTACTTCTCTGTTATTCTTTTCTAGTGTATTCTAGAAGCAAATTTGTTGCTTGGGTTTTCTTTCAGACACTGAAAGAGAATTTGGAGTATTTTCTTTTTGCTCAGAAAAAAACCCAATTCTATCTGGATTAATTTGGGACTACAATTATAATGTTAAATAATTAATTCACCGTAATAGGCCATCCACAGAGAGGCTACACTAGTTTGAGATTATTTCTTATACCCAGAAAGTGCTGAATAACTAAATATCATAGAATTATCTTGATGCAACCCCCTGCCATGGGCCTTCCACTAGAGCAAGTTGCTCTAAGCTTCATCCAGCCTCACCTTGAACACCTCCAGGGATAAGTCATCCACAGCTTCTCTGGGCAACCTGTTCTGGTACCTCACAGACCTCATCATGAAGAATGTCTTCCTAAATTTCTGATTTAAATCTTCCCTCTGATTTAAATCTTCCCTCTTCCAATTGAAAGTCATTCCCCCTCCTGCTATCACTACGTGCCCTTGTAAAAAAATTTCTTACTGATATCTGATCTAAATATACCCTTTTTCAACTTAAGAATACTTGCCAGTTGTAGTTCAAAATCTGATGTATATTCAACTGAGTATTTAAAGAAGGGATTCCTTCTTGATGGAAAGCGATATAGCAGTTCTCCATTTGTCCCATTTTATGTTCAGAGAATGTATTGAGATTATTGATTCTTGTAGATGTTAACATTGACTCTTGAGCTGCTGAAAAGTTTGTTTCTTCCACAGAGAACTGACTGCGTGCTTAGCATATTTCAGAGTTAGAGTTAGTGCATACATTTCTAAAAATACCCAAATACAGTGTGGGGTCACAAGTCTACTGTGTTACTGAGTCAGTTCCCTACCTTATGTAACAGAAATCTCATCCTCTTCATTTTTCTCTGTGAATTAATGAACTCTCACATTGTCGCGTTTAATCACATTTTCCATGTTTTAGAGAGCTTGCAGGCCAATAGATAACCCGAATGAGTGTCGGTAATTCCTTGGTAGTTTGAAGCATGTTTAGTGGCTATGTAAGAGCCACTGCGGTAACGCCTGAAGGAGAGCACCTTATTTCCTGTGTGAAAGCATGGTGTGAGTCAAAGTAACACTCAGTTCAGATTAGAGATTCAGTAGTTCAATGTGATGTGGCCCACCCCCACCATATTACTTGTTATATAATTTGTCATTGGTGACCATTTTTCTTGAACAGTGAGGGAAAAAGAAAAAACCTGTATAAAAATGGAGAAATGCAGAAAACTGTGCAAATGGAATTATAGTACTAACAGATCTGGTAATATTTTCAAGAGATTTATTCAGAGACTGTTCTGCAATTGCGATAGTATTGTCTTTATTTATTGTCTTTATGTATGGAGAAAGCAAAATTTTAGTCCTGAGATCCAAACTGATTTCATGTTTTCACCTGGGTTCTGTTACCGTACAATATTTCAGGGTACAGGTTTTCCAACCTAAAACTTGTGTGCAAAAGAACTCTCATCTTAAGCAGAAATGTAATGATAAACATTTCAGAAGATTGACACCAAACCCATGTATCTAAACTTGCATTCAACATAATCTAGAACCAAGCTCTATTATTACGGCTTTTGTGTAATAAGATAAACAGTGAATTATATTCAGTAGTTTGTAGTGCTTTGTCTTGTTAATAGGAGTCAACGAGGTTGATATCCAGGTTCTGGTAGTAGCAAAATTGCTAAAATAAGTCCTTGTTCATTTAAAAAGCATGGAGAAGTTGCAGTATTTCCAGTGAAGAAATAGTAAGAAAGAAGGTACATTTTTTTTTTACAAAATCGGATTAGATGAAAACATAATAAATGAAAGGTTAAAACTCCAAGGTAATTGTAGTAGATAGTAATTTCCCATGTTACATGAGTTACATCTAAATTTGTAGGAAAGCAAATCTGTTCACATCACTTGTGTTGAATATAAAATAAAAATTAAAAAGCCTTACCATTCTTTCTGCATGTAGAAGTTAGCTCATTCACTCATTCCTGACATGAACTGTCGTTCGAAGATGGAAAATCTAGAGGAGGAGATTTTAAGCCAAATCTACCTAATATCTCTGAAAGTCAATTGTATGGGGATTTCTTTGTTTGGTTGTTGTTTTGAGGGGTTTTTTGGTTGGTCTTGGGGGGCAGGTGTTTGTGGGGGGTTTTGTCTTACAAAATTTCTTCTTTCAGTAGTTATTTGTTGAGTGGATGGTGAGAAGCTGTTTCTATTTTCAACTCACTCTGTACTGTACAGGCTGAGCAGCTGAGTGTTATGGCTATGAGGTCTCATAATTTCTGTGGCATACCCGCAGCTTGGAGGCTAGCTATGTACATATTCTGCATATTAGGTCATAAAAAATAAACCTCACAGGCCTTTCCTGCAAACAATAAGCAAAGAAAGCAGGGTTTGTTAAGCCAGACCTAGAGGCAGAGATGCAATGGTAAGGGAGACGTGGTCTGCCTCCCCTGTACAGTTCTGCTGCCAACACATCTGGCTGTGCTGTCAGCCTGCCCGCCCCGCTGACCTCCTACTCCCCCAGGCACCCTCCAGCCTCTGCTCTGACTGTATCGCACCTTGTACACGAGGGGAACTCCTTGACTTTTATAAGTGTAACATCTAGCAGTTCTTTCAGTGGCTACCAATTTCTGTTGAATTTGTTTTCAAGGCTTCTGCCCTCTCTTTAAAGATAAATATGGGATAAATGAAGAGCTGTCATTTTGATTCAGCTATTTTTCCGTCAGACTGAGTGTTGTAGCCCAAGTATTAAGATAAAAAGAGAAACCAACAGTAATATAAGATCTGAGATTATGTTTATTCAGATGGCAATAAAAAATGTCCTTTCTTGGATTGTTTATCAGAAAAAAAAATGGGGGTTTTTTGTTGTCTTGGTATAGTATAGTACAAAAACAGTGCAATCAGCTCAATAATTTTCATAGAGTTGTAATTAATTTCTGGTCTTAATTAGCTTTATAGCCACACAACGTCTACACAAGCTATAAGAGTGCAGTTGTGCCTGTCAAACCATATTAGTTACGCAACAGATACTACCTTCAGGGCTCTCAAAGTATGACTGACCATGCAAGATTTCTGCTGCAAACAGTAATTCCAGATGACAGTATTCCCTTGATCCCTGTGTATATAGGAGGGAATTGCAGGAGCAGAGTTCATTACCATCACATGTTGTTTATTACATAACTGGGTAAAACTAAAATATGCTTTACTTTGTAACCCATGGGAGAACATGTTCCCTGGAGCATTATATTGTAATATGTCAGGGATACCTTGGACGAAAAGTGTATTTTTAAAATGAGTTTCACTTATAGTTTTGGAAGCATGAATTGAAAAACAAGTTGTTGTGTGGTTTTATCCTATTTATTAATTCATCAAAGCAGATGTGACAGAAATGATAATTTGTAAAGGTCTAGGGTAAACTCAGTTTTACTTTGAGACTTTCCGTGTAAAAGCCTTATGAAAAAAACACCAAGAAAAAAAATCCTCTTTCTGTCGTTATTCAATTCAGAGAAGTCAAAGCTCTTGACAGTTGAGAAGTCAAAGCTCTTGATGACTGACCAGTTTCTCAGAGAAAGTTGGACACTTTAACTGCAGAGGTACAAAGAGGTGGCTGCTTGTTGTAAACACTTAGTACTGTAGATATGTCAAGAGCACAGTGGAATTTCGGAGAGCAGCAAATGAATAATTAAAAGGCTTGAAGGGGCTATGTCAGTTACTCAAGTAAAAAGGTCTAAAATACTGAATGTACGTAGCCCAGCTAAAGTGGATGCTAGTCCTCAATGAGTGTAAGCTGAAGATATCTCAAGACTGAGAGGACACTGCGTTGGGTATGGGACTCTCAGGAAGCAGAATTTTGAGTAATGATTTGCTTTTAAGCAAAGGAAAACTTAAGCTGATGACCAAACAAAATTTCCCTAAGAATAAGCTCTATGCTGCTAAGCAAACTAGTAGCAACTCCATTCCTTAATTATTTAAAATTATATTGACTATGCATTAGGCACTGTACTGCTGATAGCCGGCTTTCCTTGGCAAAGAATGTACAATTTGATAAACTCATATCTTTTTTCTCTATTCTGTTTCCAAGTAAAGCAACAAAAGCGTGCTATCTGACTGCTTTGCCTTATTGTAGTTAGGAACTGGAACTGTAAGTCGCCAGATGATACTCGTTATCCTTTTCACCCCGTCACCCATCCGGATGCCCAAGCAGATACCAAAACATCTATTTAAATTCTAACTAACCAATACAAAGAAATGAAAGAAAGGTAAATAATAATAACATACTACTTGGATTACACAGGAAGTTTATTGTATGAGATTTTGAAAGTATTATAGGTGCTTATCCAAGTTTGTGAATTACTAACAAGAGTTCTACCCTGTAGACTCTAAAGTTTATCTTAGAGGAATATGAAACAAAAAAGTTACGTGACGTTTTGTGCTTCAAAATTCTGATTCAATATGACATGAAACTATTTGCTTTCTATTAAAAATGGCAGTTTGATTCGGTATGTAACATTAGCTCTAACCTTAAGGACAATTTTTAAACAAAATTCTAGACACAATTACACTGCTGCAGTGGCAGTTTCTGAATCCTAGAGTAAGACCTATAGGCAGGAGTTTTAATGATACTTTTGATAAGTGAGAGAGGGGTTTTAAAATTTAAATCTCATTTTCAAAGCTGATTTAAGGGCTTACAATTCAAGTATCTTGTGCAGTCTTACAAATTTTTGACCACTAGGATATAAGATGAAAATACTAATTAAGAGGTATGACACAAAACATTGCTACATGGTTCATGTGATCAGTTGCAGATTTCTGAAACAAAATCCACTGAGGATGTCAGAGCAACACTTTCCTTGCTGCCATGCAATCTGCATAGAGGTTTACTGTGAATCCAGTTCTAGTTGCTGAGAAATGAAAACAAAAAAAACCACCTTGGTTACGCATTGTCACTTGAAATCTATTTGACTACTTTTTAATATGGTATCAATAATACTGTATACTATTAATTATTAAGAAACTTGATTAAAACAGAATAAGCCTTGGAAATGTAACAAACCTGTTAAACAGCACTTTGGCTCAGATAAAAGCTGCTTTCAGCAACTTGAGGGGAAACAGCAAACAAAGCTCTTTTGAGATCATAGCTTTTGTCTTAAGTAAGTAGATTTAGATTCAGCTTCATCCTACTTGCTGATAAGATAAACCACCTGGACATGTTTTTTTCTTAAATTGCTTTCTTTTAGGGGGAGGGGGAGAATCAGGAATTATTTCAGTTTAACTCTGGCTGCTTGTGGGTGCTCTTAAGGGCTACTGACTATTTTGATCGAACTAAAATTAACTTGGTATTTAAAAATACGTGTGTATCTTTGTTAAGTGGCAATGCTGTTCATCAAGACATCTTTTTCTTGACACATGTTCACGAATTTTCATACTTTGTCGGGTTGTTTTTGTGAGGCATGTAGCATCTTTTTGCTCTAAAGGATAAAAGTAACCATCACAGTTTAGAATATGTACTACCTGTCAAGAAAAAACCCACATGGATTGAAAGTTTTTCATTATTAAACTGAATGACAAATCTCTGACTATAATTTGTAAAGACAAAAATTATTTATATTGTTAAAGAGTAACAGCAATGGTAAAACCCAGACATTATACTAGGAATTTTGACAAGTGAAAACTGTGTTTTTCAGAAAACCTATTAGCTGCATGTGTAACACTTAACATCCAGAGCAACTTAAAAAAACTGTTTTATTATATTATTTAAAGGAAACTCATTCCAAACTAGCAGACATTAATATTGCTCTGACTCATCACAGTCTTTCACTCTAATGCTCAAACACATTTTAATAGTTAAATTCAAATATCAAGTAAAAATAATTAAAGTATTTTTTTTCACAATAAGCATATTAGATAGATTTTGGTGAGTGAATACCTTAACTTTTTTCTCCCATGACATATTGCAACAGCTGCCTTACTTGATAAGGGGATATGTTGTGTTGAAACTCATGTGTGAAATGCGGTGTCTCTGCTGCTATGAAATAGGGCAATTCTGGTTTGATTCTGGTGTGGTTCTGATAGTTTATGCATGGGGGATGTTGCCATAATCTCAATCATTCTTTTGTTTCTAAATTTAAATCAGTGTTTTCCATTGATGCTTTTTATTTTTTATGCCCAGACTTAAAATTATTTTTGTACATTCTGTTGTTTTCATATGCTATTTCAGTTTGTGTTGCTGATTAATTATATTATTAAAATACTGAACCTCTAGAATGCATATGGATTTGATCGTTCTGGTGCTTACATCTTGAGTAACATCATATTTAATTTTATTCCATAGGAATTTGCTGCACTGACAAAAGAATTAAATGCATGCAGGGAACAGCTGCTTGAAAAAGAGGAGGAGATTTCAGAACTGAAAGCTGAAAGAAACAACACAAGAGTAAGTATACGGTAGGGCTTTCTGGATATCGTGTATGTGTGAAGCAGGAGGAATATAATTACATATGAATTTAGATCTTTATGAAATAAGACAAAAGTCGAGCATTTTAGTAAGTACGTAAGACTTGTAAGAATCTAGGTAACAGGACGCATCTACAACGCTACAGTCCTGTAGGAAATGACTGTGTGTTAGCAAGAGGTATTACAAAAATAGCAGATTTTGGTTATAATGCAGTAAGTACGTTAATTTTAATTCTTTTTAAAGCGAGGGATTCGCACAGCATTTCAGGCTCCAGGGCCTGCATAAGTAGCCTGAGTGTGTCCTCATCTCTTATAAAGGCAAAAGGCAAGATTACAGCAGACTTGGGTTATTCCCTTATCCTTTGGGTTTGTTGTGAGTAAGAATGAGATGAAGGCTGCCACACGTATCACAGTGAGTCTGTTGTTTAGTCTAGATGCAGCCATGTGACCCTTGAAGTAAATGTTACTTGCTATACAGCTAAATAAGAAAAAAATTTCACTCTTAAATTTACTGTGTTCTACTTCAATGTTATTCCATCTGGGATCAAGAATAAGTGATAACACCCTCTGAAAATTTCAAATGAATAATTTTCAGAGTAAAATCATTTGCACATGCTATGTCTGGGCAGAGGCAGAAGTGATCAAGAAGTGGAAGAGAAGAGCACATGAGGCTTTATGGGTTGTAGAAAGGTGTGAGAAAAGATGGAGAACTCCCAGATCAGAAAGGATTCAGGCTGGTGATGGACATGTGGAGTAGATCTGAGAGGCTGAACACCGAAGATGTTTATTCATATTTGTATTCTCCTGTGATCTGGGTAGCACTTCTTGTTTTACTTTTCTAAACTAAAATAATAATGTGCAAGACAAAAGAGCTGAGAGACAGTCTTTCTCCCTCCCTTCTTCTGTCCAGCTATTGTACCAGTGTGCTGTAGACTTCAGAAATCCAAAGATGATGCCTCAAAGAGGCAAAGGTGCCCATCTGCCTCCACGCCAGCTTGGAGGAGCAAGGAGAGATGATAACATTTAGCACAGAAGTCTTAGAGGTGATAGGAAAATGTGATGGGAAACATAGGTGAGACATACTTTTTCTCCCATGAATCTCATACATCCTAAACAGTCCAAAATTACTTCCACAAAAATAGAACTAATCACTGGTGAGGCAGGCACAAATTGCACTGCATTTTGAAGGTTTAGCAAGCCATCTTAACTAGAAATCTGAAGACTTTCTAAAGCTGTTTAAACTTTCAGCAACTGCTACATGTATCAGCTATTTTAGTGTTCAAGAGAAAACCAGGCAAGTCAATTAAGAAAATAATTTACATAGAATAAAGCATATTTTGCGTTAATTTCCAACACAAGCTTTTGACTACAGAGATGTAGGTAAGATATATGTTCAGTTGTACCTATTCAGTAATCACACATGCTCATTCCTGCATTTGCCTTTCTTTACAGAAAAAATACCATATAAACTAAATTTGCATTGTCATCTTCTCACTTGTCCTAAGTTCTTTGCAAATATGTGCATAAAACCACTTATAAAATTCTTTATCCATTGAACACCAGCTTTGGTATATTAAAATGGCGATGTACCAGTACTTACAGTGGAGACTAACAAAAATCCCAGTACAGCCTGGTAGGCAAAAACAGTCACTCGCCAAACGACTGTGAGAGAAAAGAAAGATGAGTCAACTGCAAGTCATCACCTAAATCAGACTGAGATCTGTCATAGACACTTTCTTTGCAAACCAAGAAACTTAAAGATCATCCATTTTCATGTTTCTTGGGTTATGTAAAAGAAAAACGGGTAAGAGATTTTCCAGGAGAACTAATACCAACAAATAAGAGTTATAGAGTGTGATAATCCTTTTGAGAGTCCTTGCAGTTAAAGTTAATAAACTTTACCAGTATGCTTTCAGAATGAGGATGAAGCTGGGTGTTGGAGATCTATAGGCTATATAGGAAATGCAGAAGTTAGGGTAAACAAGAGGGGAAGATATAGTCCAAGGATTAATGAGGAAGGAGAGAGAAAGATTCAGAGACATGTCTTACCTGTACATCTAGCAGTTTCTTTAATGAGTTATTGTCCTTGGACTCGCCAGACTCAAAGCTACATTACTACATTAGTTACCAGAGTTTGCTGTAATAGTCCTGCTGTCTTCCATAGGCTCCTGTACACGTCTTTTGTAGGGAAAGACCAGCATTTTAGATACAAAGCTGTTTTCTTCAAAATACGGTCTCAATTACATGCTAGTGATGAGATTTCTAGCAAGGTTCATTGACAAGGCATTGCCTATGAAGAAACACTTTTGCAAATTAAGATTTATGCTGTTAGTAATCAAAACAAAATTAATATATAAGAAAAGGTTTCTCCATTTTTTTCTGTTATTTAAGCAAAGATTCTAGTAAAGGAATTTGAAGGACCACCGATACACTTTTGCAATGAGGAAATGTCTTTTCTAGTATCTAAGGTGGGCCCAACTAATGCTTCTTTCTTCCATCCCACCACTTTTCACACATAACCCAGCTCTAGCTTACAAGCAGAGCAAGGTTTACCTGCTTTCCCTGGACACTCTTGTGCATGACCACATGTGGTGGAACTACTCACTGCAACCACTTTTTTGCCCAAGTAGAACTACCTTCTACTTTAAATAAAGGGTCTCTGTTCCAAATTCTCAGATTGCTGTTTCTAAACTTTTCTCCCCAACCTCTTGTCTCCCTGGGGTGATACCATAAAGATACTGTTTGAAGTACCTACTTCTTCAAACTGAAAATCCGCAAGAAGAAATAAAAGTTGCAAGGTTGTGTCAGGTTCTGAGTACACACTTCTGTATCTTGTCTTCTAACTCCCTTTTACATTTTCGGTTATGCCTAACTAGCAGTTTTTACTTTCTTCTAGACACACTCCCATGTAATTATTTCTCGGGAACGACCTCATACAGTTTTTGCCTGTCCTCACAAGAAAGAATAAACCAAACACACATTTGGATTTGCTACTCTAGGCCAAGCTGCAGTGGCCAACCTGACAGAAACATCTATTAGAGAGGGAGACCATGCTGGAATTATATTCACTGGGACCTGTAAACTCCAGGTCTTAGACAGTATTCTGGGGTTTAAGCCTTACCTCAATATTTAATGAAGTTCCTACTCAATTCTTCTGTATGAGTATTCTTAAACAAAGCTCCCTACTGACTTTTTGCTGGTGAATACATATTTTTACTGCCTACAATAATTAACTTTCTCTGACATATCACAGTAGAAATATTTCTATGTCAACTACTTAGCTGGCAACTTAATCTGTCAGTATGTGAGGCAAAATAGAAAATACAGGAGCATATATATGTATTGATTTGTGTGACATTGCTGACAGGAAGACAAACAAGTTCTCTCTGGAAAATCATTGCATGGGACTTTGAAAACAAAAATATCTTAATAGAAACTGTTACAGTTATTTCTCTAGAATGATCAAATATTGCATATGGAAAGAACATGTTTTCTGAAGCTGGAACAGGCCAATGTGATCTAACATATTATTTAATGGAAGTTATAAATAACACTAATTTTGCTGTCATAAATTTAAATAAAATTGAAAGCTGTTTTTGTCTCGGTCTGTATTCTTTAAAAGCTGAAAAATTTTGTAGGATTAACTTATTAGTTCAGCATATGATTATGAGGAAATTTGGGGGTTGGTTTGGCAGCTGAAACAAAAAATCTGTTACGGTATTGATATGGATTAATCTGACTTTTTAAAATACAACAATGAGCAAGACATACATACGCTTTTTGTTTATAGCATAAAATGTTACTTAAGTTGGTCTGAAATATTTTAGTTCAAACCGTTTAGAAACAATTAAAATTAAACCTATGTTCATGAATGAAACAGCAATAACAAATACAGTTAGAGTGTAACTTTGTTTTTTCAAAGGAAGATTTTCACCACTAATTTAGCAGTATAGCTATTTGAGGTCACCCCACCTGATCAGAAGTGCAAATTGTTTTCCAGCACTGTTGAACAATGCCGAGTAACTGATTTTATGACTGATCTTAGAAATAATCTTCAAACCCATGCCTGCTTATTTTACTTGTCTTCTTTGCTTGCACCGGAGTTGAGAATTCACTGAACAATGTGCATTCTAAATATAGACTGAAAGGGATTTCAGTTTTGTCCATGATGGTGAGAAGTTTTAAGTTGCATTTCAGAAAAGAATTGTCATCTTAGTGGGTTACCCCATTCCCATTGGGAAACCCTGGAGCTAAGACTGTCTTATTTTAGTAAATAATTTCTCTGTTATTTTTTCCCCTGTATTTCATTATTTATACCTTTCCTTTTCTCTCCATCACTCTCTTCTCATTCTTTAATTTCACCATTTATTATCCTGTTGAACTTTTTTTACAAACATGTTTGTTGAAAATAAAAAAAAAATATTTCATATCCATTAGTATCCAGGTCCTGTAGTAATAGAAACTCTAATGAGTCACACTAATTCAATTACTGAGTCATTCCTAAAGCCAGAATGTTTTAACTTTTTAAATTTTCCATATATAAATCAGTGTCTGTGTAGTAATGATGGTATAGTATATTATAAGCAGGTGATAACCTACACCGACACAGTTTGTATTATTAAATTTAACCACACATTTACATTTCACAGAAATCAATCACTTCCATAAGTGCTTTGGAAATTATTTGAGAAATACAGAAACTGGATGTTTTCTAATAATTTTCTCTCTTCTTTTTTATTTGGCTCTAACTGACAGTTTCAAGATGCTTCATTCACTCACAAAAATATATACTAGAGCATTTTTCAGTCTTTAAATGATTATTTTAAAACATTTTTTGTGCTCATGAATAGTCTAGATCTCCAGAAAACTTCATCCCATTTAGCTAAGGTAACAATTATCAACATGGCATCTTGAGCATCTTAAAATTTGCCCGGCATAAGAGTAGAAGTCATTTTTCAGAATATTTCATGATTCATTGTCAAGCTTATGCTTTCCAGTATGAAAAGCATAGCAGTGATGCGTGGGTGATTCTGTCCTGCCTGCTGCTGTTGATCTTCATCTTCTTTTCTCTGCAAGCTGCCTGTCCCTCTGAGTGCTTGACAACTGTAGCAGCTTGACACAGCGTGAAGGATCAGAAAGTGTTCAGCAGCCCATTATCTTTATTAATGACAGAGTTTATTTGCAACATACTAAAATACCTAAAGCTGTTTCTAACAATTCTTTTGTAGTTTAAATGGGCTACTGATACTGTAACAAAATTATTTTGACATAAAAACCTTGTGGTGTTCTTACAAATACTTGGAATAGTAATTCTTGAATTATGTAGGGAGGAAAGGCCTCACCATGCCTTTGTGCCAAAAAGATATTATGATTTCCTGCAGTTGTAAAACTTGAACATTGCTTGGACACAGTATTGTCTTCAAACTCAATTTTAAGTGTTTTTGTGTCCCTTCCCCCATCATTGAAGCAATGGCACACTTCATAGTTCTGCCAGTGTAGTTACATTTGCTCTTCCCAAAGAAGCAGAGAAGATTTATTACACTTTTTTAGAAACATAATAGTAGTTGGGGCAAAGCTGTATAAAATAGCAGTATCATTTCAGCAGAGCAGGGGCAAGGTTTTTCCATCAAGTGCTCAGTCACAGTCAGATGTTCTAACCCTTCGGTTACACTTCCCTTTCAGCATGGCTGGAATTAATGCGGCACTAGGAGACCTGATTAATAACCCTCTCTGCTTAGCTGGATTTGTTGTAAGTGGTGCTCACGGAATTTGTGGATAACTAGAGTTAACTTCTGTTGGAAAGCAAAAATAATATTTTTTTACAAGCCAGAATCTATATAAGAATTCCTTCTCAAGCATAAGTTCTTTAGGATACTAGAGTATCAAATAAAATAAATTTGCTCAGTGTTGGACCAAAATAAATAGTTATCAAAGTTTTGTTGTTCTGGACTGTTTTACTGGGTATCAGTTTGAGCTTCACACAACTAAAAACTTTCAGGAGGAACGGCCATGCTGAAGGCTCAACTGTCGTTCAACATTTTCCTTTTTTAAAAAAATTTCAACAGAATTTATAGCATTTTGACCAGGTTTAGAATGTTCCAGAGGCAGCCATGATGCATTGCAAAGTTTCTGCATGAAGAAAGGCAGTGTAAGATAGACAGCAGAGAAAGATGAGCCAGACTCAAACAGGGTCAGCTAGCAAGTGGGAATGACTGTAAAGACATGTAAGTCCGCAGCATGGATCAGTCAACTGTGGCTACCCCAGGGCTGTGGAGGGGGGCAGAGTCTGCATGCAGAGAGAAGGAAGTGTCGCAGCTGCACAGTCTCTCAAGAGGTGGGGCAGAGAGCAGGTTGTTAGGGTTAGGAGTAAACTGTTGACTTGCATTCCTCCAGCTTTCTCCTAAATAACTAGGCAGCCTAGAAAAATCACAAAGTTATTTAGACTAAAATTCAGAAATTCACTTCTGTTCATGATAGCAATAAACTCTATATTTAAGTACTGCTATGAACAGAAACAGACTTGAAGTATTTGCAAGCTATTCTGAGCTCATCAGAATTACAACCTCACCACATCACCGTATTGAGGCCCTGATGACTTTATGAGGAAGATGTCTCTTCAGATTTGCCTGTTGCTTTGAACTGTCTCAAATAATTAAAAATCCACCTATATCTGCTGTCAGCCCTACAGGAATCAGATGACAGAGCTTGTGAATTTCTTGTTCATTTGCTTTTCATAAATATGGGCCATCACTTGAACTCAGAAATGGTAGAAATACTCTTTTTTGAGCTCTTTGGAGTCGTTACAGTTCTTAATTTATTAACACCGCTTCCGTTTATATTAACTGTTTTTTGCAAATAATAGTTATGGTTACATAATAACCAAGTACAAATCCAGACACAAGAACCATGTTCGAGGCAAAGATAACATCAATCCCTAATCATTCCTGACTTAATAGCAATATATTACAATTATAATATTATTGCCCCCGATTTTGCTCTTCTGTGACTATTGATTCATGTAGCAATAAAGGTCATCACAGTAATAATGAAAAATAATTATCATATGGTTTCACAATAGGTTATTTATGGGTTATTTTACTGGTATTTACAGTAGCCTGAAATGTCTCTTTACAGACCTTTTTGTCTCCCATCATGTTTGTAATGCAAGGTGAAAAACTCCATTAGAAGTGCCTTTTAGAATGAATAGTCTTAAAAATTTGATAAAATATACTGTTGACTTTTATATTTATTGTTAAGTAACTTACAGTGTAAGTTAAAAATTTATTACAGTTAGCGTGAATTAATTATAAACTTTACTATTTTTTCGTGATGCTTTAGATTGGCTTTGGTTGTTATTTGGTTGTTAACAGTCAATTGCTATCACAAATAATATTGTAAATATGTACTTAATTTAGAAAAATAGTGACCCTATTCTGAGTGATTTGTTGTTTTCTGTTTTCATAGCAGAGTGTTAAGTGAAATCATGAGTAGTTTTCCTATTTTTCTATTTATTCCATCTGATTTAGAATCATGAAATGTTGTCAATACTTCCAGCAGTCTTTCTCACAATGGAGTTGCAAAGAAAATTGCTGTTTGGTGCCATGCACTTTGTATTTAGGATTTCTGTGGTGTTTAGATGCACAAAAATTAATAACCTTTTATATCAAATCCAATAGCTGTTACTGGAGCATTTGGAGTGCCTTGTCTCAAGACACGAAAGGTCACTGAGGATGACAGTGGTGAAACGGCAGGCACAGTCTCCCTCAGGAGTTTCCAGTGAAGTTGAGGTCCTCAAAGCTCTGAAATCTCTGTTTGAGCACCACAAGGCTTTGGATGAAAAGGTACAGTATGGAAAAAAAGCTTACTGAATACACTCATTAACTTACTTTACCGTGCCTTATGTTGCAGCAGATAAGCAATATTGTTTATTTTCTTCTTGGAGTATGTCTTTTATTTACAGCATAAACCCGTGTCAGGAGAAATTCATAAGAATGTATGTACCAATAGCTGGAATGCACTTCAGGTCAGTTTAGCTATCTTTTGTAGACAATAGTACTGACTTATCAAAATAAGAAAATCTCACCCCTGCCAGACATGCTTCTGCTATTTAGCACTAAATAAACATGCAACCATAGAATTTATTGTCTGTACAATGTGCTTTTAATTTATTGCTGAGAAAACATAGGCATCTCTAATGTTAAAATCACAGAGTAAAAAAGCAGAATTAGATGTTAGTAACTACATAAAGGAACTTGCCTCAACAAATTTTAAGAGGAGGATTTTCAGAGATATCTTTATCATTTACTACACAGCGTTCCCTCTACAAGTAAGGTAACCTAACTACGAGATCCTTCGATATCAGAGATAATGAGGGGCTTGCAGAATCAAGGTAAAAACCACGGATGATAACTACATCTAGTCATGCTAGTTAGAGGGTCTTTCCACTGAATTCTTTGCGTGTCCTCTGCTGTGAAGACTCTTTTGTGTGAAAGAAACTGCAACTTTGAGATATCACCTTGGGCATTGGTTTACATGAATTCAGAAATCCAGTTCATGTCTAGAAACAATATACTCAGAAGATGATTGACCTGAATTACAAGTACCTCAGAACTACACATGCAGGGAGCACGTGAGAACCATCGCTCACAACCAAAGAACTTAAGTTCCTTGTGGGGTCTGTCTTGGCTGATTTACTTGGGCTCATCTCTGCGGTTGAGTTGCTTCTATGTTTGAGATGGTTGGGTAAGCAGCACAGTATCTGAAAGCAGTGACTGCACAGTTGAGCCGTGTTGTGTAGAATCACTTCATTGGTCTCACAGTAATAAATTTAAATATTTTAATTCAGAAATATACTCCGAAAGTTGGCTATATTTAAGGAACTATTGATAAAAGAACCAGCTTTATGGAAAGGGTAGCTGTAGTTGTATAGTAATATTTATTTTGCATTGGTAATAAAGGTGTGAAACACCGTGAAACTCATGGGTCTTACTAGATTAACTCTCAGGTTCAAAATTAAAGTAATTTAAGCTTATGCCAAGTACAAATTTATTTTGTATATAGATATATTCCTTTATGTTCTATTCAGTTACACATTGTGAAACTATATTTAAATAAAAAGGGCTATAGCCATTTCCTAGCTGCTGCAAGCAATTAATCATTATAAGATTTTGGTTGTCATTAAGAGTTTTAAAGTCCTGTATTATGAAATATATCATTTGAGGATTGATAGGGTTTATGGTCTAAGCCTTCATCTTTCATCCAGCAGTTTAAACACTGATAAAGCTATAAAGTTAGTAGGAAGCTCTCTTGCTTTTATACCTTTTGACACCGGACTATGTAAGTATGAGAAATAATAAGTACTAAACATCAAATAGATCCTGATTATTCAGCAGCTATGTACACTTTCTTTTGTGAATTTTTTAGTGTTTAGATACTATGCAGTTTATTTTACATCTCATTTTGAAAATTATTGTACAGAATTAGACTGAAGCTAAATATAATATTTCAGCCTATATTCTTGAAAATTCTATTTTTGAATTTTTTTATGTAACATGTTAAAATCAGTATGCAGTTGATTTAAATATTTTGGTGTGGCACAGGTATTTATCTTACATATATACTGGATCTCTGTCACAGTGATAATGATAATTGTCACTGTAGAAAAATCAGCCATCTGCAATCTTATTAACAGGAAATTTGTTACATTATAAAACAAGTTTTAAAATGGATTGGCAAAAATTGATTTTCTATGTGCTGTTCCTCTATGCATTGTACTTTTTACATTTTTATATAATGAATCACATTTTCATTATAAAACACTCTTGAGATCAATCAAGGAAAATGTTTGGTAACTGATTTTAAAATAATCTGTTATAAACCCGCACATATAATTTTCAGGTACAAATCCTGTATAAAATTATGTGTTTATGTTATAGCATCTCTCTTTAGAAGGACTGGATCAGAGACATTTTATATATTAAATGATGTAATTCTATCACATTGTAGCACACATTGTCAGAATTATTGGGATTTTTATTAAAAAATAATTGAAGTAAAAAAAGACTGCATACACCCAAATGTGCTAAAAAACATTTATGGTATGTGAGTCACCTACTATACACTTTCTTTTACAGAAAACTTACATAACTTAGATTTGTTTCAAACTCTTCAGAAATAAGATATTACTCCACCTATGAAAACTAGCTCATACGTAGGGGTTGGTAGAATAAGGTACACTGGGTCTTCTAGAGGACAGCTTGCCCAAAACCCTTCTCAAAGCAGGACCAGCTGTTCCAGGTTTGCTTAGGGTCCTGTCTAAACAACTTCCAACTATCTCCAAGGAGAAAAAATATTCCAATGTTTCACCGTCATTGTAATTTTTTTCCATGATACCTAGCTGGAGATTCCCTCCTTGACTCTTGCACAGGTTCTTTCATGATGTCATTGTCCATCTCCAAAAAGAATTTGGCTTTGTTTTCTCCACCTCTCCTGGTTAGCTGGTTGTAAACACCGATAAGCTCTCTTGTGAACCTTCCATTCTTGAGTTTGACCAGACCCAGCTCTCAGCCTCTCTCAGCATCTGCTCATATGCCATGACCAACTTATAAGCCTTCATTGAAGTCTTTCAGTGTCTGTCTTATACTGGGGAGCTAAAACCAAATGCAGTCTCAAAAGTCCCGAAGGGAATAATCATTTCCCTCAACCTGCTGACTGAACTTTTGCTGTGTCTGGCCTTATTCACCCCTAGGTCTTTTCTGTAAAAGTGCTTTCTCCTCCCCAGTCCTGTCCTGTTGCCTGGGGTTATTCCATTCATAGTAATGAGATGCCACTTGGACTTTGTGTCACTGATCACAAACCTTGCAGTTCAGACAGTTTTCTATGTAATGTGTAATCCACTTATCCAATGCCTATCTCATCCTTTTCTCTGTAGGAGTAAATGGAAAATCTTGCAGAAAACCTTGATAAAGACAAAGTAAAACCATCAACTGTTCTCCTCTCAACCAGGGAGGCAATCTTCTCAACGCAAGCCAGTGAGGCTGACCAGATGTCATTTGCCTTTGACAGAGTCATATTGGCTCTTACCAGTCACCACTTTGTCTTCTATGCACCTGGAAATGGTTTCCAGGAAGATATGCTCCATAACTGTACCAGCACTGACTAGCTTGTATTTCTGTGGATCTTCCCAGGATACTTCCTGCCATTCATGATAGAAACAACATTTGTGAGTTTTCCATGCATCAAGAATCCCCCCTGACTGCCATTGTCTTTCCAAGATGAAAAAGACCTCACTATGATAAATCAATCAAGTCTCTCAGCACCCTCAGACAGCCAGTCTACTCTCTTTGACTTACGTATGTATGAGTCACTGAAGTGTCTTGTCCTCCTGTGTTGTGGGTTATGCTTCACTCCCACAGACTCGGCTGCGATACTCAAGGAGGCCTGAGGACAGAACTGTGCAGGAAATACTGAGGCAAAGAAGCATGATATGTGATGTCACACCAAATAAACATTGCCCCATCAGAAAACGCACACAAAACCAAAGTAGAATAATGGATAAAGAGTACTAAAAACTGTCAGAAGTGCATTGAAAATGTATCATGATCGATTGCAAATGATTAATGGAAAATTTCCTTTAATTCTTTCTTCACAAAAAAATGTTGACATTGAAACCAATAATTTGTCTGTTACACGCTTGAAAAAGCATAACAAGATATTTTCAGTGAAATATTTGCCATTGAAACTTACAAAAATCCCAAGGAAGTCTTTACATTCTTCCAAAATGCAAATATTCTTTCATGTTTTCACTTCCTATACTAAATCATCTCAAGGTGTTGTAACAAGTGCTGCCACAAAGTTTGATTGGTCATGCAAGGATTGCACCAGAACTACAAAAACATACTCATTACTATAATGAAATGCAATGAAAAGTACAATATGGACTGGAAGGTGGAAAATAAGACATATCACTTCAAAATTCACGTCTCTATGGAGACCTGCTTAAGTATAAGGAAAACCAGGAATGACACCTTAACTTATTTGAAAAACCCTATTGGCTGTATCTGTATTACATGAAGTCTGGGTTTTGCTTTTACCTTTTGTCCAAAAGACAGACCAGCACAGAGAGATCGTGGCCACGATTGCGTTATTCAGAGATAGCATGACTGTCACTGACAGATATTTCAGTGTCTGTCATCACTTCACTCCCCGAAAGCTTGTCGTGAGGTTCCTACACTAGGGAGCCAGTCATGTGAACCCTGTAGGTCCACCCTAGTGAGTAGAAGATACTAAGAGTATGCTGTTATTATTACTTCATTATCCATATGAGATCCTGGCTGTGCCAAACAGTCTTCATAATCTATTCTTGCATAGCTGCAATTTGTGAGAATTTTTAATTTAGGACGTGGGGATAATGAAAAAGTTAGTTCAGTTAATAAATATTTACTATTTTATGTGTGTCTCAAACTAATCTCCTCATATCTCCTTGGGCAAGTGAGTTGCCTCACAGCAAATGAAATTGATACTGTATTATTATTCAGAAGTTTAATTTGACAGAAGCAATAGGTATTTTCAAACAATTTTATATATCTCATTATGCTAAAATTTTTAGAAATCTGAAAACACAGGACAAGGGCAGTTCTGCCAGCAGTTCTAGATTTTTTTCATGTTCAAAACAAATTGTTTTTTTGTAAATGTAATATTAGGTTATGTCCTACAAACAGTGAGCAATGTTAAAAAAGTGGGAACATTTTAAACACTGAAGGTTAGGACTAGTTACGACTGGGACTGATGTGAAATTCTGACTTAACATTTCTAGTAGTCTTTGCTATTATGTAAGTCACTTGAAATTGGCAACTGTATTCACATGGAAGATAGTCTGTATAGAAAATTCTCTTCGTTTAACCACCTCTGACCTTCTCAATGCTTCGGATCTCAAAGAATTCTCTTACTGCTGCTAAGAAGCTGATAACTTCCTTTTTTATTTCATGCAATGAAATAATGTAAGACACCACTATATATTTAGGATATTATAAACAAATATAAATGGAATACTTTATAATATAGCAAATTAGGACAAGATTTATTTGACATCAGTCAAGTTGAATAGAAAATAGAAGCTCAGACTTGGTTAGAACAGACATTTAGTGTAGCGTAGGTCAGAAAGTACATATTCTTATATGCAATTCAAGAAGAACAAAAACTAGAAAAATGATTATTTTATTTACACCGTTATATCGCTAGAATTGACTTCATGCCTGAACGTGTTTATTTTTGTGCAGCCATTTTCTAAAATTTTGCTTTAAACTTTGTGTTCAACCTTTAAAATGTGCATTTGGAAAGCAGAAGCTGAAGCAACTCCTTTTCCAAACCCATCTTTTGGCGATTTTTTAAAAGAAGTGTCCGGTTGATCTTCATGGAGGAAAGCAACTACCGGCTGGTGTTGTACTCGCTAACATTCAAAACCCACTTTTCGTCTGAAGATTAATTAAAGGCAGAAAAGTATATCTACTATTCTTGCAAATAAAACCAACCTATTCATGTCAACATTATCACTATCTTTATTCTTTAGCAGGTAGCTAGGATAGATTTTATTCAAAAGGCTGTTCATGAAGAAAAGTGATTAAATTCTAGTATGTGCAAGTGTTTTTTAAAAGCTCTTTGTGGGCTGCAGTTCTGAAGAGAAAGAAGAATTTGACAGCAAGGAAAAAAGTGGAAAGCAGTTGCTAGGATACAGAGAAAGATGGGTGTATTTTGCACCGACAGCAGTGCTAAAATGACATTGACTATGTTATATTTCAAGATAATGTGGAGTCATTTAAAAGCTAGAGGAATACCCAGTCATCTGGGCATAGTTTGGAATACGTTCTCTAACATGGAGAGGGCAACGCTTTTCTGTTGTGTCTGTGGCGGTATAATAGGAGTCTGTCCCTTGAAAATGCGTATTGTGTCAAGTTCTGATACATAAATTGACTGATTAGTCTCACTTTGTGAAGCATTATTTATTATAGGTTTTAGTGCTCAAGCAAATAGAAACACATTGCCGGACCATATGAAATTTAAGTAGTATTTTATTTCTAAAGTGATAAACACGGTCTCACTAAGATAACGCTTACTTCTATGAGCTATATTTACTCACTTACTGTCTTCAACTTCCAGAAAAGGGAAAACAATTTCATAGTCTAATATTAATTTGCATTCATCATATTAAAAAAAAAAGAAAAATCAGATAAAATAGTTTGCATTTATTCCTACTTCTTTGTCTCCAACAAGATAGTGACTGGAACAACAGCCTTTACTGCATCTTTCAGAAACAAGCATGGGTCTGTTTGATTTGTTTCCTGTGACTTAAATTTGCAATACATTTGTCTATGGATTTTCAGAGACTTTGCCTGTTGCCCTGTGTTTAGACTCAAAGTTTATCCAATAAGACATTACAAAGCTCAAGAAAACAATAAAATCACTAATCGGTAAATATTGCTCAGCGTAAAACATTTTTCAAGATTTATGTGTACTGCATTCATTCGTATGGCGTTTGTAGCCTGTATTCCTTCCGGGGATGTGAATAACCCAACCTGAAACCTTTATTCAGCTTTTGTGTTCTCTCTCAACTTTAATTCAAAATCAATTGAAGACTTAGAAAAAATTTGAAGTGAGAAATAAAGTTAGCGTTTCAGAGCAGATTACTCCGTTGGATCAGAGCACTGGTGTACGACTTTTCCTCTTTCCCACTGATAGAGTGAAAGATTTCCCTCAGCTTTAACAGCTGCTTTGGATGTGGTGGAAAATGAAGAATATGTAGCAACATTTCCAATGTCACCATGGCAAATGTGACTCTAAATTAGTTGTTCACTGGTCAGATGAGACAAAAAGCTGTCTTTTGTGCCAAGGCAGAGTTGTTTCAGTTCCTTTAGGAACTTATATTCAGAGAACAAATAAGGACATCAGACGGCAATTTTGGTTAGGTCCTTACAGAAAAGGTAGTACATTACCTGTGCACATACAAGGGAGGGAAGGCAAGGCAAGGCAAAAGAAACACGTTCCAGCTGTGGTTCTGTGTCACACAGATACTGTGTCATGTTTTTACTGACAATGGGAAAAGTGTGAAAAAAATATTGTAATTTAATAGCTTTACATTTAAAATAAAGATTTTAATTCTCTACCCATTTTTTTTTCCTGAAATGCCATGTAAAAAATGTCTCCTAAATTTTCTTCAAAACAAATGCCTATTATATCCAGGTAGTGTTGTTTTAAGGCTTTAAACTTTTCAGGAAACTTAGAAAAATTTAAAGTAAACCAACTCATTGCATTTCATTTCGGCTATTGACGACTACTACCTCGTGTATTTTCTCTCAATCATCTTGATCATCTTGTCCCTCAGCAGTTCTTACAGCCCAGAGGTCTGAAGTAAGGAAGATGAGTGTCACATTTCTGTGTATTTTTTTACGTACAGGTTGAGCTCTCCATTAAGAAATAGTTGTCTGCCAGCTCCCATTGAATTTATAGAGATTGAAGTCAGGGCTCTTGAGACAGGACTACATCCCTCATTGGTACAAAGTGGAGTTTAATAGTGGAGAACTAAGGAAAGACAGAAATGGTAGTGGGAGGACCGGCAGGATACAGAAAGAGGGATGCGAGTACCAGATAGTGGACTCATACTGCCACGGACATTTGTCCATCTGCATAGGGAAACAGGTCATCAAGCAGCCCTTGCAATACAGTAGAACTGGTGAAACAATGTTGTTTTAAGGGCAGAATATGACTTAAAAAAATAGGAAAAAGGAAAGGCAAATGAAGTAAATGCTTTTTCAGCTATTTAAACAATTTCAGTTTTTCAGCTATATCTGGTATAATTGATGCATTATGTATTTGATATGAAGTATTTTCATGAAAAACACAGTTAGATGGCAATTATGAATAAATTAGAATTAGAAAATTTAATATTTCAAATTAATTTTACATATTCTCTGTTAGAATTGAATACTAAAAAATTTATATAAAATGACTCCGATGATAAGTTATGTAATAACATAAACCTAAAGATTTATGAGCATATTTTCCAGAAATTATGTAGCTCATTTTGGAGAGCAAACTTTATGATTAAAGGGTTTAACGTACGTTTTTGATGAAAAACAGTACAAAAATTTAATAAATAGGAAAAACATTTTTGGTTCCTTTGCATATTCTCATTGCATTCTATTGTTCTGCTGTAAAAAACTGTAGTAAATTTCACTCTTATCACTGCTACTCAGAGGTGGCTCCGTCACTGCCATTTCAAGATGGGTTAACCTTCATTTGCATCAGGTGGGGAGCACGCAGGGTCAGTTACTGCAGCTCAGCTATTGATTACATAGTCGTACCTTATAGGAAATGTCCTTTAAGATACAACGTGCATCATTGGGAACATTCACAGTTGATCTTTTCCACTCTTATAGTGCTGAAGGAATAGAGGGAAATTAATAAATCAGATATAAGACTATAAAATTGAGGTTTCTTTATAATCTTGGGGATTTCTTACACTCACTTTTGTTTTGCTCTTTCGAGCACCTCTCACTCATGCTTTCTCTCTTGCTAATGCTGGCAACATATTTTAGTGTATAGTAAACCTACAGTTCCCTGAGAGCATTCAAATAATTTATACATAAAACACATCACATTTATGTCTTTTAATTGAGCTGAAGGATGTAAAGGTGACCGAAACCTAAAAGTACTGCATAAGCAACTAGTTTTACATTTTAATTTTTAATTTTTAGTGTCCATTTCATTAATATGTATTTGATATTTAGATTTAGTTAGTTTTAAATTGGGACAAAATTAGTGTACAAGCTATATTATAGTTTTGCTAGGAAGTAATTTTCATCTATTGAAGTCAAAGCCAATTTTGGAATGTGCTGAGTCTATTTGCAAGATTTCCTTTCTGTTAGTAGTAACAGAAAACAAAATATGTAAAGAAAGGTGATATATATTAGACTCAGAGGTATCAATGGAGAAAGTATAAAAGCATCAGGGCTTACACATCCTCTTCAGGGGTCTCTCGTATTTGTCAGGAGAGCCGTTGCCATAGGCTGCCTTTATTGTCAGGAGTCACCTACACACAGAACTGAGGGTCACTTTAGGTCTGATTTGCCTTTGATCGTACTGGGAGACTGGCAACTACATTGGCATCTTAGGTTGGCTGACACTGAGCCAGAGCACTCAACTCTAAACACGTCTTCAGAGGTATTAAATTATTATTTATTAATAAATATTATTTGATATTAATTACAATGGTTGTGATAATAATGATTGAGTAGTTGAGGGACATCTTAGGAACAGAAAAGGTTATCTGTGAAACTGGTACAAACTCAGCAGTCTTTTCTTCTTATGAGAGTATATCTTGTTTATGACTTTTTTCAAAATCCAAACAAATTGCATGTTGATATAAGAAGTCTTTAATATGTCTGCCTGAAGGCAATGCTGCAAGTTGTTTTTTCAATGAATTTGTTGCATTCATTTAATATGAACAGATTAGTAGTCTTTCATGGAGTGATCTTAAAACATCTGCAACTGTTTTTTCCCTTATCCTTTGTAAAAGATGCTTGTGAACAAAGTTTTATTTTTATGCCTAATGTGGTCTTAAAATATTTGCATTTGCTGTATATTCCATAAAATTATAGGGGAACTGGAGAACAGCAGTATGGCATTTAAAGTTTGACACAATTTTGTGGGTTAAGTCTTCCTTTAGTTAGGTTTAAATGTCTACTACAAAGTATGTCTCATGAAAGGATGCAACACACGTGCCTGCAAACCGACTGTCAGGGCGTTCAAAAGTGCATATGGCAGATTATGTAATCTTTAAAGACTGATAGAAATTACGTTACTGCACATATTTTGATTTTTCTTCTAGGTAAGGGAACGACTGAGGGTTTCTTTAGAAAGAGTCTCTGCACTGGAAGAAGAACTAGCTGCTGCTAACCAGGAGGTAACATAAAACACTTTCTCCCATTTTGAGGTTCAATTTCTCTAATACTCTGTCCCCTGTGTTCCCTGTCACTTTCTTAAAACAACTGCCAGAAAAAAAAATAAATTACATTCTGAATAAACTGCTCAGTGAGGCTTGTTTGAGGTGGTTGTAAGATTAATACAACCTTCTGTTTACTGATCTATTCCTTTCTTGTATTCCCTTGTGAGCAGGCCAAAATCCAAGAGCTAGTGACAAATTCCCAGATTTCTTATTGCACATGAAAAAAGGAGTGAATGGCCAAATATGTCAAATACTATATACAATTACATAACCTGAATTTCCATATTACTATAAATTTAAGTAAAGCACAAATATGTATATACGCACATTACATTAATGTAAACATTGATGGAGCAAGGATTATAGATGAACTTGGATTTTATTTTTGTCCCTTCCCTTTTAATTGCAGTGTATCAGGGTGAACTGTGGTGCCATGGAAGTATTTTGAACTTGGACAACATATTATTTCCTGTACAATAGTTTACAGACTGTTCTCTTTTATTTGAAGGGATAAACAGCAATACGTAATTGTATTGCAAACACAACTCTACACACTTCTAGAAAGGAATTTTGCACCCCTGAGAGATGATTCTGAGGCCAAAAAAAATAAATAATTGAGTCTGCTTGTGATTTTACCATTCCCACAATGTTCTGAATCTCCACCTGATGTGTGCTTCTCACACTGTTACAAATAAGTCAGATAACTAAGCAATAGAGTTGGATTAAAGCTATTTTGGGGTATGTCCATTTGCCGATGACATTTTACGCAGCTTTAAGGAAGAAAATAGCCACAGAAAAAGTATCACCAAATAACTCTGGGGAAAAAATACTACCTGTAATTCAGAATACTGTGTGATAATGTAAAAATAGAGAGTCATCAGGTAATCTTTTCCAAATTAAGGTTAAAGTAACTCCTTAAAAATAGGACCTGCAATTAAGATTAGTAATCTGTTTGTATAGACTATGAAATAGATATTTTGAATCATTCATTTCTTCTTTGAAGTAACTGCACTTTATCTGTGAAAAAAGAAAAATCCCTCTTTTACTCTTCCATTTCATAATGTCCAGAAAACTTGGGTTCAAATGATTTAGTTACAGTATTTTTACCTATCTGTTATTTGCCGTGGCACTTATTAAAAAGAAAGCAGTCCTTTCGGTCAGTCAAACCAACTGAGATGTACCCCACTCCTCTAATCCCTCCCATTCATGATCCAATTAAATCCAAGTTCACTTCACTGGGCATGAGACCAAGTCTTTAGAGCATTGCTTTGTTACTTAGATTGAAAAAAAAAATTAGTGAAACTTGTATTGACAGTGAGGAGTAAAAACATACACAATGAAATTAAATTGAAGTAGAACTGTCATAACCTTTCTTGAAATGTACAAACTTTGTGCTTATGTGATACTAAAAACATTTAGAAGTACATTTAATCAACCAAGCATAACACAACCATTAACACAATCTGAATACTGTTATTCCTGTTTCCTGAGAGGAACTGTTACAGCTGAAAAATGGAAATTCAATTAAGTAATAATGAAATGGGATGAGAAGATGGGAAGAGAGGTGGAAGAGAATGAGTGGATTATTTTCAAATAGATAATGCTTTTGAACAAGAGTTCAGATAATGTTCACACAATTAGTTATTTAAGGGAGACAAAATTAATTAGACAAATGAAATATATAAGCCATTTTTTTACACTAGATTCCACAGTGAAATGCACAGGCAATAAAGGGCTTCAGAAATTTATTGTACCATTTGTGAAAATAAATGGACCAAGTTTCCAGGGCAATTGAACAAATGTTTTTCAGTATTTTCTCTATTCCTGTCAATCAGTGCCTGTTTTCCCAAGAGAATTCATATTTTCTTTTATATCCATTTTCTCATACTGATTGTAAGAGTGTACTACATATCTAGGACTATATCGAAACATAAAAGGATGACAGCAACACGGTCCTCTGATAAAATGAGTATACATTAAGGTATATAAAAAGTATCAGATTCAGGGATAAAAATTGTAGAATTGTGTGTGTTAAGGTAGTGCTTTTTACTGAAAGCTTGTGAGAAACAGCAGACACTCATGAGTAGCTATTGGAAATAGAAAAATAGAGAGAGAGAGAGAGTATAGTTTTCCATCATTAGATGGCAAATAAACTCTCATTTAATAGTCATTATAGCATTACATACATACCAAAGGGAATGGAAACATCTGGAACTCTAGCAAAGCTGATATCAACTCCAGTTGCCAACACTGTCTTACAAAGCACTGCGTATTTGATAAGGAATAATAACCAACATTGACTTTAATCTGCAGGGGCATTTGAGATGGACAGTTGGACCCACTGGAGGAACTTGTGTAGCTAATATTTATATGTAATCACACGAAGGTAGTACGGAAGGGCATTGATTGACAGTTCCAATAGTGATTATCGATATGGTGTAAGTCACTGCCATTGGTTCAGCTGAAGTTTTCAGACACAAAAATGTCTACCAAATGATTCATTGCTGGTTTTATTCTGTGAAGGAAATAGTTCCTATAAAGAAGTGAATATGTAGTATATCTCCTTTTTATGTAAATGCTACACAGAAATTATTTGGATTTGTATAATATTTTTAACCTGCTAACAATTTTTAATATTTTTAAAAAGTCAATTCTCTATAAATTATAATATAAAAGATACATCAGATTATCAAGGTCATCCTTATATTTGCTACATGTTTAACAACAGCATTACAGGCATAGAATTAAGTAAATTAGTTACATTGACTATTCTATTGAATACGAAGCCTTGGGTTTAAATTTTGTTAAGCTGGAGAATACTTACAGGATACATAATCTCCTTATTAAATCATGTTTACAAACAATTAACATTATACTGTGTCTTACAGAACACAGGATTCAGCTCAGAATTAGGACTCTTGAATTTAGGTGCTTACGTATGAGCCAGGTCTCTGAAATTCACCTGTAGTGTGTGGAGCTTTAGTAAATCCAGTCTGCCAGCTAACCTGCCAGGGCTGCCAGACAGAACACAAAATTCACAGGAGAGCTGTGTCTGTCTGGGGGAAGAGGTGGGGAAAGAATGTCCCTTCTCACTGTGATTACACCAAATGCCCATGTTAGGTAACTGACTTTCGCAACAAGCTCATAAATGGACACCTAATGGACCAGCTAAACTTAGGTGGCCTTGCAAACAGCAGAAGCTCTTGGAATCAGGCAGGCAGCATCTACATATGGGGGAGATACAAAATAGGCCTGTATTATACTTAAAGGGTGGTTTGAAAATTCTTTAAATATATGTTTTACTAGAGGAAAAATTATTTGACTGCGTCTTTTATTGTGCTGCAGCTGATCAGTGGTAGTAGAAGGGACCCTTAAACATAGCAGCAATCTGGATTGCTGTTAGAGGGGGTTTGTGCAAACTGAGGCAAGATAACTAAATTTTGTAGTCATCCTTCTAATCACTTTTTATCAGCAGTTAGCACACAATTTACCCAAAGTTACCACATTTTTATTCTTTTTATGCTTACACTAGAAGCCATTTGTTCACAATTGGGATGTTGCCCTATTCATTGTGTCTGTTGTAGCTATAGTTGCATAGTAGATAGCATTAACGTTTTTCTGAAAAATTTAGGTCTCTTTTTTCATTAAAATTACTGTAGAACACAACCACATCTGCATATCCCTCAGATGCTTTTAAAATGATGCTGGGTTTCGTCTGGTTCCACATAACCCATGGTTTCTTCAGATAGTTATGTTGTTGAAGGTTATAATTTGCAGCTAGCAATTTCCCAAGCTGCAAGTGGTACATCCAATACCAAAGCTCAGGGGTACAATAGTGTCATTTTGAAAGCAAATGTGATGCTTTTCAGTGACTATATGAACATTTTCAAATTCCAACAACGTTCTGCTAACTGGCTTCCTTTTTACACACTAACTGGAGAAGAATGAGTCCCATTTGCAAGGGAAGCAGGATGAGAATTTCCCTTCCTGGTTTTGTCATCTATGGTCTTAGTGGAAATTAACTTTAATACTGAAATTACTGACAAGATAACAACTTTTGTTCCACAGCTTCTGAGATTCCCTTACTAGGATTATGAGTGTGAGTCTTTGTTAAAAGTAGGCTAAACCAGAGGACGTGCAATCAGTGCACTAAGGTATTTCATTAGTGCTGTGTCTCACCAGGAGCTCAAGCTCTAGTAGCTTCCGTGGGGCCGACAGTCATAGATTATGGACAGGTGGTACTGTGGCCCATAGTCGTGCTTTTAAATCCAATTATGCCGCAATGAGCAATGTTAAATGACAACTGTCGAGATTTCCATAAACAGATTTCACTGTTTCCCAGAACTCTCAACAAATAGCTTCCCCAAAAATGACCTTTGGAACTTTTTCCCAAGACTTGTATGTAAAATTAAGCTTTATACATAGTTAATACTACACTGTGAAGAAGCAATTTTTAAAATTATTGCACTTACATTGTGCATGAATTTTCTCCTGCCCTTGTTAGAAGTTTATCCAGTTCTTTTAAAATTGTCCTGTGTTAATAAGAGTTGTATTGCAAGTGGCTTTCCAAACCCCTTTTTTGTTTCTGGTTAATATGCTGGCTTTTCCATCTTTAATCATTAGCAGAAAATGTTGCATGGAAAATACAGCTTTAATTACATTTATTGTCCCAAAGATATACTTTAGGGACCTAGAAAACGCTGGGACTGTGCAGAATATAAAATTAGAGCAATTATGTGTTAGGGTTTATGTATCACTGTACTATCATACTCTTTCTTCAGCATTTGTTGAAAATGCCAATGCTGTTTGCAAATGCCAAACGTTATATTGCTTCTGTCAGTTGACATACAGGTTATATTTAAAACACTCAGGCTTCCTTTTAAAACCTCATTGTTACGATTACCACTTGGTTCTACAGAATTGTACTCAATCTTTGAGGATAAATCTAACTCTTGGAGCTATCAGGGAGATTGCAGGAGATCTGGACCATGGATCTCTGCATCAGATAACTGCATGCATTCTCTTACCTGGGCAGTGGGTTTCTTCTTGGCAGCGGGTTAGTTTATTCATTAGGGTGCCCTAATGTTATTTTTTATAGCATCCATGAACGCATTCATAAATTATTTACATTACTGAAGAGAAAGAATGATTTGCAATATACAATTGGTTTTTTTACAGAAACTGTAGCCACTTATTCACCAAAGAATTTCAAACACCCTCTTAACTGCCTAACTTACACTTTGCAGGGCAAGTCAAGAAACCAGTAAATAAAGCAAATACTTTTTTAACAGTTGAGGTCAGTTTTGACTGACCGTGAGGGATGCCGCAAATACGATTGTAGTATTTTTAATGCTAATGAAATGTTCTGTGATATTTAACATGTATGTATTTTAAAGTTAAACCTCAGCTAACTACGGTGTGTTCTTTTTACTCATGGTTGCATATGATAACATATTTTTATCCCTAGCTGTTTCAGGTCCTATCAGCTTAAGGCATTTTTTGTTACAGGAGTTCCTTGGTGACCTTAGCCTTTGTGTGAATATAGAATGCAAAGTGATTTTTTTGAGTAGAAATGTTGTTAAAGGAATAGTTTGCTGAGAAAAATACCATGTCCATTTCTTGAATGTATAATATACACAGAATTTCATCAATATGAATTTCAGAAATTATGCATATCAAATATCTGGATGAAATTTAGTGAAATTCAGTGACTGTTTTCTGAAGAAGGCCAGACTAGATGGCACATACCTATCTCTGGTGACTTCAAGTATAATTTTTTTGTGAAAAATTTGAAACAGCCTTCATCTGTATCATGTTACTGTATTTTCTCAGAATACTGCAACTGAAAGTTAGTGCTTTTTGGCTCTTACATTTTCCTTTTTAAGCTGTAGTTTTACACAGGTCTAATTCTGGAGATCTTCTTTGTGGTCTGAACTTTAATTTTAAATGCCTATGTAATTGTACCAAATTATATCTTTTCTGCAAAGATGCACATAATTACAAATAACTTGGTTTGAAATGTAATCTTTATGTGCTCTAGGTAATTGCTTTTCATTCTGCCTTTAACCTTAGTGGTCTGGTTAAATGTTAACTCTGCCAAAAGTAAATTGCCCTTAAGTTTTAAATGCGGTAGTGAAGCAAAATGATGAAATTGTTTTGTGGATGTCTTTCATACTCCATGTTCCACAGCATTAATTTTTCTCCCTACGCATTTGAGTTAGGATGCATGGCAGGGCAACTGAAGAAGTTGAAAATTACTACAGCAACACTTAGATCCTTCATTGCCTTATTTTTATACCAAGGTAAAAAGAGATAAGCACAAGAAACAATCAGTTAAGTTGCTGTAGCTATTTAATTTTATGGCCTCAACTAATTCTAACCTAAATTCTCAGAAGTAAAAAAAAATACAAAAATTCTTTGTGGGTAATGGGGGCAGCAGGGCTTATCTTTGCATTTCCATCAAAAGAATTTTTCACTAAAATCAGGGTAGAATAGGTCTAAAATTCAATGTATTTTTCAGATATTCACTGAGGAACATTAAGTACTATTAGCATATTTGAGACAAGCATCACTATTCTACTTGTGAAAGTGGTTTCTCAGTATAATTTCTATAAATGTGATAGCACAAAGAAAAAAATTCCACTTTTGAGTACAGAAAAGAATATATATTTTCTGCAGTGACAGTAGATAACAATTTTGAACATAGTATTGCTATACTAAAATCTTGATCAAAAATGCTCTTAGATTTAAGGTCCCCTTTAGTAACTTTTCTTAGTATAGGCCTATCCATGTGTTGTCTTAATCTATTTTTTTGAAAGATAATGCCTAAAAGAACATGGCAAAAGGTAACAAAAAGCTATGCTTTAGCTTTACTTCTGTGCAGCTATGGAGCAATTGTTTAAATATACATTAAAAGAGCAGACAACAAGATGTTTGAAATATATTTTGCAAATCTCTTCAGATCTACTTCATTTTGTTGTCTGACAGAAACATTTGACTTAATGAAACCTTGGTCTAGTTTAATGCTTTGGTTTTATTTCGGTGAACCTTGCAGCACAAACTCTCCATAAAATTAGAATCTTCATCAAAAGGAGCATAATCCTAATCCAGTATATTGTTTTTCTGTGTGTTTTAAAAAAACATTTCTAGGATGCTCATCCTGAAAACCAGTTGGGTACCGCTAATCTATCGTAAATACGTATCCTCTTTTTGATTCTTGGTCTGGATACTTTGCACTTCCTGGGAAACAGGCATATACTAAATTCATTACTGTATAACTACTTAATGTGTACTTTTCCTGCAAGAATTTTGGTGATCCTCTTCCAGCCTTGTTGCTCTGAGCACATCCGCATCTGCCAGATATGCTGAGTTTCTCCCCATTCGCTTTTTCTGAAAGCAGAGAGCTTTGCTTTTACAATGTCACACTGACCTAAAAGTTCTCATTGACATCATCAATTTCCATCCTTACCATATGACTTTTCCTGCACTCCAGGCAGTTTCTGCTCTAAGACCTGCAGTGGTTTCCTAGCCTGTAGATTCACATTAGGAAAGTTTTGAATAACACTTCTTTATATCACTCCTTAAACATCATTCCTGTCACCTTTATTAATGATTAATGTTAAACAAGTGATGAAAAAGTTTTAGTCTTTCACATCTTTTTTTTTTCCCAAAACTTTGGTCCAAATAAATAAATAAAAGTTACTAGGAAATCTGTGACAAATACTCATTCTATTGTTTAAATGTTATATTCTCATTTTTATAATATCTATAGCCTAAGTTTTCAGACCTGTGCATTTGGGGTGAAATTGTATTTCTCTTTGCATTAAAAAAAAGTGGCCTATTCTTAATTACAACTTAGAGTGCTGCAGAAGTATAAATATTTCTTGGTATATTTCATAATAATATAGTACATCTTCAAATTTATATTGGAGTGCTTTTATTGCACATTTTTTACTATGATTATTATTGTATTACTACACTCCAAACAGAGCTCCAGTAAAGGGCCAGGACTCCATTTTGTTGTAAAAAAACTATTAAAACCTAGTTCCTGCGCCAGAGTATTTATAGTATAAATTTCCTTTGTAGTGTCCATTGCTCATACATCTGTGGAACAGAGGGCCTTACTGTCAAGCCAAGGTAGCACGGTGACCTGTGCAATACATGTGGCAGACGTCACTTACCGTTTTTAGTATCATAGGAGCTTTGCAAATATCACTCACGCGATGAAGGCTAATCTGGTCCATTAGTGAACATTCTTGCTCCTAAGAACATCAAGGTCATTTTAACTGAGATGACTGGTTTACTCTTCCTACAGCGGAAAAAGTAGTGTGCAATCTGATAGAATTCAAGGGAGTAATGATCAACTTTTTAAGTAATGATAGATGAACTTGGCTAATTTGCATAACTTGATTTTTGACGACTGCTGGCTCTGATGGTATCTACTCAGGTGTACAGTCTGCCACACAGCTGTGTCCTCTTATACTACATAAGTGCTGGTATGCTGCATGAATCCTAATGTGCTCACCTTGTAACTCCAGGGTTGGAAGTTAAATACTGAGTGCATCTCCTCACGCCAGCTCCATGCCTGTTTTATTAATGGAAGAGAGGCTGAGGCTGCAGCTATGCAGCTTCCGTGAGGTCCTGAGACTAAATGACTGTAGGAGATAATATTCAGGGCTCACTATATAACACAACTATTCTGCAACTGATCAACATGTATGGAAAGTTTCTGTTTTCTGGGTCTCATGAGGTTGAGTTACTGCAGTTATTTTGGGAGTCTGTACGATGTTTTGTAATCCCCAGTAAATAGGGATCGTTGAGCATGCCTGACATTTCTGCATAATGGTAAACAAAGATATCAATATATGACACGGAGCTATGAAGCTGAAGAACATGTCTCAGAAAGTGACAAATAGATCTTCTGATATCTTCTCTACTTTATTCCTGGGAATTACAGAATAGCAAAGCTCTAATTTTCTAGCATAGGTTTTGTGGGTTTCTTATTTACAGCATATTCAAAACAGAAAAAAAAGAGAGAAAGAGGAGATGAGAAGACAGCCAAAGAAATACAAACTGAGAGAACATGGGAATGGTAGGAACCAGATGTGTGAACTGAGCATATTTCACTATAGTTTACCTACACACCTGAAAACTCCAGGAGATTAAGGAAACTGGAAGGCTATTTGTGTATGATTAGCTAGGGATTGTTCATAGTCAGCATGAGATTAGACACTGGGATAATTTCAGATTGGATTTAACGTCATATATTTGGCAGGCTGTTTAGGGAGCTTATGAATCAATGGAATACAACTCTCACTGGTCCTGGTTTCATAAGGTTATGTTAGCAATGCCTCAGTTTAAACACACCACCTTGCTAAAGTGAAGAATGTAGCATATGGTTTAGCTGATTTGCATTGCAGAGCTCACCATTACTTGTACAAAGGATATCAGTGAAACTTTTTATGTCTAATGTGTAATTTGCTCACAGTATGCATTCAGTGCCTTTCATGAGACATCAGAAAGAATGCATCACTTCTCTTTGATCTGTTGTTTTGATATTCATAAACTTTGAAATATATGCCATTTTACCCTGCATTGGAGATATAAATTCAGGTTTAAAAACGTAGTTGATTATCTTTCTGTCAGTATCAGCTTCAGGGTCATTTGACATCTGTCAGATGAGTTTTCATGTGGATCAAGATAATTTCGCTGCAAGAATTAGTCTTGTTGATTCTTCATCATTAACAATCTTCCTGTGCATTCATCTTGGTGAAAATGCACAAGACATACCCATTATCCTTTGGTTTTAATCTATTGGAGCAATATAATTGTTTATCATTTGTTTAAAGTGCTTCTTTGGAATGATCATGCAGTTAGCTAGAGGTGTGTTAAATATTACATTATTTATTAGGAACATCTACATCCACTAACTCTGAAACCAGATTTTAAGTAGTATAACATGATCACAGTATTGTGTTTTATGCTTATTACTCTCTGTAATCGGTTTTTAATGTGTGAATAGGCCTCAGATGCAGCATTTGAATAAAAGCTTTAAATTAATACGTGATCCAAGAAATAAAATCGTTTAAGTTCCAATAGGTTCGTATTTATTAATCAATATTCCCATTAGCATATGAACCAAAGAGTGTTATTTGTGTTTTCATATTAGATCAACTCAACCCAACAGTGTGCATGCAGCTTTAAGAGTGTTCTGCAAATGCATAAGGTAGTTAACTAGCAAGACAGTAAAAACTAATGTCTGTGAGCAGTGTCAGCAGTAATGTGAATCAAGAGTCATTTGCCAAAGTTCTGTATTGACCCTACAATGTCAAAAGGCAGAGCAAGATCCACAAGCGTTACAAATAGATTCTACATTTGTTACTGATAGGTCACGAAGAAAAATAATTACCATTTTCCTACGGTTCTGCTAACACTGATACAACAGGTTGCTGATAAAATATTTGTGAGAAAAATAGGAACAGAGACTGTGCTGGGGATATGCAAAGGATAGATGCATCTTAGTAAAGACTTACTTAAGTAAGTATCAGGATATTTTTAATATCAAGGTTTTTATATTTTAATGCGAATGAGTTTCCATCATATATCTGTAATAGAAAGAAATACAGAAATTGAAATTGGGATCAAAAATGTAAAAAAAAAATTATTTGGATTGGATGGGGCAAAATTCAAACCTTTTACTTCTTTGCCATCTTGATTGGAAAATATCACCACTAGGAAATACTACATAATCTTTGTTAATATTAATAGGGACTATCAATGTATAGGTGGAATTATTCCGAGAGTTGTAGAGGGCTTATTTTACTTGGTTCAGTCCATAAGAAAAGATCCAGATTGCTTAACATTGCACCCGGAGAGTGTACTTTGGATGCCTTTAATCATGTAGAATCCACAGTTACAAAACAGAAGAAAAAAAAGAAACCATATGTATTATTACTTTGATGTGGCAGTCATGTTGGAGTCTTTTCTGCAGTAATCCTAGAATAAAAACATTATTTTAGAAGTTCCGCTTATGAAGAATCTTCTTTATCATGAAAAAAAAAATTTAAAAAAATGTGTCACTGTGGACCATATCCTTGATTTTAACTGGAGAAATCTGTGTGGAAAAATTATTATTTACATCCAGTAAGAGTGTAATTGAGAAGTGTTTAAATGTTGACTAGAATTAAATGGGTACATTTGGTTTAATATTTGAAATATAGACTTTAATTCACTCTACTGTGGTTTGATTTCAGCACACTGGGAGTTTGACTTGAATTGGGATTTCTGCAGGTTTTGCATGCAGATCGGGCTTTGATATTCTTTAATTGTAGTTCTGGGTAAGGTTCATTTCCTTTCTGGATTTTTACTCATATCCTATCTATCTGTTCTATTTTCATGCTTTGTACAATCAGTAGCACAGATGGTGATTTTAATACAGATAGACTGTATAGGAAAATCTAATAAAACCACACATGCAGAATAGAGGGGTTTTCATAACAGATGTGTCCAGTCAAAACAAATTTAAACAGTCTCAGAGTCTCTAGGTGACAATATGCAGGCAAAGAATACAAAATTTCATTTGAGGATGACTGTTTTTACTCAGAGGGAAACATATTAATTTAATCATAAGAGGAAAATGGATTTGCAGTGCAAATAGCTAAACACTTCATTTTAAAGAGTAGGATTTTTCAAACTGAGTTTTATACTTTAAGCAAGGATACTTATCAATAAAATGCTTAAATACTAAGAGCAACTACATAAAGCTCTAGAGGGATATAATTTTATTTATATTCAGTGTCCTGGATACTAAAAATATATTTGTCTGTCTAAGCATATATATATCCATATATAACTCTATAGAGAGCGTATGTGTGTTTGTGTGTATATGAATGTATATATATATTTTTAAAAATATATGTGTATATATTATCATGTATATCATATACATACACACATATGTGTATAGATTTCAAAACCTCATATATTGTTGAAAATTATGAAGATCATAATATTTCTGCCAAATCCATCCTCAGTTCTGACCAGCTAGAAATCAGTCCCTGTAATGCCAACGAACTCTAGGGCTTTTGTATCCTGGTTTGAGTACATTACTAGTGTCTTTGTGAGATTAATAATGAAAGAATAATAATTTTGCTACGTTTTTTTGGGCTTGGTTAGAAAAAAAAGCAAGAGAAGTTAGTCAGCAGGTGTCAAATGCACACTATAATGCAACCATGTAAGTGATATTATTATTCCATTGTGCTAGTTTCTGGAAAAGACAGTTCTTTCACTGTATCATGTTTCATGCAATTTTTGTGACAAATTAAAAATGGGGCACAATTTGTTTACTTAGATAAGGGTTTCTGAAAAAAATGTACTGAAATGTACCTGGTAATCTGTGAAAAATCTTGACAGGTATTCTCTTTCATAATAGCAACTGCACAATTGCTTTAAATGATTCCCATTATGTTTACAAAGCGTTGCCACTACAGAAATAAATGGTGCACGCTCTAGACTACGTGCAACAGCACAAGACAGTTATTTACACAGTAACATTTAATTTTGTTCAAAATTCATAATGAAGAGAAGACGACTAATAAACCCTATTGCCGTATTACCAGCCTAAAACGTTGGTGTATTATTATATTTAAAGTATAAAAATGACTGCTGATCCAGGCACTTAGTGTTTAGAAGGAGTCAGGGTGCAGTGATGATGTAAATGGAGGGCAGGACGTCCTGCGGGTGCCCCCCTGCTGCAGCCAGCTGGGTGCCACCGCTGTGAGCTACGCCTGGACCACAGTACCGTTGTCAGGAACAGAAGTGACCTCCATAGGCATATCAATAAAACACTGGTGGCCAGGACCTGTCAGTAATTATCACAAGCACAAAGCACCAACAGTAAAAGATCACGCGTTGTTAGGATTTTCATGCTTTCCAGTTAAATGATGAATCTGCCACAGATTCAGAGCATCTCCTATCGTCTTTGCATGTTGTCATTCATTCTTTGTACTTCAGTAACATGAAAGCAGAGCTTGAAGATGCTGCCCATCATACAAGCAGGGTAACAGAGAGCAGTGCCTACAGCAAGATTATAAAAGTAAAATAATCGAGACATACCAGAAGCTACCAGAGCAAGATGTTTTGGCTGTCTTTGACAGAACTTGAAGTATAGAAGGTAAAGACTTACTTAAATCATAAAAGAACTTCAACCGTGGACTGGAGCTCAGTGTACTACCTCCCACTTTTGTGATAACGTGGAGACTCCCAGGCTTTTTAACTCAACTGTCATTTCTAATACTCCTCTGATCAGCTTAAAAAGTATTGCTGTAAATCTGAATGTACGTTCTCTTGAAGAGCTCACTGGCAAATGCTGGATTTCTAGTAATGATAAGGCAATGCTTCTTGACTGTTAAATAAGAAATCAGAAATTCTATTTCAATTTCCTCTTATTTAACTCCATATAGCACAAACATACAAGACTTGTTTTCGTTAGTCCTACCACTGTCTAATCTCCAAGGGTTATAAAGACTCCCTCACAAGGATGATTTCACCTTAATGAGTGTTTCTCCATAACAATGAAATCTAAACAGCAATATTAATAAAAGGTCAACAGTTTCAAAAAGGAAGGAAGAAAAGAATTTATGATGTAAAAATGTTCAAAATATGCATTACTCATAACTCCGATGTATTTTTCTTGACATGTCAGGACATATTTTAAAGGACTCAATTGTGTAAAGCTTCGGGAAATCTCACCACTTACATAGCAATAAAAGACTGGAATCCAGGCAAAGGTAAAATAAGCCTAGTTGTGATTGTCAGTCAGAAATGAACACGTAATTTACAAATGTATTTTCAGAGTGCTACAAAAGCCCTACTTGCAAATCTGTGTGATTCTTTTGTTTTAAGTATTGGAATGGGAGAGAAAACAGAAGTGCTAAGTTTTAAAAAACAAACAGCTTTTATGTTTTTTCTTCCTCCAAAGTATATTGTTAGTGCTGAACCTTCCAAAGTTATTTTTGCAAACTGAGAAGGCTTTTTTTCTTTTCTTTTGTTCTCTCAAAGTGTGGCTAATGTTGATTACAATGCTGTACGATCCATAGTTATTTTCAGACCTACCTGTTGTGAAAATAAGGCTCTAAGTCCATTTTGAGTTTTTAAATATAACTGGTTCCTAAGCTCAGAACCTGCACTATTGAATGGAAAAAATAAAGCATTTTAGCACTAATGCCATCTTCAGATATTAATTGTTATGTATTGTTTTAAAATAATCTTCATGAAAAGTTTGGTTTATTAAGTCAGAAAATGCAGTTATGATCACCTGAAGAGCATCTTACATTCATGCTTTCAAATGCGCATCATCAATCCTGTGCAGCTAATGCCTCGCTTTTCCAGGTGTTTTAATTAATTTCATTTTATATGTGGATAGCTCCAAAATGCTGTATTTGCTTGTCTTCTGGAAAGAAAAGGAAAGTAAAAATTATTTGTTTCTTTCTTTAATCCCTTCATTATCCCACCTACCAAACACTTCAATAGATGAGAAGGAATTTCCATTATTAGACAAACTTGTGAATCTTAGATTGCGTCTGCTGTTACCTAGTAAAGAACAGTGAGAAAGTGGCTCAGTCACACACACCGCCTCTTGCCCTGAGTTTCCAGGAACGCTGGGGTGGTCTTACTACTGGACCATCTCACTAGTACAAGTTTTATCATTGTTATTCAAAGATGAGGCAGGCTTCCTTCTTGAGCTCTGCCTTTGATCGATGTAGAAAATGAAGCCAATCAGAATTTATGACTCAATCCCATTGATTGCTGGAAATAATTAAAACATCGCTGATCTTTATGGCAGGCTAAGACAGCTGTCATTCGTGGATGACGAATTAGTGTTAGTTCAGTAATGTTGATGAGTATATATGTTTTTATTGGGAGAAAGAAGGCATGTGAGAGTTTAAATGTCAGGTGTCAGGGTGACATCTGCCAAAACCACCTAAGCCAGTGCGCTGCTTTGTGTATTGAAATACGTACTGAAATTCAAATAGGTCTCATTGCAGTGCTGTCAAGCTGCTAATCCCGAAATTCTTTGTAGTCCTCCAAGTGTGGCCTTTCAGGGCAGCTGGCACTCAGTTGGTAAATTTGCTTCTAACCACGAGAGCTTGTGATCCAACCGCTGTCCTGCAGGGCCTGTGGTTACATCCGCTGCTGCACTCTGTACCGGAGCACGCCCAGCAGCTTGGCAGGTGCAGGGCTTCCTCTGGGGTCCTACAAACAGTGAATGTGATGTAATTTATAAATGTTTTCTTTCATGTAAAATATGGTTTATTGTGCCAAAAGGTGCAATATCATGATTTTGCCTTTCCTGTCTGGTTTCTAATCTCGTTCCAGAGCACAAAATACAACATAAAAAAATAATCAGGGCCATGCACAACACTCATATGTATGAATGTAGAGGTTACCCCCAGTTCTTTGGGACATGTATTTTAGGCATGTTTGAAAATAGGGCTGTTCAATTGGAATATGTTTCAAGCCTAGAAATGTCAGAACAAATTAAAAATCTTAATAATGTATCTGCTTTTAGTAAAAAATTAATTGCTCCTTTGAAAACCTTGACACTGTACCGTAAAAACAGATTTCCATTCAAATCTTTTCATACTAGTTTGACTACTTGTAAACCATTGCATAATAACACCTATACAGAGTTCTTGTTCATGATTTCCAAATAGTCTGTTGTCTAAACTTATCAGTGATGAGAATATGTGTGAAAAATACGCAGGTAAGTGTATGCTATGCTATGCTGGAGTCACTATAATTTGGCAATCGTGATGCTGCAAGCGTTTATGAAGCCGTGGGTCAAGAAGGAATAAAAGCTGGAAAGTAGGAGATGGAAAGACTTTCAGACACCACTGTAACTGTTTTTTTTTTGCCTTGGGTTTGTAAATTGAATTAATTTTGTAGACTGGAGGAATCTGCTAAGAAATTTCAAATCCCCAGTTGATTTTTCTCTGTACTTGTGTAACATCCCCTGCCCCTATAAAAGAGAGTGCATTTCTGCACCTCAGGTACCACAGTTCCTGGTTTTACATCCTGTATTCAATTGTGTTGAAGTGGAAACTTGTGAACAGCAACTCCTGAGCACTTACTCGTGCTGCTTCTGGTATTCTGCTGATAAACTTAGACTGAGATGATGCAGGCATAAATATTTTAAAGTACTGAAGCTACATCTGTCACACCTCAACTGACAGAGTCATTAAAATTGCAGTAAAAGCTGAAACTGTCCAGTGGGATTCTAATTAAATATTGAAAGTCTCTTTTGAACAGGATTATTAAAAGATTCCTTTTTACTCATGGAGAAATACAGTTAAAATTAATATTCTGGCATAGCCAAGGTTTTTATGTAAGTTCCTGTCGCAATTTACAGTGGATATCCAGATGACCCCCACTGAATGAGTTGCATCCTTCTTAAACCTGTCCTGAGGAGCACATAAAATCTCACATAATTGTCTCAGTTTGTTTAAAATGCCCTTCCTTTCATGAAAAGAGATCTCCTTTTATAATACTTGTTTTTTACTCAGATTCAAAAAAAAATCAGTTTATTTTTCCTGAAAAGTTTTTGCAAGCGTGCATCCCATGCTGTGTTTTTCCTCCACCAAAGAGTGAAAGAAATGTAGTGTATCATTGATAAAAAAATCTTGATAATACAAAATGCTGATTGCCATTATAACATCTTTCAAAAGTTACATATGAAATGTCAGGAAAATATATGTGCATTTATGACCTTATAATTAAAATCAAATATTAATAATGACAAATTTATTGTACAATTGAAACAATTTCCATCTCCACATTTAAATATCTCTGAACTCTCTAACCAGTGGCTTCTAAAAGGCTGAGAAATTAGAAATGTAACTGGAAAAGGCTATATTTATGTTTATGAATCAGGGTTTATATTTCCATTGAAACAAAAGGAAATCACCTCAGTCTCTAAGCATCCTTTATTCTGTGTGCTACGCTTATTATTTGCCATATAAAATTAGAGACATTGATTAAAGCTTAACACAAACTATCACTGTCAAAATTAAAGCAAACTCAGAAGGTGGATCAGGAGTCTGAATTATGTTCTCAGTAGATTGAAATCTGATATTTAACACTGTTTATATATAGTTGGTTATGATAGAATAATGTAGGAGGACATCCAAGTAGGTAATTTCACTGTTTTCTGAAAGACTTACATAAATAGGAGCTGGATGGAAAACAGCCACACTATAGTCACAAGAAGTTTGATTTTGCATACTCCATATGAAAAGAAACGCATTCTTGATAAGAAGAGATTAAACAAGATCTGTCAGCTGTAGCAAAGTAAAACGTGGGCTAACAGTGAGTTGAATTGCCTAGGACAGATTTGTTTCAGTTTTTGAAGATCAAAGAAACAAGTTGAATGGTTCAATGTAGGACAAGTTCATATAAAATAGCTTTTCAGGAGGTTAAAATAATTTTCTTCATTTAATACTTCATGTTTTTCAAATGAGTCAGGTTCTTACTATATTTAAGGGATTGTCTAACATTAAATGTTTGTTTAGAGCCTCTGTTAACCACAAAACGTTATATTTAACTTGTTCTAATACTATTTAAATTAATTATAAAGTAAATATATTTGTAGTAGAAAATTTGAAATAAATGAAAAAAACTCCTTCCCAATGGTTTAAATATTAGAAAAAATCCTACAAAATAGAATCCTCTGCAATTGTTTGGCCTTATATATTTATTAATTAAATAAAATATCTTTATATCTCTTACAGTAATTTAATTTAAATTCTTTACTAGCAGGTTGTTTTAAATACAATTTAATAGCAGAAGTACAATACAATAATAAATGCAGTAATAGCAAAAAAAAGGAAATTAAAAGTCAATAGAGAATTGATTATGCAACTTTTTTAAAAATTAGAATAGAGTTTTATTTAGTGTATGCAGAGTCCATAGATTTTTGCAAAGATTATGACTAAATTTAATTTTTTTTACTGTATTGTGCACAGTACTCTGCACTGTAAATACTCTGTGGTGATGGAAGTATGCATCCATAAGGTAACTGAAACAGTTTTCACCACTTTGTCTGGGAAGTGGGCAAGGACCATGTTAATATATAATACCACGTTCCAGGCATGCTTTTTGTTACATAAGTTATTTCTGGAGTTTCTTCAGTTGGTTCATGGTATTTATTTTGCTTAAATTTAACCGTCATAATGGGAGCCTCTAGTTTAAGATAATAATATGTTTTCCCTTCAGTCAGGAAAAATCCTACCTATTTCAGGCATAGAGGACCCACTGGCAATGTGTCTCTCTCCAATGTTTATAGCAGGAATCAGATAACTACTTTAATCTAAGCATTCAACATTTTGGCTTTTCAGTTATCCAGCTCCGTGCCAGCCAGATAAGTTAAAGATTTTCAGCTCAGTTAATGTAATTCTGCCTTAAGTCACCGGGTGATGAAAGATCCCAAAGGCTGAAAATTAGCATTATTGCTCTAAGTCTGGGGTCGGATATGGAGAATTCACCTTTTACAGAACAGCAGCACTGGGAATAGGATCTCGGGAGCCAAGATTTCAAGTAAAGAAGTTGTTATGTTTAGGAAAGTACCCACAATACTATCCTTGTAATTTACAGTACATGATACTCACAGTAACAGCTTCTCCTTGAGGATGTCAGAATATTACACGGGAAGCCTAGTGGTTAAGGAATTAGTTTGTCTTGGCCCTAACTAGGCTACATAATTCAATTCACCCCAGATCTTACCAGGTAGCAACACTGGCATTCATCTAAGGCTTCCAGTTCCTGAGCCACCCTGAGCTTTCAAGTACAAAATCGTTCTTCCTGTGTAAAGTTATCATTCTTCCTTCGTGGAGGTGTCAGCCCTACCTGTGCACCAAATGTCATTGTGCTTCGTAACAGAAAACAGAATGAATTTAGTTCCTTTGTGTCAGCCTAGAGGGATGTCAACTTAATGTTTGATCAAATGTTTTCCTACATATTTATATCTTATATCTAAACTATATCTGATTATTTTCTTGGGGTTTTGTAGGTTATGTGCTGATCTCTCGTTGGATTTAAAGTAATTCGATCAAGAAAATAAATTAATTCAGGCCTGTACTTACGCGTCTGGTTGCAAAGTAACAGTCATCTTTCCATCAGCACACACACATGAAAAAGCCCAAAACACAGGGCAAAAAGCCACCAAAACATCACGCATCTCTCTAAACAAATCCATAAGGTGTTGAAGAATGCTGGTGCTTTGACAGAACGTATGGCAGCAAACCAGTTACTGCTCCTAGGAAATCTAATAAAAGCTTCTCCGTAGGTACTTGAGATATGTTTATCAGGAGTAGAGACAGGACTAAAGCTCTGTAAATGTAAGACAGATTTTTCAAGGGCGTTACACTGATTATACCAACGTGTGCATAATAAAAAAAATTGATTCCATAGTAGGTAACTTGTTAATAAAACAAGTGGAACAAATTGGTAGTTGCTTTTCATTGCTATTATAGGTACATATATTATGTATTCGTAGTAGAGTTAATTCTCTGAAGCCTGAAACTATAATGAAATAACAAATGGCCACTCAAACAATTGGAAGTAGAGAACTGATTCAGTTTTTAGCAGTACAGATACCCACTCATTTAGAGTTTTGTATATTTAGAAATGGATTCTGACCTCATACCTCACAAATAATTCTAAATTATTGTTTTGTAAAATGCCATGAGTAAACATGCAGTTGGAAGTGCTTTTTCTGGCTTCATTTTATGTCTTGTGAGAGATTTTGCAACATGAATAAATCTGTTGTGCCTTCATGACTAGTTCATGCTTTCTACTTCATTTTGTCCAATGAGCCTAGTTCAAGCGTTGCTATTTTTTTGTGTGCTGATTCTTCCTCTGCTTTTTGGTTATAATTCCCAGTTTGGTAGCTTTTGCCACTATGCTGCAAATCTTTTCTTTCTTTCATTTGTGTGTCTTAGTGGCCTGCTATGGATAGTAATTAAATTTTCTTTTGCTACTAGATGGAATTTATGCTATTGCTTACTGTTTCACAGTCTTGTGTACCCTTTATTCATTAGGAAACTATTTTCTTATTGCATTGTCTTTTATCACCAGCGTGGGTGGTGGATATGGTTCTGTAACATCAAGTACTTCTTCAGATCAGTTTTGGCTTATGTATTGCTATCCTGCTCTATGGTGTGTTTTTGTATTTGAAATTAATATTCCCTTACCACCTGAATTCAGACTGTTTTCAATTGTACAGGCATGGAATGTAGATTTATTCACTTATGGAAATGAAAACCGGTTGTAATTTTGAATTTGAGTTCTTGAATCCTAACTTCATACAAAACATAAGATTCTGTCATATCTGTAAATAACGTACACAAATCCTATTAAGACTTTGGAGGGAATTTTTATTTATAATATAGTACGGTTGTTTACCAAAACTGTAAGCTAGGTTTCAGGAAAGTTGAAGAGATCTTAGAGCTGAGACAAAAATCTAGAAGTTGTTTAAGGTTATGTTCAGAATGGTTATGACAGAGTGAGGCTTTAGAGATCGCGATGTTGTTTCTGTGTACCTCTGAAATCCAGATAAAAGATTCTCAATAGATGAAAGTTCTTAAAAGTTTCAGTATTATAAAATTGTCCGTTGTCAGTCAATATTGACAACAGAATTGTGCAGAATGTTGAAGACCAGCGTGCCTTTGAGACGAGAACAAGGTAAAGGAAGGTTTCTTTGGGTTATAGAATATTTTTAAGGGGTTAAGCCATGCAAGTTAGAAAGGTAAAACTAGAAAAGTAATAGTTTACATTTTAATCTTCTTATATTCACAACGGTTGTTTCATTTTTCTCAATCAAAAACCAACTTTTCAGTTCAGCTGACTGAGCTTGGCAAAGTTAGCAGGGAGCCAAATTTAGACTTGTGACAGGAAGCTATCTTTAGACTTAACTATGGAGAGACTAGCAGCTCTGCAATTTTACACTCACTTCAGATTAAAGTCACATGGAAATGTGTTGCCGTGGTCCAGGTAAAATCTTGACAACTGTGCTAAATAGGAAAATAGTGTCTGTGGTAGCAATGTAGAAAAGGAAACTAATCATCCACAATCAGAAGCTGATAAGAAAAAAATAGGTGATATATTTACACATATGGGCTAATGTTTTAGTTTATTGTCCAGATTTAGGTATAACAATGCTAAAAATAACAATGGCATTTATGCACATTTATTTTATTTTATTTTATTTTGGTTTGGTTTTTGTTTTAGCAGATGTGACTCCGTCCTCAAGAATACTACCCTTTACTTTTACAAAAGAGAACTTAGCATGAAAAACATTAATAATTAAATTAATTATTACCTTAGAAGTTTAAATAGTTTACAGGTACTTGGAAAGCTGTCTGTAGACACGTTTTGTAGTAGATACGTTAAGTTGGATATCATAAGCATAAAAGCATCAATATAAGAAGTATTTCTCAAAGTAATAGTTTTATCTATATTGAACAATCATTTTTTACCTGAATCTGTGCAGTTATCATTGTCTGCTGTTGTAAAGATCATTCAAATTTTAAGAAGATTCAGAACCAACATTGGAAAAAATTTAGTTGTCTGTGTCTTCACCTTTACGTATTTCATTGTCATCATCCATTCAGGTGTCTTTTCACTACCTTTGTAGAAAGTTACAGAAATTGTACAGTGATTAAATGAGCACGTTTGAAAATAATTTTGTGCGTATTGGAAGTTCAAATTAAATAAGAAATAATAAGTAATAAATATGAGTGTGATAGCAATTAAAAACCTTTTGCTTCAGCAAACCAAAAAGTAAAAATTCATGTTTATTTGTGAGACATAGGAGAGTTTCCATGCTTCCTTAAGAGCAGTATTTCTGCCTTAATTTATTAATTTATTCAAGTATGAAAGCAAGTTAGCTGTGTACTTCTTCACTACTTAGATCTGTTATCTGAAGACTACCCTAGAGTGGAACCTTTTTAAGATGTGCCCGACTTCAAACTTTATGTTGTTCCTGTATATAGTTACTCTGCATTCATTACAGTGATAAAATCATTGAAACAATAAGCTTTAAGAATGAGGTTTTGGCAAAGAAGTTGTTCCCAAACATTAAAAAATCAAGAGAATTCCCTAAAATAATGATACACAATATTGTATTCTTTTATTTGCCTCTCACTTTGAAGTGAAGACATTTAGTCTAACTAAATGAAGACATTTAGTTCTATTAATATTTATTTATTTACTTACTTATTTAGAAAGTGGTGATCCTACATTATCTGAGGAACATTAGAGGCTAAGAAAAAATAAACTTTTGTGGAATATATGATGAAATGATAAAGTTTTGCAGTAGTTGTTCATACAATATTCTTATTGAGCTGGAAGTCAATTAAGTATTTGTGTTAGACAGAGGTGTTAATTCAAAATATAGGCCTAGTGGAGTCTGCATTTTAATGGATCAATGCACATGAAAATCCAGATCTATTGTGGGCTACCAGTTTACATATCCTCTGATTTTATATTTTTTTTCGATGAGGTACAATTATTCTCCATCAGTCGTAATTTCCCAATATGTACATTGAAATATCTCACTCATAATCTACCCGAAAGTCACTTTTAGCACTATTTGATAGCTAATTTTGCTTGGTGGGAATGATAATTTCTTTAAGATTTGAGAACTATTTGAACTGTAATGAAAAATAAATAAGTGAAGCTATTGAGAAATAAAAAGTTACCTAATTGCTGATTATTTTATACAAATGTAATCTTTGCTAATGAGATTATAAAAATATTTTTCTGTTTTTAAAACCAGAACATTTTAAACATTTTGAAAATTTTTTAAAGCTCAGTGTATTTGTGCAAAACCAAAAGACACAGATTGTCTCAGACAGTTTTAATTCCTACTATTTTATATTTTCCTTTAATTGCTTAGGGAGAAATGTTACCCTCAAGTCTCAGTCTTGGCACTGAAATCAGTGGGAGTCACATGAGTTCTACACGGGTTGTAACCTGAATTTTAGTGAGCCATGAATCAGCCTGACTTACACCATAGCAGTTCTAAACATTTATGTTAAAGAAGCGCTGTTTAAGTGGGGTGTCCCTGAGCTCTCAAAATGCTGGTCAGAGCTGATTCAAATGGTCTCTACAATCAGAACTAAAATGCAAGTTAAAAAAAAAAATTGAAAAAACCCCAATTTTTTCAAACTAGATTATTCAGATCACATTATTGTTCAATTCAATTCAATTAAATATGTCGCACAAATTCTTGACTGCTGTACATCTTTACCAAGTAGTACTGCCTCTGAACTTCCAGCCTGTCCCATGCTTTTGTATGCTGGGGCAGAACAGTGCTCTAGAGTGTTTCTGACTCCAGATTTATGCAAACACAATCCAGTGATAGAAGCCTTTAATTTTGCACCAGCTTTCCAAAACTGACACCTATACATCCTACCTGTGTTCTACCATGTATAATAGACAATTATAGCATTCAGGACATCATTTATTATATATGCTTATGAAAGCAGAATGGTACAGAGAGATCTAACTGTGCAATTTATAAAAATAAATAAGTTTTTATTAGCCAGAGCTTCCAAATTACCATGTAAAAAACTTTTTAGGACCCTGATCTTTCCATCATGTGTATTGTCTAAGAATAAGCTACAAAGTCAGAGAGAAAGCAGCTTGTTTTCCAGTAGCTGTGTAACATATTTAATACCAGTAATTTTATACCACTACCAATAAGTAAAACAGTGGTTTTAATAAAATAAAACCTACTTGTATATGCACGAAAACAGTGAATGAAAACCACTGTAAAGGACTTTTATGTACATGATTTTCTTAACAAAAACCACTTAAAGTGTACGTTGCGGTTGCTAACAGATGAGAACTTGACAGAAAGCTAGCACTTCATTTTACATCACTTGGTCTTGATTCATAGGGTTTTGGCACTGTTTTCCTATGACACCAGTTTGGCATCCATTGTGTTCTATATAAAAGCACAAATCTTGGCCTTATGGTGTTACAAAATCAGTGCCTAACATGTCTTTCATCTTCCAAGCAAAAAAAGAAAAAAAAAAAGAGTATCCTAGCACAAAGTAAGGACAGAAGAGAGTGCTAAATATCCTGTTGTTTATAGGTTCCTTTGTCATTTAGTCCTTTGTCTTTAGGCATTATTAATATGTATGCTTGTATCTTAAACCTCTCTGCAGGTACAGACATAATTTTGCAAATATTACAAATGGCCAACCTAGGATCAAAATTTTAATAGATTTAACATATTGTCTGCTCGGAAGTTTTAGGGTTTCTTGTGTGTATTGACCTCTTATTTTCTTTCTTTTGCAGATTGTAGCTTTGCGTGAACAAAATGCACACATTCAAAGGAAAATGGCAGCTGGTGAAGAGACTGCTGAGTCAGAGCATATGGAAGGAATGGAGCCAGGGCAAAAGGTTCATGAAAAGGTATAAAATGTTGGGTTTCATTGGATCACACAAAAAATATGAGAAATAATCTGGTGTAAGATTTTTGTAACGCCAGTATTTTATGGAAATTCCCTGTAGAATATTGTCTACCTACTGAAACTAATATAAAAAAATTAGCTTGTTTAAATGGAAAGGAAAAGCAAATGGCAGGTCCTTGGTTTATGAGATGGCTTCAAGTTGGACTCACAGCTTGTAACCAACTTTTCTTGGAATTTTTTGCGTGATGCTACAGTGATCCTCTGTACATCTCATACAGAAAAGTATAGTGGCACATTCATGCAAAACCCTATAAATGCAAAAACTGCAACCAAAGTTGTCTATAAGGGGAAGACGGAGACCTAAAAATTAGAAAACATAATTTTACACTGTGATACGTATAGATACTCTTGAAATTCACATCCGTGTTCATATAGAGAAAACTGAAAAACATTTTCATTACTTAGCACTCTTTCACTAAGAAATAGCTATATAGAATTTAGGCTAAGGATTTGGTGCTTAAGGCTGAAAGAGAAAAAAAAACAGGTAGAGAATATCTGATTTATAAAAAGGGTTTTTTTTTAAAACTTAGTTTTCCAGATGAAAACAACTAAGTTTTGTATATTCCTGTCGTGCTTCACAGTTATTACATTAAGGTGCAAGCATAACATAACATTTGACAGACAGCTGAAATGAGTAGAGCTGCTACTTGGATCTCTAATTATGCATTTTTGTCTAATGGCATGTGATGAACAGTCATATAAATCATATTTATAAAATAAAACACTCATCATTACTTATTTATTTTATAGGCAATCCAATTTACAAGGATGCACTTGCACTGCAAACATTAATTTTACGTGTTTTGCAGTTTATTTTATGTGTGTATGTTTCTTTGAGGAATCTTTGTGGTTGAAAAATATAGAATAAATAAATACTGCTCAGCTACTTTCCCTTTCCTTACAAAATCTTACATTTGACATATCTGTGAAATTTTGTTAAAGCAGTGAACAACCCACTCACTTGTGCTTTTAAATAGAACCACGTTGCTTTGCTGAAAATTTCTATTTCCCACTTTCCTTGCAAGCTATGTCTTCTGCTTTGAGCCGTTGGGCTCATTACATTCAGCAGAACTAAGTAGAATTAAGAATATCTGTCCTTTAAGAAAGCTGCATATTTAAGCATCAGTGAAAGAGGAATGAAAGCCAAAATAATATAAGTTTATATGAAGTTTCTACAACATTATGTCCAGAAAACTTCCATTCTTCATAATAAGAACAATTTAAGTTGGTCTCATTAAGCTGAATTTAAGTTGTGCTTACTATTTTTTGCTCCCTATAGTAATAAAAACATGCTGCATAAGGAGTTAACAGCAGTCTATACCAACACCAGATCAACCAGTGCACTCTTAAGTTCACATCCTCTTCATTTGCTGCTCTCTTCGGTTGCTTTAGTGCCCACCGTCAATTCCTCCTTGTTTCCGTGAAATCGTAGAGTCATATAGTGGTTTGGGTTGGAAGGGACCTTAAAGATCATCTAGTTCTAACACCTCCCACCAGACCAAGCTGCTCAAGGCTCCATCCAACCTGGCCTCGAACACTTCCTGGGAAGAGGCATCCTCTGCTTCCCTGGGCAACTGTGCCAGTGCCTCACCACCCTCATTGCTTCCTAATGAGGAATTTCTTCCTAATGTCTAATCGAAATCTTCCCCCTTCCAATTTAAAGCCATTCCCCCTCATCCTGTCACCACATGCCCTTGCAAAAAGCCCCTTCCCAGCTTTCCTGTAGGCCCCCTTCAGGTACGGGGAGGCCGCTATAAGGTGTCCCTGGAGCCTTCTCTTCTCCAGGCTGAGCAGCCCCAACTCTCAATCTGTCCTCATAGCAGAAGTTCTCCCGCCCTCTGATCATCTTCATAACCCTCCTCTGGACTTGTTCCAGCAGTTCCATATTCTTCCTGTGTTACAAATTCCAGAACTGGACACAGGACTCCCAATGGTGTCTCAAGAGAGGAGTAGAAGGGGAGAAACATCTCCCTTCAACCTGCTGCCCTCACTTCTTTTGATGCAACCCAGGACATGGTCGGCCTCCTGGGCTGCGAGCACACATTGCCAGCTCATGTCGAGCTTTTCATCAAGCAGCCCCCCCCAAGTCCTTTTCTGAAAGGCTGCTCTCAGTCATGTCATCCCTCGGCCTGTACTGAAACTGCAGATTGCCCTGAAGTCCCCACTTCTTAAAATACTTCAGTGTAAGCTCAGATGAAGCATCCATTTACAAAATATTCCTTCAACTTCAGCAGTGAGGGTGGAGAAAAAGTCTCCATAGATTCTGCACTTCAGGTTTCCACTTCATGGCTGGTAGTCACACCTATATAGGTAAAATTTAAACAGAACCTTCAGGAAGTTACACTATTAATTGTGTCTGTCTTCTTGGACTTCCCAGTACATGCAGACATGGTAAAGGCTACACAAGTAGAGCTTGACTAGGTTCCCCAGAATAGGGAGTCCTAAACGGCTATAGGCAATAATTCCTCAGGTAAAAGTTACCTGCAGAAAGAGTTAGCCAGCATGGCTAACATGGAAAACATGAAGACTAGCCTCTTCTCTGAGGTTTAGGTTGGTCAAAGTTTACCATCTGTTCTGAAGCTGCCGTGGGAATTGAGATGCAACCATTTCTATTATCACATATTCTCCTACCTAGATCCATGACCACTGGACACCACTTGCCACCACCCAGATCTTTCATTTGATCTGTAAGGATGATAGCCTGGTTTACCCACAAGTGAAGGTCAGGAAAGGCAGAATTCTCAGGGAATAAAGTGCCATTGGGAAATCTATTAGGAGGCAGTTAAGAAAGTGACAAAGGTGGGACAGGACAGCGTTAGAGATTAAGATGATGCCAATGTAGGATATGTGCAGGCATGTTAAAGGAAAGAGACTGGACAGGTGTAAAGCTCTGCAGTGGCACAAAACTAGCCCCATTCTGCAGAGGGTTAGCTCATGTGCACCTCTTCCTAACGCCGATGGTTCCCCACCTGAAAAAGCCAGCAGTGAGTGACAACAGATGAGCCCACCTGATGTACCTCTGGGGAAACTTGATTGCAAGGTGTTAGTAAAGTATTAGCAAAGTTCATCTGCTGCCTCAAATTATTGCACCGGCAATACTGAAGGATGTTGTTATCCTAAGCAAAGCCCAAATGATGAGGAATCTTTGGGAAAAGAAGGATTGGTGTTCTCATCAGTCCTTGATAATAAGATTCAAAGCTCAGAAAGAAAGATACATCCTTTAGATGAAAGTGTGTCTGTGCAGGTGGTGTTGCCAAGTGATCTTTGGTTTTCTCATCTCTTGAATGAAGTGTCAGGAGCTGATGGACAAAGCCAGTCTGTATCTTATATAAAAGTAGGAATGCCTTTGACCAGTGGATTTCTACCTCAGTGAGAAAGATTAAAAAAAGGAAGCCCGCAGATACATTTGATCACAACCCTTAGGTTGGAAGAATGTGAATTTTCATAACGTTTCATAAATTTAGATGGTTAATGGGACAACGTAGGAAAAGATTGTTATCATCTGGTAGAAGACTATGTAGGAAAATCTTGCAATCCATTCAGTAAGGTTGTACCATGAATCACAAAACAGGAAGATGAAATGGATTAAGTATCTTCTGAGCAATAAGCAGAATTATTCAGAAGGTAGGACCTACACTGAAGATTATCTAGGGTGGTGTTATTGCCAGTGGCAGAGGTAAGATCTCAAACACGGGTAGGCAATAAGCTTCATCGCTTGTATGGAAAAAGTTTCCTCGTAAGACCTCATAGTTATCTTTTAAGAATTCATACAGGGTATTGGAAGACTGGAATGCAGAAATATAACACCTAAATAATATGGGAAACGGGCTTGTAATAGTTCTGTAGGCAAACAGCATGACGGGATAGCTAAACAGAACTAGAACATGCAGAACGTAAAATAATCCTGGACCTTCTTTGGCACCAATAAGGCTTCAGCTGAAGTCTTGTATTCAGCTTTGGTCCCACTCTTGAGGAGAGATTCAGAAGATATTGATGAAAAAATAAGAGAAGGGGGAGTCTCCAGAACTGTAAACTTTTAAGGTTTTTTAAGAGAAATAAACTACATTTTAGACAGCGAACAGTGCCCACAGTTGGTGGGCTCTGTGTGCTGCTCTATGATTATGTGTCATAGGACAGCTGGAGTATCATTTTGAATTCTATAATCACACCACCTGTCCTCTGATTGATGCATCAACGCTTCCAACAGTTATATATTAATTCCCAATAAAAAAAAGTGATAATATATTCAGTAAGTACTTCAGAACTCTGAATACAAAAGCAGTTATATGACATAATGAAGCAAGGCAGATCTCCTTCTCATTGATAACTACATACATTCTCATGTATGAAGAAGGCTTAGAGAAATTTTAGAATAGAGAAAAAAATAGAGAAAGGAGACAAAAAATATTCCAATGATAAAGTTAATGAAACAAAGACAAGTAGTAAATATGAGAAACAATTAATGAGTAATCCACGTATATGCAGAACTCCAGAATTGGCCCTTATCGCCATGTATCAGTCCTTTTTTATAATGTGAAATAATGAAATTATATTAGTTGTTCAAAGATGTAGGAAAAGTTTTAAAGGAAAAAGAAATAAAGAAATTATGGCACACCAATGATCCAAGTAATCAAACATTTTTTCTTCTCAGTTCCAAACTATGACATGCTTTATAGAAAATCCATCAAAATAAGTATTTAGGATTATTCCTATACAATATTTTTTATACAGTTCTATTTTGTTATGTTTAGAACTATGTTAGAAACGTTTTTTTCATGTCCTATCTGAAGTCACTTTGAATAGTTTTATTATTCATATTATAAACAAAATATACATATCTAGAGAGAGAGATTCTACATTACCAGTGTAAAACCACATGTATTTTATGGAACTTCAGTTCATCACCTCTTAGTTCATTTTTCAGACAAATGACTGTACAGATGCTAATATTTTGGTTTGGGAAAATGTACATACCAGAGATCAGCATCAGACTATTCGCCCATTTAACTCATAACCCATTGTGCTGTTTCCTGTGTAATTTTGTCAGGATGATTCCTTCTATTTTTAGTCAAAAAGCAATATAAAAGCCCTTGTAAGTGTATGAAGTAGTGAGTTACTTGAGCAATCCAATGTCTATATATTTATTTGCCATTTTGAACTAGCAATCTTTTTCATATATATCCATATATATATATTTCATATATATCAATTTCATATATATCAATGATCATGGTCAGCTTGGAGCAAGAAATGCTTTTCGGCAATGTTTGAGGGATAATGTGTTAAGATACTCCAAATATAAGATTTTCCTTACTAAAATGGTAGCTAGTGTATTTTAAGACAGATTGGGATGCCTGAACCTGTGGCTGGATCTCATGCACCATCTACTATATGTAACTGGAGCAAGAAACAGGAATGAGTCTCAGATGCTGATAGGAAGAACAGTGTGCTTGCATTTCTTACTATAAACTGTGTATCTTTAAAGTAGTGCTTAATGTTCCACCAAAAATAAGATACTGTGAATAAGTAGTTTGGTTTCAAATGAAGTCATTATTTCATACTCATATTTCAGCTTCCGTATGAGGCATTGAAATTGAATTATTCAATAAAACAGAATATTTTCAGAAATGTTCATATGCAAATTGGGAAGGACTGAAGTTGCTTTGGAAAACATTTGATCTTCTAGTATTGGTATACCTTAAATGTCCTGGCTTTCTAATCATTCCCTTCTGGATTAATATTGATAAAGCTAATTAAAGAAGCACGTGCTGAGGGAGACTTTATGAAGTTTGATGGCTTAACACAACTGGGGAGGTATGGAGTTTTCCAATTGAAAGGCAAATTGGAAAAAAGCTTCAGCAAGGACTAGACGTCTTCATGAATCTAAGTCTGGGAGAGTATGCAATCTTCTCTCTGAAAAAGTCTAGGCAAATATTTTATAAATACCGTTCTGCTCAGTAATTGACTATGTCATCATAACTATGACTACCCAGTGCTGAACATTACAGCACAGGGATTTTATGCTACTGAAAAGCTTTAATTTTTCAGATTAACTCTTTGTCTGTTTCATGTAAATTTATCTGTCTTTTAGTCATAAAAAACTTATTTTACTTTTCCCCTAAGAGAAATACCTGTATGCTTCTATATATCAAACCTGTTAAAACACGGTGTTGAAAGTCTCATTGCCTTTGCGCAGGAGTTGACTTTTGCACTTCAAGCACTGTGCTAGTTCACAGCATGGGCCAGCAGACCTTTGGTGGATGATTTACTGCAAGAGTTGTCTGGATCTATCATTTCTAATGGTGAGCTGATGAGACTCTCCTAATAGTGTAAAACAGAATCAGGCAAGCATTTTGGAACAGTCCAGCAACAAGAAGAAAAAGGCCCACCCATCAAGTAAAACCTTTTTCTTTATTTTCCCACCCCATTTTTCAAAACTAGTAAAGTACAGCAGATTATTACCGGCCTCAGAAAGAAGAATAAGAGCTGAAAGCTGATCAGGAAGCAGAGTTATTCCAGATCTTTAAAGCAGTAGTAAAAGCTGAAGTCTTTTGATGGCTTGGTAGACAATGAGAAGAGTGCTGGATACATCAGTATTGTCGTGGGGGCAGAAGCAATATGTCAGCTGAGAGAATGTTGACTTGGGTAGAGGTTGGAGAAAAATCAGAATAACTGAAAAGGACACCTCAAATGATCATGAGATTACTGCCTGACACAGACCAAAAGATGGGGAACAACCTAGACAATTAGCATAGCCTTCAAACATAAAGAGACAACCAAGCCCTTAGAAATTACCATGACAGCTTTGGTGTAATGCTGTTGCTTTCGGCATAGCGTTTCACATTCTGTTTTATGTGCTGAGTATGTGGGTGATGATCAGATTGGTTTTGCTTGTTCAGTTGTCATTTGTGATTGGGCTATCATAAAGCTATGTATCTATGTTTATATTATTTACTGTCTTTTACCTTTTTCACGCATGAGGCTTTGAGTAGAATAGAGACAGAAGAACTCTACACTATAGTAAAGAATTTCTGTTAACTATTGTTATTCATTTATTCTTATATTTCCAACAGCATCAGTAAACTTTTTGCAGCATTAAATTTTACTTACTTGCATAAAGTTGAGTGATGTATGTGATTTAGTTTCTTTTGATGATTATTTTCCTTCCTTTTTAGTATTTCTATAGTACAAAATTCAGAAAAGTTTATTTGACCTGAGAAATATACAGTATTTCTGTCTCTTCCCTGATGACCTGGCCTTCATGGCCAGCTTTCCGAAGCCAGAAGGAACATCTCCACCCCTGCCAGAGATAAAAATAATCTTTTCTCCCTGGGATTTTGGACAACATTTTCCAGTTTGTCTGTCTAAAACTGTTTTAAAGTTTTAAAACATTTTATGACATTTCTTCCCTACTCTTTCTCATGTTGAATTTTCTGTATATGTATTATTCGTAGGAATTGTCTTGGTTCAAAGAGAGTCTAAGCATAACTTAGGTTTTAAAATCAGTACTATACCTGATCATACTGTATTTCCAAAGTATTTATAAATTTATTTATAACATGAAATTCTATATACTGTACATGAAGTATAGGAAAGCTGTCATATCTCAGCTACCATATCAGCAGTTGACTGACCAAAAGTCAGAGGAACCTACCAAATACATTTGTATTTTATACAGCAATAGCTGGCACCTGCCTTAGTAGAACATGAAGGGAGAAGTTTCATAAAATGAAGTCAGTGGTGTTTCCTTAGGTTGAGATGCCATCCTAGAATAACAGCGAGTGATAGAGGGATATTTTGGAGTCCAGTCTCTGTGATTGTTAGTCACAGGCTTACCGCTGATGTGAGGCTATATCTCATCACATTGCAATCTCCAAGGGCTTTTGCATCAATGACATTCTGTTATTTAGAAACAATTCTGTCCTGGTTTTATAGCCTTTCCTAAACATTGTGGGTTTTCTGAAAACAGTTTATTGCTGAATCTTCACTCGTATTCATCACTTTATGTAAGTTTTAGCTCCAATCCGTTTCTGTCCAACTTCATACTGGTAAAGAAAAGAACAACACACACTGATCTGGATATAATAAGGTTCAGAGAGGACTTGCATAAACCTGTGTTCTTTGCTTACATGTATTTACAATATTTATATGAGCAAATAATCCTTCGCAGAGTTAGCAAACAGAAGTTACTATCTGAAGACCTTTGCAAAGCCATTTTAATGTTAGATTTTATGTTGCATGTCAAGAAAAATACGTACAATCAAAAGGCTGTTTTTAACAACAGTTTTCATATTCAAGATAATTCTGACATAGCTCTAGTGTAACTTAGTGTCAGAAGTCTTCTGGGTTATGCTGTTTGCCAAAGGGATCCAGCCTAACCAACACAGACAGTTGCCTTGAACATTAGGAAGCCAGCCTGAGAGAAATTTTTTCAGCATGAACTCTCAAAGCCCACAGAGACATTACAATGACTTGAAATCATGGTGAGGACTTCGACTTTAACACTAGGGATTCATGGTGCAATGAGCTTGCCCATACGCCTTTAGAAAATAATTTAGAGAGAGTCTTAGTGAAGGGTAGAGATAGGGCACACAAAATGCACACACAAAAAATAAAGCCAGTGCTTGCACCATAAAAAAAATAGTTTTGTCTAGGAATTCTAAAAGAACAAAATTCTCAATTTTAAGGTTACTTTCAGTCATTCAAATATACCTTGTTGTTAGACAGAGCTTAATTTAGTCCACAGGCATGGAAACGCCCATGCATGTGGGCATCATGTGAATCACCTGCACTCGTGCTACCACACTGATGGGCAGTTCTGTCTCCATTGCTGGTTCTTCAGAGGTAGCCCTAGAGATATTCCTTTTTTAACTCCACTCCACTCTCCTATGTTAAATCCTAGTGCAAAATATATAATTAATTACTAGTTGATAGTATTTAGACCAAACATTGTCTGTGTCAGAGCTTTAGTAACTAGAGAAAAATCTCACTTGGAGGTGCTTTTTACTCTTCTTGGGATTCATCTTTATAAAACTACATAGCTGTGTATATTTTGCCACATATGTAGAATATGCAAGATTCTTTCTACAAAATGAAAAGGAAAAGCAACTTGCAATCAATAACCTTACAAGTTATTTGCTAATTTCTGTAGTCTGGTGTCCTTTTTTTTTAACTTAAGTATACTTCTCTTCCTCCTCTCAGTTATATTCAGTATTATTGCTAAGGAATTGAATTGAAAGGCCAATATGAAATGGATTAATAGAGGCTACAATATTCTGGGTTGGTCTTGTTTTACACTTTCTCCTGCTATTCTTTTTACTGTCAGTCTTCTTTTTTACTTGTAAGCCAGTCTGTGGCTGGTTTTCCTTTTATTATTTCATGGGCAGAGAGAACAAGGGAGAGAAGCAATGATCTAGGTGGGATTTTTTGGTAAGTGTAATGCTCCAGTTTGCTGTTCTTCTGCCCACTGATGCACCTAAACAAGCAGCAGATTGCCTTACTGCTGTGCTTTTTGCAACATGAAAGAAAGAAAATCTGATATCAAGGATGCTGAGTTTCTTTTCTTACTGTTCAGCAGTAGGGAACACGAACATTTATTTTCCTCCTCCATTTCCACAGACCATAAGCAGTTCAAAGATTTCTTTTTACCCAGACATTTCTTGTTTTGTCCATGCTACCCTTTATGGTACTCAGTCCTGCAGGATATTTTTGAACTTGGATTCCTCTGTGGTATCCCCTCTCTGTTATAGTTAATATTATCACTGTCATGAGATTTGCTTGAAGAGTCTTTCATCTCCTTTCCAGTTCTCCCCCCAGGTAATTTCCCTATATTTGAGCGAGTGTAAGATCTTTCTTTATAAAGTAAAAGTATTTCTTAAACTTTTAGTATAGACTGTGATTTCTTAGTTATTTATCTGTTAAGTGGTGATGTACAACACCAACCTCCCCCCCAAAAACCAATAAATACAACAACAACAAAAAAGCCACAGCAGACCTTCCTCTTTCTGTTCCTCTTTCCCTCATTCTTGCTAGTGATGAGGAAAGCAAGTTCCACATTGCTGGGTGCAGATGTACTTGCTCATTTACCTTTGTTTTCTATCAACCAGAAGTCTTAGATTTTATTAGGTCTTTCAGGCTGGTGCCAACTGGATTTCTAATCTGGCAGTGGGCAGGGGGAGACCGCAAAGACCCTTAGGGCGTGTGATGCAGGTTTGCACACATTGCAGTTGTTTGTACCTGTTGTGTCTGTAGAAAGCCTGAACGGTGAAGTCAAGAAGATACGATGATACCATTTCTCCAGTATTGTGATCTAAATAAATAAATGTGGGAGAAACAGATGGAGAGAGATAGTAAACCAGATAGTTAGTAAAAAAAGTGAAGCATTGGAGCATGTAAGCTATTACCACGTTTCTTTTTTCAGGGAAAAAAATAACCATTAGTATTAGATACTGTTATGTGAAATTACTGAAATTAAGGAATGTGTCCATATGTTGCTTTGTCACAACAACATTTGATAGACAGCATCACGAAATTTGTTGAAGACTTCATCTGGATGACTAACTTGTAAGCCAGATCTGAGGACCATGTACATTTTTCATTTTCTCTGCTAGAGAATGTTTCAACTCATTAGAAAGTTTTCTTTAATGTTTTTGCCCTCCTTTAAAGATTTCCCAGTTGTTTTACTTTCAGTACTTTTTCCTCCCTCTGCACTAATTTAACGGTATTTCTTGCATATATTGAGAATATTGAGTCATGTAGGGAGGTGACAGTTAAGAATGTCTGCTTTGGAACTTTCTCTGTGTTCTCTTTTGAGACAAACAAACAAACAAGCAAAATATGGGACATGGACACTCTTCACAAAAGTAGTAATAGAAAAGATGCTGCGGTTCTATTCCTCATCTTATTCTGTAGGGAATTCGTCCTATTGATAATTCAGAAAACGTCAGCGTCATTTACAGGATGTCTTTTGCTTCAACCATCCTAGTGTATTTCCAAGCTTTTTTTTGTTTGGGAGACCATAAAACCTGTTGGTAAAAAGCTCCTGAAAACCTGTGGAATGTTATGTCCGTTACTTCTTGAATTAATGCTTAATAACTTTCTGCTTATGATCTTCTAGAGTTATGACTCCATGTGCTGTACCCATAGAATGGATATATCATAAAATAATAGCAAGGCATAGAGTGTCAGTTAAAATTCCTAGATAAACTTTTAAGGTATGCTTCAAAATTCTAAAAATAACGATTTTTAAGCTAAGAGTTTTTAAATTTTCAATATTTCTTTTTAATCCCAGTTGTAATAAGAAAAATAAGAATGTTGGCATTAATTGTAAGTTTGAAATTTTAAATGCCAACTCGCTCTATTAATGAACACAGAAGTAATGTAAAGCAAAAGTGAACAATGTCTAGAACTAAAGCAGTTTATACAAAGAGCTCATCAAAGAATTTTGAGGGATGTTTATGTGATAAATCAAAATATAGATATAAATTATTGGCAAACAGCATTTGTATTGTGGTGAGGGATTGGCTAAATACATTTTTTTATGTCTTTACATGTTTCTCAATATTAAGTATATTAGTAGAAAAATTATTTTTTGCATTTAATTTATATGTGTTTTTATTATTAACATAGTTGGAGAAAAAAATACTAATGAAAGTAATTTCTCTGCCATTGAACATACTCCTAGATAACAATGCCTGCCATTTCAGAATGACCATGATCTATATATATCATAAGGTATAAAATCATAGGTGCCTTATTCCTTTTCAGATTTGGTATTTGGCTTATTTTTAATCTTGCAATAATTCTCGGTCCACTATGTAAATAATTGCCAAACAAATCAAATGCATGGCTGTTAATCTGTGACAACCACAGAAATTACTGTATGAGATTAAAACTATAAAACAGATTATAATAATCAGAGACCAAAAAAGAGTTATCTCAGTGCAGAGGGGGCCCCTCTGCTGGGTCCAAGAGTAACCCTTTTTCAGATCGGCGCGGGAAAGCAGGCAGTCGACTCCATAGGGGTGATATAGCAAGCTCTACTTTATTGCTCCAAGCCATCACTTATATACACAATCAGTTAATTATGCCTACTAGTCATTATCTTATTGGCCAAGCTCTAAAAACAACCTTAACATATTCCTCCTACTTTCAGTTACAGCTTCTATGTTATTTTGCCCGGATCTCAGCTCCTCTTCAGTTGTTTATCTCTTTCTCAAGGGCAGACTCTTTTTGCCGACTTGCCAGGTTATGCTGCCTTGACAAGTGCTATCCCTGGCCTAACGGCCGTATAATCTTCTGACCCTGACTTGCACAGCTCCTCCGTGTCTTTGCTCTCTAAGCCAATTTCCCATCATCTCAGATTTGCACAATGGCATAAAATAGAGTGGTTAGGATGTTTTATCTCATTAACTAGGGTTGTCTAGCTTGGAGGAGGCTGAGGGGAGACCTCATCACTGTCTACAACTGCCTGAAAGGAGGTTGTGACGGGGTGGGTGCTGGGCTCTTCTCACAAGTGACAGCGATAGGATGAGAGGGAATGGCCACAAGTTGTGCCAGGAGAGGTTTAGACTGGACATTAGGAAGAATTTCTTCACTGAAAGGGTGGTCAGGGATTGGAACAGGCTTCCCAGGGAGGTGGTAGAGTCACCATCCTTGGAGGTGTTTGAAAGACAGGTGGATGAGTTTCTTAGGGACATGGTTTAGTAGGGAGACAGGCACAGTTGGACTCGGTGATCACAGAGGTCTCTTCCAACCTTATGATTCTATGATTTTGTGATTTGAGTATTATTTTGTTCATATATGTGATTGTTTAGTAATGGGTTTTTGATTCAATTAGACCAACTAAACACTTTCCAAACAACAAAGTAGTGTAAATAAGTTTTGAAATTGCTGTTGTCATTTTACCATGATATTCTGAAAGTACATCAGTGATGGTTCGGCAGTTAACATTAAATGTCTAGATAATATAATTAACTAGTATAAAGAAAGCAATTTTGGAACTGAGTTACTTGATGTAATGAATTGTTAGAGTAAAATAATTTTATTCAATGATCTGAAGAGGGGCAGGTGGTCTTGATCTGTGTTCATTTTATGGCTGATTGAGGAAAGAATGTGGTTAAAGACATTAAACAAAGTAACGTTGTTTGAATTTACTAGAAGATTTCTGTATAAATGTATTTTGACATTAATAATAATACAAAAGTGCTAATGAAAGTAAGTGTGGTTTCCTCTCAGTTCTTACTTGGAATATTTCATTTATGCATTACTATACTCTCTACCATCCGAAGAACAGCAAGTGCCTTTAGGACCAATGTTGCTGGGTGATGCTCTTTGAAACCCATAACCTATTTAAAATGACAGTTACAATTAAATACTTTGTTCCTGTACTGCGTAATATAAACAACCCATGAAATTGCACTTCATCAAGAAAGTTAATGACGTATTTGACTACTTTGGGGTTATTTTTTCATGTTATAGGTCAAAATCAAGTCATTTTGGTTTTGTTTATTCTTTTGCCTTATTTTTTTGACATGACATGATTAAATTTTTATGAAACCATAGCTTAGGCTGTGCTGGAAAAGTTTAGTGTGACTCTTATTATAATGAGACAATGCCAACAAGTCCTCCTAGTGAACACACTTTTTTCCTGAAATCGTTAATTTGCAATGTAAATCATATTCCTGGGATCATATTTAAAATACAGTAAGATGTTCTTGACTTTTGATTTTTTTCCTTGTAACTATATTCATACCAGGGCTTTCATCAGCACACAGATTACTTCAGCAGAACATGTTTCAAATATACATTTAATTAGTGCGTTGTCCAGACTCCAAACACTTCCTAGTACAGAGAATTTGTGATTTATTAGTGTTGCTTCCCATCTGCAGCGTGGACTATCTTGCAAATGAAATAGAGTTTGATTAAGTTTAAATGTGTGTAAGTTTAGCTAAGACTTAAACCTGCAATTTGGTGACTTCTAGGAGTCGTATTGTTGCAATTTGTACTTGAATAACTATAATGTGAAACTAAAGCTATTTTCACGTAGTCTTCTGCTTTCCAGACATTTACTTCTCTGTGCTATCACATTCTGGAATCCCTTGACATGCATTAATACTAGTCTTTTGCAAATTTTCCATAACCTGTCTTATCTACCACAAAAACGTTTGTATTTTTCTCTTCCTCGTTGCTTTTGTAATTTTCAAAATAATCTTTGTTTTAGAAATTCTTTAGATAGAGTTCACATTAAAAGGTAACGTAAATAACGACACTTCTCTGTTAACAGCGCCTATCCAATGGCTCCATAGACTCAAATGATGAAGCCAGTCAAGTTGTTGAACTCCAGGAACTACTGGAAAAACAAAACTATGAAATGGCACAAATGAAGGAGCGTCTGGCTGCACTCTCTTCCCGAGTGGGAGAGGTAGAGCAGGAAGCAGAGACCACCAGAAAGGAGCTCATTAAAACAGAAGAAATGAACAGTAAATATCAGAGAGATATTAGAGAGGTAAGAAGTTTACCGCACTCACTTCTTTATTTCCTGACTGCTATTCCTGTGATACCCAGTACAAACTGATCCAGGCCAATGAGCACAGGGAGCAAAAGCTGAGCACTGATAAAAGCAAATAGGAAGCACAAAATTTACATTAAGAAATAGTACTAGAGATATCTTTATAAAACCATATTCATAAAAGTGGGTGTGTATGTGTGCAACTGTAATAGAAGGAAGGCCAGCTCCTTTGTGGTTTGGCAGTACTAGAGAGCGTGGCAAGTTTTCAGCTATTTGAAGTTTTTAAGATGTAGTTAGTCTGAAATATATTTTTAAAAATCCTGGGCTGTTTTACAAAACAGTGTTGTTTATGCAATTAACTGTAATATTTACTCATGTGGGGTAACTTCATCTGCCCCTGTTTTAACATGCTATTCCCTTCTCTCAGTATGGAAATATAATTCAATTTTCCTTTTCTTTCCTCCTCTTAAATTTGTGGTACTCCTTAGCTCTCTCAATAGTACCTTCCATCATGTGGGGCTCAATATATGATGATTGCTGGTTTCTAGAATTTCTTTTAGCATCTGGAAATTAGAGTAGATTTCTTTCTGTTACACTGCTTTCTACAATAACAGTATTTCACGTGGATTTATGTAACATGGATATGTGTATATTTATTTAGGGATTTGTGTGTATATATTTAACCTGTTATTTCTCGTATTCTGGAAGAAATATTTCTTCAGAACTTCTGATGCCTGACACAGCCTCAAAGTTTCTTCACATCTTTCTATTCTGCTACTTTTTAAGTATTGTATCATTTTTATCAGGTTATGAGAAATAGTTTGCACCAATATGTTTCTCCTTTCCACTCCTGCTACGTTATATCACTAGGGTTTTCTGACATCTCCATTCTCATTTACCTTTTGACAAATATTGCTGTTTCACGGACACTTGATTGCCGCTTGTTGTTTCTTCCTTCAGTATCCCATTACACCATCTACAGGCTTACTTGCTTTCAGCTCTCCGCTTCCTAAGCAAAGTGGTTGCTAATATATTTGCATGAAGAATAATTAGCAAGTATCAATGCAAAAACTACTGGAAAAGTATTTGTAAAGGTAGAAGTGCCTGTTTTTATTATTTCATACTGCCATAGTGCAGAAAATGAAATAAATGCAACAGGAATGATAGTTCAGTACTATGTAACTTGGATAAATTATTGGGATTTTTTTTCTGAGTTTTTAATGGATTTCATATGTAATTACTATTTTTGGGGCTTTTTTCCAGCACTATGAAAAAGGATTACATGGATATGGTCCATTTTAGGACTAGCTATTTGGATCAGTTTATATGTTCGTTGTGTCTTACTTGAAAAATTTTCTCACTTATTTCAACACTGCTTTCTTAATGTAATATAACACAAACAGCTAGGCATGCTCATCAGTAAATATTTTCAATAAGGATGACGTGGCAACAAGTCTTCTCAAAAGCCAGACACAAGTTTAAAACTAATAAAATGTTATGCTTTCACTGAAATCAAATGAAGAGAAGTAAACAATTTAATAGACAGACTAATGAATAATCTCTCCATATTACTGCTATTGACTTCTGTGAGGCCATGTAATACATGAAGTAAAAGAGCTCAAGATTTTAAAGAAAACCGCATGTGTAACATAGATGGAGAACATATCCATTTGTTATGGCTATGTTATATATCCAACATTGTGGTTACTTGTTTTCCTGAACCTTCAGGACATGTCGTCTGATTTCTGCTGTGTGTACTTCAGCAGAAAATTTTAGCAGGACCTAGGAATAAGGATAGTTATGTGCATATAAATTTTCTTCCCACATCACTGCACTATGTTTCTACCATTATGTAACTCTATCAGTTTTTCTATTTTCTGATCAAACCTGCTGTTTTTTAAGAAGCAAATAAGTAAGTATGAGCTGCGTTTGCTATAGATTTTTGCACTGAAAAATACAGAAACTAGAAAAATATATAAAAGGGGAGAATTGTTTCTGTATCAGGTTACAAAAAATCCTAAAGGAAATAAATTTTATTTAAAACAGAAAAATTATTGCTGAGCATACCTTACATCCGTGTCCAGTGTTAGCATGAAAATTAAACCATTATAAAATTATGTAGCATTTAATTGCATAGTTCTTAATGAGGTTTTATTGTCACATTAGGCAATGGCGCAAAAGGAAGACATGGAAGAAAGAATAACTACACTGGAGAAGCGCTACCTCAGTGCACAGAGAGAATCCACCTCCATACATGACATGAATGATAAGCTGGAAAATGAACTTGCAAACAAGGAAGCCATCCTACGTCAGGTGCCGTATCTGCATTAGGCAGTTGCTTTCTTTAAACACAATGAAAATTAATGCAAAAAAGGGGACAGATCTACAGTAGGAGATTTCCATTAGATTAACCTGTTAATTTTTAATCAACAGATCAGGTGGCCTCAAAACACTCATTATTTGGTATGTCTAAGCTTCATGTCAGCTTCTACAACTGTGAAGGGCAAATCAATGTGTACATTCAACGTTGTAAAATAACTGTGTTTTCTAATACTGTCTTAGGTAAATGCACATTATCATACCCCTAAATAAAGGATTATCTTTGCTTCTGATTTAAAGATTTTCTGAATTTTATTTTTAAATAAAAAATCAAAAAAGTACTGTTAGGAGAAGAAATTACCTTCTGCAGAAAAGACCAAAATTTGTATACAATGCATTTGAATGATTTCATTTATTAGTAATGTGTAGATAAAATTTTACAAAGCTCAATGATCTTTGAATAACTTTTTGAGATGAGTATAACATGATTGTGCGGTTTTCTCTCATGTTACTTTGTTTCCACAGTGATTCCAAAGGTGAAGTATGAATTGAACAGAAACAAAACGGTTTGTAATATAAAGAATACAATGTGGACTTAAAGCTAACATGAAATTAATATAATTCAAACTGTAAAAGATGAAATTGCTCCTCAGCCTCAATATCAGACTTTTTTCACCTATCATGTCTTCAAACAATATAAGATGCTGTATAAGGAAAAAGCCTGTATAATCTAATAATCTCTGCTTCTATGATTGTGTGCAGATATATTGACACAAATGCACACATCCCTCTGTATGTCTGTATATATATGTACGTGACTGCCTGTCGGAAATTAATGCATCAGAACTCAAATGCTCCAGCTTCTGCCAGCTTCCTTTGACTGTTTTAAGAGGTATCTGCAATTGTTAGGAAAAAATACCCAAATGTCCAACAATGGAAAAGTAAGGTACATGCATCTGAGTTTTTGTTGCTGCCAATGTAAGTCATGCTGTGTGCAGAGGTCCATGAGAACTGGGCTTAGAATATATACAGGCAGACTTAAACTTGATTTGCAGCACTGGATGTGAAAAGCCTATCTTTTCCTGCTTTTGAAGGATTAAAAAGAATCAAAAGGACACTCCTTTTTCATTATTATGTTCTATTACCTGTAATGAACGTGAAAGCAGGAAACACTTACCAAGCCATTAAAAAATTCTTAATTGTGTGGTCCATCTCAGTAGGGCAGAAAATACTGCAGTTATCAAAAGCCCTCCTGTTTCTTTTTGATGGTTATCAAAAGATTAAAGATTAAACAATTTCACTTCTGTAAAAGAGACTTAATTGTAGGTTGATGATGAACAATAGTTGCAAAATTAAGCAAATAGCAACCAGGTTATGGTCATGAATGAAATGTCATTTTTCACATTTCCCAATATCTGATTGACACTTGTTCAGGAAATTACATTTGGCAATTTGTTCAGAAACTTTGCTGGGAATTCTGTCCTTTGGAATTGTAATTCTTGCACATTTTAGCTCTTTTTTGTGAGATGGACTCGATATTTCAATTTAGAAAATTCTGCTTTTACTGACACCAGTACTTTTATTTTGCTCAGATAAACAACGCTTCAACCAGAGGAGCTTTTTGTTCATCTTCATTAGTGCCATTTTACAACTTTTTCTTCACTTTCATTTGATCCTTGAGCCTCAAATCACTCATCATTAGGAAGACTGGCAGCCTATATTGTTCCATGCTTGAATTAATAATTTTCCAATAGTTTCTTCTGTGTTGTGGAGTATTTATGCCTATGTAGGGAGGTTTGATCACTTTTGTAATACCTAAGAAACTGAAGGAAAATCTTAATTCTGATTTATTTTTTTATACCTGTTTATCTGTCTTTGGCCTTCAGTTGGAAGACAAAAACAGACAGCTGCAAGAACGTCTAGAGCTGGCTGAGCAGAAGCTGCAGCAGACAATGAGGAAGGCTGAAACCTTACCTGAAGTGGAGGCTGAACTGGCTCAGAGGATTGCTGCTCTGACTAAGGTACTGCGCTGAGAAAGAGATTCACTTCAGAAGGCCTGTTGTTTAACTGGGTTTTCCATCCCGATTCCTCACCTCAAGGACAAAACAAAAGTAGTACCAAAACGATTTTAAAGGAGAAATCTTTTCCTGTTAAGCATGCGCCAGAAATTTAACCAGGAATGGTCTCAAAGCAGTTGTTTGCAATTCTTAGTGTTTTGGTAGCAGGATAAGCAGTTACCTGTAAGTTAGCCTAGACTATATTTACAAAGGAGTCATATATTCGCAATACACGTGGGCATTGCTTATCCTAGGAGGATTCATTTTACTGTGTAAGAGTTTCTAATTTAAGGTGAGAGGGGTCAGGGAAAGTCCTACTCCTACATTTTCTGGATGTTTTCATACACTGTGTATATGAAACCACAATTATTTTCATTCCTGTAAGAGCTGTAAAATCTCAGTGGCAGCTGGGATCGTGTGTACAACACACTGAAGACAACTTGTAGACATACTAACAAGGCTTATCTTGAATGATTCTTTGTATCATGTGATTGCAAAGACAAATGTGAAACTCTGAGAGGACTTTAAACTGTTTTTTCTGATAAAGTTATTATATGGCAGCCTTCTTGCAGAACAGACAAGAAAGTAAAAGTAAATTTTCAATAGTGTGGATGTCCTATTTGGCCTCTAATACTTTCAAATGAGCATCTAGTTAATAGTACAGATGACGTACTATCGACTTCATAAAGGCATATGATGATAATATGCTGATTGTTCACCCCTTAAAATCAGACAAATAAAAAAAAATGTGTTTAAGAGATTGTATTATATATCATTCTGATTCATCTAATTGCCAAGGAATGTTTCTAGCTATTTATGTGCCTAGCCATTTCTATAGTTGATGGATTTTTTCCAGTTCTCATGGTTTTCCATTTATAGTGAAGCCGTAAGGGCTGAACAGCTCAATACTGAAGACCAGTTTTTAAGTAATTTAGTTAAGAAGTAGAATGAAGGAGGAACTTTAGGGGTTTTGATGTACTGGGGGTTTTTTTTTAAATCTTATTAAGGCAAGGTCATTATTCAGTAATCAAGATTTTGTGCTGTCCACTTTAGGTTTATGTGAATGGGTGGGAATTTGAAAGAGTGACTGAAAATGGTGGAGAAAAAGAAGAATCAGCAAAAACAGAGCCAAAAGAAATACCAAACAAATATCATTGCATTTATTAAAAACTCAGGTGCACATAAGAGCAATCCCTTGGCATTTTAACTTTTTTTTCCCATTGTTTCTGATTCAACAAATAATTACATATTGTAATTCCCTCACTAGCTTAAAAATATTGTTTTCTATTTTAAGAGGATTTTTCCTGAATAATTTCTCCAGCAATTAGGCACCAGTAAGTATTTTGCAGTCTGAAGCATGTCTTTTCTTGAAACTGCATTTTTCCTTGAACATAAATTAATGACAGATATTGCAAGAAGAAATCCCATTTCAACCATGCAGAGCACACAGGGACTTCCATGAGATACTGTTGTTATTGTGACCATAAAGCTACAGTATACATCGCTGTTTGTCGTCTTACATTGTTTCATGGGCTGTGGTTATACAGCTGAGAACAGAGCTGATGCTGCACCCCATTCCTCTTTGATGTACTTCATCAAAGCTTCTGCCAAGCTGGAAGCTCTGAGTATATTGGACTCTAGTGCCGGTTCTGTTCATTTCTCTGTGATTACATGAAAAACTGAAGCAATGAACATTATTGAAAATTTTGTCTTTTTGGAATACATGACATAAAAAAGAATATCAGAATTTGGCCAATAGGCCTATATTTTATATAACATCTTTGCAAACTGTGGACCCTATTAAAGTGCTGGTTGGACAGCTCTGAAGTTTAAAGTCCAGTAATTTTCATAAATCACATAAATGTAGCTCAGAACCAAGGCTGATGCTGTAGTCACTGCAGCTTACTTAAGTAGTTTTGAATTAGCTAGCTGGTATATAGTTACCACACTAGCTATTCAATGAAAGCTGGCAAGACTTAACTAAGGGAGTAAATAATGTAAATTTGCTGACTTTGTGCCAGTGTGTGCTTTGTCAGTAGGGCTCAAATTAGCTGGCTTCAGACCACCTTAAATCTGTCTGCCTGAGTTATGATCACTGCAATATCCATGTATACTAAGCAAAGGATGAACCCCCCAAACCAGCTAGTCTTTCTGCACTGCAAAAAAGCAAAAATGGATTCTTCTTTCTTTTGTACTACCTCAATGAAAGTGGCTTCTCTGAGATTAATGGGGTTACAATCATATGAAAGAGGTGAGTTAAGCCTGATATGTTTTACATGTTTTCTAAAGGAAAGTAATATGAGATAACTGGAAACCGTAACTTTTTCACTGTGGATGAAATAGAAGATCAATTATTTACATCTGGAGACAAAACAGAACAAATATGTTCTGGATTTGGATGTGATCCCCTCCCTCCCTCCTCAAATTTAAAATATGCATGTTTCAATTCTGCATTCAATTTATTATATTCTTCCTCATTATTCTGGGTTGGGATTCTGCAAAAGAAGGATGTAGAATGAGGTCCTTCTATGGTGTCAGTTTTTAAAATGAGCTGTTTTTCTTTTTATTATATATATGGGCCAGTGAATGTTTTTTGCTACTTTTCCATGCCCAAACTAGTTCATAAGGAGTGAACTTCCAAAAGTTTGGACTATGCAGTGAACTCAGATAAGTACCCATAAATTTACCTGAATCATTTGAACTTTTCTTTGGCTATGTTTTCACTGTGTTCTGCCCATTGGGTGAGCAACTGGAGGGTTAGTCAGCCTGTGGCAGACTAACCTGGAACAGCATGATCCCATGTACTGTGCTGTCGTGCCTGGCCGTCGCACTGGTATCTGTCTGGTCATGACAAATAGCACAGCTCCTGGCATGTATCCCAAGATTTAGATTGCCATGACTCATTGAGCCACCTTGTACTCACCCTCACAGTATTGGTCTGTTTGCCTGCTCCGGAGAAGAGGCAGTTAGTAGTAGAAAGAACCCCCCTTCATTATTAACTAAACCTCTCTTTAACCTGTAAGATGTTTATTTTCCTCAGAAGGGGCAGATATCGGAACATCTGGAATCTTCAGATGGTTAGTCTGTCAAACTCAGTTTCTCCTCCCATGTATTCAAGGGGAGGGTCAGAGGACAACCAGCATTCACCTGCTTCCATTTGCTCACTCACACTAGTAGCCACTCCTTCTTGGGTGCTTGTGCAGTAGAGGTACCATGTTACTTCTCTGATCACAGGACAGCAGTCGGCATTTTACTCCGTCATTCCAATATGCAGGTTACCAGAAATAGCAACAGAGCATTTTAGCTGCATTAAATAAGCAGTGACACGGAGAAAAGGAGACCATAATCATAATAAACTACATTTAGCATAGTAACAAGTTCAGCCTATTTTAAAGGTGATAAAAAGTGACTTGAAAGTTGAAGGCAAGTGGGACACAATGGTGTTCTGTGACAATGTTGGGATCTGGTTTGCATTAATAGGGAAGAGGTTGCAAGGCGGGAAAAGGAGAAAGTCTGCAGTGGAAAGGATGCAAAGAGGGGAAAGAAGTTCTTCTGCAGGCAGTGAATATGGTTAAGTTGGAAACCTGAGAACAAGAAAGTGAGAAGATGTGAAGAGAAACTGATGCATCTTCTGGAAGAAATAAAGATAAAATCTTCTATGGGGAGGGAAGCCTTTGAAAACTCCACATTAACAACACATTACTTTCTTCTCAAACCACCTCTTCTTGCACTTTCCTTTCCACTTAAGATTTGGTCCTGTTAGGAGGAAGAAATTAAGCAAGTTTGGCCAAGCTAAATGGAAGGACTTGCTTACCAAACCTACAAGATGTAGAAGGTTGTGGGGGAATAAAGGAGGGGTGAGAATGTCTGGATATCTAGTGACTGAAAGGTTGGACTTCAGAAAAAGCGGTGACTTAAGCAAACGTATTTTGTCACGTTTGTAACAGGTTAGAAATGAACATGTGAGCTGATAACTTTGTGAGCCATTGTGACTCAGTCACCATGATCACCTATTTTCACCTTCAATTGCATAGCTCGATTCAATAATGCATTCGTGAATAACTCGCTCAATCAAAGGATAGCCAAAATGAATGTGTGCCATAAGAACACAGTTGAAAATCTGGAGACTGCAGGTGTTCAAAAGTCAAGGTCTCAAAACTGTGGAAATTGGCTTGTGCCGTTAGAAAAGTTTAGATTTGTTCCAGCAGCTCAGTCTGAGGAAGAAAACTGATAGCACCTGCACTATACAGGTGCTCTCTACATCTGAAATTAGATATTTTTTTTCAACTAAGATGCAAAGACCTAGAAAATGTGCAGTGCCAACATTTACAGATGATACGAAGCCACAATTTTTTTGTGGGCGCTTTAGCAGCAGGAGCAGCAGAGTTTTAACAGGGTTAGAGAGCAGTAATACAAGCTGCTTCGGTATTCCCTCAAAGCAAAATTTTCCTGACTATTACTGGCTTATGCTGGCTATTTCTTTGCGGTTTCATAGCATATAGAGTGCAAAGTGAGCGTTAAGACTCATGCTGTTATCTCATAGGGGTCAGACATTGTTAGATTTTGCCCATGTATTTTTGATCCAGTCTAATGCACAATTTCACAAACCTATTTATAACTGAATGTGCTGGATAAATGCTTTAAATGCTGGTTGCTGAATGCTGCACCATGTGTCTTACTAATCCTCCTGTACAGAGCACGAGCAAACAGGCATGCAAGTCATATTAAAAAAGAAGAATATAGGTTGAGGACTGCCAAGCAGGTAGCCACTCAAGTTCCTCCACTCTAGAAAATGTTTAACTCAATTAACTCTTAGCAAAGCAAGTTGAAGAAATCCAGCTTCCATTTACAAACCTCAGAGTCCTTAGTTCTCCCTTCTGTCTCATTGTATCTGACATTCTGCTACACCACCATGACTAACAGTGGTGTCAGCCTCTGCCTTGTGCATCAAACCACAAGGCAGAGATGGAGACAGTCAGTATTCTGATAGTAGGCTCTCAAGTCTCCCAAACAGCCTATTCCAGTGGGATTGTCTAGGACTAACACACATGTAGAATGAAGCAGTCAACCCTAAAAATACAGCCTGGGTAAGTCTGCACAGGAGGCACTTAATTCCTTAGGGAACAGCTGAATTGCTAGTTCCTTTTGTTTGGAAGGGTCTGTTTGAGACCTAGGTTGGGAACCTTCCTCAGCGTAAAGGACAATGAGAGGTGCTGAAACGCTCGTTTGGGGAGTGGTTTTCAGGTAGGCACACCAGGAAATGGAAGGACTGCTCTTCTCTACTGCAGCTCTTTGTCTACAGATGGGTTTCTGCAAGTATGTAAAAATAAGGGAGTATGTACATGTGTTTGTGTCTCCTTAGCCCTTAGAGAGGACATCCTTTGGCTTCATACACCTGCTGCTTATGCATTTGGCATGAAAGTCTCATAGAATCATCTGGTTGGGAAAGACCTCAGAGATCATTGAGTCCAGCCGTACCTGTCCCCTTACTAAACCCTGTCCCTGAGAAACTCATCTACCTGTCTTTTAAACACCTCCAGGGATGGCAACTCCACCACCTCCCTGGGCAGCCTGTTCCAAGAACAAGTGGTTAAAATCTCTAAATAGCATTACAGCCCAGGGTAGGTACAAAGGCTGCACACCTGTGCTTCTTCTCCACCAACCAAGAAGCTGAGCCTAATTATTTAATGTTTCAGTTATAAAATAGTTTAGTTCTTTTAGAGTAATACAGAATAACACTTTAAGAACAAACGAATGAAATACAAATAGATAAAGTAACAAAATATTCAAATGCATATTAAGTGTTTAGAATAGTGAAATTTATTTTGATTTTAAAACATAATGAATTATCATTTATTTTAAAATGTCTTTATCTTACCAAAGAGGTATAAAGGGAGATGAGTACAGAGATAAGCTCTGTTTTCTTTTATGCTGGAAAATGAAGTAAAGGTACTCTGAGCCACATTCAAGAAGGCTTTTTAATAAGGATGTACCTATAAAAATTTAATATTCTAACTGAAATAATTAAAAACTATCATGCAAAAAAAATTTTTATAGATCCTAAACATATTCCTTACTGAATTATTAAAGCAGTAGGAAGCTATGACATAGCAGAGTTGGATAGCTATAAGAATCTTAAGACATCATTTTCTTTCAAGAATGTTTTCAATATAAGAATTCAGATAACTTATAATTCTGACAATTTTATTCCTCTTCCAAATAATAGCTAGGCCTAATGCCACAATTATTTGAGGCATGGAGTAGACTATTTCCTGTTCAGGAAAAAGATACTGCATGATTTGGATTGAAAATCTATTTTTAGTATGAAAATTAAATGTGAATTATACAGCTAGCTAGACTGGCTTCTCAAGAACAAGTTATGACAGATAGCACCACATATCAAAAGACTTACATGAGATTCCCCTTGAACCCAGATGTATTAGTTTGGTTATCTTCGTCTTTTGGATAAACCTGCAATTAAGTGCGTAGAAGCAGTGAAGATTAAGTAATTTGTTTTCAATGTTTACAGTCAGCTAATGGAACTTCTAAGTAGTTTAATTGTGTAGGATGATACTCCCCATGGTTTCTATAACTCCCTCAATGAAATCAGTTTCAAAAGAGGTAGAATTTCTTATGCCTTCATCATCAGGTGAGGGCTTTGATAATTTCAAGTCTTCTCCTGACTCTTGGAGACACATTAAGGGAAGGCCTTGAACCAGTAGTGCAGCCAGGATTCAAAAAAGAATATAGAGGAGGATAAAGGTTGGTCACTATGAGGAAGCAGTAGTGTGATCTGGTTTTCTGCAGTTGCAGGGACTGAACTTTTTCGGTCCTGTCTTCCTATCTATCGAATTGGGAGAGGAAGCCGTGCATTAACACTTGTGTGCTGAAACAAACTAATGTATAAAATGAAATGGTGAGATAAAGAAAATCATAAAGGGGTCATCACTTTTCCAAGTTGTACTAAAAAAGACAAAACAGTTTCAGTTAATGAGTACGTTCAAATACATCACTATAGACCTACTTCACGATAGGAAGAGTAAGTGTACTTAGTTAATGAGCTTAGTTACGAAGGATACTGACTTCCCATTATATTTTGCAATATAAGGTTTGTGCATATACTTACTCTGAAAAGAACAGTAGTGATCCTCAGAGTGAAGTATTAGTCTTGTGTTTATACAAAGCAGGATTTTCTCATATGAATGGCTTCATATCAAAAGCTGAAATTTATACTTATAAATCTCTAGATCACAGGCTTGTTTTCTGTCTAATATTTTGGATCTGATAATAACAGTGAATTTAAGTTATGGGTAATTTTAAGTTATGGTTTACATCTAGAATTTCTTTGGTATCTAGTCCTATTTATTCTGATAAATCATTAGTGGACAACAGTGTGAAAAACAGTCTCACTAAAATAACACAGTTATAAAATTAGTATTTCTTGTACATATTTAAGTTTGCTCACCTAAAGATGAAGTTCAGGATTGCTTTTTGAGAGAGGGTAAATATGAGAGTGAAATAGCATTTGACAAGCACGTGCTCACAACTCAAAATCATCAGTAGCTCTGTCTATACACCTTATGCACCTTCCTATTTCCATAGCAACAGATCCATTATAGCATTTCCCTTCCTTTAAGGATTTTTTTTTCATTTTGATTTATAACATAGACTTGTTTGCTATGGCAATAACATGAATATTCATGTTTTGCAACAAATGACCTAAATAAGGTCAAGTTCTGTCAGAAGTAGTAATGAATATTTGGATGGATTTCCATTTCTGTACTCTGTAATGACTTTTAATTTCTATTAATGAATTTTTATTTATAGGTTCTTCTTTTATCTGATGACCTTGATCTTCCAAAGAGATCCACCCGGGTGGATCCTTTCAAAGGGATGAAAACTGTTGTTGTTTATTTGGATGAAAGGGCTTGTGTAGTGTATTCTAAAATGGAATACTAAAACTTGAGCCTTGTCTCTTTTGATGTTCTTTCTGTTTTCTAGAAATTAGGAAATGTACCATAACATTGCACAGTTCTGTAACTGACCGATCCATTAATGTAGTAATTATGCATTGTTTTCATTCCTAGATAATGATAGAATTATAAAAGACTTTCTGACATTGGCCTTGCAGAGTCCTGTTCTGATGTTTAGTTTGCCATAATTCCAAAAAAACCCATGAGATTAGACAGTGTTGCTTTGAGTCTACTCTGTAGTAATATGTCATCAGCCAGCCATCACTAACCTTAAACTTCCATGTGTAGGTTGATAGCTTTTTTAGCATTCCATTATTTTCAGTTTCTCCACATCAACTGCATCATATTCACCAAGTATCAGTGTAGTTTATTCCACAAAAAAATCTGTCAGTTTCAAAGTATTAAATTTTCAGCCACACTTTTCTTTTAAGCATTCTGTGCTGTGTTCTGTTCAGTGTCAGTGTCTTTAGTTCTGATTTTTCAATTTTGTCCCTCTCCTTTTCCTTGACTTGTTAGTCTGATCCAACCTCTTCTACCTCATCTGATGATTATCAATATGTTATGGAAGCTAAACTACAAGAAATGATCTCCATACGTAGGAAGGTAGTCCTACTGGACTTTACTTTCTATTGCTAAATAGAATCCATCTGATTTGTTTTCATTTTCTTTAACTTATTTTACTTTGGTTTTTTATTGATAATCAACCATCGTGCAGTTCAGTGCTTCAGGAGCTTACAATTTTACGATGGCAGGTTTGTGTTCAAACCATGCACAGTCTGCATGTTACATTTGGCTGATTTCATTGCTCATAAATGACTCCAATGTTTTGCTGATGCTTGGATGTAACAGGCCTTTGTAGCTGACACATTTCAAGCAATGCTGTTCAGCTGCCTGTTTAAATAAAGTTTCTTTTTGAAAAACTAAGTTTGCAGTTAGTAGTAGCTTGCTTTATGTTTTGTTTAAACTTTACTGATATAAAGATTTACGAAGCCACTTCAATTACAGAAAGAATCTTTCTACTTTTTTACAGGCAGAAGAAAGACATGGAAACATTGAGGAACGCATGAGGCACTTAGAAGCTCAACTTGAGGAGAAGAATCAGGAACTTCAAAGAGTATGTGTATTGCAGACAACCTCTGCGCACTTTGCTTCTTTGAATTTGTCAGTATAGCGCACGTTATGCACTCCAGCATACAAATCTATCTAGTGCTTATGTTTTACTTAAAGCAGTGATGGCAGAATCTTCCCACTTTACTTAACCATCTTAATATACGAGTTTGCGTCTAGTTGCAGCTTTCAGAGTATTCTGCTGATACATAAATGAATACGCATTAACCAATAGCTGTAATTAAATTTCTTGTGGAATTTCTTTAAATGGCTACGGTTACCATGATTTTTTTATATTTTATTTTTTTAATGTTGCAAGTCTGTACTGCTGAATTTTGGACCCTGCCAATCTGTGTCTTCTGTTCTACATTAAAGGCAAGGCAAAGAGAAAAAATGAATGAGGAGCACAACAAAAGATTATCGGATACTGTAGACAGACTTTTGACAGAATCCAATGAGCGTCTGCAGCTACACTTAAAAGAGAGAATGGCAGCACTTGAAGAAAAGGTATAGTGCAAAGGGTGGTGTAAAGTCCAGCTTAATAAAGATTCTCCTGTGTCAAACCGCCTTTTATCAGGTTGAGACATCATACTGATTTTATATTACCAAATATTAATACAAATATGTTCTGGCTTATACATTCAATTTTTAATTCAAGAATGGGCTCAAAAGTCTTTCCAGAACTTCTACGAGCTGAATATGCTGAATTTTATGACTCCCTGTTTTATCAGAGGGGTGTCTGATGAAAAGCTTGTAAAGGACCAGTGCTCAACACAGTGTGAAGCAGTGAGAGAAAGTGAATGAGAACCGAGGCATCACCGTGTTTCAGATATGCTGTCGTTCCTGTATTTTACCCTGGAGAGTAAATTCTGTAACCACAGCCTTAGAGAAGGAATGTTATTTAGAGGTTTACCATGGTGTGAGACCCAATAGACCACAATAGACTCAATCCTATGATGTTTATATTCACCCTCCTTAATTCCTGCCTCTTCTACTTGTTCTGCTACAGTTTGATGGGAGGGCAATATTTCAGTGTCTTTCAGAAGGACAGTTCAGAATCTTTTAGAGGATATACGTATGATTTATGTCATTGAACCAGAATATCATACAAAACAAGACATGGACTTCCCAAGTGAAGAACCTGGAAGAAATAGCTGTTGAAGAGTGTGAAAGTTGCTCAGTACAAGGAAAATGCAAAGGTGTTGCCGTTCTAAAAAAAACCATGATCCTGTGTGTTTCTATTATTTCCAGTATTTAAAATTTAATATATAATCAAACTGAAGTATCAAAGAATTTTAATTTCATTCTAGTCAATATGGTCATTTATTACTTAACTTTGCTAACTTGTACATGGAGATTACATTTATATGATGATATATGATATTTAACATATCCCTAATTTCTTTCTAGTTTATATATATATTTTATTTTTTATTTTTATTTCTAGAATGTTTTGATTCAAGAATCTGAAAGTTTCAGGAAAAATCTGGAAGAGTCTTTACATGACAAGGTACTATAAAATATTGCAATTTTATCTGTTTTTATCAGAAGTTACATATTTATTTTTTTGGAATACGTGTGTGGTATATTAATTATCCAACTGGCATGTAGAAACTTTCCTGGCATCAATGATAATTTCTTTAATCAACCAGATGTCTTAACTAGCCTTTGAGGGTCTCTAAAAATTGTTCCTAGCTACATTTATGGTTGAGATCCTAGCCTTGGGAAAGTAATGCTAAAATTCATATTGATTTCACTGCCTCCAAAGTCTTGGTTCTATCACTTTTCATTCTGAAAAATTCTTGTTTAACAGAGATGTATGCATAGCTGCTTACACTTTCATAGCGAAGACTGTAATTGCTTGATTTGATGCAATTCTTCTTAACAGGTGCAGTGGCATTATACTAAATATAGCTGGAAGTGGCCTTTCGTATTTCATTGTAAATTAACCCCTAATATTGTTTAGTGAATCGGTCAAATTAATTATAAATATTTATTACAATACCAATATATTATTTAATACAATACCGTTAGGATTTTGTTTTGAAGTTATGCTTCCCTTGGGCTCACTAGGACACAAAAATGTATCTGCCTTTAGATTTACAGTGTTTTTGTAATGTATCAAATCCATTTAAAAAACATAGCTCCACTGGATGATAATATATCATATAACATCAAAATCAAGAACTTAGAGAAAAATAACAAACCAAGTATAAATTGTTATTTTCATCTTCATTCAGATAACCTTGTAAAACGACCGAGAGATTAAAGCCCCCAAAAAGAGCTTGTAGGGCGTTTTAAATAAATATAATGTTGTGGTGTACTACCACAGTCATAAGGTGATTCAACTGTTGTGAAATCAGGATCATACTTCACCATTAATTTAGGTAATGGAAAGGCCAAAAAGGACAGTTCAAAAGCTGTGTCAATTGAAACAGAAGTTTCTATCATTTTGCTACCAAAAAGTCTAAACCTGAATTATGGATATATTTTTTTCTCTGTGTAAATAAGGTATTTTGCTTGGGTGTATTATCGACATTATAACTCTATTGTTTTAATGGTGTTAGAGTGGAAGTGAATACAGTTGCTCATTCTTTTTCTGTCTGTTTTCTGACTTGAATGTACATATCAACTCCTGACAAAGATGAAAAATATGGTGTAAAATATGAATTTGTATTGCAAAGGTATTTTTAGTTACTATATTTGTTGGTTCTTACTTAAGGGTGGGAAGTAAAATAAATATAACACATCCACTACCACTCTGTGAATTGAAGATAAGTCCTCTTCACACACAACTACATCAGACTCCAGAGCTTCTAAATTCCCACTTTGAAATGTTTTTTTGTTACACTTTGATGAAGAAACTGGTGAAATAATTTCCAATAGATTGACATGACAGATATTAATAATCTCTAAATAACTAGCTAATTATACAAGTAGTGTTACCACCAAGTCATCTCTATTCAATAAAGGAATCTTCTATTCAATAAAGGAATAAAGTAAAAATACTGTAATAAGAGTTACTGAATCTGATAGTAATTAAGAACATTTTGGAATTCTGAACATTTTAAACTGTAGGAACAGCAGCATTACTTCTTCATTCCGTATTCTCTCTTAACAGGTTTCAAAATTCTTTGATTTCTTTTCGTTTTATTTGTAGACTATTGTCATTTGTAGAATGTGGGAACAGCGATTTTTTTTTTCCTAGTGGTTGCTGTCAATAGTCTCTTTGTTAGTTGATTCCAAAAATCCAATTTTTGTGACACTGTAATTTTTCACCAGCAACAGCTTATACCGGAGTGTCATCAGTTCCCAAGAGCAAGCTGTAAGGCTGCAGTTCAGTAAAGCACCTAAAATGTGATTGTCTCTAAGTCTATGTCTCTATTCATAAAGAAAAAGGTCAGATCACAATCTGTCTCTAAAAGCAAATGACGTTATCACACACTGAACCATGACTGGCTCAGAAAGTGCAGTTAGTGCCCAAATCCACGCTGGTTCGTTTCCCGACCCTAACTGTATAAGAAAGTAAGATTCAAGTACGAACCTGTCCTGCCATTGTGTGCATCTAGTGGAAAAACACTAAAGAGGGCCGTGCAGCCTCCTCTTGAGACGTGTCTTATTACTAGTAATGAGACCTGAATGAGTTCACTGCCTTTTCTTATTATAGTCAGTGCCACATTTGGTTTATCTTACTTGTTTAGCTTTACGAGAGGAAAATCTCATAAAGTAAATGTACTTCGTATCACACATAGGTGTATCTTGCTGTTCTCATTTCTAGGAAAGACTTGCTGAAGAAATTGAGAAACTGAGATCTGAACTAGAACAAATGAAATTGCGGGCTGGTTCTTTAATCGAACCCACACTGTCAAGGTAATATTTAATGGGAAATGATTCCTCACTTTGAGGTGAAATAGAATATGAATATGTGTCAAGCCTTTACAACGAGGATGTGTTCAGATCATGCATAAAAATGCCAGCTATTTCCTTAAAAATGTAAAATCTGTGCAATGATTATTACTGTTATTTTTCAATTTTTTTCATAGGTAAATGGGGCCTTATAGCAGTGAATATACACTGAAATATTACTGAGGTTAAGGAAAATGTTTTGAATTATGGTATGTTTTCAAAAGTATATCCAAATACCCATTTTTTTTCTCCAGGAGAGCCCAATAGTTAAGTCAAAACTTGTCTTAAAAGCTGAATTAAATCAACATATTTATGATCATATTTATTTATTCTTTAAATTGCATCTAATATTTTTTTTTATTATTAAGAAATAACTCAGCTTTGCTTAGTGTGCAAGATAAGACCACAGATCTTCAGCTAAACGTGAATGCAGTATTGAGAGAGATCTGACAATATCATAACGGGACATTAAATATTGTGTTTCTTTTTGGTAGAAAAGCGTATGGGAGCAGTGGTGAGGCAGATACCATAGAAATAGCTACTAGCGGCTGGAATGAATTTGCAGTTCTAGAAAGTCTTTCTTGCCTAAAAGTTCCTTTCAAAATAAAACTGTTATTTTATTGGTAACTGTGTCATGTCCAGTTTTCGTAACAAGCAATACGTTAACTTCTGAAACCTGCCAGCCGAAGCTCATGGAGCAGGAGTAAATTCAGAGCATGTAATCCTCTAAAGTTATTCTTGTTGGATATTTTCTTTTCCTTGCATCGGGCATTGTCTGCCCATTGTTTCTTCAGCCATCTTGCTCAGTACCTGGACATGGTATCCGTCTCAGTCTTTTGCTTTCTCTTGGAATAATTTTTTTCTGTATGTGAAGAAGTGTAAATCGATGACATTCACAATGTGGTGCTTGTCACTGTTTGAGTTTTTGTTCCTTTGGGAGTGTAAGTGTGACTACACGACACTGATTTTTTGAGAGTGCGTGTGAGGACACAGACTATTGAACTGCTGCAACCGCAGAGGTGTTTTGGAGCAGCCATCCTTGGTGAGCAGCAGCCTTTGTTGCTGGGTGGATGAATACCATTATAGTGCACTCTGTGAACAGAAGTCTGATTAGCCTTTGTCAAAGGGTTGTTTGAAAGCGAGAAGCTGCCTAAATTTCTTGGGAATTCATCAGGTTCCCCCAAACCAATGTATTTCCTCATCTGTGACCTCACCTCAAGAAGCTACCGAACCTCCCGGGAATAAGGAGGCATCAGCATGAAATACCTATTTTTCTAAGCCCATATTGGGTTCTGTATTAGCAGGCATTTGTTCTTTCAGCAGAGGAATAATGAAGCTGCTCAGCAGATAGGTACTTACTGCGCAGGTACCAAGTATTATTGATTATCAGAGCAAAGTACTACTACAGCAAATATGCTGCAAACACAAAAAATAAAAAAGTCTCTGCCCTAAATGATTTGCTGTGTGATAGATGAGAGACAGACAGGCAAATTAAACAGACAGACCCCTCCAACTTTATTGTCTGGTGCTGAGGATAGAGGGCTTAGGGCATTTGTAGCCCAACTTTTGTGATGTTTTCTGACTGGTATAATGGAAAAAGTGTAGTTTAGAGAATTTTTAAAAGGTAAAATCGTATTTTTTCTAATATTATGGAAGTTGCTACCTAGCATGATGGGAAGTGTAAAGAGACGATAAACTGAATAGGACATTTGTGACAGCAGTATGAGCTCTGATGTATGCTTTACCAAAAACCTAAATCCTAAAATGCTATTCAGCATTTCTGACGTTTTTATGTGTCTGATTTGATTACTGTGGAATACAGTCACACGTCAGGAGTTCTGGTACATCATTTTTTTTATTTGTTTTCTTCCAGTATTTTTTATAAAGCAAACTGTATCAGTACTTGAAGTCCTTCTGTTGTTGTTTTAGTTTTGTCACAGTAATTACTATACCATACACTAACAATGTTTCTTCGTACCGGTCTGTCAAAGTAAGTTATAGCGGAGGCCTTCATATTTATTATGATGTGTTTGCATTTCCCATTTATCAATATACAGGCATCACAGTGAAAATATTGTATCTTTCACTTTTATTTCATTAATGTGATGTTTGAAATTTGAGACTAATACTTTAGTCTTTCGAGTATGAGTGTGTTTTAATTCAAATTATGTTCTTCTCAAGGAAAAGTGAATCTCTGTGTTTGGAAAAGGACACAGAACTAGAGCTCAGGAAAACAATCACTTTTTACAGCCTGCAGGTTTCAGTATAGATATATGTGGCTTTCTGAATTATTTCCTTCATTTTGGAAAGCAGATATTCTCTTACTTACCTTTTTATGTCTAGAATTAAAGCTATCATTTCCTTGAGCCATGTGAGGGTTGAACCAGTGAGGGAAGTGTCTGAAAAAAAATTTGTTCCTATTATGGCTCCCATAAATTATTATTAACATTACTGTGAATCCTATAAGTTGTTTGTAAGTGACTGTAAACATTTACCTCATTTTTTTTTTTTTAATGTATATACAACATTGAACTCCTATTTTATGCCCTTATAGATAGGGAAATGTCAAACATTTTTTTAGGAGTCACTATAGACAAATGCATATTGAGTTGTCTTATTAGTATAGTATTTGTTACATTTCATTTTTCTATTTTAATTATGCTGTTCGTATATTTTTATGTGAATATTGCTTATGTGCTAAGAAATAGAAATTTTTACGGTCTCCACTGCTGTGACTGAATGTTCCAATGGTGCACAGAGCCTTTGCTTTTCTGACTTGGCCACGCAGCCTGTGGGCACGATGCTTCTATTGCACAATCCGGGGAACTTTTACTGCTGCTGTTTGACCAGAGACAGAAAGGCCAGGGACCATTGTCTGCAGCCAAGAAAAGATACGCTGAAGTCATCACATATATGACTCCCCACAATATTCCTAGACTGACTAGGACTCCAGGAAAAGCTGGGGGTTAAAACTCTCAAAAGCATCACCAAATAAACATTAATCACTCATAACCAATGTTATACATCGCAGGGCAGTTCACTGGTATCTTTATAATGTAGAGCACACACAGCAGGAAAGTGTTACGGCTGTTCTCGCTTGTGAATATGTGACATGCTTGTAGTAACCTTGGGCACAGGAAAGTAATGGAAAGGAAGTGTACAGGATAGTTCATTCAGCAGGCAGTTCTTTTAATTATCTTTTCCTGAAATCTGCTTTTTTTCATATATTAGTTTTCAATAATGAGTTTTACTATGCAAGTCCTTTATTTCGAAAAATCAAAAGTTTCATTCATCTGTTCTTTTCTTTAGTTTTCTTGTAATATAACTTCAAGTTTTCGCTTTTAAAGTTTATTTTTTGCCATATTTTGTCGTTTATTCTGGTACATAATAATTTTTTTTATTTAAAAAAATATACCTATGTTCTTAGACTGAAGGTCATTGGATTGTTGCTGTTATTTTTATTATTATTACTCTCTTACCGCTTCTGTGGCTCTTTATATAGACCTCACCTTGACACATCAGCAGAGCTGAGGTACTCTGTGGGCTCACTGGTTGATAGCCAATCTGACTATCGGTCAACCAAAGTGATAAGGCGACCTAGAAGAGGCCGGATGGGCATACGCAGAGATGAACCAAAGGTGAATCCCCAGTATCTTCCTCATATATTCCCTGATAAAAGAATGTGTTTCAGGCTATTGATTTTTGTAGTTCCAGAAGAAAACCCAGAAAACCAACAACAAACCAATAATCCACCAAACAAAAAAAGCCCCAAACCAAATAGCAGGATTTTTGCTATACATACTCAGACTAGAGTACTGTTGTACTAAAATGAAGACAAAAAAGGTTGACGTTGAGACATACGCTTGAAGTTTAAGCATACTTGACTGTCTTATCTTTTAGTATAAATTTTCCTGATGATTAATTTTACACAGCATTAGAAACTATGCGAAAATACTTTATATCATCTGCAATAATATTGCAAATATCAGTGGAGAATAACTAATTGAGTAAATATTAAATGTTAGTTGCTTTCCTTTCTTATTTCATAGAAGTTTAACGTTGCAGTTTTTTTCCATGGAATAACTTATGTACATCCTAATTCCTGCTCAGGTAAAATCACTTGGAGATCATGAGTGGAATAGGACACAGCAGATTGGGGTTTTAAGCAGCCATCCATTTGAAAGTGATACCGAAATGTCTGATATTGATGACGATGATAGAGAAACACTTTTTAGTTCCATGGATCTCCTATCACCAAGTGGCCATTCCGATGCCCAAACTCTGGCCATGATGCTTCAGGAGCAGCTAGATGCAATCAATAAAGAAATCAGGTAGGTAGCCTGAACCAGCTGTGATGTACTTATGATTACAGTTTCAAGCTTCCTTTCATGCATGAATTCATGTACTGTTTCTAACAATTAGGAAACCACTTGTGCATTTAAAGGATTGATAATGTGTCTGCTTTTCATACGTGAGATTGTGTGAAGATGATGATGACATCTTCAATTTCTAACTATGGAAACTTCTTTCAAAAAATCTTCCAAGTGAAGAACTGGTGGCCAGTTAAAGAGAAATATGTTAGAGAAGGCTAACACGTGGCAGATTTGACAGATCGCTATTCATAGTCCTCTTTCCAAAGGCTTTTTCACTGATCTGCATGACTCCTTTTACTCACTAATGACCACCGATCAGAAATATTTTATCACAGTACCACAGCATCATAAGGTTGGAAAAGACCTTTGAGATCATCGTGTCCAACGTACATTTCAGTGCTCATCATGCTTTGTTTTGATAATTATTCCTGTGTCTCATCCATGTAAGCCACATTTTCTAAGACATGGCTTAGGTTTTCTGTGATGGCACAGAATGTGACTTTTCATAGTGCTTGGAAATAGGGGGTGAATTGAATGTGTAATAATTTCTGTGCAAATTTAATGGGTTGACAGAGAATCCAATGACATATTTTAATTAAGTTTTATAAACAAAACCAATTTTTAGGCTTAAAGCATTCTTACATGTTTTTCAGGAGGGGTCTATGAAAAACATCCTCTTACTAGTCATTACTGTTTCTCTAGGAGGTGGAGATTACTGAATGTGTTGGTCACTTTCATGTAAAACTATAGACAGAAAGACTGTGCTTAGAAATTTAATCAAAATCAGATTACCTTATGCCAGATCTCAGTCATTCCCTGAGCAAGGTAACCTTAAAGTGAGAACTCTATGGGAATACATTGAATTTTAATAACTTTTCTGTTCCCAGGGGAGATCTTTTGTTATACATCTGCAGCTTCGCATTTTCAGTGCTCACAGAATTTCTTCAGTCAGATAGGATTACTTTGCTATTTTCAAAAATCTCTTACTACAGCTTTCAAGATGGAGAGTCAAATAGAAATTTTGTTGAGAGGATAAATCTCGTTAAAACAGTATATGTAAAAGAAGCTTATTCACATTTTCTGTTATTAGAAAGAAGTAGGCACTGTGAACAATTCAGGAAGCTGTAGATGCAACAAATGTGTTTTTAAAAATACTAGCATTTTGACAATTTAACAGGTAATTATGTAATGCAGTAAAAGATTTTCACAAGATATTGTACTTGCAAGTGACACAGTGGGATGTTTTTTGTGCTATCCTAAATCAAATTACTGTTTTACTTAATGTAGGATCTTGTCTTAGATGTGAGGAAGCAAAGGTACACATTGTATGTGGCCATTTTTACTGGAAGTCCACTAAGAGTAGTTTATATCCCCTGCCACTAAATTTATACTGAAGTATAGGCTTTCATCAACATCTCTGTCATTTTTAAAGAACCAGATAAATTTTCAGGAAAAATCATTCTACAAAGGTAGTCTTAAACTGTACTGCATTTTCATGTTTCCTTGGTTTGTTTTATTTTTCTTGACAAACACTCTAAGGGTTTGTCAAATGATTGGAGATATCAAAAGAGATTAAAAATGTATTTTGCCTTAGATTTATTTTATTATACCACATGAGTCAGAGTTATGATTACTAAACTGAAAAAGATTGTTGTAATTCTCTTTTCAAAATATTATTTGCCTTTAAGTTCCTGCCGTGCCTCATTTCAGAAAGAATTGTAGACATTTTACAGAAATTTTGAAATTAATGTTAGGAAAGAAGATTTATCACAGCACAGGAACTTTTATGTTTCTGTTTTCAATGTATTATGATTTCATTTATTGTACTTGCTTCATTTCACTCAGAAAAGCCTGATTCACAGTTTCATCCTCCTCAGACTTTGTACTCTCTCATTTAACCTTGATCCTTCATCATTTTTCTACCTCTTCACAAACAGACTCCTTCTGAAATAGGTTTATGAGAAAAGGACTTACAAAAAGATGTTTTATTTTAAATAAATTTTATCATTCTAGATGCAATAACAATCAATAGTCAACACTAAAGAACTCAGTGGAAGCACCCTATTGAGGCTTTGTATTTTAAAGAAGCTTATATTTGTTGTTAGCAAGAAAGCTTTTTTAATGAAATACACTTAAAAACTCAGTGCTTTAGAAACATCTGACATTTTTTCATCAATTTGTACGGATGAAATGGACAAATGGTTTTGCATGTTCCCTTTGTTTATTTATGTGGATTATTTTAGCAATTCCCTTCTTAAAGGCCCAATTTCATTTGACTTTAAATTTGTATTCATGCTTTAGTAACAGAAAATAAGATGAAGACAACTTAAGATTGGAATTAGTTTCCTATGGTAAATCGGATTGCTGACTCCCCCTCCCCTATACTGTCTCCTTTCTAAATATCATGTCAAGTCCTGTTGTTGGGCAGATTCTTCAAACAGATTTTGAAGACAGAGGGATTAAGAGAAATAATTTTATAAATCTAGTGATTAAAAATACCCTTTTCAATATTAATTTGAAGGTGATGCTGTTCATATTTGCTTTCATTGTCTTTTGAATCTTATTTGAAAGGAAATATTATTTGTTTTGCTTTTTGGGTATGCAGAGTCAAATACAACCGTGTTCTTCTTTATTTGGTAAGGTTAATCCAAGAAGAAAAAGAGTCAACAGAACTGCGTGCTGAAGAGATAGAGAACAGAGTGGCCAGCGTGAGTCTTGAAGGCTTAAATCTGGCCAGAGTCCACCAAGGTACATCCATTACTGGCTCAGTTACTGCATCATCGCTTGCAAGCTCATCTCCTCCCAGTGGACACTCAACTCCTAAACTCACCCCTCGCAGTCCAGCCAGGGAGATGGACAGAATGGGGGTTATGACACTGGTAAGAAACTTTCTCATGCCAATTTGAGAGGTGATATTTCTAGTATTAAATACTGTATGAATGGCTTATGTCTCTTAATTCTTTATTCACCTCTTCATCATACGTACAGATAGCAAATTCTGTAGAATATGGACATTTGGGTGGTTTAGGATTTTGTTATTGTGGTTTTGAGCATTGCACGATTCACCAGGGAAATGATGATCTAATAATCAAGGGCCTTTAGCATACAGGCAGTGGAATTAATAACAAACAGAACTGGTCACTGGAATTTTATGTAAATCAATTTATATGTAAAAACGGTTTACTAATGAAAAGCTCTGTAGTAATACAGTTATTACACAGTAGTCTGTTGGTACTGTTGCTGGGTTTAAACATCCAAGAAATGTCTAGAAGACATTAAAATCTTCTACTATATATGTAAGATCATTTAGATATATTTCTATATTTGCTATACTCTTCTGTACTTGCAGCATTTTGTATTTATTCTTCATTACTGTAGATCAAGCACTTTAAATTAAAGTGCTTTATTTTACAATAATTCATTTAACTGATATATTTCAACATTGTAAGCAGCATACGTAAATAATACTAAGCCGTCAAATTATCATGCGAAGGATTTGTAACGTTACGGTACCATTGAAGACATGTTGTGACTTGCCTAGTTTGATTTCAAAAAGGACTTGCAAAATATTTATTTTTTGCCCAGTCAAAAAGAAACAGTGCAACAATCAAGTAAGCAAAAATAGTATGTGTCAATATATTGAAGATGTACGACTGATATTGATAGAAATGCAGATGCAGCATTCAGCGTGGGCTACAAATCAGTTTGGAGCCTGAGTGAATTCATCCATTTAAGCTCTGGGAAAGAATCAAAGCAGCCCACTCTGCTGATCTCTCCATACAGTGAGAGAATAGGATATGTGCAAACCCATTTTTTATTTGCTATTTTATTCTTTTTTGGTAATCTGAATGTCATCAGTGTCCCCTTGTGGTCCATTCCTGGGAAGCAGCAGCACTGGTTCCCTGTGGAGGGGAAATGAGCTTTGATATCAATCAGAAATCAGAAATGAACGCTCCTAGCTGCAACAGTTCCTAAGAGCAGCTGAGAGAGGAGCCTGGCTGTTCATTCTGCTCAGCTGGGAGTAGGAAACTCTGCAGAGCTCTTCCCAACTCAGAGTTCTGGTCTCTAGAGCCCAAATTGCCAAATGATCATGTAAACGTTGGCTGGAGGAGCAGTATTGCATGAGTTCCAACTACCCAGATCCATAAAGTAAATAAATTCTGCAGTTCATCTTCAGCTTTCCTTGAATGAATGAGCTATCTACAAAGAATAATAATGAAAAAGGACTTGAACAAGCCACATCCTAGCAGACTTCTATTGCCAAATGATGCTGCAGTACAGAAGATAGGGGAGTTTATATCCATGGACTGAAAATACCCATCACTCTTGTACTGGAGAAAAAGACTGCTTTTTCAGACATGTTACTTGTTGATAATGTTTTGTGTTTGTACTCAGTGAGACACCGATACATTTTAAATATAAAATAGAACTAAAAAAAACCACCTCTCTTGTTTGGGGGTAATGGAAAGATTATATGAAAACTCAAAAAATAAAATGCGTTACTGTAAGTTGGCAATGTCCTACACTTTGCTAAGCTTAGGAAAATGAAGGACATAGTAACTTTAAAAAAAACCAACTGCTTCCCAGAATGGCGTGTTTGTCAGAGTTTGTAGAATAATAGAATCATAGAATGGTTTGGGTTGGAAATACCTGTGCCTGTGTCTCACCGCCCACATAGTCAAGAATTTCTTACTAATGTCTAATCTAAATCTTCCCCCTTCCAATTTAAAGCCATTCCGCCTCATCCTGTCACTTACTTGCCCTTGTGAAAAGCCCCTCCCCAGATTTCCTGCAGCCCCTTCAGGTACTGGAAGGCCACTAAGAGGTCTCCCCAGAGCCTTCTCTTCTCCAGGCTGAACAACCCCCACTCCTTCAGCCTGTACTCATAGCAGAGAACAGTTATCTTATTTTACGACAACAAGTGTAGAGTTAGTATATAAAATGGAGACTTTCCCACTTCTGAATGTGAGAAGAATAAATGTGTGGCATTTTGTTATGTTCAAATAAGCTTTATTAATTATTCTTCTGTTGTTGTTGTTGCTTTTTTTACCAATCTAAGCCGAGCGACCTAAGGAAACATCGGAGAAAGGTATGATACTGGGTTTTTTTTTAATCTTGTGAGACCGCATTTGTCATATTCCTCTGCTATTTAGTTAACCAGGTTCCTTGCCAGCCACAACATCCTCCCTACTCCTTTTCATTTGATTCCTGAACATAATCCTTTTAATCCTACCTTGAAAAGTTTGCAGCAGTCACAGCTAAACCATAGAACCAAGGCCCACTAGTTATACCTCGGAGTAGTAGCCTTTACAGCACAAACTTAAAGAAACACAGTTAAAAACAAATTGTGGACACAAAATAATACCTTCAAATGTATTTTGACTATTCTTCTTGCTGGGAAGACCAGAGTCATATTAGTTGAAATCTGCTGGAGCAATATGAAGTTGTTTACAGAATTGCCAGTGAATATGGGATTTATCTTTACATGAGAGGAAATGGTATTTAAGATAAATCCTTATATGGTATTTAAGATAAATCATTATATGCTGTGACCAAACTCCTTTTTGTTCATGCTTATTTTCAAGTATTCTGACCATTCTGTTAACAAGCTATGGAGAGAGTGGTCCTGTTTATGTCTATTTACCTTCTCCCTTGCATCCCTGAGAAACTTTATTTACTTGAATAATCCTGTCTAATGCGCAAGACCTTTACTAGATCAACCTGTTTGGCATCAAAATAATGAATTTATTTTCCAAGTATAACAGCTTTACTTTCAAATACATACTTTAAGCTGCCAAATTTGGGCAATTGTTTTTTCCCAATAGTTTCTTTCAAAAATAATAGTTCTTACAATTTGCTTGAAAAATTGTACTTGCATCCGTACATACTTCAGTTCACTTGACAAATTCGTGCAGCATGTGTGCTGAAACTTTCTTGAAAAGTTAATCTGCTCTCATGGAGTCTCTCTCCCTCAGATTGCAGTAGTTGAAGAAGATGGGCGTGAAGATAAAGCCACAATCAAATGTGAAACTTCTCCTCCACCAACACCCAGAGCTATCAGAATGACTCATACCCTTCCTTCTTCATATCACAATGATGCCAGAAGGTAAGATATTTGTAATATGAATTGGTACTTCACTGTTTCACCACATGTTATTCTTTTCTAATTATCATGTTTAACTGTTTCAAAATGACCTGATTTCTTCATGTTTTGAGATCATTTAAGGAAGACGATGTAATTGTTTTCCTTGTGGGGAGCTTATTACTGAAGTATAACAAATTAATATGTTTTCAGAGCTGCTCAGAAAAAAAAGAAAAAATTACCTGCAAATTTTGACATGTTACCTATTCAATTTCTTTGTTATCATTTTGTAGTAGTTTGCCTGCTTCACTGGAGCCAGAAAGCATTGGTCTTGGCAGTGTCAATAGCAGCCAGGACTCCCTGCACAAAGCTCCCAAGAAGAAAGGAATCAAGTCTTCAATAGGACGTTTGTTTGGTAAAAAAGAGAAGGCTCGACTTGGACAGCTCAGTAAGGAATTAGTGGTAACAAGCCAAAAATCACCATTTCACAGTCACTTTTCCATTTCTAATTTTGCTTCTTTTCAGTTTTCCCATTTGCTTATTTTTCTCTTTAGTCTGGCAGAACCTTCCCATTAAACTTAATTGCTATTAGCAGTATTTCTCAGGAGTTTGCTAAGCCTATAACAAAAATTAAAGGAGTTTTCTGGCACAAATTGCTGGAGTCAAACTCTTCACTGAATGTACTGTTTCAATAATCTCTTGAATTATGGTTAAAGTGCTGACAGTTTATTCCCAACCAAAATAAAGAGGAGATGAGGAAGTAGTAATTAATAAACCACTACAAGGGGTGTAACTATGTGATATGGAAGATCCTTGCAAGTAGATGTAGTTGCCTTTCACAGTTCTTTGTGTCAACAGTTGTCTGCTGGTGCCTATCACTGAATGTCCTCACCACGCTTTCAATTACCTTTGCCGTTCACAGCAACGCTTTGTCTCCTTCCTATTTCTTCTGCCCCTTTCCCTTGCCGAGACCCTCATCTATTTCATTCCTAGTAGCAGTTTTCCTGTTAGAGTCCGTAGGATGTATCTATGTCCCATGCCAAAAATGCCAGTCATAGCATAATTTTATTTACCTTAGGCAGCATAAGCAGTCAAAGGTGAGGTGACAATTTTCAGCAAAGGCTCGTAGTCTGCGTGCCCGGATGGGCAAATACATCTCGTCTATATTGCTGGGCACCTTAGTTGGATTGAGATCAGCATACACCTACGTGCCAATGCAAGCATCAAATTCTATAGATGTGTCAGGAAACCAGGAAGATCACAAATATGTACGAATTTGTGAAGCACTAGATTTTTACTGCCCTGTTGACCGCATGACACCTGTAAAAGAATTTTAAGGGTTCGCAGTTACTGTAAACACTTAAGCAATATGTAAACCTGCAATTAAAAAAATAAATTCATATTAAAACATGTCATTATCACAAGTAACGAACCCATTGCTAAAATCACACAGAATAAAACAAGGTACTCTTAAGGTCAAAGTATCAGAGTAAAATCAAATGAGGATTCTCCATTTATACTCCAGTTTTTCTTCTCTCTGCCTGTGAAAACATTGTGTTCTTGAAAAACCATAACTAATTTCTGATTGCAATTTAAATTCCTCTTTTTTTCACTATAGGATGAATAAACTGATTTATTCCATCTTTTTCATAGTTTAATGTATTTCAGAATCTATTAAATGAGCCTCTCAAATATACCTGCATGTCACCATCTTCACTGATGGAGAATTTTATAACTTTAGACTATGTTATTAATTCACATTTACATTCCATAAAAACAGTTTTATTGATACTGATGGATTATGCATAATAATCTAAAATTTCACAGCACCTTAGGAACATAAAGCACAAAGATGTAATAAATGTGTTGATCTTCCCTGCAGTTCATTGCAATGTAGAACAAAACTAAAATAACAACTTTATAGATTGTCTCAGGAGCAATGTAATCAGGCAATAGATTAATTTCTTAATAATAACCAATGTGATTAATAAGACATCTGTGTAATTGGATACGGCCTATTTGTAATTTCCAACACCAGCTCATGGAATTGCAGAAAGATATTAGTAAAGATTTGCAATTAAATTAAATTTTTGTGGCCTCCATCCTTTAGCTCAATAGCAAAGATTTCTGTAAAATTAACATTTTAATTAAGCAAACTAGATTTACAAGCATCGGTAAAATTAACAGTAGAAATGTTAACTGACCAAAAAATAGGAGCAAAATATTTTTAGAAATTGAAATTACATTATCAGCTGAATTATAGAGTACTTTTTCTCATCTTAATGTTTAAGATAATAACAGGAAAATGATATTCAGTTGCAGTTTCTATTCCATGTCAGTACTTACAAAACAAAATTTGAAGTAGTGATCATGGTAGTACTTGCATCAGTTCCATGACGGGTATGTTATCTGTGCAGCAATATAATTAATAATAATTAATTAATAATTAATAATAAAAGATACTGTATCAGAGAAATCTAGATATCAAGTCATATCATCACAGCAGTGCAGTATGTTTGTATGATAACCTAAATTTATAATCCAAAATCAATAAAAGAATCTAATTTATTTTTTTACTTAAATTAAACATTCTAAATTAATACAGTTATAAACCTCTTATATTTTTTAATATGGAAAACACCTTTTCTTCCATAGCACATCAAATACTGAAGAGGTAATAATTGTAATTTTTAGGTTCAGAATTTTTTTTAGTTTTCTTATATGCATATTTAAACACACACACAGTTAAACTTAGAGGAGCACTTTAAAGTTCATGTCAGTATAGAGGATATTTGGGATCCCAGTGATATTATAGATTGCAAGTACACATAATACTTCTGTAACTTAGTCTATAATATCTGTAAAATCACATGTAATATACACTTGTATTTAAGAGAAAATATTGGAACCTCCAAGTTTTACGAATAACTTCAACAGAGCCATGCTATCACCCCAGAGATTTCCTTGCTGAGTTCCCTAGAAAACTCTGAAATTACTAGTTTTCAACTCCTAAACTTGTTAGAATTTTGTTATTTTTTTTAATTTGGTACTTTTACCATCTTTGTTAAACCATTTGCATTATTGTGCAAAGGCAAATTCATGCCTTAGATCTTTCTTAGAATCAAGATTCAAGATTCCTAGATTCTTTAATATTTCTTTTAATTATTGGAGAAGGGAAAAGGAACGTTACAGGATCATAAGTGCCTTTTATTTATTTGCTTGTTTGAATTTAAACTTATCCGGTCTTCTTTAACTTGGGAAATACGACACTAAATGCTTTTTCCTATGGTACATTTTTCCTATGGTACATTTTAAATATTCTAGTCCCTAAAACAAACAATATGTTACCGGGATTTTTAGCCCTGCCCAGGTAAACTCTTCTGTATGGTATATGCAAAAGTCAGCTTTTTAGGGAACATTTATCATGTGCATCTGCGTGCCTGAGATCTTGGCAGGCACAAGCACTACATCTAATACCCTGCGTTACGTAAAGGGACAGATGTTTTTGTCTTAGGGTGAAGCCTTTTATGCCAAGAGTACTTTCCAATCTGTGATAAACCCTCATTTCCGTGCACTCCTACCACCTCTGTCTGATATACTGCAAGCTGCTTTCTCAGAAGGGTGCGATACAGTGATACAGCAGTTTGCTAAATTAAAAATTTAATGCAGAGTCAGCAAGAAACATTTAGTGAAGAATTCGGTAGAACTTTGAAAGGCAGGTGAAGTAAAGCAGAGTATATGTTCATGTTTCCTGCATTCATGATTGGAGCCATCGCTCTCATCATGAGACTTGCAGAAGTAGTCTCCTCTTTAATAAAGAAAAATTCTGCCCAGAAAAGCACGAGTGTTAAAACTACACCTGCTTTGAAAGGGTAGCTTAAAACCAGGCTTCTCCAAGTCAATGTCATAAACATGATACAGCAGTAGGTTTTGTTCTCATTTGACGGGGGTGAATGTGACTTGTAAAAGACTGTGATGTTATTTCATTATATAACATCTACATATTGGTTTATGGTTAAAATTAATGAATCAATAGAAATGTTTTGATTTATACTGTGCTTTCTTAATTATGCCAGTGTCCACTCTACTGCTGTTCACTGTCCCTTAGCTGACAAATAAGCAGCTGAGCAGCAACATGTACCGTACTGTTGTCTCCCTTCTTGTGCCAGTTAGACACCTTCTGAATAGTAGCACAGGAAGAAAGCAGCCTTCAAAGAAGTGCTGCAGCCCCTCTGCCTGCACATGTACACGTGCAAATTTGAGGACAGCATGGAGCCAGAGCCAGGAAACTGACACCTCTATGAACAGATACCTTCTTCCTTGAATCCAGGCAGTGATAAAAAGTCAGAGCATCTTTCTGCTTGTGCACAAGGAATGTCACATTAGCTGACATATGGTATGATCAACATGGATCGTACAATACCAGTCATGTCCTTAGTTTATAATACAATTTTATTTTGGTCCAGGTGTCTTGGCTTACTGCAAGCTTCCCTTGTCACTCTTCGCAAGTTATTGGAATTCCCATGACTTTGACAGGAATTAAGTGCCTATGCAGCACCTCCAGAGAGGCCTAGGAGGCTTTTTAATTCTCTGACAGATTCCTGCTGTCATCTTGGACTTGGAGTTTGCAGGGATAAAGACATCAAAGACTCTAAGACTATGAGAGCAATAAGACTTTATTATTGACACAATACGGCATCACGTAATGTTGTAACACTAATGAGGCAGTTCTTAAGATGGCAATTGCGTTTGTGCGTTTCCCAACTACGATTAAAAAATGATGAGGGCATTGCTTAGGACCAAAAAATCCCAAGCAAAGGATATCTGGGTGCTCTTCTCATACAGTTCTGCTAAAGCAAGGTGGCAGGTGGGAGTGCGACTGATAGGTTAAGGAGAAGGAGAAGTGGGAAAGAGCTATGGCAAATGGGGTTTGGTTTGGTTTCTTTTGTTTTGTTTTCCAGGAGGTTACATAGAAACAGAGGCAGCAGTTCAGGAATCTCTGGGATTAGGAAAACTTGGAACCCAAGCAGAAAAGGACCGAAGACTAAAGAAAAAGTGAGTACCTTTTTCATGTGACTTTCATTGGCTTAAACTTGATTCAGATGTCAGTTCTTGTGTTGATTTTATGCAGACGTGTGATGAGAAGCAAGACCATCCACTGCAGCAGTTTACTACTTCACGTTTTTTTCTAGTGTAAAAATTTTTTTAGGTTGCATATCAAATACAGGGTAAACAATTTAGAGCCTGTCAGTTGTACAATAGTGGTTCATTTGTGAAAAAAGCGTAGCTTTATGAGAAAGAGACATTGTCTAATTCATATTGTCATTAATTCCATGACATTTGCCTTTCATGCAATTCTTAAAAAATAGGCAGGCATTTAATGACTCACTACATAGATTTTTCAGAAGGGAAAAAAAAGGATTTTTGCATTATCTGTTGAACACATAGTTATTTCTCTCTATAAGATTCCCCATAAACCCTAGTATCTTCACATTCTTTTTGTCTGCCAGCAAATGGCAATCTAGCTTTTTGTTCACATAAATTATATAATAATTTAGTGCTGTCTTTGATGCACCTCCTTGTAAAACCACTACACTGACTCATAGCAGCTGCCAGGAGCTATGGAGAAGTATTAAAATAAAGCCGCAAACACAAAAGAAACCTCTTGGCAGCATCACAGTTCCAGTGTAATTAGAGGCTGTCAGAGAAAAAAGATAGTAGTTAAAAATGACTTTGCAAATTCATTGTGTAAACAGGTTTATTTTTCATCCGTAACCATTAACTTTAGTGCTATTATTTGGATTCTGAAAGCCTTATTTTTAAAATTAATACAATTTTCAGTGTTTTTTCAGTATTTTAATGTTCCTTTGCAAAGTTTCAAGAGAATTTACAATTCTAATCCGAAGAATCAAGGGATAATATTTCAACTTCTTAAATTTATATGTAGAATATTTTTAAGCACAACTTTCATAACGAGCTTCCAATTAAATATGGCTTTAAATTTATACATCCATGTAATGTACAAATATATATGTTCCATTTATTACTATGCTTTTTTACTAAATGTAGAAAACATCTTTGAGACAATTATTACCATTCGTAAAGAATATAATTGAAATTTTAGCAGCCTGGGGTTTGCAGTTCCCATTTATCTTCCAGCTGTGAGGACTGAAGGTACCACTATTGAAATCACTTTGAAGGGAGAAATGTGTTCACTTTCTCATATCTTAGTGCTTAAACAGGATAAAATAACATAAGACTTGACACATTCTACTGCATGCATTGAATGACTATTGCATATAGGACAGTGGCTACCAAGTTTTGAGTCTGGAAATATTATGTGTACAGGAAATCTGTTGTTAGACTTCTGTCTAATCTCACACGATTAGACATTTCCATGCTTTCTGCTTTTCAAGTCTTTCCTTTTATTTTTCTCCTGTGTCTGTCTGTCCTTGGTTCTTTATGGATTGCACATAATCAAAATGTTCTCTAGTGGAAGGAAAGAATTGTTACTTTTGTGGCTATGACTGTTCATCTAGTCTGGACTGTATACTGTTTATCCTAAGTATATATTATATACCTATATCATGAAGATTTCCAATTCTTTCCCTGTTCTTTTACTTTTGTCTGTCTTCATAGCTTCTCGCTTGGGAATCCTTACAACTGCTTTTAAGATTCCTCTTAAGTTACCATCAGAGAAATGGTAACATACATTGCTAGTTTATATCCATTATGTAGGTCTAAATGAACTGCAGTATGGGAAAGAGGTAACATTTTGATAATTCAGTAGAATCTCATATATATGAGAGTCATTACAGCTATCAGTAGGGTATAGTACAATTAACCTTTCCTTGTGAAAAGTACAGTCAGGTATTTGCGTGTCTTACCTTGGAAAGTATTCAATTGAAACAGCCCAGAAAGTCATTTAAATGAAAGGTTTGTCTTGGTAGGTCAGATTCCTTTTTGCCACGGCTTAACAACTCATAACTCCCTCTGGAATTAGAGATTTCAAATGCATAAAGTAGCTGCAAGATTACTGATCTGGGTATGAGAATGCTATGATGTGTAACATTGAGGATGACAGTAATGGGTGCGAGGTCTCTATAAGAGGTACGAAGAGAAGTCTGAGAATCGTTTGCTATCTCATGATGTAGCAGTAAGATTTAAGTCCTTTTTTACTGCTAAACAAAACTGCCTTATAAACCCTGCAGAGCCAGCAAGCCCAGTCACTGCAAGAGAGAGAGGAGAACACTTCACCTTGAGAGGATTTCTGTGGCTAATTTAGATCAGGACATGAGATGCCAGAAGCAGGCTCACGGGAGGCGTAGTTAGAGCACAGGCTAAAGCAGGGAAGCCCTCCTTTGTATCGCATATGCTGGCTTTCTCACTTCCTTTAAAAAACAATAAATCTCAAAACAGTGATCCCAGAGCCAATTCCCTTTTCTATAAAGCAGGAATATACTGAAATTGTGTTTCTCTCGTACACATACCCTGTTAACAGCTCAGCAAACTTCTCTTTCAGTTCAGTGGTCGTTCTGGTGCAGGAAAGCAAGGATTGTGCCCTGGACATGAAACCAGAGGTCTGATTCATCGTTGTGATGAGTTTGCAGTTAGGTTTGAGTTAGTAAATTAAAATTTATTAGAAGTTACGAAAAGGGGAAATTCCTGTCAAAATGTTATCCGTGGTATTTTCTTCAGTTGAATTAATCTGTTAAATGAAAAATACCTTAAAAAGCTAAAATTCTAATTTCACAATTTTTAATGTATTCAATTTCATCAGTAATTCAGCAAGGATGTCCCTACCCCAAGGATAAAGAACGATGTTTCAAATTGTCCACTGCTGGAGCCAGTAGGTACTAATGGTCCACCAGATGTTCTGGCCACCTGCTCCCTATGGAGCAACATTGTGTTGAGCCTGCTCTGGCCTTCTGTGGTTACAAACACACTGTAGCGTGTTATGCTATTTTAGCACAATTTAGGTGCATAGAATAGATTACTGAATAAAACATTTCACTCTGAAAAGTTTCATGGGAGGATATGATAATTCTGGAGACCAGTTCTCTCTCTGGTGATAGTAGTGTCATTAACCAAAATTTTAAACTTTTCCTGCTTCTTACTTAAAATATGCTCTTTAGATGTGAAATTCCATTAAATTTCAATTGACTACTTAGGCATCATTAAAATGTGATTAACAGTTTGTCTCAATGATATGCCAGATTTTATAAACCTCAAACAAGAGTCTCTATTCATCCAGCATTTGGTTATTACAGTAGATTTATTGGGAACCAGTCTTTCTTCCAAGGCATGAAAGAGAAATTAAGGAAGCTGTGTAGAATTTGTTAATTAGACATGTTCTTAAATTATCTGAAAAGGTGAGCTTCAGGTGACTGAACCATCTATAGTTGTTTACTCTCGGACATTAAATATGTGACAGCTCTAGTTAATACTAAAACTTTTTAAGTCTTACTATTTGTAAATTGAGCATGCAGTCCTAGAAAACAAAAGATTAATGTCAGTGGTATTTAGAATGTTTAGGGTGTTATTCCCTTATTTGGTGAAAATAAGCGATGTCGTGATGTGACAAAGAATTATGCACTGCTTTTTCATTATTAGAATTACCCTTTATATTCCACTTCACTTGTTCTATACAAAAGCTATTAATATTTTGTATATAATGTCTTCAGCCTTTTGCATGACTCTCAGAGCCTGTTTGCCTAATCTGTAACTTCTTCAAGAAAACTCAGAGTTTAGGACTGAAAGCATTAGTGGCACTGAAACCCTCTGTGTCACCATTACATTCATTTGGGTCCCCTAATGGTTCAAATAATTTGCACTCATCTAAATCATAAGTTTTGTTTGATTTATCTGTACTTTTCAGAAGGCACCCATTGCTGAAACAAGGCATGGAGTCTTTAGTACCTTTTTTCTTGTGAGTAATCAGTCTCCCTGTGAAAACTGGTTACGTAACTTCCAATTCTGAATTTTGTAGGTACCTTTTCTCCATGACTGTGTATACACTATCCAGCTGTTCTTAAGATTCTCCTTGATGGTTCTTTTTGATCCAAATAATATGACGGTGCACAATAACTTAGCCTTGGCATTCGCTCAGGGTTGTAATGGTAGCCCAAGGTGGGACCCAGCACAGGAAGCTTCAGGTCAGCCCAGTTTCTATTGCAGCTCCTAAAGGTTCGCAGAGGGTTTGGATACAGATACAATGTCTACTGGAACAGCAGAAGCTGATCAGCAGGTGTCCCAGAAGAAAACACCTCAGAAAAACAGTAGATAACACTGTGCCTAAAATCAAATAATCTGTATCCCACCTAGAAACAGATATCCCCACTGACCTCATCTCAGAAAGCAAATTAAGGCACTTAAAGAGTCTCTAGAAATGTTTTACTGTCCTTTTCACTAAAATACTGCATGATGAACCCTTTAAAAAATCTTCTTTAACAGTGAACTCAGCCAGATGTGAAATATTATCAACAAATAGAGCCATATTTGTTTCCCTTTTTGCTGTAGGTGTCCTGGTTAACTCCAACTGTATTCTCTGTGTCCATTCTCCGTGTCACTTTTGCTCAGGAGTGATGTGAAATCATCCTTACCCAGTAACCTCACTGGTGACAAATACAGCTCTAAAGAGTCTTGCTTTGTCTTTCAAAACGCAGTGTAGATCTGGGTGCCGGGATATATATTCATTTCAAACGTAAAGTTTGATTTGATCTGCAGAAATATGCAATGTTGCAGCAAGTAAGTGCCTGCATGAAGAAGCATGCTGAAGATAGACAGGACATATGTCTTCTGTGTTGCACTGAACTATGTAATGGTTGGTCAAAATCACTGACATTTCCAAGGATGTGTTTGTTTTCCTGTGCAAGGCATCGACATAAGGTGAAGTTTGAGATACGTTAAGTGCTATGTAGTCCTAGATTGCCACACAGAGGTGGATTTGACCTTATGCATGCTGCTAATACAGTTTCAGATTGACTTGTGCCATCGCTTCCTCAGCGATCCCAAATGCAGATTATCTCCGTGAAAAAAAAAAGACACGCAAGTCAGCTAACCTGTATCATACTGATACGATTCCAGCCCAGAAGGTGATACATTCCCTAGTTTATTGATGTGAGCTTTTGAATAACAATCAATACTGAATTATAGGAGATGAAACAACTGCACTGTGTCATAGCGCTGGCGAGTCATCTGGTGCTGTTAGGTTGAGTCAAGAGCAGAGCTTTAGCTTCAGTTTTTTTCTTCAGTTTTGTTTGATTTGACTTGGGACAAGAATCTATTCATTTCACATTTTGAAAACAAGCTTAAAATGCAAGGTTTATGTTTTCCAAGGGAAATCAAAATAAACTGCACATTCCTTTGAACATTTTCTGGGGAGATTTACTCCTGGTTTCTGGTTGCCAGGTAGAGCATCGGGCCTTTGAGTGGATTGCAGGAAATCTTGATATGCCAGGACACGTACATATGCTTACATACATGAATAAAGACTTGTAAAATCAAGACCTAAGTAATTCTTATCTGTAAAATTACAGTGTAAAAAGAAATTCTTGGTATTTATAGCCTTATAATTAACCTTACAGAGAGAACTGCAATGCTGTTAAGTCTCATCTGGCTGCAGTGATGTACAGGTTAAACAGCAGTAACTTCCATATGAACGGAAGAGTAGGTTATATTAACTGACTCTTCCTTTATACCTAGAAAAAAAAAGAATCACAAATGTTGATAAGTTCCTATGATAAATTTGACCAATTCCTAATAACGTTTCAATCTTTTCATTGGTTTTCATTTGTATATATGCTTCAAAAATTGGGCAGTGATAGAAGTAAAAACAATGTCTAATGTTCTGGTAATCCACATTTAAGTAAAGTCAGTAAAAGAAAACAACACTAGTACTTCCTTTTTTTAATGGGCAAATCTAAATTTAAATGCATGTCAACAGGCTACTTGAAAAAATGCCTCAGTAGAACCTTTTGTGGAATAGGAATTTGAAACACTGTAGTTATCATTTAGTTGGTTTTGAATCTGCACAGTGTCCCTTTAATTTAAAGTTTTATGTGTACAACTGCAATTAGAATTTGACACTGTATATTTGTGACTACAAATAATCTCTGTCCTCTGCAGGACACAAATACCTGTTTCCAATGATTTTATTAATTTCACACATTTTGAAAAAATGAATCCAATTGTATTAATTAAGGTCATTTTTTGTACCATCCATCCAACATTCCTGTATAACTAATGTTTATTAAAGCCATTATAGCCAGAAGGTACATTTTTTTTAATAGCTCTTAAGAATACAATGCATTTTTTTTCCTCAATTTTTTTATTTTCTGAATCTTTAGGAAAACTCAAGTTTTGCCTTTAATTTCTTACCTTTCTCCCTCGCCTATAAAAAGCTACCTAATGTCAGTAGCTTTCAGACTGATCTTTTCTTCCTCCCTTTCTAGCAAACATTACAGTGTTGAGTACCTATTATTTTCTGTTTTCTCATTCTGATAGAGGAAGGAGAGGCATTCAGTGTTCTGATATGCAGTTTAGGATTGTCTGCCGTGTCCAGTCTGTTTTACTCTTGGCTGGATTGGTACCTAATCCTTGAGACATATATAAAGAAGAATTTCCTTTTTAAATACAATCTCTTTAGCAAATATTTTTAAGGCTTACCGCAACACCCTTTCAAATCATTATTCAGTCAGATTTTTGGCAATGTTAAAAATGTATCTTGCTATTACATTAGATACCTTTTAGTATTACAAATGCCTCTTTAGCATTACAAATATAAGGATATATGGGGGTTTTTTTCTTGCAAAGGACTGTTAAACATCAGTCAGACTATTCTGAGGATGAAAATTTTGATATGACAAATTTTATTCTGTATCTAACATAAATGTTTTAAAATCTTGTATTTCTACAATAATATCTTTATTCTTAGCCAAATTTCAGTATGCCTTTCCTCAAAAACAGATGTGGATGTTGGTATCAATGAGTTGCAAGTATTTAATCAAAAAAAAATCCAGAACAAAGCCCCAGTGCCTCCCTTATTTCCACATGTAGGTCTGTCTGTTGCAATTTGGGATCTCTGGATAAATATAGGCATCTGCCCTCAGGTATGCAGCTGCTGTCTAAAAGATGATCTCCAGCAGATTCAAATATTCTGTCAGATTAGTTGTAGAATTAGGATTTAGGAGAAGAATGGATGAAACACAGCAGAGGGGAAAAAAAAATCTCTATATACCTTTTAGTTTAATATATTACTAAGAGAAAGTGATGTGGTCCTTCAGTAAAATGGTGATAAAATGGTTCTCTTATGAAAAGGTGAAAGCTAGAATTTAAAGATACATTTTTTTTCTGCAATATTTTATTATTCTGAGGATAAGATGCTCAGGAGGTTATGGAATGTCCCTTGATCCTCTGGTTCTGTAATGAGGGAGACTGGAATGGACTTTACGGCCTGTAAGTTATACCCGGGCAACTGCAAACTGCTAACCCATTAAGGCTGCCAGAAAATGATGTGCATTCCAGTTAATCCCCCTATAAGAATTCAGAGTTCTGGTTCAATAGATGCTGGAAAGTCAGAACTTAAAAGCTTTCCAGCAAAGGTGTTCAAGTTAGCCAAGTAGAGAGTGAGCATGATAGAGATTTTGGCCCCAAATCCACAAATGCATATTCAATTCCAGCGGTGCTTCCATTAGTTTTGGTAATTGTCTGAATAATTCTCTAGTCCTTTATTTATATCGCATGCCTTTGTTGATCTTCCTTTCCTTAATTTTCCTTTCTTATGTGTACAAATTTGTCTTTTATTTCTATCTACTTTTCATTTTTCTGTATCGCCCGTTCTCTCCTCTCTCCCAGCTGTTCTGCTGATCTCACACACATGAAAATGAAATTTAAGATCTCGAAACCAACCCCTCTCCTGAACTCACTGAAATGTCTGCAACCTCTTTTTAATTAATCAGAGCCTAGGCTTGTCACCTCAAAGTTTTCTGCCGCTATAGCTACAAAGCATTTTTATATCTTGGGAAATCATTTGTTAATAGAAATAAAATTTTCTGAGATGTCTGACTTCTGTTCAAGCGTATAATTTTCCTTTTATGAGGGCAATTAGAGGATGCCGAAGAAAGTTTATTATCGGCAATGGCATCCTGCTTTCTCCTATAGTTACTGTTACCGATTAGGCAAGATTAGGTTTCTGAGAGGGCCAATCACTCATACCAGTATTGCTACTAATCTAGTGTCAGTATGACTGTTCAAATTAAATTACTGCAAGGCACGGATAACCATTGCAAATGTTATTCATCTATGCACGTGAAATCTGAATATTTAAAAAAACCCCACCACTAAAATCTAACTCTAGGTCATTTATGGTTACTATGAGATATTTTGCTGCAATATTAGTGACATGCACTTAGAAAGTAAACCATGGTTTGTAGTCCACTCAATTCTACTGTGTTTCTGTGGTAAATTGCTTAAATCTGTAGTTTTGAGATTCGCAGGATTTTTGGTATTACACAGAAATCATTAGGAAATGATGCAAATCTAAGCAAAACGCTTTGATTTGAAAATCTATTCCAAATTCACTATGTTTACAGGTCTTTGGCACAAATATGTATTTTAGATGGAAGGTGTGCTGTGCTGAGTGGTACCTAATAAATAACCAATATTAGTTTAATGAAAATGTCATTTTGAAAGATACATCTCTGCTCCACAAGAACATTTAACTTCTTTAAAGCATTCAAAGACCAGTTAGAAAAATTTCCATATTTATAATGATGGTATTATTTTATCTATCTTTTTTTTTCTTTATGGACTAGTATATGTTCATTAACGTTTATGTGCTTTTTTTTTTCCCATTCATCTCTCTTCATCTCATGAAAAGCATATCTGGGTAAGTTAAAACACCATGGCTGCTGAACATATTCATTTTCAGCACCATGTTTATTTTCTATGTTTTATTCTTATTTCTTTTTGTTTTTCTGTGAACCCTATGTAGCAAATCCGTGCAGAAAATTGACCCAAATGAAAACTTTCAAAATATTCAAAATAATATTAAAACTCAGGAGCATACACAAATTCAGGTCAGGACTTCCTTCTGCAGGGCTTAACAGAATGCATTAATTACTTGGAGATAACTTCTGCCAATTTTTTTTATGTAAACACATTCTGGGCGGTCTAAAGCCCAGAATCACAAAGACATTTGCAGGTTTTAAGTCAGTGGAAGAATTGCAAGAGTGAAGACATAGGTTATCAAATACTGTTAAGACATACATTCTCTTTAATTAAGGACTCAAGCTCGTAAAGCCTCCAGTAATCCAGAGTACAGGATTTCTTTTTTTCTGTTTGAGCTCTCATGCTGTGTAGTAGTAAAATATTTTTTTTGTGCATATGATTTTAGTGTTTTCTTTTCCACCAGTTCATTTTTATTGTGCTTTTTTAAATTAATAACCTGATTCCAAGTTTCAAATCTTCAGCTCCTCTTTGATGTATTGTACAAATGTAATTTTTTCTTGAATCATTTTTGAAACTTAGGGAGAAAATTTCATCCACTGAGGGCCTGTCTTGGTGCTAAATTTCTGAAGGTTTAAGGATATAAAACTCAAAACGAACAGAGGTTACCACATTACTTTAGAAATAACTTTGTAAAAATAGATTCGATAACATTTAATCAACCTGGGAACTGCGGGGGTCTCTTATGTAGTACAGTACATACAAGATTGTAAGGCTACATGTTATGGAATTCTGTTTATTTCACAGGGGTTTTGGGGGGGGGGGTGTTCAGTAGTAACTCTCTGCATTTCTATTTGTTAGGGTCTGTATTAAATATTCCTGTACATTCTTCACTTCGCTTAATATATGTCTTTAAACAAAAAGAATGCTGCCCTTCGGTTTGCATACACTCAAAATGTACACTATATAGAAAAATTATAACATTGCAAATCTCCTTTGCTAATCTGTATTATCTTGGATGATGTTAAATTTGAAGCTATACTTCCCTGTTTTGTGAATTTAAAACTTTTATTCATTACTTCCTTCTTGATTTCCATATTTCAGTATTTTTTTTCCAAGAACCCCTTGGATGTAAAATATTTTGAAAAAAAATAGAAATTTAATTTGCTCATTGTTCTCAGTCTGACTATATATCAAATACAAAAAAGGAGAAGGAATGAGGATTTAAAATTATTTAAAAGCCAGGTCACTTAAGTGGCAAAGTTAAAACAAGATCTGACCCAGTTTTTAATTAGTGCAGCCTTTAAATCAGATGGATCCTTTCAGATTAAATTAAATCAGCAACATTTTGTGGTGCAATGACCTTAGCTACAGGATTCTAGCCTTGCTTAAATATTTAGCAAATGACAGCAGAAAAGATAAAATCCAAATCCAGCTTAATTCATTAGAAATCCTCTCTACTGAATTTTACAGTCTTTGAGAATATGAGTACATTAGCTTTCAAGAGACTGCTGGGTTTAATCTAAACTTGAAATCACAGGATTACTCAGAGGCGTGTAGTATATTTTGTCTACCATTTCTGTCTATTTTGCTTCTAGAAACCAATCAGGTATAACTATTTTGTAAACATTTTAGTATTTGTGATAATAATAATCATGGTAGTGACAGTAATAATAAAAATAATCAGAAGCTTTACTAAATAAACACTTTATTATCTTTTCAAGAAAATGTCTGTAAGTAAAGGCTGTTTCATAGGATCTAAATTGCCCATTAGCCAAGACTTTTAAATAGATTCTACTTGTATTTTACTAACATTATTTGGCTCTTGAGTTCGCCATGCCTCCTTTTCCATTCATCTTACATTTATGATTACATTTTAACTAAGAAAATTTATAATGCACACAATATAATATCCCTGAGGACTTTTCATGTGAACCCTACTAGAATTATCAGAATAAATATTATTATTTACAGAAATATGAAGATCTCTGTTGAAACATTGTTCGAGTTTCATCAAGACAGTGTGTGAACAGAGCTTTTGCATTAAGTGCATTCAGAAATCCTAAGCTGTTATTTCTTGTTTCCTTCATGGAGGGGAACCTCATCTTCATAAAGGAACTGGAATGTCACTGAGTGACACGCTTTAATTCAACATCTTGTTAACTTCCTACACAAAGTCTATTTAAAGATTTTTCTTATTTTTAGTAAAGTTCATTGAGTTTTATGCAATGACTTGGTGAAGGTTGCTGATACAGAGTTAGAATTTTCTTGGTGCAAGGGAAGGATATATACGAAATAGAAAATTTGCAGGATAATAACATAGTTTAGCTCTTATAGTTTCCCCCTTGCTTTTGCTCCCATCTACGTCTGCTGTCCAGAGGGATATTGAAGCACTCGTAATTCTCCATGGTTGCACTCTCAGCTTGGTAGGTTTGTTTGGGTGGTTGCCTCTGTCTCACAGAAGAATGATACTAAAGAAAATGGCCTGATGTAACGGTATCCTTAGGAAGTAATTTTGAGGAGAATTAAACATCAGAAGTCAGTCCTATGGAGGCAGCTCTCACTTCTCTGCCGTAGAGCTCCAAAACACAACTTAACGTGGTGTGATTTTTCTTTTCTGTCTTTGATAAAAGAGAAAAGACAGCCCACTCTTTTTAAAACAGACAAATACAAGCATCCTTCAAATTGTGGATGAATTCTAAGCAGTAATGAAATTTCCTGACTTTGCAAAACCAGACTAGGGGTAATGGTATATTTTAAATAGCATATTGCATTTACTTCCATAGCCTCTCCAGGAAGAGGATTTTATTCTTTAGCAGCAATAATGTTGTCTTTAAAAATACGACTTTGATTTGGAATTCATTCTAGAGGCAGTTAGTGGTTTAATGCCTTATCTGCAAAATAATAGCATTTATGGTAATGCCTAATTAATGTCAGTCCTTCCTTATCAGCTTGTTTTCATGTGTTGCCAAAAAAAAAAAAAATGAGCATGGAAATAATTACAGGTTAATTCCCTACCTCCTTACCAGTGCAAAGTGGACACATTGCAGCCTGTAGTACTCTTCTGACAAAGTATTAGGAGAAGAAAATCCCCACATTTCCCTGCAAAGCATCTTGCAAGTTTGAGAAACTGCCCCTTATCCTTATAATGAAGAGGGTTTAGGGTATTTTTCTCTTCTTCTTTCTGGATCTGTTGTCTCTGTTTGTAAGGAAAATTGAACTGAAGTTGCCCATGTTTGGGGACCTTCTGTTTTCAGGAAGCCAGTGACTGTGCCACGAGGGCATCAGTACATTCAGGCTGCTATAAAATATTCAGACCAATACATGTTTTTTCTGTCGTGACACTTCTAACTTTGACATTTCTAACTTATTTTGAAAGAGTGCAGTTCTTTTCTGTAGTACTAGTTCATGTCAAAAAACCAAGAGTTTTCTTCGACTGCCAACTAAAGAATATCTCTCAGTCAAAAAAATAGAAATTCTGAGTTTAATTCCGGTTTGGAAATTGAAGGTTTGGGTTCTACAGAACTCCTTGTGTCTGTTCAAAGTAGTCAGAAATACTGTTCAGAAAGTAAAATATAATTTAAATAAACTTTAGTATTGGGGCTGTGTTTAAATGAAACTTCTGAGGGAAGGAGATATAAGTTCTGAAGCATAAAATTATTTTTAAGGGCAAGAAATATTATAAAAATCCTTTTAGTATTCTACAGCAATAAGTGAGGCACAGGACTTATGATGCCTGTATTCCCTATGCATGTCCAAGTAAAGGATTTTAACTTAACACTAAAAATATTTTCAAACCAAAACATTTTCTTTCTCCGTGCCAAGACTCTTTGGATTACATTTATCATGCTGTAGTCTTTGGCTGGAGTATAAATGTAGGGCATCTTATTGGTTGCTTGGCCCCATTTTCTTCAGCCAAAATCAATAACCACAATTATATTTTCCTTTAGCTCCGTGAGCCAAACGGCCTCTGAAGTTACAGAAGTGCTTTCCTGCTCCGGGAGAGTGTATTTGTTTGAGAAGCACTGGAGTAATGCTAAGCCTCCACACCAAGGCTCAAGCCAGTTCAAATATTGTAAAGTTGCAGAAAGCTCCCTAGAAATAGGTACTTCATAGTTCCAGCATGAAGGAATTAAGTTTTTCATGGAAGTTAGATCTTAAAGTGCCAAGGCTTCTTCTGCAAGCACCTCAGTTCCTGAGGCCACACAGGGATTTAACACCAAATCAGAGAAACGGGCCAAAACTTCCTCCCCATCACCTTGTATACCACATGTATGCTCTCCTTGGAGCAGGAAACCAGCACAAGCCAGTAGCTCTCAAAGCCATAATCCCCTTTTCACTTGTTTACTAATAGCCCTGCTCTTTCAGCTGGGATGGGTGAAGGAAAGATCTGAGATCAGGTTTCTCCCCAGGACTCCCTGCTGCAGAAGGGCTGCTCCTGGGGCTTGGGCTGGCTTTGGGCAAGGAGCAAGTCAACACTGGGGTTTGTGGTGTCCGTGTTCTGCCATGGGACACCAAAACTAGCCGGATGAGGAAGAGGAATCTCTGAAATCCTGGCTCTCCCTGAGGACAGATGCCATCTCACAGCCCTGGTTGCAGCTGGATCCATGCAGCCCCGTTGCAGCACTTGAGGGAGGTAAAGCACTGCTGTAGCTTCACAGGCAACCCACAGAACCAGCTCTGAGAGAAGGCTGCAATCCAAATACCTCATGCATAGGTAGCTGGGAGGTGGTTCTGCCTCGCCATGCCTTAATTCTGCTTTCCTAAGCAGCCAATATGTCTCTTATTAGTCTTCACTACTTGTTTTCCTGAGAATGTGGGATTGCTGCACCTCCACCAGCTACTGAAGGTAACGTGGTGTTTGTGTACCCTGAGAGCAACTTCTTCTTATTTTACTGAGGATTTTGCTTGTATAGAAAGCAAGGAGAACTCTACAATGTCTTTGGACATCTGAGACACAAAAGATAAGGTATGCTGCAAAGGGTATGTGGGAGAAAGAGCTAGATAACCTTCAGTAACGCTATCAAGTATTTGTAATGTTACACATTACTACAGCAGAAACATCGAAAGTAAAGCAGCTGTCTTTCTATGACTGTTTAGAACCAGAGATCTAAACATACATGCAAAATTGCAATTTGAGTTCCATTTTCTATTAAAGCCAAATTCTTTCAGCCTGGCCTCTCAGCAATGCAAAAATCCCAGAAGGAGTACTTACAAGTAAGATCACCCCATCGCTTTTATCTGTTGTGATTTTGTAGTATATACATTTGAAAGGCTGCTGAGGCAGTGAAGAATTGCCGAGGGAAAACTGAACCACAAAGGTTGTAGTAATAAAAGAGGACAGAGCAAAATTGAAGCTGTAATTCCAAGATTTCCTTGTTATGGGGGAATGTAAGCAGATTTTAATACTACCTTAGCATAGTCCATGCCTCATTTGTTTTTCACTACAGCGTGTTGCTGAGAGCATTCTTTTGTGTTTCACTCAGTAGGAGGCAGCTGAAAATATGTTGTTAAAAAACAGGAAAAAAAGCTTTTGAAGGACTGCTTTTTCCTATGCCACCACTACAGTGGGTTGTTTATTGCTGCTCAAGGAATAGAAATGACTGATCAAATGGCTGAACATGTTTAATATAGAGCATTCTCCTGATAGTCTAGCTGACTGGCCTATACATAACTTTACCAAATATTTAATACTATTGTTTTAAATGTGTATTTTAAGCTTTGAGAGTGATGTTTTACATACACAATCTTTGCAGTTTAGAGAAGCTGCAGATGCAGGAGTTGGATTGATATCGGATCCACTGAATAGAAATATATCTATTATGTATACATAAATAAAATTGAGAAACTACATCAATAATATAGTTATAAAAATGTATAAATCAGTAAACCACATGGATTTATTTTGTATATATGCAATTACTGATAGGTAACATGATAATATTAAAGATGTAACCAACTCTTAATTAGCCATGGATGGCTTATTTAAGGTGCAAAATAGCTGTACTCCAGAGACCCTAGATTGTGCATAGCTGTCCAGTAGAGTTTAGTATTTCAAACAGAGACCTCTTCTAGACCCATGTCAGGTCTAAAAATTGGCAATCTGGGGGCCTTTCTGTGTATTGCCAGACCAGAGCTGTGCTGGTCTCAGGAGGAATCCCTTAGCTTTCTCCAGTGTCTTCTGTTACATGAGCGGTTTTTTTATATAGGCTGTCCCACTTCTGTATTGCTGCAGCCGTGAACAGACAGAAACCTTGCCTTTTGCATGTTAGGTGTTTAAAGGGATGTCAAAATGCACCAAGAAAAAAAAAAAAAAGAAAAGTTGGGAACAGATTAAGGAATGCATTAAAAAGGGGAAGGAGTTGCTGTGTTCACTGGTGTTTTCTATGCCTTTCCTCTGCCTGTCGTCATGCTTTGCTGTTGTTACCCTTAACAAAGAGGCACAGTTGTGTTTATATTGGCCCTACACATACCTCTGCATATTTAACAGGTTTTGATCTACTTTTAGACATGAACTTCTGGAAGAAGCTCGGAGAAAGGGTTTGCCTTTTGCACAGTGGGATGGGCCTACGGTGGTTGCCTGGCTGGAGGTAAGTTCCGTAACTTGGAAATGAGTCAGGTTTGTAGACCGTTTCTATGTGTTTGTCCTTAAAAATTTTAACAGGGATGGTTCAGATCTCCTCTGCCCCTTGTGCCCTGTGCCATGAGCACTAAGCAAATTTTGACACTGGATGGTATCAATGAGAGACCAGAGCTGAAAAAGTAAGACAGGATTACACGGGGGGATGAGGACAGGAAAAATCAGATGCACTCAAAACCCAAGGTTTTGAAATCTTATAATTTCTTACTCTCTAAATATATAGGAAGTCCATAAACAGAGTTTATATAAGATGATATATGCTAAGAATGAAACAAAAATTAGCTATAAAATTTTATTTGAGGTTAACACAGAAACTACATCTTCGTAATTTTTAACAAATTGTAATGTTCTGGTTTTTAAAATATAACAGGAAAGGGATGGTTTACCTGGATGTCACTCAGAACAGGAAGAAAATGTATTCCTCTTGGCACTGTCACCTGCGATTTGGCAGGCAGTGCCTTCATCTCTGAATTCTGATCTACAGAGAGTTCTGGTTTATTTGGAGTGCCTGTATTGATGGATTTTGGAAGCCATCCAGTGAAACATTAACAAAAGCTGTCCGTAAATTTTGACAAAAATCAACGAACGTTTTAGGTGAAGGGACTATTCAAAGAATACTTTCTTAGATCCTGAGGGGAGGAGAAGGCAGAAAATAAAGACGTTCTTACACAAATACACAGTCACTTTTACATGACAAGGATCAGTTCAGTGTGGATATAAGCTCTTTTGTTAGCTCGAGGAACAGGTATGTATTCCTGCTCTATACCAAGTGTCTCTGTGTATTCCTACCTATTCTCATGTCTGCTGTGGGCATCATCCATTGATCATCAGACAGAATTTGTAGAGTTTTTTCCCTTCAATTAAAAAAAAAACGGTTCCCCTCCAAAGCTATAAAAGCACCTTCAGGAATAAATGAAGGATGAGGAATGAAAGTAGCTAATGCCTACAAAATTTCTGCTTCGTGTTGGAATTGCTGAAGGTACCTAATGAAAAAGATTAAATGAAGACTGCAGAAAGGCAGTTCAAGCATTTGCACATAACGTTGAAAAAGAGGATGATATCTTCCTTCAAAAATATATCTCTGTTAATATGGAACATCCATTAATTCGGCCACTATTTCGTATGACTCTCAGAGTTCTGTAACCAGATTTGTGTCAGTTAGAGATATTCAATATAACAGTCAAAGCTGATTTGCTTTAAAGGTGAACATGCAAAGGTCTATACATTTCTGAATACTGAGAAAAATCTGCCCTTGATCTCCTCCAGTGTGATCCGAAATTTGAAGACACTTCTGACAAGTTAAGCCCTAATCTTTTTTTGCCTTTATTCTTCGCTGCAAAATAGTATATGCTTCCCACTGTCTCAGAGAGGGGCTGTAAAGAAAAATTAATGTCTATGAACTTTTTGGGAAATATGATGAGAGCAGCACAGGAAAGCCCATGAGGAAGTTTATGTTGCAGTATTCAATGCAGATTGAATGCTGATGATAAAAAGATATGAGGGCAGAAGTACTGAATTTATTCAGTGAGCATCAGTGCTTTCAGTCAGCAGATGAACACTGTGCATTTCATAATCTCCTGGGGAAAATATAGTATGTGACCCTTGTACTGAAAAATGGAATTAATATGAAAGGATACAAATGCCCAAATTAAAGAAATATATGTAATCACTATTGTGACATTTCCAGACTTTTCAGGGCTTAAATTTTCAACCTTAGCATTTGTTCTGGTCATTTGTATGTAGCACAGACATAGTTGAGATATATTTTAAGAACTGTGAATTTTCTTAACTAATTCTGGAAAAGCATATGAATCTTGATATCAGGTTTTCGGACGAGAACAATTATTATGCCCTCTTTTTAGAGACTGTTTTAATCTAAGTGCATTTTCTGGTAGAGACAGCTGTTTGTTAAAGAACATTTGTTAAAGAACTAATTCAACTAATTCATCTAATGAGCAGCAAACATTTGAATCTATTTCTGCAGGGTGAATAACTCCTAGTATTTGCACTTTCCTGGTTTTCAAATATATGTATGAAAAAAAACAATGCCAAATAAAATGAGAATATTAAGTACATTTTAAAATCATACATATTTTCTTCATGGCCCTTTGTTTAAGTGCAGCTTGATATTTTAATAGTAATAATAGTTTCATGAAGCTTTGTATTTCATTACAGTTAGTTGAATCATGAAATTGGCTGATTTGATGGTTATCAGGTAATCGGATGGCCTGTGCGAGATGCACAGAGACATAGAGTTCTTGATGACTTTACTTACAGTCACAAGGTGCTCTATCCTACTGAAATTCAAAGACAGTCTTTAATTGCCATCTACCCAGAATTAATTTTAAAAAATCTGAAAATATAGAATATGAAGGCTACTATCCCATAGAATCACTGCACTGTAAACTGGTGGACAAGTTTCTACTTCAGAAACAGTAGAATTGAATAGGATGCTACTACAAGCCATTGGTAACTAATTGGTGTGTTTGGAAAGTGCTTTTGACAATTTCTATTTGAAGAAATATTATACAGCATTACAGTGAAGTACAACATATCTATACTGAAAAAAATTTGGTAGCTGTAAAAATGCGTATGTAAATTTTATATATACAGAAGTATGTACACTCAGACACATCAAAGGTTAAGTATTGAAAGGTGATTTATGCAGCTGTTTTGCTGCCCAGTGGAAAACTTTTGTTATTCATTATGTTTCTCCATCCCAGTGGATACAGAGCTATGTACTAAAAATGTAATTCAGAGCACCAGCTCCCATGCAATAGTGATTTGGAAAAGGGTGAGGAGAGCGGGCAGGGAAGGGCTGCTCTCCGGAGGAAAGTATCATCTCTCAGGTTTTACAGAGCCTAGCAGTCTTTTGGAGCTAATCACCTAGTGAGGTATGTCTTTGTCTTCCATTGCGGTATCCCCCCAAAAATGAATATGGCATTCTTTGCTTATGTCCTCCTCACACTTTTCTGTATAACATAACTTATTTCACACTGTAAAAAAAACTTCCCACATATATGTAACCCGGCTATGGAATAATGTCCTTTGGAAGCAATGATCTGTAGGCACTAATTAATAATCGTATAAATGAAGCGCACAAAATGAGGAAGCTGAGGAAAACTGGAAGTGTTCATAGTTGTTAGGTCCCAGGAAGCGCTGCTGGAAGTGGAGAGCACCTGTCACAAGGGAGGAGTAAGTGGTGAAGCAAGGGGCTGTTGCTGACCTAGGATAGTAAGACTGAGATAAGGAGAGGAAAAGGATGAAGTGGTGAGTATATATCTTCTAAATCCACAGGTGATGTAGCTATGCTTACATTTTGCTGCAATTTCTAACCAGTATTTCTAGCTGGGATATGGCAGCACACTGGTGTTTACAGTAAGCTCTGTCCTCGATACATTGGTTATCTATTGATTATCTGCCCTCTGCGAGGTTTATTTCTACCAAGAAGTAAAAGCTGCAAAGTGCAAGATTGGTCCCTGTGAGTACACCATGGGGACTAACATGGAAAGAGAAAGAAAGTCATTTTAGTACAAAAGTGAAGAAAATAAAAGTTCTGGTTATAATAAAGGAAACAAAACAGGTCGCATGAAGCCAAGGCAATTTCAAAAGTTCCAAACCAGTTTTGTTTTATTACTGACTCTGATAGTTGTACTCACTGGTGTTTATTACTATGATTATTCAGATTGGTAGGTGCTTTGATGATTAATTTCATTTGAGAAATGAAGCAATGCTTTGGGTGACGGCGTCCTTTCTCTCAACAGCTCTGGCTAGGCATGCCAGCCTGGTATGTTGCCGCCTGCCGTGCCAACGTAAAGAGCGGAGCTATTATGTCTGCTTTGTCCGATACTGAGATTCAAAGAGAAATTGGAATCAGCAATCCTCTTCATCGCTTAAAGCTCCGATTAGCAATCCAGGAGATGGTATCACTGACAAGTCCATCAGCACCTCCAACATCCAGAACAGTGAGTCCTGTTCAGCTAACTTTTTCTTCCCCACTTTACCCTGCGGGAGTCTGCAGAAAACCTTTTGTAGCGTGGCAGTGGCTCTGTGGTAACACACACTTCACAATCTGTGGGAACCATCCTATAGAGACTTAGAAGGACCTGCTCATCACTTGCTTGTTGATCACTGATATTTTTCCTTCAGCAGATATTCTTATTTTTTTTCAAGTCATGCTTTTGATTAGCTTTGATGTTATCTAAATGATAAGTATTGAGCATATTATTTGTAATTTTGCCTATATTTTTGCCTTTGTCTTCCCCCAAGTCACCTCTCCCAAACAAATCAGATTGTGTTTCTCTTTTCTTTGTTTCTTTCTTTTGTTGGGGGGAAGAGGCAGGGGAGACAGGCAAGGCAGGTTGGGAGAAGAGGTTATGTAGGAATACAGCTCTTTAGAATCTTGTTCTCATTCCCTTTCTCTGCATCCTTTCAATTGTTATTAATCTGAGTCGTCTGGCTTTAGGTTCTTCATGCTTTTAAGAGAAGCAGTGACTCAAGGTGTGAAAGGAGAGTCTGGAAGGGGAAGTGGAGTATGTGCATTTGGTAAGGAAGGGGGAGAAGAGGGAGAGGAAACAGGTGAAGAAACAGAGATACAGGTCTGAAAGGAAAGCGGAATATATCAAAAAGAGCAAGAAAGTACATTAGGGAAGAGTAAGAATGTATGTGCTATAGATGAAAAGCACCTGTTAGTGGAAAATGAAGAAAAACAGGCAAAACTGATGAAAACAAAAAGAAACAAGACAAAGAAAGGAGGAGTTTCAAGCTGAGAGGCTGATGGTTATGAAAGAGGCAACAGACTATAACTAAAAAATAAAAGGACAAGAAAAAAAATCAGATCAGATGGGAAAAATAGCACAGGAGTGAAGGACAGACTACTACTCGCCTAGTGCAGCTTAGACTTATAATACTAAGATAACAATAATATTGATGTTAATAATAATAGTGTTTGTAGTTTGTAATCTCTCATCTTCATGGAATTCATGGAGAAACTTTTGGTGGATATGACAATTGAGATACCTTTGAGGGGTACCAGAACCACTGAGTGATACAAGCAATTGGGCAACAGAACTCTGATATTCCTATTGATTGGCCTTTTACCTTCGCATTGCTAAGGTTCTTTCAATGTTGTAGTCTCCCATCTAATATTCTTTTCCCTTAGAATGGTTGCATATGTCATGACTATGGTAAACTATGAATCATAATGGATTTCACCTAAGTAAAGCCGTATAGACTCAAAATGATGTTGAATTACTTAAGGAAATTCATTTTAATTTTAAGAGCATATTTAAAACCATAAGCACATTGAAACTTATAAAATGACAAAACAATACCTTCAAGCTAGAAACCTTGGAGATAATTTTGCCATTCTTTAATTCTCCCATACCAATTAGCAGCACAATGCTGCCCTGCCCTGGCACATGCATTTCTGCGTCCCAAGTCTTTCTGCCTCCTCCCTTTCTCAGGAAAGGAGTTAATTTACATCAGCTCTCAAGAAAACACAGCACATCTCACCTTATGTGTATAGCAGACTTCCACATCTCCTCCCTGCCTCATCTCATTGTCCTAATAATAACCTCATAATATTCCTAATAAGGAAAAAATAGTTTTATGAGTGAATTTTCTTGACATTTTTAATTCATAGAAACATGGGGGAAGTAATAATTATTTAGATTACAATACAAGCGTGTGATGTGTGCAGAATATATAGGCTGGAAAATCTTTGGGAACTGAAGTTTACCTCCAGACAGAGCTAAAAGCTTAAGGTTGTATTTGCCCCTTGTGTGTGAAATGCAGCTTTAATTATTATTCTTTCCTCTGTGACGGTGCTCTGCCGGATTTCATCCATCAGTTCTAGTTGAAATACTCCATCGCATCTGTTCAGAATCCTCTAATGAACGATACAAACCAGGTTGTGTAAAGTTGTCTCTAGTTGCAGCTCGGTAGAGGCAAGAACGTGGTTGTGCTGATGGTGATGCTATACGCTGTTAACTTACAGTGGTGCTGCCTTTCTTCTTTACCACTGCTTACCTAATGTGGATCCCACCTGCTTCCCTGTGGGCCTTGTCCATAGCCCTCAGGCAATGTTTGGGTGACCCATGAAGAGATGGAAAATCTTGCTGCTCCAGCTAAAACGGTTAGTCTTTCCACTTCCATTTAAAACGGTTTCAGTGCTCAAAATAGAATTAGGATGTGTCTGCTTCAACACAGATGCCACATCTTATGTGGCTGTTTCCCCGGCGCGCCATTAGAAAGTCACAGGGAGTAGTGAAATTGTATTTCAAGAATACTTACATCATTTCTCAGCAAAATAAATTACAAACTATTGCAATCACAAAAATTGTGTGTACCTAAAACCAGTATTGGAGTTTTACAGTACATAATAATTTCACTGCCAGTGTGAAACCTCATTTAGTGAAATGAACTCGCTGCTGTTACAGGTGCAACATTTCCTGTGTACTCTACTATCTGGTATCTCTTGTAAACATATTTTTCTATCTGCTGAAATAGAAAGCCATAATAAAATGTTTTAGAATGGTGCATTAGACAACTCAATGTTTCCATTAATGCCAAGTCTTTCATGTCCATCCCTGTGTATTCACGCTCTTTGATTTAGGGTGCATGGGGTGTGTCATTTATTTATTGATTTTTGTCAAACCTCTCCCTGCTTTGGGGGCACATAAATAAATACTAATACATTTTTATTCAATAGTTCTGACCTAAAGGTTTTAATATTGCAACTCCATAACAGTGCTTATAATGCATGGTACAATCCTGCAGCGAGATGTCTGAAAAACCTTCGGTTTGCAGTCCAATGCATAAATGGTGGCTGAGGTCCTGAAGCTAGATTTTGATGCAATAAAGGCTTATTTCTTAGAAATTTATCCTTGCTATACTATTTTAAGATTTCTCATGAACATTCATGAAGCAGATTCTCATCAAGAATTAACTAAAGACCGCAGGGAGAGTTGATCCTGTTTAACTGGCCAGCAAAAAAATTTAAGTTTCCGCTAAAAATTGTCATATAAAAAGCTCATTGACAGTTATATTCAAAAGAAGACAGCTTTTCATTGTGAATGTTGCAAAATCTAACTGGAAACAAAAATGTCATCTCCAATACCAATTTTGTAAGTAAATTGTTATATTTTGATTGTGAAACCATATGAAGTGTTTAAGATAATGCTGTACAGTTCCACTAAGCTATAAGGGTTTCATATATTGTAAACTTAGCTAGATTTGCCCTACTAAGATTTTAGGATTGGTAATTTTTAAGGTAGTTCAGCCCAGGGCACTGGCAGTGATTGGAGATAATTTAACAGCACATTTTACATTTATGTTTTCATGTGTACTAAGATTAACATACACTTCAACGTCGTCTCTTTTTGTAACTAATTTTTATTGCATTTTTACCTATTTTACTAATTGCTTCTTGCTGATAATGCAGAAAGAGTCTGAAGAAGGCAGCTGGGCTCAGGTATGACCCTTTCACATTATTTTTTTTAACAGAAAGCTAATAATAATGTAATTAACAGTGTATCAATATACATAGAGGAGTATAGTAATGTGACAGTATCTCAATGATTGAATTATGATTTACGTATTTTGGAGTTCTTCTAATACAAAGAGTATATTCTCTGAACAGGTTTGCTAGGTAAAGAACAAAGTGGTACATATGCTGGAAATATATTTCTTAAAAGAAATTGTTAAATTCCAGAGACATCTTCTACCTCCCAGCTAAATCTAGGAAAAATACTTCATTGTTTTGAATAAGCTAATAAATATGCCTATAGTTTGAGATCTAACATTTCTAAATTACACTAGGTTTTTTTTAGAACAATTGTATAAATCACATCTAAGTACCAGTTTGCAAATAGTCTTTTATTTCTAGGAACAAAATTTTTCACTTTAGTTAGACTACTAATTATTTTTCAACTTCTTTCTCTCAAATGTATGCACATTCTTACACAATCTTACTGTCTTTGCTTACGGCATTCCATGTCTCTTCCAAATCTCACAAGAATGAGAGGTGAGGGCACTATGTTTTTCTCATAGAAAATATATCCATCTCGCACTGTGTTATCCATTGCCTATAATGGCAGGAGACATTAAAAACAAGACCACAAAGATATTTAGACTTGAAATTTCGAGATGCTCAAAGCTGAGCATGATCCTATTGAGGAGGTGTTAATCTTGCAATTCTTTTTTCTGTTAAGCTTTATTTGTACCAAAATAATTGACAATGAGATGTAAAATCTATCTATTTTGCATTATAATTGTGCAACCCACATAAAAATAGCTGAACATGCCTGTGGTTTTTTTCATGCACCTTCCTCCTTATCCTATTGAAATTTCAACTGAACAATGAAGTAGCTTAATGTCTGAATGATAGCTTCTAGGAGGAATCTGTCTTGCTCCTATCTTAAAGAATTGATTTATTGAGCTCCGCCTACGATGCACTAGGTTTAAGTTGTTCACAGCTGAAAAGACTTCATTAATAGAATGTATTTTGTCACTTGCTCTGAGTGATGCTGAAGGTAGGTCAGGTAAGCTTGGCTGACAAAAAACTGAAATTAACTTTTACTCTCAAAAGTACTACAGATGTATAACCGTGAAGTGTCGTTAGATCCTATTAGGGAAATCCTAGCCCCCACTAAACAGTGACACAAAGCTCAGTTGTTTCCCTGGAGCCATGTTTCTATGACCAAGTTTAATGTAGGATCTGCCTAGCATAAATATTCCAGGAGGTCAATTGAAAGCAAGTAAGATTATGAAACAAATAATTTTTCATTGTGTAATTAAGTTTGCTTGCATTTAAAACTCAAAATTTAAACTATGATTTCTTTTACAAATAATTGCTTACATTTTACCAAGGTAGAAAACAATACAGACCAGGCAAAATTGCTATTAGTAATAAATACCTCACAGTAGCTTTCACCTCGAATGTCAAAAATTATGTAAAACCAGAATGCTTTTCTTTTAGACAGAATTTCTGAGCTGGGAAGTCTCCCTACAAACAAGCATAGTACACAAATATTCTATCTTCAGTCTGTGGTGCAAACTTGAACAAACTCAATAATTTATTCTCCCTCTCCTTTTTCCTTCCCTGTAGACCCTGGCTTATGGTGATATGAACCATGAATGGATAGGTAATGAATGGCTTCCCAGTCTGGGTTTACCTCAGTACCGAAGCTATTTTATGGAATGCCTGGTGGATGCGAGGATGTTAGATCACCTGACAAAGAAGGATCTGCGTGTGCACTTAAAAATGGTGGATAGCTTTCATCGGTACGTTGGCATAAAGACTATACCTATAAAGACGTTTATGTTTTTCCACATAGTGCTTGGTGCTACACAGAATAAAAACATTTAACTTTCTGGTTTTCTGGTGTGGAAAACCACCCAGAAAAGTGAGTGCTGAGTGTCAGAAATCTGAACTGAGACAGTCCTTTAGTAACTGCATTGCAATTACATCTCTCAAAACTAAGATATTGGTACAGATAAATTTCATAATGACCATGGAACCATTGATATATAAATAAAGCCTTGATAATACATAAACAGTAATAATTTATTAAGCGGTTTAAAGTATCAGAAAATGGTAGAGTAAGATTTGAAAGCCTGAGCTCTCATAATAATGAAAAGCTATTGTGTGTAGCACATAAAAGCTGTTAGCAGTACAAGCAAATTGAGAGCTTATCGGGTTATCTATGGATATAGCTAGGAAGTTAAATTGAAAATATGGAAATAAAGGCATTTAGACTTTAGGGAGAATGATGTTGATTTGGCAAGAAGTGGATTTTTTTTTGTAGTGTACTGTCTGATTTGTCACTTTTTGAGGCCTAATTTGACAAAACATTTTGCAGCTCTGAAGGGCTGACCTTTTCTGAATACAATTGTTAATGTTTTGGGTTTCTTATGCTACAACATGTATTTGAACATACTCATCTTGGGTTTGTCCATTTCATTTTTAAAGTCTGTGGAATTTTTTTAATGATTTTGGTCTCCCTTCTGTCCTGAAGATTTGCTACATGGGCACCATGAAACACCTCATGTGAAATGCAGGAAATGCATCCTACATATGTTCCCATCTTCCAAATTATCTTTATTAACTCTGTAAATGTTTCTCTTTAAATAACAGAACAAGCTTGCAATATGGAATCATGTGTTTAAAGAGGTTGAATTATGATAGAAAAGAACTGGAAAAGCGAAGAGAAATGAGTCAGCATGAAATAAAAGGTGATAGTTCCTTGGAATGAATACTGGGAATGTTTCTTCTTTGGAAGCTTGACACTACTAACCCCTTGTCACACCATTTTAGCAAAGCATTTAAGCATGTGCTTTAAGTAAAACTAACGTTAAGTCCATCTGTCTTCAGAACAAAAAGCATCTCCCTAAATTAGGCACAGTTAAGTACTTTGCTAAATTGGAGCTGCAGTTCCGAATGGCGGTTTGATACCTAAATTTTGCTAAATTAGATTTTTGGGACAGATCTTATCCTCGCCTCTTTCAGTCTCAGCAGGAGAAGGCCAAATACCTTGCAGATTAATGGGACGTGCTGGGGACAATGCTGGGAGATTGGAACGCTCACTGTGCTCCTCCTTTTGAAAACCTTTGCCTTTGATTTCTTACTTCAAAATGTTTGTCATAGAAAATGTTGCATTCAGGGGTGGCCATTGAGGCAGTGGATTGGTATATAAAAATAGTTCCTAACACAGCTGGCCTTATTAGAATATTGAACAGTTGATTTAAAAATATTTTTCTGTCTAAAGCTCTCTAGAGCAGTTGCAGGCTCACTGCATGGTTCCTTTTTTTATATAATTATTAGGATTGTTGGGCTTTTTCCCAGACTCCTTTGATTCCTTTAAGCATTTTCAGGTCTAGCAAATAGAGTAGTTAACACTTCTCAAGCACAATGCTGACGGAAGACCTAAAATAAAGGGGAATTAGAAGAAGTCATGGCTAGTGAATGCATGCATTTGCTCGAGGTAGATGATGTCATGCACTCATTTGAAGACTTTGACTTGGATATGGAGGCATCAGTGTCAGTCAGCCTTAGGGGGTATAGCTGGACATTGACATGGGGGAGCTGGGTGTCAGTCTCAAATTGTGGTGTTGCTGCAGTGCTAATCACTGCTAGGACACGGGTGAAAACCCATAGCCTACTTCACTCAACCTTCACCCTTTCATGCATTGGTCAGTTAGACACAGTCCCAGGTGGAATTTGGTCTCATCAATCCCTGGCTGCCACGCTGTGTTTCAGCCGATCCTGACCCCAAAAGTCTGATATGCTCTTGGTCAGGTGGTGGAGAATGCCTGCTCCTAGACCAGCTAAATTATCTGAACTTCTAAGGGTTCAGGAAAAAAGTGTCATCACTTATCCCCGCAAAACTCAATAATGTTTCCCTCTTGCAAGTGTAAGTAACCTACTTTTAATCTTATGGGCAGGGTAGGATACTTTTTTATAATAGCCAGCTCCTCAAAAATGTTCCTAGCTGGTTTTGTTGCCTTAGCTTTATAATTGGCATGGACCTTAGCAGTTCAACCAGCTTTCTGAACTAAAAATAGTTTTAGTCTTGAAAATTGTGAACTCATCATTTGCTTTATGGCATGTCATAAAATGGTAGGTGCTGACCCAACTCTCAAAATGTTTAATACAAAACTTTCCAGTAAAGCCTTGAGGAACGGCTATTTCTCCTCTGCTCTTATGATGTTAAACTGTAAAACCTTGCCTAAGAATTAAAGAGTATATATAGGAGATGGGAGGAATTGCATTCTGGAGATGCCCTCTAGAGGTACCTTTCTCCTTTGGAACTGTTATTTAGAATAAATGTTTTCTTTGAAGGTAGCTAAAATCACACCGTTGCTCCCACAACCTTTTCAATAGGAGATATTAAAGCTATGTGAATAGTTTGCTGGCATTCCTCATTTAAGAAATAAAGCAGTGTGACATCCACAGTGCATGCACCACTACATGCATGCACCCGAACACTATAGAAGTTATCGGGTATCAAGAGAGTGAACTGGTGTTGTGTCCTTACAGATGTGCTGGTATGGAGCAATGATCGAGTGATACGCTGGATACAAGCAATCGGCCTCCGAGAATACGCAAATAATATTCTAGAAAGTGGTGTACACGGTTCACTCATAGCACTGGATGAAAACTTTGACTACAGCAGTTTAGCTTTATTATTACAGATTCCAACACAAAACACCCAGGCAAGTCTGCTCATGCTACTTTGGGTTAATCTGTACCCATTATTGCCTTTTATTCATCTTCAACCATTTTAATTTTTCACTTTGGTATCTCTAGGCACGGCAGATCCTTGAGAGAGAATACAACAACCTTTTAGCACTAGGAACTGAAAGACGACTTGAGGAAGTAATTAATTTTATTTTCAGTATTTATAAAATATCACAGTAAAATTCAATGCATGAAGACATGTTCATTTGCACATTGTTGAAAAGAGTAGGTTGCAACTATAAAAAAATAATAAAGAAATGCCAATCAAGTAACCCCAGTATGGCTATATATTTGTACCATTTTGGATGCTAATTGTGCACTGTGCTCTCGTTTTAAGATGGATATTTTCTGTAGAGGTAGCATGCAAAAAAGGAGTGAAAGTTTCAGTGGCAAGATGCACGTGACAGGGCATGCATGTGCAACCTGTCCTTTAGGACACTTACACCCTTCTTTAAAAAAAAAAAGAGAACAGTGGATTTCTGTCGGGTTTTTTGGTTTGTTTGTTTCTTCAAAGATAATAAATATGTAATACAGTGGGATTTGGTGTAGTTACCTAGGATGGGGAATCTCAAATCCACTTATGGAAAATATTCATCTTAAGGTAAGAGTCCGGTGCAAAAGCGTTCAAGTCTTGGACTTCTGCACATGAGGAGGAATAAAACTTCTAAGGACTTGCTGAATGTGAGATACCTATGAATTCTGTGCATGCACGAGTGTTTAATTCTTTATTAGCACTTTACATAAGCCTCCTAAATGCAGCAACCACTGTACTTTCTATCACTGTATTTCGAAGCGATCTGACTTTTAAGAAAGTTCTACCGTAACTGATGCTAAACCCCTCTACTATATCGAGCCAGAGAAAAGACTTTTTCCACCCTAGCATTTAATACTTCTAATGCATTTACCTTTATAAGAGTGTCTCAGATGCATTGCAGTTACTGGATGCAGTGCAACAGAGCAGGGTAGATGTGGAACACACTGCACAGTGAGGGAGGCAGGCAGAAGGATAATTAATCAAAAAATCATTTTGCTTTATCAAATACAACTTTGTGTGTTGACAGAGTGATGACAAAAACTTCAGACGTGGCCCCTCCTGGCGACGACAGTTTCCTCCACGCGAGGTTCATGGGATCAGCATGATGCCAGGCTCCTCAGAAACGCTGCCAGCTGGGTTCAGATTAACCACAACATCAGGGCAGTCACGGAAGATGGCAACTGATGGTATGCAGTCATTTCTGCACTTACTGTTGGAAAGCAAGAGGCTTATTCTAGCATGCTAAATTGACTTTTAGTGTCTGTCTTGCATCAGAACCGCTGTGTTCACATAACTAGGATGAACAGCATCTGGGAGACCTGAATTAGGGAATGGAAAAGCACTGACCTAGCCATCCTAGGTCTGCAAAGGAAACAATCAGAAAGAGAGGAATTAAATTACTGACTTTCATCTAAGATTGCCTATAATATCTAAGCAAATATTTCAGCTCATTAGCCTCTCTAGCAGATGGAGTGTAATTTAGAAAGGAATTTCACCTTTATTTTACTATTTGATTTTCAAACTAACTAACTTAGCCTTGACCATCAAATAAGTCAAGTTGCTAACAATAACAATCAGATGAGTAGTATAATTAGCAAATACTGAATTTCAGGTACAAATTGACTTACTGTATACCCGTCTTAATTTTCTCAAGAAATCTTTTAACCTCCAGAAGATGCTTTAACTCAGCAACGGTTGGAAAAGTATCAAGCAGATCGTAATTAAAAATTAAGTAAAATTTAAAAATCACTGCAGGATGGCAGGGAGAAGGGAAAATCCCTTTGCAGGTATACGGACAATAAACCTATGTATGACTGCCTGAAGTTCTGAGAGTACCAGTACATAGATTGGGCCATCTCATGTTCATTTCCTCATGAGAGAATTTAGGTCTATGAACAGTCTTGTCTCAAAGTACTGCTTGTAGTGATTACATTCTGTAACTCTTGAATGAACTTAGTATGACAATATTGCCATCTAAATTCCATGAAAGTTTCTCAGATTTAAAAAGAACACTTTGTAGTTGCAGTTGTGGATGGTGTAATTCAATGATTGCATCACTATGCTCCATTGACTCCACTGCTCATGTGCATGCTTTGCTTTTAATCCTGCACTTCTTGGCAATGATGAAGTCATAAGACAAGAATCCATTCCAAGGCAAATTCCATGTTCAAATAAAGGTAGTAGATCCCTAGCATTCCCATGGCACACATTACCGTGGTAGATAAAAATCTTACGAACGTTCATGGATTTCATCTTCTTGGCATACTATGATATAGAAGATATTATTCCCATTTTATAGATGGGGACCTGAGGCACAAGGGAGTTTTAGTGATTTACTTAAGGTCTTCCACACAGTTTACTGTTGAGCTGGGTACTGAACTCCATAGACGTAATGGTAGGTAGCTTTGAAGATCTACATCTTCATCTGGGATTTGGCTTCCTATGTCCCAATGATAAGAATGCTGTAGTATTTAAACAGCATGAGGGGTACATTATTAGGACACCCAACAAAATAAAGACAAAAATAGAGTTTTACATTATATTCACCTAAGACAGATTTCAATAGCACATCAACCATGAAGAAACTCTTGAGTTCGAAACTAGACCATGCCAAGATAATGTGACAGAAAGCCACAGAGCAGTTTAATAGCCACCCTTCCAGTAGGAAACAGACTGATTTATCATGATTCTAAAGAGGTTCTGGTTTGTTTCTTTTTTTGCGATTTGCAGTTGCTTCATCACGACTGCAGAGGTTAGACAGCTCAACAGTTCGCACATACTCATGCTGACAAGGCCTAGCAAAGAAGCCAGCACTGAATTGTTGTGAGTATTTGTAAGGGGCCATCATGAAAGCTCTTTATATAATAACTGTACATTACACCCAGTATTCCCTGGCATTATTCAAGCAAGAGCCACAATGGAGCAGAGGATCAGATTCACTAAGGTGGCCATTTGATCAAGACAAGAGTCTCAAGCTCAATCCAGGGGATGCTATGCTGTCCTTTTCCACATCTCAAACGGCAGGCTTTCTCTGATAGCTCACCATGCACAATGTGTTTTGTACATTCTTAATCTTAAAGCTAGAACTGGGGAGACAGCATTGAATTTTCTTTATGAGAACCTGAAGTAGTTCAACCAAGAAATTTTTTATCTTACAAAGTGAGAGATTTTGCTCAATTTAGAACAACAGATAGATAGCTGAATAAAGTTAGAACAAAACTTCCTTATACAGAAGATCTTCCAAAGTGATCTATTACAGAGATTCTAGCCCTTCTCAGATCACTCAGAATTGGCAAGTGGCAAAGAAAGGATATTCTGAGCTGGATGCAACTTTGGATCAAATCTAGTAGTGGAACTCATGTTGCATTTCTCACCACTTCTTTTAAATATGGCTATTAAACTCAGATTCACTCTTTGAGAGTTCTCTGGAAATACACCGTTTTCTGCTACATCACAAGTTTTGCAAAATGAAATTCTAACATGATGAGCACTTTCATCAATATGGCACCATTTCATGCTAATATCTTCTCAGTAAAATAGTTTTCTTTTCCATTTAGTTGCTATGAGGGTTGCACGGGAGATGGAAAGAATATTTGGATAACACAAAAACCCCACCAGGCACTGAGCATGCTTTGATGGCTGTTAAAACATTGTAGGCAATTTTTAATTTTTTTTTTTTAACCTTTAGCCTGGAGAGTCTTGGGGCCACTGAGATTTTACTAACTCTGGGCATGTTCAAGAAGTACTTAGCAAGTTAGCAAGAGCAAGTGTTAGCAGTGGAAAACAAAGATTGCTTAGGATCCTACTGATAACATGAATCTAAAGGTATATAGAAGAAGATATTATACAAGTTAACTTCAGTTTCTATAGGAGTTTCAGTGGTGCTTCGAGTATCACTGATAAGCATCACATCGGTAATTGCTCTTTGTCCACTATTCTATCAGTTACATTCTAATCTTAACAGTTGAGAGCTCTCTCTGTAAGAATATCAAATTTACATCTAAATTGGAAATACTAATATATGGGGATGACTGACACTATATAAAATGGATTATTAATAGATTTATGTTTATGTTATGTTTACATTGTAGTTTATTAATAGAATTTTGTTGCAGATCTAAAATTTAAAAACAAATGCATGTCTCTCCCTCAGATCCTCAAAACTCATGTTTTAGTAAAATATGCAAGAGCTTCCTTCGTGCTATAATATTTTCTGGTGTCACTGCATCCTAGACTAAATTAGAATCAAAGAATCTCACTAATTAATGTTTCTTTTTCCCATAGATGTCATCTCTTTCTTCTACTTTACCTGAAGTGCACTACCACTTAGGAAAAAAAAGAGCATTAAAACTCTCTGCCAGAACAGGGTAATAGGGAAGAGAACACATAAGCTTTATGAGACAAACAAACAGATATGATGTTCCTTTCATGTACTGATTAGCTTAAAACAAGAATTAAAAAATATCTAAATTACTATTAAAAAAACCAACCTCCCCTTTCCTCTCAGCATCTCTGTCATCAGGAATTTGGCAGTGGTGCACATCCAAAGCTTTTATCAAAGGAAGCCACTCATTTTTTACATTGTTCCATCTGTTTTATTGTAAAATACTAGACATTTACGTATTTACTGTGTATGTATTTCTTTTAAAATGTGTAAGTCTTATGTAAATGGATATAAATATGATTTTTTTAAAATAAAATCTATGGTACATGGGGTCTCAGTGCAAACATTTGACAAGACAGTGTCAATAATACTGTTTGTATCTTTCCATTCCACCATTTTTACAGTTTTGGGATTGTAACAGTCAAATGAATATGTTTAGCAGCGTTAGAAGCTTCAACATGTTCCTACTGAGAAAATCTGTCAATATTTAAAGCTGAACACCTGCCTCTGATGATGTATAATAGAATGACATAACCTGGAAATGGAGCCAAAATGGACCTCTAAAAACAAAATGGAAATGTCAGATATCTATAGAGAAGCACCATGATGGCTCACCTCTTAAAAACAAATAAACCCAGAAGAACTGTTTGCAAAAAAAAAAAAAAAAAAGAAAAAAAGAAAAAAAAAGGCAATTTAATAAAACATGATTTATACAAAAAAAAACTAAAAACTTTCTTCTATGTTACCTGTGGACCAAGAAGAATCTTGCTTTACCAAGAGCCACATTTTCATTCCAGGATCTTCGGATACCAGCCAGCATTGGAAAATTAAATCTAATATTTGCATAGAATCAGATTCTTGTTTCCAGAGATATTCAACAAAGAAAGAAAAGAGAAGCCAAACCCCGCCATTTGTTCATTATAACAGGGCATTAGACAGGCTCCTGTCTAACGTTATGCTTTTAGCCAAGATGGCCTTGCTGAGACTTCACAGAAGTCAGTTTTATCAGAGGAAATAACTGAAAGACAGAGTGCTTAATATACAGTGTATAAAAGTTTAGAAGAGCAACTATTACCTGCTGTGGCTTTACTTGGTGGTGTTATTGTTGTTTATTCTTTGTTTAAATGGGAAGTTTCAAAGTAAGACCTACTTAATAGTCATTTACCTATTTGCTATTTTTCTGCTGCTTGATCTTAGCTCAAGACCTGTCTTTTAGTTATTTCTTTTAGCAGTTTGATCTGCAATGTTTGCACGTACATAAACATTTGTTTTGTCTATTTTCATTTGGCAAACTTCATTCAATCAGATGGTGAAAGATTTTTCTCCCCCAATGTCAATAAAAAAAAAGAATTCAGTGCTATTTGTGTTTATAAGTCTATTAAGTTTGGTATGCAGTAGCATTAAAATAGTTGGATGCCAGATACTTCTCATAGTTAAGCATACGCAGAGTTTGCCACGAACAGTTATGAGTTATGATGGCTTTCCTGTCAGAATCTGCCACGAGAGGGAGCACCGAACGTGCTGATTAGTGCGACGTGCAGGCTTGGATTAGCACACAACCACGTATAAAGGCAGCTCTCACATCATTGCTGATCTACCTCCTTCTTCCCCTCCCATCCTCCTTTTGGACTATGTTAGTCCAGAGTATCACAAAGTAAAGCAGTACAAACACCGTTTTCAGTGGTTGAAGTATCATTTGAATGCTTATAAATCTAAAGGGCAGGTGTCAAGGAGGATGGGGTCAGACTCTTTTCAGTGGTGCCTTGTGACAGGCCAAGGGGCAACGGGCACAAACTGTAACACAGAAAGTTCCACCTGAACCTGAGAAAAAATCTTTACTGTGAGGGCGACAGAGCACTGGAACAGGCTGCCCAGAGGCTGTAGAGTCTCCTTCTCTGGAGATATTAAAAACCCACCTGGCTGTGTTCCTGTGCAACCTGCTGCAGGTGAGCCTGCTTCAGCAGGGGAGTTGGACTGGATGATCTCCAGAGGTCCCTTAACCCCCGCAAGTCTGTGACTCTATGAATACACTTCCCTCATAAACGCCAGCTCCCATTTTATGCAATTTCTTTCACAGCCCACATTGTCACAGCTCACACTTAGATTCAAGGAGCAGAGGAGAATGAGGTAGGTGTCTTCAGGAAAAGAATAAGATCTTGCAACCTAAGCTGGAGGTATCCTGCCTCACGCACCCCCAAATTATTTATTTCACAGTGGAAGAAAACAGACCAGAAGAATTAAGATACGTTTCTAGCAGAGTATTATCGTGATTTCACTTTTGATCTAAGGCTAACCTAACATCTCCCTAGTACCTATCCCTGTCTCCCCTTATAGAAACAGAAGCTCTGCTCCCAACAGAGTGGCTATGATAAATGTTTTCTTGTTGGCTCCAACCCTTTCAGTGCACCGGGAATAACTACGACATCAATGTCTTCCTGCCAGGTTTCAGTATTTCCCTGACCATTCAAATGTACGCACACGCTGCTTCTGTCTAAAAACAAAACTAAGAAAATCAATGCTCTCCTATCACTTGCTAAATGGGCTTGGTCTTTCTTGATGACATATGGTATAACCAGGCTGCTGGGCAGCACCAGAGCCCTGCACAAGAATGACTACCCTTTCTTCTTTTCCCCAGCTCAGCACAAAGCTAGAGTGTTAGACAAAGCATTCTGCAACTACAGATCCTCAGTAAAAGGCTCCCCTAGAAAACAAAAGCAATGCCCATGAAAAAAAACCCGTTTTTTTCCATACTGTACTGCTGCAATAAAGTGGCTTTCTTTGTCTGGGTTGTCTGAATGCTAATGAATGAGACAGTTGGCATTTCTGGAATTCTTTACATTACCAGGGTGGTAGCAGAGTGAGTATATCTGACCACTCTGCCCCTCTCTTTTATCCCAGTCTGGATTTTGAAGGAATCCCACCAAAACAAGTCAGGCTTACTCAGAGATCACAAATGAGTTATTACAAACATTTCTGTCATGGAGATGCTTTAAGAATGCTAACTGTTCAAGCTCTTCACAAACAGTCTAGATAATAGGTAATTAATTCTTGTCAACATTAATATGCGCAAATAGCCCCTCAGAAAGCTAAATGCCTAAATGTCCATTACTAATGTTTTTAAAAAAAGTCTGATATTAATTCTCTCTTCCTTAAACAAAGAATGCAAACCAGAAAACAGGTTATCTTACCTTACAAAAGTGGTGTAGGAATATGAGGTGTCATTGGGAAAACTATACAAGATTGGGGAAATTAATTCTCCTCTCCTACATCCTATTCTTTACAAGAGGAATTTTGCTCTCACTAATTGCTTCCCCCTCCTGCTTCTGCAATTGCAACATGATGGCTTCAGCCACGCTAACTACACCAAACATAAACAACATCTCAGCTTTCATTGTAGAAAAAAATAATGGCCATGCAACTCATGAACGTGCCAGAGTTTCTTGGTGATAAGACTCCTGGAGTTTCTCACTGATTTAAAAAAACCCAGCAGTGACAACTCCCATGATCTCGCTCTTGTCCTGTAGCTGTTCAGCACAGGCTGCTTAGTTGCAGCATTGTGGAAATGAAAAATACTGGGCAGTCTCTGCAAGGCACTCCATTATTTGGCATGGGCCCCTTATTAAAGCCTTGGTACTCAAATAATCCGTTACGAAGAACGTAAAATATCTTCAACTAATTGCAACTTATATAAGAAATATTTTAAGAAAGTTACCAGGGCATCTCTGAGGAGCAAAAATTACTCCCCCAGATAAACCAATAACCAGCATAGTTAGCATATATACCATATTTGACAAAAAACCAAGAGACTGAAAGAAGGCTGTTTTATTATATGACTGTATGACCTGGGTCAACACAGTTGACTCAGCTGCATGCAGTCTCTACTGAAAAAAAACGTGGACCTTTTATTTATTTCCTATGGTGCTGGTAAGGCTCATTGACTCCACAAGAAGGTCACAGGCATGAGGCAACATCAGGGTATGGATCACGTTAATTGGCACCTACCTACTGCTTTTTAGGTCCTACATCAATCTGCTGGTTTATCTTGCCACTCGGCAGTACAATCATCCTTCCTTCCACCCAACAGGCAATAAGAGGATTTCTGGAGTCTTTCAAGGACACACTGCCATAGCAAAATACGTCTAGACATAACATCTACCTTAGTGCAGCCTAAGTATGGCATTTCTCTTTTATACCAACATCATCTGTATTTGTGTATTGCTTACTGTTTCTTCCTCTGTAAAGCACTGCTGAGTTTGAGTAATTTTTTTGATTTTAAACTTTCTTGCATTTAAGAGAAATTTTACATTTATTATTAAGAACCTGCAGCTTGAGAAGAAATGCATTTGGAGAGCATATCCTCCATCTCCTGCTTTGCCAAGAACCCTGTAAATATTTTGAAACAACCTATAAAGTCAAGAATGGGCTCTCTAGTATCTTTATTGGTTAAATTTTTTGGTTCTATCTGTGTCAGTGAGCCTGAAACATTTAATTATGTCAACACAAGTGCTTTCTAGTTATCTTTATCATAAGTGACACAAACCACAACAACAAAATTATAAGAAAATGCAAAGGGTAAGTGCTTGCTTTTGTTTAAAATACATGTCTTTTTATTGAATATTACTATGGAAACCCCAAGATTTTCACAGATTAGAAAGCCAGAAGTTATCATTCCACAAAAAGGCACTTCAGAAAGTCATTGAGTAAAAAAATAAAGGAATCTAATATATAGCACAAAGATTTAGGGAAAAATCAGCAGAATCAATGAAACTAATTTAAAAAAATTAAAATTTATAAAAAATTAAAAGACATAAAGAGTCATCATTTACAAGTGAGACAATTTATATCTGCAATAGCTCACACATTAGAATTCTTATTTATTGCTATCCTCAGTTCATGACTTACCTGTTTTAGCCAAACTCAAGTTATTGATAACACTATTCAATAATGGATTGAAATGTAAGGTTACATGATATCATGAGATAATCCAGTCACTCTTTCACTTTAAGGCTATATAAATGTATGAATTCTATTTGCATTTCTTAGCAATCTTAATATCCACCTTATAATGATAACATCCAGATACTTCTGTATGCTTCATTAGCTGTGACAATATGGTAAAGAACACAGTAACATGTCTGAAGTAAAAAAAAGTGGTTTGAAATCATTATCAGTTTTTAAAATGTGGTATTTCTTAACAGAAAGTCTCTTTGCATACTTCAGTAATCGACAAGGTTGTTGTCAATCTATTATCTCATTTAATTTTTCTTTAGAACTTCTTCAATGTGTTTAAACACGCTAGCATCTTCAATGGTCGGAGTTATCTGAAAAGAAAGAATATACAGAAGCAGATTGTTGTTCTTCAACAGTAAGGCAGAATTTCATTCAGAAAATGTTCTAAACCTAGCCTTCAAAAGCAATCAAGACAAAAGTATCTGGAAAGCTCTGGGACATGAAAATCTTTTGGGTAAGACAGTAGAAATAAATATAATGTACTACCTGATGTCATGGACCAGGTGCAGAATGGTCTGGAGAACTGAAACCCTGATGTTGTGTCTTTGGATGTGCACGTGTACCTAATCCATTAAAGCATACACTTCCAACTTACCTTATATGACTTTCCACTGACAAGTGCAGAAAGAGCTGAACGGGGTATCTTGCCAGAGCGTGTTTTTGGTAGCTGTTTCACAAACACTCCCTTCTGGAAAGCTGCTACTGGACCAATGTTATTTCTAACTCGCTCAATGACTTCCTCCAAAATCTTCTCCTCTTCTGTCTTTACACCTAGTGAAGAAATTCATATCCTTTAACTCTTCTGGGACTTTTGCAAGTCTTAGCCACGTCAGTAGCAGCGAGCTCTCACCTTCTCTCAGCACACACAGCGCAAATGGAACGTGGCCTTTCAATGGATCCTCCTGGCCCACAACAGCACAGTCTGCCACAGCGTGATGGAAGAGAATACACTGAGGGACAGAAAAAAATCCTAAATGGAACTAATAATAACCCAGCATTTCAGTGAAAAGAAAAATCAATAGGCATGGACATAAAAAATAGACTTACTTTTACATTTTGAGAGCAAAAAGTATTCAGTCAATACACCTCAGGATTCCAATTACACGTGTTGCAAGTGCACTTGGTATACTTTCATACACACTTATGTGTAGTTTTCAAACAAACATAAGAAAGAAAAACTATGGCAGCACAAGGTACAAATACAGCACAAAGTAAAGGTGATTTTTTTACAGCTTTGGAAAGGTATCGCATCTTTGGTTTTCTTAGTGAGATCCTTGCTGGAACATATAAAATTACTCTAAAATTACAAATAGCATGAAGTACCAAAACCACAGAAGTGTTCCTACTACAGGGCTATAAAGTCATATTTGTTTATTCTTTCTGTCTAATGCTACATTTTTTAATTCTTTGCTGCAAAAACCAAATCAAAGATAAATACAGGCCCAACCTCAGCTTGCAACCAGCATAGTTCAGCTCACTCTCTCAGAGACATCAGGTCTCAGCCTCCTTAAGACAAAAAAGGGAATTAAAACCAGAGTTCTCTCCTTCCTACTACACATTTACACAAATATACAAGTGATGGACATTAGCACTTAAATTTCAAACTCTTTTTTAGGGAAAAAAGAGAGAGATTATCTTTTCTTTCCAATTAGCCAGCTGAGGTTCTCACTCCCCGGAATATATATAATAATAATAATATATATAATAATATTATATAATTATTATTATAATTATTATATAATAATATATAATTATATAATAATTGTAACATATTATATAATAATATATAATATATTATACAATATATAATATATATTATATAATATTAATAATAATATATACATATAATACATCTCAGTACACACTCAGAAGTATGGCACTAAGTTTGGGACAACTTAGTGTATTAGTGTAGTTTGGGACAACTTGGTACTGGCAGTTATGAATCCTTTTCCAAAGCAACTGGCTCTTTTCATGTAGTTATCAGTGTCCCTTGGGGCATCTTGCTGTTTTGTGCTTTGAACACATCCTCTGTACTCAACCGCAAAGAGGACCTAACATAACCCTACACAAAGGCCACGTGGCAGTCACATAACGTGACTGTGCATATTAATTCACTTGTGCTTACACAGAATATACGTTTTTCAATAACAGATCTTCACATACTGTGCTGTCAAAATCAAAGGCAGTAGGACGACTGCAAGGAAGACTAAAGGAAGTTTTAAGAACAATGGTTGTTTGGTTTGGTTTTTTTAAAGAAGGAACTCCATATTTGCATTGGTTAATCATACAATGACATGAGCACGAGGAAGAAGACAGGAAAGGTACAAACAGGAGAATAAAAAAGCCTAAACAAAGTAGCAGCTGATTCACTGCTGTCCCAATCAATAAAACAGAGGCTCTTGTGTGACCTGGTTGTGAAACTGATGGTGGTGGGAACGTCCTCTAAATGCAGATTTCACCATCCTTAAGATTGGTAGTCAAACCAGGAAAGAGAAACTGGCTTTCTGTGCCACAGCCACTACAATACGTACCGAGAAGTTTTTAGCAAATTAAATCTGATTACCATCAATACCATAATAACTTATGAGACATCAACAAGACCTCTCTACAGTGGAGATTTAAGTTTTGCCAGCTTGCTCTATAGTAGGTTGTTTGTGTCATTCCAGTCTGTTACTTGTTCATGAAAGTCTTACGTTAAGTTGGAAAATTGCAGTCATTGTAATATTTTTCTGCGATACCCTACCCCAAATCCTGTGACTTTGGGACAGATAATTTTATATGACTGAAAGTGTAAATACTAATTTAAAAATTATTGAACTTTGCAAAACAGCTGTAAAGAACAAAATCAGCACTAGACATTTAAAAATTATTTAGAAGTAAGAAAAATTTCAAGAAAATGAAATGGCATTCCTGGAATGATCCCTGGGCATAAGAATGTAGTAGCAGACAGAAACCTAACAGCAGGAAGGGCATTTCTCAATGCTAAATTCCTTGATTTCAAGTCTGCTGCCTCAGACAGGCAAGATTTGATTTGAGCTTCTTCAGAAATAGTCAAGGCAAGCAGGGTCACCATAGATGTACAGACAAAAGAGATGGACAGATCAACACTAGTTGAGGTTACCCCATAATGGCTAATATTCACTGATTGGCAAGGTAAACTCTAATACCTACTGCATTGCAGTGAAGATAAGAGTCCCAGTGATAATGACAGATAACTTAGACAAAGAAACAAATTGTTTGGAACATAATGAAATTGAAATTCTTAGTCAAAGCACTAAGGAAAAGCTTGTTAATCTTGTAATGTAGCTATAATATAAATGGAGATAATATACTTGCTCAACAAGGTGACCGTCACTAAATTAGATGGCAATTCAATGAACTTCAAATTCTATATTTACCGGTCTTACTGAAGAGTTAATTGTGGTCTTGTTGATGCTTTTCCACTTAACAACAATTTGCTGTCCAAATATTAACAACAGTTCTGGTTTTCAGCTTTGTTGAGAAGGTGAACAGAAAAGCTTCTAGAATTTTGTAGTGACAAAACATATTTTGTTCCTAGGGGAAAGACCTAACTAGCAGGGAGAAAAATTCAGATGCAGCCTGAGACAAAAAACCAATGCTCAGCTCAGCCTTGAGCAGCAGAGCAATAAGTGGTAGGGATGAGATTCCCTGCTGCACTTTAGTAGAGGAACACAAAAAAATTACTTCAAAGGGAAAGAGGTTAAAGCGGACTGAAAGCCACCTTTATGGCTTCGCAGACCCAAGTCAGGGCAGCAACTGGTTCAGCTCCCTGGCTGACAGATCCTCAAAGGATTGCCTATGTTCTTCTGAATTTGTTCACTTCTGTGTAATCAAAATTTCTCCTACTGTCTTTTAAGTTTTCTAGCCTTTAAAAAAAATAGTCACTAGACTAATAGACATTAGAAAGCAAAAAATGGCTAGCAGATTATTTTGTAGTTCAGCGAACAGTTAAATTCAGAGTTCTTAAAAGTGTATTTTTCCCTTGCATATGCCCAACACTTTTTTTCCTACGCTCTCTGAATAAGCAATTAATATGTCATCAGGGAAATTTGTAACTGGCAATCAATCACAGCAGTTCCAGAGAGGTGAGTGAACAATGATATGAAATTCAGATACTTATTATAAACTACACTGTTTTCAACTTTTTGAGTTGCACAGGTATTACATTAATGTCTTTCAATTTAACAGCGGGGAGTTTTTACAGAAATTTTCATTGTTCATTTAGCACTGCTTGTACCATATGAGACAAAACAGCTCCCAAGAAACTGTGAAGGTAACTCTTCAAATCAAGAAAAAGCACTGAATTTGAGTCTACATGAGCTAAAAACTGTATCTTATGAATAAAAGGTTCTACTCCTAAGAAACTACAGTAGCAGTGAAACTATTTGGCACATTGACCCTATATTATCTTAATATATTCCCCAAAAAATGTTTTCAGAGCTTACAGGAATGATTCCCATGCTACCATAGTACCCCTTAACTCAACCTTTAAATGTCAAATAATGCCTGTTATATCAATCTCATGGTACAAACTGCTTATTGTTGACCAAGTGGAAAGCATCTTAATAGGAAAGTCCAGAAACAATGTTTTTGTTAGAAGTACCAGTGCAAATGCAATGAAAAAGAAGAAAAAAAAAAAAACAAAAAAAACCCAACCAAAAACAACACCCCAAAACCAGAAATAAAATGAGAGATTTTCAGAGATTTTCAGTCTTGGGTTTTCTTTATTCAACTTCCACTCTTCTATTTTATACTCTTCTATTTTAATGTCAAGCAATGCTCACCTCTTCAATTGCACCTGCTGAAATTCTGTGTCCAGCAACATTGATCACATCATCAGCTCGAGACAGGACATATAAATAGCCATCTTCATCCATGTAACCTGCATCCATAGTATCATAATACCCCTAGAAACAAAACAACCAAAACCAATCTCAGAAACCATACTAGGAACATCCATTCATTTTCTGTGAAACAAAACAACATGATTATTTAAAATTAAATAGGTTTTTGCTGCCTGGGAGATTTAATTCTCTAATACTTTCACCATTCTTATGCCATAATAAAACATGCAGCTCCCTTTCAATAAAAGATTTTGTAGTATTTGTTAAGACAGAAAAAACCCAAAACATAAACATGTCCCACTCTTCTTTCTTTGACCCCTGAGAGCTTGAAGAGGGATGTTGCCTGAATCCATATGGAGAATGGAATTGTTAGAATGCAATAGCAGTTGTCAAACTGCCCCAAAGATATTCCTGTTCGCTGGATCCAAACATACCTCATCATCATGATGCAAGTACACACAAAAAAATAATTTGCTTGATCAATTCTCTCATTTACTTTTATTGAGCGAAACCTTCTATTTTTGACATTCATATAGTACCACTCTATTTTTGTAAGGAAAGAAGGAAGCAAGTCCTTGGATACTTTATATGACAAGGAAACTTAACTAAATCAGTAAGGAGCCTCCAATGTACATATGTGCACAGTGGACAAGTATGTGTTTTGGACTCAGAACGACCGTATGTCAATAGCAGTAGTGTATTTGAAGCTACAGTAGTATACAGTTGTGAGGCTTATGTCTTTCATTAGATCAAATGATATAAACCAACTTTTATGTTCAGAAGTGTGATCATTATTACTTCTGTTTCAGATCTTCAAAAAAAGGAAGTGTGCCAAAAGCTTAAAATATGTAGAAAGAAAGTTTTACCTTGGCATGTTTTTAATTCTAAAACACATACATCAAAGAGCGCTCATTAAAATAAAATACAATAACTTTGTATTTTATCCAGTTTAGATCTACTGTCATTAAGTTCTGCAAAACCTTTTAAAATTTATTTTTGTATTCTTACTGGAAATTTTTGGAAATACAACTTCTGGAATGTTTCCTGATTTTCCCAAAGACCTGAGAATGCTCCAGGAGGCAAAGGCAACCTTAAATTAAAAAGAGCAGAGTGAAGTAGTTAGAAACAGAGATATACTGAGTAGAAATCATGCTTTCCATTCATACTTTATATTCAGGTAAATAATCATTGGCTACACAATCAGAAACCATTTCTGTTTAATAATATGCTGATAACAGACCAAAAAGAGTATATATTTGCTGTGATCATATGCATGTAGCTCAGAACTGTGTCCAGACCATACCTTTTATATAATATAGGCAGCTCTGGCACTCAGAAAACTAATGACTGGTCTAGTAAACACTATATGCTGTACTATAAACATGTTATCTACATTCAGCTTTCAATATTTCCAAGGATGTAGTATCTGTCAGAAATGTGTGCATATGTGCTTTTAGGACTTTAACTGAACTTTATTTTTTAAAAAGTGAAGGTGCAAAGTTTTTAACTGCTTCATTAGTTGAGATCTGCATACATACTATACATCCATTCTTCTGTGAAGGATAAGGGCATGACAAAATATGGGATATTTCACACAAATATCTGCCAGAAGAGAAGCTACAGAAGTCTCAGCAAACAAAGAAGTCATTGTTTTTCCCTTCAAGGCTCTGACAGGGTTAAATACACTTTACATTTGAACTGTCTAACAGTTACATATCCAGACATATCAACACAAGTTTTATCAAGGTGAACCCTAGTAACAGAGAGAAAAGAGGTAACAAACACATTTATACAGTAAATTTTTAGCCAGGGGTAATTTATTCTCTAGTCTTATAGTGCCCCAGTGACATCAAAAGGCAACACCTTTAGCAGTGAAACACCCCTCTGTAGCGTTCCAACACCGATATCATTACAAGTCTCTTATGATGTTCAGGTCACAAGAACAGATGCTACCAGCTCAGTGACATGCACATTTCCAACATTACATTTACAAAAAGATATTTATTTATTTATGTGCCTTAACAGGTTATAAATAGTACAAGCTACACTGAAAAGGCCGTATCATCTCATGATTCAAATCCATATTTTTTTTACAATCCCAGGTGTTTTCAGCTTAATTCAGCTCGATTAGCATAACGGAATACACTGCTATAAATATAACTACTTTCTCAGAGTGTCTGGCTCAAAACATCCTATAACTCACATTCTTCCCAAGTATGGTTAAGATAAGGCCAGAAATACCAAGACACTTCCCACATAGTCACCCAGGCTTCAGGAAAGCAGGTTGGCTTATGCCCATCTGGAGGGAATTCACTGGCCTATTTTAAGCCTTTAAAGCTTAGTAAGCATCATTGTGATACACAAACATGACCTATAGATGTGCCTTGGAAAAAAAATTATAAAACCAATATGTTGATCCTGGTGTTCATGTATGTAAAGAAAGTATTGTATTGTATTAAAAGAAAAAACTCTTTTAGATTCAAGAAAAACCACGACAGAATGTTAGCTACTATGGTTGTTGCCTGGTTGCTAAAAGCATAGCAATTCATAACAGCCTTGGGTGTTGCACATTTTGCACTTTGAATTTATTTAAAATCTGAAACATCTTTGCGATGGGAGAGAAAAGAGAATTCTTATTGACAAATCCTTAGCAATTTCTCCACAGCTCTATTCAATACTTTGCAGTTTGTCATTAAATAGAAGAACTAATTTTGTTGCTGAAATCGGAAAAACATTTTCCTTTCTGTAACTGTAATTGCTCAGAAGTCTAAGCACAGAAGTATCCAACATACCACCAAAAATATAATCACTGCTCCCACCATTTGGGGAGCATTTTTTGTTTGTTTGTTTCTCTGTTTTTATTGTCGTTGCATTTTTTCAAAAGCAAATTGCAATGGCAAGTACATCCACAGTGCATATTTCTTGAATTTAAGAAAGCCACACTGCTAAACTACTGGCTACCACGTCTATCTCTATAGAGCATATCATACAATCTGAAAATATGCCTCTGTGGCTCTCTCTAAAAGATTACTTGCAGTTAGACCTCTCTTCCATTTACTAAGCAAAATCTGCTGTCTTCCATGTGTCCGTCTTTCAGGCAAAATAATTCCAGAGCAATGGGAGCATACAGTTCTTCCATGATAGTGAAGATCTTAGTATAATGACTGACTAGAATTTCTAGGTGCTGTGCAATACAAATAAATAACAAAATTAATAAAGATGGAATTCAGCATGCCGAAACTTAATTGCGTGTATTGGAATTTTACCAGGACATCAGGATTAAAAGGCTCAGAACCAAAAATACCTCCACCCCACTGCTGTCAGTGGGAATGCTGCCAGGAATTCCAAAGGGAGCAGAAATGGATAATAATTATGTGAAAGGATGCAGAAGAAAGAAAATCAAATAGAAAATAACAGCAACCTGAAAGCCAAATTCTCTTCTTTTCCTCAACCCTCCATAAAAAAATAGGAACATTTTAAAAATGTTGGCTTTGGGGCTGCTATCCCTAGGAAACATAACACATACCTATAAAAGTTCTATATTTAAAACATATTGCCTCTTTGTCCAAACACTGAGTTGTATACTGAAGGCTTTTGGGGGGTTAATTTAGTAAGAGGATATATTGACCAAAAAATGCCAGCTATGCATAAGTATTATTGCCCAAGATACAACATTGTTTTCCTTATACAAGTAACAGGAGCACAGAAGATCAAGACAGAAGGAGGTAGGTTCCTTCATCATAATTTCCACAATACACAAAGAAGTTGCTTTGCTTAATTTCCCTTTGGGAGGTATTTACTTTATTTATCTGTCACCCCACCTGCCAAGCCACATAACAACCAGTGTTGACCTTTTGAATCTGCTATCAGTTTAAAGATAAGACCTTCCTTACACTATTCTTGCTTGGATTTTTCATACGGTTGTAACTTGGGCACTGTTTTCTATCTCATAATTACTTGTTCTTCCTTCTGGAGAGGACAGTCTTGAGTTTCAACAAATACAAATTCAAGACAAGCTTGCCAGGTCTTTCTGAAATATGGATGTGTCACCAGCTATATGGAAGCAGGTAAACTACAGTCAATCCATCCTATATAACTAGCAAAGATCAGATGAAGTTTCAAACTCCAATTGTGGTTTAAACCAAAAACGTACGCTTGAGATGAATCAAACCACCTGAGAAAAGAAGAAAAGTTTACCTTTGCATTTCAAACCTCAAAAAAGATATATAGGTCTGAATTTTTATCTCACTCATGCCAATTTTCCACCAGTATAATAACAGCAATGCAAATGATGCTATTATCGACGTACTGCGGTGAAATCAAGGCTAAAACTGCAGAACTACAGGAATACAAATCCAGGACCATTTCTCATTTCAAGATTGAATACATTTAGAACACCATCAGGAAAACTAGGTACACTCTGTAAATGAATGACATAAACTATATGCATTCATTTTACCAGGATCCATTCTTTTTACATTTTACAAAGATCTACTCTGGTTACATTTTACAAAGATAAGAAGGTAACTTCATTATAAAGTGGAGAAGCTAAGCCAGCTTAGGTGAGCTTGGCAGCATCACAGAAAAACTCTAAAGTGCTTTGACGTTGTTTTCTGCTGGAGAATTTTAAATTACAATCATTACCTCTTTCTCATATAACGCTGTCTGACCTTACACAGAACAGCCCACTTCTCATTTAGCCCCAGAAATCCTGATTCAGTGTGTCACATCCTGTCAGGATGCTACTCATTAAAATGATGTAAATTCCATGTTGATGGAGCAAAGCAATTATAGACACAGCACTCAAAAGTTAATTTAGAGAAAAGCAGATTTCTGAAAGTACAAATGAAAGTCAGAAACTATTAGCAATGCTACCTTGCCGAGTTTAAGAAAAGACAATCTTTTATTTTTTGGTAGACAACGGTAGTCACAGGCTGTCTATTACAGTCAGTCAAAGCAAGTATAAGCCATCGTTAAATTACTTTGAGCTTGTGAACGGAGCTAAATCATTTTGACTGGTTACTATATTATTAATCAGCATTTATGTACTGTGGATAAATATCACCCTTAAAATGTTTGTTTGGGAGTTTGAAAGCCATCTGGAATCTAGAAGCTTTTTCAGACATGAAGAACAGCAGCACTGGAAAAAGGGTGAAGAAGGGGTAAGAAAAGGAAAAGCATCTCAAACATTCTTCAGTCTACAAGAAATATTCCTTTAATTAGCTCAAAGAGGTCACAAAAGCAGTTGGTTTCAGTGTGGATTTTGCAGAAAAAAACCCCTACAGTTTACTGGGAAAGAAGAAATACATAAAAAAAACCTCCCTAGTGAAAGTGCTTGGAAAAGGTTAAAAGTAAAGAAAATTCAGATGTTACTCACAGGTAGTCAGGAACCTGCTAGAAAATCCATCTTTGGCCAAACTGGTCTCACACTGAAAGCCCTACTCATTGTTTCTCTTGTAAAGGGAAAAGAAAAAGCTGATAAAACCCCCAAGTATGAGGCTGGCAGGGAGAGAAATCTTTTGCACAGATTCCTCATGATCACCTAATCTGCCCTCCCTTGTAAAACAGATTAAAGGACATCATCTATTAAATCCTATCTCAAGCCCATAAAGATACGTTGTCATTTAATCAAAAGTTAAGATCGATATCCAGTTTTCACCCTAGAAGTATCAAGGGAAAATGCCATATTCCCAAGACTCTGTTCCAATGAACCAATACTTCCACTGTTAGAATAATGTGTTTTACTTCTCAGGTGAATTTATCCAGCTTCAGCTTCCAGCCTCTTTATGCTAGATTAAAGAGCAGTCTCTCAGAGATGTCTTTGTCCTGCAGGTATTACCTGACCTTGATAAAGTCATCATTTAACTAATCTTGGATAAACTACATACCACAAGTTAAACTAAATTTCTTTAAGATAAGCTTTCTAGCCCTCAAATCACTCTCATTCATATCTTCTCCCAAGCCCAGTCAGTTCACCAATAGCCTTCTGAAATATGGACAGTAAGAACTGAACATAATGCATTAATGGTTTTACTAAGATCTTATTCACAGATAGTAATATTAGCTCCTTTTCACTTTCCCTACTGAATAACAAGAGATCATACTGGCTGCTTAGTTACAGTACTGGCTACTTTTCATTCAAAATCTTGCATATTGAGAGGTTTATCCACTCATGGGTTGGCAACATGTCCTCTGCTGGGTTGCCTTTAATCTTCTGACACTTCAGGTAAGGTTTGTTTATTTTAAATTAAAAAAATTATGGGAAAATATTAAAACACCACTTCCAAAATGGCAATTCATATGATTAAAATGACAAAAAGTAAAAGCAACTCAAGCAATGGAGATGTAGCTTAACCCCCTTCAAACACTCTAGAACAATCACATATGAGAAAGAAATGTTTCTTAGTGTGTCTACGTCCTTGAATTTTGAGGATTATTACATTCATGGAAGGAAATTTCAGAAAATTTGGTATCATTGGATCAAATTTAATGGTAAAAAATAAATTCTACTTTTAAAAGAACAGAACAGCAATAGTGACAACATTTATTACTGGGACACTATGTAAAGATTAGATCTTCAGTGACTGTTCTGGTATCTCAGGTAGCTCATATAAAACTGTTTGCCTTCTAAGCTAAGCACGTATCACCCTCTCTCAGCTTCAGATGGAGTCTCCCCTCACTTTCGCTATCTAAAAACACTGTTATCGTCTCCCAGTCTCCTTTTCTTCCTGGAAAGACGGATAGCACAAACAAGACCTGTGACCTTTCTCATGTGTGAAACTCAAGTTAGAAAGCCCAAATGTTGATCCATTAAGTCTTAGACCTGAAAGATTTTTCTTTATTTTCTTTAATGGGATACCAAGGTGCTACACTGCACTGCAGAAAATTACATCTTTTTCTTTCCCTTTTCTTCCCTTTAAGCTCTTTTCATTAGCATTTCTATTGTGCATCTTAATGAGTACATTCCTGGCTTCAGACTGCTTCAGACTTCAATATAGATACTGGCTTTTGTTAATAGATTATAAGAAATATTAAACAACTTTTATTGAACACCTATTTGTTGACTAAATACTGCATATAAAGATTGAACAGAGTACCATAAATAGTGAAACTGTGTTTGCTTACTTCTGAACATCATTTCTTCCAGTAAAGGATACTAACGTCATGGTATTTGCTTCAAAGGTCCTGTCGCATTTCTATTCAGTTAACTTAAAATTTAAAATTACGAAAAGCTGTAAACTTGTCGTGATCCTTTCTTTTTAAACCCTCATGAATAAATATTCCGTTACTATACTTCATACCTTTACAGCACTGTACATACAGTTTTGCATTATTTTACTCTATATAATAGAGTGGGTCATCACTTGAATCATTTTAACTATTGATAGAACATGATAATTTTCTTTCCTCTTCCTCCACTAAACTCAAACTCATGAAAAAACCCCACAATATTAATAGTCTGCAGAGCCTCTCACACAGTCACTGTTCTTAAAGTAACTTCAACCAATGCAATCAAAGCACTTCAGAATCCATGTATAATGTAACTACATTGTCTCAACTCTTTCTGAATGTGGAAGAGAAATATTTATGTCAGTTTGTACAGTAAAGATCAGTAAAACAAATCTGTCAATACTGATCCCATAAACCTCAATTATTATGGCACAAAGTGAACACTAGAAGAAGCATAACTAGGACCTAGCGAAAAATTACTGGCAGGCATCACCCTCTGGATAGAACGAGCATACAGTAAATGTAGTCCTCCTCGTGCTGTTGTGGATGAACATAAAGAATAATGCTAGCTAATGAGACAGTGCTGACAACTGCTTCATAAAATGAACATAATAGCTTTGCAATCCTTATAATGTACAAGAGCAAAACAGTTTCCCACTGCACTGGAATTTAAATGGGATTTCTCTCTGCTAATGTTCCTTATGAGAACAGACAAATTAGAAAAAAATCTCAGGGCTAATCATAATTATATATACAGAGATACACACACATTTTCAAGCGTGTATTAATTACAGGTAGGTCAGAACAATGCAAACAGAAGTGTGCCACTAAATCAGACTGATCTTGCTAATGGAAATGGAGGTCATTGCTACTATCCCTTTCACTTCAGAATAAATCCTCAGAATATTTTATGTTCAAAGACTATCTCGAAATAAAAGAAGTACATTTAGAAACAATTCATACAAGCTCACCCTCATGAGCTGCAGTTATCTTCATTTTCCCTTGCCCTTTCATCATATATGTTGTCACACTGCTTTTGATTATCCTCAGAGACCTCTGAAGTCAAAAACATTATTGCATTTTTCAGGTAAATTAGCCTGTAGGAGAGTAATTGTCATAAAAAAATCTTTCCAAAGGGCATAGATGATGGTTATATGAAAAAAAAAAAAAAAAAAGCAGCTATATCAGTTGGCAGAGGAGCAAAGACAAGAATGTACTTTGGCAGGAAGGTGGAGTAATTAGATGCAAGAATCACCTTTCTAAAGCATTTGAGTCCTGGAGGATAAAATTTAAGTTTAAAACTCTACTGTAAGAATAGATATTTTAAATACTATACTTACGCAGCCCTCAAGCAGCCCCCACCAGTCTTTAACAGGAGTCAGACTGGGATAAAAATATGCAAGAGCAGCAGCATACCACTTTTGCACAAGCTGGTATTGTAAGCAGTGTGTGGCCACTTTCCTCTCCAAGAAACACTGAGGAATATTTCTCAATTCACGTATGCCGCAGACAAAGCAAACACCTGTGTTTTCCTCTGAAACAGTATGCCAGATTTTGCTGCTGTGTATGACAGAGCAACAGGCAAAACTACCCTGACTCCTTCATTTTCTTGTAGCTGCGTGGGGACATGTCCCTGGGGTGACAAACAAACACTGCTAGTCATAAGCATCATTCGCACTATTTTTAAGGGGTCTGTACCTGTAGAAGTCTGCTGAAGAGATAAAGAGATGAACAGCTTCTTTGCAGGAGGGCTTTATGAAAACTAGCCCTAACCAAAAAAGGAAGCACATTTAACGCTAAATAACTCCTTAGCTGAATGAAGCACAAGATAGAAAATGTAGTGTCTTAACCTAATGCCCACAGATTTTTATGTCCAAAAAGCCAACTAAATACTGCAGCAAATTGTCACCAGAATGAAGCCTGGAACAAGACAGTAAGAAGCTGCAAAACAGAATATCCTAAAAACAACTTCTGTTAACAGTCCACAAATTGAAATTTTGGATGTCTTAAAATAACCCACAATTGGCCCCCTAGCTCATCAATACCTTGGCCTTGGGGGTTTTTTAGTTAAGCTGTAGGATAAAATTTAAGAGATACTATTGTCTTAAAAGACTAAATCAGAAAAAAAAAGGCTGGAAAAGAAAGAGTGATAGTTAAACTACCTCAGAACTGGGTTTATATCACCTTTGTTAACAGTACGAAGTAATTTATTTGCGTCCTACTCCTCCCTCTGTTTCAGAATGGACATTACAATACATATGGATATGATAAAATAACAGTGTCTTTGTGTTGTGTTGTGATCCAATGCAAAAAAAAACAAAACAAAAAAACGCACCTTTATCTCTATAAATTTATTTGACTGCATCAAAAGTCAAGATAAAACAAAATAACAAGAACAAAAAAAAAAAAAAAATCAATATATAAACATATTTGTAATCCCCTAAAATAAATGCCTAACTGTGGGGCCACATCAGGGAAGATAAATTCTGTCTTAAAGTGTTTGACAATAACCATGAACAGGATCTTCTTACATGGCAATATCCACTCCTGACAGGCACTTACATACAGTAACAACTCAGAAATGCATACATATGTCTACCAATATTACCTGTAGTACACATAATGCAGCTTGCTTGGCAGACTTGCGAAGGATGGAGCTCGATTCACTTAACTTTTGGTAGATACTGGCAAGCACCTACCCTAAGCTAGCTGTGTCACTCCTACAGCCAGGAAAGAGACACAAGAACATCTCGTAGGCAGTTTACTCCATCCTTACTGAAAGCCTAAGACAGCTAGGATCAATTTCTCTCTCCATTGGTTACAAGCTTATGTTTTATTACAGCAACAGGCACAATACAAGTGAGATCTGCAAAAGATAGCTCACCACTCTGACCTGGATAACTGATACTGCAATCCACAGTCTTATTTTAAAGACTGGAACAATTTCAGTTACTCACACTCAGCAATGGAATGAATACACAATCTTACACATGACACAGGAAAACTACACCCAAATATGAGTCCGCTGCTTCAGGGAAGATTGTGTGTGCATTTAAACACATGCCCATTATATCTGATGGCTTAGACTAAGACGCTGAAAATTAGGCAGGGTATACACTTCATCCGGACACAGTACAACAACTTAATAACTTGGTCTGTACAGTAGTCTAGTTACATTAGATCTTCAGTACAACACAGCAAAAAACCTCCACACCTTGGCAGCTCTCAAGCAAGCCCTGCACATCTGCAGCACATTCCAGTGTCCACAGCTCACGTGTCTTATCTCCCGCTCGTGTAGCCATTGCCTCAATCCTTAGCTAACTTTTCTCTCTAACAGCTCCTCAAAATTCCTACACCCGTCCCAATGCTTTGGCTTTTGATTGAATTTCCATGCACTGAAGGTTAATGCTAATCTTTATATTTCATCCATTCATCTAAGCAAGCAGTGAAAACTGAGTCACCACAACTCTCCTAAATTTTACCACAAAGGAAGTGGATAAACGCATTTCTTTTGGGACTTGTATTTGGTGGCAGTTAGGAAGTGTTCAGAATGTAAGCATTCTCTGTAACTGAAAAATTAGAAGACTATATCTAACAAGTTAATCACAAAGTAGGTATCTCTCTGAGAAAAATACCATTTGCCTAAAAGCCTGTGAAACATCCATAATCCGGAGGTGACATGGGCTGCGGGGAGCAGTAGCCTATCAGGCTTTACAGAATTAAGGAAAGGTTACGGCAAGAGTGAGATGACAGAAAGGAAAGATAGAAAGAGAAATGTAACTGATGTTCAGTGTTATCTAAACAGTGGCCCCTTTATGTAAAAGCAGGTGCTAGGGAAGGTGTACTTTCAAGAAGAATATTAAAGTTAATGGAACTCATCTGACAGGAGTCTGGTAAATAATACTAAAAAACCCACCGACACAATGCACAGATTTTTCTTTCTTTGTTGTTTTTCTGGAGTATTTTCCTACATATATTTTCTTCAGGTACTACAACTGTAACGGTTTACTTCATGCAAAGCACCCACAGAGACATCTTGCTTTTTTTACAGAGAACAGAAAATACGCATTGTCCCTCTAAGAATGTGCCTCAGTTGGGATTAGGAGACAGTGAAAGAAGAGACAGCATCACACGCGTAAAGCACAGCATGTCAATCTGCACTGCTCTATTATTTCACTAAACTGATAGATAAAATAGTGAAGAGAAAGATCCAATATCTTGCTCACACATCACAACAGGAAGGCTTCATCCTGTGCCAACAAGCAGGTAAGAAAAAGATAAACTTTGTCGTAGTCCAAGAAAAACAATAGCAATTCACACTCATTCACACACACAATTTCACCTATAATTTTTCAACATTAATGGACATAAATTCTGACAGTTCGGTATCAATATCAGAGACAGCCAGATTTTTCAACCCTTGCTACTTCAATTATTGTTTTTTATATTTATAAACTTCAGTCAAAAGACAATCAACCCATGTAGGAAGCTTCTCTTAACTGTAAGATACTCGGTTTGCTTACTTTACCACAATATTTCCCAAAGTCTTTGCCTTCACTGGTTTCTTATTCTCATCCAGAATCATCACTGTAAAAAAGAAACATAAAGAGGACTCCTGTGAAGTAGTGCATCTGTAGGTGGAAGATAGTGCCTTTCCTCATGAATATCGGCTTACATCACGCTTTAGAATGGCAATATACCAAGTAACAAAAGGAATTAAGAAATCTGGGAGTGCCAGACTGGCTAATTTCATGACCTTATTAACATTCTGTCTTAATTACAAAAGAGTCTTAAATAATACTCACAATTTGGGAGGAGAAATGGCACAAAGTCCCAAAAGTGAAAAACACAGAACTGAAAATTAAAAGCAACCTTCTGGTGACTGGAAAATCTAAACTTCCAAACAGCAAAAACCCCCTTCGGATACATGACAAATACAAGAAAAAGTGTGCAGGTAACATTAGTAAGAAATAGCAACTAAGATAACTGGAGGCTAATTCAGTTCATGTGAGAAATACTACTAGCAGTAAATAAGTGTGTCTGGTTTTCAAAGCCTCTCAGGTGACACAGGAAGATGCTTCCCAGCTGACAAGGCTTCTTCTAGTCTAACACAAAGAGGTAAAGTGACTCTTGAACTATCCAAAGGTGGACAGCAGGGTAACTCTAGAGTACAGTGAAAAACACAGATTTCCCAACAGAAGCTTTTTCCATGGATTATACTGCCTCATCACGTTCAGGAAAGCATCGTATCCTGGTAGTGAGGCTTCTGAGGAAAACCACCTGAAACAGCCCCTTCCATCCAGTAACCTGGGAAATCTACTACAATCACTCATTCCACCTGAAGGTATGACCACAAGGAAGGAATGGCAGATATCAGCTTAGCCTGTGATAAATGGAATTTAACAATGTGAAATGACTAAACCCTGGAAAAAAAGGGATGGAAGGTTTTGACAGACTGGGCTGACATGGATTTAAAAACATGCTTTTTGCAGCCTACCCAAGCAAAGAAAGCAACGTTCAGATGGATCTAAACTACTACAAAAAATCTTATGTTCTGCATTAAAAAGTTACAGAGGAAATGGGGAAATGAGGATGACAGAATTCTGACTAAAACCCTGCTAAGACTCTTCTGAATAATATCATATCCTATCTGTCCAAAGAATGGCAACATCTGTAATTTACTATTTCGGGCTGAATCAACTCCTTCAAAGAGGATGGTAATTTTTAAGTAACTGAACAGCTTGCTGAAAGCAATGGCTCAGCACAAAGACACAAGCAAGTACACAAGACCAGTTTTACAAATTAGCAACTTAGAAGGAGTAACTGGGATAGGAAATCAAAAGGATAAACAGACCACAGAAGACATTTATGAAAACTAGCAAGAATGGACCCACTCATACACCTTTCAATGCTTTCTCTCCCAGTTTTTACCTGTTTTTATTATACTAAATAAAATCTAATCTGTTTATTGTATCTATTTTGTCAAGGGAGAAATTCCTGCATTTATTTTTCTCCCTGCAAGCAGTGAATTACTGGAGAACTGACTTAATTATTCCAAATGTGAGACTTGCTTCAGTTTGAAAACAATGCCTGGAAAGGGATCAAGTAGATCAAAGCGAAAGCATAATATAATGTCCTATTTAAGGTAAAGCTAGAAATTAACATGGTATCTTGATTCACTTTTAAATGCACTTTGTGCCACTGTACCTGGACATCATAGCTAAATACTGTTTTTATTCTTTATATTCTAAAAATGTCAGCAAAGAAATCAGTATATTTTCACAATATCATGACAGGAAAAAATTTGTCTGTGTATAAAAAAAGAGTAGATTTTGTAACTTTCTATTTATATCACATCATAAATAAAACACAAATTTAGTAATGTCCAAAATCATTAACAGTTGCATGTCTAATCTAAAAATAGTGAACCTATCTTCTAAATGGAATAAAGATCTCTTGTAATTAACATATAACAGCAGCAAACCAACATCAAAACAGAGGTGGGTGACAGCAAGACAGCCGCCAGTACAGAGTATTATGAATGGCTGTATTACAGGAAATAATTGGTCTCAAACCAAAAAATGAAAGAGTAAAGTCCTTTCATAACTCTTCAGTGAATTTTAGTGCTCATTTTATATTTCACTTTTAAGCCATGCTAAAGGTATTTCCTTCATTCTACCTGAATTTTTTTTATTTACACTAGGCCTAATGTTCCATAAAATTTGTAGGAAATACGTATTGTTACTTGCTGCTCATATTTTTTTCTAGGCCTGCCCTCTGACAGCATGTGTGATGCAACTATAATCTCCCACTCTTCCCTATTTCTTACAACTCTGGACAAACTTCGTGGCTTTGTTTAATGTTGTTTTTAAGCTACTGCCTGTCTTCATACCAAAACTTTAAATGCCAAAACTCAGAGCTACTGAAAACATTTATTTTCTTTAATGTTAACTTCCACTTGTATGTATTAGAAGAAAAATCAGCTAAGTACTTTCTGCCCATTGATGTGAGAACTTTTCCAGAAGGTGGTTTGATCATTAATGTAATTATTTTTTGAATTTCAAGTAATTCTTGAAAACTGTGTTAAAATCGGGGTTCCTAGGTATGAAAATAATTTTGCATTCTTAATGCAAATACCTTCCAGGCAATGAGTGCTCGTAACTTCAATGTTGGTCCATAGCCTATCATTTCTCCAAGCTGCAAATAAAGATGCTCCACAAGTACTGAAAAATAATGTGCTTATACACTCTCTGAAATGTGAGCCCATACACCTTCACAAAAAAGCAGAAAACTGACTTTGATTTTCTTTAAAAAAAAAAGTATGAGATCAATTCAAATAGAAGATTTACATCCTTGGCAAGCTGCCTGTTAGTTCAGTATAACATATTTGTGGAAGACACAGACTACAGCAAGAATTTCCTTTATGCACTTCAGAATACTTCTCATATAAAATTGTAGAGCCAAAAAAAAACCTAATCATTCTAATCAACGTTTCTCAGACATAATTATTCAATGCACGTGTCCAAAACTAAAACTATTTAGGCTCTGAAAACTGAAAACATAGGTACAACAGAACATTCAAAGTGCAAGTTATAGCAATTTTTTGTCCATTTATCATTTCCCCTTTTATTACTAACATTTTTCTTCCTGACTTGCCAATATAAATTTTATTGCTGCTCTAATTTAAAACAATGCAACTGCAGATAAAGCCTTAAAGCACAGTATTTTTTCATATCTTTGTTATATGCACTGCAAAAGTGTGTGCTAGCCCTTTTGTATAATAAAGATAGGAGCAGTTGATCAATTTTCTTGAATGTAACTTTGAATTTGTTATTCATAATCACATTCCACAAGACAAAAAAAGCAGAGCTTCCTGTTACAGGAATGAGACTGTAATTTGCTTTCCCTACAAGATATGAAAATTAAGGCAGACGTACTCTTGAATGAGCACGATCCTCTTCTAGTAGAGTATTTATCACAATCTTACCATTGTATCCTGGCACTGGTTTTCCTGCCTGTCCGGGCGGAGGTGTCGTTGAGTTCCCCAAACCAATACAGGAAGCAGTAATTGCAGAACCAGATTCTGTTAAGAGAATACAAATATTGTCAGTTAAGATTGTTCTTAGAGTCACTAAGTATTTATTTGTTCTAAGTTTTGCTTCTAGTTCAGCACATCAAAATAATAAAATAAAATTGCTAGACAAGCAACGGAAGATTCAGAATTCAGGAGCTTTTATGTATTATCCAGTGAATGTAAGTTCATTACAGAAAACTGCATTCTTCAAAAAGGAACTTCTTCCATTCCTTAGAAGAAAGTCAGAAATAAATACTTTCTGCATTACACCTGTAGTCTATTATGCTGTGAGTATAAGGTTATACCACACCAGTAAGAAACCAGCAAAGCCATCACAGAAATACTGTATAGGGCAGATGTACTTCAAGAGTAATTTCACAAATCAATGTCTTTGGGAAAACTGAATTCCATTAAAAAAATCCATCAACCCATTCTTGGTTAATATCTTATACCTGTAAAGCAATAAAAAAAAAAGTGTCTGTTGTTTTGTTTAGGAGCTACACATTCAGAAGTTTGGAAGGCGACTAAGCGTCAATTTTTCTCCATGACAATAGCAGAGAAGAGGTAGTGCCTAACAAAGTTTACTGTAAATAATGAAGTCAGGAATACCTCTTTTATAATCTTGGAGATCTCACTCATATTTCTTGGTGAGAACTATTTCAGACAACGAAAAGTCAGACTTAAATTTTCAATGTTGCCACAGTAAACTCAAAAAGAACAATCTAAGGGATATAAATGAAACTTCTGCAAGATTTTATGATCATAATTCAGATGTTTTCTCCTCCTCCACCTACAAATATTGAAGTTTTACTAACCACAGCATTTTGGAGTGTGTTTACTTGGAAGGGTAAGCAGCGATGTGAGAAAACAAATGCCTCTTGGTTTTTGAATCTCAGAAGATACTAATTCATGTAGCTGCTGACAGGTAAAGTCAAAATGGGCTCCTTGCCCAGAGTCCATGGAAGGCAGGTTTAGAATCCCCTCTGAAGCCCCAACATAAAATACGTTGTTTGAAGCTTCCAAATGAGACAGCATTAATATCTCCTGTAATGCCTATGCCTTCCTAATCATTCCCACAGTAGTTGGGCAGCTAGAAATTCCTCCTTCCTCATCTTACTCTTTTTCTTAAGAAATCTCAGTTTCACCTAACTTTTTTGTACTACAATAATTGTTATATAGAAGAACAAAAATTGTGAAGTCATACAACAGAGAGTCTAAGTTTGAAAAAAAAAGACTCATTTTCCCTCTAAGAAAAAAAACTATAGAAATTACTTTTTAAAAGTTCTGTAACTCTGACCTATAGAAACCCAAGTGTAGGTTGTTGTAAATATTAGCAGGAACACAGTATGAGGCTATTACTTTAAAAACCGGACTTTATCATCCTGGACACGTTCCAAGTCTCAGGTCACTTGGCCCGGAATTCATAGTTCAAGCCAACGCCAAGTGTCAGCACAACAAAGCAGGTTTGTGTTTAGCTCTATATTTATATCTGATCAGTACAGTTAAAACTATTTTGAGGTCTCTTGCATTAGGAAATTATAGTTGGTTTTGCTGTAAATTTTCTCAGCTTCCACAGCACTCATCTGCCACTTTAGAAGCTGTTAAATGACTACTGAATTGCTAAAAGAAGCACGAAGAACAAAATTACGGAAATTTGCAGTGGTTTTATATTAGGTGTTAGTAAGCAGCTGAGACTTATCATTAACGTAGCATAGTTGTGCTTTGGCCTAAAACCATATCAGCCTTCAGTTGATAAAGCTTCAAGCTAAAATGTTTGCCTAGTTGTTTCCCCATCTTTCCCTGATCCTTCTTCTACATAATACACATTCCACACACAGTTGTGCAACCTAATCTTTACTTCCAACAAGCAGAACACCCAAGCTACAATTACAGTTGTGACATGATATCAAAATAATCTAACATACATCATCTGTGAAAGTTCCAGGAAGAGAAGCTCAATTTATTCAACAGTTTGAGAGCTTCATTTTCTGCACAGTGTCTATAATTTTTTCCCTCAAAACAGAATAAAAAATGGTAATCTTCTTAGAGAACAATGAATTGGAAGAGACAGCGGAAGGGACAGCTTCTTTTGTGACTGTGTTAAGAGGAAAAGAAATGACACCATAGAGTGTATCTTGCTGTACATACTGCAGGGTAAGAGTTAAAAGCATACTGTAACAGATCAGGCAAGAAAGTTATTCTCCTATCATCAGAACACAGTAATTACGTTTGCTACTGAGAGAAAGGGAATACAGCATCACCGTTAACCTGATGTACCAGTAAGATTTGCATGAACTTGGAATGGACAAACATTTCTAATCAAATGCTCTCAATTGAAAAACGCTAAGGGAGATGGAGAACCTGAAATTTCTGAAAATTAGTTTGGATTTGCTCTACTCTCAGATAAACTGTTAATGAAAACAATATGAACTAGAAAGCAAAATTCATCTTACTAATTTGTCTGCATTTGCCCCTGGATAACAGTGAATAAAACTCAATGGAAGTCCAGTTATTCTAAACAAGAATCACAAGCTCTAAAACTTTGTGGACACGCCTTTATAATTGCTACAATTTCTTCTATTGTCTCGTCAATTACCAGTGGATATATCATTTTCATATTTATTTACCCAGTTCTCTAATCTCTAAGCCGTATATTCAGTTCCCATGGGTTAGTAAGACTTTTTATATACATGAAAAAAATATGTTTTCTTGGTGCTTGGACCAGATATTAATTCAGAGAGGGAATCCCAAAAGCATTTGCTCTTTGTGTTAGGTTAACAGTTCCGGAATGCTAAAGATTCCTTACAATGTAGAATCACGAAGGAGTACTGTCAGAGGATAATGTGAATCTTTGTTCTGTACATTTCTTGGGAAATCAATGAGTCTCTTCCAAAAAAGATGATGGACTGAAATATCAATTTCCCAAACCTAAGAGAAAAACAACAATTCCTTTGTAAGACAGCATTTTTTAATGCAGAAAAGAGCAATCTGACTTGGAATTGGAATTCAGTTCAAAATCCTGCTGAAAACCAGTCATCACTGTTCAGAAGAACAGAGAAAAGTAAGTGCTGATGAGAAATTTTCCTTACCAATTATGTCTAATACAAGTACTGTGTGGCCCATATATATCCCAATAAGTAAATTTGCTTAAAAACCTTTGTTTTGAATTAAAGTTAGTTTCTCTACAATTCTCATCAGGACCTCTACGCAGATGACAAGGTCTGAAAGTTAAAACAGCAACAGTTTGAAAAAGGATAACATTTACGCAATGGACATTGTGTTCCACCTACCTCTTACATCAGGCTTTGGAATGTACAAACAGATATTTCTTATTGGACACTCACTTGTTTGTAGTTGCAGATTCTCTGAAATTAATGCACAGCCTCTGGACAGATTGCCAATGCTGAAGTTTTTAGGAGCTTCTGTATTTTTAATGTAAGGAACAGAGCAGTAGATCTGCCTTCCAGTCAGTCCCTTCTGCAAATGTTTAGGCACTAACCTTTCACTCACAGCACGAGCAAGTTAGCTCACCCTCTGGCTGTGGAAGGCTTTTCAGGGACAACTGGATCATAAAACCAATTTCCTTTTTTCCTAACACCTTATAATGTGACAATGAAACAGCTATTTGGAAAAGCAATGTTTCACAACTAGTCTGGTAGCTACATTCAACATCTGCTCTGAGTTATAATGGAATGAATATATATACCTCTGAGAATAATGAAAAAGTACTTCACTGAGACTTGGATGAGAGAGTTAGTGAGAAATCATCTTAAAATCATAGCTGTTAAAGTGTCCCAAGTCCCTCTTTACGTTTTTACTGTAAAGATAAGGGCTGATGTAAAGAAATAGGCCTCAAAATACAAAGATGTGACTTTCCTTTTTTTTTTTACCCACACTACAAGCAAGTGAAAGATATTATTTTAAAGCTATTTCAATATTATTGAGCAGCATTTGGACAGTCAATGTATAGTCTGATACAAGGATTTTTGTTGCATTTGTGTCTCTGAAAGCAATTCTTATGTTATAGTAAGTGCTGCTGATGTAGAAGCAAGGAGCACACTCTTGTAAGTACAAAGGGGACACTTGACTTTATTCATCAGAATGCTTCCACGTGCCCATATACCTGACTTGCAGAGGCTGCGCTCTGCCAAATGATGGAGAGCAACATTTAGTAATTTCTATGCTCAAAATAATCTTGCTCCTTCACAGTCAACAGACAAGTTCAACCAAAGCAAACAGCTTTGAACTAACTCAGGACTTTAAAAATGAAAAATGCCCTGTACCACTTACATTCCTGATACATTATAATTCCTATACCATGTCGCATGTTATTCAACATAATAGACAGTCACACTGCTGACATATTGAATTTTCTGGTGGGAAGTACTTAAGGAAAATGCACTGCATTCTGACATTAATAATTGAGTTTGGGCTGCACTGAGTGTGTAATGTAAGGCTGTCTGCTCTGACTTTCTTAGGATGCAATGGATAGATACCGGAAGCATGCAAAAATAGGTGGGAAGTTGTTATGTAGCAAGAGACAAAGAAGGAAAAAGAGCAATTGTCAGATATTATCACACTGACAAATGCAACAAATATAATACACTAAATTCCCACTGTAGCAGTGTTGTTTTGAGCCATTCTCTTGACAAATTTAGAGAGAATTAAAGGAATTATTACATAAGAAGACAACACAGATAAAATGGAGAGGAGGGTCTATGGAAGGAAAAAAAGCTTAGGAAGTGCCTGATGACAAATGCATCCACACAGCAAGAACACGGCTCTGAAGAGACTCCTTGCACATGTTCCCCACATACAGTGGTCATTTTCATTATGCCAGAAAGGGTGCAGTGAAGAATTTAATAAATTCACAAGAACATGCTTTCTAGTATGGCAACAACTACTAGACATCCAAGAATAGAAAAGCAGAGTACCAAATAAATTATAGTACTCAAAATTTGCATTACAGCATACCACACTTCTTCCTTATAATAAAAACAAATCTAACATTTCACAGAAATATGTACTGGGAGGGCCCTGCAAATTCAAGTCCTAGATCATAAAATATTCATACAGACCTCACTTTCTTCATCCTTGAGCACATGGCTGTGCAGAACAAAGAGGACAGTTTCCCAGTCGGTTCTTCATCACTAAAATCTGAGCAAGTTTCCAAGTCTCAGAGTACAGTAGCAGTAGGTGGCCTCATCTGACTTAGCAACATTGGCCCTGACAAATTCTGTCTAGCCAGCCGTGCTGCAGGCTGGCACCCCCAAACACCACTTTAACTTTACTCTCAGTCTTACCGGTCCTGGAAGAGAATTTCAGATAACTGTTTAAGCCTCTGTACAGTACAGCTCAGCCATGCCTTCATCAACAACTCAAAAACATCCACTGTATTATTTCACCACAATGTTTTCTTCATCTCTTCCCTGGAAGAGTTCCACATTCTCTGCTCAGCTCCACTTTAGTGTATGAAACATGAAAAAGTATTAATGTGTAGAAAGAGCAATACACCTGGATACCACTGAGTATTTAACTACAAACAATCTGATTCTAATTATCCATCAAGATTGAAACAAGGGGATGACACCTGGCCGCTATTATCTCAGAGCACTAAAGGGCACAGAAGAGAACAGGTTGGGTAATCCCAATGCAATGCCATGTGTGATGCTGGGCTGTTAGCTGGCAGATTGCCACCGAAGTCCACAGTACAGCTGCAACCACATTGTCAATATATGCTGATATGCCATGATTTTTGCCGCCTTCTAAGAACATAGGCTAGTGAAAATTACTTTTCAGATATATGATCACTATATCATGAACTTCCCCATCCTTTTACTCATTACTTCCTTATTTTACTTAAGCCTGTCATCAAATGAACTAAAATGTAATGAACGAGCTTCTATTTACTGAAATTCTCATCTTCTAATACATTTAGCAGAGTCCCACAGTAAATGATAACAGAAAAGTTAGAGGAGCCATGAGACAACAATGACTAAAGAATCTGGAGAACTACAAATTCTTAAGGATTCCCTGATTCAGTTTTACCAACTGTCAGAAAGCAAGTGTGAAATTAAATCCAATTCACATATTATGCACAATTAGGTTAGACTAAAGACAATCTATCATTCTAAACTGCGAAAGGCTTTGCTGGCTAGCAGTGAAACTTTAAAAACTCTTTCATGCATCGTCTGATATTTCATTTCACCCCTTATTTCAGAGACGTATGACAGATGCAGCAGAAAAACTCTTGAACAGCGATGGTAATTATAATTTATTTTTCTCCATCTGACTGCATTCTTAACTCACTCCTCTTGCGAATTAAGCGCACGCAACACAACAAATACCAGATGCATACAGAATGCTAAAATACAATAAGTGAGTAGCAGGGGTCTATCTTGGTAAGACCCAAAAGAAGTATCAAATTTTAGGTGAGGTATGCAAGTTGAGTGATTTGGAATCGAGATTTTTATACTTATAAACTTAAGTAAAGCTAGGGTAAAAAAATGCAGTAAAACCAACTGGAAAGAACTGCAGTTAAAACTCCCTTGCTCAAATATTGCTCAGAGCAACTTATCACATCCAAAGCAAGGTGCAGGGGTGCATACAGGGGCAGTGCCAAAGACAAAGGAGGGATGCTCCACTCCATCTTTCACTGGTGGTTTGCACTTATGTTAGCTGAGACCATTCACAAATCACATACTCAGTTACAAATGGCCACCACCAAGCTATTTATCTCAGTATGTTTTATCTAAAATAGAAATAGTATCACAAGTATTTCCTCCTCCATGATGAAATTGTCCACTTAGTCTAATTCATGGATTAGGATATCACTTTCCGTTTTAGATGTAAAATGCAACAGGCCATTTTTCTGAAACAGAGATTCAGTGAAAATTTCTGAAAGCTTATCTACAGTTTAATTAACTTGCAGTGGTATTAATGAATGCCTCCCACCTCAGCTGGGACTGTATTTCCAATCTTCAAAAGGAAATACTGCATTATATGCAGTGTTGCACTAATTAAAGTATATTCATATTTAAATAAGTGGACATGCATTCTCATATTGTTATGCACATATACAGCACTGAGAATGGCAGCTTCAAGTTTGTTTGCACCATTTAGAAATTATGATGTTAGTATTAACCTGTGGAGCCATATTAATACACATAAAAACAACAGCTGTGTACAGCTAGTCAGGAGAGCGTTTCCCTCACCTCTTGCAAATGTACAGAAGCACAGGGAAAAACAATTCACAAAAGACAATCGTGTTTGAAAATTTGAAGCCTATTTCTCAAAATAAAATCCATTTTGTTTACAAATTAATATATTTTCTGAAGGTACATGAGTTTCCATGTTTATTCATAGAATTCAACATCAGAAGAGAAACCAGCAAGTCTTTTAGTATTTTCTAAATGCTTCAAATAAATTGTAGTCATAATGCATCTATCACAATGAATACACATTGCACTTGTGAAGATCAAATACTTCAATACTTCCTGTATAACAGTTCCATCTCTACATTCAATCCATTCATTTAAAAATTGAATCAACCCTACAAACCCTTAAAATTCCCCTAAAGCTCCCTTTCACAATCGTATCCAAACATATAATAACTTTACAAACTGTGCTGTTTGTGGTATCATACATATACACAAGGCATCTGAAGATCCGAAAGCACATCCAAACAGAATCTCTAGAATATACGTACAAAATGTAACTGGAAAGAAGCTTAGCTTAGTTAAAGGTCAGTGAGCCATGACAAGTATTAAAACCAAAGAAGGAAATAAGTTCAGTTACCACAAACAGGCAAGCTAGTCATAAAGCACCAGAAGTTTACATGTTGGTTTTGTAAGTACACCACACTCCTTTGTCTCCAAATGGTAATTTATAATTGTATATCTTATAAGTTATCTATATCAAAATGACAGCCAAGATTATCAGAGGAGAACAAGAAGTTTTTTTGTCATATTTTGAAGATGTCAGGTGGCAAGTTTAAATATGCATTAAGATGAACAATGCATTGAATTACAATATATTTTTAGACTAAAAATTAATTTTCGATTTTTATTTTCCTCCTACTGTAACATCATAACTGATAAATGATGAAATACTAAGGGATAAATTACTGAGATTATGAAAAGTAATTACACATCTCAGTGCTAACCATTTACTGTTTAATCATTTCAGACAATCTTAATATATTGTATGCATAGTAATACTGCCAAGATAGAAGAGACAGATAAAATTACTACTGTGCAATTCAAATTTATTTTTTTTTAAGTATTATCATCTAACATCCCAGAAACTCCTGTACTCTCTTTCTACCTTCACTTGGGAGCCTTAAATCCTGCAAAGGATCATTCCTTCCATGCACTAGATCCATGCAGCTTACTACTGGCTTTCCTATTCTTAAATCATCAAAAAAATCATCTGCTTCACACTAATGAGGCCTTTATTCCCTGAGCAACAAAAAAAAAGCAGTTGCCACGCGACAAGAATGAGATCAGCAACCTGTGACATCTTCACACACATACAAACTGGAGGTGCTGTCACAGTTCGTCTCCTTCAGGCAGATGAGACCGCACTATTTTTATCTAACATACCCATTCCTAAAGATGTCCTCTCTCCTTCATCATTTACCTATTCAGTGCACACTAAACATCATTTATGGCTGAGCTCCATAACTTAAGACTGCTTTACTGTTCCTTCATTTTCCAAACCACATCAATGAAATTTTTAAAAGGAGGAAAACATTTACAATCTTCATTCATATTAATGCGTGTCCCCAGCTGCATGTGGAAAGACAATCAGAAATATCAAGATAAATAAGCACTGAGAAACTGAAATAAAATGGGAACAGAAAAGCTTAATACATACTTTCTATCAATTCTAAATTAGAAATTGTTAGCGCAAATGAAACAGAATGGCTATGGCACAGCTGATACTGGATTTGTATCAACACAGAGGAGGTGCTGACCAGTGGGAAGAAAGAGAACTGCCAGGAGGAAAAGAGAACCTTCCCAGCAATTTAAAGAACTGAAGTGCATGCTTTTTTTTACTAGAAGGATCTTATCTGCTTACTGACTTAACTGTGCCTAAACTGTAATCACTTCCATAAAGAAAAACAGAATGGATCCATCTTTTCTCAGGCTACAACACTCCTTCTATCTCTGACCCATCTTGGTAACACCGCACATTTCCCAAAATGCATGGGAGAACTGAAATCCATGCAAAATGTGCATCTGAAATAAGCTTCATGAGACAAACAGTTTTTTAGGAGAAAACGCACTTCATGAAATGGGAGGGACAGTGAACAGTACCATGACAGTGACAAAGGAAAAACATAATAGAGAATATGTATATAATCCAGACATAGGTTCTTTCATGTCCAACACGCATAAGCAGTAGACAGTAACAAACAAGACATTTCTGTTAAAAGCATTTCTCAGCTAAGCAGACACAGCCCAAATCTCTGAAGGAGAATCCTCTTCACATGGATTGCAAAAAGAAAATTCATGAAAATTCAAGACCATAAAATTAGTATAGATGAACGTAAGACTGAAATGCTACAGAGGGCAACACAATCAGGGAATCAACATCAACCATTTTACCAAGGCACGTCACGAATCATATATGATAGAGATGCTAAACTCTGTTAGCATGAGCTAATGAGTCAATATTTTACCATTAGATTGACAAGGATTACACCAATAAAATACCCAGTTTCAAGCACTGCCAGTCTTCAATGCTGACTCTCTTCTCTACCTGCCTGGAAACAGGGTGCTCTGAGGTAAGGTTTTCAGAAGTAAGCAATTTTATCACATTTCCAAATAAACGCTCATTTAAAAAACTTCTGTAATTCTAATATTCCATGTGACTGCCTATATAAATGCCCAAGTAGTTTATTTAATAATAACTTTCAACAACAAAAAAATGTGGGGTGGAAGGAGAGTGACGCTGAGGAAATTTTGTCTGCAATTACAGCACACACTGTGATGTAGACACACACTGAAGGCTGTGATGCCCCACGCATAAGAGGGGCAGGTTTCCCTCTCACCTCCTCTACATCTGTGTGGTAATGTTACTGGAATACTGGACAGAGAGGCACCAATTTAACCCAAATTACTCGGCTCATTAGAAAACAACAGTGTCAAATCCTAATTTAAATCCATGTCATTCCTTTAAGTGACGTTAAATTAGCATAAGATAAAAATTGCAAGAACTATCATTGCTCCAGCCTCAAGAGAGGAGCCAATCATTCAGGATGAGTTAGGAAAGTGCTTTGATTTTGACACAGGTTGACCAGACAGAAAAACAAAAAAATAGAGACAAGTTCTGTTCTTTTTCTTTCTCTGAAGCTCGTGGTAAAGGCCATTGTACTGGATGAGACAGCCAGGCACAACTAAAAGGTCAGTTTCTCCCTTGGCAATGCCTGTGAGCCCTAAAAGAATTTCCTCCTCCCTCTCCTCCAATACGAACAAACAAAAACCTGTTTGATGGAAGGACAAGCTATTGTAACTAATGACACAGTCCACATCTGCTCAAGTCTGATTACTAAGAAACAAACAACAGCAGAAACAATCTGTATGTTCATACTCCTATGTGGCAGAAGGCAAGCCCGCAGGTAGAGACATTTCCTCTTCTTCCCCTACATGAATAACTGTTATAAGTTAGGTTATCCAGAAAATTATGCTGAAAGGACTCTAATTCATGGCTGCAGAGCTGCAGAAGTTTCTGCAGAGTAATTCCCACTTCTGAAGAACTGTTGTGCAGAATATCAGCTTCCACTGAAAAAATATGATCCTAGTCTTGATCTTTAAAAAGCATGAGCTGCATCTACACTGAGGCACCATGTGATAACCTAAACCAGAAGCCTGAACACTGGGAGAGATCTGTTTCATCTTTTTAATCTAACCTCCAGATTCTTGGGCTCCGTAACTCCAGAACTGAATTTCTGGCACTCAAAAAAAAATTCAAAGCATCAATTCTTTTGCTGCAAACTGAACAGCTACCCTTTGTTTAGCATACCTTTCCTGCTGCCTCTTGGTCTAACAATTGCACCCTATTAAGAATGCACTGGACTGGAATACATCATATTAAAGAATGCATTAGACTGATCTGCACAGTTTTGAATGGGGCAAAGCAGAAGATGACTGAAGAACAAAATCTGGAAACCAACTGCCAACTGTGAGGAGATGGAGGTCTAGATTGACAAAGTAATTCACCTAAAGAACCGTTCTGTAATAGAAACCTAGAAAGATTAGGTAAAAGGATTAAGTTGCAAAAATCCACCTTTCCAGATATACACAAGAAGATTCTGCACAACGTTGCCATGACAACACAATGGAAACTGAAGAGCGGGGACCGTGTCATACTGCTTGGAGACCACATCAATAACGCATTAATGAACTCATTCCCATACATGATTGGGGTAGGAAGTAGTTCATTGAAATATATTACAGTGAGTACACTTTCGTATTTTTACACTGAATTTGATGACCCAGTTGTTTTGGTTTTATAGTTCTAATGAAAGATCTGTATAAGCATTACTGCTATGCGGAATTACATAATAATAGTGTGCCCTAATAAAAATATTACCAACATAGCAGTTGCATGTTTTAGAGGTAAAACACACAGAAGAAATAGGAATAATTTCAAAGATGGTAGAGTATATATGTTGCTACAGAACTTGGAAAATAACTATCAGTAAATGTTAACACATTGTGTCCTAGAGTATCCAAGATCTCATTACAATGTGCACATAATATAATCTTCTTCTTCAGTAGCCATAATGCAGCAAGCACCATGGGATTTTTGTCCTAGTGCCTGCTGCAGACATCCATTCCTTACTGGATAAGGCAGCTTATTTCTAGGGAAACAGAAAACGTGCACAATCTTCTCATAATTCTGTCTGCTACCAAGCTGACACTCAGAACATAGCATATACCTCCAATTTGAACCTCCTATGCTTGCATGCATGTAACTTTGATTCCCATTGTACATGACCAAAAAAAGTTGTATGGAAACCTGTCTCTTGACTGAGATTTTATGCATGTCAAATTTTAACACTGAATTTTCACTTTCAGTTCTGTTTCATCTGAACTTTCCTATACATCCTCAAAGACAGAATCTCAAAATCTTTCTATTTAGAAATAACAAGAGAAAAATATCTCTTTACATCTTATACTTATGAAGAAATGGAAATCTGACTTCCTAACTTTTTTTCTTAAATGTCAAAAACTATGTAGTAAAGTTTCATTTTATTACTTTTACTACAAAATACTGAATAGCTAATATGAAAGCAGTTGAGGATGTTTAACACAAGCTTTCAGAGCCTTTGTACTTTCACCGTTCCTCACATCCTCATGGCTGTTACTCTTTTTTTCTCCTAGAATTTAACACTAGCTCCAAAAATAAGGTAATCCAAACTCACATTTCTTTGTGTTTCTTTGAGGCTTCTCCCAGGGATTTAACACCTCAGGTACAGCCTAAATGCTGTTTTGGCTACTTCAGACAGATTTGGCAACGTAGCCTGTAACGTATCTACCTGGAATACCGAAATGGAGCTACTGTATTGTTTCCTTAAAACATAACTACACATAGAGTCAGAACAAGATCCCAAATGTACATTTCTGTTCAGACACAATATCATAAAACATATGTAAATATGACAAGAAAATTTATCTCTGAGCAAGAAAAGCTCTGTTTTCTAAACTGAATTTGCAATGGCTTCATGGATAGCTTGAGGCAAGACACTTCTCTTTCCCAATTTCACGTCTGCAAGACTGCAATAACTTTACTTACTTTGCAGGGGTTTTAAATGAATTAATTTACTTATGTTTGCATAGTTACTTTGAAGATGAAAATTTCTATTTAGATGCTAAGTGTCATTTCGTAAAAATAAGCAAAAACTAAACACCTGCACAAACCCAAAACAAGATTATCCTCTCTCCACGTCCAGATGAGCACAAGATCTGAAAGTAGCATTCTTTCATCCACTGCCATGTTTCCGAAGAAAACAACTGCTTATCAGTCCTTACTGCCTCAAATCCCACTTGCCACTCATTTTTGCAGTTCACAGCTTGTTTACTCTACTTGTAACACAAATATTGACATTTAAAATAAGCCTTATTGATGAAGGTGTATTGAAAAAAATCAAAGTTTTAATCAATCAGGCTTTCCAGGTGTAGCTGCTTTGAAGTCTCCTAATGAAAGCTTCAAATAACTGTTTCAACTGACAGTGATTTCATACGCTCCATAAATGTTCCAAAGACAAAAAGAAAGCTCTATGTACATTTCTTTGTCCATACCCAATTTATTTCTAGTTTCAATATATAAGAGGTCAGAAGCTTTGGCAGCATGTGACTAAATGTGAATAAGCATTATTTTAAAATATTTTTGTTTGTCAGCCTTTTGTTTCCCTTCACTCATACTCATTTCCATATCCAAATAATGATTCAGTCGCTTCTTATCTCCACAAAACTAATCTTTTCCCTCCTTTTCTCAATCATAAAGAAGGGAACTGAAATAACCAATTCATACAAGAAACACTAATTAACCCTCCCTCATCTTCTGATTTAGCCTGAGCTGAAAGAGCCAATAACCGAGACGTAACTGCATAAGTAAGATCCACAGTATTCAGGTAAAATTAAGATGCCAACATTTCTCAAAGTTTTGCAAAATGCTTTTGCTTTCGCAGAATGCAGACAAATATCAAAGCCGGGAAAAAGTAACAATTTTCCAGATGATCAATGGTCAAAAGCATTTTCATATCTAGAAGTAAGTCAAAATCTTTCACTCTTTGGTATAACAAAACAACAATTTACAACTTCAGCTGCAATTTAACTACAAAAAATGTAATTCATCAAACAGTTTTGTTATTTTGAATTGAAATGTCTTATTAAAAAAAAATCTATTTTAAAAATTTATTAATTCTACATAAAATAGCTAATTGCCTCAACATCTTCCTGCTTTTAGCTGTCATTTTTTTGTTTTAGAGATAGTTCAGAAAATGTTATTTCTGAATTTTTAGGTTCTCTATTCTTTCATCAGTCATTAACCTTGTATATTTCTAATACGAGGTGAAACACCTAGTTATATACTCTGTAAAATATTTCACATTCAACAGGTACAGTTTTAACCTAGTGTACTGAAACTGAGTACTATTGAATTGAAAAGTCTTTTCCAGCACAGAAATTCACTTGCAACAATATTTTACCAAGTGACAGACACAGCTGCATGTGACATAACCTCTTGGGTTTTACGGTTAATGGGATACATTCAGTATCCTGCTCAAAAAGAGGTTCGTGGACAGCAGGAGGGAAGGCTGCTTTCACTTGCTGCCCTGGCTGCTGTGCTACGAGACAAGCAAAACTTTTCAGAGGGAGAAGGATCTGCTTCTTCCCCCTGAGCATTTGAGCATGTTAATCTCAAGGGAAGTTCAAGAACACAGGACAGTGCAGGAAGAAGTATTCCTGTTTCATCACATTTACCAGACCTGACCGTTCTCTATTTTAAAAGTTATACAAATCTAGTTTATTAGCTTGTTTCCATTAGGCACTTTTTCCTATGCCTGGGAGGCAAGCAGGGGGTGTTGCACTTTATGTAAGAGGGGCTCCCCTTGTCAGAGATCAGGTGAGGAGCCAGTTGAGAACTTATGGGTGAAGACCAGCAAGCACACCAACATTCATGCTGTTGTAGTGAGTATCTGCTGGAGACATCTCAATCAGGACGAGGCCTGTAAGTGAGGTCTTCTTCAAACAAATGGAAAGTATTTTACATTTACAGGCGCTTGTCCTGATGGGGGACTTTAACCACCTTGTCTGGAAGGACAACAGAGCAGGATACCAGCAATCCAGATTTATGCAGTACGTCGACGATAACTTCCTGACAAAGATGATCAAGGAACCAATATGAAAAGTGCTCTGCTGGACCTCATACTTACAAACAAGGAAGAAATAGTTATGGGAAGCCTTGACTGCAGTGACCATGAGATGGTGGAATTAAGGATTCTGAAAAGAGGGAGCAAAGCAAAAGCAAGACCATAGCCCCGGAATTCAGGAGAGCAGATTCTAATCTCTTCAGATATCTGCTTAGAAGAATCCCATGGTATATAGAAAGAAGAGGGCTCCATGAGAGCTGGTTGATATTCAAGGATCACTTCCTGCAAGCTGAAGAGAAGTACATACTGACAAACAGGAAAGCAAAGGCAGGAAGCCTGAATGGATGAGCAAGGAGCTCCTAACTGAACTCAGACACAGAAAGGAAGTGTGCAAGAGGTGGAAGTAGAGGCAAATGACCCAGAAGGAGTATAAGGATGTCATCCAGTTGTGCAGGGATGGGGTTAAGAAAGCGAAGGATCACCTGAAGTGGAATCTGGCAAAGGACATGAAGGGCAACAAGAACAAATTCTACAAGTACACAAACAGCAAAAGGAAGAGTACGGAAAACATGAGCCCACTGCTGAACAGGACAGGGGATCTGGTGGCAAAGGTCACAGACTAAAAGGCTGAGGTACTGAATGCCTTCTTTACCTCAGTCTTCACTGATGAGACTGACTTTCAGGATTCCCAGACCTCTGAGACCAAAGGCAGTCTGGAGCATAAGACTTAAAACTTCGTGGAAGAGGACCAGGTTATGGGGCACTTACACAAACTGGACATGTGTAAGGTCATGGAGCATCACCAGTTGCATCCATGAGAGCTGAGGGAGCTGGCTGATGTCATTGCAATGCCACTATCAATTAACTTACAAAAGAGATTGGAAGAGTTTATTGAAGACTAGAAGATAGCAAATGTTAGTCCTCTCTTCAAGGAAGGCAAGAAGGAAGATCCAGGGAACTACAGGCTTGCTTATATTCAACAGCACGCATTTCTACAGAAATCACTTGGAAAAAAAAATTGATCTTCATTCTAACCGAATCATTAAACGCTCTAAAATGCTGTATTTGAAATGGCCTTACTTCATTAAGTCATGTTAGAATTTAATTTAACAGCATGCTGTGAATACAAAAGTCAAGAAATATACTCTGAGCTGGACTTGCGGCCATCTTTGAAAAGTCTCGCAAACGCAGTCTAACCTCTACATATGATGAGTAAAATTATGTCAACATGCTTGTTTAAGATCTCTCATTGACACCTGAGATACATCTCAATGAAGGCAGTAATATTAAATATTTGCACTAAATATACATCAAAGCTATAGGCAATTATACATGGGCACAGACATAGAGAGATAAAAACACATGCTAAATTTCATACATTAATATTGCCTACTGCCAGTTCAGTAGGCAGATAAAGACATTATTTGATCTTTTAATCTTTTTCAGTTAATTGTTTATTTTGCATCACTGAGTCCTGTCTTGCCTATGGACATTCTGATCATAGAGAAGTGAGCAAATCACAGGTCTTGTCCCTCATATTTGTCAATTAACTGGCAGATTAGATCAAGATTAAATTAAAAATTACACTACTATCTTCCAGCAGTTTCTCAATATTTATCTAAGATTGTGGGGAGTTTTAATAAAAATTACACGTTTAAATCTCCTCAATTGATTCGTTACATAAGATATATTACAGATTAACTAGAGAGTTTCCCACTTTTTATTCTAATCTTATATATCTGCTGTTTGCTATTTGACCCATCATAGGGGAACCAAAATATTTTTCTCCATATAGAAACACCAGAGAGTGTTTGCATCTCAAAACACTGTTGTACAGAAAATAGAAGAATTATTCTTGGAAGGGAGTATGGGAGGGAGGGAAGGAGGGAACTTTTGTAATACTCTTCCTTAGCTTAAACTGCAATAGTGTGCATAAGAAGCAAAATCTGAATCTGATCTTGTAACAGTAAAATTTAAAAACATATTAAGCTATGGTTATAGAGATACATTTGATCAAGCTTTAATCCAAAATTCAGCTGAGATTTTTGACAGAGTTACATATAGATTGGTACTCTCCTTTGCAGTGTAGGTACCTAATCCTCCTCTAGTGAAATAAATGGGAGATGTTCCAAAATAATCAATAGAAGTTGGATGAGATCCATACAGAACTGTATTGAAGATGAAGGAGTCTAGTCGGATTGTTTGGGTTTTTTTAATTACAAGAAATACATGTGCAAAAAACTTAAATCTCGTTTCCCTAAATACCAAATTTTCTGTCACAAAGTAGTCATGCATGCAGACAATATAAATATACACCTGGAAAAAAATACTGATGCAAACTTTCTTTTCTTTGTATTTTTTGTTATGTTTCTTAAACACAGACATCAGAAAATACCTTTCTTTTTCTCTATAGCCTTTAAAAATGCATTGTTTTTACTATACCCTGAAGTCTCTATTCTGATCAATTCCTAAAAACATTCTTCCTGCTTGAGCTTTTATTTTCACACTTGGTCCTGCCTATTTAAATGTTCATGGAAAGAGCAACCAGTTCTATCTAAAGACTCGGGAAACAAGTCTGAAAATTTCTCCTTACAGTATTTTACAAATGGCATTTTAAAACACTCACCAGTTTGCCACCAGTGGTCCAAGACAGGTACCTTGAAGACCTTTTTTGACCATTCTAGTGTGTCCACATCACAGTGCTCACCAGCTACAAATAATGTTCTGAACCTTTAAATGAAAATAAAAAAGTATGTTGATCTGGATGGGGAAAGGAAAACAAGAGAATTCAACAAGTATCAATGCTTCAGATAAAGAGAAAAGAGGAGGGAGGACACCTACTCTTTGTATGTTACTTCCTACTAAGGAACAATTAGAATGTTAGCAATATTAATTTATGCTACTTAAAACATCATGTAAAAGAAGCTTTATTTTCTGAAGGCAAAGACCTTGGGAGACCAGAGGCAGGCACTGTCACTGGAAGCAAAAAAAAAAATTTAATGTTTTGTACACAGGAACTGGGTAAACGACCCAAAAAGGGTCAGAAAAAGGTATCAGAAAAATTAGTAATGAAATAAACAGAACTAAAAGGAGATACCTGTAGCATAACTCTTAGTTTTAAGGTGCTAATAACGTCTCATTTAAACAGATTTTAGTTTTTGTTGAACTGTTGAGTCATCTTTTAATAGACCTTTGGAAATGAGTTTTGGGGAATGCAATGGGACATAAAGCCATTTTCCTTTGGAGAGGCAGGCTATATATACATAAACAAAAAAAATAAAGTAATCCTACTAGATAATGTCAATTCCAACAACATTCAGCAGCCTTGGGTCCCTAGCTGCAGAACTACTCTTCAGCTCAATGGACTGCACGTTTTGGAGCCAGCTTTGGTGGAAAAGAGACGTAACAATCCTGACAGCTATGATCTGCATGCTTGTTCCGTTAACTCAAGTAGTGTGATATAACTGGGTATTAAACCCACACACAGTCTTCATCTTCAGAATCTTTTATCAGATGTTTAGTCACACTTTATTTTTCTTCATTAAGTGTTACAAACCAACTTCACACCCTGTTTAGAATGATAAGGTCCTCTATGTTGGTGGTAGTTTTCTTAAACATGACTTTTAATGCTTAGAAGCTAGACATTACCATACATTAATGAATGCTGCTAAGGTCTGGATCTTCCTAACACTTGCTCACTAAATTTATTCATGTCAGGGCAGATTTTTTTCACTGATTTCCTAATGAGCAATTTTAAACCCTGATAAATGGCATACGGTGCAGCCTCACTTTGACTTCTGTGTGCAGTTCTGGGTCTAATAATTTAAGAAGGATGTTTGGGTACTCAAATGTGTCCAGAGGAGGGCAACAAAACTGATGAAAGGGATGGAAGTAAGGTCCTATGAGGAGTGACTGAAGAATTTGGGTTTGTCTTGTCGACAAAAGGAGGCTGAGGGGCAACTTCATTGCTCTGCACAGCTAGTCAAAGAGATGAAGTGGGGAGAGAGGTCCTCATCTCTTGTCCTGGGTAACCAGGGATACACACGTGGGAATGGTTCAAAGCTGTGCCAGGGGAGGTTTAGACTGGACAGCAGGAAGTATTTTTTTACCAAGAGAGTGGTCAAACACTGGAACAGGCTTCCTAGAGAGCTGCTCAATGTCCCACGCCTGTCAGGATTTAAGATGTATTTGGGAAATGCCTTAATAACAGACTTAAGGTTTTCATCAGCCCTGAAAAGGGTGAGGCAGTTGAACAAGATGATCGCTGTAGATCCCTTCCAATTGAAATATTCCATTCCATTCCATTGTCACGGATACTCACAACACTGGCCAGACATAAAGAATCATTTACAGTCTAGCCCCTACACCTCCAACAAAGAAATAAACAATCCTCTTTGGGTAGAAACAGAAATTTTAATGATGAACTTTCAAGTTCATGACGTACAGATGAAAATGAATGGCCAACTACACTGAGATGAACAGATGATTTATATTCAGTACTTTGTCATTAGTACATACCTAGTTTTATAGTTTCTGTTTGTGACAGCATGGTTTCTATTGACAACAACATGTGGTATTTATCTCATCATCAGCTCTTATTATAAAAATTACCTCTATGCTGTACTAGTTCTCTAGGCTTCTTCTATAGTATACAAAGAACTTTTGGAACACTTCGGAAAGCAATTTAACCTTTAAGAGATTCAAAAGGGTAAGGTTTATTTTTTACATAACAAAACCAAAATGGAATCCAAAATAAAACAAAAATCAAGGCCCTACAGCAACACTAACTCACTTGACTAAGCTACAGTATAGAGATTTTGTTAAGTTACCATGTTTAAAAAAGCAACAGACAGTTATCAAATTATTGCATCATAAATTGGAAGGGATGTCCCTGCCTCTCAGAAAAAGGAAGTCAGAAATGTCTGAAATTTTTGGCCATTCTTATTTTGCTGCACACTTAAAACATACTCTTATTTAAGCAAGATTTTGAAATAGAAATCATATATTTGGGAAATAAAAGGTAAAGCAGAGGGAAATTTCAGGCATAACATTTCTGCTTTTACTTTACAGATAAATCGCAACAGAAAACTGCACCTCCTTCCCTGGGAGGCTGGGGTAGCAACCTTCAGACACATTGTTGTCGTTGTCATGCCTGTTTGCAGTCACCAGTTGCAATCCTACCATAAGGAATATTGTGCATTCGGAATACAGAGCTGCCACGCACATACCTTATTGTTACAGACCAAAGGACTAGCTTCTTTTCTGTAGTATCCACACAGGGTGGGCTCAAGCCTTCCCTCACCCAAATTCTCCCTGCTCAGCAAATGATCAAAGACAGTACTTCCATTTTACCCAGAGAAGCAATTTAAAACCTCAAAGGGTTGAGGGAGGAAAGGAAAGGTAAAAGGCAAACACAGATTCAGACTCCACATCAGAAGAACTCTGATTACTAGCAAATAACCTCTCTTTCTTCAAGGGAAAGTGTACAGGTACACCCATACGACAGGTGACTAAACATTTCATGAACAGCCTGTCACGCAAAGAGAAACCACAGAGGCACTCTGCCAAATACTGCCTCAATTCTCAAGGCTTCTGAGCCGACAGAATGCCTAACTAAGATATGAACAGAGCTCCATGTGGCCTAGCATCAGGCCCTAGGATTAAAAATCCTTCTCCAAAAGGTCCCTTTAGGATTGCAGCATGCTCTGCCTCAGCCAAATCAACATCAGCAGTGTTTTGAATGAAGATAACTGCTGAACAAAGGACTTGACTCCTGTCCTTCAGCAACAGACACAAACTACATTGATTTTGTAAAATATGTAAACTCGTGGCCACAAAAAGAGAATTCTTAGATATAGTGGGTATGAAACAAATTTCACTTCAGAGGCATGTAATTTAGAAAGACAACTATGAGATTCATCTTCCCATGTAGATGGGATTCAGAAAGTAACTTAGGAAATTATGACAAAAAACAGAGCAAGTAATTCAAGGGTGTCAGAAATGAGAAAGATAAATACACAAATCAGCCTGTCTGACCATAGAACTGAGAATACCTCTGAGGGAACCTAGAGATTGACCTTTCTTCCAGAGACCACTGACTTCCCACAACAAGGCTGCCAAAACCAAAATCGTATTTTGAATATTCACAGTCAGTTGCTCTCCAGACGATAGGCACATCCCATTAGCATAAGAGGTAGCCTCTTACGGCATAAGGACTAGTAACCTACTTGCTCTGTAGATGCAAGGCAGGAGAACGTAGAGAGTAAAGCTACATCTGGAGACAACGTAAGTAAAACATGGGATGGGACATCACAAAGTGCAATAAGCTATGGACCCTAAAATTGAACTGAGTTTTTTTCACAGTGATGTTTGGCCTAGACATAAAAAGTTGGATGTTTATTGTATTTAGATCTATTTACAGATCCATAGTTAGAATACATGAAAAGAAACTCCCATAGGCAAAAGATATTGGGAACTCTCATCATCAAGGTAGGGACCCTTGCACCAGCTAAATATGACAACCTGAGAATAGTCTTATCAGTGAACTGAGTAGAAGGAAAAATCACAGAGGTTGCCATAATAATAAATCTGATATATGAAAATTAACTTACTGGACATCTAGTTACAAGCTTATGAAAGTCAGAAAATTTTGAAATATGTTACCGTGTTGAACTTGAATGTGCAGATGAAATAGTTCCTTTACTACAAAACAGCAATTTGGTTAACGCTCTCTTCTGACACCCAAGGATGGGTTTGAGTGGCTTCTTTCTTGGAACAGAAGGCGGAGGGTCAAACTTATAAGCAGCTTTCGTATCAAATAAGCACAGTTTTCTGTACTCATAAATGCTTTTGGCAAACTGCTTTCTGAGCACATCTCCCATATTAGCAGATAATGAGTATAATGAGCGTGACCCTAATCAATATCTTGCACCTCAATGCTTTTTATTGTAAAGCCAAAGCCATTGCTGATAATAACAGTTAATAGGTAACTGGAAGTTATAACTTACATAAAAGTTTATGACAGAAGAGAACAAAATATTGTAGAAGTAAAAACCACAAAGATGTATTTTATGAAAAGTTGTATTTTATGAAAAGTTGTTTTAAGAGTCATGTTTACACATAGGGCACTCCAGTTAAGCACTGCTCAATTTAAATTTTACGGAACCTTCTGTAATTAGGCATGTTAAACACAACATTTCAGCTACGATGTAAAACTTCAATTAACTATTAACTGCTGAAAAATTGTCTTCATTTTAGTAACAAAGCTATTAAAACACCAAGAACTTAAGACCTGACGAAAATTCAGACATCATGCTATCTCCTGAGCCAAAAGTAGAATTCCTCTCTTCTGCATTGCCAACTTTAATAATCAGATTTAATAATCTCCAGGCTGAAGAGCAACCTGATTTTACAAGAATGAGAGGGACTACCTCTTTGGCAAATTCACAGTACAAAAATCATCAAAAAGAGTGCCAGAGCAAAATGCCACAAGCCTAATACGGCATAAGAACTATGGAAGTATTTTCTCCTATCAAACAGTATAGCAAAAGAGAGACAGCAATGGTTATAAAATATCCCACTCAAAACAATTTTTTAACAGTTCACCGAAAACTTCAAAGCATCTCAATGCATCTGTTATTGCAATCATCTATCACTGCAATGCAGTTAATGGCAAAAATTACCTCAAAACATCTCTGTTAAATAAATGTGTCCTAAGCTGTTGCTCAGAAAACCTACATTACTAACATAAAATTCAGTGCAATCAAGCTTTTAGGACCTATTCAAGAGGCCAGCAGAGTGGAACTGATGCATCACCTGATAGAGGGGACAGATCAAGGTCTCTCCTGGCCCTGACACAATCTAAATTGTTCAATACAGCATATACATTTTGGTGTCACTCCAAGCACAAAAGAAACCCCACCTCCAAACCATTTCCCAAAATAAGGAGTGTTCACGTGGGTAATAATCTAAGCTGCACTTTTTCAATTAAAAGATCAAGAAATGTTTTTAATTCCTAAATGCATACATCAGTTTTTCCTGGCAAAGTAAATGCTATCTGCATCATGTTAAACTTTTTTTTCCTGAAAAGAGAGCAAGGAAAGTTCATTTGCAGCTCTTAACATGAACTGGAAACAAAGAACTCTCACTAATTCATAAAGCACCTCAAATCTTCACACATTTAAACATGTAAAATAAATAAATAAACATATTCAAGTCTTCTAATTTTTCTCAATTGATGTGTTTGATCATTCTGCTCCCTTAACAGATTTTACCTTGATAATGAGGATCCAAGTACTGGAGTTTTGGGTCACAGAGTCAGAGAGACACAGAACACAACTGCCGCTCAGCTCCTTCTCAAGTGTGGGTGAAGGAGAGCTCCATAAAGGCTCTTCATGAACACAGCTTGGGGCTCCAATAAGAATGGCCATACATCATCTACAGAAGCACAGAGCAGGGAGGAGCAGACAGAACTGCATAATGTACTTCAGTGTCCTAAACTCTAGATCTTAATCTATATTAATCTAATCTGCTGAGCTGTTGCCCCATTTTATGCAAAGCTCTCAGTTGTCAATCATTTGGAAATCAGACCTAACCAGTTCATAACAATTAAGTCAACAAAAGGATAAAAGGCAATTCCAAATATGTGAAGAGTTAATGGTTCAGTGTTATGGAGTTACCTCATGAAGAGGCAAACAGATCCCAAAAGCTGAACAGAATATGCCCAGGCACATGTGAGTCATGGAATTTGGATGTTATTTGGTTTTCAAACACAACCAGCAGCAATATGATCAGACAGTCTGCTTAGCAGCTGGGTCTTTACATCCACTAGCAATATATAGTTGAACAGATCTTTTATCTTAAGTATTATAAATTAAATATTTCTTTTACTGTTAAGCTTGAGCCGTGTTTAAGACTTAGGTGATGTTTTGTGTCAAAGGAAATCCAATTTTGACTCCAATAGCCAAAAAGGACTGAAGCACACACACTAGAACCTTTGGAAACCTCATATACAATTTTGTGCACAGACCAGTGATGCTACAAAAATAATTTCTTAACAGAAATTTATTTCACCTATGCTGTTTCAAAAGAACGCAAGTCTGCTTATACTTCAGTTTACTCCTGTAAATCAAGTACTCCCTTGTATACTGGAAGCAGGCACTGCCTACCAACTCTGTGCCAGGATTTTTTAAAAGTGACATTGACCTTTATCAGGAATGAAATGTACCATGGTGGAAACCTCTGTCAGGACTGCATTCCTACATAAATGTTTTAAGTCTGTAGAGTAAATAAGGATACATTTTAGACCCCAGGCAGCAGAAAGACATCTCATTTCAAATATTCTGCAACATATAACAGAGAAGAAAGTATCGTAGATCAAGTAAATTAACTAAAAGTAAGACTGATTTGAAAATGAAACAGACAGAATTCACTTGACCTTGGATGGTCAAGAAAAGTCCATCCAAAAGCAAGGATCTTCCTGGAATGGAAATTTTAATCACCTGTTGAATTCTATTTCTTAACAACTGCACCTACTAGATATTAAATGCTGTGCTAGAGGGTTTAATAAAGAGAAGTCATGTAGCAGGGAATGACATGGCCCAAAGCTGAATGAATTATGAGACAACTAAATCTGCAGACAAATGGAGAAGCTCATTAACTATCCACAGAATAGGAATGATGAAACACCTCTTTACATCTAGGGCAAGTGATATCAGCAAGGACACTGGAATCTGAAATTCTCATTTGGCCAGAAAATGTGCCAACTTACAGAGCAAGTTAGCAGATTTTCCATTAAATGAATACTCTAAAGATGGACTAAGTCATTTTAGTCATTGCCTAAAAAATGCTGAGGAACAGCAATTAAATTTTTTTGTCAATAAACATCGTAGAAGAATAGTGCATTAGGGTCGCAAATGACCTTGTTTCCTATTTTAAGAAGGGGTAAGGATTAATGATAGCACTCAAAACAGATGGAAGTAAGTAATGATGAACTTGTAACGAATACCTCAGGAATAAATACAGCTTACTAATAAACAAACTTTCCTGAGCAATTAAAAACATCCTCCTCTTATCTTTGCACAGGTAGGACAGAAGATATTCTTCTGACTGAATACGGCCTATATTGTTTGACACAATTCTTGTTTGATGCTGAGCAAAGTATTCAACTTCAAGATTAGATATGGTCTAAAATTACCTATATTTCATTTTTAGAATGTTTGCCGTAAGATACAGGAACCTGGTATGCAGAAGTACTAATTACTCACAGATGTAAGTCAGTGTGAGACACGTTTATCAATGTAACGCTAATAACGTGTTTTAACTATATAATGCTAAGAACTCTAAAATAGTGGTAGTTCAGTGGCTCTGATTGGATATTCAAAACTAACAGAAGACTTTGACCTTAATCTCTCTGTGCCCCAGCTTCCAATCTGCAAAATACAGATAATTCCACTCTCTCATCTCACAGGGCATTTGTGAGGATGATCTCAGTCATGATTTTGAAGTCTGCTGATAGAGCGATAAACACCTTAAAAACAGTATGAGATAGCAAACAGCTCAGTCTTTGGAGCACAGAACCATAAGGAGTAACTAAGTTACAGGGAGATAAATTATTCTCTAGTTGCTGATTAAAAGAACACTAAAGATCCTGTGCACTCAATGAAATTAGCAGTCATGTGGGAGAACAGTACAGGATCATGTTATCAGGACTGCATTACAGCGTATAAGCACAGTGGAGTAAAATTAAGGTTGAGTGAGCAACGCTGAATCAGTAAAAGCTCTTAAGTTTAAGAGCTGCAATCTTTAAAAGTTTCCCTCTACCTCAACTATCAACATAAATTTACAAGCAAATACATGTACCCCTAAATTATCAAGAATACATTCAAATTCTGTTATACAGAGGTGAGCAAAGCCCCAGACACTCTGCTATTCTTAGTTCGTTCAGCCTGTTTCTGTAAGAAACTGCTTCCAGTGTATCCTTAATTCACCTTTTCAGAGAGTACTGCTTTCCCAAGGCTGCCTCAGGGTCCTGCTGACGGATTGCTCTAATTGCAGTTGGTGAGGTAAAGAAGGCAGCTACTTCATGCTCTGCTAACACACGGAAATAGGCACCAGCATCTGGCGTTCCCACAGGCTTCCCCTGTGGAGAGAATAATTTAAAATGTCACAGGATAAAAATGCTTTATAATTCCTTGACAGTTCAAGGCTTGAAAATGTAACAGTGGTTGTAGCACAGCAACAGAAGTAATTTCATCCAAGACTTTAAAGACATCTTTGTTAAAAATAACAACACTGTGAGTGTATTCCCTTGCAGAAATAAATTCACAAGCTTTGGGCACAATCTCTCGCATGAACACAGCGCATATTAGCTGCTACTTAGAAAAATAGGACAAATAGACATGTGAATGAAAAGACAGCCACAAAGAGCTGTTACTACACTGGCAGCAGAGGGAGTCATGTCTACATCTACCCCTACTGAGAAGCAACCTGGAAATCATCCAGAGGCCCACTGAACTAGAAGTCTCTGTAGCTATACCCTCCATGCACAGGTGTATGGGACATAACACCAGCTTTTTCTTACCTAGCAATTTCCTTCTAATTCTGGAAAAACTGCCACTTAGCTGATTACAACTGGTTTTTTGGGACCTTTGTGCTGCTACTGCACATAAAAAAACGGAGAGAAGCCGAAGACCCCTTTTCTGGTTTACTGTGTTACCAATCTGTAGTCTCATTTTTAAAGACTGAACTTTGTCTTGAGCTAAGGGGCATAGTCAAGAGAATTGTAAACAGAAGTAATGAGATGTGACAAATAGTCCAATGGTAAGCAATAATAATAAAAAAATAATAAAAAATACTTTTCTGTGGTGCTGCAAATATGAAAAGCAGTCTGCACAGGATCATATAATCACAAGCTTACTGTATATATTAATTACTACAGTGCATGAACTGCTCCATGCATATTCTGAAATTCTGAAAAGATGCTATTACTGTGGAATGAGCTTTTGTGCTACAGGTATTGCCATAATCTTTTCACTGCAAAGGTCATACTTAGAAAATGAACTTTGACAGAGCATGCAAATTAGGAGAGACATACACTTTTCATACTGCAAATACAATTTTCTCAATGCTTTATGCAAGAAGCCACAAACATGCAGAAAGTTTTGCTACTGAAATGTCACCATCTTTACTGCAGTTGACCAGGCACAAGACAAATTCATACTTCCATTGTCCTTGCATAAATGTAAATTTGGACTACATCGTTCCTAACAAGTTTCACTCACATCCATGTATTTTATTGCTTTCCACAGAGCTGCAAGCACAATTTATCGATCCTTAGCAGTGCAGTCTTCACCTGTGCCAGTAACTTTCAAGAAACCATATGCAGTTTTTCCTCTAACATAGGAGAAGTCTTGAAATGAGACAAACACAATACAATAAATAGATTAATAGGTCCAGTGGAAAAAAAATAGCACATTTCATTTTTCCAAGATGCAAAAAAACCCACAGGCCTTTAAATACCTTGAAGAATTAATTAATTCACTATTTTTATTATGCACTAATAACAGAGTAAATGTCTCAATGAAAACACATGCTAATCAAGCTCTGTCTCAACACAGAAAGCAGCACGCTGGCTGTGATGCAGGCTCATAGGAATTCATCCCTTTCCTGCTGTCCCACCTGCTCTCCCCATTACAGTCTTCCTCAGGCTTGCTCTGCATCCACCTGTGCCTGAACACTGGCAAGAGCACCAATGAACCATCTGGCAGATTTAAAGAACGCAAGATCCCAGAGGTCAGATACGAACCATCGGCTTTGCAGCCCTACAGTGCTGCAGATACTGCTGGTGAAGAGTGCTGCAGCAGAGGATCACCTCTTTTACAAAAGAAAGAATCCCCAGCCACAGTAACAGGGAGGAGTACCACCAACACCAAACCCTCTCTTTTTGCTAATATCTTATCCTAAATTACCAAAAACAAATGCAAAAGAATGCTGTCCGCTTGCCAAAAAAGGTGAACTATGTCCTTTTTTCTATCACATAATGCAGTTCCTTAAGAAACACCTCTCATCAGACTGTCTTTAAACAGCTTCCTTGCACACTATTTCATCATAACTTTCATGTATTTACCCAAGCGTCCATCACTATTTGTTCATTAATCTATTCAATCAATTTCATGTCATCTCCTTATAATGTTCACTATACCTGCAGATCTGCAACTATCTCATTAGGAATTCAGGACCACATAACTAACACTTAAACAAATGGTCTCTGACTGTGAAAAAAATCCATGTTTCCATAAACGTCTCAGTAATTAATTATGTAATTGAACTAGCACCATTTGTAATCATCTTGGATAACAACAAACCTAACTGTAGAGCAATCTGAAATTGGTTAATCTTCCAGTAACAATGCAGGCTGTTATGTTTAGTGCCATAAAAGGGTTGTCTCTGGCCCTGAGCACATTAGCTCCCTCCTAGGGACTTGGCTGTTGATGCTCAAGGCCAGGTTTGCCATGGCACAGCTATGTAACCTTGGGTCTGACCACTGGGAAAACAGCAGAGTTATAATAAGAGCTGGAAGAAGCCTCCTCTTGCTTGGGAAGTGATTTACACTCAGGTCCTTGTTCTCAGTCCCTGCCCAAGCTACACTGCAGCCATGCCTGTGCACCTCCAGCAGGCTCAAACTTGAGCCTGAGCCTTAGAACACCTTCAACACAAGCAATTGAACCTTCAAGAGTGTGTGGGTAGGCATGCAGGGCTTTGACAGGCTGATATTTATATGTCACAGGTAAGCTACAACAGCTTTGGTTTGGAGAGCTACGAGAAAAACAAGTAAAACCCAAACAACTTAAGGAAAGGAATAGAAAGTGCCCCTGATAGTTGATAGGATGTAATACTCAAAGGATAAGGCAATGTTTAAAGTATTCATTTAGGAAAAAAAGTCTGGCCCAACTGTAAAATACTGTTACTGATTCTGCAGGAAAACCTCCCTGGTGCCCTGGCAGCTGTTCACAGTTTAACAAATGTGTAAACAAAAACTGACATAAGCAAAACAAATCTGAGACAGCGCAAATTAATTTCAGAGCCCCAAAAAACCCTATAAAATCCAAGTATCCAAAAGAGTTCTCATTTATTATATAAAAATTTTAAGACGTACTGCAATTTTGGTTTTTAAAAAGTTAGCAATATAAACAATAAAGCACAGTGTAATTAAATTCAGAATATGCTGACAGATTGCTGAGTCAACTGGGAACTATGAGCAAATGAGATGCTTTCACTGGATTTCTGCAGGGACCAGTTCAAGACCTATTGCTATTCAATATTTGCATCAATATTTGAAGACTAAAATTAATTTTAAAAGTTACTAGCAATAATATCTGTGGTTGGCAGGAAGTGAGAGTATGGTAAACAAGAACAGGACAGTCAGAGACAGTGATGTGTCTCACCTAATGTAAAAAAACAAAAGCAGACACAGATACTTCTTGTATCAGCTAGGAGCATTCAAGCAGTAAAGACTTTCTTTTAATAACGTACCAAGAGACTCTGAGACAGACAGACAGATAGGAATGTCTTTCTGCAAGTACCTAGATTTAGCACATAATTTAGTAGGTCTCTACTAGCTGAGTAGACATCATCAAGCAGAACGTGTTGATGAATAGTACATGATACGAAAGAAGATTCATAGTCCAGCAGCAAGGATGATTAAAAGGACAGAAAAATTCTCCCACAGAAAAAGTCAGAAGCTTCCAGAATGGATTACTGAAGGAAAAAGACATATAAGAGGAGCTATAATAAAATAACCAAGAATACATCAGTAACAGCTCCGTAATTCCCTCCTTGTCTGACCCTCAACTACAACAGGATCTTCAATTATAGATAAATTCAAAATTATGAGGAAAAAATTCTCTCTGCATAGCAAATACTATACATGGAACTCACTGCCACTAAAACCTGCTGACATGAAAGCACCCACCGCATCCTGACACATGAGGATTCAAAAGCACATGTTCATAAAGGCATTCATCCTTCTACTGCTGGCCCTGCTACCAAACCTCCACTAGGGACTTGAGATGACACATCACACTAAACTCACTCCACTCATACAGTCATCATGGATGATGGCAGAAAGACCACAAAAAACAAAGAAGCAGTGCTTGCTTTGTAAGATGACAATAATGGCTTACAGAAACTGCAGAAAGGCTGGGTGTCCCTATGCTAAGAGCTGTGCCAAATGAGTGTAACTTTAAACCTGTTGCTGTTGTGTATCCTGCAGGTTTGTTGCAACAGCAGGGACTCGGAAGGACCCCAGTGAGTGCTGTCAGGAGGGCTCCACATGCACAACAATGTCCTTCTACAGTTCTCTGTGAGACAACAGCTCCTTCCCTGTCCTAGACCACCCAAATGAAGTCCTTAGTGCATGGCTCCTTGGCAAGTGTGAGCATTCTCTTCCTTACCCTAGCTCCAATTCAAAGTCCTTAAACGCTGCAGTAACTAATGTTGTCTTTTTCTCCTGATGTCACAGGACGTGTAACTAGATGTAACTAGACTTTCTCTTCGTGCTGCCCTGTTGCTTACAGCTTGCAATCCCATTAGCAAGAGCAACCCAGAGTGGGCTGTGAGACTTCAAGAAGCTTATTTATAGCTGAAGTTTGTCATGTCTTGGAGAAAAACAACTCAGGATAGATTAAAAAAACCCCAACAAACTCTTGCTGTATAGAGGAATTCATTACTGTTTTCACATTCCTGACAATGGTGTTACAGCAAGTAAAAATTGAAAGCAAGTAGTTTCCATAGCAATTGTTAAAATGACAAGTTGTCACCTACTAAATACTTCAAAAATAAACAAATCACTTTAAGAAGTGATGGTATGAAGTCAGCCCAGTTTATATTCCACAGTGGTTGTCCCTAGGTGAAGGCAATGAGGTGTTCTTTCCCTGTATCTAAATAGCATACTGATACTCCCTAACCATAAACCCATCATTAGGCTATCGTTTATGAATAGTCATCATTAAGAAAGTCTTCTGAGCAGACAAAAAATTATACACTATCCCTCTTCGTAAACATTATTTTTCTCCCCATGTGTACAGAATCCTTCCTTTTCTTCCTATTTTTAATCAAAAAGATGACACTGATGTCATGAAGACTGTCTGAAGACTGTCCGAAGCCGGTGGTATCTCAAGAGAAAAATGACAAAATGTATTATTACTGTTTAATAATGTGCTCACCCAGAGCAAAAATCACAAAGCAGACAGGTAGGTCAACCGGATTATTAACCCTTATTTTAATTTAAAACTCACTGTTAAAGAAATCGGATTTTTACCCTTTTTATTTTCCAAACCCAACACGTTTCAAAATCAGATGTATCTTTATAACAACAATAACCATCTTGATCTCCACACATTCATATATAGATAAAACTTCACTGTAAGATGATCATGTAACAAAGACTGCTGAAGGAATGCATCACTTTCCTCCCTGCTCCTTCTTGTCTTACTCTATACCTGCTAGAAATGAAAAACTCTTCATTGTAGTATTTATTTCAGTGATCTCTCTTCTACCAAATTCAGCCAACAATTTTAATGTGGCACAGTGTATCAGTGGTCAAAACCAGCTAATATAAAATTATCAAAGTCTTTTTCTTGTCTTCAAGAAACTGCTATTTCTCTCACACTGCCCTCCTCCTCTACTTAACTACTGCAGTGGTGATGAGTTAATTCCTTTGGAATGAAGAATATAATTAATATCTGTTAGGTGTTTAAACATTAATTAGGCTAAAGTAATTTAATACTCAAGCTAATGTGATATTTGATTCTATAAATGTGCATTTCTGCTTCTGGGTAAGGTTGCTGCTCCTTGTTATTCAGAATAGCAGAAGAGGCTGTCTCTAGCCTTAAAATTCTGTGAATTTAGTAGGAAATCACTGGAATTTTTCCAGGGAAATCAGAAAACAGAACTCGTTTAGTGTTCATACGCTCCGACTAGGTATACTGTGTTCAATGCCTCCAAAATTTCCTGACTAAAAAGCAAAGGAGCTTAAAAAATAAACCAACTGAACACTGTGGATGATTAAATACACTTAAAAATGTAAGAAAGCCATACATACGAGGGGGAAAAAGAGATTAATATATATACAAGTATATTTACATAGAATGTAGGCTTACCTTTATGAACACCCACCTGCCTATGCAAATCTGACACTAACACTGGAAGCACCAGCTCTTAGCAGCATATGCTGAGATTTCTCACACTCCTGCACATACAAATAAGAATTCGCTCTACAAAGGCTTTAGCCAAACAGTCAACAATTTATTATACCACGTACTCCAAAACTAGAAGTCATTCTAACTGAAGGACTAAAGTGTACTGCAGAGTTAGGATCCACCTAACAGCTGACCTGAGAAAGCACTGGCCTGTGCTGTGCTTTCCCTTTTTCTTAATTTTGCCCATAAGGCCTATTCTGTGTGAGTAAACTCAAGCAAAAAAAGAAAGCAAAGATTTCTGGCTTGTATGGAGACTCTATACCAGAAACTAACCTCATACAGTGCTGCATACTATTTAACACAAAAGATTTCAGCAAAGAGTAGATATTCTTTTCCTAGAGTGTATTTCTGCTTCATAAATCTTGAATATACTTATTAAATCTGATCACCTATATAAATAATTTAAGTTGCTGGGAAAGTAGATTCAAGATGGAAGAATAGCATGTTAACACTTAAAAATAGCATCAGTGATGTCCACACATACTTTTAAGCCTTCATTTTCAGACAAGGGAATAAGGTCAAAATAAGTACCAGGTTTTTGCTTAAGGATACTTAATTTCCAAAGATTTCACTAGGTCTTGACATACTATAAAGATGTAACATCAAAGATTGTTACCACCTGACAGGAGAGGGACAGATGGAGTCCTGTGGGATTTAAGTGCAGCACATACACTCTTCTTCCTCATCCTTTCACCTCAGGAAAAGGTGGGTGAAAAATGCACACTGAATACATCAGCACACAAAGCCACACATACTTCAGTTAATTTTTATGAGATAAATCTAGTTTCTGTTGTTCACAGCAGTCTCTTCTGTCACCAGAATAATGCAGAGAAGAGAGTGTGGACTTTTCTTCACAGGAAAAAAAATTATCTTTTTATAGGTAATTTAAAGAACATTGCAGTGACCTCTTTCTTTTATAAGCAGTTAACTCAGTCTACGTGACTTAAATCAAGACATTAAAGTCAATATCCAAACTATTCAGCGAACCTTAGGACTTCTCACAGATGTATCCATACTTCCCCTACACAAACGAAAAACACGCAGGAAGAATCTCACAAGCATGACCTCTAGGATGAGCAAAAGGAATAGGACAGCTGCACAGTATGTACACACGTACTACAAAATGTCAGGCATCCACCTCTACATCTGCAGTTATTTGCAAATTCAGGTACACTAGTACATAATGTTGGTTCTTCTGGACATTTTTATCCATCTATACAAATGTAAGTACATGTATGCTTTTGAACATATGAACTGGGGGAAACTTACTGTACTCCCTTTTCCATATAAAGATACATTTAGTTACTAAGGAATCCTTTCTGCAAGAGGGTCTATCTCATGAGTTTAACATGATCTTTCACTTGCCTGTTCCTTCTGAATTCTGCCCTTTTTCCCCTTGACCTAGGACTTTGTTCTACTGCTTTTAAACAATCACCTTCTTCCTTTAAAAAAAACAAAACAAAAAACCTACTTGATTATTTTTAATTTGCTATGTCCTAAAAATTAGTTTGTTTCCTGATGTCCTTCAGAACTTGTATGTCCTATCCCATCACGTGCTCCAGTACGCAGCTATATTATGCACTAAGAACCAAGCGTCACGCCTGCAATCAGCAACCTGACATTTGCCATTGACTTAAAAGCTTTCAGAAGTTCCACGGTGAGCCAGTTTGTAAGTTCGTAGAAGCAAGCAGATTCCACCAGATTAGCACATCAGAGACCCTTCAAAAAAGAGCTAAGCATAAGCAATACTCAAAGAACTGGCTGATTTTTATTGCCATGCCTGCACTGTAGATATCCCCTGCATCATGTATTTCAATAATGTATTCATTGCAAGCTTTCATGCTGAACACTGACATTAAAACAGTCACTAAACTATCTGGACAGAAGGTACATTGGCTTTTAAATGAAGAATAACCATTTGTTTAAATTTTCTACAGCTGCTGCAGTCATTGGGTGGGAGTGTTAAGGCAAGCAAGCTTCTCTGTCTTAGCTGTTTAGGGAAAAAAAAAACAAAAACTTGTGCTCATTGCTATCACTCTGTGTACTTTAATATTTAATAAAAAATACCTGTTTTGAAAACCTGCTTTACTGAGAGATTATTGAAACATCAATTCAATGCCTAAGAAGCTAAAACACAAAAGTTATTTGCCTCAGATCCTATAGACTGCAAAATAACAGGAAAGAAAAACATCTGACAGAAGTTCATTTTCTAAGACACAGAAAAACTTAACACACTACCCGGTCTTTCCATGAACAGAAGAAAAAGTTAACACTTTTAAAAGTTAATCACAAAGTTAAAAGTTAACCACAAAGAGAAGAACAAATTCCAAAACACATTTTTAAGACCTCAAAATTTGCTTTGCTTTTAAACATTGCATTTTGTTTCTTATTTTACATTTTCTTGTTGCAAAAAAGATAAGCAACAGGATTTTGCACAAAGCAGCATACTCAGATGTCACCTTGGCTGTTCATGTAGATGTCCCTCTACCGACTGCTGCTTTTCTGGACTTGAGGATTCTTGACCCTCTTCAAGAGGCATCTTCAGCTTGTAAGAATCTCACTTATGAGTTTATAGAGTGAACTTCGAGCAGAAAAGTATACTTTTAACTTCCAAAATACATTGCAGGCAGCCATAGTCATTTCTGTAGTGTTTGATGCAGTGGCATCCAAACAATTTTGGAGGCAACCTCACCTTACTACAACTGTTCATGCTTATTCAGAATCCCCAGGACTGAGAAAAATGATTCCTCAAAATTCAGGCACAATCCCAGAACCAAAAGATTGTTTTGATAAAGCTCGTCCTGATCATAATATACATTTCCTTATGAAGAACCTTCCACACTTATAACAGTCTGTAAACCAGTATGTTTATACCACGTCATGCTGTCTTCCCCACTCCATAAACAGTGGGTACAGATGGTGCTTTAACAACTGCTATATTCACAATGTCATCAAAGTTTGTTTCATATGCTTTTTCTTACTCTCAGTATCCACTTCATTCACTATACTTTTGCAGTCCTAGTATGCTTCACCATGAGTTACGAGTTTCATGGTTGACACGTTTCTAATTACCACTACAAACCACAGTTAATCCACATGGCAAAGCTAAAACAACTTCTGCCTCTAGAATTGCTTAAAAAGACAAAACAATTACTAGGTGGACTTCACTCTGCATAGCATTGGAAAAGCCGGGATATATACAGAATTCCTAATGTTAAACGAATGCAGGCAACCAAGTCTCAGCATACACACAATTTAAATATATACAGCACAAAGAGTGGACAGGCATAAACACGATCATCAAGATCATCAACTGGAGGAGATTCTGCCTTTTAAGAATGGATCATACCTCATACAAAACTGTAGTATTCCCATGAAGAAGAGGTCCATAGCAAATGTAGGAATGACCAACAACCCAGCCTAAATCAGAAGCTGCCCACCACACCTAAAGTGAAATAAAAACATAAATATACTGGGGAGGTTTTTTAAGAGGAGTTAAACAAATGTATATGACATTTAAACAGAATTACCTCACCGGGTTTGAGTCCATATACAGCTGACATGGTCCAGTTCAGCATAACTGCATAGCCACCTGTTGGTCTGACAACACCCTAAATGAGAAAATTTGAATATTAAAGATGATTTGAAGGATGCAGTGATAATCCTGTCTTCAATGAAATTTTTGGTTTTTAGCAATAATAAACTTAATTGTCTAATTCCAATACTCTTCACTTAAGAAAAGGATCCATTCCAACAAGTATATGCTTGTGCTAGCATTTCCACTGAAGAAGTAATTTTGGAAAACAAACAAATAAACAAACATACAATAAATCAAAGGAAAAGAACCAACTGAAGCCCTAGATGATAATAGTTTTCAGAAGATAACTAACAAAGACTAGAAATTCTCTCATTAAAATAAAAAATACAAATATTTAGTCAACATATGCTGATAAAAACCAAGAGATTGAGTATCTGCCTCACTTAATCCATACCCATCTGAATGCAAGGAATCTCTTCAATTCCTTGTCTAGTCTTCCTGTTTCATCGCTGGAAAAAAGGCACACCTATGGAGTAGCCAATCCCTAAAATAACTAGGGTGAGTTACTCCCTGAAATGTACCGCCCTTTTCTGCACTCACACTTTCTAAAGATGTCAGAAAATTGGCTTGAACTAGATGAAAGGTTTATTATTTAGCCCGAAGCACACATAAAAATGCTAAATGAAGAACATTTCAGCCTTAGCTTAAAAAAGGGATTGAAAATTAGAACAAGCAAGTACAGATAGCATTTTGCACCTTGGTAAGCAAAGACCAGCTCTGGAACCCTGTTACTAGGAAAACTTTTGAAATATTTTGTAATATTTAAACATTTAATATATATATCATGATACGTTTGTACACTGTTTCCAGAAGAAGAAATTAAGTAGTGTACTGTTGTCCTGAACTAAAATTCAGGTGATATTCATCTGACCAACCAGATGTCTACAGTCTACATTCTCTGTATGTAGTTAATAGATGAAACAGACCCTTTCAGGCCTCAGCCAAGAAACAAGGGACTATAGAGACATATTAACTCATTAAAACGAAGACTGTCACAGTAGAGAATGGTTAACTAACACTTCACAAATTTCAGAAAGCAGATTGCTTTTGTTAGTATCATCTTCAGGTTTAGGCCCTGCTCTGAGATTAACAAAAGTTTTGTCATAACCAATTTTACTTATATGACTATTTAAAAGCAAGTTCCTTAAACAAATAAAAAAGTTCTTTTATTCATTAAGCTACTTATTGCACATTAGTGCTAGCTGACAATCTCCCCCTCGTAGCAGTGATTGATCAAGATGGCTCTGTTTTCTCTCGAGAGCCAACACAGTGAAGTAAACTCAGAACTTTTATATCTGAGATATTATATTTGGAAACTAAGTCAAGGAATTTATCTTTGTAACAAAGGATCTTATCTTGGACCTTTTGGCCTGCTTAGTGGATGAAGGAAAGCTTGTGGATGTTGTCAGTAAAGCCTTTAACACTATTTCCCACAGCAGTCTCCTGGGGAAACTGGCTGCCCATAGCTTGGATGGACATACTCTTCACTGGGTAAAAAACTGGATGGATGGCTGGGCCCAGAAAGTTCTGGTGAATGGAGTTAAATCCAGTTGACAACTGGTCAAATGTAGTATTTCCCAGGGCTCAGTGTTAGGGTCGTTTCTGTTTAATATCTTTATCAATGATCTGGAGAAGGGATTTGGTGCACCCTCAATAAGGGGAGACATTATAACTCTCTACAACTACCTGAAAGGCGGTTGCAGTGAGGAGGGTGTTTGTCTCTTCTCTCAAGTAACAAGTGACAGGATGAGAGGAACTGGCCTCAAATTGTGCCAGGAGAGGTTTAGGCTAGGTATTACTGAAAGGGAACACCACATTCAGCTTGTCTTCTCTGCTTTAAAAGACATTAAGACTAACTGACATTTGAGAGCAAACAGTTTCAAAGAATGGTCTATCGTAGTTTTCCCTTACTCAGCTAACGTTCATTTTCATGGGAACTATATTCTCAGAACTGTTCAGCAACACAAGCCTTCAGAACATGCTTGATTCCATTTAGTCTGTAATGTCATTCACATCTTATCTATGGGCAGATTAGCTAATATGTAAATAATGAATACGGAAAGACTAGTCAGCACTAAATGTTATTACACGAGTGACACATTAACTGATCTTGCCATTAAGTGACTACACTATGCTTATCTCGAACAGCTTAAACCCAGAAGATATTAACGGATAAAAGATATTTAGCTATCCTCAAAAGTTCATACTGTACAAACATTTTGAAGTAAACACAATTTTTCTTTATGGTACTGCTATTCAAATAAACAAATGTGATTTTTCATAAACACTAACTTTAAAGTAGTGAAATGTGAAGGAAAGATTAAACCATTTCTTGCAATGCTCATTATATACAGCACTGAGCTCTGGCAAAATTCTTCAACCTTTTTAATTAAATATTTTCTCAAGTGGAACTGCAAATAAGTCAGCCACAGACACTTAGACTACAGATAGTGCTTTACCTTGGGCAAGCCTGTTGTTCCAGATGTATACAGAATATAAAGTGGATGGTCTGAGGGAACGGAGACACATTTGTAACACTGTGCTTTTGCAAGCTCTTCCTCCCAGTCAAGATCACGACCTGGGGAAAGAGGAACATGGCCCTGCCCATCGAAAAACAGAGAAGTGTTGAAAGAAAAACAGATGGAACAAATGGAAGTGGGTCAAAAAACCAAATAGCATTTAAGTTTTTGTACAGTACTATTCAGTTTTCTATAACCTCTCCATTGCATTAGTTCTATTTACTATTTAAATCTTGTGAATATAAAATTCCCCATAAAATTCAAAACCAAACTACAACAGACACACCAAAAATTTTTCTTTTAAAAGCACAACATACAAATCTGAAAGTTAACATAAAGGCACAACAACTGTACACCCACCAAATTAGGTCGCTTGTAAATGAGAACTTTATCAGGTTTGCTCTGTACCCTTGCCAGTGCTCCTTCTAGGAGGGATATGTATTCCACTTTCCTTTTCGGTTCTACTCCAAAGCTTGCTGTTACAATAAGTTTGGGCTACAATAAAGAAGTTAAACTGTTAATACATACATTTGCAATGTATTTTATATATGTAATATATAAATATGTAAAAATAGATATCTTATTACATGTTTTCCATTAAATTCTTTGATTAGTGACACTCAATGTATAAAATCTATGTTCACATAATTAGAAACAAAGGGTTAGATCAGTTTTCTAAGGAAATCAAGCTTCTGTGATCTGTCCATGCATGTTTTTGGTTAAGGAGCATGCTAATAACTTCTGACAATATCTTCACCATTTTCAACCAAACTTCAATAAGAAATCAAGAATATTAAGTTCTTGTAAGCAGCACAAAAATTAATGAACAGAGAGAAAAATCCACCTCCATCTTAGCTCCTCCAATAAGAAAAAGTGGCAAAGTGATGCCAACAATTATCTCTCCTATTTAGCCTGCTTTCTAATTATCTGCCTGCACCCTACGGTATAAATCAAAACTAGCTATAGAACTTTGTTGGCTCTTTTCCAGCCTGCAATTAAATGACATGGGATGTAAAATACAGAAGAGACGAAAAAGAAGGCAAACGAGAGACAACAGGAAACTAGAAATACAGGAAGAGAATAAGCTAAAGTCATAAGGTACATGAGGGAAGCAAAGCTACAGTTTTTCAAGCAATGGTTCCAGGATTCGGGATGTAAAACAATGGAAAATTGGATTTCCACAGTTCTTTGAGGTTTTTTAGAACAATTTCTATTTCCAAATGTGGAATGGTCATCCATCATAAATATAACCGTAGGTTTTATGTACGTTTTCTGAAGTCAAGAAACCTGCATACAAACTACTTCGACTTACGTTTCAAGATCAGTATTTTTATTTCTTGTATTTCAGGAAATAAAAGAGAGCACCAAAGAAACTATGTGCTAGAGCACATTTTAATTGGTGAAGAATGAGTCTTTAATCTCCTTGCTTTTGGAGTTTTAGAAGTATATTTATCTTACGCCCCTCAGACTGATCAAGATAGTTTACTAATTGTATGCATTAGCATGACTCTCATTGATTATGCACAAACCACAATGCCACAGTTAAGGCTGCATTAAACTCAGAACAGAAAGCACAGATTAAATTGTTTTCTTGTGCAATAATAAAGTGTTTCCTGTCCAAACCTGTCATTTAAGGGAGTTTGCTAATTAGTTCGTATTCAAAATAAAGATTTCAGATGAGCTTTAAAATGTCAGCATTTGTCATCTTTCTCTTTTGGGATGCACCGATTTTAAAAAAATACAATACAAAGCAGCTAAACTGAAAATTCTGGCAGCTACACTGAAATCAGACTGTAATTAATGTAAGATATTAACACAGTTCTATTCAATTGTTAAGATGAAAGACTGTTGTCAACACTAGGTTTACAGTCATTTGTAAACGGTGCTGCCTCTTCTCCTCAACTGCTTTGTATGCAGTAAGGAAGTTTAAAAATAACCAATACTAAATTGGCTCAGGTGATGCATTTCCCAAGTGAGGGTTGGTATTTGTAAGCATCATGGATCATTCTGTGCAAATCAAAGGTTCATTACCAGCTTTAACTGCTGTTTTCTAGTGTTTCCCTGCTCTGCCTACTGACATTACTTCCTCTGCATCTCTGTTCCTGTATTGCTTTCACACACCCATTTCCCACCTCTTCCATAGCTCCATGTAGTCCTGCACAATAAGATTAGATAGAAATATAGCTAGTTTGAAGGAAAACCAGGAAAAGTTCAAAGGTTTGCTGGAGAAGGAACGCCACTGATCGTGAGCTGCAGAAAAAAAACAATATGAAGAAGCAAAAATGAGATAAAGCAAGGTCAAACAGTACCAGATCAGTTTCTGTCGTAAAGACAGCTCCTGCAAATTCCTCTCTAACAGCATGCAAGGCAAAGTTTAGAAAAAGCAATAAATACATTTTATTGGGTCAACTAACAAAGCTGCAAAAAGCCTAAACTGAAAAACAAGTAGCTTTGGGGCTCAAACTATCAGGAATGTCATGAAGACATTTACAGAGAGATCCAGCACTCAGGCCCTCACTATTCAACACACAAAGCTCTTCCCTCTCCACACTTCAGCCACTCTTCCGAGCACAAGCCTGTGCTCAAGCTTACTGCGCTTTTTTTGTGCCTCCCTTCTTAAAAAAGGCATATACAAGAAATACAGTGCTTACGCAGTCATTATATAGTTCTGCTGCACCTGCTGGTACTGCTCTGTCTTTGTGGTCAGATGATCCAACTGCCATACGCATTTAGTTCTGCCTGATGTTATACAGTGCTCTAAAGAAAGAGACCTGAATCTTACCACACAAACAGGTAAAAATATAAAGCAAGACATGCCTTCTGATCTACAATACCTACTCCAAAAACAAACGGTGCTTCAAGTTAAGACTGGAATGCATCTATCACAACGCACCTGTGCATCAGTAGGCCCTGTACCAGCAGCTGAGCTTGCTGTCTAATCACTGGACCAAATTACGATGAGAGTAGGGGTAACCATTCACCATCATGCCTGTGCGCAGCAACTATGTCTTATTCAGAATAAACTACTACAAAACATCAGTTCATTTTTTTCAAGGAAATCCAAATGTGTCAACTGTAATAAGTGAGGAATACAGTATTTCTGACCTCAGTGGAAGATTGTAACAGATAGTTTTTAATAACTTGGGTGTCTCATACATTTTGTATTGCGAAGAATTGTTCACTTGCAATTCATAATACTGCTTTAGTGAAACATTTCCAAAAGTCATGTCTGCAAACCTCTGTTACTTGCATTTTATCTTGCAGGGTTTGGACCTAAAAATCTAGAAAGCCCTCTGGAATTGCTATATAATCATTGTGATTCAAAAAACATGAGAAAATTTGGTTGTTGAGGCATAGCAACTAACCTCTCAAACAGGCATACAAGAATATTGTTCTTAAGTATCCTCCTCATTTTTCCTAGTTTACTAAGACAAAGTGCTTAAACAGATGTCATGTTAATTTCTCTAAATATAATTAATGTCCCTCAAAGTATCTACTGTTTTGATATTGCAAACTATATATTCCCAGATTCAGGTGAAAAGAAAAATGAGAAGAAATGCCTGTTGTTGCACTCTGAATCACTTCATCACAATTCACCTCAGAAAGTCTGTAAATGCCAATACCTAATAACAGTGAAAACGATCAGCTACATGACTTAGCAGCATTTCTAGAGCTATTTAATATTCAAGATAAACTAAGATAAGCTGGTAAATCATATGTACCTTTTCACAGTCACTAGAAAGTGCTTGTTATTTCTTTCTCCTAGATCTTACAACAAAACGCAAAATTTGACCTTTCTTCCACACAAGCATGTCACAGCCAGCTTTCCATTCCACATTTTTAACTCTTTCTAATTAATCTTACCAACAGTAGGTCCTGTACTGTAGCATCTAAACCAATTCACATAAAAGCATAATAGAAAGGTTAGGGCTTTTTCAGACTTCAATTAACTTCTGAGTTCAGCAGAATACCATCTATCGCAGCCACTTATATACACATTTTAAGATAACCACAGTATTGTGCAATTCACTTATCAAGAAAGCTTTACAGTATTGCAAAATTGGAGCACATTTTTAAATTCAGATTGCGGATGTACCTCTCCTTTTTACTTAGCATTTCATTACACATCAGATGGAACAAAAATTATTCAAAAAGTGCCTTTTAAAGAACAAAGGAAAAGACAATGTAAATTAGGATTACATTGGTCTGCAGCTAGTAATTCTATAGCTAACCTTGCAAAAGACTTGCTATATGAACTTTGGGTAAATGACTTAAACATGCTCTATTTTCTTTTTAATGCATGAAACAAAAATTACGGTAACTGCGCTGTCTCCCTTTGTTCCTTGGAGAAACACCATTGGGATTAATAAGTAAATTAAAAGTAAACATGCCAGATGATTCATATTGTAGCAACTTCCACTTTAAATTCTATCATTTTTTCTTCTACACTCTTTTTTCCTGATCAAAAAGTGAGGGAGCAGCAAGACAGACAGGAAAAACTATGGAGCTGCCATTAGTCTTCCCTCAGTTCTTTTTCACAATTCCAACAAACCATTTCAACTGCTTTATTAACTTTTGCTTTGTTTAAACATCAAAAGGGAGGAGAGGGAATTCATTCAACATTCTATTTACAAATATTCATAAAATGCAAGCCTTGGGGATCTGAGAAACACTTCTCTACACAAAAATTGAAGTACAAGTTACAGAAATCCTGTGGACTTTACCCTGGATAATGTTTTGGCTTATATGACTAACCAACATGATTCACTAGTAGAAAACAATAACAGAAACCTGCAGTACAAATATTGTTAGCTGGTTTGAAACTAATACACACAAAAGCTACTAGCATGCACATATAAGCTACTAAGTAGGCTATTAAAGCACTATTGCATTTTCACACACACAGATTTACATAATTCTTCATCAACACGTTCAACTTGTACCAAACATGGAAGCCTTTAAAGCATTCACCTCTATTAATTATGATCTCTTTAGAGTCTTTTACTTAAGACAATGGTTCTGTACCTGCCTTGATTCAGGTACAAATTAGAAGAAGTAGCTATACAGTTGAAAAACGTACTACCTAAAATGTATAAACATCAAGTAAACCAATGAAGTCATTCAGGGTTGGCAGCACTTTCCTCATACACTTGAGGAAAAACCTGGGTGAAAAGCCAATTTTAAGGTAATGCATTGTAGACAAAGATTGATAAATGGCAGAAGAAAGTATGCTCTAAATAGACAGCAGCGTGTTAAACTCATGCTTTTTAAAAGGAGGTCAAAATTTGTATCTCAATGTCTGTTACAGAAGCTTCAATCTCAGCACAGATGCAGTACTTAGTTCGCATTTCAGTGTTAGGTATTATAAACAAATAGAGACTGCGTGCCACACAGACAAATGTTATCTTCTCTGGGAAAAAAAAAAAAGTAGTTTTATTATATATGAATAACTAACGCAATGGAGTTTGTTGTTCCAAATATTTATTACCTTTGCATGATCAATGCGTACAGAAAGTTCTTTAGATGCAAATCCACCAAAAATCAGGCTATGGATGGCTCCTATTCTTGCACAAGCCAGCATACAGTACATTGTCTGTGGAATCATGGGCATGTAAATGACTACACGATCTCCTTTCTTCACACCATGTCTGACCATGACATCAGCTAACTTGGAGACCTGTACTGACAAAACATCCACAACATATTAGGAGTTTTTCAAGATCTGCTGTTGTCCCATAAAAAAGAGCTTTCATACAGTCAACAGACATAGGACATGAAGGAGACAAGCCAATATGATCGAGAAAGAAAATGAATCCAGGTTCAATAAATTTTGGACAATTTCCTATTTGCAAAAAACTGTGCCATACATGTCTTCTTTAAAAGAAAATTAGAATGGACTGAAGCAAATTATTTTACATATTAGAGCAAAAAAATCAATAGCAATGTTATGCAAAATATTAAATGACAGCGGCCCATTCTTTCTTTCAACCAGATAACTGCTTATATTTCTCAATTTCAGCTTTTAAGAATGGATGTGAACAGCTCATTTAATACCACGCAGTCTGTCCCAACTAGCTAAGTTTGAAACAGAAATCAGTATGTAGCAAAATTTTCTTTGCTTTTTCTCTGTTTTAAACTTCTCAGAACCCAAGACGAGATCTTATCCCATGAAACAAATGCTAATACAAATTCAGAGGAATACACCTAGACTTAAGAAATCATTTTTCCTCTCGCTTTCAGATTTTCATTTTTGGTATGCAGAAGCCTGAAAACCTCTTGTGCATGGCAGCAAACATCTAGAACTCAAGAAACGTGACAGATCAGCAGAAATGTCAGCCACCTGTATCACCATGAGAAAATACTTATTACCTCGACAGTATTCCATCAAAAAACTAGTATTGAATACTTCATTAATACACCAGGATGGATAATCTACCACATACTAAGTTCTATGAGAGTGAGTATGGGAGCCTGTGACAAGCACTGTGCGCTTGTCCCAGGCTGCTTGTTACTAACTGCACAAGAGCAATTTGAAGAACTCGACTATCACAGGTTTTTTGAGTTCCAGGGGCTGACAGCTGTGTAACACCCAGTATCTAAATCTGGTCACTGCCTTTACATTTTTCAACTAGATATCAATGTGTAGAGGTGTATAAGTAATTGAGGTAAAAACTACATGTAACTGTGCACAAAACATAGGCTAACAGGAAAAACTGCAGACTAAGAAGAAACAAAGTAGAGTAATGATCTAATAGGAAACAGGATGGAATTAAAACCATCCCAGGAAGCTGTAAACTGGCATACTCCATGCTTACACATAAGCAGATCTAACAAGAACAGTTTTGCTTGCAACAGTTTTACATTACCAAAAAGTTAAATTCTCCAGGAAGTTCTTGTGATATCTGAAGACAAATAAATCTAATTTCAGAACAAAGGCGTTGCTTTGTCTGACAGGGGAACTCTTCTGACCTACAGCAGTAATACTCTTCTTTAAGAGACTGTCATTCCCTAGCAAATGCTACAATAAACGTAAGAAGTTTAAACATTCTAATTTCTTTCACTGTCAGTGTAATACTCACATATGAATTCCTCACATTACATTTACAGTATTATTCCTTATTTATTCATTATATACCATAGATAAAGTTTCAAGTAAAATTGAGTCTCATGAAAGACATTTTTCTTCAGGTACTATCAGACTGGAGAGAAAAGAAAGGGGAGACAAACTCCTGAGAGCAACAGGAAGATGTTGCCCGTAGAACAGAAAATACCCAAGCTTCTGAAGCAGTGAGAGATGTTTTCAGTGCCCTTGCAAACGATGCAAGCAATGGGAGCAGCCTAGGCCAAGAACACAGATCATGGAAGCAGAATAGGAGGGTAGCACTCTCTTTTTCAAGGATGAGCTACTCAGGAATGTAGATTTTCTTTGAAATGTTTTACTTTGATTTATATTATTCATAAAATTTGAGGGTTTTTTCTATTTAAAGAGTTACCTTATTCCAGTTTAATATTTCAAATTCTAGTACCACTCCTACTTTCCAAGATTTGTAGGTATTAGGCTCTTTCTTTTACAGTCATATTCAAGAAAACTTGGGTCAATTCCATCCAGTTCTAAGAACCTAATGCATGTACTGAAGAGGAAAATGCAGCATTACTCATTGCTTCTCTCCTCAGTGAGAATGTATGTTCAGACTTTCAGCAACCTGAGACGGTAACATCCAGAAGCTGCAGATGCATCTCACCTGTGTTTGCATTAAATATGCAGTTTATCCACAATCAAACTATGCATGTTTCTAAACTTCTGCCTGAGGATTTACAAAAATAGAAACATAGAAGCCCCAAGAATGCATGCTTGCATCAGAAGTTAACAGCAGAGCCTCGATTTTTTATAAATATTGCATAAATCCCTGCTGTTATTTTCAGCTGCAAGAGGGAATATGTTTATAAGGAAAAGCCATCACCACACCAAGCTGCAAACTCACACAAACTACAGTATTTGTAACAGATCTCTCATCTTAAATGTTCCTGATTATTAAAAGAAAATATACTTAATTCTAGATCTATTAATACCTATCAATATTCTATGAAACTGACATACATTATCAAAAAACAATAAAAACACCAAGACCTGGATATGTACACAACTAGAACTTACGGGCATACCACTAGCACTTAAGTTACTTCTAGACAGGATTGGTGAAAGTAATTCTAAGTAAGGATAACAACTTTACTTCCAAAGGTAAATTCCTTTTCTATGCTTCCTACTGTGAAAACATTAAAATCTGCAAAACTATTGCAACGCAGAGCTAATATCACCTTATCTCAGAGAACTGAGAAAACTAATCCTTATCTTTGCTGCTTCTGAGACTCTCACGCAGAGTGCTGACAAGAAGGCCAGAGGCAATGAAAACAATATTTCTTGAGTAATTTTATATTCAGTGTAAGTATGGATAGTAGACAACAAGTAGCTAAGCACAATGGATGAGTATTATAATTCATTATTATTATTATTTTATAATTATTACTGATTAAGTCAATGTTTGCCCACTAAAGGAAAAAGTCATTATTTAAAGATCAACAGATACCTGTTGCCTACAGGAAAGCTGGGAAGAGGCTCTTTAGTAGGAAGTACAGTGACAGGACAAGGGACAATGATTTTAAGCTGAAAGAGGGGCGATTTAGATCAGATACTAGGAAGAAATTTTTTACTGTGAGGGTGGTGAGGCACTGGAATAGGTTGCCCAGAGAAGTCACAGATGCCCCATCCCTGGAGGTATTCAAGGCCAGGTTGGACAAGGCTTTGAGCAACCTAGTGAAAGGTGGCCCTGCCCATGGCAGGGGAGTTGCAACAGGAACCATTCTATGATTTTATGATAATTAGCAATTTTTTAATAGAAGACTCCCAATGCCTATATACAAGCTATATAACTTTGGTACCTGGCTGCCAGAGGGAGACAGTGAAGAGATTTGCATTACTACATAATATATAATAAAACAATGTCTCTATGTGCACCTATTTGTAAGACTAGGAAACATCATAAAGCAGGTTTACATTGCCCTAAAGATTGATTAGGAAACCACAAAACATCCAAGCAATCAGTCTTTCTAAAAAGGGAGGGAGCAAGAGTAATGACATTTCATTAAACTGTTAAAAGCCATGTAACCTTCCACTTTTTTACAGTGTGTTGTCATTTATGGTTTACATTAAGACAGTGTACTTTATCACTCCAGATTTTACAGTTCCTATTTTTCTACCAGCATGTTATTTCTCTGCTCTTCTTCAAGTTTAAGATTACTCTATCACTTTTAATATATTTGACACTTCAGTAAAAAAATCACTTGAGACCAAGTGATATAATAAGAAACTCAAGCAGGCTTTCAACTGGTGGGCTTAAACTACACTTCTATAAAATGCAAGCCACCAGTGAGCATGGCTTTATTTTCACCCAGGTACCAAACAAATGCTAGCTACATCTGTATTCTTCTTTCCAAATGGTCAAAAGAGGAATTTCAGCCTTCCTGGGTTGAACAACAATGGGTCTCACCAGTGTCGAGTCCTTCAATGCAAGCTAATCACAAAAGGATTCTTCAAATACCAAGAGCTCTTAAAACATCCTAAAGTGCATTTCATGGCATTAAAAATAGCCATAATCACATACACAAAGCACGAAGAATGAGAAAGACCACTAGAAATAAAACAATCCAGGTGACTCATCAGCCACATACAGGAGATATGAGCAAAGCAAGACAGATACACACATAAATCCAAACTGACAAAGGCTAATAAAACTATTTTGGAAGAAGATGCTTTGTAGTGTTGATCATTATGGAAAAAAAATCCATCTACAGAAGAAATTACATCCTATCCCATCGCTGATAACCTAAAGCCCTTCTTTCTTATCCACATTTTTCTAACAGTCAATGCTGTCAGAGGCTTGAGGAGGTGTTGGTTTTACTAATCCGATCACGTTGTTGCACTCAGAAATTATTTATTACAGCACTGAATTCAACATGTTAACTGTGTATTGTTATTGAAAAGAATTACAGAAAGAAATCATACTGCTTTTGTATACGAGATCTGTCAAGCGTTAACAACTGAAATAATATGCCTCAAATTCTTGTGATTTCCTTTAGCAAGTGAGGCATTCTAGAGAATACATCTAATGATGTAAACAGAAGGTTTTATTCACCTACGTAACAACCTTTGCCTTAACTTGAAAACGGCAGTATTTTCCAACACGATCATAAAACTTGTTTTTAAATTAACAGAAACCATTGCTCCTTATTTCTTCTGGGTATATTTATATTTCCATATTAATACACAGATGCAGTAACAGTTCTGGCAGAATTTGTGTCTCCCTATTCTTTTCCTGCCATCTCATTACCAGAATTAGAGAATCTCCCAGGACATACTCAAACTCCTTCATTTCGCTGGCTTCAGTCCAACATTGTAATGCTCATTTGAAGTACTATAACAGGCATCAGTAGGAAAAAAAGTCCAATTAGTACTTTCTGGAAGACTGTTGTGTTTTAAATTTGCCAAATTCCTCCTCTCTCAATTTGGACTATTTTATCTGTAATGACATACAATTAACAAACTTAAAATGCAACTGTATGCATTATGTAAAACTTCACTTTAACTAACTGTAATTCTCAAGACTTTCCAAGTGTAAAGACACTATAGTTGCACAGAATATCAACAAAAATGGAAGCCATTATTTACATCAATAAAGAATTGCTGGAACTGTCCTGCAATCCTCATATTCTAGTTCTGCCAAAAAAAGAAGTTTCCTACAGGTTGGGCACTATAGATCCACAAGCTTCCAATATTTCTTTTAATTATTTATAGTTTAGTGGTGTTTAACTTCAAAATTGCAGCATCACTGCAACTCTTAGATCTGAACAGCAGCGTAACAAGTGAAAAAGCATTGGGATAATTTGAAAACAACAGGCTTCCTGAGCACATAGCTCAAGCTATCCCATCTTCCCTAAGGAGCCTTATTATCTGCAACCAAGCGCCTGTATCACCTTTTTCATCCTTACCACAAGTTTGACCCCGGAACAAATGATGCAAACTGCTAAAAAACTCTGCATCTTCCCATCTTGTGACCCATAGTTATCCTACATAACTTCTGGTGTACAACTATAACCTCCACACAGATACACATTTTCAGGCTATTTTAAATTGGGAACTGAGCAAAGAAGGCTTATTTCCACACCAGGAGGTTCATCAGCCTTAGTATGAGAGCAGAATCAAACCTATGAAGGATTTATAATGAAACATGCAGAGAACTGAAGATCTATTTCAAAACGGCAGGGTAGAACACTTTGAGCTTACACTGAGCAGACTGAGAACAGAGTGACAAGTGGTTTGGCTATGAGCCAAGCGCCATCACCCACGCTCCACAGTGCTTCAGGAGGCCTTTTCTTAAAGTCTCTCGTAGACCCTAAAAGATCTATGCCACAAAATACAGTAGCCCATGTGTTTTCCATTTTCAGCAAATCTCTTTGTAAATACTTTCACTATCTGATGTTCATTAGTTACCAGCTAAAGCAAGTCAAATTTATCACACAGAATGGACTACACAGCTTCAACAGACAAGATAATAATCTCAAATCCTGTCTTTCACTTACGTTCTGGTTTGGTTAAGGAGAAGAACAAACTGTAGACAATTCAAAACCAGTTTTTTGATAGGACTCAGCTACAAGCAAGATTATAATGAACTTCCAAATGAGTTCTACTAACGTACACCCACAAAACTTAAATCAGTTATTCAATTTATTTTGGTAATGTTGCTACAAGAGGAAATGTGGAGGAAAGCATGTCTAGATCAACTAGCAAAAATTTCTCATTCAGCCCAAATCTGCCATATTCTAAAACAATTGAAACGCTTCTAGAGAATGCAGATACAAAAACTTAGGAGACTTAATAGAAACATCAAGCTTAAAAGCAAAACAAAGGCTACTTTTGAAGTGCTTTTCACAGAAAATTCCCACAGAAAGATAATGTACATTACAATGTTGTATAACTCATTAAAACAAAATAAGTGTGTATTTTTAGGCATAGATTGATTTCATAGATACATACATGTTTTGTGTATATATTTTGTTTATATTATATTTATATATGGAATATGACAAAAATGTATATATAAAAATTTATATCTAACGTATTTATATTTTTATATATATATATGTAAATTGAAAAAATAAATAAAGTGAGAAAAGGAGCTGGACCTTTTTAAAGTCTCCTGATTTCTTAAAACCCTGAAGCTAGTCTTTCTAGCTCAAACATACTGTAAGGGAATTTCTAAGCTCTTCTTTGGACTTGGTAAATCAACCAAAATCTGATGAGGAGTAAATGTTTTCTATACTTTCCTTGAAAGGTGAAGTGCAGTACACGTTTATTTTTTGCAACTATATGACTTGTCTTTCCTGCAACAGTAGCACAAACCCTCACAAACTGAATTACTGTACTGTGAACCTCCTTTCACATTTTAAACCGTTAGGTTCACATTACTCAAGACACAAGGTGCGTATCTGAAGCACAGTGAGTGTGTTCCAATCAATGTAATGTATCTTGCACACTGAAATACATTAAGGACGATTAAGAGTCTGACTCCAACACTTCTTTGCACTCAGTGTTAAGTGCAACTGCTGCATGGACCTGGAAGAAAAAAAGCCAGCTAAATAGAGGAGCAGTGCAGGGGCAAACCACCAGTTGATGGCTGCGAGAGCAGAGAACCTTGAACAGGGCAGACTGCAAATACACGTGGTGACAACAACCTGCGGTTAGGCACTGAGTAAATCCAAAGGGGTTGATGCAGAACTGGGGAATCATGACCCCAGCTAGGGGCAAGCTACCTCAGCTGAAGTTGAAATCCGCAGACTTCCAAACAGAAAAATAGTGCGGGGCCACTAACAGCCCCACTACAGCCTGCAACAGCTAAGTTCTTTTTAGATCAGCTCTTTTTAGAGCTCTTACCTCTTGAATTTCATTTAGTTTTACGATCAATTATGTGCAGCAATAGCCAAGGTGCATATCTCCATTTCCAATCAAACAGTACTTTTGTTCATGACAGTAACTGTCAAGAGACTTAGTGAATACTTCGCTTTAGCTTTTAAATACGAAATAAGAACTGGTGAGGGGAAGAAGGGCAGAAATCCAATACAGAAAAGTTCAAAATTTAACCAATGAGGAAAAAAGTACTAAACTGTAGAAGAAAATGAAGAACTAGAGGAAGATGAAAACCTCTTAGATGCAGTATAATTGGGTACAGGTAGTGAAGTTTACAAATCAATACTGAGCATAACAAAAGGAATGAACTAGCAAGGTAGACATTCTGTCTCTCTAGGATCTATCTGCCATGCAATATTTACCACCTATTTTCAGTAACAAGGTTTTTCTAAAACATACCTGCTCAAGAAGTTCGTTATATGTTATTTTCTCTTTGGTATTTGTTACAGGACTGTCATAAATAATGGCAGTTTGGTCTCCTCGTCCATTCTCAACATGTCGATCTACAGCATTGTAACAGATATTCAGCTCTCCACCGACAAACCTAAAAAATAAGATGGAATTCCATAACAGCCAGCTTTCCAAACTAATAATATCTTTTTGTAATTATTTCATTTTTAAAAATTAAATCTTCCATATAAAACATAGCTCATAAAACATTATACTCAGTTCAGGAAGTAATTTTTTATTCTATAACCTCACAATCTACTCAAAAAGCTAAATAAGCATATTAGTGAAAAAGTGAAAGTAAAGTACTGTACCTTAACTGACTTAACTAACAATCTGCTAAACTTGGTCTTGATTTAACTTACTTCACATCAATCATTCTGATTTTTTTAGCTAGGGTTTCACTGAAAAAGCATACATTCACATAAAACAATCTGACATCATGAAAATATGTTACCACACTATTTTGTATTGGCATGCACACATATCTTTTTTAAGAACAGGTTCAAGACTCAAAATATTCTTAGCCATTTCTTCACAATAACAGTTAAGCATACAAGCATCTGTATCTAAATGAAACTGACCCCAACAGTTATAAAATCTTATAAATTTGCCTGACATTCATAACGCATTTGACATTACCATGTTTTTACATTAGTGACTCAAAATGCCCTGTAAAGTGATGTGACTCATAGCCTCTTTAACCACCAGACATTTACAGAAAATTCTCACCTTCTAATTAAAGAAAAACACTTCACAAACTCAGATTTCATTTTTATTGTCATTTCATGTGAAAAAGAAAATTCAAGTGTAGCATAATCCTCAAGTGAGAAAACACAAAAAACATCAAAGATGACTGTACTAACTGAAAGATGACACAGAATCTGTTGTGTTTGTTTTACTACCTGCACTTACCTCTCTACAGCAAAAAGAGCAACACACAGTAAAAAACACACCTGAGTTTCCAACAGTTCTATGGAGACATTCACTATGATAAAGTATTGTTATAATGTAAGTAGAAATAAAAACATATGGCCTATAGGTAACCCACTACTATTTAAGCAATATTTCCTTCTTCACCTAGCCTGTCTATTCAAGGACTGCTCTAAATTAGGATATTTTCTATATTATTCATATAGCCATATACACAGATGCCATAGGGCATACTTTATTGTCAAAGAACGGCAATTATTAAACAAAAAACAGTTAGGATGTTTAAGATGTAGTAATCTTATTGTGATTCCTTCAAAATGCCGTTAATAAGGAGAAAGTGGGACACCAGGAAATGAAAAAAACATCCAGTACCTCAAACCCCTTTCCATAAAAGAAGAATTATATGAGCAATATAGGACTGGGAGTAGTTTAATAGTAGTAGTAGTTTAATATAGAGAATATATTATTTAATATAGAGAAACTCTGTATTACTGTCATAAAAGTTGTGCGGGATTCAGGTCATCCATTGATTTTTATATCAAATCACTGTAGGATGATATGAACAAGGGAATAAGGGAGCACAGTATCTGGGCTACTAGGCATAAACCCTTAAGAATGGTCAAAACAGGACAAAGTACCAGAGCTTGGATTCTTCTAAAGATACACGGAAACATCAACACTGCCACATAAAGTTTTAACAATCACTTGTGAACAAGTATGTGAAAAAGATGTGACTGAAGGTTGGAACAAAAGCAAGACAGTGTGATGAAAGCCTTACTATCACATTCAGAAGCAGAAATGCTCTTACAGGATCAGGGAAGCAAAGATGCACCCACTATGACCACAACTGCAAGACTTTTGCTTCTCTATTTTCACTCAAGCACATGTTCAAATACCTAATTCTGGCTGTCAAATAAAAGCAGCCTGGCCCTCCGCTGCTGCAAACTTCTGTTGATTCAGTGATTCCCAAGGAGATAAGTATCTGTGAGGAACCTGGATTTGCTTGAATAAAATTTAATTGGAAAGAAACAGAGGCATGAAACCAGTAACCAGCCTTGGAACAGGGACATCAATGAGATGCTCTTATTTAAAACGGAGGACTAGAACTGAAAATATTCAAATAGGCTGCAGAAAGATCAGAAGTGGATCTACAGGATGTTTGTAAGAGCTGCCAGTAAATCTTGCCCTAATAATCTTGCTAATATGACAATTATCTCAATGCTGCTTACCAAATGAATCCAAGTCTGAAGAACTTTTATTTAGGTTGTGTTCCTAATGCTGAGAAATTAATAACATTCAACAAATGAAGCGGAGGAAAAGCAATAAAAAACAAAGACTAAACAGTAACAACTCTCCTATATAAAAGATACTGGATTCAGTTCATTAGAAGTCTTTGAGGAGCTCATCTACTGTTCACTGGTGCTACGGTGCAAAGAAACAATGACAGGGTTCTTCTGCCAAAAATCACAGCAGAATTTGAAACTGGTTATAATATCAAAACAACTTGCTTCACAGCAACATTTGAAATCAATATTCTGACAACATCTATCTATCCATCCTTTTGGTAAGTCTTTTTTTCCCCTGAACATTCATGAAAGCAGCAGCCTTTGGTAATCCACATTATGCTTAACATAGAAGTAATAAGACATCTTTTCAATAATTTGAATGTGGTTACCCACATCAGGGTCCCCTTGAGCCTCTTTAAAGCTGCCAGCAGCAGTCACCTAGGAGTTACTGCCTCTTTGTGACTGGCATTTAGCACTTCCCATCTCATACCAGCACTGAGGTCTACCAGAGTTTCTGTTGTTTCACAAACAGGAATCTCAAGTACATGCACTTAACCTCTTTTTTCAGACTTTAAAATGACTACTCTATTAACCTTTTACTGGTAACTGCAGAAGAGGACACAAAAGTGTTGATCTACTGTTCATGTTTTACTCTTGGTAAATCAGTTAAGTCTTCCACAGTGGAACTCTCACAGCATCTATCATCTATGCACTGGAAATTATTTTTACTGCATTCAGTATTTTTTTGGATGTGACAACAGACTACTGGCTAAGTATTGTAGGGAAGAAGGCAACAGATTATTATGTCTTAATTCACTTCACTTGAATATTCAAAAGTTATGTCTTAATTCCCAACACTATCTGCTATCTTAAGAATCAAAGCAGCTGTGTTCAGAGGCAATTTTTATTCTTCATTCAATGGCTCAGAAGAAAAGACTATTAAGAATACAAAAAATAGAAAGTAAAGATTCTCAATAAAGCTGGCATATATGCAAAAAAAAAAAATCTACATTAAAATTATTTTGCACCATAACTGTAAAAGAAAGCATACTGCCAAAATCCTTTTATGCCATGCAGAGTATATACAATTCTCCAAGCCAGGTTCCATGAATATTGCAATTTTTAATTATTATTTTTCTAGATGAAGTGAGAACAGAAGCTGAACAAAGTGTTAGACAAACCCACAACAATATTAGATATTTTGAAATATTATGTGAATTAATCCAGTCACATTTTTTAAAAATGCAAGCAACATTTGAACAATCTGTGCAATATTCCTAAAGTTCAAAGGGGATTTTTACATTGCACTTATTTCTCAGAATCGCAGAAAAAACATATCTTGCAAAATTGCCCTCTGTGTGCACACATTAGGAAAAACTGTTTCTGCATTCCTAAAGAAATATGTGATTTAACCAAATAAACTGTTCAAGTGTTCCACTGTCTTCAGCATTAAAAAGATTTTTTCTTTCTAACATCTAAAATCCTCATCTCCCCTGTTGTATTTTAAGTCCTTAAGAGGTTTTGACCTTGTCAAAGCCGACTCAGAGAATAGTTTTGCCTTCAACTCCATAGTCAAATTCTACATGTTTTAAAACTTAGGTCTCCTTTTTGAATTTTACACTAAATAATTTCAACTCCTTCAAATTTTCTTGACCAATCATGCTTTTTTGCTCTTGTCATTATTTTTGGAAGGCAAAAACAGATGATGTTTTGTGCCACACCAGCCACTGATGCAGGTTAGAATATTCAATGGTACCTGGGATTACTGTTTCAACACAACAGCCAGGCGATGGCGACACTGATGACATACTTTTCGGAAATCATTTTGCATCCCACTGACAGAGCACTGGTATTTCCAATGGCAGATACTAAAGAAAAAACATTAGGACATGCTGCATGTTTCTTTAATGTTCTTATAGTATTTAGAAATTCCAAATTGGCATTTGCCTTACAGCTACATTTTAAATACTTTATCCATCTCCTTCAACTTCTTCAAGCAAAGTAAATGAAACAGGAAAATATTTGAAAAGTATCTCTTCCTGTAAGTCTCAGGTTTGGCAACCAAACCCAAATATACTGAAAATAAATGGATACATATTAATTGACCTAATAATGTATCTCTGAAACTAGCTGAAATGATCACTGAAATTCTAGCTCAAGAAACACACATACGAACTTCTTAACACTATTTTTAAGTTCTCCATGAGTTGCTTCCTAGGTAAACCTCTGAACCCAGACGACATCTCTATCCTGTTAGACCATCAAGCTATGTTTTTCTTGGAAGACTGGCTTCTTCCTCTGTTCTGCCCTCTTTGCTTTTGCTTTAGCATGTCCTCCAAAAAAGCCTCTTTTAATCTCTCTCTTACATTCAGTATTTCCCTCAAAGAACTTATCTAGCTGTTGTCCTGCTAAGCACTCCGAATGCTCAAAAAAATCAAACCAGGAAAACACAAAAATGGCAAAGAACATCAATGCACCAAAGATGACCCTCATGGGTTGCCTTTTTTATCCTACACCAGCTTCTCCTTCAGAAAGTTTCAAACATCAAAAAGAAGTGGTGGTGGTAAAAACAAAATTGTAACAGCTAAACCACCTTTGAGAAAGTATTGGGAATCCTATCTGGTAATTTAAAAGAAGGCTATGATATTCTGTCCCAGAGCAGTTTGCCATTCACCACATGGATATATATATATTGCAAAGCGAATGCTTTTGTCAATCACCACCCTAACAACACCCTTTAAATCATAGAATCATAGAATGGTTTGGGTTGGAAGGGACATTGAAGCCCATCCAGTTCCAACTCCCCTGACATGGGCAGGGACACTTCCCACCAGACCAGGCTGCTCAAGGCCCCTTCAAACCTGGCCTTGAACACTTCCAAGAAGGGGGCACCCACAGCTGCCCTGGACAATACGTGCCAGTGCCTCAGCACCTTCATCATGAAGAATTTCTTCCTTAATGTCTAATCTAAATCTTCCCCCTTCCAGTTTAAAGCCATTCCCTCTCCTCCTATCACTACTTGCCCTTGTAAAAAGTCCCTCCCCAGCTTTCCTGTTTCCTTCAGGTATCGTAAGGCAGCTATTAGGTCTCTAGGGAGCCTCCTCTTCTCCAGACTGAACAACTCCAAGTCTCTTAGCCTGTCCTCATAGCAAAGGGGCTACAGCCCTTGGATCATTTTTGTGGCCCTCCTCTGGACCTATTCCAACAGGTCCATATCCTTCTTATGTTGGGGATTCCAGAACTGGACACATGATTGCCAACGGGGTCTCACTAGAGTGCAGCTGAGGTAGAGAACCACCTCCCTTGACCTGCTGGCCACACTTCTTCTGATGCAGCCCAGGATACGTGCCAGGGGAGGCATGTAATATAAAAACACAGAAACAGTGGCTTTCAGGGCTGTTTAATCTTAGAAACCATCAAAGCAAGTCATAGGCCAGCAAGGTGCACTCACAGCCCAGAAGGCTACTGTTTCTGTGTTTTCATATACTTGCCTCCCTGGCATCTGACACCAGGTTTTCTGGCTCGCAGACACCTGTTTCCAAGCAAGGCCTAAAAGGGGCATAGAATTGCTTGGTTGAAAAAGACCTTTGAGATCATCAAGTCCAACCTTACTTGTCCACCACTAAACCATATCCCCGAGCACTTCACCTACCAGTCTTATAAACACCTCCCTGGGCAGCTGTGCCAGTGCCTGACAACCGTTTCAGTGAAGAAATCTGTCCTGATGTCTAACCTGATCTTCCCAGTGCAACTTCAGGCCACTTCCTCTCGTCCTACTGCCTGTCATTTGGGACGAGACCAACAACCACCTCGCTACAACCTCCTTTCAGGTAGCTGTAGACAGCGATAAAGTTCCCTCAGCCTCCTTTTCTCTAGGCCAAACAACCCCAGTTCCATCAGCGGCTCCTCATCAGACTTGTTCTCCAAGTGGGATGGGGGAGATGAGGGTGCACGCACCCATCTCACTCAGACACGCGGACTCACACACGTGTCATGCCTGTCACAGCGCACAGAGCTCCTCTCTCACCCCAACACACTCATCCATGCTGCTTTTAACCAATAAGCTAATATTGAAAATGCCAGTAAATTAAAATCTTTAAGGCTCGTTTTGGAGTTACAGAAAAGCATCCTTTATTCCAGAGTTGGACACATGAGGGAATGATTTCCATCAATCATGCATAAGGGGACAAGAGCTGGGGACAAAATATATTTCCGACTTATATGTATAAATTTTCCCAGAAATCTTATGCATATTCTATTACTTTTCAAGGACCAATTTTAACGTTACGAACTTCACAACAGCCAAATCTCTTGCTAATTGGACCTTTGGAGCCAGCTCTGTCTGACCTTGCATTTGAGATAAGGGAAGACTGCAAACGGAGATGATTATAAAAGGAGACATCTGTTCAGTATGCCTCATACTTAAGACTTCTCTCTGAACAGCGTCTGGAAAAACACTATTTGAAAAAGCGATGCTATCAAGGAAACACGCCATCCATCATAAGGACATTCTGCTTATCTTTCAAAAAATACAGTTACTTAGATGAAACTTTAGCGTTAATTAAAATATCCCACTTTCGCAACACTAACTACTTCTTGTATCAAAGCTTAACCCAGTGCAATCATTAAGTTCCTCCGCACCCTGCAGCCGTCTTCTTCACCACCCCAAACGCAAACTGGGGCAGCTCCGCGCTGACCACACAGCCCTGCGCCCCCGGCCCCTGGGCACGCAGCGCTCCCGCTCCCGCAGGGCTGCGCCCCCCGCCCTGGCCCCTGGGCAAGCAGCGCCCCAGCCGCAGCGGAGTGCACTCACCAGGAGCCGCTGCCCGCGCAGCCCCTCTCCAGGGCCCGCGCCCAGCGTTTGTCCCACTGGATCCCCTCGGCGGCTGCTGCCCAGACTTTCTCCGGCTCCGCCACGGAGGATTTGAAAACTTCCTGGTACTCGCCGAGCGCCCGGCAGGAGGAGGAGGAGGAGGCGGCGGCGCGGGCGGCTGGCGGCGCACAGGGGGCGGCAGAGCCCCAGCCCCGGAGCAGGGTCTCCGCGCGGGGCCGCCCCGCGCCGACTGGCACCGGCCGCCGCCAGGCACCGCCGCTCCGTACCGCCGCCGCTCCGGCAAGCTTCGGCAGCGCCGCCAACCTGCCCAGGAACCCCATTTCCCGCTGCTTTCAAGGTAGAGACGCCACACGGAGCTCCAAAAAGCCCTGGGACGGCACAAAGCCCGTGCCCCGCGGCGACCCCAACGCCCCCGCCCAGGCGCTGCCCTCGACGCGGAGCCGGGGGGGCGTGCAGGCGGCTCGGAGCGGGGCGGGGAGCGGGGCGGGGGCAGAGGCTGCGCCCCAGGGAGCCCCGGGGAGGGCGGCCGTGGCAGCGCTTGGCTGCGAGCAGCAGCGGGGAGAGAGAGGAAAGAGGGAAGAGCGGAAACCTGAGATTATTTTTGACCCAGTGATTTGCATGACCTGTAGCCGTGCAGCTCCTCGTTTACTTGTTTTGAAAAGACAGCCTTGCTTTGAAAAAACTTCCCTGTGATTAAACGAGGCATAATGTTTGTACCAGGAAAGCAAAGTTTGTTGTGTTTTCCAATAGCCCTACATAATCCGTAGTGGAACTTCTGTTTCACACATCTTGTCATGTATTTAGAAACCTTCCTGAGTTTCACTGGTAACGTTTCAGAGCATTATTATGCACAAGTCATGCAAGACCTACACTAGCTTCAAAGGCGTTATTTTGTTCTCATTAAATTGTTTTAGTGCTGTAATAGGTCTATCCATAGCAACTCTCAAGAAATTCTTCATGCGATTACATTATAAAAAATGTCCTATGGCTAAGGAGAGCTCTGTAGTGTGTTCTATATTCATCGTTAACTTGGGCATCTTGCTACCCGGCTGCTGTTACATTAGTGCAATAGGAATATAGCAACATATTGCATCACGGGTAAAGAGGATCACAAAGTGGTTTGGGTTGGAAGGGACCTTAATCCAGTTCCAACTCCCCTGCCATGGGTAGGGACACGTTCCATTAGATCTGGTTGCTCATAGCCTCATCCAATTCGGCCTTGGACACCTCCAGGGATGGGGCATCCACAGCTTCTCTCGGTAACCTGTTCCAGTGCCTCATCACCCTCACAGTGACAAATTTCTTCCTACTACCTAATCTAAATATCCCCTCTTTCACTTTTTCACTTTTCAGATGCCGTTGCTGGATGCCTGGTAGTATTGCATGCATTGTGCAAATGGCTGAAGAAAACTTCCCAGTCAGGTTGATTTTAGCATTTTAAAACTATTCCCAGAGTTATATCTGTTATTTCCTAACTTTATGATAGCTAGGCTAATTTTGACTTAAAATAAACATTCTGACTGAAAATTCCTGTGGTGATGTGATTAATTTTTTTGGTGCCTGCTCAGAAATCAGCACACATAGCCTTAGACTTGAGAGTGGTCACAAGCCACTATGTAGCTGAACCCAGTGCAATGGCTGCCTACCTGAGGCGTGCAACTGGTGGACTTGATGAGAAACATCAATTGCTTCAGCCCAATATGTGAAGCCCACTCCCCCAAATCAAATTGGTACAGGTTCATTATGTCCACTTCCAAGGACATATCAATTGCCTTACAACCTATGTTCTTCAGGTCACCAACACCTCGATGCCCGTCTGGTTAAGGAAGGGACCCAGCCTCTGGGTGGTGACAGCAACCTATTTCTGAGCTAGAACATCTCCCTTTTCTCTCCTGGGGATTAAACTGTTGAGGCCAGGCTAGCTAAAATATTTAAATATATATGTTCTGCAACAAATTCACTAGAGGCACTAACACTGAAGGGAAGTATCCTGAGATAAAAACACTTAATGGGTTGTGCCTAGTAATGCCTAATATTTCTTGTGGTGTTAAAGTGCAATGCTAAACATTTTTCCACTCTGTCCATTGCATATGTTTAAGGTGAAGTTACAACAATCTGGCAAAGGAATTGGCATTGCAACAGTAAACACTCTGGTATTCATTTTGAATATAACTCCTACTAGAAATGATACACCGCAGGCATAGGGGATACCAATTGACTTAATCCGAAGATGAAGTGCATTAAATTCCTGTTTTAGCTGACATCCTAATATCTGTTTCCTGAAGGAATGTTTGTAATGAGTAACTGTGGAACATACTTTATTAATTACATTATTCACAGCCCATGCTGATAGCTAAAAGGGTAAAGAAGGAATTGCTAGTTCTCCCGATTGCATGCTAGTAATTTAAGGTTCACTTACAAATGCTGTTATAGCAGATTTCTGAACTGATTAATTTTCCATCTAAGGATGTTTTTTCTTTTTTTTTGCAAAACTTGATGATCCTGAAATTCACACTCAACAAATGATTTTCAAATAATACCAAGTGGCGTGTGTAGCAATTACCCTTGTAGCTGTAGATTTCATTGAAAAAAATATATATGTATGTTTCTAGGCACAGATCTAGGAAAAAACAGACTGTGAAACATGACCTGAGTATTTCTGCAACTGCAAAATAATTTATCTGAAGCTCTCATTTTGTTTAAAAAAAGCATTTTTTCTACAACTTTGTCTTTTAGTCCAGGCATGCATACTTGGAGACATACGTGTGTTGAAAAAAGATTATCAGAAAAGTATTATAAACATCATCTCCTGTTTATGAAATGCTCTGACTGTCCTAGTGCACAAGACTTTCAAACTTTGGTAATTCAAATTGCAGTTAGAGTCCTTTCATAAGCACAAAATAAAACTGTAGTTAAAAAGTTAGTACATGCTTTAAATCACTTTGCTATATTTCTATACTACCTTTTGTCCAAGTCTTAGGCTGTACCTATCCTAACGAACTGCCAGTCTTATATGAGTAAGTTTCACAGACCTGTATACCATTGGTCTCTAGAAAACAGAGAGGTAGTCACAGTTTTCTACAATATGCAGTAGTCTGCAGAGTTAAGTTCATGTTAAGATAAACCTTTCCATTTTCCTGAGAGGTGATGGAAAGCAGTAGTGGTAACCTACACCTTCTAACGAACATAAGTAAATAAAATTATTCTTCCAGTTTACTATCCAGTCTTAGAATATCAAACATAGCACAGTTTTACTTGGATCCCACCAAAAATCTTGTACAGAATTAAAAATAATTAAATTACTCTTTGAAAAACCCACATATTTGGTAGAGCTTTTCAAGCAGATATTTTGACTCTTTTTAGTGAATATAAAAGATGTCATGGTTTGTTCTGCAATCATGCAGTCTGGTCATAGGAGAAAATAAAACAAAATAAGCAAACAAAACCAAAGCAAACAGTACACCTTACAGAAATACCTATACTTACCACTGTTCTTTGTTCGCTGCCTTTCAACCTAAAGATGCTGTCATGTCAGAGGTGTTAGGCATACTTAGTTTCTGAAGCGCTCAAAATTGTGATACAGTGCTGAAATCAATGTGTCCATTGTGGATCACTCCTCTGCCCACTAAAGTCTGGGAATTCCTGACCTTCTGTTTATTTCTGTCTTCTGGAAATGAGTGTGTGTTGTGTGCTGGAAGACAAATGATGAGGACTTACAAAACCACTAAAACATCTGTATCTGCAGGCAGAAGCCACTTTTTGCAGACTTCGGAAAAGTGCTGAAATGAAAATCTGACTCAATCCAGGTGAGAGTCACTTAGAGATCCTCTGGGATGAAAAAGGGATTTTAGTGTCAGTTATTACTGATTTTATCATTTGATTCCTCTCCAAGGATGTCTTACAGTTCAGGACAACCTGTATTTCATCCATATTTCTTCAGATCTCAGTTCTGTTTCAGAAAGCTTCTTGGGCATATGCTTAGCTTTATTCATGTAATCAGTCTTACTCACATGAGACCCTGCTAAATCCGAGTCAAATGCTTAGACAGCTTTGATATAACTCTGCTGGGCCATAAACTTCTATACTGAAGTTCTAAAAATATTTAGAAAATGTAAGAAAAAAACCCAGATTGATAATTGGAATTTCATAGTTTTTTAAAAAACACTAAAAAAATGAATACACCACTTAAAAAATCAAGATGAAAGCAAAATAATTTCATGTGAAAGTAAAATGTTCTTCAGTATTTAGGCATGCTTGAGGAAAAGAGATCAGTAGAATTTTATCTTCTGCTGTTGTGTATTTAACTTATAAACTTGATGTAATTTTATAGACTGTCATTGAACTTTGATTTTTGGGTAGTCTATGTCACTGAGCTGCCCAGCTTTCTGAAATTGCAGATTATTGATTGTTTATTTATACAAGAGTAAAATCTGCTTTTTTATCCAAAGCTATTCCCATGTCTTTGATATTCCTCAACCACTGTTTTCCAGATCACTGCATCAGAACCATCACAGACGCAAGTATCGTCATTACAAAACGTTCAATATTCAATATATATTCTTTGAAGGGGTCAAAAGGACTTCAAAAAAATAATAAAAATAACAAAAATCACCATGGATTTTGCAAACTTTTTGTTAACCCAGAAAGCTGGCTTTTTCACAGAACCACCAAAATGCCCTCAATTTAACTGCTAATGTCACTATTTGCATAAAAATAATTTTAAAATTACCTCATATCAATATTTCCTGTCAGCAGCACTTTCTCAATTTGAGAATACAGCCCAAGAAATAAGCAGAAGTTAGCCACTGCTGTGGGAACTCTATGCTTAAAAATTGCAATGACTCTAAGACCTATTTTCAGTCTTCCTTGCCTAAGATATAACAGGAAAGCTGATTTTTCCTAGAATATCCAGATTTACCTCGATCTAAAGTACAGATATTCTGTCTCCCATCTTTAAGGATTGTGGAGGCTGGGCGGGGGAATGGCTTGTATGTAGCTAAAGGTGGGAAAGACGTGTTTGAAATTTTCAAAATGATACCTAAAAACTTGTACTGAGCTGCTTTTACACACAAAGCTTGGCATTTTGCACGAGAGATCTGGGTGCATGAGGAGTCCAGAACCTGCATTATTGCTTGAGCTAAAGATGCTAAGGATGCTCCTAGGAGCACAGAGTTAGTTGGCACAGGTTTATTATTTCTCTTGTCATCTGTCATATCCCTCTGGAAGAATTTAATCAGTCATATTGCAAGGGCAGCAAACTTGCCTAGGAACCTGGCCCATGGCAAAACATGGCTCAGTATATTAGCATATACTGAAGAGCCTCTTTTTGCATAACTGACATTTGCTTAGTCTGCCCCATTTCTGGTTATCTCCCAAAGTTTCATTCTAGCAATCCCATTCTCAACAGTTCCTGGATTTTGTCCTTGTGACATGTTTCATGATCCTTATTCTACTACATAACTATATCCACTGCATGACAGGAAAACCTAATGTTCAAACACTGTGGCGATGCACTGGATTAGTCCAGCTGCAGAATTATCTTGCAAACAAACCAGAAATTAACGCCTAAATTGACTGAGTGCAAAGCCAACACCATATTTGATTACAGCTGTCATTAAAAATGTGTACTGTATTTTTAAGAATGAAAGTTCATCCACAGCCATACAACAAATAATTCTGTGACTTTCTTGAATGATCCCAGTTTTAAGCGGCTCAGACTGGTGAAGAATGGATGAAATTTCACAGCAGCTTAGGGAAGAAATAGTAGCTGTCACTCAGTTTGCCCCAAATAACATCAGTAATAATCTCTGGAAATAGCTTTTGCTATAGCTCATCTTGCAAATTAGTACGTCACAAGTTTCTGGAAGAATCTAAGTAAGAAAAATAGGCATTAATTGAGGCCCAGGAATCATTATATGCAGGAGAAAAACTTCTACTGGTAAGCCAGCAGCAAAATCATATGTCCAAATACACTCAGTTGTACATTCCGCTTTTTCTCATTGCCTCACTCTCTTACGATGCTGAATGAGACTGCCAGACATTTACATTTGCACTCTCAGAAATATGATTCCAGAATTAAATTTCATGGCTATAGGGATTTTAGATTGCAAGGTAAAATTTCAAGCTTACTAAATGTAGAGGCCAAAAGTCATTGATTATACAGGGCAGCAGGTATATGCCAACCCTCAATATACTGTTTTTCATTAATTTGCAGTCTCTATATCTATTTATACTATTGTAAAATGAGTATAGCAGATCCATGGACACTTATCCTGCTTTTCACACATCAAGAATAAGTTTGAGGTAAAAGACAGTGAAGAACCTTCTGCCATCAGATAACCTATTTAAGAAAGCTCTCTGGAACTGAAAAAAAAAAAAGGCAGGAAAGCCAAATTCTCTGTCAAATCGGTATCATGGAAGTGGAATTCAATGAAGCAGCCACCCCAAATTGAAACTTGGTCATTTGCCATGTCACTTATGTTCTATTTTTCCTTGTCCAAGCACCCTGAAGTTTACTCAGAGTATCTTTAGAGTTCTGCTGTTTCAAGGTCAAAGGAGGGAATTTCAACAGGCACCCTGCATATTCAAATATTTGATCACTCTTGTTAAGGGAAAGCAGTGAATGACTTATAGGTATATGTTTTAGATCGTGCACAATATTGAATCTTCAGGATTTATCTTTCAGTGATAGTTTTAGGGGGCTTATACATCTACTCACTGAAATAGCTGGATTACTTATAAGTCTAAAGGACATTCAGTTGGTTCTTGCTCAGTTATTTAGTGTACGTATTTGGGATTATATATAAAGTGATATTTTTTGTGTAATTTAATTCATTTTGAAGGTCTAGATCACTAGTAGACTCTTCTTAAGCTCCAAAGTTGTTATCACAGCCTTTGAGGAGACTGAATTCGTGAATATTTGTGTAGAAAGTTTAGGTGTGCACTAGAGAGGGCAGTTTAAGCATCCAATCTGAGCTTGGGAATTTGATAGAATTTCAGTCAAATCTTATGGGCTGTACTCAAACAGTTTGCTTTGGCTGTCAGACCCCAAAAAACTCATTTAAATTGTCGTGTGTGTATAGAATTGTCTCTAGAAACAAGAGTCCAAAGTCTGATTTCTTGGCCTCTGGGAATATTAGAGCAGAAAAAACAATGCCCAAGCTTTACACATCTTCTGGTGAATATAAAAGAAATACTTGAGTAAAAGCTGAGTCCTTACTTTTTAAAGAGATTAGTTTTTCATCTCATATTTTACATGGACTCATTAACAGATGAAAATAATTTTTACAGCCAGTTAATTCTTTGATATTTTAAAAAGTCTCTTTTCTTGTAAAAAGAAACCCCTCAAGGATGGCTCGCCTTCTATAGAACACTATGATATTTCATACAAAGCAAACAAAAAAGCATCCTTCCTTGTAACAACTGGAAAAGCCAGATGGCATCTTCTGTAAAATTTAGTTCCCAAGAAGTTGACCTGTTTTCTTGACATATAACATAAATCATGATGAATGAACTCACAGGATTCTGTTTTCCAGATAACAGTATTTGCTTCCTTTTTACAGCATTTATGTTTACTACTAAATGCCTTCTTTCCTTTTAGTTAAGTATAGGTAAATGTGGAAAACGAAAGCTAAAAATCTCCTTTCATTCCGGCAGTACCAGAGACACTGCAATACATCATGAATAAATAGAAAAGCTTGCTATTTCTGCTCACTTAACTGCACCACTGCCAAATATCACAAGGTTCAATATTGCTACCTGTACAATCCAGACCCTGTGAGCTACACAATCTCTGACCAACCTGAACTACTTTTTAAATTGTAAGAAAGAACTTGTTAAAACAAGTATGAAACTATTGTGGATATTTTCTTAGTCTAAATTGATCAACATTTATTTTCTGTTTTGGGCAGTCAAGAGTTTTGAACACTGGGAAAAATGATGAATACCAGTCCATCTCTCCTTCTAAAGCTGACAGCTTGCAAAATATAGGTTAACTTTTTTAGGAAAACTACAGGGCAGTTTTCAGTACCATCACTACCTAGTTTGTTAAGGGGTTTTACCAGTCACATAACAATAAAAAATGAAAAACAGACTCTAGTATTACTTCAATGTAACAAGCTATGTTAATTCTAAATTTCATTCTCTGTCACCAACTTAGCAACAAAACAGAGAGATGTCAATTCTACTTTCTGTATTCTTTACATCTTTGAAGCTGCAGACAGAAAGCTCCCTATGGCAGAATTGTTTATGATCCAATTTTACCCATTTGGTTGTCCAGAATCTTTCTTAATCTTCCATTTTTTTCCAGCTACCCTAACCTTTTGGATCTTCTCTTCTGACAAAGTTCAGTTTGGACATTATTTTCTTGCCCTCAGAGGGTTTAAATATAATTTTATTTTCATGGAACTAGTATTTACACTATTCTTTAGAGTATTTCATGGTCAAATTCAAATTGTTTTCCTCTTTTTTGATTTCCATGAGACAATTTCACTTCTGGAGCTCTGACTTTTGATGTATTGCAGATGGTCATCATTTTGTTGCGTAGAAAAAATCACTTCCCATATATTCAAAACTAAGTGTGTATTTACGTCAAAATATCACCAGCTGAATTTTAAATGTCAAGATTCTCTTAGATAATAAGTTTGTATTTTGAATGCCTTCATTTGACGACCATAACTATCCTATAAACATTAATGAATTTATTTTCTCAGTAACCCTGTGAGTTACTATGCTTTAGAACTACATTTACGCTAGAGCAAAGTAGAACATTAAATAGTTCAGTGTTGTATGAATATAGCTCCCAATTTACAACCAATATAAACTAAAACAAGCCAGGCACTGGTCCTTAGCCAAAATCAAACAGGAAGGCTAACACCTAAGAAAGCATTTAATTACATATCCAAATAAATATTTAGGCAGAATCTCTGCATCTAAATTCCAGACAGCAATTACAAGAAAGTCTGCAGAACCATAAACTATACTACCACATTGCCTAGCAGGATTACTGATGACACCAAACATTTGAAATACCTAGACCCTTCTCAAAGGCGCTAGGTAGCCTAAGTTGGGCATCTGAATTGCCCCCTAACTTTAACTCCTGCTGTATGAGCAGGCAAATCAGATACAACCCAGGCTGTGGACAATACTACCACCTCCTCCTCTTCCATGGTTAAGAGCAGACAATGAGGCCTCTTTGGTTACTTGAAAGAATTTTGACACTGATTTGTCAAGACAAGATTTGAAGGTCAAAAAACAATGGCAGCATCAAGCCACAGCCTTGACCTGGATGCCTAAATTCCAGGACCAGGGAGGGAAAGAGAACCCAGATATAGATTTCTCCTTATTAGTTCCTTTTGGCTGTCTCTCCTAACTGCCTCCTCCTCTCTCCTAACTGCCATAGCTAACCTGTGTAATTCGAAGAGTGGTTGTCCAAGGGTAGGACAGTGACTTAAGAATAGAGGCTGGGTTTGCACTCCAGGCTTAGATCTCAGGGTTATTTTATGGAATTACAGAAAGGTTGAGACTCAAAGGGAAACTGGTCCAACCCTTCTTCTCCAGCTAGTATATCAGAACTGTATCTATACGACTTTCAAATATCTCCAACTCTGTGCTAGTGCTCAGTCACCTTCACATTAAAAAAGTATTTTCCGATACTTGGAGGGAACCTCCTATGTTTCAGTTTCTGCCTATTGTCTCTTGTCCTGTCACTGGACACCACTGAAAAGAACCTAGCTCCATCCTCTATACACTCTTCTTTCAAATATTTATACATTGATAAGATCCCCCCTTAAGAGCCCCAGGTCTCCCAGCCTTTCCTCAAAGGAAAAGCGTTCTAGTCGCTGATCATCTTAGTGATGAATCATCTTAGTGGCCCTTCGTTGGACTCTCTCCAGTGTATCCACCTCTATTTTGTACTGAGGAGGTCAGAACTGGAAACAGCATTCCAGGTGTGGCCTCACCAGGGCTGAGGAGATGGCAAGGAACACCTCCCTCAAACAGCTGGCAGCCCAGGATACCATTGGCCTTCTTGGCTGCAAGGGCACATTGCTGGCTTATGTCCAATTTGGTGTCCACCAGGACCCCTTTTCTGCCAAGCTACTTTCCAGCTGAATGGTTCCCAGAATATACTGGTGCATAACATTTTTCTTAGTCCCCCTTTTGTCACTTACGTATTTATAGAAGCCCTTCTTCCTGTATTTGACAGCACTGGCAGATTCAATTATCTTTGGGCTTTAGCTTTCCAAACTTCATCCCTCGATGCTCAGACAACATTTCTGTATTCATCCCATATTACCTGTTCTTCCTTTTACCCTCTGTATGCCTCCATTTTTGTGTTTGGAGTTTGGCCAGGCGTTCCTTGTTCATCCTCACAGGCTTCCTGGCATTTTTGTGTGCCTGGATATTCTTTGGGCTGGAACTCCCTTGAGCTCGGAGGAGAATTCTGGGTTTAGTGTATGGTTTTCATATAAAATCCACAAAAGAGAAAAGAGACAAAATCATTCCTCACCTACCGCCTTGTCCACAAAAGACACTCATGGGTGACACACAGCACTGGAGGTACTTGATTCACTTTGCAAATTACACCACCTGCAGTGTTCCCCCAATCTTTAAATAAAGTTCAGACTGCAAGTTTGGAATTAATTTCCTCATCTATCTAAACGCTGATTTAGCTATCTCAAACTTTTTCTAATTTTTTAAGCCCATATAACCCTTATGTTGATGTGCTTCTGTTGGTTGAACCTGAGGGCTTTTAAATAAAGGAATGTATGTTTAGATGGTCTGTTGTACTGAAACCCTCAACAGCATTGTAAAATGGTCTACAACATGTTCATGTTAGAATGTATCCTCATTTATACACAGTACAGCATTTTTACACTTTTTTATGGATCTCATTATTAAATAAAGCACAAAGCAATAATAAATAAATTCTCATTTTTGTTTTTGAACTTGTGATCTAGAGATGATTAACAATAGCTCATTAATCAGGCTGAGTTATTTACTTCACTCAATTCTAAGATTTATGTTCTAATAAATCCTTGACAAGAAAAACACATACTGCTTATTTTATAGCTTTATGTGCTTGAGAGGGTTTGTGCTTTGTTGTTGCTTTTTAATCATCTTTAAATTTATTACTTCTTTTAATGGGCACTTGTGTATTTGTAACAGTATTCTTTTTTCCCCTCAGATTATTCATGCCTGCGTGGCTAGGCTACTGTGGAATAAGGTTTAGTGAGTTTCAAGGGGATGGCACTTTAAAAAAAAGGAAAAATATAAAACAAGTGCCTGAATATCCCTGTAAGCCTCTAGACTAAAACATATAATCGAAGCCTATGATAACAGTCAGTCCTTGCATACTGTACCTCATTTTTTAATACAATGCCTTTATTCCTAATTGTACAGTGTTTCTAAATTAATCTCACTGTAGCTAAGCATTGCAATAAAACACACCCTAAAACTGACATGGTTGCCCCTGAATCTTTTCCATGTGAACACATGTATTAGCAGGCTGTTCTATCACACATTTTGACTTTCAGAAAATTCAGCTGTTTTGTCCTGCTAACTTCAATTGACAATGGACAACTGACACAATAAAATCCAATATTGCCATATTCATGTTTGAACTAGACGCATAATCCCATAATTTGTTTGCTTCAATTGTTTGGGTTTTTTTCAGGAAACCACAGATTTCACTTAGCTACTTATTTCTTTTGGTAAAATACTTTTTGTTTCTCCTAGTGCTACATTTATAATGAATCATTAAAACATTTTATCTACTTTGTTTTCACAGAGCTAGATAACATTTTTTGGCCAAAAAAAATGCAAAATGAGATGTCCAGTTTGCCACAAAACTAAAATCTACGTATTCACACCAGTGGTTTATATTTCATATTTAATTCCTTCTCTCACTCACCAACAAGGATGTTGAGATTTCTTTATGTTTTTTTGCTGTTTCTGCTCTCCTCTAGGATTTCTGAAGTCTTCTCTGTTCTCAGTCGTGCCACAAAGTATCTTGCAACTGGCTTCTAAAGTATGTTAAATATGCTATCACAGCAAAGTCTTCTGATCCTGCATTACTGAAGGCTCAAAAAAATTTTTCTTTTTGCTTCCTCTGCTGCTAATCTGGCCTCTCATCCTGCTGTCTTTGAAATGTAAAGTTTATCTCCCATGACTGCTAGACAAAAAGCTTCACAGTGCATGCCATATCTTCAACTCATCTTAAATTCACTTCATTTTCTCCTGTTTCCCTTTGACCCACAATTTTGCAAATGAACAAAAATTAACAGAATGAAATCACCTATAAAATAGTCTCATCCACCATCTGTTGATGTCATTGCTTACCTCTTCTCTAATCCTTCAGAAAAACAGCTTCCTCCTCCCTTGCACAGAAGAGGCTGGCATTGCGCATCTGAAGAAACAATGTCATGAAAAGCTAGAAGAACAAATGGAAGTTTCAGCTATCACTTGAGTCTGATACAAGACTTAGTGTGCTACTTTGACCACATCTTTTCTGATCAATAATAAGGATTTGTGCATTTACACATCTAGAGGCTGCAGAGATAGGCCTTTATTAGACCTCATTGCTATATTGATCCAACAAAAATAATTCACATCACTGAACATAAAGAAAATCAGTCTAAGTAGTGACATATGTGTCATATAATCTGTTATCTCTCATTTTAAAGTTCTGGAAAATCTCACGTTGCTTTATGGATAAAGGTATTGCAGAGACATCATAGCCAAAGCTCAGCAACAGAAAAACACAACATGGAGAGTCCTACCCATTACCCCATTTGCTGGAGACCTTGTCAGGGTTTTGTGTAATTTACAGCCTGAATCGAAGCATTTTTACAGTGATCTATTCATTGCCTCCCCCAAAAAAGTTAAGATGTCTGTGAAAAGATGTTTTCAGAACAGAATGCCAGTTTTCTAGTTGGGAAAGGAAACTGTCGGTGGGGGTGCTACATCCATCTATCGCCACTGCAGGATTGCTACATATGGCCACACAAAATGAAACCAGGGCCCATAGGCTCCACAAGCTGAATTAGTCTCCTGAAACTGCTGGCAATCTAATAGCCATCCACAGAGGAATGTCTTGCATCTACCATACTTCTGAATTTCTGATACCTCCCCTCCACCCAAACTCCAGTGGAGGACTTTTAGAGGAGTTCCTGCATTGCGTAGAGGGAATGCAAAAAGATTTTTAGCCCCAGGGTCCCTTACCCTTGTTGGAAGTGGCTATGAAAAGAACTGTGTGACATGCACTCCTGAAAACATTTTTTTTTTACCAGGCTTATAGCTAATAACTTTGTTGTGGATTCCTATACTGTAGTAAGCCTTTGGAGAAGTCCAGACAAGACATAGCAATATCAGTAGTATAACGAACAGACAACTGATAGGGCTCAAGAGACCAGTGTTTACCACTGAGCTGCTAGAAAATAATTTAAACTTTGTTTTAGCCTCTCACTTTATAAAATGCAGTCTTGACAGTTACCTCCCTTGGAAGTGTTTTCAGATCAATTGGTAATATCAGAGTTATTAACCTTTGCTTCTGTGCAGCAGCACGGTGATCACTGTGCCCTCTATCTTCAGGCTGCAACATCTGGAGTTTGTTTGCCAGTTTCTCTAGTTACCGTGGGCCATTGACATCAAGACTATTTGAATAAGTTCATGCTAAAAGTTAAGAAACCTCCAGCTGCTTTGCTTTCTGTCTTCTTACTGGTTTTATATCAATAGTACTTTCTGATATATGATTTTTGCACTTCTTCCACACTACTCACAACAATGCAGCCATACTTGAGGATAACTGTAATGACAAATGACTTCTCAGTTGTCATATCAGCTGGCTTTTGCTTTTGCATACATTTAATGCAATCAACAAAACTCTCAGTCAAGAAGATTCAATCAGAAGCTAGATGGCAAACCCATCGGTTTCCTCAGAACCAGCTACATTAAGTAACAGGAAGTGAAAAAGAGTCAAAATTTGGTAAGCTTCACAAGAACACAGCTTTCTTCTTGCACATCCCAGGAAAACTTGTACATGAAGCTTCATTCCAAAATTCTTTTTTATTTCTCATCTGGGAATCAGGAAGTTTTAACAGATATTAAATGGATATTTATAAGTCATGTTAAATTATAAACATAATCTGTAATCACAACTTTTTCATTACAGAGGTAACCAGCCAGAAGATATGTGCAGGGCTATACATATAAATATCCCAAACGTTATACTGTTACAGTAGCTTCTCGGACAGCCTGTCTCGGGCAATAGAGGTTATATTTAAATTAGCAAGTCATAGAGCACAATGGAAATGGATATATAGAAAGAAAAATTTGGTGCTGAGAACCTTAATGGCTAAAATCCTTTTTTTTTTAAGAAATTTTACTTCAGAATCTCTTTAATCTGGTCCCCAGTATTAAATTGCTATTAACAGCTGAAATACATTAAGCACACCTTGGAGCATAATGTCTGCTTTATCATCAACTGAAGGGAATTCCACTTGCTTATCCAAGGTCTGGTCTGTCATGTGAAATTCCAGAAATTGTTTGTCACAGAATATACCACGCTGAATTTCTTTCTGAACATGTTACAGAAGTTTTGCACTTCAGACTGTGGCTTTTGTGGATGTTAAAATAAGGGGTTTAAAGCTAAGTGCTGTACTGGCCAACTGGTCCTCAGTCACTGCTTAAGTGTGCAACATAAAAAGGTAGTCTGCAAAAATAATGTAAGGACTCGAATGTACTGAATTGTTTCCCGATTGCTTAAGAAATATTTTTCTGGCTGACAAACAAAATGAAAAACAACTCTTAATTTTAGAGCATGCATTATCTATTATTTGTTTAACATGAATTGCAACACTAGTAAATAAAAGTTTTATTTCAGTGAAGTTCTTTAAAATTAAACTGCTCACAAAAGACAGTTGCTTCCTGTAATTTTGATTGATTAACCACTTTTGTCTTGCTTACTAATACCAAACTGGTTTTATATCAACCAGCACTCTTTTCAGTAGCAGAGCATTTGATAGCTGCCCTAGTGTTGATAATGATGCAAAAATGAGATATGTTGATCCCTTCTAGTTCTGATGGAAGAACAAAAGAAAGTAGCAAAGAATCAAGAAATAGAACTACTTCTGACAAATCAGGCAGCTAAAGCTCAAGAAGTCAGTAGTTAAGAGAACAGATAATTGAATATATTGAGTCGAACTGACACAGAGGAGACACTTGGTGAATCTTGTGCAGATATGAACAAGAGGCAATCAGCCACAGCACACCTGACTCCCTCTCCTAGGAGCAAAAAGAGAAGAAATTTAGTCACCTTTCAGCATGTATCACAAAAATCTGTCTAACCACAATGAAATTTAGCACAATTGGAAAAGGGTCTTTTATTTTTTTTCTGAAAGACACTTTCAAATAGAAAGATAAACTTCAAAAAATTCTTTGTAGAAATGACTTTTTTGTTGCAATCTATGATTTTAGTATCTAAGATGATGAATTCCTATTTATGAGGGAAATGCTCAACTGCAAAATCGAATGTTATATTAAGATAGCTTTATAGTCAGTTATGGCAATTATTTCACTCACATTAAATCATCTGCTATTGGTTTTTTTCTACATGACATTTTTGTAGGCTATCTTTGAAATGCTTATTATTCCTAAAAAAAGCGCTGATGAAGTGATGTGGCTGGGAGAATATTTATGCAATCGAGCTTGGTTTTGGCTAATATCTGCAAGTTTTTATTTAATCCAAATATAATAAAGGCAAAGTCTGCCTATCTATGACATGTAATCTCTTTCCTGCTTTAGACATGACATTCAGCATAGGGTGAATTGTATCACTAACACAGGACATCTCAGCAGCCCGTGGCTGCAAAATGTTCACATTTCTCTATAACATAAGGAATCAGAGGTCGGCATCTTTCCTCTCATCTCTTAGACTTGACTTAAAAGCAGAGCACTTTCCAAAGCACTAACTCACTTCACCAGCAATACTTACGGTGCAGTGTGCTAACCAAGAGAGCTCTACTTTCTACTATCTAAAGGTCAAAACTGTTAATGCATTCCTGCTTGCTCACTTCTATGGCCAAAGTACTATCAGTATATACGGTACCATTTTGTAGAGTTGTGCCAGAGTCAAAATGAGATGTTATCGTGCCTTTCTCATGGAATTAGATCGCCCATTGTTTTTTTCTTTGAGCATTCTGCGTCATTTCACAGCAATACATTGCATTTTCTGTTAAAAATTACTGGTTTCCTTGATAATTTTGCTATGAGCACTTTTAATGAACTTGTGAACCTTTGTGAACCACAAAGCAAAAAAATTCATGGTCAATCAATCATAAAATGTCTACTTCAGATGTTGCAAATCTGCAGACAGAAAACTCAGAGTTGCACATTATTGAATGAGGACCATAGAGTCCATTGCTCCACCAACTGCCGGGGCAAAGCTGAGCAGTGGGGTCTCGGGGCAATCAGTGTAAGCTATTGGATGCTCACCTGGGAGTTCAGAGCATTTACCAGCTTCCCAGTTACCATAGTGCCACTGCCAGTTACAGGAGCTGTATTTAGTCTATTTGTAGATGTATGCAAGACACACAGGTGGGTCACCTGTGATTTTGGGCTTGCTCATTTACCCGAATGAGTATCTTGACTACAGAAACAGCACAGGACATTTTTACAGCAGTAATGACTCATAGAGACTATTTTCAAATCATTTAAATATATTAGCTTTGGTTCAGCACAAGAATAGTATGAAGGTGTGGTGGACAGAATGCGGTAGAAACACCACGACATCCTTGCTGGCAGAAGCCCTTCAATACTTGCTGTTCAAGGTAGCCAGGATACCAGAAGGGATTTGGAGTAGCTCCTTTTAAAAGTGAATGTTGCACAACTGTAGGTTCTTCAAAAAAAAAAAGTCATATACAAGCTTCTATCAAAATTAGTTTACAACATTTTTAATGATAGAGAAAATGTACTTTTCCTTTCCTATTTTAATTAGAAAACTGTCACATACTTTATAGTAGTGTTATGTATACCAAATCAATGCAAGTATAATCAGCATCTTCCTTATGAAAAAAAGAAGTTATCACAAAGACCAGACATTATTTAAGATTTTCATTTAAAAATAGCATAAGCCCTAATTTGAAATATGGAATGTCAACAAATCTTGCATCTTTAATTAGATTTTCATTTATTTGCATTTAAAAAGAATAAAAACTTTTGAGATACTGTTTTTCTCATTTGAAATTCTTGAAGTGTTTCGGAGGATGGAGTGGCCTGCTGCTTTGATTCTGATGCCACTTTTTCATAGAATTATCAAAACTGAAGGCTTAAAAATTTACTTCTTTTTCTCTAAAAGTAATGGTATAATCCCTTTTTTTAAAAAAAAAAAAAAGTATTGCGATTTTAATTTAATGTAGATTTTTTTAATATTATACAGCATTAAGGAGGAAACCAAATCAATATAAAAAGTAGCTTTGGCTTATTTCTAAATTATACTTCATTATCCAGAAAGACTTACAAGAAAAGTAATAGAAATTATTCAAGAATGTTTTCTCAAATCATTAAATAAAAGTTAAAATAAACTGACTTCATAATACTCTTCATTTCTATTTAAAAAAATTTAGTTGTTTTCTTCCTGGGTTTTTTTCCTAATCCTTGTGTATTATGTTTTGCTGATGACTTAATTGTCCTCATTATAAACTTTGCTGCACTCTGTCCATGTTCTTTTTACAGACATAAGTGTCTGAAAAGTTTTATTTAAGGTCATCAGAAAAACAGCAAGATGCCCTATTTGAGTTTGTCGTTTCCTAGTTATTTATGCTCTTTGCCATACTTTATGAATACAGCCTAGCATAGATATTTAGCAAGTTCAAACAAGATTTTCTACAGATGTTTTCGGAACAGAGATGCAATGGTTCATGCCTTCTGATTCACTCTGGATGCCTAAAGACTCACCAGCAAATATTGACCCTCTTCATTTTTGTAAGCTTTATTTTCAAGTTTCCTAACAATTCCATTGTGGGTTGTTTGGGAATATTTTTTGTTGGTTTGATTTGGTTGGGAGTTTTTCACAAAACATTGGATTGATTTGCTATGGAAACAATCTACTAAGATAGAAACACAAAGCCCAGAAGTGCATACATAATGACTGAATTGCTCTATTAAGAATGCAATTACTGGAACTCAGATAATTCAGACATATTTTTCTTCATTCAAAACTAACTTGGCTTAATCAGTTTAATCATATTCACTCTTTTATTTAATTTGCTCAACAGGAATCTGTTTAAAATAGATATATTAATATGAAATGTATATTTTTCCATCCCATCACATATTTCCTGAGTTAGAGTAGGACAGTAAAGACAAGAATTCCTCAGTGTTTTCCTCCTGGGAATCGTGGGTGTCATAATCTACAAAATAACAGTACTCCTGCTGCATATTCTGGTATGCTAGCTTTTCCCTTTTGTTCCCTGCTAGATACAACACTACACCCCAGAGGCCTGGGGGAGGGATATCTTGAACATGGGAGTGTAATGATAACCAAGATCTTGGGAATTCATCTCCTCCTTTCATCACAAAGACAACTGAGTGTGCCTGCACCTGTGACACGGCTTGTCCTGTTTCTCTGCAGAACGTCCACTAACACTGGCTCCACAAGATTTCCCCGTGCTCTGCTCCTGCTCTCCATAGCTAATAAGCTTTCCCTCATATCATATTTTCAAGTTCTTTATGGTAAGCTGAGCTCATTACTGTACACCGTGCTAGGAGACATACGTAATGTATGACCTCTGCCTTCATTGGAACAACTTTCCAGGTATTTGAAGACATTCTTTAAGTCCTCTCATAAGCTTCTTGCTTCAAGATGGGGGATGCTTGGAAGCCCATTTTCACACAGCATCAGACTGACCCTGGATGGAACTTCATCCAGCACGCTGCACGGATCTTGTCCATGGAAAGGTTCCTCCTCTCTCCCATGATGCACTGCTTTTAATTTCGAATAACAAGTAAAACAATGTATCTTCTTCTGACAGGCTGGACTGTTATCTCTGTCATAGCATCCATCAGTGCACAACACAAGCCAGCATGAGGCACTCCAGCAGATTCCCTTTCAGCAGCTACTCATGGTAGCAATGGGCTGGTCCAATCTTAAACATAAAACTCAACAGAGTAGGCATGGCCCGGTCAAGATCACCAACTCATCAAATAAAATGTCTTCTGCAAGGCTACCAATACAATGAAGGACAATCAGTTTTGCGTTGTTGATTTCAAACCATTCCTCTAATTTTATCAAATAATACTGTGTGTGAGCACCCAACCAAACTTTACAAAAGTTGCCATGGCATTCATAATGGTCTCATTCATTCACCTCGGGGGATAAACATGATAGACCTCCTGAAGCATATTCTATGAAAGAGCTTGGCATTGCCTTTATCAACAACGCTTTCATCTCATAAAACAGATACTTCAGATAGCCTTCCCTGTTTTAATTATCATTTTTGGACAGCATTTTTTATTGTGGTGGGGTGAAATATTCAGAAATATGTGAATTTTTTTCTTTTTGTTTTCAAGTGACGAAAAAAGGAAAACAAAATAAGTATTCCACCCTACTAAGAAAGAATTCATCTGCTCCCTTAAAATCTTGAGCGTCATTAAGGTTTTTGTCTTTTCAGAGGTCTAGAGATCCCAGGCAAAAGTAATCAGTTGCCCTGGTAATAGAATTGCAAATTTTATTCTTGTTTTGAAAGTTCAGAATATGGGTTCCCTGATTAGTTTATTACTTAGAGATTGTCGGGTAATACAATAACTAAATTCATAAGAAAAGAAGTCTCTGGAATTCTTCAGAATACATGAACTATCTTTATGTTAAGCACAGGGGGACCAGGTATTTCACTGTTCACCTTGTTTCACACACCTCTCAACCATAACAGTCTTCAGGAGGACATCTCCAGTTTTGTTAAAAAAATGAAAAAAAAAAGGAAGCCCAAAAGAAAGCTCATTTCTGTATTTTCAAGAGTCTTATACAATTATCTTATTCACTCTGTGACAGTACATTGGTTCCCCAGGTAGCACCTGTTGAGGATTAGAAGGATTTTTATATTTATATTTTTTATAAAACATTTTGCATCCTCAATATCACTCTTGCCTATGCAGGAATACAAGTTGTTAAAATCAAAAGCATGAGGGAGACAAGCAGGAAGAGAAAGACAGGTTCTTTTGAACCTGTAATAATACCAACAACAGCATTGCTTACAGATGTTCTCATCTGAAAAAAGAGAAAATGGAATCATAACATAGACCTCCTCCCACAAAATATATCTATGTTTCATTGAGGAGCCTTTCCATGAACAGCTTTATCTCTATTTGAACATACAGGTATCAAACGTGGAGCGAATGAAAGAGAATGTTTAGACAGGAGCAGTAGCATAGACCCACAAAAGGATTTTGCTGCCTAACACAGGGTCTAGGCTGAAATGGGAATCTAATGTATTTGCTGTTACCACTGTTCTGTGGGATTTATGCAAAAGTGACAGACTCATACAGACTGGGTACTTCTAGCAGTAAAATTGAAGCACAAGATAGTATCTTTCAATCAAAACCAGCAAGTTGAGGTACTTCATTCAGCTGTTTCTATATTCAGTCAGTTTATCTTACTAATGTTCAAACACCTGAATCTCTTAAATATTTTTGCAGTGCTAATATAACCTTTAGGTAATTTCTGGCATCATACAGGGACACTACAGGGAAAGGCAGTTTCTGCAAAACAAACAGACAAGAACATACTGAATTTTCATTCACCCACTGAAAGAAAGAATTTCAAACAAAGCACATCAAAAAGAATTTCAGTCCTTCCACAGAAGGCAAGATGATGTAGTAATGATATAAGGAATGCTGAAAGGGGATTGACTGAATGACATTCATTTGTTTTGAAATTAAAACAAAATGAAAACATTTCTCCCTAAAGACTGGTACTTCCACTTAGAGAACTGAGAACTAACATTAAATCTTTTAAAGCACTCAAGCCCTGCCACACAGATGTAAAGCTACAAGATTTTATAACTCAATCAAGACCCTTTTGGTCTGTCGTTGAAACAAGAAAGGAAAAAGGAAGTGTGTAGGTGATGCAAAGATGAAAAGACAGGTTCAAGGAGGCCACCGGGCAAAGTGCATACTAGTTTCTAAAATTTCCATTACACACTTTTTATTTTTAGCTTGCAGAGTATACTCATGGAAGGACTCTCATCAAGCTCCATTGTGCCTGTTCCTCAGCCTGCATATGGAAGAGAAACATTTTAAACAGTGCCAATTCAGAGCAGCAAAGCTTACTTTTCTCGGACTATTCAGGGAACATTTTCAATCTAGGCTACACTTAGAAGGTCAGCCTAGATAAGTACATTTATGATGAACGAAAAGTAAAATTTTGTTAACATATTAGAGGGAGAAGTTGCACTGCTGCTAACAAGTGCTAGATAAATCATTACCTCACACCAAATGCTTACTCGTCCATTTGCCTAGACAAATCTACAAGGATACGGGCAGACTTTTTCATCTCCAGATCAACAGTTGAATGCTTCCATTCCCACCATAAATCCTGTTAATGACCTGAATGCATCAAGTTATTTAATTTCTAGGATTTCTGAGCATAGTTTCAGAGTGAAAACCTCCAAAAGAATAATCATCTTACACAGATCTCTGAAATATTAAAATTTGCTTTATTCAGAGATAGTATTTCCTTACTTCTGGTCCTGGCAGTTTTCCAATGATGGAGCACAGCAGACCATAAACTCAATATGAGGCTATAAAAATTTATAAATGCAGGAAATTTAAAATTTTGCTTGAAAATTCTTCTTCCACTGCAATAACTTTCATGACTGCATTTCTAATTAGAAAAATCATCAATCATAAATATGAAAAGGCATGAAGGTATAATATACAAGAGTTTGCCTCAGGTAGCAACAATATATTTTCCTCTTGTGATTCACGTATCTGACTGGTTTGGGCCATTCTCAAGGACAGCAATTACAACTTTGTTTTTAATTCAATTACTAATACTACTTCTGCAAGTTCAAAAATGCCAAAATTATTATCAGAAAATGCTCTCTATCTTACTTTTCACTTCCAAGAACCACATATAATAGCTTTCACTTTATTTCTATGGCTGCCAATCAGGAACTCATTTAAAATTCTTTATCAGCACAAAGTTATCTGTACGTCAACCTAGCAAGTCTTCCAAATTATTTCATGCATTCTGTTGGAAAAGTGTCCAGTAAGCATTCCATAAGTGGAAACAGAGATTTTTCAAAGAATGCATTTCTTCTCTCTGTTTTTAGATCTTCATTTGGACTTGGTTAGATCTTAGTTTAGAACTTTGTGCCAGAGATTTCCACTGGTTGCATTAAGTCAGAAATCTCACCCATTCTTTATCATCTCTTAGAAACTTGTGATCCTTTTTGGTTTTTATGTCTGGCTCTTCTGTATCACTTTGAGTGACGGTTTGAGGTCTGTAAGCCTAAGAACTTGTGTGCGATGAGTCTACAGCAGTTCCAGGTGACTTAACAAATAAAATTTCAGTGATCACATATGTTACAGCAGGAATATCTCTATTCATTGAGAAAATTCTGCAACCCAGTGTTGTTAGATTTATACTCAAGGACTACCAAAATGGCTACTGCAGAATAGGAAATGGTTAATACACCTTCTTTACATCAGAACCAGACTGTCAGTGAGATTAAATATTAACTGTACTTTCACAGTTTTAAGGTGATCAGTTCTCGTCATGGCAGGATGATATGAAAGGAACATTGCCCACTGCAAAATGCAGCCTTTTCCTACTTTGGGCCTCATACTAGCCCATCCTTTTTGAGTCTTTCTCACCAAATAGTGCAAGCCAAAAAATGCCAACCCATGAAAGCATCTCTTAGAAAGTTGTAGCAAGTAGCATAGTACTGACAAAAAACGCCTACTCAGCTACTCAACTTTTCCACGAAAATTCTTAGAGCCATATGAAACAGACATATAAAGGAGAGCACAGTATTATAATCTGTGTAACTGAGTGGACACAAAGGCTATTCCTTTGTCTGAGTATCACCAGAATGTATTTCTAGTAGAGAAACAGAAGCCTCTGGTCTCCCATTTATGGAAGATATTAAGGGTAGGGAGAATGACAGTGAGAAAGGCTGTAAGGAAACAGCATTTTCAATGGATACCCAAAGTAGCAACATTTAGTGCAATGAATAGATCATATACTAAATTCTCTCTTTCTTGCCAGTTCCATGTCAATATTGATGCAGTCAGACCTTGATTACTATTGCAGTGAAGAATAAATAGCTTTGAGACTTTATCAGGCAAAAGCATAAATGATTTTGTGATGAAGAGACAAGAAACATATAGCAGATGCTGAACTTCAAGAAAAACTTAAAAGTAAACAAAATAGTTCTATCTGGATGTTTTTCCATGATGAGGATTTTGAAATAACCAGTTAGATTTTAAAAATATTGTGATTTGGAAATAGAGACACATGAAAAGAAGGGTTGAATACAAGCAAGATGAGAAATGAAGATAGAAGAATCCCCGAGCATGTTAAAGGAAATGCCTGTCTTTCTCCTGGAATATCAGAAAGCAAGTTTTCCTACTCTGCTTTATTTAGTTTGGCAGCAGACCAGTATGTCCAGTAGTGGTCTAGGGTTTTATTAGCATCTCTCTATCTAACATTACTATTATAAAAAGGCCATTCCAGTCTTCTAAATTGGAACACAAGTCTGCGGTAAGTGGAAGTAATTGTCATTCCTCTTGCCTGTGTGGGGGTTTTTTGTTATTGTTCTCCTTTAGCTACTACTGATGAGAACTGCCATTTTCCTACTACAGTCATCCACCAATAGTGCATAACATGACAGCTCACAGTACTACTCACAATAGACTATAACCATATCTTCCTTACCACACTGGTTAACAGAGAAAATTTGCATGAATAACTACAGTGTCAAAAGGAGCCAAAGGCCTAATCTCTCTTGTAACTACCATCTCCATGTGATTTTTTTCCATAGTTGTTCCTTTAAAAACCAAACAAGCCACTCACCACAGATAAAATACTTGACTCCCCTGAATTTAAAGAGCAAAATTTAAAGCAGCAATCTTGGTGAACTCTTGCTCCCTATCAACCTCTTTTATAGTTTGCACTGAAATTTCCAGCTCAGGGGTCTCAGTTAAATGGTCTCAGCTATTCATCTGAAGACCCACCCACTCATAAGTAAAAGACTACTACAAAAATAAAATCCTGACAGGAAATCAATGAAATTCATAACTCCCAGCAGAAAACTAGTGCTTTATTTTCAAGAGTAGCCTTTTTCATTTACTGTAATACTTTGCTCTTTCTTCATTAAATAAGTATTCATTATGGTGTTTATCTATACAAGTGCTTCTTTCTCTGTTTCCTGGAATTTGCAAAGTTGGCCTTGAATTTCCAATGACAAGGAGTGCTTTTAAACAGAATTTTATTTTTCCATATGACTTTAACGGTTGCATAGAACATAATGAAGCAGGCAGGATTCTGCATGTATTTAATTAACAGTACCAACCTGTCATTCCTACAGCATTCACCTTTAATTGTGTTCATTATATAGTTTGATTGTGTTTGATACTGTTAGGTTTCTAAATTTAGTATGTGCCATAAATAGTGTTGCCCATGGCACAGGTCTCCTTGAAGTACTCAGGTCAGTAGATTTGCAGTTGTCCTGTATCATAAATTAAAAAAGACATTGAAAACCAACCTTTACAGTGCACACCATTTTTCTAAAAAATTAGATTTCTAAAAAAATAATTTTCTAAAAAATTCAAAAATTTTTCTTGGAAATTTATTCAAAAAAGCTGACCAGACATAGCATGATAGTTGTATCCCATAACAAATTATCAATGTCAAACAACTGATAATGTGTACAAAATGTCTTGCTATGTTAAATTCTTTCTGGGATTAAAAAATGAAACAAAAAAACAAAGGCAGGATTTATTCCAAAGCCTGTTAATGATATTTGCAAAGAGCATTTATGAATCAGAATGCAAAGTTTGCTCCATGGTGACTTAATTTGCCAGCCAAGAAGTGCTCTCTAGCTCTGCTAATCAAAAGATTGAAATGCAGACTTTGGGATCAGGCTGAGCCTATTACTCCGAAGCTGAGAGACTTTGGTTGAGTTACCAGACCAACCTTAGAATCTGTCTTCCAAAATATCGTTAGCTTTTACACTTCACCACACCACTAGAGTGAAATCTCAGCTCAATGCAAGACAGATTAGACATGCAAAAGCATATTAATATCAGGTAGGTGTGTCTCTTTCACAGGTCAGGAAAATTACCATGGTTTCCGAGTGCCTCCAGAAGCCTGTTGCTGAATATACCATAATCTAGTTATTTAAAGTTGAGATGACAAATCAGTGACAAGACTTGACTCTATGAAGAATACTTTGTTTCAAATGGGTATCTTCTAATGCAATGATTTTATTATCATCTTCTAATATAATTTCTTGGTTTGCCTTGTTTAGAATGTTAAAAAATATCAGAGCTCTCCTCTTACTTGTTCTCTCATGTAATAACATATAAATATCCTTCAAAACACTCCTAGTGTATGTATTAAATTACACTGCACCCTTTTCACAGTTCATGACTACCAGTCGCAAAGTCTTCCTTTGAATGCTCTTTCTGTCTTCCAACAGTGCAAAACTAGTCAAATTGGCATGAGCAGTACTATTAACATAGTCTGCAGGGGAACGTATGCAAACTCAAACAGAGATGCACATATAGCTATGCTTCGCTGGTAGAATCACAGACTGGATGAGATTGGGAGGGACCTCTGGAGGCCATCTGGTCCAATCTCCGTGCTCAAGCAGGATCACCTAGAACCAGTTGCCCAAGACCATCTCCAGGCAGCTTCTGAGTATCTCCAAGGATGGAGACCCCACAGTTTCCCTGGGCAGCCTGTGCCAGTGCTCCATCACCCTCACAGTAAATGATGTGTTTTGTGGTATTCAGAGGGAACCTTCTGTGTTTCAGTTTGCCTCTGGTCTTGTCACCGGGCATCACTGAAAAGAATCCACCTCCATCTTTTTTAAACCCCCCATCATAATGAGATCTACCTGAGCACCTTTTCTTCAAGCTGAGCAGCCTCAGCCTTTTGCTCGTAGGAGAGATGCTCCAGTCCCTTAATCACCTTAGTGGCCATTCACTGGACTCTTCCCAGTATGCCCATGTCTCTCTTGTACCAGCAGAGCCCAGAACTGGACACTGTACTCCAGATGTGGCCTCGCTGCTACTGAGTAGAGGAGAAATGAACCCCTATACAGTAATTCACACTTCAAACATATACTAGCACTTTCTGCAGAGCAAAAGTGGCATAAATAACTCATTTTGGTACTTCCAGGTGTTGGGACTAGTATTTTGTGGGTTTTTTTCAGTTTCTGGACTACTGTGTAGTATAGTCACCTATTATGTGTAACTGTGCATACATACACATCTATATTTCATACAGGAAAGAGATATTCAGAGGACACCTATTATTCTGAATTTACTGTCATTTTATACGGTCTCAGTTTGCTGTATGCTACCATAGGGTTTAAGTCTTTGTGGAATAATTCAACAGTATACTTTTCACTGTTGGAACTTTCATTTATACTGCTATTAGGTTCTCATCTGACAGACAGCTATGGTCCTTGTAACTCTCATCTGGAGAAGTAATTTTATTTTCTTACCCAGTGCTCATGCCAACCATGCATATCATCTCCCTTGTCTTTCCTTCTGTAAAGACATTTTTCCTGACATTTACTCCTTGGATTTCTTAATTTTAGAAAATCATCTTGAGGTATGTTTATATTCTCTAGCAGCTGTTTCTATTTAACCACGCTTCTTGAACTTCAAAGAATGGTCTACAAGAGACCTGTAAGATTTCTTTCTACTGGTCCATAAAATCCTTAACTTACTTGAATTTGATTATCTTCGCTTTCATTTTGTATAGCTCAGCAGAGGTCTCTTAGTAGTGTAAAACATTTAAACAAGAAGTAAAATAATATATACCTTGTATACAAAGAAAGCTTATTCCTTTTCACAAACAACTACCAAAGGAAGCCCTGTGAATATTGTGCAGTTCTCAGAAAGTTAAGTGATCTGAAAAATAACCAGCCCGGGACTATTTAGTTTGAGGACTGCTGTCAGGCATCTATGACATTTAATAAGTGCCCAGGCAAACGGTCATAATCTGCATTTAAATGTAACCATTCTCAAATGATGAATCAGTTTCAATATCCTTCTGACATCTGCAAACACTTAAGCTGACAGGTAACTTCAGAACTCTCAAAAATGCTTTGCTGATTTTTATTACACTAAGATCACTGAGATAAAACCTTAGCAGTGATTTGTCAGTAAATATAGTAGTGGGTAAAACTGGAATTTTATATATTTCAGATTACATCTGTCAGTGATTTATTGTTAAATATATACTGCATCAACCTGTCTGTGATGAGCTGATGTTTTTAATCACATCAATTCTGCACAAGATAAATGTTTGATGAAATACAAAATTTGGCTATATTCAAGAGACAAGCTTACTAGCAATTTATTCATATTGATTTCAGAGCCATGCAAACATCCAAACATTCTCTTATCAGAAAATTCCCTGTTATCAGAAGGTTTTCTCAGATGTCTGCTTCTTTGCTTTGATTATATTAATAGAATAACTTTCAAACCCACTCATTTTCAATATTATAACAAATTCTGCCAGGAAATGATCAGGCAAGATCTGAATATTAAGCAGAGACAGAATACAGAGTTTTTAATATTACAAGTTCCTTTACTTTTAAAATTATATACTTTGGAAATGGAATAGTTCAACGAAGCATTCATCTGAAATACCAAAGATTTAAACCACCACAATAATTAATACAACTATGTGTCATAAGGAAATAATATAAGTAGGACAAATAAGGAGATGACATTTTGCTCCCTTATAACAAGAACTGAATTTCTGATCGGGCCTTAGAGGGACCTGTACTCAATGAATACCAAAAAAGTAAAGCTACAAAACTTCTATTTCCAAAAATAACTACAAAAGGAAAAGCAGAAAATGTTATCCTAAAATTAAGTCACACTGAAAGCTGAGGAAAAGTTATCAAGCAGTAAAATTGAAATAGTTCAATATTAACAACAGATTATTAATTTCAAAAATATATATTAATAAAAAATTACATTTTAAAGAAAATTAGAAACAGTTCCAGACTTTTGTACTTTGCTTTGCAACTTGAGAAAGAACACATTAACCTGCATAACCACAATCAAAGTACCATTGAAAGCCCATGCAAGATCCACTATGAAGTAATACCCCAAAACTCTGTGTAGGAAATCCAGTTCTTTTACGATCCAGGTATTTTAGAATAGCTGGGATGTTTGTTACAAAAGAATTCTGCAATCAAGTGAGGAGTTTAAAAATGGTAGATTAAATGGGACTTAAAAACATCCAGGAAGCGGTTACACATATGCAATCTTGTAATATAGAGAGGGCAATATCCAGTCAGCGCTCCCCGCATCCTAAACTGGATTTTTCTCACCGATCTTTGGCTTAACACCCAATTTAGTAGATATTCTCAAAACACATGCACAGAACTGGACCTGGGTAAGTAAGAAGTTGAACCACACCTGGTTCTGAGTCGCACTGGATTTCCTTGTGGCTCTATTTTCAGCCTCTAGAAGGAGATCTGCAGCCATGAAATATGGGATTCTCCCTGCTTGTAGACCACAGGCATCATGCTAAGATACTAAAACTGACCTCAGGTTTTGTGAGGCTTTGATCTTGTCCTGGACTGTCTGGAGCTATGTTTTATTTGTTTAGCTATAGCAGCAATTATTGAAAAAGCAGGTGACTACTATTCTTTTAGTTTGTGCTAAGATTTCATAGGAATATAGAATTATTTAGGTTGGAAAAGACCCTTAAGATCATTGATTGCAACCATTAATCTAACACTGCCAAGTCCACCACTAAACCATGTCTCTAAGTGCCACATCTACACATCTTTTAAATCCCTCCAGGGATGGTGACTCAACCACTTCCCTGGGCAGCCTGTGCCAGCGCTTGATAACCCTTTTGGTGAAGAATTTTTTTCTAATAGCCAATCTAAACCTCCCCTAGCACAACAATTGTACAATTCCACGGTGAAATACCTTCATATATTTCTCACATATTTCTGTAACTAATAGATTATAATTACAAACAGATACTGTAAGAGGTGAACTACTTTTTATACTAAAATAATGTAGTATGGAGGAGTATAAGCATCAAATGATAACAAGGACTTTGAAAGTTTGGGCACAGGATGATACAGAAAGCCCTAGGGCTATAAAAATCTCACCAGCAGTCAACTATGGGTTGTTGAAGGAATGTAGTCTTGGGAGATGTGCAAAACCAGCATTAGACTTAACAAAATTTATGCATAGCCAGCATATGTAAAACGCAACATATATTGCAAACCCAGATGTAATGCCATATTGCAGATGACTGAAGAAAAAGCAAGGTGTAGTGTGTGTTAGTAAACACATGAAAATTAGCCCAGGAGAGAGGAGAAAGAAGCCATTAACATCAGTATCACACTCGTCCTATGAATAAAAACCTGGGATGCTGATACTTTGCCGATTAGACTATTAAGATTACAGTTAGATTAAAAGTAAGTTCTTCAAGGCTTTGCCAATGAGGCCCTCGCTTTTTTCCGTCACAAGATTTTGAGCATAACAAGTTGGTGGGAAATCAAGCACCTATTCTGTAAATTTATCTGAAAGATAAATTGCACCAATACACCATCACAGATTAAAAGGGAGAAAAGTATACTTGCCATTTTTAAACTTACAGGAACAAATTTTATAAATATATATAACTTTAATATATAAATATCTTTTACAGAAATTTATATAAATGTATCTCTCTGTATTAAGGGGGAAAACATTGTTATATAGTGCACCAATGTAACAAGTACCCTTTTCTTCAAGATCTGGAGAAGAGAAACACATTGGGCCTAATAACAACATTCAAAACTAAGATATAAATAATTAAGAGGTCTGTAAGAAAGGAAAAAGTGATACTATAACTTGTTTCAGTTTGCTGACAGTCAGCCTCACAGCATGCTTTGCCAATCACCAAGAACAGCAGCAGTCACTCAGAAAGGCGAACTGATAACAGGCAGTGAAAGGTAAGGACGAAGAGTTTGTTACTTTGCTGTGATTCGTGGCTGAATATTTATGTGAACTTATCACTGCAGTTCACATAACTTCAAATGCAATGCATAAATTATTCCAAGTTTCACAGAAAAATAAATGGTTTCTTCTTTGTAGTTAGCTATTCTAGACACAATAATGTAAATTATGGTTAAATAATTGATGTCTTTGTTGCTGTCTTTTCTAATGCTGTGAGTGGTTAGTGAGAACAGCAACATAAATTTCTAATTACAATGAATCTGTCTCGCCTGTGGAAAACAGATCAGGGCATGAAAGAAAACACACCAATACAGGTAGCTGCTGTCACAAGCCACATGTAAGTTGAGATCATCCAGTGCTAAAAAGGCTACAAACATGAAATATGCTGTAAAGGTGAGTATACACAATCAGTCTGCTATTGCCTGAGATTGTGAAAATAAGTGTGTAATAGACACTCTAAAGATAATCAGAGAAAGCCCTGAAGCATTTCCTTGCAATTTTTGCTGTAACAGATCACAAGATATTTCTCTTTTTTCTCTGGAAGACTTCAGAATTACTCAGATCCTTTCAGACTGAACCCTGAGTGATCCTTTCACATCCAAAGCTCTCATCCACGTAGTTTCCTAAGACTTTGCTCAACTTTCCTCAACCACTCCCACATTTTTGGAACTTTGTTGGACTGCTGACAGGATAAAATACATAGTAGTTTACATAGACATTCTTTGCTTCGCATAAGTATATTCGCATATTCGCATATGAAGCATAAGTATAATCCCATAAGCATAATTCATGCTTCTTGGTACATCCTTAAGTCTGACAGTCTCAAATATTATGGCACTTTGCTAAAGCTGAAGCTCTGCTGTGTTTGAAGAGGAGCAAAAGAAGAATTCTGAAGAATTTCCTTCCTTTGAAATATCCTCCACTATCAATGATCTCTTGTCATATTTTAAGTCTGTGCACTCAAACAGAATTTGGATTAAATCAGTGTTTCTTGATCCCCAAATATCAGTCATGGAAAAAAACAGAGTAATCAGTAGGTTGTAATCAAGTGTGATCTACTATTGACACCTTGACTCCAACAGTCAAGATAATCAAGCCTCCCTGCAACCCAGATAGAAACAAAGGCTCAAAGTAAGCAAAACTCACCTCGGTACAGCTGTCCCATTCCTTTGTTAACGATGCGCTGGAGCCCTCCGCAGCAATGCTTCCACGCAACTAGATAGTCGTGGCACTCCACTGGATTGCTGAACGACAAGGATGGATCCTTACAGGAAGACCTATGAGACTGAAGAGTCGTGCTAGATCCAAATATTGCAGGAAAACTCAGAGCAGCTTGAATGTGACCTCTAGGTCCTAACACTGACCAGTCCAAATCAGAAAGCCGATGTTTATAATTTCTGAAATCTCTGGCCATCTGCTCTCTAAAACCTTACAATATTTATATTCTGCACACGTCTAAGCAACAAGGCCAGCTTTGTAGCTGACACATAATCCCACTCCCTGAAATCACTTCATTATATTAGGGAAGTAATCCTAATAAAAATGGGAGTGGGAGCATTTTCCCTTTTAAATTACTACATCTAACATCTGGAATGTGCCTAATTTTTTTTATGCTGTTCTATATGACTGAAACCAAGTCCCTAATGAGTATCATTTAATGCCTGCAGTATCCTGACATTGCACTGGTAGGAATATCTAAATTCCCATTTTTGAGATCACCGAAGCTTGACTTAAACATGCTCCATAATAATCATTCTAGTATGAACAAAACAATATTTTTTCTCTTTTTTTAATTCTCCGTGATGCAAAACTAAAATGCCTTCCAGTGCCAGATATATTTTGTTTTGGAATTAGTGAAAAATTAAGTAATACCTTTAAAATTCCTAACAGCTGGTGATAAAAGCCTCATCCAGATTCTCAACACCTGCAGTTCTGCTTTGCCCTAGAGTGTTGACCAGCTTTGTATCAAAATATTTACCAACCCAGTGATGAGCAAAACACATCTTTACTTTGCACAGTCTTTGATTTCTTCAGTTCTTCTTCTGTCCTTCTGGACGCTAACAATCTTTACTAATTAACTACATACTATTGATTTACTAATAAAATCAACCCTATAAAGTAATGAACGCAATTGATAAATTATATCTCAAAGAGTACTTGCTATGCTCAGCATAAATGCTAACGGTTCTTCTTTGCTTGTCCACAATGCTGTTTTGTTTAGCTAGCCTGTAAAATAATGCCCGTTGTGTTTTCTTTAGCTGCATTCCGTGTAATTCGTGTTTGCATGGAGGAACAGGAGGAGTGGCTTTGAATAATGCACATTCTAAAGCCCAAGAGTTCTTCATGGAAGTATGCCCCTACTCAGCTTTCCAGGGAATTAGCACAGCTCAATATCTTGCAGCACTGGATCCTAAAACATCCTTCACGCCTCACTGCAATTCATTTGGTGAGTATACATGTACACAGGGACTCAGTTCCTGCATCACTGAAAATGGTTTTAGACTTCATTTCTCAGGGGTTGAATGCCATAGAAACACAGTTAAAAAGCATTTTCTGCACTTATTATTAACAAAGTTCCTTAGCAGGCCAGTCTCACAGCACAAAATCCACCTAAATACTCTATTGAATACACTATAGTAGATTTATGGATGCAAAGAGCCTTTAGCTTTTAGCAGAAATACCAACACAAGCATTAAGAACGATAGCATTGGGACCTCTAGGTATATCAAACACGGTATTTTAACTGAAGAGGGGGGAGCAAGGAATGACTATCAAAGAAACTGGGGCAGAAAGAAAATCAAACTTTCACAGTCTGTCTCCAGAGAGACAGGTTTTACTGCATCAAGTCATCAGATCTGACAGAGCTAGCCAAGGGATTTTTGTTGTGACACAAAACCAGATTTTTAAAAAATTACTCTGTTATAAGAAAGTGTTTGGTTTTAAGCTCACTTGTTGTTGCCAGACCTTCTGAACCACAGCCACTTTCCAACCTGCAAAATGTTGCAAGGTTTAACATGTACCTGTTTTATTAAACCTCATATTAAACGCCAAGACCAGCTGTAGACCACCCTGCTGCTATGGCCCGAAACATGGTTCAGCAGAAAGACAGGGAGATAGGTAATAACCCTCTTTCTTCCTGATGGGAATGCTTTTTAAAAGGGAGGGCCAGTCAACACCTGAATTTTGAGCAGCAGAGTCTCAGGAAGTGAAAATAAGTCATTTTGTAGAGCCAAGAGGGTATTACTGCTTCCTGGGCTCCTCCAACAGGACCAGCTGAGGAGGCTCTGTGATCTGTGACACAGCAATTTAGCTTGCTTCATTACTTCTGCAGGCTGCCCCGATTTTTTTAGGGACATCCTCCTTTAATTCAAGGATGTTCCTAATGAGAACCAAAAGTAAGCGGTCCCACTGCAGCTCAGCTCTGCCCCCTTGTGCACACAGCCTTAAGGCACGACCATAGACTGGCTACCATGTTACTCCATGTCAAGCCATTTCCTTCAATACAGAGCTTGCTCACAGCTGAAAAAAATTTTCTCTTTTCGCATCTCCCGCCCTCAGTGTTGCAACAATATTCAGTTTTACAGCACAGAAACAGCCACAGAAGTGGTGGGGGGTCCAAGTGGCCAGGAACAGTTTCAGGGGCTGTGGGTAGGTGCTCAGGTTCCCCGCTTTCCTCTCCAGCTAAACGAAAGAAGGATCTACCCTGCCAGCAGACAGTATTTTATCATACAACACAGATAGGGGCTATCAGAGCCCCACCAGGATTGCTGTTTCTCGCTGCATGGCAGTGTTCCTTGCAAGCAAGGAGTGCTCATCTTTGGCATGACTGCAGAGTTCAGGAAGTCAGCCATAAGACAGGGATATGCTGTGTACTGCTCTCTTTATTTTGTTGCCCAAGTTGGTTATGCTTGAAGCCAGCTCTGCTTCTACATGATCGACCTGGAAGACTAGCAGTGAGTTGTGGGAAAAGCTTGTCCTTCAACAGCTACACAGAGTGAAAATGTAAAGCACCACATAATTGTTGGGGGATGGTACTGCAAGGTCTGCATATAGATGGGAAAATCCTTCCAGCTCCACACCTTACAGTGCTAATCCTGCAACAGATGAATCTGAATCAAGATCCTGAAATCCCCTGCTCTTCTGAAACTGTTATCTGTTCATATTAATAGTCTCGTTCTTTTGTAAATACCCTGGACTACAGCCAGGTTCAGCCATTTTACATAAAGACAGTTCCAAAATCCCTCATAAGCCAGGAAAAGAGACACAGCTTTTCTTTTCATGGATACTAAGAATACACAGGTATCTCCGGAGGGGAAAAAGAAAACAGACTTTAATTCTCTCCCTGGCCCATCTGTGAGATAAAGAGTTTCCCTTCTTGCTGCCAGAGAACTAAAACTCAAAATAGTTTGTTCAGTCTCACTTCAGGAGGAAAAAAAATGAATAAACTGCAAAACTGAGACCTTTTGCAGGCAGAGAGCAAAAGAAAAATGGCAAGTCTAGCAAATTCCCATCCCACAGCCTGCTGATAGCAGTGCCCTTCTCTTGCTATTGTCCTCACTTAGTCTCTGCGCAATCTGGTCTTTCGACATCCATTTCTACCTGTCTGAAACCCACTGACATTGCCTTAGTTATGCATATCCAAGTCAAACTCCAATTGACCATGCAGGTTTTACACACAGCACTGGAGAGTGCAACACAGAGACGTTCAACTCCATGAAGTCCACTTTGGTTCAGGAAAGATTTTCAGTTCAGTCTTGGTAAATGACAGATATTGTATAGGTCAAATTCTTCTCAGAATGATAGGGGGGTCAGGAGATACTCCCTAGCTGGTACCGCTGAACTGGATCTGGAGGCAGGAGGTACAGCTGCTGGAGTGAGGCTTAGTTTCATCATCCAAACTTCTCAAGCCCTTCCCTCTCTCTTAGCACATGAGATGTCATCAGGTGATAAGAAGAGCAGCTCACACTATAACAGGAATTAATGCAGCAATAGACTGTAGTAACAGTATTAGGCTGGTCCAAGTACCTTGTAGCTGTATGTCACGCCATATGGGGCCTCATCCTGTTACATTTTCAGCAGTGCACCTCCACTGCTCACTGGCAGACAGCAAATTAAGTCAATGGGTGTTATCTAGTGGAGAGGATCCTGGCCAGGGAAACTGAATGTATTCCACTGATGAAGATGAATGAAATGCAAGGGTAACTGCAGGAAGGGTGCTACACAAGAGCTAAATATGAAAGCCTTGCTCTCAGGGTATGAAATTTTCCAGGTAAACAAAAGGTGAAAATAAAGATCATCAGCACTTCCACTTTTCCCCAGAAGAATCCTTTTGAGGATTGTGAGGATTCATTCCCCTACAATATAATCAGTGCTGTTCCTTTGCTAATTTTATTAGCTAATTTTATTAACTTCATGGCTGGACCAACAGAAGAAGACTCAGCTATCTTTGCATAATTCAATAAGTAATCAATCACTTAGGGCAGATCCTCAATGTAGCCGGGGCAATTCCGTACATGAAGTGCATATGCTGGCCAGGATAAAGGTACAGGAACACACTGCAAAAAATACAATATTAAGTCAAAGGACATAATTGGATTCAGAAAAAATAAGCAGAGCAGATTTAAGCCAGGACATAATTTCTCTCTGGTAATTTCTCTCCCCTGCCCTGTCACCTCACCCACTGGCAAAACAGAAGTCTTTGGTTAGGGATATAGTCTACTTTTCTGTGCTACTGCAGAGAACAAACCACACGGTAAAGCTAAGTTGCTCCCAGTGGCAACACTTCAGTCCAGTACAATTCCCCAACTCATATAGCCTACTTAGTAGTAACTGTCTTGTCTCCTATGCCTCAATATAGGTAGTGTCAGGAATCTGGAGTTTCACCGTCGGTCATAGCAGAAGGCTGTTACTGCAAAGATGCTGAAGAGGCCTGTGAATCAGTGGCCAGACTGAGTATGTTCTTGGGGAAGATTAAGTGTGCAGCCTGGAATGCCCTCACATGAATAATCAGGAACAAGCTGACAACTGTCCCTTTGTCACTATGCTCAGAGCCACCGCCTCCAATGACTGCTCCTAGGGCACAATCAGCTATGTGTCCATGAGGGGAATTTGCTTGACTAGGCAAAGAGATGCAACAAAAGGTTACTTCTTGTGCCAATGCAGGGAGGTGATAGCATCAAACAGAGCTTACAGGCTCACTGCACTGACTGATTAGATGAGATAGTTCTGACCACTGCTGCAGTGACTCAGATCTGGAGAAAAACTGGAGGCTCATTGTTTGATGACAGCTGTTGATGCAACAGGAGCACTGCTACAGTGGCTGTAGAAAAAGGACAGAAGACCCCTGTGACTTGGTGTTAATCCCAGCAGTGTACATCTATTTAAGTAAAAAGTTAGGTATAAACTATTGACAGTGCTGCAGCCATTAGAGTGGGGGAAAAAAAAAAAAGAACTTGTTCTTTGACCTGTAACAGAACATGGGTCAACGTGAAGGTACGTTTGATAGATTTGAATGTGAATGAAGAGACGATTTTCTAGACTGGTGTTATCTGAGGGCTCTGAGCAGATGGACAACAGCATGTGTTGGAGAATATTGTTTGTATAGTGCCAAGAGGAAATGTTCCTCTGAGTATTAAAAATAAGTTATCCAAAAAATCAGCCAAGAACCTTAAATTTGTACATTTCAAGTTTCCCTGAAGGCCTTCCACAAGGAAAACACTGATATGTCATTTAATTAGATTTGGTACTGACTCAAGCAGGTGTTCTCAAATTAGTTAACTGCACTGAAGCAAGTAAGTTCGCAGCGAGATCAAGGATAGAGTAAGCCCAGGTGTTTACAGGATTAGTCTTGCAGACTCTCCAGCTCAGGAACTAAAACTTCAAACTGCCTCTAAACAAACAAGTTTACTAAAATACTGGGACTATAGACAGTTATATCAGCATCTGTACTCAGCTAAAACCCACACGTGCCTCGAAGCCAGTTTTGCCTCTGGAGTGTACAAGGAAACAGAATAACTTGGCAAGTGAGCACTGCAGTGACCAGATGTGATTTAATTTTTCACAATGTCACACAGATCAGCCCTAAAGGGATGTTGATGGGAGATGCGGAGATGACCATATAAACTGCTTCTTAGACCAAGGTAACTTAATCATATTTCCCCTTGGCTCTCTTTCCTTCCAAAGACAAAGCATTATTCTCAACAACAATCAGCAGCAGCCCTGACATTTTGGTCCCCAGCACTACTTAATACTGTCATCTCTTGTGAGCATGTCAATAAAAAAGCGTAGGAAAGCTTCACTACAATCATTATCTGGCTTCTGAAAGCTAAAATAAAATTAATCTTTCCCTTTTAATAAAAAGCAGAACTGAAACAGAAATACTGCTGAGTTTCCTTTTAGTCACAACACTGTTTCTCTAAGTTGCCAGTTTTTTATTCTTCATTGTTTTGTTGATGCTTTTTAATCCTCACATTGACAAACCTCATTAACCATGTAGCTTCATCAGGTAATTGATGATTTCAGATAATAGTTAAGGTTAACTTAAACCTCATATATCTGTAAACGCATCAGCTTTGCCATTAGCTTGCTTTTCTTCACTTCCCAATTAAAATCTGAAAATGCACTCTAGATCCCAAAAGGGATTTTTAATCATATTTTAATTTTTAAGACTCAAAAAGGTACTTACAGAGTATACTAAAATCAGAGTTAATTACAATAACTCCTTGCAATCAAGGTCCCGCAATTTTCAGATGCATATTATAATGTCACTGATCTCAGAGGAAAATTAACACAGGACTAATAGTTTCAGGAAATACAAGGTTGATAGCCAGAGTCAACTGTTGCCCTGTTCACACTTCCAAATTAATTATCTGTGGCAGTTTTATGCAACCATAGTTTGTCCTTGCACTTTTTTGCCCCTCTGTGCCTACATACTTGACCATGCACCTCCTTCTAACTACCATAATTAGTCCACCACTGAATTCTAAATCTATTAAAATTGTATGTTCTGCTATTTTAGCTTCCTTTAAATATAAGTATCTATTTTATGAACACATATTCTTTCTCTGTCATCATTCTGTATAGGAATGTTTGAATGGAAACAATGAGAAACACAGCAAAGCACAATCAATAAATATATTCCCCTGGACAGATCTATTTTTTTCCACATTCACAGAGCTCTTGTTAAGAAATCACATTATATCCAAAATGTATATCAGTAGACTTGACAAAGAAGGCAGTTGGATAATTCGTTATTCTGGTGTATGAGGAGGGCAAATTAATGCTTTTGTTAAGTTGTTCAAATAACTAAAAACACTGCGTAAATTCATATATTAAGACTGCAGGTACGATGCTTGCAGATGAAGCCTTAACTGGCATTGAACTATCTAACTGAAGATATCCCCTGTGGCCTCAGAGAGAGTAATTTACACCCTTCTCAAAGGTCTTCATTACTGACAAATTTTAGGTCGAGACATAATCCTTAAAACAGACTAAACAAGTAAGTCATGGTAACAAATGGACACAGATTTAAGTTTCAGATTTCAAGGGTATCCAAAGTTGATCATGGACCGAAGGTCAGGTTTGTAACTGCTTTTAAACTATTTCTCTGCCTAAAAGAAAGGGTGGACCCTGCCCACCAAAGTTCAGCTCACTTCCCCAGCCAGAAAACATAATCCTACCAGCAACAGGTTTGCTTTTCTTGGCTTTTGCAGTAGTTAAAGAGACTACATAGACTTACAGGCTTCTATAGACTATAAGTAGAAACTCACTGGACTGAGTAGAACCAGCACCTGAATTTCAATGCGACCCAAGATTTTGAGCAAAATTTGATCCTGTTCTCCCTGTTGTGGAGTTGAATCTTTAACAAAAATAGAAAAAAAAGTCTTTTTAAAGGCCAAAATTTGTTTCAGTGTTTGGGAAAATAGTAATTGCACTATCTACAGAAAATAATCCATTACACAATATTAGAATGTAAAATGTGTCCTGTAGCAAAGTAGGGTCCTGTGGTACAAGGTGGTACAGTGGAAAAGTACTGAACTATACACAGCTATGCACCTGTAGTAGGATCTTGAAGCTCACTTGAAGTATTATTCGAGATTATACGGCTCTCCTGGGACAAAATGAACTGCACACATGAATAACGTATATCGTTCTCAGAAAGCACTAAATCACGTTTCTTATGGGAAACCGAAGCAGTTCTTTGCTCAATAAACAAACTGCTGTTAAACCATTAGATGTCTCAAATAACAAGTTCTGCCATGGAAACTGCATGGAAAAAATGAGAGATTTTAAAAAAGGAAGGATTGTTTCCTCTGTACATACAAAACGCCACTCTAAAAAGCAAATCTGAATTATGACAAAAATCCTCTGTCTTCTGAGAATTCACAGCCGTATTACTACTCTACTGCACTCTCTGGTTTTGGTCATGCTGACGTGCAAGGTACAAGTGAAGATAATGGTCAGCACAAAAAAAGAGAAAAGGTTGAACACATGTTCTGAATCGGTCCTAAGGTGTGATCTAGGGACTTGGAAGTTCTCTATACATGGAACCTTCTTTGAAATAACCTGAAGTTTCATGCAGTGTGCAAACATAATCAAATGCTGTTTGATGGGGTAACAACTGATGCAGCTATCATCTTGTAAACAAAGCATAGAGTTCCCCAGCACTGTCGATACAAAAGCAGTGTAATAATATGTTGCATTTAACATGTTATTGTGGCATAAAAAAGATATAACTATAGTATAAAATATAAATTACCTATTTTGTCATCTCGGGGTGAAATAAAGCAGCTGCCAACAGACTTCCCAATGTAAAGCTGGATGTGAAGAGTCCTGCAGCAAACAATTTTCATGGGAAATGTTGGTAGGAACACCAATGTACATACTTAATCATTTAGTCCAAAGACTAATATACAGCATACAGCTAAAATGCATAACAGTACTGTGTAACCCAAACATAGATTCATCCATGCCACTGTAGTTTGGCCTCTTGCCACACACTTCTGTAGCCACCAGAAACAGGGGTTCCACCTCGGTTAGATTTGGCTCTGGTACCGAAGTGAATAGCTGCATTTACCTCAGTATTCCAGTTATGAGGCAGCATCCCAGTTCCAGTGAGTTAATTATCCCACGCAAAGCTTAGGACAAGGGGATATGTGCAACTCTGGCAGGCAACTAGTGTGTTCAGAGCTGTGCTAGGTTTTCCCACACTGCATTGCACTGTGCTGTGTAGAAATAATTCTCTGGCCCTTGTATCACCAATTCCTGAGGGAAACCAAAGGGTCATAAAAGTCACGAGAGTAATAGATCACAATCATTATCTCATCTAACCTTCTGAATACCTCAGCCATTCTGGTTTTTTTAGAAGCTAAATCAAAGTAAGCCTTTTAGAAAGAACTCTGATTTTTGTTAAGATTTCAAGCAACAGTGAGTAATGGGTCCCTAAGTTATCCTTATTGCTAGAGTAGTACATCTTACTCAAGGCTGAATTTGTTAAACTTCCAGTCACGAGATCACCTTATGTCATCAGACTACAAATTTAAAGACTACCAATCCCTCCACTATTAGGCCTCTTCTATATTCTCTAGTTTGGTTCCTTCTTACCCTTTTCTTTGATAAGCTTTGACTGAGGTTCTTAAGCTTCATGTCAAAGCTGATTTTCCATCTTGAAAGGAGAACACCAGATCTGAACACAGTATTACAGTCAGTTGTTTTATGGATTCTGTGCACACAAGAAAGAACCATTTCCCTGTTTTTTCCCACTCCTCACATTAGCCCTTTTGGCAACATCATGCCAAGAACTTAATGCTGAGACTAATACTTAAGAATAGCCCTCCCAAAACAATCTCCGGCCCAGGAAGTAACCATTGCATTCTCCATCACTTGCTTGCAGCAGCATTAGTTATTTTTTAAATGTAACTATTCAGACAATTCTTACTGGTAATTTGGACACTTTATTACAGAACCATAGAATAATTTGGGTTGAAAAGGACCTGAAGAGTATCCAGTCCAACCTCTTGCTAACTACACAGTAAGAGCAGGCTGCCCAAGGCCTTTCCCAGTCAGGTCTGAAAATCTTGAGGGAAGAAGATTTCACAGTCTCTTTGGACAACTTGTTTCAAGGTTTATTCACTTCCATGGTGACTTTTTTCTGTATAACCTGTGTTATCTTTTTACATAACATGGGCACTGAAGCCTCTCTATCCACATTTTAGATCTTCAAATAAAACTAAATTTTGTTTAAAAAATTAGCCAGTAAAAATTCCAAGGAATCCTATTACTAATAATTTTGTTCACTGGCACCTGACCACTGACTACACGTTGAAGATGTGTCAGTAAGCCAATTTCCAGTCCATACAATATAAAATCTGCTAATTCAGTCTGGTTTCATTATTTCAGTAAATACGTGATATTGAATTAAAAACTGCAATTCAGCTCAAGGAGTCAACAAAAGGACTGGGAATCAGACCAGTTGTTTTTATCTAAAGCACCTTCCAAGAACCACCTTCCAAGACAGTAGGCTGGCTGGTACTCATTCTCTCTGACTGCCAACTTTTGTGATGAGAGTCCATTATTTCTCCTGGAAATCTGAGCTGGAAAGCAAGTGCTACTACACAGCTTGCTGTCTCATTCCACCCCCATTTCTCCCATTGCTGAATTCAGCTTGACAACTTCTGTGGTTTTCCCAGTTCAGTAGTTTAAAGTTTTCCTCAGCTAGGCCTTTAATGCTTTCAAGCATTAACTATGTGGCTATGCTGATTAAGAAATGCTGAATTTCAGCAAATGCTGCTTTTCATCTTCCTCAAGTGCAGCTTATATTCCCATTCAAGTCTCTCATCCAAGTGCCAATTAGCCCTTGTGGCAGAGCACACAAAACCTGACCAGCAGTAGATAAAAAACAGATAAATGCAGAACAAGCTCATTGCTTTCCACAGGCACCCTGCTCAAGCTCAAACATTGCTTTTCTAAAGCTGTATGTTTCTAAAAAGTTATATATTTGGCAATAACACTACACATTTATCAATAGAAAAGTTACCATTATAACAGTCCTTTGCTTCAAAATGTCTGTTTCAAGATGGCAGTTTAAAAGAGCAAGTCTGAAGGCTATGAAAAGCAACCTGGTTGGCTAATTAACTTGACACCTTGCTTTTAATATTATTTAAACACATTTTTATATCTGTAATAGATTTTTTTCACGTGTCATAACAGTTTTAGAGTTGTCACATTAGGTTGTTATAACTCCAAATATGTACTTCTTCTCTGTTCAGGACTACAAATCCAACACACAGTTATGTGACTACTTAAGAGGAGCTGTTACTCTTTATGTCAATCCAGCTGTTATGCAAGTCCATACGATCTGCATAATAAAAATCGTAATGTTAATTATGATTTTAAAAGCTGACTGCTTGCCAGGAACTGATTTCTCAACTTTGATATTTTAGCCAGTTTAAACATTTTCTTAACAAGACACTCAAATGGGCTACTGTTTATTGTTTATTAATTAGACAGTTTTGTGCTGAATTCAGCTTATCAGAATAAGTGGGTGGTACACATATATTACTTTAAATTCTGTAATTTTAAAGCAGCTAAATGTTATTTTTAATCTCCTCTGAAAATTTTTAATAGTAAAATTTCCACAGCTTCCTTAATTATCTATACAAGTGCTTAAATATCCTTGCAGTTGAAAGCTTTTATTGATATACAACCTCAAACTGCTGTACTTTCAGGTCCCCTGTGGTTTTTGAAATCTTGGGCAGGTCAGGAGAAGAATGTTGCCTTCCCCCTGGAGTGACGCTCCATCCTGTCCGAGTGCTCCTTGGGCAAATAGAAGACCTCTGGTACTGCACAAGACAATAGTCAGAGGACACCATTCTTTGCTCTGTCATTCCTCTACACTGTTGTCCTCAGTAAGGAAGGAAGCAGAAACTCCATGGGACTCTGCCACACCTTTCTCAGACGGCAGCTGACCAGGTTCGTTTCACTTCATGTGAAGGACAAGGGACAACAACCAGAGGGCTGCTGGCAAACCTTGCAGAGCTGTAGTGTGAAAACTGCACCTGCACGGATGGTCTTTTGTGAAAGCCTTCAGCCTCCCAGAAGCTGCAGCTGATTTGTGTGAGGCAGCCACCACATGCCCATGGCCAACCAACCTCTTGTTCTGCAGGCATAAGGACTCAGCCCCACACTACGGAGATGAGCTGGGTGTGCTTTACAGGGAGGTGCTGGGTTGCTGGAGGATGGCCAGGCCACATCCAGCAGTTAGGAAAGGGGTGATGGCCAGACCAAAGGTGACACCGATGGTTTGGTCCATCCAAAAGGGCTGCTCTGGGACATGTCCCTTCAGCCAAGACCCTGCATAGAGGCCTAGTACCTCCTCTCCTGGCTTCACACATGGCTATCCAGAGGCCCGGAACACCTTCCCTATGAAGAGAGGCTGAGAGAGTTGGGGTTGTTCAGCTTGGAGAAGAGAAGACTCTGAGGAGACCTTAGTGCAGCCTTTCAATACTCAAAGCGGTCTTTTAAGAAAGATGGATAAAAACTTTTAGCAAGGCCTGTAGCAAATAGGACAAGGGGTAATGGTTTTAAACTAAAAAAGGAGAAGTTTAGACTAGATGTTGGGAAGACTGTTTTCACGCTGAGGGTAGTGAAACACTGGAACAGGTTGCCCAGATAGAACCATAGAATTGCTTGGTTGGTAAAGACGTTTGACATCATTGAATCCAACCGTACTTGTCCACTACTAAATCATATCTCTGAGCACTTCACCTACCAGTCTTATAAACACCTCCAGGGATGGTGACCCAATCACCTCCCTGGGCAGCTGTGCCAGTGCCTCACAGGCCTTTCAGTAAAGAAATTTGTCCTGATGTCTAATGTGAACCTCCCCTGGCACATCTTGAGACTATTACCTCTCATCCTATCGCTCGTCACTTGGAAGAAGAGACCAACACCCACCCCATTACAACCTCCTTTCAGGTAGCTGTAGACAGTGATGAGGTCTCCCCTCAGCCTCCTTTTCTCTAGGCCAAACAACCCCAATTCCCTCAGCCACTCCTCATAAGACTTGTTCTCCAGCCCCTTCAGCAGCCTTGTTTGCCCTTCTCTGGATGCGCTCCAGCACTTCAATGTCTTTCTTGTAGTGAGGGGCCCAAAACTGAACACAGCATTCAAGGTGTGGCCTCACCAGTGCCGAGTACAGGTGGTAGATGCTCCTGGAAGCATTCAAAGTCAGGTTGGATGCGGCTCTGAGCAATCTGATCTGTTTGAAGATGTAAAGCCTGGAGGAGACTGAGGGGAGACCTTAATGCAGACGACAGCTTCCTTGCACTGGGAGTAGGAAGAACAGGCACTGATCTTTTTTCCCTGGAGACCAGTGATGGTACCCGAGGGAATGGCAGGAGGATGTGCCAGGGCAGATTTAGGCTGAAAATTAGGAAAAGGTTCTTCACTCTGAGGATGGTGAAACACTGGAACAGCTCCCCAGGGAGGCAGTCACAGCACCAAGCCTGACAAATTCAAGAAGCTTTTGGACATTGCCCTCAGACACACGGTGTTAATGTTGGGGTTGTCCTATGCAGGTGTAAGAGTTGGACTTGATGATGATCCTTGTGGGTCCCTTCCAGCTCAGGACATTCTGTGATTCTGTCCCTGCTCACTGAAGCGGGGAGTGGACTAGATGACCTTCATGGTGACTTCTGATCCAAACCATCCTACGAGCCTACGATCCCACAGTCCCCGCTGCGGCCAACCCTGTGAGCGACTCCCCCCCCGCTCCCTCTCCCCAGCCCCGGGACGGGGCGGAGCGTCCCGCCCCTCCGCCCCCGGCCCGGGCGGTGCCGAGCCGCCGGCTCTGTTCCTTCCCGCCCCCCCCCCGCCACGGCGCTGCGGCGCTGCTCGCCCTCGCCCTTCCCCCTCCCGGCGCCGGCCGCTGCGGCAGCCCCGGGGCGGCGGGACCCGCCCCCCGCCCCCGCGCGCAGCCAGGGCCGCGCTGCACCTCCGGGCGGTGAGAGCCGGGTTCCCCCCGGCAACCTCGCAACGATGCCGGCTGCCCGCGCGGGGCCGCGCCGCGCAGCCCTGCGCCCGCAGCATCGCGGCGCCCCATCCGCCCTGAGCCGCCCTCTGCTGAGCACCTTCCCCGCCTCCGCCTCCTCCTACTCCTCCTCCCACGGAGCCACCCTCGTCCTCCGCCCACTCTCGCTGCCAGCCTCCTCTCCGCCCTTCCCCGCACTCCACGCCGGTGCCGGAGCCGCGCGTCACTCGAGCTCCAGCCCCGCCGCAGACATGGCGACACTGAGTGCGGTGCAGCCGCTCACCCTGGACAGAGGTAAGCGCGGCGTCCGCCCCGCCCCGGCTCCGCGCGCCCTGCCCGCCGCGGGATTCCGTGCCCCGCAGCCCCAGCGCGACGAGCGCGTCCGCGGCGGCTCCGCCGGCCCCGCGCTGCGTGGGAGGCGCCTCCCCGCGGGGCTCAGGTGGGAGCGGGAGGAGGGACGGGAGGGGGGAAATAAAACTTTGTGCGGGCAGAGGGTAGAAGGGAGAGGGCTGGCTTCTCGCCCCTGGAGCGCGACGGTGCCGCGGGGTGTGGATCTGCCACCAGTGCTGGGTGCCGCTCCGCCGGGGTCGCTCCCCGGTGCCGGGATGGCTCTTGGGTGTCGGCTTCGCCAGGAACGCTTCCCTGGGTGCCGGGAACGCTTCCCTGGGTGCCGGGAACTCTCCCGGGTGCCCGCTCCGCTGGGAGCGCTCCCGGGTGCCGGGAACGCTCCCGGGTGCCGCTCCGCCGGGAACACTGGTTTATTGGCAAAATGCGGCGGTTTGGGGTCGAAGTGGATGCGGGGAAGGGATCAGTGGCTGCAACTTATCTGTTCGCTGCCGTTCCTGATGTTACAGGGCATCCCTGTAGCCAGCTGCTCGGTTCCAGATAGGGAGGTAGGTGTTTTGCCGGCTTTGTGACTGTGTCAGTAACCTCACCCGAGTAAGAGGATGCTGAAGTCTTGGAAGTTAGGTAAAAAAATAAACTTTTGCCTCTAGGTTATAAAAATTGGACCTTGCCCTTGCAGCGCATTTGTGCCTGTAATAAGGCTCAGCAGAAACGTTATTTGATTCTGTGGGCTGCAGGGGAGAGAAACTTGCTGTTCTGGTTTGTTTTACTCCTTTGCCTGTCATTCAGAGAGATTCAACAGCTCCCAATGCAGCATCCTGAATTGCCTTCTTCCTAACCTGCATCCAGAGGCTCCAAGAAGCTCCCAGCACATATAAATCTTGTACTCTTGACAGCATGAATGAGGCCAGTGCCTTCGTTTCTTAAATGTTTCTTTTCCAGAGGATTAAGATGGGCTTTCAAAGCAAGATTGAGAGCTTCTTGCTGTAAATCCTATGCAAAAGTGATGAACTCAGATTCAAAATGCTAGAGCAGAGGTAGGCACTTTTGTTGGAACCCAGTTGAGAGCAGAGCAGCCCAGCATACTTTAAGTACAGTTTGCTGAATGACTTAAATTCCAGCACTAGTAGAAAAGGAGAATCTAAAGTTATTCTTACTGAAATAACACAGTGCTAGCGTGCTAACACAGTGCTAACTGCTCAGAAATCCACTGTGTAATCTACAGTTTCACCCTAATGCTGTTTTCAGTAAGCAGGACAAATCTATTTCCTGGCAAAGGGTTGAACAGATGGCAATCCATTAGCAAACCTGGCTTTTCAAAGGAAAGTATTACTATTTCAGAATTACACGTTCCCTTTCATTACTAAAACTATGCTTTAAAAAATCCACAATACACAAAAATGCAAATTAGTACCAATTTAAATATAAGCATCTGTTGTCTGTGTCTAGGATATGCCTAACTATTTGGCAGCGGTGCCAACATTACAGTCTCCCTGGTTGTCAGCCAGGGCTGATATTGGTGTGAGGGTGATAAAACATAACTGAATGATAGGATGTGACGTACAAAAGGAAAATACAGGCAAGAAGAAATAGATTTAAATACTCCACCTGGCCTGCAGATGGCAATTTTCGTCAGAGGGATCCACTTCATCACCTGTAACATGTTTCTGCTACGTCAACTGAAGAGAGTAGGCTGAAGCAACTGCAGAAACAACCAGACTAAGCCCAGTGCTTCCAGATATTTCTTTTGTAGTCTTTCTTTCACAGCCATGGAAAAGAGAAGGTGTTACGTGGTGAGATTTCCCAGATTGCTCTTGTTTTTATTGAAGCAGAAACAGATATGTTTACTGTCACTATGCTTTGCACAGCTCGGCTGTGGTCTAGGTGCAGCCCTGGAAAGTCTTGTACACTCGTATCCACCGTGCCATGTCCCACGGAGAGCTCAGTGCAGTGAGAAAATAGTGAGCGTTTGAAGAAAGTTGGCATTAGGAACCTTGTATTGCTGAAGGAATTGCTGCTTGATCTCTGTTCAGGAGGTGTTCTCCATTTCCCCCTGCAAAGGGTCACCAAGACAGTAAAACATAATATAGACACATACATCAGAAATCTGAATTGCACTCTGACATAGTTTCCTCTTAGAAAAAATATACACTGTATTCTAGTACAGAGATGGGAGCTTTCTTAAAGCCTGACATAAATGGAATTCAAAACCTGTATAGTAAAATGAATTACCATTTAAAGGTGAAGGGCATGTTGTGTGTGAATGATTGAAAGCCAGTTACATTCTGGAAGATTACTTCAGTTCAAAGCACAGGAATTAATTTCCTTAATTCCTGTCATCATGTGCCTTTCTACCTGCACAAATGTGTGCAGGTTCCATTAGGGCTTTTTAATATGTGGAACAAGTTCGCAAAATAATGGAAATTTTAATCACTTACAATTTAATCTCAAAGGCTTTTGCCTGACCTTTGTGTGGTGCTCTGCTGGGAAGAGGGGAAGGAATCAGCAACTGTTTCAGGGAGGAAATGTAAAGCAATGGAGCTACATGTGGGTACTGCTTAGAAAGCTTAGGGAGGGTGGCCTAAGTGTTCAAGAGCTTTGGGACAGGGAAGAGCCTGCCTGCCAGGCATCTTCCAGCAGCCAAGACAGTCTTTTCTGAAAAAAAAGTGCACTCTTGCTAGCTTTATTGCTACTGTCTTACGTTCTGAATCAGTATCACCCCATCAGTAATCCATGTTGTCCATCAGAGCTAACTGGGTGAAATTTTTAGGCCAAAGCTTAAAACCTGAAAGTGTAGGGAACTACACCTTGTTCCAGGTTGAGATGGGAAGTTATGGTGCTGTCTTTCATAAAATGACAAGCAAAAAAAATAAGGTTGGGATTTCTTTTTTCTTTTTTCATTTTATGTTCAAGGCTATGGATTTTTAAGTACCTTCCCAGATGGATTTACTTCCATTAAAAAAAACCAAAGTAGTCACTCCAAACCAGAATGGAAATGTTTAAAAGCACCTATACAATTGTTTTTTTAGTTCTTCCACAGGTGTGGCTTTAGTAAGAACTCAGTTGACACCGATTTTGGTTACAGAGAGCTCTGGTTGCAGTTAGTTGGCATTTTCCGTCAGTGTTTATTTGTATTGGCATACAACTCGCCACATCTTGCGTGCCATACTTCTCTCTGTGGGGACAGGCAGTGCTGCCTTTGCCTCTCCTCTCAATGCCCTTTGTCTTCCACAGAGGTGTTGCCTTAGCCTACCCCATGACCAGCAGTTGCTCCCTTCCTCTTTATTGTCCTGAGCCCCATGTCTCCCTTGCATTTCATCTTCTTGTGCCTTGCTTATCTCAAAGCCTCAGTGCAGTTAACTCCATCGCTGTGCATTGCCCATAACCCTTATCCCTTTTCACTGTTTGGCAACCCAATTTCCTCCTCAAATCCTCTGTTCTGCTGTCCCATGGCTGTCAGCACCTCACCAGCTTGACACCTCAAATGCTATATACACATCCAGTGGTAGTGTTCTGCTTTTCTCCAAGTGTGGTGTCATCCCTGCCAGCAAGCTTAGCCTCCTCACAGTTCTCCGAGGACCCTCCCATGAGTTTCTGTGTGCCACAAGTACACATCGTGAGCAACTAGAAATTAAAGGAAGCTTGTTGTAGGTGACATTCTTTAAAGGGTGTGTTAGCACAATCTGATGGAAGCATTTTCTGGAAGTACCTTTACAGCCCCAGAAATATTTTGGGAAGGGATTTTGGCACTCATTTTAGAAGTGGTCACATGGGGGCCTGCAAATTGAAGGAGACCTCTTTCTAGCTTTGCATAATAGATGTTCCACTCTATCTGAACTTCTTTATTTTGGTAAATGTCTGAAAAATTTTTCATCAAGCTTATCTTACTTAGAATTGTACTTGTGCTCCTCCTTCCAACGTGAAAATCTGTTCCAAAAGACAACTGACTGTGTATTTGCTGACGTTGCTGCACAACCTCAGTCCTGATTCCTCTCTGCATAGGACCATAAAAGTGGCAGCTTAAAAAGGGCACTTTTCAAAATTTCTTCTTGGTTTTGAAGATATTATAGAATTAGCCTTTGCAAAGACCATCTCATGATTAAGAGCCACGGAGTATCTTTTCATGTGAAGGGGGGCTTTCAACTGTCTTTTGTTAATAATCCATGTCCTATTATGGCTTTCCTTATATAGTTACTATTCATGTCACTAATGATTTCACTTCTTCATGTAACTGAGGATAAAAGAAGAAATTTGAATAGAGTGAATATGCAGTGCTGATATTTTAATCCCTGTGAAGTTTTGTAACAAGGTCATAGCTATTGGCTATTGACAACCAAATTTCTCTTGCATTCAAATATATCCTTGGAAACTAGAAAGTCTTCTTGGTTTTTGGCTGTAAGGCATAACTGAGCTCTGTTAGTTTTTTATGAATTCAAGCAAATATTTTTCCAGTGGTCTGGGTGTCCCAAAACTTCCTGAAAATCCTTTATAAAGCACTGTATTCAGTGATGATAAGAGTAGGAATGGGCTTGGAATCCCCATTGGCTGCTAAAGTTGGTAGACAGACTCTGTCAGATGAGGTACCAAATGTCATCTGACCATTAATATGCATTGGTACTTGCTAGAGTCTTCTTCTCCTTCCCCTTCCCCTTCCCCTTCCCATTACATCCTCATAGCTTACATAAATGGGGATTTTGCCCCATCTGTGCCTATGTATATGTATATAACAGAAATTGTGTCAAACACCAGTTGCGATATGCTGTGCATATATCAGTGTAATGTGTATTATCTTGACAGAGGTGCAGCATAAGGCCAATGCTGTCTCGCACGGGGTGAAGCCCTGTGGAGCAGTGCTAAGTGATGTGCTGTTCCCCGCCTGGCTCCCTGTCTGTCACAGGGATGCCTTCTCTTGCTCTTCAGCCTAACGTGCTAAAATTGAAAAGTACTCCTGCAAGTGCCACATGCTTTAAGTCTAACATTTCTCTCTTTGGTGTACCAGCTGAGGACATATAAATAAGCAAATTCATCCTTCCAGGCAACAGAAAAAAAGTGATAATTCTGGTGACAGACTTAAATATTTGATTTTTTTTTTTTTTTTACATCAGTGTCTCAACGTTTAGTTGATTATTTTTTTTTTTAATGTATTTTTATGAAGGGATGGATTACTGTAAGCGGATTGAGCTGCTGGTTTATGGGTGATGGGGACATTTTGTTACGAACCATGCGGTTGAAGTGTTGATTGCTTAAGTGGGCAGTTCAGCTGTGCCTCCTGCAGAGCTGGAGCTGGAGTAGGAGCAAGTACCTACCTACATGTCATCTTTGGTTTTCATGAGCAGTGTAAAAATGCACGGTTTGAAAAGTGAAATGCACATATCCGACTTAAATGTCTCTGGCAGTACAGGCCTGACCTAAAAAGGTGCTGGGGCAGACGGCAGTGCAGGAGTTCTGTGCCAGGCTGGAGGTGCTTGAGGTGGCTGGGCACCTGCGGGAGCATGCACATTCAGCCAGCCTCACCCTCCTGGAGAGAGCCCTGTCCTCCAGCCCACAGTGTTTCACAGTGATGTGGAAATTGAATTTTATCAGGGTACAGCAGGTGAAAATGGATGAAAGTTCATCGTATCGTCTTTAGTGGGGAGTAGGTACTGCAGGACTATGGCACTGCCAGTCGTTAGAGAGCTGCGTCTGTACACAGAGAGATGGAAACGTCTTCTACAAAGCATCTTTTACCATTAAGTCACTTTTGTTGAGTGTAAAGGGAGAATATCTTAAATTTCAAGTCATGTTTCTGAAGGATAACTGATAATAAGGCGTATCTCTGCAGAAGCTGTATGTGTGGTCAGGAAATGCTTGTGAGGCGCCTTTGAGAGAGCAACCAGACCCATAGCCAGGCGATGCCTGTGCAGGGACCTTGTGTTCCTTCTGCTCTGTCAGGCGAAAATATTCTTTAGACATGGTAGCAGTGAAGTAATCATTCTATTTTATCTGAATTTATCCTAGGTAGAGCAAAGTGGTAAGCTGAGCTCACCTGTGTGTGTCCTGCTTCTGATCCTTCCAAGACAACCTGCTTCTGCAGCTGGGTGAAGTGGATGGAGGCTTTTGAGAAGCCCTTGCAGGGGTGCAGGATTCACCATTTGCAACAAGTTGCAAGAAAGTTAATGATTAGAAAACACCAGGGATGCTATTTTTGTATGTAGTAAATGTATGCTCTCCACCTACAGATAATGTTGAAAAAGAAGGGATTTGTTTTATAAATAACATCCCTATGCTAGATCCTTCAAACTTCATTTTCACAGTGAGAGACATTTGTGTAACTAGAGAAAAAAGGATTAAATTCTTAATCTAATTGTAAGTAAACAATTTGCTTAATTCCATCCTATCACTTCACTTGGACCTCTGTGATGATTTTATCAGACAGTATAAGTTTTTTAAAAATGTGACAAATTATTGAAGTCGTCAGCTTTGTGCAGAGGATAATTTGTCCATTGAGTTCCATGTACATGCACGTCTCTCCTTAATATAGATGACACTATTACACACATAAGTGCAAAAATATATAAATACAAGCTTTTGTCTGACCTGTCTTAGTCAAATACAAATTAATGGTCTTGCAGGTAATGCAGTAAAATTTGAAATATGAATTATGTAAAATTATTGATTTTAATTATTCATTACAAATACAAGTATTTGGAAGTTGAAGATTTAGGAGGAAACCAATGGCAGGTAGATAGTGTTTTGAGAAGCGCGTAACTAAGTTTGAAGTCTGCTTTCCATCACGCACAATTAATTTATTTCACATGATACAATTTTGTACATTTTAAAAATAATGCTAACAAATATACTGTAAACTGTACATGTATGTATAAATCCAGGCATTTTCAACATTAATCTCAGTCAGCTTAATCTTCTTTTGAGATATTTGCTGTAGTCAGCCTCTGAATGAGAAACATTCCACAGTTAATTCTCTATTCAGATGAAAATATTTGATTCAGAAGTGCAAATTTATGTACTAACAATGTTTTCCTGAATATTTAAACCACAAGCTCAGATATGTTGAATACGGAGGGAGGCGTATGTGCTTATTTGAGACCTTGTTTCAACAGGGTCCAAAACAGAGGGGTTAAACAACTCCCACATTTCTCAAATGTCATGCCACTAAGCTACCAGGAAATGCATACAGCTTCTCATAATGAGTTGTTTCTTACCTTAGTGCTGCTTTACTAATAACTGTAAACAAAGAGAGAAAAAAATTGTATTAGAAAACTGTTATTTCCAGAAGAGATTGAAGGAGGATTGTTCTTTATTATTTAAAAGATAGAGCAATGAAATATACATAAACATACAGAGCATCAAAGCATTGATTTTAATTGTTTCTGTATAAACATGGATAATTGTATAAGAAGGAGTGTTGCCAAAAATAGGTTATTAAATTTATTTCTTCTGAATCAAAATTACATTTTTACTGTTTTTCTTCAGTAGAAGCCCTTGTTTAATCACTAATCCTTCCCATCCACTTAGTCTCTAATTTTCTTGTTTTCTGAAAAAGGGTAAATCTCCTAGACCTTAAGATATCAGTCCCTCTACAATCAGCTAAACACTATGGAAGAATGTACTTGAAATGGAGTAGGTGGATGACCGTGGCCATCAGCAGCAATCTTAGCCCTCAGAAATTTATTTCTCATTATGTCTTCACTTTTCAATAGATTTGGCAGCAGTGTTTTTGTCAAATGCTATTTACTGAATCAGCATAGGAGCAAAAGGATAACATTGCTATTCTTTGTTAGAAAGAGCCAGACCAGAGAAACTTGGAAAGGGCATGATGGCTTTAAAATTTGTGGAGCAGTCTTTAGAAGACGAGGTGGTTGTGTGTCTGATCCCTGCTGTAGCCTAGTCATCGTGTAACCTGGTATTAGTAGCTCTGGAATTTCTTCTAATTTATACAGCACGTTTTGCTTCCTAACAGTGCAGCCATGTCAAAGTGCGCCAGGTATGCTTCTTGTATCTTAGGTAGATACCTTGCAAAAACAGGCTGCAACCCAAGATGAGTTCCAGTTCTCCTGCTTCTATTCTAAGCGTCATTCAACAAACACATAGGATACCAAGCAACATCACTGCAAAGGTGACGGCGAGTTCTCTGTTTCTCACAAGGGTTTTTTGTTTCCACGTTTTATTTGTAACTTGCAGCAGCAATTCAAGAGAGTCATGGCTTTCCTCTAAGGGCATGTGTTTCAAAGTTGAAAGTTAAGAATGGTCAGTTCTTGACATCTACCAGCAACATATCTGCACCAGTTTTGCATGGATTTATTAACTAAGGGTTTCACTTCCTTGCTTTCTACTTGCTGTTGAAGCTTTTCTCTTACATGCTTCCAAAGAACAGGCTTGTTTCCTTTCCTGAGATATGACTAGCATGTAGCCAGTGACCAGAGGGATTCAATCTGCAGAAAGCAATATCCTTAAATCCACTAAAATTGAAGAGAGAATATTGTCTCTTTTTGTTACCTGCAGATAAAGTCATGTTATGTACGTGAACATAATGACTGTGTTGCATCCATTGTATTCTACAAATGCCATCGCTTCACAGTTGTCTCACTGGAGTTTCAAACCACTGAGAAAAACAAAAGATAAAATTGTCATGCTGGACGTCAAGTGACAATTTGTGTTGTCACCATGTTCAACTGCCAGTAGCCCACAGCCATCTTTCTCATCTTTCTGGTAATAACAGCAAAAGATTAAGACTTAAGATTAGCTTGAGAGATAAGAACTGAGAAGAGGCAGCAGGAGGCTCTAGTAATGACATATGAGCAACGAAGAAAGTGAGAGTTACTGTTTTGGCTCAAACGTGGTGCCTGTTGTGAAGGAGAATTAGCATCCCTAAGTTAACCTTGCCTCCCTTTGTGAGACACCTGTTGGGTCCTCTCTTCTTCCCTGCCAACAAAAATCTGTGATGCAAACTAAAGACACATGCTGGAAGTATCAGTGTGGGAAAGGCAAAAGGTTGCCCATATGGCCAGGACTTTTGTTTTGTGATATGCACATAGGATGCATAAATACTTGCTTTTGCTTAGGCAGGGAGAATGGATTTCAGCTAAGAGAAAAGTGTGTTGTTTTTCATCGTGGTTTTCTTTGTTCAGGCAAGCTTATTCCTTGTAATTATTTCTGTTTCCTGCTTCTCTAGCTTAGGCAAATTTTTGATTCCTTTGCTAATTTAATGTTTTTTCTCTATATGCTTGTGGTTTAATACACACTATTAAGTAGGGTCCTTGGGGTATGTTAATGTACCAGTCTTTTTTTCTTTTAATCTGGGATCAGAACCTCTGGAGTGTTTACGTTTGCAGTTCCGGCCAAGTGTCCAGTATGTTTTTGTTCAGTGGATTTAAAGCAGTATTTAATATCACTCCAGCATGGTGAGTGGTGTCTGCTGTGGCAGAACTGGTCCTACAAGATCAAGTGATGTTGTGATCAGGAGACAGATGAGGTTGGTGAGTGTTATCATGGCATCTCTTTACAAGGTATCTATGGCTACAGGAGGCAGTAGACAGCCTCCTTACTTTCACATAGTTCAACTTGTAGGAACAGAATTCATTAAAGCCAGGTTTAGTCATCATATCGAATTTCTCAGGGAGTTAAAGCTTTGCTTCAAGGGATTTTCTTTTTTTCATTTCATAGTTTCAGAAAGTCAGACAGAAAACACCGTTTAACATTTTCTGTTTAGGCAGAAAACTGCTTTAAATACCTGAGCTATCTCTTTTTTAAAAAAATGCTTACAGAAAGATTGAGAGTGAAAATAAATAATATGAAGTCTGAAACTACAAATTATCTTGGTTCCTGCAGGAGAAGGGTTAATTTTTTTTTATTTAAAGGATGAATATAAAATTATATATTGATCATATATAATATGTATTTATTTGAATACAAGATAAACTTTTTAAAAACCTGACATCTTTTTGTATCATGTTTGTAGCCAAGTACCCCTAGTCAAAAAAGGATCAGAACCTCAACTGTCTCAACTGTTCTATTCAGCAGTGAGTTCCTAGCTATAAATCATAGTTATGATCACAGACAGCAGGTATGATTAAGCAATATAAAGCCAAAAGTATATACAAAGGAAATAAAAGGAACTTTACCTTCCTTTCCCTTTCCTCTACAGGTAATACAAGGGAAAAATCACGACACTGTGTTAGGTACTGTGTTGGAGGATACTGTAGTTTTCAATGGTATTGTATTCTTTGCATTTTGAGCTTGTTTTCACACTGATGTTATGTTCAGTGCCTTCTATACAAGAGCAGTGAGTGCTGTCAAATGTAAATGGTTGGTGTATCTTTAAATTCTAGGTTTCTCACAGATGACAATATCTTCTGGTGAAAATTTTCAAACTCATATTTATGTACTTCCTCATCATGATTGCTTTAGAAATTGCAATGAAGTCAATAATATAGAAGAATAAAAATTATATCACTGTTTAAAAATCATTAGGTTTTCAGGTTAACTTTAAATGCCCATATTTGAAAAATCTGAATTGCATTATTGTTCTTCATGCCTGAAATTAAGCCAGTGAATATCATCTTATTGAAACTATCCTGAATTACCCATAAATTCAGTTTTTACTGGTTTGTGATTTATTGTTATTCCTTTAAAAAGCAGCAATGGAAATGTGATAGTACCAGGCCGCTTTCTTTAAGTATCTGACAAGCTCTTAATAGTTTTTGAAACTCTAGAAATTGATCTCACACACACACACCCCAGAAAAGCAAACTAAATCTGAAAATTGCTGACAAAGATGCTCCATGGTAGGTTAAGGCTATGAAAATGCCTGGCTGTGAAGAACAGAAATTGCTAGTTAAAACTCAGGAGAGTGGGAAGGGGGAGAGGTTACTCGAGGTGTTGTAGACATTGTGAGGTTCAGAAAACCCAGGGAGCATAGGTTTTTAAGGGAATCTTTTGAATGTTGCATTTGAACAAGCTAAGCATTCGGGAACAGCGAGCCTGAAGTGGCAAAAGTGACTGAAATTGCTTAAGAGAGCTCTGAAGGGCTTTTTGTGGTGTTGAGGATGCTGAATGTAGAGGTCTCCACACAGCTTGCTGTGTGTATTTGGATCACAGGTGGCACTGCTTTCCCTGCAAATAAACTGTGTGCTTTCTATAAGTAATTTTGCAAACTACCTCAGACCTTTGCGTCACGTTCAAGTGTTCCTGTCAAAGATGCTCGGAAAGCTCATGGTTTATAACACTGCCTTGAGCTACACAACAGCTGGGTCATAGGCTCTGTGTCTGAGAAATAGAGCAAAGCAGAGAACTTGGATGCCTGTGGTGTGCCTGAGAAGCTAGAGCCAGGTAGAACCTGGGTGTAGCTCAAACATATAGAAAAATATAGACCAAAACATGGCCCAGTGAGTAGCCAAAGGAAATGAGCCTGCCACAGGCAGTGGGGGAATGTATGTAGAAACCCGTGGGGATATGCCACTAATGTCTTTGGGGGAGATCGTCTCGCATCAGGCAAAATGAGACAGACAGATATACTCAATCCTATTTCATGATCGATTTTTCTGAAGAAAAAATCCATAAAATCATTGGCTAAGACATTTTTAAAAACTTTAACTAAAAACTGCATTGGCTTGTTTTCTGACAACACTGTTCTTGTCAAATATAACTGTTCTGAAGTACGGTGTCTCCTGGACGACATGGAGATAAATTTGCATGAGTCATTCACAATATATCTGGACAGTAAGAGTGGGTTTCATCATCCTGATGTAGAGGTCTAATACGTAGGATGCAGACATTTACATCTGAGCTAATCATCTGGTCTCCCTTTATAGTCAACAAAGGGAACAGGCACTCCCAGAGTATGATTCATCTCATCTAAAATAGGTCAGATGAATTGTAGCCTCAAAGAGTCTGTTTTTCCTCATTGGCTGTAACAGCAGTCTCGGGTAAGTCGCCGAGCTGTCAATGTCTACATCAGAAGTATGGCGAGTTGAAACCATCACCACAAGATGAATCATGAGAGCTCCGTATGGTTCTTTGTTACATTTATTTGTGCAGTCTTAGTAAATTTTAACCACAGGAGCGTAAAGTAACATTGCATTTATCTATAACTGCTAACCATATCTTCTAAACTAGAGTATGAGAGCACTGATAGTATTATTCTTGCTATAATAATTTCAATAGACTTCACAGATACATACTATAAAGTGTTGAATAATATTGGTGTTTCTAACAGCTTAGCTCGTTGCTCCCTGCAAATCGAGTCTGATTTAACATGGTGAAGTACACCTTTAAACCTGCTCGTTAGTATGACTTTTTGGGCAAGACAAACATATCAATTTAACTGGGTAAAAAATCCTCTTTTTGCCTCTATTATTTTAAACTCTCCAAATTTGATTTAGTAACTACATTAATGGAAGAGCTTTTGTATCTCAGGAGAGCACTATGCTGGTAGGAAGAAACCAAGGAGGTGAATGGAAACATATGGGACAGTCGGGTATTTGACATCAGAGTAAGAATTCCCATGTTATACAAAGTGGTGACTGGCAGCAGAGCTCTATTAATACAGAAAATTTTCAAAATATACACACTGAAAATTTTCCAAAGCTGATGCTTTAACCGTAACGTCTCATAAATAGATACAATGTACTAAGGCTACTAGCTATGAATTATGAATGAACTTTCATAATCATTATGGAATTCTGATTGCACAGCCATTGATTACCTGCTGTCATTTGATAGTGTTTGGAGAAGATTGCTAAATAGAATAAAGCATCCTGTATAGGCTTTGGGAATTATGATAAAAAGTTGACAGAATAACATTAAGCATTCTGGAATATATTTTCATGAGCTTAAAGGAATAACTAAACCAGAAAGAAGGTATTGGAGGGATGAAAAACTACTGACAATTATAAGGACCTGTTATGTCATGCAAATTCTTCACCTTCAGCCTGATTAAAGGTCTTCCAAGCACGACAGAACAGAGCTTGAAAATTGCCAGGATTATTATTCTGTAATGCAATGGTGAAGCTGGTGAATATTTTAGAGACTTACTGACTACCCTTGCTGTCAATTTGTAGTGATGTTCTATCTCTTTGAGGTACAAAAGGGAGGTGTTTATGCAGCACATTTATTTTTGCTAGTAACCGGCATACTAATGTAGTGAAGGGCTCCAGATTTAACAGGAATGAGGAGTAGAAGACCACAGGAAGATGAGAAGCCTGTTCGGTAATATCTTGTTAATAAACAACTGGGTTACCATATTTTGGCTTTGAGAATGACCCAACAACATGGTTCAGGAGTAGTTATCAGAGTAAAGAAATCCCATGTTTCTGAGTAATTACTGTTTGAACCCAAACTAGTATTACACAGCATTGTAGCTACTATTTAACTGCCTAATAGTCTGTTATGTCAGAGGATAATATTTTTATTTTACGAACTGCAGATCAACTCACTTGATAGACTAGCATAAGAGAGAAAGGTTAGACACCGGTAGAGAAACAACACTACACATTTTGCAGTATAAAGTGTGCATATACATTCTTTTTCAAGAGTCACTCTGGTATTAAATGGGACACATTTAGCATACTAAAATAATTTGCTATGTTTTTCTGAATAATTTCAGCCTATCTGACTAAACTGAAACACAGATAAACCCTGCAAAAAATCTACTGGAGTAAAACCCCAGACTGGACAACTTTCACAGAGTGCTGGAACCTGGTCTACTCAATTTTAACAATAAAGTGAAAGAGCACCAAGTCCAGACCAGATGAGATTCTTTCTGTGGATTCATAATTTTCTTTTGAGTTCTAATAGCTGAATTGCAAAGTATTTGAAATAGCATTTACTTTTCAGAACATCCAGCAAATTAAACAGATCAGTCTATGTTGTGTATTGCTAGCTATCTGAACAAATATCAGCAAGTGAAAACAATACGGGACAGAACAAAGTGAGAACTAAGCTAGATAGCATTTTTCAACTGCACAATGCATTATCACAGTATCATAAGGTTGGAAAAGACCTTTGAGATCAAGTCCAACCTATGACCCTACACCTACACCTACACCTACTCCTACTTGTTAACTACACCATGGCACTAAGTGCCTCATCCAATTTCTCTTTGAACACCTCCAGGGATGGTGACTCGACCACCTCCCTAGGCAGCGCATTCCAATGAACAATTACCCTCTCAGTGAAGAATTTCTTCCTAATGTCAATCCTAAACCTCCCCTGGCGAAGCTTGAGACCGTGTCCTCTCGTTCTGTCACTGGTCGCCTGAGAGAAGAGTCCAACTCCTGCCTCACCACAACCTCCCTTTAGGTAGTTGTAGAGAGCAATAAGGTCTCCCTTGAGCCTCCTCTTCTCCAGGCTAAACAACCCCAGCTCCCTCAGTCGCTCCTCACAGAGCTTGTGCTCCAGCCCCTTCACCATCCTCGTTGCTCTCCTCTGGACACACTCCAGCATCTCAACATCCTTCTTAAACTGAGGGCCCAGAACTGGACATAGTACTCAAGGTGCGGCCTGACCAGTGCCGAGTATAAGGGGATGATGACCTCTCTAGTCCTGCTGGCCACACTGTTCCTGATGCAGGCCAAGATACCATTGGCCTTCTTTGCCACGTGAGCGCACTGCTGGCTCATGTTGAGTTTCCTGTCCACCAGCACTCCCAAGTCCCTTTCCGCCTGACTACTCACATCTATATGGCTATATAGACGTGATTCAACTTCATTTAATATAGCATGGGAATGTTCCACTCGTATCACAGTGAGGTATCTTGCTAGTTCTGTGTTCTAGTGATTCTTCTCTTAAGGAACCTCCTGGTCGTGTCCTACTAGCAATGCAAATGAAACTTCATTCAAATGAAAATACAGATAGCACACTTGAAATGAGATTTTTTTTTCTGACAGTCATGCTCTGCTTTTGATGAGTGCACTTGATAAAATGCCTTCCACCCACCCACAGCCCCCTGCCTTCTCTGTGTTTCACTGATAACGTGACCAACCACACTGAAGCAGTGTTATTTTCTGAAAAGCTGTAGGCAAGCATGATGATAAGACAAAAATGGAAGTGAATGTTTAACAGAGTGGGGGAGAAAGGAATTGTGCATATGTGTGAGGAAAGAAGAAAAAAAAATGGTAAAAAAGAAAAAACAATGTGGTTAGCGTTAATAAGAGGTGAAATAAGTGCATATTACTTTTAAAGTGTATGCATCGGAATACAGAAGAATATATCATTATACATCATTACTCAAAATTCCCACCGGTTTCTGTGGGATGTGAATGTGGGAAATGAGGATGGATTTCAATGACATTAGCATGAATTTAATGTTAGTATAATTAAGTTCATATTTTGGAAAATATTTGAGAGTAAGCAAAACAATCCTTTTCAGAAGTTATATTTTAAAATATCTTTTGTTAAAGGATGGAAAAATCAGAAATAAAAAGCAAGGGTATTATATTTACGTAAACCTTAACTGGTTTCAATGTAATTCCAGGATTATTTCTTTTATATATATATATATATAAAAATACATACACTCTTAGATGCTCTTTTGATCAATTTGCATTTTCCACAAGTAAGTAAAAAATGGTGTTTAAGAACTGTCTCTCAGTGTTAATGTTTATAAGCAAAGCTATTTCTATTTGTAATCAAAGGAGGTTTGGGGAGAAGAAAAGTATCCCAGCAGAGGAATACCAGTCCTTCACAAAGGTATGACAGTATTTGAGTTGATTCCTGTGGGATTTCCTGCTGTATGTTTTTTTCCCATGTAACTTTGAAGTCTTCCTCATTGCCAGTCACATCACTTCTTTGAGCGAGCACTTTAGTTTTACTGGAACTCACCGTGAGTGAACCATCAGCAAAAAGCCTGTGTTATTCAAGTTCTCATGCACTGATAAATTTTCCTTTTTAACCTGTCCTAAAGCAATTGCTTGTTTGATCTCCCCTTCAGAGTTATTAATGGAAGGAAATACAGCCTGCTTCATGAAGTCATATTTTATACACTCATGTTTATACATTTTTAGTCTGCTCAGAATCTCGTTTTGTACCAACTGTTGTATTTTGCTCCTGACAAAGCATCAGCTGGTAACGGAAAGCTTTGGCCCTGAACAAATGCCTCATTTTCATTCTGTAATTTTATCCCATGAAGCTCTTCATTATTCTATATTCTCTCTACTGTGAGCAATATCCCTCAAGTCATTGCCAGATTGATCAAGCTATGGGCATAGTTGTGACAAGAGAAGGAAGACTGCTTACTGTTAGTAGGTATAGTAGATGAAAAATAATACAAAAGAAAGAACTTGGGAAACAGCATTCATGCTTTTTAGCATGTTGGATGAATTTGGAAATGTGGAAAATCAAAATGTTCTTTTGATATTCTGCTTTTTCTTTGCCACCAACCACTTCCTAATCACAAAGTTAAGTAATATAATATTAGCAAACAGTAACTTATTGTCCAGTTTTGCCTCTGATACTACAGACTAAACACCTATGACACACTTTTCAACAAGAATATGAATTTATCATTTGTATTGTAACATCCATTGCTTTAGAAATGAGTGATTATCATCTAGAGTCTGGTCCGTGCACTGTCGAAATGTTTAGAAATGTACTTTTTAAAATGTTTACTGTACCCGAAGCTATTTGTTTCCTTCTGGATCTGAACAGATTTCTCAGTCAGTATTTGAATATCGTTTACTTCAGGACCATAGCAAATGTGGGGTGATTCACGGACTTGTCAGATGTGATGATGAAACTTCTAAGCAACTGCAGAACAGCAACCGGTCTGTCTTTTGTGGCACTGACCTTCTAAAGTATAGCTGGTGACAAGCAAAAACAGTTGGAAACTTACCTGAACTGACACTGGAAAAGACCCCAGTCTCATTTAGGATACCTGAATAACTGTTATGGTAAACTGTTGAAGCCTCTTCAGAATAAATCATCTAACTGCTTTGTGCCATCTGGCATACCAGTTTGTACCGACCAGTACTAATAACTGGGGAATGTGAGTTTAGTATTGACCTAACTGCAAGTCTTGGATGGCAGATACAGACTTTAGAAGAAAAATTCCAAGGGGAATGATTCAATAGTTCTGTTGGAAAATCATTGTGACATTATTATTACTGAGAACATTAAAAATCATGTCTGTTGCATTGTATTATATTTAATGCATTCCCATTCTTTTGCACTCCATTGAAGTGATTCTTGCTAAAGAGTGTTCTTACATCTTTTTAAATCTCAAAACAGTCCTCTTTGATGTATTTGCTGCCATCAGTCATATGCTTTGTAAACTCACTTTTCTCAGTTTCCATGGCCTTATTGTTTCGTATAGCTCCTCTAACTTTCTGATCATCACTTCAGAAAGTGCTTTGGTGCTCCTCTACATCATCTCTACCCTTTTTATTTGCAAATACAGCTTCAACTGCTGTCTTTCTACGTGCAGCTCACAAACCTACTTCACTAATCCAAACCTTGTCTTTCCCATCATTCCAAGGTCTCTTTGTCTTTCATGTGATCCCTTTTGAAGGATACTGGCTGTGTCTCTATCAGCAGATAGCATGGAGCAAAGGAACAGGGGCAGATCGGGAAAGATTATTTCGAACAAGCTGTGATCTAGTAACATGCACTGGATGCCCATTAGCAGCTGAAGCACTGCTTGGAGCAAAAGCACAGATGCAGTCTTTGAACTACAGCCCAGTAAGTGGAAGCATCCTTCTGAAAGAAACATTGCATGCTTTCTGCAATGCTTCCTCTCAGACTTAGAGCTGTCTTTTGGCAGATGCGTATAAAACAGCTTGAGAATTATTTGGATGTTATTTACTATGGCACAACCTACCATGCTGACCAGTTGCCTGCCTCTTTTAATTAAATTGTAAATCTTTTGAGGTGTCATCTTCCCTTTTCCTAACACTGATGCAGCTGGATAATAATTATTTTCTTATAAATGCAAATACATGATTATGATTTCATTCTTATTACAGCTCATCTACTGTCATCTCTTTTCTATTTCCAGAAATCTTCTTGTGTTTGTTGTATAAGACATCTGGTCAGTATAGCTCAGCTACAAGCCCAGGATTGTAAGAACTGTTTCAATTAGCATAATCTCCCAGTCACAAACAGTACAATCTTTGTCATCAGAAAGGAGAATTATATAAGGTTGCTTCTAGCCATTGTAGTCATTTTGGAGTTGTGTGGGTGGGGGAGAGGGGTTGTTTCTTTTTTATGCAGTTAAAGTGCAAAATAAAACGTCTCAGATATTGTTTTATCATTTAGTACTATGCATTCTTTTCATCACTAGGATACAGACCTATTTTTAGTAGAGTGGTGTGACTGGCCAGTAGAGGCTCTGGTAGCTATGCAAAAGATGCTAGAAGACGTAATGAGCACACAGCCAAGACAACAGCATTAGCAGGTTCAGCTATACAAGCAAATTTACAGGAAAAGCTGCAAGGTAGCATTAAAAGACACAGCACACCCTTTGTTTAAGCTCTTTCATCCTGAAGACTGACCAGGATATGTATTGCTCACTTCAGCCCTGTGTGTAAATCAGTGTGTCGCTTGCTTGACTAGGCTAGCCGCTCAAGACCACCCACTGTTTCTTATGGCCCTGTCTCCCCAGTCATAAAGGATTGTTGAAAATCTCAAGGGTTGGGGTTTTGTATACATCTTAGTAATAACTGTTTTAATTAGGAACTAGTGTTAAAGAGGAAAAATATTATGAGACTGAGGGTATGGACACTGTTCGACTGAACCAGGTTCCTGCTCACTGTTCAATATAGCTACTCACATAAACCCTCTAGACTGCTTTTCAGAGACACACTGATCTTTCCCTTTACAATACACAGATGCTTAAGGAGAATTCTGGCCACCAAAAATATTATTCCTTGTATTTCTGTGGGTCATATGGGTTTTGTGTTGTTGATCAGGTCTTTGGAGACCTAGACCTAGCCTTAGCCTTACAGCCTTACCTAGACCTAGACCTAGCCTTATGTATTTGCTTTTCTTTAGCAACCTTCCTATTTTTCCCTAGCAGCTTTTACTTGCCTTTAGAAGACTTTCTTTATCAGTCGCTGATATTTAGATTTAGATTTAGATTTACGAGAAGAAAAGATCAAATATTTTTGTTAGGTGTTGTCATCCTGAGGGTGCTTTCATAAGGACTCAGCTTCATTCTTTCAGCCTTTCTGAAAGGAGGCCCCGTACTGTTCTTGTACTACTATCTCTTATGCAGAAAGTAAGAAATATTAGATCTGCTAATATGGTTTAGCTGCTTTGAACTCGTAGCTTTGTTCCAAGGAATGTTTGCAACTAAGAATGTACCTCATTGTATGTGTCTGTTGTATGTGTTCATGCGTGGTTTGTCCATACTTGGGGATTTGGATCTCTGAACAGCACTTTTGTTGCCTATGTGAGGCAGGTGTAATGCAGCATTAATACAGTATGTGTTGCTAAAGCTGATTCTAAATTTAAAATTACCATCAGTGTGCCCCTTTTAGTCACTAACTAGTCACCATTTATATTCATGTGTATTCCCTTTTTTCCCCCACTCAGATGTTGCAAGAGCAATTGAGTTACTGGAGAAACTGCAAGAATCTGGAGAAGTACCAGTACACAAGCTACAATCTCTAAAGAAGGTGCTGCAGAGTGAGTTTTGTACAGCTATCAGAGAGGTATGAAACTGAGATTTTTAATTATTTCTCAAAATAACTTCCCTCTCCTGAACAGAAAAGTTTGCTTGCCTTTCAGTGCTGGAGAAGCAGGAGTACGTTGTGTAAAGGATGATGGGTGTGAGATGTATCTGTAGCTTCCTGCCACAACGCAGAATGCTGAAGTTACTGAAAAACAGTCTCAGAAGGGTTGTGTCAGCAAGGCATGAAGCCTGAGGCAATTAGCCTTGCTAAGAGGCAGGGTGATTAATTAGTACTTCAGTATTCTTGCTCATGCTGTTTCAGGGTCTGTGCTAACCTGTACAGCGCTATGCTAGGATATGGGGACATGCCAAGTTGGGTCAGTGCAAGCTTAAATGCCTCCCCTTTGAGCTCAGATGTGTGACAGGGGTGTGCTGATAAAATCAGATCACAGTGAGAGACAAAGCGTGCAAGCACTGAAGTTGACTAAAGCCGAAAGAAGTCTTGCTGTTGGAAGTCAGTGGTCAGGTCTCAGTGGGCCTTGCTCCACGTGTTAGAAATCCTTGTCAGATCACTAAGAACTGTGATCATTACCCTGTCAGCCATGGTCAGGGCCTTCCCAAGCTCTGCTCAACAGTAGAAAAATGATGGTAGTTTTCTTCTAGTCAAGCTAGAGAAGACACACCCCCTACCTACCTGCATACAAGCATTATCTTTAAAGCAGTTAAATTGCAAATTAGAATTTTCTTAGACAGAAACCAACAACATTGTGTCAGACTTCTTATCTACTAAACAGAGTGCTGTTAGCCCATCAGACAGAAGCAGCTCTAATTGCCCTAATGAAGGCAACATCTTTTCAGCAGAAAATCTGTAAAGAACTTCTGTTTCAGTTTATCTGTCTGCTGCCTGGAACTAATCCTCCCTCGCTGAAATCAATGGGGAATCTAATGTTCCCTCGATGGTGGCAGGATTGAACTCCTGATAACCAGGCAACAGCAGCACATTGATTAGGTGGACTGCTGGGTGACTGGAACGAAGAAAGAGAGGAATAGACATTAGTTTCGTAGGCAAAATGCAGCACACTCTTTGTTTTATGGATTATATTCTTCAATGTGAGAAACAGAGAGAGGCTTCCACTTAATTAAATAGCAGTTTTCAAGGCTTTCTAAGGCAGTAGTGTTTCATGACAATAAATAATGGCAGTGTGTACCCTGAAAAGCTGATATTCTGACTAGTCCTTTCATTTGACTAACCAAATGCTTCTTTAATTGACCACAAAGCACTGAAAAGTTGTCAGGGTTTGTTTTGTTCTTTTTTTTTTTCTAGATAGCAGAGCCTGATACTCCAATTATTAAAGGCATTTTTCAATGTTTGCAGCATTGTCAGTGAAATCTTACAAAGTTTATATGCATCTCTGGGAACAGTCTTAGCAGAAGCAAACACAAAGCTTGTTGGAACAGGTACAGAGTCTAGGAAGCAGGAAAACAGCTTAGGCAAACACACTCTCAGTTCAGTGAACTGAAAGTAGATTTTGACAGAATCATCTGACTGGCACAGAAGGTCTCTATATAGTGTTGTGTGAAGACAACCTGCACATGACAGACTATCTAATTACTGTTAGATTCTTGCAACCAGACAGTAGCCACTTTAAGAAGCCTGGAGCTAGTTGTTACACAAGAATTGAGTGATGATGAATATACACAGTTCCACCAACTTTATAAACAAAAACATTTATTTTTAAATACTTAATATTTTATATATATATGTAATATAACTTAACTTCTCTGAGATATCACTATGAGAGAACAAAATTTCTACACCCAACAATTATTTGTGCCATTGACCACTATGACCTTTGCTTAGAAGAAATCTTCAAATATGAGAGGCCTGGTAACAAATCTTTTCCTGCAGGGAGAGAGGGAGAACTGCTAGTACTTCAGGTTTTTTAATGTGTGGTTCCTCTATTCAGTTACTTACATTAATCCCTTGGCAAATATTTTGGCTGTAACTCTCTTTTTTGAAGAATTGATGGAAAATTGCAGAAAATAATTTCTTAGATTTTAAAAAAAATAAATAAGAAAGGCATGGGATATTGTGGTCATGTTACATTGTTAGACATGTCCAAGCACTGCAGCAAAGGCTTGTAGGATGTCTGAGCTGAGTCTTGCTGTTATTCAGGGATGCCCTTCTTGCATGCCCTTCGTATTCGGTGCAGTTTATAAAAGACTTACAGCTACAATACTGAACAGCAGGTTTTTTTCTGAGCATATTTGAGCGTGAGATAGCTGAGGCTAGATAGAATTATCCCTGCAAATGCTCCCTCCCATTTTTTTATCTTCTCTTAACCCGAATACAAGACAGTAGAGTGTGGTGACTAGCTTTTAATTCCTATTACCACCTGCATAGACTAGAGGAGAAAAGTTGTTAACCTTGCAAGGGAAAGCATGACAGTCAGTTGGAAGTAACAAGAAAAGTGGGAGTTGTTTGGAACACAAGAGCTTTCATGGAGAAAGCACTGAAGCAGACAGGCTGTGAGCAGTAGGCAGGACTAATCAAATTGAGATGAGGGGCAGGGGCAGTATTAGTATGCAAATTCTGGAGGAGACTGCTTATTATATATGTGCAGAGATTCCGATCTGCAGTGTGACGTGTTTGTTGTATAATGCAGCATCTGAGTCTAACTTTCTAGTAAAAGAGGTTAAGGCTGACTCCTGTAGTCATATATACTCCATAGTGGAGTCGCTTTGGAAAATAAACATTTTATTTTCCAGTCTAAGAAATTACGGACATTTAACTGTCCAGTGCATTTGACTGTTTAAGTATTTTACAGAGAAACTCAGTATTGGAGTGAATGCAGGTAAAATTAGCAAAGATAAGATATAAACCACACATTGTTGATTGAATGTGACTTGTCCCTTTTATGAGTAGGAATTCTTTAACTACAGAAGCAGGAGATCACTTTTACGATCAATTAGCCTTTAAAAGTATGAGATATTTTATTAGATGACATACATTCCAATCTAATGTGTAGGAGGAGAGGAGAGCAACAAAGATGGTGAAGGGGCTGGAGCACAAGCCCTGTGAGGAGCAACTGAGGGAGCTGGGGTTGTTTAGCCTGGAGAAGAGGAGGCTCAGGGGAGACCTTATTGCTCTCTACAACTACCTAAAGGGAGGTTGTAGTCAGGCAGGGGTTGGTCTCTTCTCTCAGGTGACCAGTGACAGAACAAGAGGACACGGTCTCAAGCTTCACCATGGGAGGTTTAGGCTTGACATTAGGAAGAAGTTCTTCACTGAGAGGGTGATTGGCCATTGGAATGCGCTGCCCGGGGAGGTGGTGGAGTAACCGTCCCTGGAGGTGTTTAAGGAGAGATTGGATGAGGCTCTTAGTGACATGGTGTAGTTGATGAGTAGGAGTCGGTGTAGGTGTTGGGTCATAGGTTGGACTCAATGTTCTCAAAGGTCTTTTCCAACCTTATGATACTGTGAAAGGGCTATAATGAATTGTATTTATGGGAACTTATTTAGCAAATCAACCCTCCAGTTCAAATCCTTGCAGTAATATCACATAGAAATAAAATCTTTTTAAAGAGTGAGTGAATGAAATTTAAATAGAAGTACTTTGGCATTTTCCTAGGATGCTATGTCGGGAAATGGTGATTAATGGTTCTCACTTAGCTAAATATAAGTACTATCAACTGAAATTTTCTGTCTGGCACTAGGCAAGAATATGTACTAGCTCTGGAAAGAATGGAAATAATTTAAGTATGTAATGGCCTCGGTATTTCCTTTTCACCTGAAGACCCCCAAACTGGAAAACAATTTGATTGAAGACTGGTCACTTAAAACTGAGTTTGGAAAAAAAACCCAATTAATTGCATTCTAAAATTACTTGTTTCACAAGCTCACAAACTATATGAAGATTAATTAATCTTCTATAGCAATGTCACCTGGCAAAAGATGCATGAATCTTTTCCATTACACCATTAAGTCCTTTACCCTTCTGTGTGTTTCTTGCTGGGTATTCAAAGCTATTGCTGTTATAGTCTTCTGATTCCCGAGGATTCCTGGAATATATGAAGGGCAAGGCTATGAAAGTGAATGCATAATTGAGCTACAGAGAAGGTATATTCAGGTAGAACATAAAACTAGGCAACCTGAACTGGCTTTAATTGTTGTAAGTCAGTGAAAAACGAAGTTATGAGAACTGTAAGATAAGATGAACTTCTGGTCTGTCAAGAAACCTTAAAGATCTGTAGGTACAGAAGACAGCATAAACAGTTGAGCGAAACACGCTACATTATCAACAAGAAAATCTGACAAACCTTAACAGATTATGGGAATTTCATTTACTCTTAATATCTGGTAATTGTTACTGAAACGCCAGTAGAGTAATGATGGAGTCTGATAAACCCATGCATCTCCCGATGAGCTAACGTTTTCTTTCAGGTTTCTGTTTCTGTATGTTAAATAGTAGTGTAAAATTCAGGTGCATCTCACTATCTCGCTTTCCTCCCAGCCTTCTTTTGCTACTCAGTTTTCCATTTCAAGGTTTAATCTAGTGTTTTGCTGTGTGGATATTATTTAAAAGAAAATCTGACTGGTAAATACTTGTAGTGAAACGTTTCTCAATACCAAAAGTAATCGTATCAGAAAGTCTTTCTAAAAATGTGATGTAGCAACCAGACATGCAAAAATAACCATTATTACATTCTGTTATTTTGTGACTCCCACCAAAATATCAGGTCATCATAGAAGAGCACTTTTTCAGGACTGGGTCACTGACAATCGTTTCTTAAAAGGAGGAGCAGTCAACATAAAACACTCTGCTCTTGTGTGTTTGGTATGAAATTAGTCTGTGGAACAGCACATTGTCTTTGAAGGTTTCTACTTCAGTAGTTTAAAGCTTTTAAACTTACTATAGAATTATCTTGTGGACAGAGCATCCTGAACATTTAACCACTGCTAGTGACTTACAGGCAAAAAATGGCAGGGGCAGAATAGCGACCTGTTTCTGATGAGGTCTGGATGCCCCTCAGTTACTTTAGAGATATATTTGGTTATGTTCTATAATATTAAAAACATTGTTTCACTTTATGCTAGGTAGGATTGTTCAACAAACCTAGTGGGTATATTGGAATGATTTCCTTTAATTAATAATTTTCATTTTCATGCCCTAGCAATCTGAATGCCTTGGAACCCCAATATTGCTGGTATGCCGTGTGTTATTATCTGACCATTTCCTCAAGCTGCTTACCTGTGCTTTTCATTATTAGCCCTGATATATGTCTTTGCAAATATTAGAGAACCAGAAGAAGGCTGCTGGGTGGTAACAGCTGATTCTGGTGCTACTGTTCTCATTGCATTACCATGACACAGTGCGTTACAGCAGGAGGCTGTCTGGGACCCTTAGCTGTTCACTTCAGATATCCCAGTATAGTGATGTACTCCATTTTAAAGGGCTTTACTGAATGTAACAGTCTGGGTACTACCTGAACTCAGGTGAAACTTCTTGTTAATTCTTTTATTAAAATTATTCATTTGATATTTTAATGTAGGAGTCATTTAAAGTCTGGTTTTGTTATAATTCAAGAATCCCAAGATTTCTTTGATCAGTTTGCAATACAATGCTGTTCATCCACCTCCCAGACCTGTCTCTGAAAGCAGAGTTTCGTTGTTTTCTGCCTGGTAAATCCCATTCCTGGTAAAAATAGAGGTTCATCAGATCAAGCTTTCTTGGTTGACATTGAGGGCAGCCCCAAGGTTCAAGATTCAGTGGCCCTGAGCCAGTCTTTCTTTTCACTGGGAGCTGAAAGTTTGTTATAGAAGAAATATGATTCTAGGCAGTCTGTCATCCCCACAGGGCGAGCTCAGATTATGAAGTTTTTAAATTAGAAGATGCAACTTTGAAAAAAAAATGTATCGAGAAGACTGACCACTATAGTTCACAGCACAGAAATGTGATTAAGGCTTAGCAGGAAGCCTGACATCTGAAGTCCCCTACTGTCACATTTACCCATGCAAAGAGAGGGGTTGGTCAGGATCAAGCAAAAGCAGTATGTTGGACTTAGTAATAAGGCAATTAGTAAACACAATGGCAATAGGACAACTCATATGAGTAAAGCAAGTTGAGATTAGTCAGCTCAGATTTGTAGCTTAGGTCATAAAAGCAGTGTGGTTATATTAGCATGGTGCCCCATTAGACTGGCGGGGAAGCAAAGTTCTCCTCAGGCTAATCAGATACCTTGTTATACCCTCATAGAATCATAAGGCTGGAAGAGACCTCTGAGATCGAGTCCAGCCGTACCTGTCTCCCCACTAAACCCTGTCCCTAAGGAACTCATCCCTGTCTTTTAAACACCTCCAGGGATGGCGACTCCACCACCTCCCTGGGCAACCTGTTCCAATTCCTGACCACTCTTTCAGTGAAGAAATTCTTCCTCATGTCCAGTCCAAACCTCCTCTGGTGCAACTTGCAGCCATTTCCTCTCATCCCATCGCTGTCACTTGTGAGAAGAGCCCAGCACCCACCCCGTCACAACCTCCTTTCAGGTAGTTGTAGACAGACCTTGTTCTGGTATTCCAGATAATTTATTCAGGATTACTGCACCATTAATTCAGCAGTAGCTCTCAGGCAGCAACAAATACAGAATTGCGCACAGTGACCAAATTAGTTCAGATTTTCATATGCTTATGCATGGATTGATTTGTACATTTTCATTAAAATTTGCATTCTCCTATGCTAATTTTAAAATTTCAGCACTTTATCTGTTTTTAAATATTGGGGTGGATTACAATATCAGTTGAACCACTACAGCTTGCCTGAATTCTGGAGTTGTGTAGCATTTGCAAGAATCTTCTGCTGTATCTCTCCATCCCTTTTCCATTACCAGTGTCCCAACAATGAAATGCCCCATGAAATAATGATGAAAATTGCCACTAAATCAGTCCTTCAGTCATTGTTTGAAAAGGGCACTACTTAACTTCATTCAAATATGACAGTATAGCAAAGTAGTAGTGTTTTCATGTTTTACTGAGTTTTGCTTCCCCTCTTCTGGTTGTAAGTACTGTATCTATAATGATGAATTGAGGGAAGGATCTGTAATGTATGCAAATTAGGGCAAAAAAAAGATCACATTTCAAAAGAAGATCTGCCTGCTTTTTGTCTTGCCACCATGCTGAATTAGGCATTTAGAAAGTTCAGCGAAAAGCTTAAGTTAGCAGTAAACACAGAATTTTTTTTTTAAATTGCCCTACTGTGTTCAAATATGTGCTATTGTTTAGAGTGAATGTAACCAGAAATTACGCAGATTTTGAAAAACAATGAAGTTTCATTTACCACTTTACCGTAAATAATGGAAGCATTACTCTGTTGCTTGCAAGCCCTGGATGGCATGAATGAGAACTTTTGGAATGATTACCTTGTCATTCAGCAGATGGCCTTCATTAATGGCAATTATATGAATTTACCAAGCTGCCCAAGCATTATGGACGAGAAGGCATTAATAAGTATCTGCAATTACTAAGTCCCTACGACTTTCATGACTTCACTGCAGGAGGTTTAAAACAGCTGCTGTTGTCGCTTTTTTTAGCTGCCTAGAGCTAAATACATTGATTTCACAGATGCAGAATCCCAGGATCTGGGGACAAAACATATCACTGGTCTTTAATCAGTGCTTTCTCCCATTGGGTTTGATTAAAGATCAATTTTCAGAGTTGGCTGATGGCTATATATCTACTCACTTTTGTGCTCTGCTTGCGTAGTTATGCCTTTCACAAAAGATAAATATTTTAGTGCTGCAAGAGTCTTGAAATGTATAGAACCCAGGCAGTGACATATCCTGTTCATCTCGTGGTTTATCTGGATTTATGTATTCTCTGGTGAGTTGTGCTCAGGTGATGTTCTTAGTTCTGCACATGGCTGCAGTTGCGCGTGCTGCAGAAGGTGACTCCAGGGGTGGTGCATCTCAGCATCTTTTTTGTTTTCCTTACATTATCATTTTATTTTATTGTTCCAGTATCATATTTGATTATGTAAAACTCTTTAGGATAAACAGAATAGCCTCTGCTGAAGTTCATCTCAAGCCTGCTTCTTTCTCTTGAGAGAAATCAACAGCAAGGTGAACTACTGAGGAATATTTATGCTGACAGGTTGTTGGAAGCCACTGCACCACTGTTTCTGCCTTGATGGAGCCTCAGTGTCCTCCTGCTTCTGCTTAAATGATGTCACCTATGAGACTCCTGAGAAATGCTGCTCAGTTTCCATTCTTTAATTGTACCTTCAGAAAAGAAAAGAAATTGTAAAACTGTTTTAAAACTCCCATTTTAGCTATATTTTTGGTTGGTATTTAAAACAAAAAAAACAGCAGTTCCTTCTCCCTGCCTTCTTGGCTCAATAGGAACACTTGAGATGAACTTGCATGACAGGCTCAGGTTATCTCATGTTTAATCCAGGTGCTGATTTTGGCAAGGTTTTGCAAAATCTGTTGAAGTTCGGAATATGACTATTGCGTACGGCAGCCCCAACAGCGTATACAGATGTACTGACAAAGTGGAGAAAATTAGTGCTTATTAACACTTGGCATATTTTATGAACTCAAAAGTAACTAGCAGTGAGGTCTAAGAGAGAGAGGATTTTTAAATGGTAAGCTATGAATTCCAAGTGGTCTTACGGGAATTAACTCATCACACATGTTGGTATTTCTCTTCATACCAGTATGTTGCAGTAGAAGCTGCAAAAGAGACTTCCAGGCCAATATTTTGCAAAGGTTTAGTGATTGCAAAGGATACAATTTCTGAGATGCCTATAATGTTGCCTTCAAAGACACCAGATCATAGTTGCCATAGACTTAATACAGAGCATAGGACAGCATGTAAGGGACGGGAAAAAAACTAAATGACCCAATCATATTTTTATTATTCCTCATATAATTTTTATTTGCAAATAAAAGTCTATTTTTCATTATTCTTATGAGGGTGCTAAGCAACTTCGTACTGACTTTACATTGTCAGAGTGGTATTTCCAGACAGATTTGACATTGGAAGGAAGAAGAGAGGGCACACAGGGGTCTTGTGTGTCCTAACAGCATCACCAGGAGTGTTTCAGCTGATTCATCCAATACGTGCAGAGGATGTGACAGCATGCATTTCCTTGTACATCTGCTGTGTTCTTCTGCTTGCTCAGAAGGGAGGAAAGAGATTCTGGCCCCAGCATGTAACCCCTATTGGGTTGTTTCTTGGACAGGCACAGATTCGTATGGCAGGAACTCCATGACCAAAACTTGGTTCAGCTTTCAGACAGCAACACAGATACTGTAAAAGCAGAGTGAGCACCAGCCTTTTCCACACAAAAAATGAAAAAATACCAGAGCAAGTAATATCTTGGCATTTTAATTGGAGCTTCCGTGAAGTGTTGCACCGTGTATTAAAATATTATAACCTTACAGTGATTATACTTAATTTATTTTTAACAGTGTTTCAGGTCTGTGCTGATTTTTTCTTACTGCCTAAGGATGGCTTAATAATGCATCAAGATTCAGATTGGTTTTTTCACTTTGGTAAAACTGGCCTAGTTTTTTCCAGAACCCCCACCCTCCAAAGAAGCAAACGTTTAAATAAAATATCCTTTATGAAAATGTAAAAGCCAACATTCATAGTATTTCTTCCACACGTTCTGAAATTAAAGCTGTCTCATCTCATCAGGCTGTTAAACAAGACTGAGTTTCATTTACAGGTTTAAGCTTTCTAATGGGTTAGGATCCCTACCATATATGACCACATCCATGCAGTGTTACGGCACGGAAAGGGACTGTTATGACAATTGTGAAAATGATACAGAAGTTTGGTTTGAAAATAGACACCAGTGATTTTTCCTGATGCAAACATGTAACTGCTCACAGGCTAATGAAACCTTAATATGTAAAAATATTCAGAATGCCAGCAACCTTGAATGACCACATTCTGTCAGATATAAATAGCTCATTAATACGGACTAGTTGTCACAAAGCAGCTTCTTCTATGTGTTGTCTAAATTCAGTAACTGCAGAAAATATGTTATACAGAATTTTTGGTACTTCCAGAAGGCCTTATATTATATAACATGCCTTCCTCTCAAAGGTACTTTTTTACCTTTTCAGCTTCACTGTTCTCACAGGTATCCATCAATTTGTCCTTTTGATATTGACAAAAGGAAGACCTTATGTCAAGTTACTCTCAGGGACAGAATGAAGACAGTGTACAGTAACATTATGAACGTGGCTATGAGATTGCCTAATTCTTGCTTCTACTGGGATTAATCAAACATGTGCCGTAGACCTGTAACAAAATGGGCCTTTGTGATTCATTTGCACAAACAATCTTATTTAAGAAGAATCTAAGTTCATTGTAAACTTGATGTTGTGGTGTGTATACATAGCATCCCTGGTGTTCTTCCACAGCCAGAGCGTTTCTGAAGTTGTCAATGTCCTTCTCAAGGTCTGTGATTTAGAAAAACAGTCTTCTCAAATTCTCTTTCTCTTCAGTCATCCGGAATATTCCCTTTCTCATTTTTTAAATTAACTAGCAAAGATAAAAACAACTATTAACATAACAAAGAAAAAATGTTAATTTTTTTTTTTTAGTCAACTTGATAGAGAGAAAATCGGTCTACTTTCAACATGTTCGCGGAACTGCTGTCTTCTGGACTATGGCATGTGACTGTGTTTAGTACAATATCTTAGCTAAAGGTTGTAGCTCTGGTGAAGAAAACATGCTTTGATGATGTAGCTGTGCTTCCCTGAGCACACTTTATCAAAGGAGATAATTTAAAAAAAGCAGAACACAGGCACAAAGCCAGAAATTCTACTTGATATTCAAGAGATACAAAACTGAAGATAAACACACCATCACTAGAGATTTTGTTTTCATTGAGCTGTCATGGGTTTATGGTTGAATGGAAGCTTGCAGTTACACTGGGTTTGAGCTTGAGTAAGTTTACAGAGGTAAAAAGTTATTATGAAAGAGGAAGGGCGGTCTGGGGAGCTGCATACCTTCACACTAGCATATACTGCTGGTTGTGTTTGACTTGTCCTACTTCTATGTGCTCATCTGTTTGAGTGTCATCTTAAATGGACAATTAAATCAGTTTGTGGGTTGTTTTGTAGAAAAGCAAATACTGTTTAAAATCTTGACAAACCTATCTCAAAGGGCATAGATATCCAAAATAAGACAAAGACCTAGAAATGCTTCCAGTGGAGAAGGAGAGGTTACCAAAAGACATGAAAAAGACCCAATTACATCCAACAATTATAACATGAAATTGGACAAATTTAGCTTAGAAATAATCCATTTTTAACAGAAATGCTGATAAACAGTTGACCGATTTCCTAAACAAGCTAGAGGCTTGAAATTTACAGACCTTTCTAAAGACTCTGTACTTCAAGCAAAAATTATGATTAGTGCAGAAATTACCAAGTGAAGTTCATGGTTAAAGGTGACCAGAGTCCCTACTGATCTTTGTGGCATTTAAAATGCCCTTGCCCACTGGTGTGGTAAAAGTATGGGTCTGAATTGAGTGCTGAAGTTTTGCTCTGGGGAATTCTGTCCAGCCATACCCAACCAATGCAGACATAAATATATTAGATTAAGAATGACAAGTAAAGGCAAGAGGTCGTGGAGAAGAAAAAAATACCAAACAGAATATGAAGAGGTAAAAATATGAAAACAAAGTAGAGGTGGGGAAAAGACACTAACCGGTTGTGCTGCAAGTGGAAGTTTACCCTCAGAAACAAGCCATTTGCAGGCACCACAGTGGAGGTCATCAGCTCTCTAGGGCATCTTTGCAATGTAACTTCTTTCTGTCACAGAGCAGGCATCCTCCTGCCCCAAGGACCCACCCATGCACACCAAATGAGTTGATATGTGAGTCTTACCTCTTAGGTCAGAAGAAGGCTAAAGGTCTGGGACTGGGCTGGAGATGTTGGGAAGAGGGGAGGAGAGCGGCTGTGCTAAATAAAGCACATACACACAAACATGAGCTCTTCTCGTTATAGTACAAGACTGACTGAAGTATTGCTTTCCACTTGACATCTTAGGAGGGAGAAATAATTGCTTCAATCCTTTCCAACAACAAAGGCAATTAGAAAACAGGGATTCAGGGTAGTTGATGGCAGAAGCATCATATTGAAGTGTAAGTAGATCATTTATCTTTTATACCTTGGCCTCAGTTCTGCAAGGATGTGTTAAGTATACTGTTCCATTGACATGACTACATAATGCAATGAAACCAATTATGTCTTCTTGCACTGGTTATTCGCACACTAACTCTCCCCTCTACTGTCTTCCCTTCCTTGAAAGACTTCTTCCAAAAATAGATGTACAATTCTCTTCAGCATTGAGGCAATAAAAGTATGGCAGAGGAATGAAATAAACTAAAACCAGATGATGCCATATATGAGTTAAACATCGCTTATCAATCTCTTTGCAGGTTACTTCTTCATTCTATCTTTTAACGTGCTTTCCTATGGTACTTACTTAGGTCGTGACTTCTTGAAGGAAGAGTTTTATGTCTCTTCATATATTATCATGCTGCAGGCACTGTGGAAACACAGCTGATTACTACTTCTTACATATGTTATCTCGTGCGCTAAGAAATGCCCAACCTTTTCCAAAAGGTTATTTCTTCAATATTAAACCTTAGAAAAGCTTATCTGGGTCTACTACTCCACAGGTCTAAATTGCAGTGTACTCTGTCTCAGGGTTTGCCTTTGTGATTTTTTTGAAAAAAATTGTTGCAAAATGATTTATACCTTATGATGTGTTGAACATCATTATTGTAGGTACAGTTGCACTTAGAATTACATAATATTTCATCAAGGGAGAAAGCACTGAATACCCCTTACAGAAGTTAATGGAAAAAAATCTGTTTAATTAAATTGTAAAACCTATAATTCACATAAAAGATGTTGTAGTCACCATCCCTGGAGGTGTTTAGAAGATGGATAGATGAGTTTCTCAGGGCCATGGTTTAGTAAGGGGACAGGTACAGTTGGACTCGATGATCTCAGAGGTCTTTTCCGACCGAATGATTCTGTGATCATTCAGGTTGTAAACAGAATGTTGCTTCTAGCCACCTTTATAAAAAAGGCTACTAAATGCACTGTTACTCCTGGACCGCCTCCTAAAGCTTTGCATTGGCTTAAATAGACCAGCTCAGTGCATGCTGCTGTACAGAGTAATTTTCGTTAAGAAGCTGGCTCCTAAAGTACTTGTAAGGCAGTCCCCCTTCCCATGCCTCAGTAATGCTAAACCAGCTGCTTTTCCCAGCTGAGTCTGTGGGGATAAGGACCATCATCATAACAATAATACCTGCTGCATTTAACTCACTACGGCTCCTGCTGGGAGAAGCAATAAAATGTACGTTTCTCTGTGCCAGCAAGAGGTGCCATAGTACAAAGACGATTCACTTTCAAATTCAGATTTTCTGCTTGTAATTTTCCTCCGTCACTCTTTTTGTATTTTTTGAGTACTGTGGGAGAATAACTTTAGATTATAGTGTCTGAGGGGAATACCTGCAGAAGCTGAAAAAGTAAGTTTGAGATCTATATTTGCACTTTCAGGAGTATTTATTCATGAGAGTGTTGTATTCTGTGCACCCCGGGAAAGAGAAAACAAAGCTGAGTATGTGTAATTCCACAGCGCAAATGAGAGCTGTGTGAGCAAACCCCTGTCTGTGGCACACTTTTACCCGATAAACTTCACATACAGACACTGACAATCTTGGTAGAAATCACTGTGGGGGAAAATTATCTGAAACATTACCATTTACCTTACAGCTGCAGCTTTGCGTCTTGAAACATTGACATTTCACCTGTAATTTAATCTCTATTATTAATGAACTGTGGAAACTTTTCCCTAGGCACTAGACCATCAGAGTGTGTATGGAGCCTGTCAGCAAATATTACTGAACATTCATGTTGTCTTTTAGACACTCTAAAAAGAAATACTTGTATAAACAAAAATAGGTATGCAGCTCTTCTTCAAATTAATAACATATAGTAACCATCTGGATACTGTCCTGAGCAACCAGCTCTAGGTGGCCCTTCTTGGGCAAGCGGGATGGATGAGATGTCCTCCAGAGGGTCCTGCCATCTTCAGCCCATCTGTGACTCAGTCATATGTCAATTGTCTTTCTTAACTCATTCGAATTACACAATGATGTTTTTCACAATGACTCATCTATCATGGCCAACAAAGGTCACTTCTTTACTAAATATCCTAAAGGAGTTTTTCAAATGCTTACAATTAAATTCTGCACCTTTGTCGTCTTCTGAACTGATACTTTGTCCAAATAAGGAAATCTACAGAAGATCTTAATGAGACATCTTAAGAATGATACTGTTAGACTTCGGAAAATCGCTATATATTAAAAGTGTAACAGATATACAGGTAATCATAGGCACTGAAAGGAAAGATTTGGTAAAACCATTTCAATTATCATATACAATGGATTGAACAAAAAGCTGTATTCTGCTCCAGGAGGATTTAAATGCCATCTTATTTAGTTTGGGAACAAAAGAGCATTTTCAGTTTATCTGTTGTGTGTACATAGAAGAGGCAGCTGAATGGATTCGTTGTGCACAAATCATGGCTAAGGTGGTACTGAGAACAGCATAGATAAAGGGTTTAGTGTGACTACAGGCAAACAACGATTATTTACAGACATCAGTGTGCTTTTTGCACATTGCTAGAATGACCAAAATTAGATCTGAAACATACAAAGACCTTAAGGGGCTTGGTGGAACAGATATGGTTAATGTGTGTTTGGTTGTTATATTGACTTAAGAAGAAGAAAGTTATGTAGGTGTAAGTTTTGTCCTTCTTAAACTTCAATTGCGTTAAACATTATGTAACACTCAAACAGAAGAGTTAGATTTACAAATGCCTCAAGCAGGTATTCAGGATTCATCACATCTGTTGTTGTAGAGAGTGAGATTTGACGTGCAAGATTTCTTTTCTTATGAACTGTGCTATAGATATTATGATCACTGATAACTCTTTGCCAAATACCATTTTGAATCTGTTGAGTATTTACAAATTGGTACAAGAATTATATGACATCATCGATAGTATTTTTCATAAGATTTTGAGTTGGTTGCTTCTTTTTCAACGTATTAGTTTAATCACACACAATATATTAAGTGTGTTCTCTCACCAGTATACAGATCAGTTACCGGGATATGAGCTGTTATAAAGCCTACCAGCTAGATATTAATAGTATGCAGTCAATTTGGAGTTACATGACATCAAACCTAACAAATAATCATATTAATGTATCATTATCAACTCACATTTGTGATGTTCTACCTTAGTAATGAATATTTAAAGAAATTCCTAGTAGCTCTTCTGTGTCTGAAATATTGTGACCTGTTTTCAAACCAAATTAAAGTCATAATAGTTCAATAATCAAATATATGCTTTTAGACATTATAGCCGCCACAGCATTTATAGCTGTGCAAGCAGAAATGGTATGTACAATCTGCTCTCATATTTTAAGATGAAGAGGAGCCCAGACATACCGAGAAAATATGGCATTATCAGTGTTTCAGTACAGTATGAGTTTTGAAGTAATAAATATTTAATGATTCATTACTGCAATTACACAATATTCTTTTTAAATAGTGTAGTAGATGTTCTTATATTAGAACATGTCCTACAACAGAATGCAATAAACGTTGAACTGATCTGTGCAGGATAATGCTGAGTATGTAGGCTCAACTTGTTTTTAGGATGGCATCATCCAGTACAAAGAGAGAACAAACCAGAGATCCTTTAAAGGACATAAAAGAGCTTCCTTTTTTCATATGTTTTTAAATTAAGGGCAAAATTCTGACCTCTACTGAGATCAATGTCAATTTCACCAATGGAAATGAGATTTTATTTCAAATGAAGAAAGCAGAAGCCTTTTCAGCATGCTCCCCTTATTTTCTTCACTGGCCCAAGTTTTTCTGAATTAAGTCCTAGAGTGACTTACGTGCTAACAATAATTAAGACAAACTTTTTTTTATTATACTGTGAAAACGTATAGCATATTTTAGATCTCTGAAATGGATTGCATTTGTTATCTCCTTCCCCTTTTTGCCTTTCCCTTGTGTATGGTGTCCCTAAAAAAACGTGTGGAAATCAGTCATCCCAGACAATTTACTACTCAAGAGTGCTTGATTACCACTGTGTCTCTTCCACTGAGATCAGAAATGAGCCACACATCTTAATTCCATTTAGATGTTTGTAGCAATATGTTTGTAAGCACGTAAGTGTTGTAGTAACAGTCTCAGTGGGGAGACATACATCATTATGATACTGCATAATAAGTCATCAAGACAGGGGGATGGGTGAGTTTTACCTTTGTCCATTTGGGTTTCTACCTGCAGGGACAAGCTGTTGTTTATACGTCAATTAAGTACAGGATCTGACACCTTCTCTGCCAAAGTAACATTTACATTGCCAAAAAGGGAAGTTTTGGCGTTCCTGCTAAAGTATCACCAAATCAGTGGAAGGTAAATATATTTTGGATAGTACAATTGAATCCACACTCCTCAAGGACCTTAAGAAAAAGATTGCTGTAAAAGTTAACATATAACAGCAAAAGTTTTCTCTGAGGAATGCAGCCTGAGAAATAAAGCACATGACAAAACTCCTGATGAAGCAGGTCAAGAAAATGCCCAGAGTAAATCAGTAGCATATAGGAACTTTTTTTAAGTTTGGTGGTTTTATAATAAAATTAAATAAAAGGTTTTGTTTGTGTGCATTCACCTTTGTCTTTCAAAAAAAAAAAATCCATGTTATATATACGTATTTTTATTTTTGACCTTTGTGTTTCAAAATAATTGACTAGTATCAAGTAATTTTTTGATATTTTTAACCTAAGAGTGTGATAAACCTAGAGAATTAATGCAGTGTGAGAGAGCCTTTTCCTTTCTCCTTGCTAAAGATGTTTAAAAGGGAGAGCTAAGGACCAGACAAAATGGTCCAAGAGCATATACCAGAAGAAAGGAACAGACAGAAGGTTGTACATATTGGCAGTGTTGATTTTATGTCATTTATGTGAATGTACAATTCCTTTCTAAAGGTTTATCTTACCCATTGTCAATGTCTGACCTGCTGGTTTGCCAGCACTTTTCGCCATTCCAAGCTATGGTTGATGGAAACCAGTACTGTGGCTTTTCTCCAAAATTTAATTTTCACTTCCATTCTTCAGCATCTGTATGCTGACCAACTTACATGTTTTTTTAGTATCGGTCTCCTAAATCTTCAGTTCATAGGAAGGTTCAGAGAACAAAGAAGCCGTTGTTGGATGCTAAGACACCACTGAAAACAGTTCAAGTCATGTACATTCAAGTTAATTGCCTGCAGATACCAAATTTTGAACAACGTAGAACATAACTGTCCTGGTTTGGGGAAATGGCATGCTAGAGATGGCAAGAAGATCATGTTGGAACATGTACAGTTGAGTTTGCAAAGTGTCATGAGGAACACAAATTGATGTTCTCTGTAAACCTAAGTGTGCACAAGTTTAGCAGACAGTCGACAAAATGATTTCATGAATACAGCATTAACGAAACATAGTCTTGTGAGGGAAAGGGACTGTCCTGTCTGGGTTAATATAAAGTCCTTGTTGTGCTTCTATAATTAATTTCGTTTTATTTTCATGGACATTTTAGGTGTATCAATACATGCATGAAACCATAACTGTTAATGGCTGCCCCGAATTCCGAGCCAGGGCCACTGCAAAGGTAGGATACGTGCAACTGTTGAAATACGTGTTACCAAAGTGACCTAGTAATTGACTGTGCGCGTGTGTGTTTCAGGTATTCGTGTGTACACTGTAAGAAAATTTAGACATCAGTGGCAGCCCAGAGTCTAGAACCAGTGCTACTTCCCAGGTAACAATCATAATGGAAAATTTCAACCTTTATGCTGCTTCTGTAGCTTAAGAAAAGAGAATGATTTTATGGAATTTGATGCTTTTTGAAAAGTTGCTTTGCAAAAGCAAATCTACTGGTTCATTCTTTAGAAGTCTGCCTGCAACAACCAATATTTTAATGGACTGTTTTCCCATACAGCTCATCCAGAGAGGACACAGTGATTTGGGAAATAGAAACTAAATAGTCAAAATTCCACTTTTAACTCACAGGAACTGTAGGTAGTGAGCAAATGGTAAAGGTGAACCTTGACAAATGTGGCCTAATCAAGAGACTGTACAGACAAATGCAAGCCCATTTTTTCTTATACATTACCTGTTTGAATAAAATATATTGTCTCCTTGTCCACGTGGACTTGCCTTTCTCATGTCTTTAGTCCATGACAGCTACATTACTGCTACTACTAAAACGATTATTTTCTAAGAGAATTCCCATAACCAGGAAAGAACCCATTCTATGTGCCAGTATGAAATATAGTCTGTATTTTCATAACATGCACAGAGATAGATAATTCCAAATAGGGAGATCCACCGTGGCTTTCTTTTTCCCATTATCATTTTGTACTCAACATTGTCTTCTAGGTGCTATAGCAGATTCTGTGCAAAACAGGTCAACCTGCAAAAGCCATAAATCTTTTTTAGACATATTTCTTTATGGTCCCACTCTGGTGAAGTTAGTGACAAAACCCCCTGAGATCCTAATGGAACTAAGATATTTCCATTATACATTTATGTTAAGAGATTTTAATTTAAACCTGTATCAGAAGATGAAGGTTGGGAGTGTGTTATGGTATTTTAGAGAAGCAAGCTGTATAGTATCCAGCAAATAACCTAATATACACTAAATTGCAGTGTATTTTCCTTAATCAAACATACTTTTCCGTAGGCTGTTCTTCTGATTTTAGCCTTCTTCTAATTGAAAGTTAATGGACAATGTAAATTTGTAGGGTCTGTGGTTCTGTTTAGAGAAATATGTATATGAAATCCTGATTTGTCTACACTGCAGGTAAACATAGCAATTATTGCTATGTTGTATAGTAAATGGGGAGAAATCCAATTAGTGTTTGCCATTCTCATTTCTTATTCATATAGAACAGCAGGTTTACAGAGCAATGTTTCAATATCGCAATATTTCCTGGTTATTTCTGGGCTGTCTGCATTGCATTCTCCTAGTGCATTCATGTCTGACATAAAATGTATGCATGATGACCAGGTCTGCATGTGCAAAAACATGTAACTAAGAATGATCCATTATGTCACATCATCCACTAGCTTCTATTAAGCGTAAGCGTTATTAGTATGCTGGAAAAATATTAGCATAATACAAAATTGTTTGAGCAGTTAGGACTACAAACACATGTTGAGAAGGATAAAATACTTTCTTAATGTTTATTTAATGGTTTTACTAAGATCTATGAATAGGGAAATACTTGAAGTGAAAAATGAAGTATAAGATGTAATATTTCTCTGGAAGCAAGCTTTACATTTTGTTATGAGTATGTTTTTTTTCCTAGAGTGAGATTTATCTAATTTATTTATAAATCCATTGGTTTAAGATTCATTTTTTCATTTTTTAAATTTAAAATATTTTATCCAATTATATTACAAAAAATTGTATTCTTGTCTAGGAGTTATTTAGTTTACAAGATGTCATGAAGATTATAAATTAAACTTTTAAAGATATAATATCCTTTTAGGATTTTTTTTCTCTGCACAAAGAATAAAATAAATAATTCCATACCTTTGAAAGCAGAGCAGAGAGTTAACAATTCAGTTCATCCATTGTATTTCAGCTAGGAACAGTGAAAAGGCAAAGAAGAAATGCACTAGTGATCATAAGTGTTCACCACTGCAGTCAGGCTTCCCAGTGCCTACTTCTGGCTCTGCTGCTAACTTGCTGAGTTATCTTTGACAACTCACCTAAACTCTCTATTTCTCTGCTTATTTCCTTTATTTCAAAAGCATTGGCATGGAGCTTAATATTTTTAAAATACTTCCAGATAATCCAAAAAAGTCAAAGTAAGATACTGAAATGTTTTCACGGGAATTAATTCTTCCTGCAAATGAACAACAGAGTGCATAGCAGCGTTCTCCCTACATAGACAAATCACTCTCTTTTTCTTCCAGGCAACAGTTGCTGCTTTTGCTGCAAGCGAAGGCCATTCACACCCGCGAGTGGTGGAGCTGCCAAAGACTGATGAAGGCCTGGGCTTTAATGTCATGGGAGGAAAGGAACAGAATTCACCTATTTATATTTCTCGCATCATTCCTGGAGGAGTGGCAGAAAGGCATGGAGGGCTCAAACGGGGAGACCAGCTGCTTTCAGTTAATGGAGTGGTACGTGGAAATTTGATAGAGCTTTCATTTTCATCTGCATTTTCATTTTTCACAGCTGTTCCCCAATACCGTGATTTTTAATGCAGCCACGTGAAACAAAAAGAACACTAGCTCTGTGAGAGACTTTCAGTGTGCATTTGCGGTGCAGTGAGGCAAAGCTGCATCGACAGCTTTGTGCCACTGCAATATCGGTTGTAATGGAGGGTGCTTGAAGACGTTCATTTCAATCCACACCACACGCTTAATTTCCAAGGAAGCCACATCTTACTTAATTGATAATTCTTCAAATTCCTTTTGTAGTGGAAGCATAATAACAGGCTTTGTGGTTCTTGCACTTCCTAGCGTTGAGGCACACAGCCCTTTCCATGTACAGTGATGCCTTAGTGACACTAGTGCAGCCTTGTCACCTTCAGAGCATCTGAACATAAACGAGAACAGATTTGATAAGCACATTTGGTGCTGATTTGCAATGGAAGGTACATTCCAGGTTTCTTTCAGTGACATTTGCCCAGCTATGATTTCTTGGTCAGCGAAATCGTCAGTACAAACCAACACACAGAGGGAACGTGATTTTCAGTAAAAAGGTATATTTTTTATGTAGTCATTTTTCATGTAAGTCAATACTTCAAGGTGGTGGATTTGCAGTAGTTTCACTGTGAATGTCAGTATGGTGGTAAAAATAAAAGGGCTGTTGGAATAGAGAGGAAAAATAAGGCTGTGACAACTTGATATGGGTCAAAATCTGCCTTTCATTTTGCTTTTTGTTCCCTTTTACAAGGGAATGTAAAGTTCTGAAAGGGTAAGCATACTCATTCATATAACCCCGTGCTTCTCTTTATGAAAATATAATCCTTTTACCTGTAAAACACTGGTCTAAACTTTGTATTTAAATATGCCAAAAGCATGTAGGAGCAATTCCTGAATCCAGTCATAAATATAAGACTTTCAAACTTAAATTTCCTCTTAGTTACCAGGCCGTGAAGAATGAAAAAAATGCGGGTTTCTACGTGCTTTCATGTTGTCATCTGTTTCTCTCAACAATAGCTATTCTTTTTCTCTTGAAACAACGTATCAGTGCAATGCTTTAGACAGACTTTTGCCACTTTTTCTATCAACCGTCATGTTCTCAAGAGAAATAATAGGTCTGGAAGCTTTCTTACCCCAGTTCACAATGAGAAAAAAAAGATAGAAAACAAACAAAGAAATCCCACTGAAAAGATCATTTAGTCTCAGGGGAAAATAAATCAACTGCACATTTAATAAGTAAATTGCCTGAACTTCACTGATTGAAAGTAGATCAAATAATTTTGTTATTGTTCAGCACTACTTTCAACAGGTGAATAAAAAGGCAGATAAAAAGAGCTTATATCCCCTAATTGATGTATGGTTCTTGAAAAATCCTGTTACTGTCAACAATGCCTGGGAATACAAGGGAGTGGAAAGTCGTGAACCTTCAGATGTCAAGATGTATTGAATTTGACTCTGTTGTCATCTCTATTTCATGGTGCTCTGTTCAAAAAATAACACGGATATGCTCTAGAATATATGTTTACCTAATGTAGCAAAATACCCACAATATAAAATTCCCGACTGCATGTAGGCACACGAGAAAGTTGTTTCGCACATACAACAGGAATATTTTTTTGTTCACAGTCTGAACAACAGAATTTGAAGCTTGAATTACAGTTGCAATTGAAATTATGCCTATGAGCAACTGTCCATAAACCAAGGTTGGGCTGAATTAAGTTCATGCAATATAATTCATAAAAAGGCAAAAATCATAGAAGTCGTAATTTGTTTGCAGACAGCATGAGACAGGAGGGAAAAGGTCTAAATTTATCATTGTTCACTAGGACTAGTTCACTCTGTGCTTCTCTCAATTTAGCTGGAGAAAAGCAAATAATATACAATATGTACAATACAACAGACGGCTCAGCAGTGGAACATGAAATGAAGATGAAATATCTGTAACTTGTTTGTGCTCAGAAGTTGGTGGTTATCCAACTTTATAATTATCAACATAAAATTAGAGCCGTGTGTTCAGAATCCAGATTTGTTATCCCAGCATGACTGGGATGATTGTTCCTTGAGCTATTTCATCGGATGTTAAAAAAAGTATTTTCTCATTATGCTGGGGCTTTTGTTGCATACTTTTGTCCCACACCCCGTAAAAGTAAAGGAAATTGAAAGCAGTAAACCCTGCAGATGGCTCAGCAGAAGCACTTGCTGGTAGCTGCTCATATCTGGCAAAGATTCTACATTTGTCGGATACCTGGTGTGAGTCAGATATAGAAAGGGATTCAAAATGGGTTTATAATGACTAATTTCTCACCCAAGCATTTGCTTACAGATATCTATTAGAAATATTATTCTCAGTTTCTTGATTTGTAGGGTAACAATCAGATTCTCTTTTTTGTCTGCAAGATAGTGGGATTTTTTTCTTTTATATTTATGATATGTCTGTGAGCCTGGATACAGCTGGGGTTTCCCCACACCAGATCTGCAGTTCTTTAACTGTTCTTGTCTCTACAGTATTTTACATCCCTTTTTTTGATGCAATCTGCCAGTGCAATAAGGCAAATACAGATGTAAGTATGTGTAAATACTATTAAAATAAATATTAAATATAGATACACATTCAAAAAAAAATTATCAGTTCCCATGTTGGGTTGGCACTTCTAAAGTCACATAAGTGTCAGATCCTCGTAATGTCTCAACCAGTGTAATCCAGTCAGCAGAATCCCTCATACAGGCATGACCGGTACCCACCAAAGTCGTTGGCCAGCGCAGCCTCAGGGGTTTGCAGAGGTGGAAGAAATCAAACATCAAAACAACTTCTTTTGCTGGTATAAGCTCTGGTTTGGACTCTTTTATTTAAGTTGTGCAGCTACAACTATGGAAGTAAAGCATTTGTAGTGCCTTGGTAATACAAGGCCAAGTAGCAATGAAGACATTAAGAGCAAGTGAAGCAACCATATTAATAGCAGCTGAATTTGGTTAGGTATGCTTGGAGAGTAGTATTCATATTTAGCAGTGCTACATTTTCCTTTGCCTTTGTTATTTTCCCCTCTTTGGTTATGGTTCACAGCTTTAGGCTTAATTCTATATCATTGCTAGTCAGATCAATGGGAGTTTTCCATTGACCTGGATAGCAACAAAGTCAAACCCTTCATTTCTAATTAGAAAATACTAATAACAAGACCAGAGGCAAATGTGAAGGAAAACAAGCAATCATGAATTAAATACAGGTTACTAAGTTGTATGAAGTATTAAACTTCATTTTGTTATTCCCCTAAAGAACAGATACAATCAAAATTCCTTATTGGTGTCAGTTAGAATCATCCGGATCTTTGAAAGCAGATTACTATTTCAGCTGCTTCGTGTAGCTTGGGATTTTGTTCATAGCCTGTTATAAGTTCATACTGTGCTACAGCAAGACTGATCACAACGGCGTCATTTCCTCTGAATGCCTATACCACATCATACTGACTACAATTCATAAGCAGAAAATGAAATACAAAACAATGCCAAGTTTTATGCAGTTCCTCGCAGGATTTTTTCTCCAAATTACTTTTGGGTGGCAGTGCTTGTTCAACACATATATCCCAATCGCAATTTCTGACTAATCTGGACATCAAAGATGGCGAATTTTCTTGAAGATCTTTGAATAGGAGACCTACTGGAGGAATTTCATGAACGTACAGGTCAAAACCATGAAGACATTTATCTCTCTCAACAGTCAAATGTATATTTATTTCAGGGTTTCCCTCAGCACCTGAAATGAGATTCATCATCTCTCTAAGTTCTGTTAATATTTTTGAAGCATCTTAACATTTCTCTAGAAAATCTTGAGTCCAGTCAGTTGACCCAGATATGAAATAAATATTTGGATTAATACATTGCAGGATATTTAACAGGAGACAGAAAAATAACTAGCAAGGTGATAAGCCTGAATCATATTGTTTATGTTATTTATGTAGAAGTGTATTGTATCTGCTTTCTGATACTTTAAAATCTTTGTTTCTATCTCATAGTGTGCCAGCAGAAGTAATTCTTATTTGCTGTTCTTGCACAATGCTATTCAGTCATATAGGAGAGATGAGAATAGAAAGAATTTTCTTCCGACAGTTGCTATAACAATGCTAAGTTATTCTTTTGGCATGAATTGAACTTCAGATATTTTGAATGCTGCTGATTCTCTTTGGAGGCCTAAGGGCATAGTTTCATTTTAAATAGCATGATATACACAAGACTCTTAAAACACAGCATGTAGTAAAACTTTTATTTATTTTATGTGGGAAGAAAATTACTTATGTTTTAAATGGTCTAAAATTCATGTAAAGAACTCAGTTGTGTGGTCTTTTTTTTCTGTGCAGAGATACTTTTGTTTGTTGGAATATATCCTACAACACACGTGGGCAATCATACACCATTAGAAAATTGCTCCCTTTCTCTTAAGTTGTGGAACAATCCACATGCCTGAAAAAGCACTCCGATCAGTCTGCTTAATGGTAGAAATCAAATACTCTTCACAGCTGAGTCACCTCCCCCTTTTGGAGACTTACTGTTTCAAACAGTGTTAACATAGAAATCGGAGCTTGAGCCCCTTTGGGAATACTTCTGATTTCACAGCAGGTATTGTCTTACTGTAAACCATTTTCCAGAAAGAGAGGGGAAATGTATATTCCTTCAGCAAGAACTTGCAGTGGTTCAGTGTTGCAGTTGTTAGCATTTGATTGCTTACAGCTAACCACATAAAGACTAGTTTATTTCCAATAGAGAACCCACATCACATAAATATTAAATGTGAGGAATGTCATTAACTCTCTAAGATGCAGGTTGTCCCAAGGAGCAGCAGGCATGCTCCTTCGCCTGCAGCTCAGTGACTGCTTTGTCATCACATGACATTCCCTACAGGATCCAAACACGGCCAGGGTGTAAGAAAGGAACTGTAATTTCTTCATTTCCTACCAACATTTAAATATTTATTTTGGTACCTTGCAAATAGATTGTTTAGGGTTTTAGTGCAGGATTTCAGGGTTTTAACATTATTTTTTCTTGCATAAAGCTTGTTGAGTACTTCCCCTCCTTTTCACACAGATCAGAAATTAGATTTGTAACACAACCTAAAACAAAATTGGGTTATTTAAAATAGGAAAGTTAATACATTCCCAGTAGTGCATAAATCTTACTTAACTCAACACTTTCCCTTAATGGTCCCTTGAAAAATGTAAGGTGTGGAAACTTCCTAAAACCCCGACAGCCTTTCCGTATGAAAAAGAGGACAGAGCTGTAGATCAAAGCGGCATTTCCGTTATTAAATCTGTTCTCCCTGCTCCCAGAGCGTGGAAGGAGAGCACCACGAGAAGGCGGTGGAGCTGCTGAAGGCGGCTAAGGACAGCGTCAAGCTGGTGGTACGCTACACTCCCAAGGTGTTGGAGGAAATGGAGGCTCGCTTCGAAAAGTTGAGAACAGCCCGGCGCCGGCAACAGCAGCAATTGCTCATTCAACAGCAGCAACAGCAGCAAACTACACAGCAAAACCATATGTCGTAGGTGAGAGGATTCATTGGTCTTCTCTAAAGCCGACTGACGGCATCCCACCTGGGCCAGCAGCTCCAGGGGTCCCTCGGGGCAGGATGCGTCCCAGCCCCAGCCCAGAGTGGGGCAGCCACGGAGCACCAGAGCAGCCCCAGCTCAGCTCAGGGGCGCTTGTGGCTGGCCGGCATAGGGCTGTGGGGAGCTGGAGACTGGCCCTGCGGGGCTGCTGGGAAGGGGGCTGATGTGGGGTCCTGGGGTGTGGGTAGGGTCGGGGCAGCCTGGAGGTGAGTAGTCACAGGACTGGAGGTACCCTCGGGGCCGCGTCATTCACCACTTCCTGTAGTGAGGGTGAGGACAACTCATTCTTTGCTATATTTCACAGTATCACAGTGTCATAAGGTTGGAAAAGACCTCTGAGATCATCGAGTCCAACCTATGACCCAACCTACACCTACTCCTACTTGTCAGCTACTGTATTTCCACGTGTCTATCCCAGTAAAAATACATTTTGAAAATAAGTGAAAGGCCCTAACAAATTCTGGAGCCAATTTCCAACTAATAACCCAAGATCAGTAGCCACTGTGCAGCTCTGGCTTATCTGCAAGCAAGACTGGATAAGAAGTCTCTAGTTCCTGGGAACAGTTTTTAATTAGAAACAGAACATCTATGACAAAGGATTTGTTACCAGATTTAGAAACAATTTAATGTATTTTCAACTACTCTGTTGCCACTGTGCAACAGAACATCAAGATTTGCTGCTGGTACATGAAAAAAAGTCTTCCTAGTCGCTTCCCTGGTACAGGGAACCCAAACTTCACTCTGTGGTTCCTCTGCAGGGAACCTACAAGTGCTTACTTCTCATCTCCACTTTGGTAGGAAGTATTTCATTCAGTCTTGACTGATATTCAATATTACAAGGGCTTCTGAGAGGGTTGCAAGTTTCCCAGTGTAGTCAAAACACATGGCATGTGAGGTGTAAAGATTCTCCATATATGCAGTTTTTCTGAAACCAGTGAGAGTTTGTGACGTGAATGCATTTATGTCCCAATGACTTACATCCCAACCCTCCACATCTCATACCAGCTCTTCCCAGACAGGATGTTTCTGTCAGTAGGAGTCTACAGGTGACTCAAAGTCCCCAGATAGTCAGAAACTGAAGCTCCCAGTGATGGTTTCATTGATATTAATGTTGACAGAGACCTCTGTTGATATTTAGGGGAAAATGCCCACGTTGTGGACCCCCTGTCCTGTGACCACCAGAATTCCAGCTTTATTGATGCAAATAAAGGTTCTGAGTGGGATCTAAATTTCACCTCAGGGCCTCAACTCAGGCAGGAGATACAAACAGTAGTATTTCATGCAGTTCTGGGTTTCTCTGTAAAATAGGTCCATTGCAGGAGAAAACATACAGACGGCACAGTCTCACGTGAAGTTTTCAGTTTTGTCAGTTACCTTAATCTTTTAATGAGCAAGTAAGATATTTTTATGTATTTAATTTTTTTCTTTAAACTGAAAGGGAAGAAAGGTAGGCAAAGACAGCCGGCAACTTAGTTCCTCAATTCCTTTTGCTTGCTCTGAGAAATGTGTTTCTTTTATTCTAGGTTATTCTCAAGGAAAAAAAAGCCTCACTCAAGAGTTCAGTAATCAAGCAACTAGAGCTGTACTTCAGTATTCCAGCAAAAGGGAACAACTACAGGAACACGAAACAGAACCCATCTGGAGAATGTGCAGTTTAAGAATAATGTAGTTAAGCCAGCCGTAGGGAAGGTACCTTCGTGATAAGGCTTTTCAGCACACGGCAGGCACAGATACATAGTAGTTCTGTGACTCTGTTCTTAATGTGAACAGCACGATAGGTACACCTTACAAGACAGAGAAGTTCAAGGCTTCCAAATAATTCTGTTTGATCTAATCTTGCACTCCTTACTCTGACAAATTTGCTGGTTGGCTTTCTGTAGTCACTGAAAGTTTGGTTTTTAAGGAGATCAAGATTGGCTGCTTTTGGGGCCAGAATCTTTCTCTACAGTTATCTATCTCCAGAAATGAACAACTACATCAGTTCAAAATTTTGCCAGAAACTCATACATCACACTTCATAGCCACTTTGTACTATAGAGCTGTTTTAACCTAACTTCCTGTTTATAATTTTCAATTTTCCCTCTGGAAATAGCAATTTACTATATTTATAAAGTATTCCATTTGTAGAAGCAATTGGCTTTTTACTCTTGGTGTTTCCATATATTTTATTATACATCAACAAAGTGAGAAAGTTTTAGGTCAATTTTAATTTTATTAGTAGTAAAGTTAGGGAATCCTAGACCTGTATTTTTAAACGTAGATATTGCTTGTATCTATAATAGTTACTATTCAGAAATCTAGAACTGGATATATTATATATTTATTCCATAAAATATATATTGTCTGAATGTACCTGTTAGAGAAGTAGGGTCTTTGCTTAGCATGCATTGCAAATGTAGTAAGCTAATGTTAGCAAAAGACCAAGCTTTGTTTGGCAGATATTACTGTGATAGCATAATCTCAGCTTTTCTGTATTCTTTAATTTATTTCAAGTCTAATGTTAATATATTTTAGAGAGGAAGAAGTATAAGGGTTTTTTTTTCTTTTAAGGCTCGTATATCATTTAAATCAATTTGAAGTTAGAATTCTGACTTCTTTTCTTTCAATCAAACCAAATTGGAATGTGCAAACGAAATATGTAACTAAGTTTGTAAGTTTATGTGTCTGCTTTTCCAAAGAAAATAGTCAAAGCTGGAAGGCTATGTCCTCTGCTTTGAAGAAAATAAGAAAAATGGAACCCCCAAATTCAAAAAAATAATAATTTTCAGCATGCTTTCTATGCTTCATTAGAAGAGACTGGGTGAGTAAAGGAGCTTAGAGAAAAACCTTACAGTCCTTGCAGGTTGACAACTCCAGCTGATGTCAGTGGAAGTTTAGTAACGTGAGGAATGTAGAAATGGTCTGAACCAGTGTTCTGGTTGTGAACTTGGAATAAAGTCAGAAACAATATTTTAAAGGAACTATTCTCAAACACAGAGAGACAAAGCAAAACAAGGGAAACTGGCAGTATCATAGCATATGTTAGAAACCAAATGCAGGCTAGCCAACAGTCATGATTAATGTAAGTGTTCATTAATGTAAGTAGCCATTGAAAGGAAGTTACTGTATTTTTAAAACCAAACAGCATGAATTCATCCAGAGAAGCCTCATTTTATACAGAGAAGTAATTCTATCCAGTGGTCGTTGGTGACAATATCAATTAAGAGAGTAGAGTTTGACAACTACCAGAATTAAAGATGAAATATATTGTATTGTGCTCTGCACGGTGTCTTTTTATACTTAATAAAATTGTATGTACCTATTTTAAAACTGTATTCTCAGACACTGCTATTAATATGGATGGTATATAAATGGTTATTATGACTGCATATAACTGTTCTGTGTCTCATCAGTATGATTAGAATTACACCAATATCTTTATTTTCAGAGACCAAGTAGTCAGATATCATCAGCCCACTGTACTGCATTTTTCCAAATCGCCTCTCCACCTCCCCCCCATCTCTTCCTCCAGAAGTTTGGTTTAGATGGAGTGGAATGTGCTGATTAATAAATTTCAATAATAGAATTTCATTCAATAGAGAAGCATATCAAATTCATTTTCATATATTATTATTCAATAAATTATTTATACATGCTAAAATTAACGTTGTAGTCTTTGCCAACATTTAACAATAAGGTGAACGAAGAATATAAGTAAAATACAGCTGTCAATGAATTTGAAGGGAAAGCAGGAAGAGATAACTTTTTAAGCATCAGTTTTCATGCCCCTTACTCATCGATAAAACATAGCCACTTAATCCTAGAATAATCTGTGTCCCTAAACCCGCCGTCTGCATTTAGTTGTAGGCAGTCTTTTCATTTGTGATTTAAATGTCTTTGGTCTTGGTGCAGTAAGGCGTGTCCACTCACGCGTTGCTGAATTGGGACCTAAAAGGAAGTACAGGGAGAAAAACGCTTTCCACGTGCAGGTCTGCAGGTACTTGTGCATTGTATTTTAACTGGTCAGTCTCCTGGCATTTCCTGTCTCACTGCACTGAGCTGATACTCCCGTCAGTCAACTTAGTGAGTTTTATTGCTCACATTTACCCTTGGTGCTCCCATGTGTTTCTCTGCACTGTCAGCAATCTGACATAGGAGATGCAACAACTCTTTTCTTCTCTTTATTACAGTAACCAAAGGGGTGCCATGTGGTTTTTACAGGCTCTTGCATCATGTTCACTTAAGTCAAAGATCCAGGTGTAAGATCTAATAGTAGAGATTCAGGGCTGATGGCATTTACTTACTGAAGTTGGTGGGTCTGCTGTGCTAGCCATGGATTTTCTGTTTGTGATATCTGATCTGACTCATTTTCAAGGGGACTGGAAAATTTCATAGCCCGTGATTAAGCAGAAAGTTCACCGTGTTGCATTTTCCTCTTTTCATTCTACAGCGACAGATCATAGATGAAAGGTCAATGAATACCCATGAGTGGAAGAAATTACACAGAAATCTACCTGCTTGGTGAATAATACTGCAGACCTCTTAGTCCTATACATCTTACCTTTTATATGTACTTATTACAGCCAAGCTTCCAGTCTGACTTAGGAACCTTTGGGAACTGTTGTAAAGGCTCAAAACTGTATGCCACATTCACAGGAGAAGAATCTGTTTATTCATCTACTAAGTGTAGGGATTTTACAGTTTAAATTAAATAATGTCATGAGCAAAAAAGGCTCCTAGGATAAAAAAAATGCTAAATGACAAGAAGAGCGGTTTTGCCTGTGTTTGAAATAATATTGGTTTTTAAGCATAATTTCAGGTTTTAAAATAGTTATTATGCATGTATTTTATTTCAGGATGAGACACTTTCAGAAAGTAGCAATTCATTCTGAATCTTTCTAAAAATGGGATAATAAAAGAAAACTGAACAAATAAGCTCCTAATGCAGAACTGTGTCTAGAAGAGCTAGAGGGATCCTTCTGTATATAAGCAGAGGATTATCAGCTAGAAGCAATACTGTCCCTGCATAAGCATTAATGAGACCATTTCTGTATCCAGCATTCAATAAAACAAAACAAGTTTCAAACCCAGAGAGTATTCTGGGACAGTTTGCAGGAAGGTGTTGCCCGCTGCTGTATTTGTCAGATGAGAAATACAGCTCATTGTGCTTATCCATGAGAAGGTCAGGACAAATTGGGGATGTGTTCAGTCTGGCAAGCAGACCCAGGTTTACCCTGCTTGTCCATGAAACGAATGCAGTCTTGTGCTCTGAACTAGGAAAAAGGGTTTAGATATATGTTTGATGGATTCATTGCCTCTACTTTCAGCTGTCTAAGAGCAAGCTGCGAGGCTTACGCTGGTTATTTCCACTGTCAACAGAGGGTTAGAGGTATCTGTAGGATGAATTTTATTCCACCTATCATCTCTGACATTTATCTTAAAACAGGGTAAGGCAGCCCATAGAATCATAGAATCATCAAACGGTTGGGTTGAAAGGGACCTTAAACATCGAGTTCCAGCCCCACTGCCAGGGACACCTTCCACTAGATCAGGTTGCACAAAGCCCCATCCATCCAACATCTCCAGGGATGGGGCTGTAAGCACAGCCTGAATTACTGGCTTGAAGTAAGTAATGTCTTTTGTGGTTTTTTTCTGCTTCACTTATGCACAGCTTCCTAATAAATAAATAAATACCCATCCACCACTGTTTGAATTCCCTAGTCTAAAATCTCTACCCACATAGCTTAGATGAGTAATGGACCTTACTTGTCATTTGTTTTGTGAGAAGGCTGCTGTTCCCACAGAAGGCTGTTCTGAAACATTCTCAGAAATTTAAGAGCTCAGCACTGGTATCGTTAGCGAAATGCTTTGTGGTATGTACAGTACCAGACTGCAGCAAAGCTTCAGTCTGTGAATGCCAATGGCAGAAGTCAATACTGTCACCCTTAACAGCCAAAAAGATGAACAACTGCTTCTGACTTTTGGTGACAGAGATGAACGAAAAGAAAGCCATCAAACTTCCAACATAATCTGTGATACCAAGAGTCATAGCAAAACTTGACCAGTTCTGAAATCTAGAAGCCTGCAGCTATCTAGGATTGAGCAAAAGGATTACAAAAGCAGAGGATGCCTATAAGGAGCAGCCAAAATCAAGAGAAAAAAATCCCACAGGGATTTAATCTCCGATCTGCTTTAATTTACTTTTTTATAGTCAGTTTTGCACTTACCAACTCATCTGACCAAAAGGGAAGCGTATGATTCAGCAATTGCACTTTTATCAAAACCGTTAAGAGCTGATAGGGTATATGAATACCTCTTCCTTTCCTTCCTCTGTCTCAGGTTTGGATTAAACTGGCTTCTATCTGCAAAAACTGACACCAAAACACATCCCAGTGCTACGGAGAGTTTCTTAATAAGTCGTATGACAGTTCGTCCTCACCTGCAATTCTCAGGATGTTTCCTCAAAGTGGACATGCTTTATAGACCCACAAACTCATCTTTACTTCAAGGAAAACAGTGCTGAGACTGAAACTATGTATCTTACCCAGATATCCAAACCAGACTGACTATTGCACTTGTAATAATCCCTCTGAGAGCCTGGGATTAGCTTGTAAACTGGTCCAATTAAAAACTGTATCCCAACAGCCACCTTTCTAACAGTTACGCTGACATTAAAGAAATGCAAGAGACAAACACAAAGTATAATTTTTGAAGTACAGAGAGTAGCTAGTGCAGTGCTACAGAAAAGGGAACATCATTGCATAAAAGCTTCTCCAGGAATATAGTGCATTATTTATCTCTAAACAAGTTACTTTTTTATGTTGGGAGGACAAGCCATTTCTATAGTAGCAGGTTTTGGTCGTAAGTCAAGATGCCTAGCTAAAACGAGAAACACTATGGGAGGAATCCTGTGTATGTTAAGGTAGCCATGAACAATTCAGTAGATGAGGGTGAGTCCACCTCAGGAAACAGTAATTCTGAGATAGTGCTCCCACTGATCTTCTCTTTCCTCTCCGAAGTATACTCCTATCTAATTTTTGGCCCCCAATTTCCTTTTGACTAGAGCCCAAGTATCACCACAAAGCTTTTCCAAATCTCCCACTGCAGTACGCCTCTTCCTTCTTGAGAGTTTTCTCATAGGTCAGCAGTGACAATTCCAGACCATGCAATCACCTCAGCCAGTTATGGCATTTCGGTTTTGTCAGGTCTGCGGCCTGGGGTGCTCTTCTACTTCACTTGCATTCTGTGTCTATTAGCTGCCCCCTCCTGGCCACCTTAGTCAGTGTCTTGCTTTCTGGACACAAAACAGTTTTTCTACCCTCGAGGAATACAGGGGAAAAAAATAATTTGGGGCAGCAGAAAAACGATAGGCAATTCTTACCAAAAAATTTTGTGGGGGTATACCAAGAATGTCCCCTCTTTGCTAAGGTAGCTCCTTTTCATCAGACGGTGATTTTCACCTGCATTATTTCCCCGCTGACCACACACTATATGCAATGACATCTGACTGGAATGGCCGTATGTCCTCCTCTGTCTAGCTGAAACAGCTGTTCCTTGCCTGGAACCAAAGGACATCTAAACCTGCTTGAAGGCACTGCACTGTGAATTCACACACACGTGCCATAAGTTGGAGTTACTGTGCACAACGTTTGAATTGTACAGATGAAGAGGATCCAGTGTATCTGACAAGCAGATCAATGCCTGTCTGGGATTCCAGAGATGGAAATATGGAGTCAACCCCTGAAAATGTCTAGCATAGAGTTAAAGTCTTCAGCCATCCAGTCTGGAAACGTTTGTTTACAAAAAGACATCCATCAACCAATGTTTAATTGGTTTCAATTCAAGTTTTCAACAATAACCAATGAGAAGCTGAGAACTTTTCTTAAACTGTTAAGGCCCAAACATGCAGAGAACTATTAATTTCTTTAATAACTTCATGCTTCATATGCAGACCTTAACATGCCAGCATCACCTTTCAAGACTTATTTTTTTACATGTTGTACTTATTTTTCAGTAGTATTGACAGAAACAAGTGAAACTGTTTACTACTGAGTCTTAGTAGTCCTTAAGGAAAACATAAACTTGACTGCTTAAAGGAAGAAGGCTTAAGCATCAACTTATACTAAAAGCTAGGTTCTGACTAGGTCTTTGGTAGCAATATTTGTCTCCATTGTTTTGTATTGCACCAGATAATTTCAATATTTTTTTCCAATATGTGTTAGTTTTATTTCCTCTCTCTACATAGCAAGTTTACAGCTGCGTTGCAGGAATATATTTAGCTGTCTTTACCTTTGAGCATGTTCAGCCAGGCAGTGGCATCGTGCAGCTCTCAGTTGAATAAATATGCTAAGGGAGACGCCTAGTGTAAAATGATGTTCATAGCATCTTTATCTGCCCATGCCAGTATCACTGCTATGGAGCAATTTTTGTACTAGCATTAAAAAGCAGACACAGACGTAGGCAACATCCATTCAGCATTTTTCCACACATTTCAGAGTGAATGGGCAGTTAAAAAATGCTCCATTTAACATGTGCAATAATCCACATGAGTGAATTCTCTGCATATTTAGAATGACACATAGCAATAGGACAGCAGGAGTAATAAAAGCAATTTCTTAACTGGGTAAGAACTCTATGGTTAATGCAAATATTGCTTAATATGATTAGTGGACTGCAAACAGTCAGGATCTGATCACGCTACACCTGCTGTTGTGCTGCTGAAAATCATCCATGTGATGATGAAAAAAATTCCACAAAGTACCGTTAGGCAAGTTTATTGCTCACATTAAAGTAAATGGAACATGAAGTACGTGTCTTCATGCCTTGCTGAAGGGACCCATGTGAACCAGATGCAGTGATGATTTGGTTTACGTCACAAATCTCACATTGTGGCAACTGCTCTGTTTTCAGGGGAGACCTTGCCAAAAATAGTCATCAAATTGGGTTTCCTTTGTAGCTGTGATTTTCTCGAAGATGCTAACAGTCTGTACCACTGCCTGGCAACACCTTCCTCAGAGTGGTACCCAAACACAGTTCCAGATCATTAGAACCAGGGGTTTCTATGGACTAGCAGTAGAGGCATTTTATTTCTCCCCTTCTAGACACTCGTAATATTTTTCCCTCTTTCTCCTCAAGTTCTAACCAAGGCTTTGATATTTAGCTTAACTATGCAGATAATTGAAAGTTTTCCTTTTTTATTCAGTAGGGAAAGCAAACTAGGAGCTACAGTTTTTACATCACAGCTTATCTCCTCAGGCAGCTTCCTCTTGGAAAGACCTGAAAAAAGGCAATAACCAAGAAGCACCATCTTGAGAGCCCCAGGAAGCCTCAGAAAACTGGCACTGATGTTTAAAAGAGAAAAGCACATCACCAGATGAAGGCAGCCAGGATGATAAAATGGTCTTACATTTGGCAAGCACCACTGGTAAAATCCAGGCACCAGTAACCTTCAAATTTTTTTCCATGGACTGTAAAAAGTGCAAAGACAGGACCTGGGAGGGAGGCAAGGGCCAAAACATGGGGCTTAATAGCAGCCCAAATTCTCCAGTTCTGTTAGAAAGCCTCTTACTCTGATAAGGGTTACAATCCTGGACAAAGAGGGGTAAAATGAGACCTATGTTCATCCTGGAATTGATGAGTGTGACTACGTGACTGTTCGCCAGTGAAGCTGGTGAAGTTGAGACTGGTTTCCTCCCTGTGTCCCTGGCAAAGTATAGGATGATTAGCTTCAACCTGAGTGGAGCAAGGATGTAAGAAATAAGTCATTTGCTCTAACACAAGCGCAAGTAATTTTCTTGAGATACTGAAGAGTTTCCAACCAGATTATTTGCTGAACTAATGAACCCTTGACAACTATCTGCATGACAATTAGTACACCTCCAAAGCATGATTCATAGGCCAACATCTTGCCTTTAGTAAATTATTCACCTCAGCTACTCTGGAGTCATACGGATCTGGCTTACTAAGGAGATAAGTGCAATCTTAAAGCAAATTTGTTCTGCAAGCCAGGAGTCAAAGAATGACAATCTTCAAAGCTGAAGAAAAAAATAGGAGAATAAAAAAAGAATTCTTCCAAATGTCAAATTATCCCAAACGTCAAATCAGATGAAGATTTGACAGATTTCTCTGACTGTAAAAGTAACAGTTGAAGTGGCTGAAGTGACTCATGAGTCAGTCAGAACACCTGATATTACTTTTTTCAGAGGCCAGTGTCAGTGAAGACACAATTCATCACAGCTAACACGTCCTTAAAACAGAGGTTACTGGTCTAAGCCAAACATGAACCTCTGCACTTAACAGAACAATTATTTCCAAGGGGTGATTCACCTCATCTGTGTAAGGGTTACTGATAAAATTTAATACTTTTTTTTCCAGTGAAGGCAGTGAAAGCGTTTTCTGATCATCCTCCTCCATCCCTCTCCCCTCTGCATTGCCAGTCTTTATTCTCACCCCAGCCTTAACAGGATTCTGCTTTCAACAATTGAAGCAACATAAAACCTTTTTCTCATCTTTTCCATTGAAAGTACTGTGGTTTCTTGGTTTGTCTGTAGAACCATCCTATTCCCAACTTGTCACTACAGAAAATATATTGAGTAATCATATCTCTCCATCTCAGAACACTGTTAATGGGAAATGCCTCTTCATTCACTTCAGAGGGAACGTAGATGAATAAATTGGATAGGAAGCCTAAATTTTTGGTGCTACGTAAAGCAACAATCTAGCTGACAAGACATAAATGACAAAAACATTTATCACCAAGGCAGTAACTGCCAAAGATTAGCACACAGAAACCAAGCAAACTCTCTGACGGCGTGAAGTAAAAGGCAATAACTGAGACAAAGAATTATGTCTATGTGTTGCCTGTTACATACAGATGTTATTGCATCAGCAACTGCTATGGATGTAATTCTAGGAAATTTCACATTACCAGGCTATAAAACCGTCTGGTGATATGTCTTTTGTTGGTTTCAAGAGAAAAAAATATTAAAGATCAGAGGGATCACACCAGTTGAAACTAGGGCTAGGAGCCTTGTAATCCACCTCCAAAGAGTGAAAGATGAGCCCAGCACTGCAGTGAGCCTCCCCTCAGCTTTCTTCCAGGTTCCGGCAACATGAAGTTTCCTTAGAAGCTTCTTGAACCAAAAACCTGCGTCAGTGTATTTTGTAGCCTTTGATTGATTTCCCTTGCATGAATTCTTCTGGGGGCTTTTTGAAGCCACTATTTTCAACAACTGCCTATCCTGCAGCAGAGTTTGCTTACACATCATGCAAGGATGATTATGTTCTTATTTTTTAATTAATTTGATGTCCTCTGGCTGCTCTACTGGGACAGACAATCAGTCACTACCTCTCTGCCTTCCCATGCCACTCCTGGGCCTTTATCATGCCCTTCTTTCCAGGTCTTTTAATACAGAACTGTATCTTCAGATGTTGGATAAATGGTAAGAATCAGAAAGAAAGCAGAAATCCTTGTTACCCTGCAGTCTACATGCCTCATAGAGAAGCCATTTGGGAATCTTTGATCACATTTGTTGCCCTGCCATGAATCTTTTCCCATTTGGGTACTTAAGTCTTCTGGGAGTTCCAAAAGTATCTATTCAGTCTGAGGGCACACTGAGATTTGTATAACAGTATAGTGCTGTTTTCTGCTTGCCCATGGTCTCTTTTTCTTCAGTACCTAATACCATTTATTAGGTAACTCTCAGGTCTCTTCCCTGAGTGGCAATCGGTAAGATAACCCATGAGTTTACACGTAAGGTTAGCAGTTTTTTTCCCCATGTGCATTTTACATTTATCATTTTACTTTCATCAAAACTGACTTTCATCTGCCATTTTAACAGCCAGTCACCGAGTGCCATGAAATCCTTACAGTCCTGATTTATTATTTATTATTTGTTATTTATTATTTAATACCCTGATTTATTAACACCAATGAACCTTTTCTCCTTCCCAGTCACATCTTTTTTCTATGAATATGTTAGTGCAGATTCTAGCAGGACTTCGCTGGTCACTCCACTTCACCATTTACCTACCCAAGCAAAAGGAATTACTGGATTTGTATACTATTTTTTATGGCTTTTAAGAAGTGGGGGCTAAGTTATTTATTCATTTATCTTAAAAAGCATTTTCTGATGGTAGTAGAACTTGACAGTTATATGGAAATGTTGTGGGGTTTTATTTTACCTTCATTACCTTTATTTTCTCCTTCAGAGAAAGTTAACATTGCCTTTCAAATTTGAGAGCTGTTTGTAGAGGAGGTTCGGATGATCCCCTCAAAACTGTTACTACATATACCTCTTAAGACTGAGTTTCGTCTGGGCATGCATAAGATGGGACTTGAGGAGCTCAACTAGGGAGAATTTAGGCACAGGAACTTCAGGTAACACCAAAGTTCAGCAAGGGCTAAAGTGAGTTTTGAAAATCAAAGTTGAAGATTCTCATGCTTTTGGTATTTAAATCCCATTTTACCCACCTGTGTGTCTTGTGGTTCTTTCCCTGTAGCCTTGCTTAGTTAAATATATAATTTATAAAATCAGAAAGTCCAGATCACTTCTACAAAACAGAGGTCAGGCTCCTGAATTATGTTATAGCTGCTTTTAAAAAGAAAATAGAAAGAGGAAGAGGAAGAGGAAAAGGAAAAGGAAAGGGAAAAAAGGAAAGGAAAAGGAAAAGGAAAAGGAAAAGGAAAAGGAAAAGGAAAAGGAAAAGGAAAAGGGAAAAGGAAAAGGGAAAAGGAAAAGATAAAAAGAAAAAAATATATATAAGTGCTTCCAGAGGCATCAAGGCTTGGCCAAAGGCCTGAACACACCAGGACATGTGCAGGACTCTGAACATGTCTCACTTTCCCACCTTGCTCTGCTTCAAGTGGGAGGTTGGACTTCACTTTCCAATTCCTAAACAATGTACCTATTGCTTAAAATCAAATTAATCCCATGTCCTCCCTACTTCTGATTTTGAAGAAGCTGGAAATACAATTCCTTTGCTCATTTGTCAGGCACGCACGCATTTCTGCACTACGCGTATATATGTGCTGCCCTATGCGGCTACAATGTCTGTAAAAAGTTTCATCCTCCTTTCTATCCCAAGTACTCACCCTAAGGCCAAACCCTGCCTGTTTTCCCGGAGAGCTATAGACACTCTGGTTTATGTCTTTAAGCTAAAGAATTTGTGATGCTTCAAAGAACATCAAACGTGAGTGAGCAGGATCTGTGTCTGGAGAACTATTTGCTCATGAAATGGCAATCCAATGCTATATTTTACAACTACCTCCCCAAATCCTCTAAAAAGACAAATCCAAACTCTGTCTGAAATCCATTCCCTGGGGATTTGAAGCAGCACCTGCCTCTTGCTAAAAGAAAACACGCCAGAAACTAACTTCATATTGAAAATGTTAACCACATCTATGCAGAATAAATTAGTTTTGCCAAAATTCATAGCAGATGGCACATAACATTGTAAACCATTCTGCAGAAATTTCACAAGTATAAAACTAGAATACAATAGCATGCTATCACAGAAACCTGCCACATACGAATCTTAAGACACTATAAAAAAGGTGACAAAATTACACTTATGAAATCAGCATATGAATGAATGAGGATTTTTAGCACTTTTAAAGTGCTGTTATTTATTAGGTACTGATTATCTCTAAAAGCTACGATTGCAGATCAAAACTACATGGCACTGTATTATACTAAAAAAACTGTTGTCATCTTTAGCCTAAGGCGCACAGTCGCACACCTGGATTTACAATGCATGCCCCCAGCCTCACCAGGGAGCCCATGCCATCATAAGCTGGCCATGCACGGGCGTATCCTATTGAATTGAGATCTTACAGAAGATTTTTGAAGACATTCAGGTGCCTCTAAGTAGACCCCAAAGGCTAGGACTAGATCATAGGAGCTAGGTGGATCCTTCCTGTTGACCATTTAAGACCAAAAATGAGATTTTGCAGGATAATCCCTCGGATGTCAATAACTCTGAAGGTACCAACACCTATCACTGGCATAGTTTCCACAAGGATGTTTCTACAAGCCTGTTAGTCCTGACAGTGCGCTTTCTAATCTAATCTTCTTTCACCCTTCCTGGTGACCCTGAATCCCAACAACAGACTCTCCCACATCATCCACTTCCCCAAGAAACAGTTGCTGCAATCCCACGTTCATGCCTTCTTTTTGCAACTCTTTACCCCTTGTGAGAGGTGTGGCGTGATTTACCCTGCACTATTACACAGCCCAGCAAATGGATGATTGTGTCAAACAACTCATACTAGTTAAGCATTTCTGTGGTGAAAAACTGCTCTATATGTTAAAAACATTCTTGTTTAATAGCCTGGCACACAATCAATAAATGCAAAGGAGATGGAAACAGGCAGTTGATGAAAGTTTGGGTACGAAGTCAGATTTAGGAGGACAGTTTCACAAGAACTGACCACAGCTTTATCGATGCCATGAATCAAATCAGAATTCTCAAACTGATAAATTACAATTTAACAGACTGCAGCAAGCCAAGTGGTCAGGACAGTCTGCGTCATCTCCCAGTGTGGGGTTTGACACTCTGTATCCTTTAACTTGCCACTTTTAGAAAGATTTCTGTGTCTTTCCGTAGTTCACTGCAGTGTCCTTTATTAACCGAATTCACATTTGCAATTTTAAAATACATTCTAAACAGCCAGGTTCGGGGTTGGTTTGGGTTTTTATTTGTTTCAAATATTCCTATCGTTCATGGGGTTGATTTTGACAGGTAAGTTCTTTGAAGATGCAGACAATTCCTTGCTAGAGTGGAGCCATGTAACAAAAAAGTTCTGTCAATCTTTACGTAATTCCTGATACATGCAGAACAAAGTCCTGGAAAATGTGATAATTAGATTAAAGGACAGTTTAATCTGGTGGAGCCCAGAATTTCAAAGCAGGACTGTGGGGGAAATCATAATTTAGAGATATGGTATCGTTTGATGTATCAGCATTAGTTATAATTGAGAAGATTCCGAAGCAGTAGTAGGAAAGGGCTCAGTTTAAATGCATGACATTCATTAATCCATTTCCCTGTTGGCTCAGATGGAAAATTGTTTTGTGCATTTTGCTGTCACTCCACATCACAACAACTTCTGAAAAGTATAAGCAGCAGCCTGGCTCTTTGTCATGCATTAGTAATAGCGGATGAATTTAATAAGGCGGTGTACACTTCTCGGTTTTTCCTTTGGGGAAAGAGATAAGCAGGTACAAGCAGAATAAGCAGTTAGAAGCATCCTGTGTGCTGTAAAATGAACCTGGCTGCTTTAGCATCCTTAAACCTGCAAAATCCCAGGAATCTGACATGTGTGACTGCCTTCACCTTAAGTCACTTCACCACTTCATCACAGGATTTTAAAGCCAGCCTGATGCAAGTCCATTCATTACGACTCTTTGAGCCTGGCCCATCAGCCAATTGTGCATCCAGCAAATCTGTTCATCTTCCTTAGATGTGACAGTTCAAAGCACACGATCACCACTAGAAAGAGATCCCAAATATCTGACAAAGGTAGAGAATAAGTTATTACAGGTTTCTATTCCAGTATGTACACTTGATATTTATTAGAAACCTTGCTGCAGTCATCCTAGAGCTTCAGATTGCCCCAAGAGCACTCTTTCGCAAGGAGTTTTACCTGAATCAGTTACTGTTGTTTATCCTCCTTTTCTGGCAATCGTACATTTAATGGCCATTCCTGCTATAGGGCCTCCAGTTCACAGCCCAGCGTCCAAGCAAAGATCCATCTTCTGAAGCAGCCCAGTGGTTGCGAAGCTCTTGATCCAGGATATCCGCTCAGCCTAGTGAGGAGGCTTTTGTGGGCTTTAAATCCTAACCCTGCTTATTCTGCACAATGGCAAGTACGCCTCTTTTGTGACCAAAATGCATGTTTCATCACACAAAGGACTCATAAGAAAGTCAGGAGGAGCATATTGGTCCTATCACATGCATGAGTGGTCTTGGCACAGGACTGAACGTGCTCTCATTGTAGAATGGAGAACACCAGAAGTTCAGCCATTTACTAGCTGTGCTGCCAGCCACATATCCATAAAGATCCCACAGAACCCTTCAGAAAAAGGGTATTATATGCTACACAATTCATCCACCTCACAAACTGGGGGGGAAGGAAACAGGAAGCTGATTTAGGGGCAAATTAATTGTCTGACTACCCAAAATCATCCCATGAGCTGCAAGAAAGACAACCTGGTTTAGTCCATTCAGTAGAATAGCTCGAATATGCACTGAAGATACCATGACCCAGAAGACTCTCTTCTCTCCTAATCAAAGCGCTTCCTGCGATACAGGCAGCAAAGGGCACTCACTCATCTTCATTCATCACGAGCGAGTGCTGTACGTGATAACATGTAATAAGAGGGGAACAACTTTACACACCCCTTCTGTTTTGTACTTGAAGTGTTTATTCCATGAAATGCAGAGCTCAGGCACATGAAAGAAAAATCTTGACTGGGGGAAAACACAGTATTCCAATCCAGATTAAGACATTTAAGTAAAACATGTTCTTCATCAAATTCTTCTTACTATTTAAGCACAGCCCTGCTTTACATAATGTATTGCCAGACATTACATTGGGACCTACATACCTCACTGTACATTGTGAATTTCCCACATTTACAGTGTTCTGTAAAGCCAGGCAACACACTTGGCCCTGGCAAACCCTAACCCTCTCACCCCTCTTATGGGTCTGGAGTCTAATTCTCAAATATTTTTAGAAACACTTAATCCCATTGGAGAATTTGAGCTTTGGCCTGCCATAGGATTCTGAAAAGTGCCCAACTCCTATAGATTTCAGTGCTTTAAATAGTACAGTTGGGTTTTATTCTAAGTCATATATTTAAAATTCTGCACTGCAACCTTTTAAAGGAATAGGATTTTTTCAAAAAAAATCTACAGTCTTTAGAAAATTTCCCCTTAAATCTCAGAACTTTTGAGAAAAAAAAATAAATCAGAACTCATCCTGCACTTCCTACTTTTTTTATTCAGACTAGAAAGGTTTTTGCCATGATTATAACTACTATTGAGCCCAAAATAGATTTACCATTTCCAAACACTTCCCAGTCACAGCTGAGCAGCATAACGATGCTTTATCCCATGCTAGTGACAAAATAAATTTCTTTTCCAGCACACACACAGAGCTTTATAAAAAGAATAATCCCACTGGAAAAAGGATTCTTCAGCTTTGAATTCCTGTATCCAAAAGGGCTTCAGCTGCAGCAGCCTCCTCTGGAGAAGCCAGAAGGAGTGAAACCTCACACATGTGTAGGGCGTCACTTGAAGGTAGGTAATTCTATTCAGACCAAAAGAAAACAGATTATAGCATTCTTATGTCTGGGTGCCACTGAATTATTTCTGATTTTATAAGTATTGGTCTGTTGTGCTTTCTGCTGGATCAGTGTTATGCTTATAAATTCCAGTTTCCAGCTATCTGAGTCACATTTGGCTGGGAAGTACAGCATATGCTATCAATATGGATAGTGGGTTTTTTTCTGTTCTCTTACAATTTGGTTCATTTCATTTAATTACATTGGGAGAATTACAGTGTTAAAATTAATCCAGAAGTTCTTCTCCCCACTTCCAGCTCTAAATCAGAGCCCAGGTTTGCCCAGCTGCCACACCGAACAGTATTGGTATCAGCTCAGGACCCAGCCAAGTCCTGCCTGAGCATGCACATCCATCAGAACAAGGCAGAAAACCCCACTGTGCGTAGCCCTTGGAGTGGAGCCCACTGGCTTGGGGCTACACTGACCCCCAGGGTATGATGTATTGGAAGTTGCAGGTCTCTTGGGATATTTTAAAAGGCATATTCCAAGCAGACTGAAATTCTGCTGTTTGAAATCTCCATCCCAGGTGTGCATTCACTACAGGGCAACAGCGGGGAAGATGACATGATGTGGAGCAGCTCAGCTACTTCACACTGTGTGTGATGCAAAGCTCAACAAGCCCCAGGACTGTTTTATATTGGAGCGATGTTCATTTGCTGCTCTAATTCTTACAACGCAGGTAGTTCTCAGATAACCCATATTTTCAACTGGGTTATACACTGCTTTTCTCTTTTTCGAAAGGAAACAAAGAAACACACATCTAAAATCATCCACAAAACACAAAATATTTGCCAGGCAGGCACATTAGAGGAAGAAGAATTGTAGGTGTTGCTCACAGCTTTTGACCAAGTGATCTTCAAAATCGAAGTTGAATAGAGCTCTTCAGGTGGGTAGAAGATGCAGAACCCTTGCAGAGCTATTGCTTACCATAAGGCTCTAACTTTTCCAGTAAATATCCTGAGCTTTCCAAAACAATTGCCTGCAACAATATGATAATAAAGCTACTGTGGAAAGGCTTTGCTAGAAACACTATGAACATCTACATCTGACACAGCAGGATTATATGTAATAAAAATTAATTGGGGATTGAAGTCTCAGTCAAGCATAAGACGACCAGTCTCCAATGAAATTAGTCCTATGTCATTTTACATAAAAAATCTGGTAATACTTATATACTGTTTTTCTTCCTTCCCTCAAACCATAAAGAATGACCTCCTCACCTCTATTTTTAAGCCTTGAACTTGCTAAATCTTGCATATGTGTGCCTGTGCATAGGTATTTCCACTGTTTTAAGAGGATGTAAAAATAAACTTTGTTGCATCTTACTCTAAGAACTTATACACAGTGATTTCTTTTTAATTATTCTAAAATTTAATTTTAAGAAGTGCATGGTTTTATCATATGTTCAACAAAATTTTCCCTCTGACTATACTCTGTTTGAAATCATACACATGGGCAAAGGTTAAAAAAAAATTAGGCTCCAGAGCAAGAAATCTTCAAGAATTCCCTGCACTGACTACCTATCCTGGTATTCAGTAAGAGCTGGTTGGTATCCAAGACCGTCAAAAATCACTGCAGTTATTGTGAGTGTAATTTCAAGGTCCCAGTTCTGGAAATCATGGCCAAATAAAACAGAAAGCATGATTGTACTTGCTGCTCCATGGTGTGTGAACAGAGTGTGGGCCCTGGCTCTCAAGTGCGCTCCAAGCTGTGTGAACTGCTGTATCCATTATAATTGCAATAAAAAGCGATTTTCCACAGCACTTGTCATTTCAAGAAAAATTCTTCTCAAAAGGGGTTTTAGGGGGGTAGCATAGCAAATCTCCCAAAGACTGCTGAGCTGAAAGGCTCAACCTGGGATGAGGCTGTCGGAGGAGCAGCAGGGAAGGGCTGGTGGGGCAGGCGCTGGGCAACCTTCAGGTCCAGGGCAGCAACTTAGACACAGGCTCTCTGCAGTTAAATTTCAGTATTAGCTAGGCTAATCCTTATTTCAACCTGAGTACTAAAGCTGTGCCTCTGCCCTTGTTTAGCCTCAGCAGCAGTAGCCCCCTCCTTTTGAAAGGAAAGGAACAGTTTCAGATACCAGAGGATTTGGAGAAGAGGATCTGGATATTTTAATGTTGTTCAGACTTCAGTCATCATGAATATCACTTTACAGCTTGGCACATAAACAGTCCATTTCTGAGGCATGAGAAAATGCATATATTGTAACTATATTCTAGGCCTTCTGGCCCAAAGCTGTTCCTGGTGAAACTCCAGGGGTTTCAGTGGACTTGAGTCAAGAATAAACTTAGCTGTCTAGCTGTACTTTTTAATACACTATTTTTGATTATAAGACAGTTTACATGAAGGTGAAGATTTGTTTCCATACATATTAAACCAAAATGGTGTTCAAACTTATTCGTGTAACCAAGCACATTGTTTATAAAAAAATAGAACTTTTTATAGATAGAAAAAACAAATGAGAATGAAAAGCAATAATAAAAGTAGGACTATTCATTTTATAAATAGAAATCTAAGAAAGAATGGTGTTGCTGAAATGATGAAAGCAAGACTATACACAAAAACACATACTTTTACTTTTTTTTCTCAGAGTCTTTACCTTCCACAGAAAAAGGAGTGGTGGGGGCATGGGTTGTGGGAGGGAGACATGGTCAGGACCACTGCTGCTTGAGAAGTCCAATTTCATGAGCACTTTTCCAAAAGGAGCTTTCATTGTCCTGCCTATTAGGAAGTTTAGAAATAACAAGTTTCACATTTCAAAGTTCAGTCATTTTTGTATTTTGCCCAGGCAATAAACATGTGAGAAATTTGTACCCTGTGAAAAATGTGTGTTTCAGGCAGTTAGGATACAGCTGTCTCTTCCCTTGTTTACTTGGTTTCTCCTTTACTTCATACTCAGCATGGCAGATTTTAGAGTTATTAAACTTTTTGCCAGTTGCTCAGAGCCACCATTCCCTTACTCCCTACTGAGAAGCTACATACACAACCATGTATAAAACCTGCATATACAACCATGTATACAACCTGCCCTCCCAGCTTTCAGCACTTACCTTTCTGGCTTCATCAGGACCCTTTTTCCTGTCATGAGGTGCATCTTCCAAAGGGAATTCCCAATTTATGACACAGTCATTTTCCCCCAGACTGTTAAGCCACCCATATTTCCAGCAATCAAACAGCTTCAGATTACTGCATGGGTTGTGTCTTCCTTGACCAACTGCATGACAGGAACAAACTTCTACGCTACACCATGACCAGGTAGACAGTCTCACAGATTTTGCAAGGAAGGTGAGGGAGGATGCCTAAACTCAGGAAGAGGCCCAAAATGTTCCCATTGAATCAGGTAGGGTCTATGATCTCAAATCTTACTGCTTAGGTGCTGCTCAGGTCTTTGCTACTGAGGTCCTGCAGGTACCCAGGACAATGGGACTCATCCATTTGCAGAAGTTTTGCAGCCTAAACAACTTGCCTCAGGAATTCCCAGCATTATACATACCTGAGAAAAAGAGGCCTAAAGGACTCCCAGCTACTTATTTGAGACACAACTTTAATGAAATGTTGGAGTCATAAGACCAGAACAACAGCGTTTGACAGGCACATACCCAGAAGAGAAGGGAATGTGGCAGTCTGTTTCTAATAACCACCTGATACTATTAAACACCAAGAGAATCACAACAGCGAGGACCAAAGCAAAGGAACCCACCTCCCAGATGCCTGAGTGACTCTATTCCAGTCACTTCTGAGGAATTTTAATGTTTTTAAAGCCACTTTTTCAAGTCACTGAGATAATTTAGTTGAATCTAAGAATTTTTGCTGTTGTCTCTACTGTCTACAAAGGCATTTACCACAAGTCTGCATGTAAGCCTTAAATCTGAGGAAGGGATTTCACATATATACTTCAGGTGCACCTTCATCATGACCAGCAGAGACATTTCCCCCTCTGCTTTTCAAAGCACTCAGGCAGTGAGATTCAGAATTACACTATTTGAAGATGCTCCAAAAAGACAATTGCGAAGCATCACAAAGTAGACAAGGAAAACAAACAAATCTACTATTTTTTCATGATAGTAATAGAAAATAAACCCACAACTTCTTGCATATATGGTTACCCAAAACACGGAAATGAGGGACACAGAAGGACTTTTCAGCAGATTCATATACTTCCATTTACCAAAAAAAAGAGAAATTAACCTCTTTGCTGCAGCAGTGGTGCATTTGCTGATGAGGCCTTTGCACTGAGCTATACACAGGTGTCATTGAAGTTACAGTCATTGTTTGCTCACCACTAATTAAGAAGTTTTTCATTTATTAATTTAATTAATTATGTGGAATCAAACAATTAAAGGCAATGGGATGAATTAAAACTTGATTTAATCCACAGTTTGGCTCCCTATAATTTATTCTATGTACACCAGCTTCAGTTTCATGCTACAGCCAGACCTTTGCTGAGTTCCCAAGTCCCTGCTAGGTAGCCAAGTCCTACTGTGAGAAGGCACTCAAGAAACAAAAAACCCAAACAATCTGAGCTAAAACTTATAGGACTTTTTTAAGGATTTAATTTTCACTTAGCATACATGTTATATGGATCTTTTAAAACAGAAAATAATACCAGTTCAAAAGCGTGTATTCATAGAAGACCAGAATCTCTCTAATAAAGAGAATATCCACACATTTATTCCTCTGCTGCTACTCCTGCTTTGAAGGACTCTCAGAGAGTATTAGATTCAAATGCACTTGATTTAATGTGGGTGCGGAACTACCTTTCTGATTTCTCACTGAACTTGCTGACCCTCATATATCCTGCCCACTATCACCTTCAAGCACTGCTGAGACAAGGGCCTCTGGCATCATAGCCAGCAACATCTTCCAGCAGATTGTCAGGTAATCCATAAATGTTACTATTGCTCAAAACAAAGCCGTACCCCAGAACTGCGTGGTGCCTATCAGCTGGTCTGGGGAGTAGAAAGCAGAAGGCCTTTGAGAAAGTAGCTGAACTCTGCAGTATAGTGGGTTTGGCATACAGTCCATGAGCATCCAGACTGCCTAAACTCCTGAAGGAAGGCAAGTGGGGAACCTGTCAAATGAAAAGAAAACGTATCACACTGTGTTTGGGAATAACTCCCTCAGTCCTGTCCTGGTCCGGTGGATGCTGTTTTCTCTTGGACTGAATGGAGAGAGTAGCACGACATGTAGAGAGAACAAAGAAGGCCACTAGTGAAGCCTAAGATAATACTTAACAGAAAACTCAAATAAATACATGAAAACCAGTTCTGGAGTGTTTGTCACTCATTCCACTGATCTAGTAGGCTACAGGAAGAGCCTGGGTCTGATGCCCCAGAGCAGCAAGTGAACATGTGCACTGCTTGTCCCCTGCACATTTAGGAGTGAACTCCTCCATCCTTCACACAGGGGCAAATTAGCCAGCAGGATCCCAGCCCAGTCTCCAGCTGGACAAGCTCATTAGGTCTTTAGTTGCCCGGAAAGCAGTTGTGGCCAGCTGTAAGGCTGATACTCTGTGCAGAGCCTGCCAAAGGTCAGCAGTCATCAGCTGGCCAGCTGTGGGTTCTCCTGTGGGACACAGAGGTCCAACTGAGAGGAGTAAGGAGAAGTGATGAGCGAGTCAAGGGTCTCTGCAGAGGAGAGGAGGGAACAGATGTGGGCGGGGCAAAGTCAGCTCTGCTGTGTTTAAACCTGACTGCTCCTGGAGAACAGGCTGAGCTGGGAAGGTGAAGATGCCGAATTGCCCTCCAAAATGCAACCATGAATTTGGGATGTTTCTTGCTGTATTTTGACAGACAATAGGAATTACACCCTTTCATCCTCCAAGAGCAGATTACTAAAAGTTTATCACTTTTAAGCCTTACTACAGGAGAAGAAAGTAGTTGACCTTTTCCTACAAGGAAAATGAGTGGCTTTCCACACAAGCAATTCAAAAATGTAAACATAGAGTAAGCAAGCTTTTTCCTACTTGGAGACAATAAACAAATTCAAACGATCTGCATTCTAAAAAGATATAACTGACTAAAACCATTGTGATGAAATTTATTTTTCAAACAGTACATTAGATCTCTTACTTCTCTGAATAAAAATTCTTGATTTAAGAGGTATTTGCTAGGTTCCTGTATTAGTTTTGTTATATATCCTTTTGACCTGAGTTTACAATATGTATTTCACTGAAGATCTCTGCTTGGTTTCTTAATGAAAGTTAAAAGGTACAAGAAGGTCTTCACACACACACACAAAAGTAAAAATGCCTCCCTCAGTCAGAATATAAACCGAGAAAGCATAATTTTCAGAGGTAAAAACAAAACAAAAAATAATTTTGTTTTTAAAATTTCACAAAATCATGCCCTTTATTGCAGTGGGTGAGAGTCTGATAACTGGCAGCTTCTGTGGTACACTATTCTGACAATATGAGGCATCCCTTCGCCTGCCTGCCTGCAAGATCACTGCACACCATGCCAGAGCCTGCAGCACTCAGATAGTAGGAGCTGAAAGAGATGGCGCTCGGGTTTTCTAGACCATCATTTTCTCATGTATTTTGGGGCACAGTCTTCCTTAAATGAACGTGATTCATACAAAATACAAATCCTTCTTTTCAGTTCCACTTATTATGGAATATGCAAAATCTGACCACAACAGCATTTCTTCCAAGACAGCAGCTTTTTACACACTGTTCTTCCAATCCACAGAGTAAACGTGGTTTCACGGTGCTAACTGCCACTCCTTCCAAGGATTACACCACATTTCAGTTCACAGGAGCTTTGTTTACAGATATCCTGTAATTAAGAGTTTCTTTTCTTGGTGTGTATAACAAACCCTTCAGACTGTAATCTAGCCTAGTAAGACTGAGGAGGCTGTGGACAAACATTCCACAGATGGGATACTTCTCCTCTCTCTCTGAAAAGCTACTTCTCAGAAGTATTGACCTTTTCGCAACTCTTAAAATGTTTGCCAGCCAAAGAGAGGTGTACATTACCAACATGTGATTTGCTAGTGTTACTGTGCATACTTCATCGGAGATCGCTTGCCAAGGTCAGCACAGTGCAGAATGAAACACTGAAGTTCTCCAGCTTAGCTTATTTTAAACCATCATTAAAATGATCTGCACTGTATTACATCCTGGCGATAAGCAGCATCCTTGGGGCAGTATTTTGCTTGAGAGGAGTGAGAACTGCAGCAGTACATGAGAAATCATTAATAAAACCAGTGTTATTAAAAAACTTGCATAAGGATTTCTATGAACAGAAGGCTCAGGAAGTGTTCGCCTGTAACCAAGAAAGACTATTTGAGTTAAGGCACTTGCATACTCCTGTAATGTAATGACGAGAGTGTGCTAAGACCTTGTTAATACCTATACACAACCTCAATCCAAGGTTTTCAAGCCACTTTCTCTGCTCAGTGACTATTTGGGACATATCTATACACACAGAAAGCCATTCTGGAAAAGGCTCTTCCTGAGTTACTCTGCAGGAAAACAAACACTTACCTCAAGGTTACACAGCAAGGACAAAAAGCGATTTGAGGGAAGCTGTGCAGGAGGGGGCAGGCTGTGTCCTGTGTCAGAAGCACAGCTGTCCTTCTCAGCTGGGTGACTCATGCAGGTAGGTGCCACCAAACTTTGTCTGCAGTCCTTTGCAGGGAATGCAGCCCCTCAGTATGCTGCAAGGATGGGGCCATCCCTATGCTAGGCTTCCTTTGTCGTCAGTTCAGAGACACTGCCAAAGAGCAGTCAGGTGGTAACTTTTGGTGACATGACTAAGCTGGGCTGGGTTTGAGTGAAAGATTTATCAGAGGTGAAACAGCACTTACAGGTCCCGTAGCCACCCTGTGCTAACAACATAAACAAAAATGGAAAATATGTACTTATCCCACACTAGTGAGGTGTGTATCTCTGTGTCCCTTCCCACTCGGTCTGTTTTTCATAGGAAACATTTCTTCATACACTGAAGGAGCCCATCTCTCCTTCTCATCTCTGGGTGGGTTTTTTTTTTTTGGATGGGGGGGCCGGAGGAAGGAGGAGAGAAAAGTTTTGGGTTACAACTAGAGCAGAGCAAAGGGATGGAAATTTTTCTTGGTAGAAAGACTTATATTTAGTGCCTGGAAGGAAAAAATTAACTCTGAAACTCATGAAGACTTGACCTGGCTATTTCTAGACCAATGTAAATAGAATAGTGAATTTTCATCCTGGCTGGTTGGGACCGAAGTCATTAGGAGCAAACAGATCTGTATTGCCTTCTGAATATTGTGAAATGCACCTTGTGATTTGTGAAAGAGATAATTGCGGTTTGTTCTTACCAACTTTACTAAATTTGTCTCTGCCAGAGCGCTAAGAGTGACTGAGAGTAAAAATCCCCGACAGGGCATCAGAGCTAGATCATGCAGTTGTTTTACAGAGGAGAGTCAGCATGCAATTCTAGGGCCAAATCCTGGAACACATGTTCAGTCTTCATATCCACGGAAAGAAATAAGGGCTTTGGAGCTTTGGCAAGGGGAGAAAGCAAAGGAAGATAACTGTGAAATACTACTTTTACTCTTGCAGAAAATGAAGGAAACTCTGCCCGTGACAGGGCAGGAATGGAGGGAGAATCTGACCCTCCACATTTTTGTTCCTCCATGAGCCATCTCGGAATAATCATAGAATGGTTTGGGTTGGAAGAGACCTTAAAGATCCTCTAGTTCCAACCACCCTGAAGGGACACCTCCCACCAGACCAGGCTGCTCAAGGCTCCATCCAGCCTGGCCTTGAACACTTCCAGGGAGGAGGCACCCACAGCTTCCCTGGGGAATTGTGCCACTGTCTCACCACCCACTGCTGGTGTGAGAAGGAAGGTCCTAAGCCCCAGCCCGGCAAGATGTTCCTTCTCCCGACCCAGGACCGCCGTGACGAGGCAGCTCCCCATGCAGGCGGCAGCCAGGGTGACCGGGGCTGGGCTGGAGCCGAACAGGGATGGTGGCGAGCACCCGCCAGTATCAGGGAATGCACTTAAAGAACGAGCAGGCCAGACAGCTCTCCTACAGCACGTTTTATTTGCAGCGGGGATTCCAGGGCAGTGCGTGTGTCCCAAGTCCCGAGGGAAGCCCGGGTAGGGGCCCGGCGGGGCGCTTTACCCCCAGCCCCGGGGGAGGCAGCGGGGCAGGCGGCGCCGGGGCCGCTCTCCTCGCCCCAGAGGCGCTTGCAGGAAGCGGCTGGGCGAGTGCGGCCCCGGGGGGCGGCGGCAAGCGCAGGGTGCGGGCCCCCCGGCCCCTCATAGCGCCTGGTAGGTCCGTCGGGGCGGCGGCGTCCCGGGCGTCCCCGGCCCTGAGTCGATGCTGGCGCTGGGCGAGAGGGAGGCGGTGTCGCGGAGGGGCTCCTCGGCCGAGGAGAGGCGATCCACTATGCTGGAAAGGCAGTCCAGGCTGGACAGGGCGCTGCTCTGCTCGGCTGCAAACCCTGCGGCCGGGGGATGGAGGGGGACACGCCACCGCGTTACAGCCGGGTCCCGCGATGCCCTCCCCAAGTGCCACGGGGAGCCCCTCCCCGGCCCCCGCCTCCACTCCCCGACGGGTCGGTCGGGCTTACCGTGAGCCATCTCAGGGCAGTAGACGGCGTCGAAGCTGCTGCCTCTCGCCGACCAGACGGGGCTGCCGCAGTCAGCCTGCAAGACAGCGAGGGGCGAGTGCTGCCGCCCCCTCGGGGACCGACGGGATGCTCTTCCCGGAGGGAAAGCTCCTTAAAGCCCGGCGGGGAGGGAGCCCCGGTGCCCGCGGGGGAACGAAGCAGCATCTCCCCGGTCAGGCTGCTGCTGCGCAGTGCCTTCCCCTTTCCCCCCTTGCCCCGCACCTTCCCCCTCTTTCCCCTTGCCCTGCGCCTCCCCTCTCTGCTGCGCCGCGCTAAGCTGTGAAGGAGAGGCAAAGCGAGCCTCGGGGCGCTTGCTGGGTGCCCTCTGGCAGCGTTACCATCCCGCCATGCATTCCCAGAAAGTCCGTATAGATGCTCAGGGTTAAATCGAAGAAGGGGCCTGATTTAACCGAAACCATCCACCTTTTCCTGATGCTCGGCTGCATCCGGCCCGTCCCAGACCCATGGGACCGGCCCCAGGATGCTGGGATGACGGGGACCTGCCCACCAGCCCCGTCGCTCTTGTCCCTCTCTTACCATCCCATCCGAGCAGCTGGAAGTGGGGCTGGTCGGTTCGGAGCAGCTCTGTCCCGGCAGGTGATAGTAGTTTTCGACCTGTTCCCTCAAGAGCTCCTGGAGGCTCTCGATGTATCTGATGGCGTTTCTCAGGATCTCTACTTTGGGGAGTCTTTGGTTGGGGTTGGCAGTGGTGCATCTCTTCAGGGTCTCAAACGCCTGGTTCACTTTCTTCAGCCTCCTCCTCTCCCTCATGGTGGCCGCCTTCCGCCGGTCCATTGTGGTTGATTTTCTCTTGCAGGCTTTGCAAGCCCACATGAGGCAGTGGCCGGCCTGGTGGTGGCCGGTAGGAGCTCGGACATGCTCCTCTTCCTCGGAGCAGGCAGGCTCGGGGGCCTCGTGGACACCGTAAGGAGGCAGGTCCCTGGGCTCGAAATCCTCGGGGAACTCACCCTCCGGGGAGGAGAGGCAGGAGCTGTCATAGAAGAGCTCGGAAGGGGAGAACTGGCAGCTGTCCATCACCTCCATCCCTGCAGCGAAGGCGTCAGTGTGGGGCGGCAGCCACCGGCTCTCTGCAAGGCGCTCTGGGGCAATTTCCTCAGTAATTAGCGACCTGAGACCAAGTGTCCTCTGACTGATGCGGGGGGCCCTTATATATGCATGTAAAGGGGGGCTGGTCCACAGTGGCCAGTCTTTATTAGCATATCCCATCACATCCCCTGCCGGGGGCTGTCTGGGCAAGCCCCCTCCAGTCCCCAGGAGACAATTTGCTCCGCTCCATTCCTTTGGAGAGCTGGGCACTTCTCTAAGGAAAGACCTCCCTAGAACTGGTTGCAACATCTCTGAAGTTTAAGCTAGGTCTGGGAATTTGCAGGTTTGATATGGAAAGGAAACGAGGGGCAGTGGACTCGCAGGAACCGCTGACGCTGCCTACATAGCAGTTCCTTGTCTGTAAGTTCCCAAATCACATCACAGGCTGTAGCGGGAGTGACACCGGCTCTCCCCACAGCGGAATTAACGCAGAGCACCCCATAGTGTCTGCTTCCACATCTTTATCCCCCACAGCCCGTGATCCAGGTCCAACATGAAACAATTGACCCCTCTTTTCAGACCCAAGGTTTGTTCATTTATCTTGGGGAGCGCTTTGTCCTGTAATTAAAACTATGTCAACCAAACCCTTGAAATTTACAAACCAGAGGACAAAAATGCACAGCTACGTGTGGCAAGGAGAGACCAGGAAGGAGGAAAGCCAGATTTTAGTGGTGTGGGATCGGGTCACAGGGAAAGGTACTCACAAAAGAAAAGTTGCGTGTTTGCCCCGAGACAAATCCCCTACCCATTCTTTCTCCTACTCGTGTGACCTAGTGCTGCTAGAGACACAACAGTCGAGCAGTGCCTTGGGCTTGCTAATTTTCTGCTTTCAGGCAAACTTGTACCGTTACAGATACGTCCCAGCTGCCAGCTCAACAAACCCCTCCTGGAAGTGTAAAATTTCTAACCCCGCAATCCCTAAGTAACTTTACACAAGTCGGGGACAAAAGCTTTGCAGAGCTCCAGCCGCAGCAGTAGCTGAGCGGAGCGTTGCAAGGGTCATTAGAGTGGTAATGAAGCCATTTAACAGGCATTTGCTAACGGGCAGGAATCCTTTGGTTTCATCCAGGTGGCTTTTGTAGTTGAGGCAAATATTATGAGAAGGCAAAGGAAACCTTCCCTACCTGGGAATAAAATTATGTGACCTAGGTTAACTCAAACGGAGAACAAGTGACCCAGCAGCGGTTCAAACGCTACGGAGCCGGTCTGTGTGCCCAGGAAAAAGGCGTCTTCACTTGGCCTCTCTTCAGGAAGAGGTAATGCGGAGGGCATGGCGATCCGGTTGTCTCAAGGAGCCCTTCTTCAAGAGAGCAACGCTAGTAGGGAACATCTCCTTAGAGAGGGAACACCTTCCCACCCGCCCGGGGCAGGCAGAGCGCAGGCAATTACGGCTGGGGCAGGTCCTGGAGCTGGAGAGACCCCTTCTGCTCTCAGTCGTGTGTGTGTGTGTGTGTGTGCGCGCGTGTGTGTGTTTCCCCCCAAAAAGGCGGATTTCCACACTTAGGTTAAAATTTTTCCTGAAGAAAATATGCATATCACACCCCTTTCTTCCTACGAGCGGATGCATGATTGTCTAAAGGCTGGGCGAAGGCTACATCTGCACCACTTCGATTTATTTGGGGCCATAAATGAGGGGAGCCCCCTTTGAAATGAATACTGTAGGAAAAGCTGAAAGCTTGATAAAGGAGTAAAGTTACAGAAATGGGAAAGCTCAGAATTTCAGGCTTCTGCCGCTCCGAGGTGCAGGTTGCTGTGTAGTTGGGCCACATCTGATACAGGGCAGTTCCCTATTGTTTTCCTAAGAAACCGCCCGTCAAGAAGGGGCTTTGCTCGGCAGTAACTTGAACTCTTCACTGGGCTGTGCCGCGCACACACAGAGACACAATTTGATTTACCACTTTTGCGCTGGCTAAAATAAACCTGTTTACAGATTTATGCTTTGTGCACAAATAAACTTGATCTTTAAAGTGCCGGTTGCAGTTCTGATCACCTTTCAGCGGTTTCTCTCCAAGCACGCACTCTGGGTGTCCCGGTGCACAAAGCCAGGCCCCGCGGTCCCACTCTCCAGGCGTGCAGAGCTTTGCCTCGCAGCTTTAATTCTGAATCCAGCGGGGCTGGGGTTGTTAATAAACGTGCCTTTCCCCAAAAGTCTTTGAGAACCTAGGAAAATTTGTTTCTTTTTCCCTGGAAAATTTTGGGGAAAGGGGAAGAAAGGATGGAACCGCCTGTCACTCAGGAAAAGAAAAAAAAATATCTGTAATTGGTATCCCTTAAGAGCCCCAGCTCTTCTGGTAAAGTGATCTCAAAACAAATTTGCAAGAGTGCAGTAGGCGACTGGAACTAAAGAAAGGGTAGAGAAAACATAAACTACAAGTGGGCTAATGAGGCTGAGGGGGCCGGGGGGAGGTAGTGCTGCATTTCAGGAGACGGGAGGCTCAAGTCCGGAAAGCGGGAACAGCCTGAGCACCAGGCTCTGTCTGCTCCTGGAGACGGACAGGGTGAAAATCGCGAACGTGTCAGGACCTCTTTATATGTTGTTCCTCACCCCAGCCCTCCTCTCTCCCCAGCAGTTGCCGTGCCGTGCCTATTTCTGGAGGGATTCAGTCCCAAGTGGGGACCATTCGCAGAGCGTGCAATCCTTTTCCAAGCCGTATGCCTTTCAATTTTAAGCAAAGAAGATACGAAAACACAAGTCCATGACCCAGGGGAGTGAGAGGTGTTTGAGGGAGGGCTACGAAAATGGTCAGAGGGCTGGAGCACCTCTGCTGTGAGGACAGTTGGAATTGTTTAGCTTGGAGAAGACAAGGCTGGAGTGAGACCTCATAGCGGCTTTCCAGTACCTGAAGGGGCTGCAGGAAAGCTGGGGAGGGACTTTTTACAAGAGCAGGTACTGATAGGAGGAGGGGGATTAAATTGGAAGGGGGAAAATTTAGATTAGACATTAGGAAGAAATTGTTCACGATGAGGGTGGTGAGACACTGGCACAGGTTGCCCAGGGAGGCTGTGAATACCCCCTTCCTGGAAGTGTTCAAGGCCAGGTTGAATGGGGCCTTGAGCAGCCTGGTCTGGTAGGAGGTGTCCCTGGTCATGGCAGAGGGGTGGAACTAGAGGATCTTTAAGGTCCCCTCCAACTCAAAGCATTTCATGATTCTATGACACCAGGGAAGCGGCAGCCGCGCCGCCTCTGTCCGCCGCATCTCTCCTCCCGCGGGCGGTGGGTGCCGGCATCCAGGGCTCCTCCGCACCGCCCTGCCAGCAAAATTGTTTCCCAGTTGAACTGTTGGGGCCGCGCTCTTCCAGCCGTGTGAGAAACGTTTGGTTCCCCCCAGCGCTGGGAACCGTGCGCACCTAAGTAAACACATTAGTACCTGTCAGAGGGATTTGTATAGTAGACAGCTGAAGAAGGCATTGGCCTCTGCTGGCACCCTGGGACTCCCAGGAGAGATCAAAGGGACACGAGGGCGTTTTTAGCAGCCTTGAGACTGGGAAAAGTTGCTAGTTCCTGCTATCGGAGGGACATCCCAGTGAGCACATGGTTCAATTATTCAACCTCCTCCCTCCCCTGCCCCCCGCTCCCATTCTCCTCGGAAAGGTGGAGGCTCTGGAAAAATCCTATGAATTCCTCAAAGCAGCAGCGATCCAATCAGAATTTTTCCCGGTGGAAATAGCTGCTGGGTCGATGCCTGCCCGCTTTCCCTTCTACCTCAGAAGATGAGCTGAGCAGGTTGTGGGCGGTTTTACGGAGCGAAAATAAAAGATGTAGAATAAATAAATTAAAAAATCTTTAAACACTCGATTGCGTCACTTCAGAGGAGAGCGGTGACAAAGCAGCGGCACCGGCGGTACCTTGTGCCCCCCTGGCATCACTAGCAGAGCGGAGCCCTCCCGCCCGCATCCCGTATCTCCTGGAGGAGCAAGCAGGTGGCTTCTGTAGCAGAGGAGTAGGTAGAGACGCGAGAAGCCAGTGTTTAACTTTCCCGGAGCAGCGGTCCAGCCCGCGCTTTCGTATTTAATAAACGGCAGCGGAGAGGAGGGAGAGGGAGGGGGCACTTGCATCCATGTACAAACTCTGGTGACTTTGTGCGTGGCCCCTCCGGAAAAAGACTTGATTAAATCACAAACCTCTTGTCTTTACCCAGTTGTTACCCTTTGATTTTGTGATTCCAGGTCCTGTTTGCTTTGGCTTGGGACTTAGGTAAAGATTATCGTTATTAATATAAAATACAAACATTTTAATTACAAACACACGGAGACCTTCGCTGGGAAGCCCGGCATGTCAGCCGCAGCCGCGGGGGTCAGGGAGAGCCTCTTCGGGAGGTATTTTCTTTATTTAATGAAAAACCCCTCACTCCTTTAGGCAAACTTATTCCAAACAATCGCTCAAGTTACCCCGCTGCTGGAGGGGACCCTGCCGTGGGGGTCCTACAGGGGCAATGCTAGGCTGAAGGCAACGCTGACAGTGGGCTGCCCAGGTATTGGGGTGACCCTTTGGTTTCAGGGGTACTTCAGCACCATCCCTACCCTGCTGCGGGGGAGCGGGTCCCACGGGGCTCCGTGGACGGTTCTCTACCTGGGGTATCAACTACGTGTAGCCCTTCTCCTCGACCCGGCAGGGAGTGGGACAAACTATTAAGGAAAGCGACGAGCTGCTAACCCGATTTGAAATACTCCATTACTGAGCAAATCCCTTCGCTGCAGAAGCAAACTGAGATATCTTCTGTCTTCCGCTAAAATGCAGAGATTGCTTACAGAATCCCCCGTTCCCCGAGGCAAAAGGCTTAATCTGAAACGAGATAAAGGGGGAAACTCTCCTATCACTACGTGCCCCCGACTTTGTTCGGCCACTATTACAGACAGAGACCGAGCATCTCATTAGAGAGCAATTAGAACGAGTACTTAAGTGGTTTAAAAGCCAGGCTGGCCACTGAGAACCAAAAGGGAGGAAGGACGGCACCAGCTCTGGGGACAGCCTCTTCCCAGAGGCGCACCCGTGCCAGTGCCGGCCGGGAAGGGTAAGACCTTCAGCAACGCGGCTGTGACCTTTCAAAGAACAAACCCAAAAAATAAATCACAGGTTAAAGCTGCCGAGGAGAGCGTCCGCGGGCAGAGCTGGAGTAGGGTCCCGTTTGCTTTTGTCAGCTCGCTGGAGAGCCCCATGTGTGTGTGTGAGGCAGAGCGTGCCGTGTCCCGGTGGTCGCCCCTTCCCGGGGGAATAAACAATCTGTTACCAACCGTAACGCTCCGGCTGTGAGCGGCTCCGCTCCACCATCCTCGGAGGAGCTGTGTTTTTTTACATCACTGAGTGAAAGGCTTCTTATGTTGTTATCCAGCCCCCCACCCCCCAACCCCGCTTTCTGCCGCTTAACTCTTTCCTCCCTGAGGGGCACCGTTCTCCTCTCCCTCAGGCTCAAAGGGAGCTAACTTTCCTGGGAAGAGCTCACAACCCCCAGAGGAGCCTTGTGGCTTTCCTTGCCCCGTTAGGGTAGCAGGACCAGCAGTTTTGCCGCAGACAAAGCCCAAGGTCAAGTCCTCCGGTGCCGAGAGGAAAAGGTGAGACACGCTGAGCCTCTATCCTCAGGGACCAGGCCGAAGAAGCTCCCCAGCCTGGCATTGAGGGATATTTAGAGGGGAGCAGCACCTCTTTCCAAGGGGAGGATACGCGTTCAGCGAGCACCCGTGCCTTCCCTCGGGAGAGGACGGGGCAAGCGGGTGAAGAAAACGGCCCGAGAAGTGGGAGAGACGCTCCTTAGAGGAGAAAACGAAGGGGAAATCTGTACTGAGTGCTGCCTCCAGTCACACGGGTCGCTTCTCGGCTACACGTCTGACTCTTCAGGGCTGGAGTCAGTGGCGGGTTTGAACTCCGGGATCGGGCGGTTATTGAGTTAGGAGTGAGGGGAAACACTGTAACACAAAGAGTTTTATTTTACAATCCAAGAAATCCGTCTGTTCTTATATACAATATCACATTCTATCATTTAAATATATATATTTGTTAAGTTTACAAAAGAAAAAGACAGTACTAAAATTATTTACAGGAACGAAACGAGACGGGAATCCTTTTAAATACGACTGATGCAAAATGCAATCACGGCTTAACTCAGACAGGAATGAACTTTCCGGTGAGTCTCTGACAAAGCTTTTCACCGGTACACAGGTAAGCATCTTAAATTAAAAAAAAAAAAAAAATGACAAAAAGGAGGGATGGTCAACGCAACACAATGTAAAGAAAACAAAACTCAGGAGAGAAGAAAAGGGGGAGGGTAGAAAAAGAGGGAAGGAAAAAGGGGGAAGAAAAAAAAAAGAAGGAAAGAAAAAGGGGGAAAAGTCTATTTGGTTCGGGTCGGTGAGGGACATTTTCTTTGGGGTAACTCTACCCTGACTCGACCTTAACAAGGCCCCCGCTTGGGCTTTCCACTGTGTTAATGTGTTTCATTACTGAGTTTAGAGCAAAGGGGGTGGGGGCTTCATCCCCGGTAGACAATACCAGGGCAACCGGATTCATTTCTCCACCACCTCCTCCACGCTGGGCAGTTTGGGCTCGTCGGAAGAAATACTGTCCACTATGGAAGAGAGACAGCGGAGGCTGCTGGAGGCCGACGACTCCACGATGGGGCCTCCTGCCCAACGAAAGAAGAAAGAGATTAAAGAGCAAAGCCCTTCCACCCTCGCGTGGCCTGCGGCATAGGGTTCGCGGCGGGCGGAGGGACCGGGAGCCGGGTGAGAGAGCGCTGGCTGGGGACCGCGACCACCGGGAGCCACGGCTTTTGCGGGGTGTGATCACTAGGGACTGCGACCATTGGGCACCATGACCATTAGGGACTGCGCCCATTGGGGACCGCGACCACTGGGGACCGAGACCATTAGGGACTGCGCCCATTGGGGACCGCGCCCCCTGGGGCAGGGGAAGGGCGCGCGATGCGAGTTACCTTCCTTGGTGCTGGCTCCCAGGGCCCGGGAATGGTCCGAAGCGCTTTGCCAGTCGGAGCTGCAGGTGCTCAGGAAGTCCGAGCTGGGGACCTGCGGCACACGCGGCGGAGGGGGGAAACACACGGGGAGAGGACGGGAGGTCAGCGAGGTGCGAGGAGCCCGCACGTTCCCCTCCGCGCCCGCCAGGGCCGAGGAGGAGGAGGAGGGGATGGGACGGGCACAGCGGTTTCGCAGCTGGGAGGAATCAAGCGGCAGTGCTTACATTGCCCTCCTTGGGGCTGAAGCTGAAGGGGTCCCCCCCGATCTCCTGCATTCTCTCCTGCTGATCCAGCCTGTGCAAGAGGTCCTGCAGCCTCTCAATGTAGCTGATGGCGCTCCGCAGGATCTCCACCTTGGGCAGCCTCTGGTTGGGGTTCGCCACAGTCCTTCGTTTCAGAGCTTCGAAGGCTTCGTTGATCTTCTTCAGCCTCCTCCTCTCCCGCAGGGTGGCTGCTTTCCTTCTGTCCGTGGGGGCCGACTTTCTTTTGCAAGTTTTACAAGCCCAGATCAAACACTGGCCGGGGCAGTGAGGGGGTTGCAGTCCCGGGGGTGCCAGCACATGCTCCTCTCCGCTGCTGTCACTGCCGGCCTCTGGCGGCATTTGGTCCTGACACGGGGACAAGGTGCCATCGCTGCCTGGGTACAGCGGGGATCCCTCTGCCATCTCCAGCTGCTGCAAGGCTCCATTCTCCCCGTCCAAGTAGAAGAAGTAGGAACCAGTTTCAAAAAGGTCCATCATCATGCTGTCCCTTGGCCTCTCTGCCTGCTTGAGTTGGGTGGCAGGCTCAAAAACACCCCGAGAAACAACCCAGATGGAATTTAATTAGTGCAGTGACATAAGTCCCCCCTTGCTTTATATAGGAGCTGCTGAAACCCTATCCAAGTTTTAGCTGTCGCGGTGCATCACCCTCCAAAACTGATTCCAGCCAGTCTCCTGGGCGCTGTCCTGAGAACATCTCCTATTTAGAAGGAGGAGGGGGGGCACGAGGGGACGGAGGCAAATAATAAAAAAAGAAGAAGAAGAAGAAAAGAAAAGTGAAACAAACGAAAAATAAAATTACAATCCCAACTTCTCCCTCTCCCCCGAAACCCCGGGGTGCAGCGGAGGGACGCGAGGTGGGGGCTCGGAAGAGGCGTCCGGGCTGGGCGGGAGCCCTGTCCCCGCTGCGGGGGCGCGGCTGGTGGACAAAGGCGCAGGGCTTCCCAGGGAGCCCTCCCCCAGCCCACCCCGCACCCCCCGGGGCACGCTCCTCGCCCCGGCGCTAAGTGTAGATCTATAGGGGCAGATTTCAAAAGCAACCATCACTCTCCAAATAGACGGGTTAATACTTTCAGAAGAAGCCCCTGCTATTCCCACCTCCCCCCAGCCCCTGGCGCTGAAGCGTGCCATTCCTGTGACCCAAGCCACCCGGGCCAGCCCAAGGTTAGGAGCCAAGCTCACTGTCCTTCCACACCCAGCGGCGAGGTTGCCAAGGCAGAGCCTCGCTGCGGTGTCGAAGCACCCACGCTAATTGCGTCTCGGTTTAAATCTTTTAATCTGAACTTTCCGACGTTGCCCATGAGGTGACGGGAGTGATTCCAGGTGACTGGGTTACAGCCCGATGGGGTTCTCCGGACAGCCTCTGTCCTTGACGTTTAGGGCATCTGGTGTAACTACAGTTTAATCCCTCGGGCCTGGCAAGGTATACAGAGCTTCCAAGCCGCTGAGGCAGAAATGTGAGCTCGTGGTCATTCTCTGTTAGCGTACACTGTAATGTCACATCATGTCTAGGCTTCTCGTACATCAAGAAATGGAAGGTATGGGAAAATGGTCTGTATGTCTCTCCCTGCACTGCCTTGTCTTCCTTAAATCCCACGTAATTTCTCTCTGCTCATATGTACATATGCATATATATGTGTCCATATCCCTAGAATCACACTCATATATTTGTATATTTCTACAGATAAGTAAGTGCATTTCTGTATGTGTATATATGTGTATATAATATACATATATATGTATATTTTTTAATAGAAATTAACAATAATATATGAAGAGTAGATGAAACTCCTGGAATACCACATCTCTCAAAGGTGGTCACTAACTTTCCTTCTTTCTGAAGGGAAATGTGACATTTTTCCTCAGTTCTCAAAAATTAGGGTGAAATAGATCACTGGATTGACTGTGTCTCTAAAAGTGATTGCAACCATTTTTTTTTCAGAGTATAAAAATCTTAAAGAGCAGTTGTGATCCATTTTGACCACATCAGTGTTGTTGGAATGGATCTTACTTCTGCTTCAGTAAGGCAGAACAATATCCAGTTTTGGATGAGACAGAGAAATCCCGACTCTTCTCAGCAAAATTAATTTTGATATTAATATTCCCACATTGAGGGTTTTTTTCCATCTTCATATTAAAGAAAAGTTAGTCTTGCAGTTAATGAGCTGAACATAAGACACAGTTCCTCAGTTTCCATGCTGTGTGCATCTTGCTTTCTGTTTGACCTTTGATCAGTCACTTAATTTCCCCATGATTTAATTTTCTGCCTTTAAAAAGAGGTATAATGTTGACCTTCTCCCACCCGTTGTGTTTCTCATTTAATTTGCTGACTATTCAGGGAGGAACTACCCTGTGCATTATATGCTTTGGAGTCCCACAGGGATGTTTGTCCCGTACTATTAGTGACAGTAGTAATGAAAAAAAAAATAGTTTGCTGATTATTTAAAACATTTTCACATTTACCATAGTAATTTCTTCTTTTAATCTCTAGTTTCTTCACTACTGCTCTGTGGGTGTTTGGAAAAGACAGGGACGAGATCAATTTACTGGTAAGGTACAAAAATGAAAACAGTTTAAGAGAGAAATACCATTACCAAATTGTTGTTGTCCTTTCAAGAGTTTTAACTGGACTTAGGGAGTTGGGAAACTGGAAGTTTGAGAGCCAGATGCTCCTTCTGCTGTCAACAGATTATTTTTTTAAACAGGAAACAGAATAAGAAGTTCTTTCTTCCCAGCGCTTAGTGCTAGAGTAAACAGATTTGATACCTCCATAGTAACATGGGCACAGCATAGTTAGCCCTTTAATGAGTGAAACTCCAAACAGCAGTCATTAATTTGAATGAAGTCGTTCAATCCCCCCATCGTGTTAGCAACTTGAATTTTTCAGTAGCTATCAATCACACTTATATCTTCCGTTCCAGCTCCTTCATGGACACAACACAGCTAGTAAGCAGCCCTAGCACATTTGAACCGAATGTCTTCAGTGATCTTCTCCATCACAAAAGTGGATCAAGTAGATGATTCAAAAGTTGGTGCTGGCCTTTTTTTGTCTTCATGCCTTGCATGCTAGATCATGTTATATAAAAGCACAAAGACATAAGAAAAATTAAAAGCACATGAACAAGAACAACAGGACATGGAATCGGAATGTGGATCACTGTTGAACTCCACTTGTTACTTTAGTCAGCTTGATAGCCCCTTATGGAAAAAACTTGCTCTCAGTTTGCGAATCCAGTTCTTTATTCAATTGCTACTGCTTCCACCAGAATACTGTAGTACTCTACTGAAAATGTATATTCAGTATATTTACCCAAGTAAAATACAAGATGTACTGTATTTCAGTAGTCTACAAGATTTGTTATGCTACCAAAGAAGTATTTCACTAAGTCCAGGATGACCCAAATACCAGAGAGATACACTGCATTTTAAGTCACAACCAATCTCCAGAACTTTGATTCCTCCAAATTCACTTCTCCACATAAACTTGTCTGTATAATTGTATTGCATAATGAGCCTGTAACTGTTCAGGTCACTTCTGACACCTTATGATTTAATCAGAAGTTCAGTCCAGAATCAGAGAGAAATATTTTGTCATCTAGAACCCACACAGCACTTATTACCACTTCCAAAGCCTCCTTTTTCTCCTTCACTCTTCTCAAGATTCTTCCAGTCACAAGCATTGTGTATTTTCAGTCTTGGATCTCTTCAACACCTCTTTGCAATGGCATCAGTAGTCAGTAGGGATCAGGCGTGCCAGCTCCTGTTCAGCACTCTGAAAGGGCACCTAGGTGACCTGTGAAGTGGATGCCGGGTCTTCTGCACTGCCAGTTTCTACAGATCTGCTCTTGATGCACCTATGGTAGCTACTAATGTATTCACAGTTACAGTTCATTGGAAAGAACCAGAGAAAAACTTGACGTGTTGCTGTATTGTAAGATTTGCTGCTGAAATAGGATATTATGCCAACGATTGCAAAAGCTATGGAGAATGAGACACTTCATTTCCCCTTTCCCTTCAGAAGGAAATTTTAAGCAAATGGGAAGGAATGAGATATCTTTACTTTTTAGAGATGTTTGGAATGACAAAGCAATGTGAAGAATGTAAGGAGAAAGTTGGTGGACAAAAGATGAGCCATCTCATGAAGAACATGTATCTATCCCTGAATCTATAATTTATTAGATGATGTTTGGTGAACAGACATTAGACACTTTCCATGAGTTTTCTCAAAAGTCTGGGCAGTGGAGACTCAATGGAGGACCAGCATTTCTTGTGCTGAAAATGGCCTATGGGAAAACTAAGCAAAAGAACCTTGCTGACATTCATGGAAGCATAATTCCTGTTACTGGAACAGAGCATATGGAATTTCATGGCTTGTGACACTTCCTAGCTGAATTTCTTTATCTCCTCTCTGAATTTCACAGAGTTCTGCAGGGATAACATGGACTGGCTTTAATTCTTGATTTTAATTTTTATATATTGTTAAACAGTTAGCTGACTTTTCCTTACTTATACTATTGTTTACTTGACCCTATTCAAATTCTGGTTGTCCAAGGAAATGATATTATTTGAATATCCACATTGTCACATGTTCTCTCACTAGAGATTTAGGAACCGACTACAGGAAGTGTATTTACTGTTCATGCCAGTGCTTGTGTATAAATAAGTATGTGCTTTTTCAAAACATTTAAAAGCACATGGGAGCACCCATTCCTCAATTGCAAGTTTGACAAGTGGAGTAGTGAACGCTGGTACATGCCCTGGAGGTAGAAAGCCAGAAAGGCAGAAATCTGAAAAAGGCAACTTCATATAATTTTATGATCTTTGTAGGGAAGATTTGAAAATTCTTATTCACAGAGGCCTTGGCTGTATAGCTGTTCCAAATTATTGCTGTTTTCCTTTGATTGGATATGGACTTTAGTGTTCATATCAGTTACAAACCTGTTAGTATCTGAGAGGTGCAACCTTGCTAACTAAACAGACTTCTCTAGTTCAATATGGTAAGGTAGGATTTCATTACAGCTCTCATGTTGGGCAGTTATGAGACACAGTTCTAAATGGCAGATGCTTTAATGCCTGTGTCAGGTTCTACAGTGACAAATAGTCACCACTGCACAAACACATTTATTTTACTACAAGACGTTTTCCTGGGGAGGAGGGAGTGCCAATCAGAAACCGGAGGCCCATTACACAGTTGCTGGCTAGGACAAGCATTTTCCATGGTTCTATATCCACAAGCAGGAATTCCTTACAGGAAGAAAAGTAGTAGTACTGACAGAATTCTTCTACATGTGATTAGGTAAAAAACAGGGTGTATGAAATGTGACACAAGCACAAGAAACACCACATGCTATATAATCCTATTTTTACCATCACATTATTTGTAATTTAAAAGTCATTTTTATAGTCAAATACTAATTTATCTGTTTACACTATAAACTGTTGGAAGCACAGAGCGCATTTTCATAGTACATAGTTTCAGAACTTGATGGCTGTGACATCTAAACCTAATCTCAGTCAAAAGGGTGATAGTTAAACCATAGTTGCTGCTACCAATTCAAATAGTCATTTGAATTCTGCAAGGGAAATAAAGGAAATGGTGTGTGGAGAGCTAGTTTCTGTATCCAGCACTCAGGCTAATCACATCTCTGCTGTCTATGGACAGAAAGAGAATTTAGTGCTTAGATTTTGGGAAAAATGACAGCTTACTTTTATGGGGCTCGCAAGGGTTTTTGCAGAACCATGAATCTTCGTGGTAGACTGGGTTGAGAGTGGCTTGGAAGTGGAAGCTGTGAAGATACAGTGAAGGCAGCGGGTGTACACAGATCCCTGCTCAGCAATAACATAGAGGTTGTTTAAAACAACATACCGCAAAACCATGAAATGACTATGCCGAATGATTGCTTTTTATACATAAATTGTATTCAACTGTTTCATCATTCATTGCCAAACATTCTTATGTTTCCTGGTGTTAGATTTTTGACACACAGGTTTGCCAATTTAATGAGCCGTTTGATTATAGATACATAGCATTGGATGATTAAGATAAAGTTAATAAGCTGTAGTCAAATGCAGGCATTACTTCGTCTTGACTTGTCTCCCGGTGCTACTTTAATTCAGTGCTCAATTATTCCACGCACATGTGGATTTAAAATGCATGAACAACTGAAATGGAAATCTCTTGAGCTATTACTGTTTCCAAAATGTAACTGCAATATTAGAAGCAATGCAATCACGTTATAGCCCTATACATTTCCTTGCTCTTCATGAGATTTTATGTATCTATTGTTTCAAAATTTGTTTCAGTATTCTTCTGCCTTTATGAACAACCAATTTAGCTCATAATTTTGAAGATTTGTACTTTGTTATTTTTTACATGATTCATACTTCAAGGTTTTGTTCTCCATGTGTCTTTGTTACATTTGGCTTTCCTTATGTTACGTTGTTCTTAATTGAACAAATAAAGCTTGTGTCATGTACTCTGTTATGACTTGCTTGATATCCTTTGGTTGGTATGTCATCACTCTTTTACGGTGTATCATGAATACAGAATGTTGGGTTTGCTGTCCTGTCACATTTTCTGCTTTAATAGACATAATCACTATGTCCCAAGTGTTGTCCACCTAGCTTTTCCTTAGGTACAATGATTAGCCTTGGTGAGTCAGGCGCAGCTTTGAAACACGTGTGCATCATCTTCATTTCCATAAATAAGGTCCTGACTGATTTGAATGTGATCTTCACAACATGTACTTCAGGTGGTCTGATATGTGACCATTCCCTTTCCAAGCATCAGTTAGCTTCCTTTCTCTGTGTAGCTTTTCACAGCTCTTTTGAGTGCTGTATATCCATAATCTTTGGGCTTTACTAGGTTTTAATGCAAAAAAAAACATTTGTAAATTTATTCTTCAAGACAGTTCATATTTTCTCCCACTTTTTACGGATTGTAGCAAGAAAAATATGTTGTCGCAGATTTACCTTTCTTTATCCTTTAAGAATACACTGATCTTCAAATGCTCTCATTATTCATTCTGACTTCTTATTGTCTGCATTTGGATGGGACTGATGCACTAGTTGGTGTATTTTGGGGCCCTTTTGCACCACTTACAGTCTCCTGCATCTGCTGCTGCTTCTAATCATTGACGGCCAAATATACTTCTGTCCCACCCTGCTGATAACCTAGTCATTTGTCCACCTGGAAAATACTGCAAAAGTCCTTGAAGTTTTATCTCCCATCAAATATAGTGATGAAGTGCTCAAGATGCCAGAAATTATTTGCCACAGCACTGCCCACCCAATCCGTCATCTGTATTTTCAGAAAAAGGCCTCAGAGGATCCTTACAAGAGTTTTCGACAAAGATGCTTCTTCCTAAACCCATCAGTTACGCTGGTGTGCACCCTCAAACATGACAGCCGGTAACACATCCAAACTTTAAAAGTAATTTATAATGCACCTGGGATTAGAGAAAATGTTGATAGAGAATGCCCAGATATCTTATCTACATGGGCTTTCAAAATACCTGCCGCTTTGGGGAAATCAAAGCTATTGAGAGAAAGGCTTCTGGAAAGACGTTTGCTCTGTATTGAATAGCAGTAATGACCTTGATCCAACATATATTGTATCATGTTGTTATCGGAACCTGTTGCACAGCTGCAAATCTGTTTTAGGCTGTGAAGGTCATTCTGTTATTTGACTGTGTGTCATTTAAGGTACTTGCTTCATCTTGGGATAGCCACTCTGGACCAGCACTAGCTTTTCAGAAATGTCTGCAGGTGGTTTCTGAAACTGGATGGTATATGAAAAGGGAGGAGTTAAAACCTGATAATTGCAGAACATGGCATTTACCAGTTCGTGTAACCGTACCTTATCTTTCTTCTCCTTCAGAACTGGCTACTTGCAGCCATGTTGATTAGCAAGTTGCAAATTCAAAAGCCAAAGTAAGAAAAGCAGTTGTGCTTACAGCAGGGAGGTAGTCTTTAGGGTAAAAGTCTAATTGCAGATTGCTTTCACCTTGCATTCCTGTTGCTGTCATCAGTAAACCATGTCTTGCTTTAAGGAATCAGGATCTGTTCAATTAAATAAATGATATACAAGACAGAACCTGTATTTCAAAACTGAATATCAGTCTGGAAAACACCACAGGAAAAGAAGCAATCAAACTAAACTCCTCATTGCAATCAGGAAAATGACTGTCATTGGTAAAGTCATTGGTAAAAACACTGAAAACTAAACCACATCTGCTGGACAATAAAAAGTCATCCAAATTTCTGTTTTGGTTGTAGAGGACAGAGTCAGTGTTTTTTATACCAATTTAAAGATTCCGAACGATGTTCCTACAAAGTCAGTTGAACTCACTGAACCATATGAAAGAGAATCACCTAATGAAGTTTCTCATCTGCAAATGTCAAACAAGTGTTTAACAACAGGATAAAGAAGCTTTGTCCTATTTAAAAGGTACATAGAAAAAATGTAAAGGCTCTGAAATGTTTACAAGAAGGACCATTAACAGTGACATGGGTAAGACAGAAGTTGTCTCTGATGGTAATTGTCCATGAGGGCTCAATCTTTCTTTTTTACATATTTCAAGCTGCAAAGCCCATTCTGCCTGATATACTAACCTTCAAGGTCATTATGGCAAAGAAATAAGACTTTATCAGAAAACATAGATAAACTTTTTCTACTGTTCTTTCCAGGGAAGTAACTTTCCATTATTACAAGAGAGCTAAGAATCAGCATCTAAGTTATCAGTGCAACTAATGGAGATTGCCAACTAATTCATAACCAATTAATTGAAAGTACTTTTGGAGAAGAGAGCCCTCTGAAGTTTCTGGATCATCAGTGTTGCTCCATTTGGATCCAAAAGTCATGACAATTTGCAGAAAGACTTTGTATAAGTACACCTTTTGTCTTGAGTCGGCTAATGCCAGACCTGGTTATTTTCTGGAACAAGGAGTTATTAAGGTGATCACACAATTGGCACCGTCTTTACAAACTGTATCATTCATTATGCATGATGAAAGGTAGTGTGTGAGTATAATCAAGCAGCACCAGTGTTTCATGGCTGCTTACAATTAGTTGTCTTTCCAGGTAGAGGATGTGTCTTTGCAGAAGTTGATTTTACACAGGCAGAAGCAACAGTTTATAAACAATAAAGAATCTACAGGTGCTCAGATTATCATCTCTCATTGGGAAGCTTTCTCAGCCAAGCATCTCAAATTTGATGTTTCCATGGTTCCAGGGATTTTGTAACACTACACATAAATTATTTTCCAGAGTTCCAACTGTTCGGTACTGTGATTGTGTCCTGATGCTGGGTTTGATTAACAGTGAACTTACCAAGTGTTTTGAGAAAGTTCTAAGCTGCTTGTGAAGTCATGCATCTGAATTAGAAGGAGAAAAAATGAGACTGGAAAATAGTAATGTCACTTTCTTGAGATGGGTGACATTCTCTGACGGAAGATAAATGTACTCAGTGTCATTGAAGCAAGAATTTTATGATCAATAGAGAAACTGCCTCAGTGATCAAATGATTTTTTCCTCATCAATGTGAACTATCAAATAAAAATATTGTTACTGTGTTTTTATCTCTGAAAAAGGTCACCAAGCCATCTTAGTCGCACACAGCATATTCAATAACAATGCATGCATGCACAGACCAACAGTTATGCCTGTAACTCAAACTGGCATCACTGTATACAGAATTGTAAATTAAAAAGACTGAAATAAGTCTAACCACTAACCTGATCTCCTTCTACGACAAGGTGACCCATTTAGTGGATGAGGGAAAGGATGCAGCTGTTGTCTACCTGGACTTTAGTAAAACATTTGATAACGTTTCCACCATGTTCTCCTGGAGAAACTGACTGCTTATAGCTTGGACTAATGTACTCTTCAGTGGGTTAAAAACTGGCTGGATGGCTGGCCCCGAAGAGTTATAATGAATGGAGTTAAATCCAGTTGGCAGCCAGTCACAAGTGGTGTTCCCCAGGGCTCAGTGCTGGGACCAGTTCTGTTTAGTATTTTTACCAATAATCTGGAAGAGGGGATTGAGTGCACCCTCAGTAAATTTGCAAATGACAAGTTAGGTAGGAGTGTTGATCTACTTCATGATAGGAAGGCTATACAGAGGCATCTGGACAGGCTAGATTGATGGGCCAAGGCCAGTTGTATGAGGTTCAACAAGGCCAAGTGTCAGGTCCTGCACCTGAGTCATAACTACCTCATGCAACAGTACAGGCTTGGGAATGAATGGCTGGAAAAATGCCAGGCGGAAAAGGATCTGGTGGTGTTGGTCAACAGCCAGTTGAATATGAGCCACTGGTGTGCACAGGTGGCCAAGAAGGCAAACAGCATCCTGGCTTGTGTCAGAAATAGTGTGGCTAGCAGGACTAGGGAAGTGATTGTGCCTCTGTACTCAGCACTGGTGAGTCCACGTCTCAAATACTGCATTCAGTTTTGAACCCCTCAGTAAGAGAAAGCTCTTCGGGTGCTGGAGCATGTGCAAAGAAGGGCAACGAAGCTGGTAAAGAGTCTGGAACAAAAGTCTTATGAGGAGCAGCTGAGGAAACAGGGACTGCTTGGTCTGGAGAAAAGGAGACTGAGGGGAGACCTTATTGCTTTCTACTGCTACCTGAAAGAAGGTTGTATAGAGGTGGGTGTTTGTCTCTTCTCTCATGTGATACAATGAGAGGAAATGGCCTCAAGTTGCATTGGGGGAAGTTTAGACTAGATATTGAGAAAAATTACTTCATCAAAAGTGTTGTCAAGCATTGGAACAGTTTGCCCAGGAAAGTGACTGAGTCACCATACCTGAAGGTATTTAAAACACTTGTAGATGTGGTGATTAGGGCTGTGGTTTAGTGGCAGCTTGGCAGTGTTAGGTTAAGGGTTTGACTTGATCTTAATGGTCCAACCTAAATTCAATGATTCTGTGATTCTACTTAATGTGAGTTTTCAAAAGCCCCCAAATTTCCCAGTCAGCAATAATCTAGAATGATCTTGACAACTCTTGCAAGGAAGTAGCTTTCAGTCTGTGATAGTTTTTGATCTGAAATACTTTGAGATTGTTTTAATCACAGATATCTGGAATGGTAACCTGAATTCTTCATTGTTAATTTTCCACTTAGGGGTATCAGACAACCAAGTTCATTTATGTCTGATGAGTCCAAGTTGTACCAAAAGCTTTTTAATTTGAGCTGTCATTGCACATTGCTGATCCCAACAAGCAGTCATGCCAAACTATGGTGAAGACAAGCAGAAATACACTACAGATATTCTTGAAAGAGATTGCACGATAAGACTTTTGAAGTTCTCGTTGTCCTCCCTAGCACTCCTCATCCAGTTTAGTAGCATCAGTTCAGCAAGGTGGCATCTTAGTTTAGATATTTCTGATCTTAACTCTGTAGTACCTGAGGCAATGCAGAACTAGCGGGAACAGACTGGATTAGTCTCAGTCATCCTTACGTTCCTTTTTGCCACAAGAATTCATATGTAATAAAAACTACTGAGCTGAACCTAATAGCTTCCTTCAACAATTTTCAGACCTGTCTTATATGCAGTCTCTGTCCATCACATGCATACTTGTTCTTGGACACAGTAAGTTTACAGAAGTAGTTAACGGATTAGGTTAAGTAAGTGATTCTTCCAACTTTTAGTACAATGGTAAAAAGAAGTTACATATAAGAAATACATAATATGTGAGAAATTCCCTGCTGGGTCAGCCCATCTAGCAGAATATTCTGACTATTTAGAAAGTGTGTCGGAACCTGGCCTCTTCTGGTCATCCATTCCCTTTGAACTTCCCCAGTACCAAGAAATGTCTGATAAGAGATGTTATAGGGCACATCCCTGTCCAGTACTGTTAGGATCTGTTTACAGACACGTTGCCCATCAATTCTAATCCCTTTCTGACCATCTCAGTTGATGTCTCACCTCCCAAAGCATTTTTTGCAACTACTTACATCTGATGATACTTGTAGGATCGGGTCCCAACAGACAGGTCAGTGGAGGGACACCTAGATACCCTTCTTTGACTAACAATGAAAAGGGTCTCAGAGCTGCCAAGAAACGATGAGTGAGATTGTAAAAGAGTATAGATTGGCAAATGTAATTCATATTCTTAAACTTGTAGATCAGTAGTTCAATCTCAGTTTCTGTGAAAATACTGGAAAGGATACAATGCATGCGTGCACCTGGAAAAAATAAAAAGGATCGAATAATGGTAACATGGAATAGTTGTTACCACTAAAAAAATCTTCAAGAATAAGGTGTTCCAAATCAATTAATTGTCCTGCTATAATAGGATAATGATTCTTGTGGTTATGGGATAAGGAGAAGTCACTTAGTTGATTTTAATGAATTTTTTTATGCAGCTTCACATGACATCCTCAGATGAAGACTAGGAAAAAAAAAATCCCTATGGGTATTAAACTACTTGCAAACTCATAAAAGAAGAACTTTCATATAATGGACTAACCAGCGTTCAGCTCTGAGAACTCATGTTTTAATTAACAACTCCGATGATGGAATAGAGAATATGCTCATCAAGTTTGAGGATGTCACAGAGATGGTATGAATTATCAGCTTGTTAAAGGACGTGCTTAGATTTCAGACAGATTGGGATGAATCAGATATAAAGTCTGTAATAGGTTTTGATTTTATAAGGACAAGGTTATCACTTAGGCAAGCCAGATCAAGTGTAGAAATACAGACTGAGTAACTAGGTAGGTGGTAATTCTACAAAAGAAGGAAACTGATAGTTACAGTGAATCAGATGAACATACATCATGCTGTTGAGAAAAAACATTCATCGCACTAGGACACATAAAGAGCAAGGAGATAGATACATGAGGTATTATTTCCATCTTCTTCTAGGCTGGTAAGACTTCAGCTGTGATTCTATGCCCATTTTCAGGCACTGCACTTCGTCTCTAAACAGATGCAGCTGGTACAACCGGAGAGAACACAGAATTCTGACAAGAATGACGAAAGGTTTAGAAGCTTTGTGAAAGTAAATGTTTAGTTGATGGACTATAGTCACTATAGACTAGAGAATAGAAAAGTCAAGAGAAAGTACTGATAGTGATCTACCAAACAGTAAACAATTGCTGCAAAGAGGAACAGAGTAAACTGATGCTGGTGATTATTTGGGTAGCAAAAGTATATGCAATTAGTTGCAACAAGGCAGATCTATGTAAGTCTCCTGATTGGAGGACAAACACCAGACTGGCTCAGCTGCAGAGCAGCAGCTATATAAACCTCTGCCAAGAGTGATGTAGCCTTCAAGCAAACTATGAGAGACTATAGGACTTCCTAAGATTTGTTTTTTCTTATTTTGCTAAGAACAGTGCTGTCACTATTCCATACTGGAAAGAATTCTACTTTGTTTGGGATGACTGAGAAGAATTAAGGACCAAAAAAAAAGAGAAAGGCAGGCTAGGTATCAGAGATCTTTCAGGGAGAGAGAAGGTCCAGCCAGGATATCATAATATTTTTTAATATCGCACTTGGGTGTCTGAACAGCTGCCTTCCCCTTTTCACGTGAGAGCCTGCCCCCCTCAGGCTACATCCTTTTCTGAATTAATATTTGACAGTCTTAAAAATGGCACTACTGGAGCAAGATGAGTGTAGATGTAATTTCTCTGCAGACTTAGCCCAGGGATCAGCATATTTGCCTCAGATGTGATGAACAAGTATAAACAGATCCCTGTTCTGAATCAAGCAAAGAACAATGATAAATCAGTGTTTCCTACGTATTGAGTGCTTAAATTGCAAGCCTAGAGATTCACTGCAGTCAGAATTGGCACTTCCAATTGAATTAGTCAACAACAGAATGATAATTAGATACAAGAGGGTGCAATAATCACAAAGCTGTATAGGCACCTATACTTTGACACTTTTTATCTGCATTGTCGGTGGTTGTTGTCTTCTAAGACCTGTTCATAATTTCTGAGAGTGCCTTTCTTATTCGGCTGGTTTTCTACATGCTTTGAGCTTGAGTACTTGTCAACTAAGGGTTCTGCTAAACAACAGGATGTTCAAGACTTGAGCATTTTAACACTTCGAAATTTTCTAGCACAAGCCAATCTGATTTGTTTCTTGATTCCTGTCTCATTACCTCTGTCTTTGACCTCTAGAAAAAAAAAAAAAAAGAGAGAAAAAAGGGAATTTCACACATAAAAGAGCTCCATGGAATTTGGATTGGACTGTAATTTGTCTGGTCTGTATACTGAAAACATCCTCTGCCCAAGAGCCACAAGTGTTTCTAATATCCAGACAAGCAAGAGGAGAGTGTACATTTGGAAAGGCTCACATGCAGGAGATGGCATTGATTGCCCTGTGATCTCACTGCTCCGTTGTGAAACAGGTCTCGGCTGAGTGTCTGGGCTATTTTGATGATGTTGGCCTCAACACCTTCCACTGGCTCACTTCCTCCCAGAGTCAGGGGTTTGGATTACCCAGCAATGCCAGCAGACCCTCATTGCCAATCATGTGATATTTCTTTGGCAAAGAACCTGTATTTAAATTGTGTGTGAGCTGTGTGCAACAGGCCAGCCTCTGCTGAAATAGAAAGCCTAAAATTATTTTTACAGTCTTACAGTATATATACTGTCTTGGTTTCCTAAATGTCATCTCAAATGTTCTATATAGAACATGAGGAGTTATTTTAAGCTAGTAATAGAAAATCTTGTTTCATTTGATTTGTAATCTCTTAGAAATAAAATCAAAGGGCTTTCTCACAGATTTTCTTCATTGGAAAGATGAAATTTTTACCTAAATCCACCAAAGTACTAAACTCTGACATGTTTGGAATTACTTTCTCAGGAGAAAGGACAACACATCATATTATGTTGAATATCAGTGGAATATAGTATTTCTATATTTAATTAATACACTATTTTTTCTCCTAAGCATTTTAATACATACTGTGTCAAACACATTGTTTACACTGGATTTCTGTTAAGTACAAGGTTCTTTTCATACAGATATTGGCTCTATTAACATGTTTTGTTCAAGTTCATGTCTAAGTTTTAAATCCTTCTGGAATTGACACCAACTGTCCATTTTGACACTTGTTCATTAGCTTTCTCTCAATGGAAGCATTTTCCTTCTTTCAGCTGTTGTAGCAATTTAATATTTCACAAAGCCTCCTTACAGCACCCTGCTGAACATTTTTCCTAGTTTTGGAGACCCAGAAAATATGAGAGCCCAAAGTATTTTACAGCTCCATTAGAAAAATTCACCACTTGTTCCAGTGCACATTCAAAAAAAGAGAAACACTTCAGTCTCACCCCTTGCAAGTTCTATTTTTTAAAAATCAGAATCAATTACTTCTGTAGCTCAAGGCTTAATGACAACTATTAATCCAAGTCATGCTTTCCTTTGCTAACCTGAAGCAAGGTAGTCACACTTGATCTGACAGCTTTAGAGGTGCCTTTACTTTTAAAGACCTTAAGTATCTGCTTGTGCATGCATTTATGATACAGGATGTGTGGAGGTGGTATATCATAATGGCAACCACAAGCTAGAAAAAATGTTGGCATCTTAAATAAGTTAATTCTTGTAATTTCTCTATTATTCCAGACCCAGAGGCAAGAGATTTTTGTCCAAAGACTTAATAAGAAGCAAGATGCCTTCTGTGACAAGTACCTGCTATGCTCCCGAAGGTGCTTGTTTGGAACTTTTCCAAAAAGATGAAGTTATCTCTCTGCAAATGCTCTCCATATTTAAAGCCACTGCCTGCTGCTAGTTCTTTATTGTCAAGATAAGAGAACAGAAAGGAGGGTGAAGGCAAAGCAAAGCACGAGCGCCGTGTGGCAGTAATGCTGTCCACAGTGGCTCTTGACAATCTGCTGGTCTTGTGTTTGTTTTGGGATGATGTTAATAGGAGAATTTATTACTTTGACAGTGTGTGTGATAGGAGGTGTGCAAAGACATTTTGGGAGAAACTGTTTTTCCCACAGAGCTTCTAAATATAAATAAATAGAACACATAAATGTTAGGAAAAAGGTTTAGCACAATTTTTTCTTTTTTAAAAGGGTGTTGAGATATACACAGAAATTAAGTGATTTGTTTCAGACATGTAGGTTGTGAAAACTTGGAACTAAGCATAGGTTTCCTCCCATGCTACCACCAGACCATCTTTATCTGACTGCCAGTTGGCTCTGGTACTGATGTCATTGACCCCTTCTGGTTTCAGAGAGAGCACTTCAGTATGCATTAAGTTTTGTACATAGTTAGTATAGCTGACACAATTAATCCCTGTTAACCAGCAACCTGATATGTCCCCAAAACCTGCTTAGGAGTGCCAGTAAAGGATAAGAAGAATTGTAAAAGGCAAAAAGAATGGGAAAATCAAATGTAGCTCCATTTTTGAGCATTCAGTCATATTCTTAGTGAACAGCATATTTAGTCGATATGCTCCTACAATAATGGCCACCCTACAGAATGTATATTTTTAAGTGCAGTAATACAGGCATTGTTATAGAACATTTTCTATCAAAGCATCCTCCTTATGGCTGTTTTATCAACACAGTTCAGCATTTTCCTAAGGCAACCTACAACTATTAAAAAGTCAGTGTTTCCAAATTTCCATACTGAAAGAGAAAAGAAAAAGAGAAATGTGTCAAAACTTTGAATGTGAACAGTGAAGAAGACAGTATGTCATTTCAACAAGAAGTTTTACTTCTTAATGTCCTAAGCAGCAAAGATGAGTTGCTGACGATGATGACAATGCTAACTCTGAAATTGCTTGTTCATCCTCAGCAGAGAAAGGTTCCTATTAAAATCCTACATATAAATCTCAGTCAGCTTTGCGAACATTTTCTGGACTCCCTGACTAGGACAGTGCCTTGTCAGATAACTATCCTGTTCTCAAAAGGGAGTAAGATTACATGCTAGGCAGCCTGTCTCCTCAGGTCAATTCCTTGCCTAGAGTGTGGGATTGTGTCATTGCAGGTCATTTGAGAATTCTGTGCACAACACGTAAGCTCAGATTTACACTACGTGTATCGTCTCTGTAATACTAACAGAGAATTGGTAGAATTCTGTAAGAAAAATAGTTAAACGGACCTACTGTGAATCTCAACATAAGACTGGCAAGCGAAAAGGAACCGTTCTGTGACTGTTATATGCTTCATTCTGAGGAAGGGATTACCAATATTAATCAAATTAAGAGTATATAAATTTTATTTATTTGCAGTTATCTCCATCCGGTGAGCACGTGCAGACAGCAGACGGCGGGAGAGAGAGTGACATACAAGTTTACCTACTTTTCTGCTTATGCTTCCATTAGTGGAAGAAAATCACCTTCTCTGTCTATACTCTGTCTGCCCATGTTCTTCCCTGTGGTGTCAAACATTTGTTTATTTAGGCACTTGTTTCCCGTGTTTGTGTTTTTCACGTGAGCTAGCGATATTTTACAGAAAAGCTTATGAAAGTGCATTCCTGCACGGCTGACAAGGGTGCCCCGTATCTTGCAGTACTCAGCTCAAAGATTGTGTTACGTTGTCCTAAATATGCTCTGTGGGTTCTAGGACACACTTCCTGCTCAGCAGGCTTCATGGAATGCAACCGTGAATGGTAGAGCTTTAGTTGCATATTAGGTTTCCAGTATCCAAGTATTCTTTTTATATCATTCAGAATTCCATCTCCCGCAAAATATTTCAGGAACATCCTTGTAAAACTTCCTTCAGTTCATTATTAACTGTAAAGAGTACTGGAATGGTTTATTCATGATTACAGTGGATAGCTGGGTGCAGCTGTCATCCTACAAAAAGATCACCCTGGTGACACCAATCAACAAGCAGAGCAAGACAATCCAAATATAACTGAAACCTCATAAATGTTGTCTTTCAACTGAAATACAGAGGCACAACTACATCTCAAACTTTGCCTGATGAAGTGTGATCTGTGAAATATATCACAGACATTGCTATTCACTGCTGAAAAGCCATTGATTTTCAGTTTTCTTTACATAGTGGAGTCTGAGAAATAGCCTACATGATGAGGGAGCCGTGAAAATAAATAATTAAAATATGTTCAGCATTGTCTGGGACAAGTTCTTGGGAAAGGAGAATTAACCATGCAAAAAGTCAAAGATTGGATCCACTTTGCTGTCTTCAAGTGACACTGAACAATAACTAGCGCTAAAATTTACACCAAAATTTATTATAGCAGTAGGGAGAACTTTTGGATTGGAAGCCAATTTATGCTTACAATTGTACTCAGGACCTATGCTGCAAAAACATGCAATTGATACCACAGTTCAGCTCTAAGATTAGCACAAAAGAAGGTTTGCGCTTGTCTCATACTCTGTAACCATAGCCACATAGAGGACAGGACAGAAACTGTATTCTGAGGAAGAGTCAGGGCAAAAATGCAGCTGATAGTCCATGGTGTCATCTGGAAATCAACACACAGGGAAATAGACAGAAGGTTTCAAGGAAGACCACTGCACACCTTACCTGAGACTGATGCATGCCTGTAGACTGTGCCTGCAGTATTTGAATTCAGATGATCCATGTTACTGTTTACAACTCCTAGTAATACAGTCACATATAGACAAGCAATGCAGCATTAGAAAACAGAACAAAACATGAAGAGCAATGTTGGGAGGACATGTCTTTTCAGCACCATACATAGAGTGCAACAGCCATGCAAAAGTGGTGAAACAGTGGTTCACCTTCCAGTACATGTCCTCTGACTCAGTTCCTTAAAATCAAAGCTATGTGCAATAGTACGTGTCGACGGTTTCCAGTTACAGTCTACTGCACTCAGTGTACTGCAGGGTTTGCAGCACTGAATGGGTACGTAGCTTAATGATAAAACAGCCCTGAATACATTACTACTGTACGCATATCCCCTAACAGAGAGCTAAATGGATACTTTTCATAGTTCTTAAAACAAAAATTAATTCGGATTTGTCTGTTTTTATTCTTTACTTCGATGGATGATCTTCTGTAATGCTTAATACACATGTAGTACATAGTCTGAAATAGGTACTGTTCAAGTTTTATTTTAACTTGCTGTTGAAATATTTGTAGAGAAATTCTCTTCTGCCCACAGAGCTCACAGGTCTTTGTGTCCTAAATCTCTGCAAATTAACATCCACCTCTAGGAGGCTTTGGAACTTCTGTATGCAACCAGGAAAGCTCACTGTCATGTTACCTTAGTATGAAATATGATTGATGCATTGCTGCTTTGTCTTAGTAACTACATGCGAGCATACTTTGCACTGCAGCAGTACACGGATGGCATTACAGATTAATGCATATTAATATTTCACATAAAGTTATGACATTAAGTTACTGAATAACTCCATGTACACAGTAAAAGGACAAGTCTAAATTCACAATTATTTTTATCAACCCCTTTAACAGTATAAAAAAGCGTTACAAATTCAACATGAATGTGAAATTCTGCTGTCATTCTATTACTTTTATGAATAGACCAGATCATTTTTTTGAGGGCACCGACAATAGCCTGTTCTAATGATATCTGACAGAACTGGTCATAAATATACATATACACACATATATAAAGACTGTTTCTTCTATGTATGGAGATATATTAGCCTCTATGGAAAAAAATTACCCAAATAACTTAATATAGTATGACCTCATTTCAATACAATTGTAATCATTCAGAGTTTGTATCATTTTCTCCAGTTTTTATTCATTCAGTTTCTAATTTTGATAAGAGTATACTTTTTCTATGTTAGCAGCACAAATAATCTGTAGAAAATCGAGTGGCAAAATTAAAATTAAAATGGTGTGCTGCTTTATATATATATATTCTTAAAATAGCAATTGGAAAAATTCCGCTTGCCTCCAGCTCTCCAGCTGTGTGAGCAGCAGCACCATAGGTGCTGCAGTATAAGGGAAGGAGGGCTGGAAGACAAGAGACTGTGGAAATTCTTCCTTCCTGACTGAACAGAGGTCTGGGGGATCTACTGACGTACAGATGTTCTCCTGCCCCTGTAAGTCATGGCAGGTACATGAGAAGGTCAGTGAACTACTACTGTACTTATACCGAAAACCAGATCTTGGAGAAAATTGCTTGGAGAGATTTCTTTCCCTGACCTTATGAGTTGTGGCCAGTTTATGCTGAATATTGGCTTTTACCCTAAATACAATAGAAATTGTTTCAAGGCAGCAGGTATCAGATTGTTTACGTCAAATTGTGCAATAAACTACTTGAATTACTTTTCAGTTTTTCAATTTGCCTCTACAGAAGAGAGTGTCACATTTTCTAGAATCTTATCAAGTCGTCAGACAACCATGCTGCTGCATGTAGTGTTTGACCACAACAAGCAGGTGCCCTAAAGGAGGATGTAGGAATTTTCATTATTAAAATACTTAAGCACATTTGGAACTTCTGGAGTTCATCTGTAAGTTGCATAAGGCTTCTTAGCTTTTTTCTCCAATGGAAAGAGGAATGACACACATACAGATATTCCACCACTGTGGACATAAGATTACACAAGATTATGATGCTACAATGTCAATTTATCACAGTGCTGCATGTATTGCTACCAAGTACAAACACAAATCATGAAAAACATCTGTAAATCCCTATAAGCAATTTGTCAGAATGCTTTTAAGTACATGTATAATAAATGAAGAACATATGTTTCATAGGAAACAAATGAAACTAGAGCTCTACTGAATTCTTTGCCAGAGACTTGAACAGCTGTGGACATCACCTCTCTCCTTCTATGCAGCTTTAAAAGGCATTGTTTTCTTTTTAGCTTGACAGATGATGTTTACAACACCGTCAGTCTTCCCGAAAGACAGATTGCCCAAAATATCTCTGTAGACCATCTCCACCTCCTTCAATGCCATCTTTTGATTTTCATTTTAGGCATTTGGCACTTTGTGCTAATTTACAAAAGGTCCTCCCTGCACCATCCCTGTCAGTTTCTAAAAAGATATTGAACACCTACTGTCATTTACTTATGAAAAAATATCAGGTTCCATACTGTGTAGCATTTTCTGTCTGGTAGTTACAGCTAAGAGGTGGAAAGTTTTGTTTAATTACTATTCTGTTCAGAGTACATGCACACAAACACACCTACACCCTACGCCTTTCAGGGTTCTAAAGAGGTTTGTCTGCTCTCCTGAGCTTGATGCCTCAATAAGGCTATGGATTTCTTCTGTCTAAATGGAATACACAGAACAAATAACTCCATATTTTCTTTGCTTTATGTTTTGCATCTTGTATTAAGGTCACAGCTTTGGTATTATTCAGAATGATTACATTTTTTACACAGCGAAAAACTTCACAATTAACCCTCCCTCACCCAATAATGTCAACTGAATACCGCGACTTCCATGTAAAATCAAAGCACACAGTTTAATTGTCCCTCTATAGTCTTCCTACTCTACCAGTTTTTGGTTTACTTCTCAGATAGAACCTTCCTGCTCCTCTCATTCCTGTTTCAGATCTGTTTCTAATAATGATAATCAGTGAGCATGGAAGATGTTTTCTTTTATTAAATCTCCATATACTAGTTCCCCTACTTTTAAGTGTCTACAGTGATCTGCCAAACCTGAGAAAGGAGCAACAACTTTTCCACTTGACAGCTCTGTGGTATAAAAGATGTTATTAAATTTTGAGCAACCTTTCAAAATACTGAACAGTGTTGTATTTAAGAACTGTGAATAAATCATAAATGTTCTATTACTCAAGTCAATCTAACATACATTGTAATATATACTAAATGTACAGTTTTACTTTGATTTATCTGCTTGAAAAAGTAGTGGGAATGTAAACTACTTTCATCAGCATCGAACATATGCAATCACCATTGTATATTTAAAAAAACAACCCACTGATTATAAGATAGCTTAAAGAGCCCCAAGTGTCCCCGAAGAGCTACTGTGTGCTGTGTAAAAGCTTAATAATCCTCCCCATGTCAGAAGGTGACTCTTCAGCTGTTCAGGATCATAAGCTGACATGCTACCTCTCGTAAAAATGACTCAAACCACAAGAATATACAGTTAGGTAAAGATCACTGTGATGGTATTGGAATTAATCTGCAAGAGCTGACAACACTGAAACAAGTCTAGCAAGAATGATTCAAGGAACTGTAGCTTTTACTTTTACTAAAACAAAAAAACACAGCAAATTCACAACAAGGTAAGCTCAATGGGAAGATGAGATTTTTACATCGTATTTGGCTCATATTTCTTCTTCTACAAATACAACTGGAAAAACCTAATATGTTCAAATACAATTTCTATTTAAATACATACTGAAAGCGGTGTTCATATAACACTAGATGTGCAGCCTGTGCAAAAGTACTCCAAATCATTATTGCTCAGTGATTTAAATAAAATACTTTAACATATTTATGAAGGCACATTGATAGAAGAAAAGCTGTTTCAATCATCTGTGTTTGTTTTAATGATCTAAATAGGGGAATTCACTTTGGCCCCTGTGCTTAGAAAAATATGAATTTGATTTTCAAAATCTCATTATCTTTAAAATGTAGTCTTTATTTACATGGTAGTTTCTTCCCATTCAAGCTCCACATCACCTACAAAAGAAAGAAACAGATATATCACATTAATCTATCTTGTAAGCAAATAGCAACTAACAGCAGGTTATTCAGTAGAATTTAAAAGACTGTGTGGGGAAGAAAGTGGAAAGCTTAACCAATGACTGTTACAATGAGGGAGAGTTATGGGCAGCAAAGTGCTAGAAATTTATACTTCTGAAGCCAAAAAATGCATGTCAAAGTATTTTTTTCTGCTTTTTACTCTGGACAAGTCAATGCACCTGCTTTGAAAAAGTTATTTTGAAACAATCCGTATCTCCTTACCTTCCATGGCATCCAGAGAGTCCATCTTTTGCAGTGCTGAATAATTTACAAAACATACGGGCTGACTACTTCCTTTGCTTGACAACAGATCCAATACACATTGATGCAAAAATATATATTGTGCCTGTAAGATGTGAATTTTCAGACATTTGATTATAAGAAAAACTTATTTCTAAAATTAAAAATCTTTTTCTTTTAATGTAATATCTAGATGTTTTCACAGTAACAGCAAAAGTAATACTTTGGTGATCATATCATACATGCCTGATCTAATTTAATTAATTACGAGGGACAATGTGTTAGAATTTGCCAAAACATGTTAATTCTTATGCCCAGTAAGATATATGAAATTAGACTAATCATAATTGAGACTAAGAGGCTGTTCCACAATTTTCTGTAAAGGTTTCTTCTGTGAAAAGATATTTGATTACTTTTTGCCACTAGATTCACACTGAAGAAACTGAACTACATAAATGTAATATTTAGATAAGAAAATTTTCCTCTTTCTAGCATAGAGGAAACCAGCAGGGTGCACTCAAATGCAAAAGTTCAAGTAAATCTACACGTTCTAGGAGCACGCAACATTGTTAAGAGGAAAAAAACCTCACAGGTTTGTTAGTGATACTTCTTAGCCTGTAGCGTTATTTTTGAAAGACTATAATGCAAAGAGTGGGCAACTAAAGTTAATCTGACTCTTCCAAGGACAAAAAATAATTCTAGGTAATGATTACTGAAAAGAGAAAAATAATGTAAGAATGAAATAAAAATGAAATTAAAAAAATAAAAACAGATAGAAAGAAAATAAATGAATTAAGCATATCTTTACACTGGAGAAGTACTGTGTATGAAGACGCAGAAAATGAGCCAGATCACAATATCACAGATTGGTTTGGGTTGGAAAGGACCTCTTGAGATCACCTAGTGCAACTCCCAGTGCTCAAGCTGGGTCAGTTAAAGCACGTTGCCCAGAACCTTGTCTCAATGGGGTTAGAACAGATGGAGATGACCAAAATATCTTTAACTTCCTTGACTTTTGCACAGGTAAATGCATTAGTGTAATCTTTCTGCTCAATAATTTCTATTTTGTTTCAGAACTGCCATTAGTTTTCAATTCAAGTGTCTCAGATTTGTAAGAGAAATTTGGTTACGTGAATATGGTTTAACTTCACAGCTCCAGAGTCACAGGCAATTAAAACAGACATTAAAACCAAATTTCACAGGCCCCTTGAAGTGTACAGTACTGGTACGCTTTTCGATAGCTTGCTTACTGAAGCAATAGCATGGCATTACTTCAAAATCACCTTTGTACTTGGCTAGGCCAGATGATTAGCAGTTCCACTGGACAAATATGGATTTTTGAATTAAAGTCTTTCAGTGAAATTTAGATTGGTTATGCACTTTACCTGTAATCCAAGGGCAGGCCTTGGACACAAACAAGCCACCCAGGATATTGAAATTATACCCACATTAGGGAATTACGCAGTGTCTGGGTACACTGCCAGCCAGTAGAAACTGATCCAAACTACTTCAACTGTTTTGGGTCACCACTTGCATAGCTTTGATCCACATGAACCAGCACTATCTCAAATAATTTCCAGGTGTGTGCCAGGAGTTACTGCAGACTATGGGCCATTCCCTAGAGAGAACTGGGATGTGGCTGTCTTTTGTGAAGAGAGTGGTAACTGCAGAGGCGTTTAATTGCACAGATGTGGGCTGTTCTGTGCCCACTGGCTACAGTAATCCGCAGCAACTCTGATTGGCAAAAGAAAAACTATTTTGAAGATATAACCAAGCAAAAAACAGGCCTAAGCACAACCAGTTTTTATTTATTTTATTCATAGATCTTAGTTTGCCTGGAGGATCTCTAAACTGAGTTCTGGGAAAGAATTGCTCTTCTCTCCATATCTTCTGTGCTGATCACATGAAATCTGAATTATAGAATACTGAAGAGTGTTTTATTACAGAACTGTCAGAATAGCTTGACTACTGAATCTGCCATAAAACTTTACAAGATTTGTTTCTCTCTGGGCAAGTTTTAGTGCTGACTTGCATTTTGTAGTACTGCAAGCATGAGCTAGAAATGACCTGATCAGAGAATAACCCATCTCAAGATTTTGCAGCTAGCATGTAGATCAATACTTGATCTATTTGGAAATCAGAACTATGACACCATTGTTTTCAATTGCATTCTGGCACATCTTTTTCCAGCCTCTGCCAAAATACACCACTGAAGAGGTACAAAACAATAATACACATTTTAAAAGTGTACACTGATCTTAACAAATGTCTTACTGTTTAAAGATTTTAGTTTGGGGGATCTCCCATTAAATTGTCTTCCGGCCTTTACCTTAATTTCAGATGATTCTATTTCTAGAAAAAACAACAACCAAAAAAAGCATTCCCAGAATTCATCACCACAGGAAAGTCCTGGCAACTGTTTAGCTGCACCAAAATTCCAAAAGGGAAAACACGAAGCAACTGGTAATAAGGCAGCACCTTACAAGAAACAGCATGATACAGCATCACCCCAAGGCCTCCCAAAATCTTCCGAAGCGCAGTTGCTGAAGAGGGGTTAACCTTTCTTTGTGTATTCCGATATACTTTTCAGGTATTCTGACATGATATAGAACAGCAGAACTGCATTCCTAACGGAACAAGTCTCCTTACATTAACATCAGTTAAAATCCTTCTGCCCTGTGGAAGCTTATCCTGAAACTGCTCCCCCATGCTGAGAAGCTGGTAAATCAGGCTGTAGACTCAAAGGCTTCAAGTATCAGCCTTGATCCAGTTCTGGCCTGCAGGGCACTTATGGCTAGCAGTATTACGCAAATGCAGCAGGACTTCCATTCCACTGGGAGTTCAGGATCAGCTTTACATTCCGTTATTGCTCCTTCACAAATACCCAGATCTCCAGGTACAGCAGAGGTCTTTCTTAGCAGCAGGTCACCACTAACTTATATCCATACTCAATAAGTCTGCCAGAAATGCACTTTTTCAGACCTTGAACCCACCATTGTCTTGATTTCACCAACTCTGAAGTCGGTGCTTAATTCTAGCCAAATGCGTTATTTTGTTTAAAGTAATTTAAAAAGAATCAAGGAATCATTAATAAGGGCAGAGGTAAATGAATATTTAAAATTTTAGAGGCCCATGCTACATATACATACATTAAAAATTACAATTAAATAGTAAAGTCAAATTATGTAGAGCATGAGGAAATCCATATTTTAATTAACAACTTTCCTTCACTCAAAACTTGAAATGAACGTTTTCTCAATGACTAAGAAATTGTGATTTAGGTTTTAAAAACTAAACATATCAGCATTCTTTTCAACACTTGTCAAGATTTTTCTGGCCAAATTTACTTAAATAGATATAATGAATAAATCTGCACAGTGCTTGAAATCCAAATAGAAGCAGGATTTGGTAGAAAATATAATAGGTGGCTGATTGTTATGAGCTTTCTAGTCTTGTTTTCTAGGAGATCAGAAGATCAGATGACTAATGTTTAACAACAAGAAAAGAGAATAGATAAACAAATATAGCTTACCAGATTCTGTACCATACACATTCTTTCACTTCTTAGCTCAGCTACAAGGCCATAGATATCCACAAAATCATGGTCATTTACATGTTGTGTTAAATGGTCAAGTGCAATATAAACACCTGTTCTTCCAACACCAGCACTGCAAACATAATACACAAGATAAAATAAACTTTTTATGTTAATATTTTTTGTAAAAAATATTTTCTTAGAATATTCTGGTTAAATTAAGTTAATTCTGGTTAAACTTAGGAAAAATGAAATCTTTTTTGTATGTGTGTCTCATTGCTGAAGGAGCTCAAGTGAAATCTGGATTTGACCATGTTCTGATTTTGATTTTACAAGGGGTTGCATCAAAATAAGATAACTAAACCAAGTAAGTGGAAAAATGATTCTACAGCTTTTCTATGAATTTTCTAGAGCTCATTAATTCAAAGAAGAAAAATCACAAGATTCTGTGAAATTATACATGGGTTCTGTAATGTTTGAAGGAAAACCACATGAGATCTAGCAAAATATTTAAAAGAAAGGAGGATGAGAGAGGAAAAGAGGAAAAGAAAGGAGGATGAGAGTGCAGAACATGCTGGTAGCTAGTGTTGTTTTATTTAAAGGTTTGAAAATGAGCAGGATTTTCTCAAAATCACTATCAGACTTCACTAAAATTGGTGTAATAAACGCAGGGTACACCAGTGCAGATAATCAGGAAACATACACCTAAACTCTCTTGAACCTGCGAGATCTAATGAGCAGAAAGGAGTGAGTTTCTGGATATGAGAACACAGACTGCTGCTTTACAGCCATAAGGAATCTGAGCGTAGCTAGAGTATCTGGCCCGTGCTGGCCCCTTTATGTACCTGTGTTGTGAAAAGAGGATAGGATTCATTGCAGAGGGGCCCCAGAGCACACAAGTGTACTCAAAACAAGAACATCATGTAGATCTCTCCTGTAATAGTCTCTGGCCCCTGCAGTAGAGGGAAATGTCAAACTGTCAACGACAACGATATCAAATAAAATGAGGCTTTATCACCCATTGTGGATAGCATCCGTAGGGCACTGAGGACAAATAAAAAGAATTCCCGTGCATGATAAAATGGACAGTTAGGGAAGAGATTTGTGGCACCAAACCGAGCTTTTCTTTCCACATATTTCCAGACTCATGCTGAGAGGCATAGAATCAATCACAGACCTCTGAGTTCAGACCACAATTTTGGAGTGTGCCCACTCAATATGCATTGACCTGCATATACAATGCAGACATACTCGTCACCTTCCTGAAGACTTAGCCTTCCCCACACTTACTCTTTGAAATAGCAGCTTAAGGGTGTTGAGAATGAAATCAATGGGAACTATGACAGCTGAACACCTCTAACCACCAGACCATTTATTTAAGAGTCTAAATATAGATTTTAGCTGTTTATGGGCATCCAAGCTTCAAATCTGGCATACGCAAATGCTTATTCCTAATTGTTATTCTCTATGGCTACCAAATAGTTTCTTCTTCTTGCTATGTGACTTGTAAATTTTAAATACAATTTTTAATACTTATTTCTTATGATGAGCTATAATTATAATAGAAGTAATTAAACCCAACATGTTAGGTGCTATTCGTTTTCTTAGGATAAAGGGGAAAATTGAGATAAATGCAGCAGTACCTTATGGTAACTGTTGAAAGAACTGTTTCACTGACCTCACCTCAATGGGATTTTTACAAATGGAAGAACAGACACACTGACATTTTTCCTCCTAGGAAGGACTAAGGAACACTGCTAGAGAAACCTCTGCTGCTCTCCACACCAGAACCATACCTGTGCACTCAGTTTTCATTGTTCTTCTGGCAACTTTCCTGAAAATAAAAGATATTAAATGATGATTTGGTGAATATGCTTACCTGCAGTGAACCACCATCGGTGTATTATCATGTGCTCGACTTGCACGGATAAGTTTTACAAAATGGATAATCGGTGCAGTAGTTTCAGGGACTCCATGTTCTGGCCAAGAAGTAAAGTTACACTGTCGTACCATCATGCAGTCTCCATGCTGAAAAATATACAATAAGGCAGGTATTTTTTTCAGAAGAACTGTGACAGAAGATCTAGTAAGCTACATGTAACCTCAGCAATTTCAGATAAAAAAGAAAGTCAGAATAGCATAACAATTAGAAGATATATTTGTATCAAGGGATAATTTGTTTTGCACAGATCTTACAGCAGGTTTTTTGAGAGGCCTGTCTAGACCAATATCCTGTTTTACAACTGTAGTCAAGGAAAAATCTGAGCAAAAATTCTAAAACATGACAACTATGTATCTACAGATCTGCAGAATATCCTTTCCATTCTTAATGCTTGTGAACTGCCTCAGTCAGAAATGGCATCTCAAAATTTAATAGTACTTGTCAAAATTTTCTTCTACTAAATACTACAGATTTTATGAAGCTCTCTAATATTTTAGCATTCACAAAATCTTGCAGCAAAGAGTACCACAATCAACTGATGTGTAATGAACCAGTTCCTTTTTTAAAAAAAATTATTTTGAACCAATCACTTGCTCTTTTCATATTGTTGGAAACACTGAAAAACTGTGATCACTGATGTGTAGCAGCTACTTTGGGTCTATATTTTTAAGAGTGATCACCATAAAACCAAAAGAGAAGTGACTTTAGTTGCAATACGGCAAAAATTGTGAATGGTTTCCCTCACACATGCTTTTTACCTTCACTGGCAGATCGTAAAGAATCCATCCATTCATGAATAGAAGACAAAGTACAATCATAAAGTCAGCAATATGACACATTTAATCACATGTTTACAAAGCACATGCTTTCTTTTGCAGGGGAGTTCAGCTATAGTAAATGGATCACTAAGTCAATTCAGGTTATGGGTTTTTTTATTTTCTTTTCAGCACCACCCTGATTAACACAGGTGACTGCATTTTGCTTTGCATTTTTTACCCTAAATAGAGTCCAGTCTTGTTTACACTATGTCTTATTTTAACTGAAAAAAAAAAGCTTATCTTCTCTGAATCATTTTAAAATGTTGAATTGTCCTGTACTATCTGTATAACATATCCTTATGGAGTGACCACTGAGACAATCCCCTAACTGCTGTGTTTCTTTTGTCAGGTGCACACGCCACAGGACGGTAATGTATGTATTTGGATAGCTGAGTTCAGGTCCTAGGATCCAGCTGCACTACATACAACACAGGTCAATATTGGGAGTGCAAAAGAAGGCTGATTTCATCTTGGATCATTATGTCTAGATTGCTTTCTAAGCCCACCTGTTGGTCTGACTTAACACTGAGTGATAATTTTTCCGAAGAGTGGAAAGTATAGTTGTGGATCATGACAAACACGAATTGTACCCATCACCTCCCTTACCAGTACAAAGAGTGGGAGTAATACTGATGATTCTCATTTATATTGGGTGAATCTCCTGGGGGTGGAGGTCAATATGGCTGGTGGTACAAGGCAAAACAGCTGCGCTGCACCAGAGAATCTTGCCCTTTAATCTGAGAGGGATACATTCAAAGGGATTTGTCTGATCCTAGAATGGTTAGGATTACTTCTTTCTAGAAGAGACAACTGAGGTGTCCAAATAGAAACTTCACCTCCCACCAGACCAGAGGTTCAATAACCTTGATAGGCCTTTCATAGCATGTCAGCCACATATCTGAACTCTTTGTGGTAGAAACTGGAGAAAATATTCAGGGACAAAAAAAGTAACAAGAATGAGAACAAAATGCAGGAAAAACAGTTGATACAGTGCATATGCATTAAAAGATTAAAAGAATAATACTAAGGGATAGTTGGTTGGGGTGGAGCACATCTAATGCTCTTTGAGATGATGGATGGATTTTATTAAATCAGCTTCCACTCTGGCTTACCCTTTCAATTTTTAGATCTCTAATGGTCCAGTCTATTTGAGTATCTTCCATCAATTTAGTAATCACTATATCCCCAAACACAGTCACTGGTTTATTATCTTCTGGCCAGTACTGATGGCATCTTATCTGCAGGGAGATGATTACTAATTAACGCTGACCACATTATGATCTTGACAGAAAGTACAAACAGAATTTTCAATTATATCAAATGCTGTTAACTGGCACACTGGTAACTTACCCGCCCTTTTTCAAAACATTGTGTAAGCATCACAAGTGTTTTTGCCCTTGTCTCCCATACCATTCTCCAGAAATCGCCCACTGTTCCTGGTAATGGTCCCTGAGTCGCAATGAACTCATTTGGACATAAATAACCCTACAAAAAAGAAAATATTTAATATATAATGGTTGGCAAGTAAAAAAAGAGTTTGCACGTGACTCAGTTGTGCATGCCTAAGGCTAGAGTGTTGTCAGACATACTAAATCCTTTGGAAGAGGCCTGGCCGATCATCCCGTGGCAGATGGCCTTGGAAACCTAATGAAGCAATGGCATTTTTTGCATCGTGTAGACCAGGTATGAACCAACACTCTAATAAAGTTTGGGAAATGTCTTCCTGATAGAAATGCATTTAGCAGAGAAATCATAGGGACATCAGGTCAATAATTCCTATTATCTAAGCATTCACGTTCGCCTCACTGCAGATCCAGCAAGAGGCCACCAAGAACTATGTCAAGATATGGTCAACAATGTAGAATTAAATACTGCTAAGGAGCAGTGGAGCCAGGGTAACAACTAAGGATTGCTCTGAGAGCAAGTGCAAGCCACATACCACACTGATGACCTTCTCCTTACAATGATCATCAGAGTTCTGCTGTGACCTAGGGATGGAGCTTACTCAAACAAATGATCTCTGATAATCTGTCTTTGACAAATCTGCTGTGGTGGTTGACTTCTATTTTAGCGTTGCTGTGTAGTTATTTTATAAGTGGATGTAAAACTTGGGGAGAAGGAAGTTTGTTGAAAAAAATCTGTAAATGCTGTCAGTGCATGGGTTCTCATGGATCTATTTCCTTAAAGAAATTAAGTGTACTCTACAGGAACTCTTATAAAGTCTTAAATAAAGTTTTATAAAGTCTAAAATAACAATAGCAATAATAGCAATAAATTTATGCTAGCAGTCTGTAATATCACAAAGTCCTGCTTACTGCTCAAAACAACTCACACAGTCGTTTACAGAACCCCTGAAGCTCCCTGTTGGAATTATAGCCTTATAATTCACAGCTGCCCGATACTTACTCCATCTATAATATACAGAACAGGTGGCAGTGAGAAACTATGTTAATCCTCCCCAGTTTAAGAGTGAGGTGAGAAACTATAATTCAGGGATGCAAAGCTCAGAGTTCAATTACTGACTTTTTCTGGTTTAATCTATTTATTAAAACTAGATACAAGCCCTCTCCCTCTCTTTATATGTATGCTTATACTTATACACTTAGTTAAATAGGTATGTAAATACACACAACACATATTGTATATTTACAGCTATATGGATTTATACATTTACACATCCATAAATATGGAAATTGAGAGCATAGAAAGGGCAAAGCATTAGGTCTGAGAAATGGTAAGAATACAGTTGTATATTCACTGATGAATGGTGACCTAAAGTGAGATGTCTGCATGCATTAAAGACATGGAAAACATCAGCAGTTGGCTTTTGGTGCAGCTTTTGGAAGCTGCTGTTAATGTCCCCTGCCTAAGCCTGGGTATGTCAGTTAGTTAGACTAGGCCATGCTCCGAGCTGTCTGCTCTCGTTCTCAGTGGTTCTGCGTATAGTCCCAGAATCAAGTGGCATGGCTCTTCTTATCTGCTGTCACAACTAGGACATTCCATAAGAAGGGAAGAAAATGCTTTTGATAATGAGAGAGAAAGATGCACTCAGGTCTATTGCTTATTCTCTGTGAATGTCTCTTAGTTACCTGGAAATAACTATTTCTACTTGCCACTGCCATCAGTTTAGACTACAGTCTGCATATCTTGCTATGTGTTTGAATAGTTCTTAGTGCAAACCAAGGCTTGACCTTATGTGAGAGCACTAGCTACTGCTAAAACAAATTAAATGCTTCAACAGGACAAAAATGAGATAAAAATATAGATGAGGAATTTACTGAGAACATAATTAGCAAATTGAAGGTCTAGGAAGAAAGCCGAAGATGAGAAATATCAGTTCCTTCTTCAAGAAACCTGTTTGCATTTCCCTTCTTCATAACTTTCACAAAATAATAAGGGGCATAAAAATCCCACTCACCAAAGTTATTAGACGTTTCTATGAAAATTTTAAGTTTAGTTATCTTTACATTGTCCTGTTCATATACAATACCTCCAACTCCTGAACAAAGAGACCAAATGCCTGTCTAAATGATTGACCTCAGTGAAGTTCTACTACTGTCTTTAATGATAATGGTATGAGACAATTTATAGAAAGTATTTGTTGGTTAGTTTTTATTAGTACTGAAAATTATTGCTTAATTATGAAAATGGGATTATTTTTATTTTTAAGTACTCAAGTTCAGTGCCTCCAGAGTCATTTGAGCGATCCCATGGCAACAGCAGTTGTACTGAATGAAAGAAAAATTTGAATCTTGTTCTTCCAAGTTATTTTTTTTACTCTCTCTTCTACCAGAAAACAAAACCAGTAAAGATGTTAGAGACTTTCTACTTACAGACACGTAGCTGGCATTAATATAGTCAGATCCAGGAATACCAGCATCCGGCATAAGCTTCACTCTGTTATTGTTATCTGTCATGGAAATAAAGTCTTGTTAACTAAAAGATTGTTCAAAAAACATAGACACATGTAACGAGTGTTCCTAGAGTGCTAAGAAATTAAAAAATACTGTTATTTTTGATAATATAACAATACTTGACATAGTAGAACATTAATTACAACGGGAATTTAACCAATTCCCATTATGTATGGTCATCTTTTAATGTTCCAGATATATTTTAATATAATACTTCTTAATTAGATGGTGAAATGTGCCAAACCCTCCAATTTAATGCAGGTATGGGAGAATACTCTGTCTAAAGGTAGTCTGTGTACTTTAAGCCATGTTGTTCTAGCACAGATAACCTCTGTGTGTAATCAGACAGCAGGGTCAGGGGTCTGACAGTCTTTCCTATATTCTTGCTGCCCAGGTCAAAGATTTGAGCCAGATCCTGGCACTTTTACAGACTTTTACTTCTTTTACATAAGGTAAGCTCATTAGTAGAGGAAAAAAATAAATGTTTTGAGGGTTTCTGATTTGGGCCCACAGTATGTGTGCGGAAATGGCAACAACCTGGAAAAATGTCATATCTGAATAAGTAAATGCTGAAATGAAATATTCCAAATTTTCAAGTTTAGTCCTCAAATTAGTAAAAAAAAAAATTGGAATACATAGTTAAAGATTTGTGAAACTCATCCGTTTATATTTCATTGTGTGTCACAAATATAATTTCTTTTAGTGACTGTATCTTAGACTATGTCTTGAACAAGGCAGTAGATAGCAAGAACAGCTGCTCTGAAAAGTTAATAGCACAGAATGTAGCATTATTAACCAAGGAATGCCATGCTCCCCATCTCACATCACAGCTAATGCCTAAAATAATAATGACATTTCTTGTCTTATTAACTGAAAAATGAAGCAGTGTTGAGTACAGAGACACAGACTCTTGTCTCCTGTGATAAAATCTGGCCTTGGCTTATAACTTATCATACAGTCACTCTGATCTTCTGCGGAACCTTTGCAGCATATGTACACATATCCACAAGAAAGCATACCCAGGCTCCTGAGGTAGCTGAATGCACAAACATGTGGATTTTATATGTTTTAAAAAAATTACTTCTCAATAAAGGGAGAAAAAAACCGAGGAAGAATGTTAGAGTTTGCTACATGGCTTGAATTACAAAGCTAAGAAACTATTGAGGCTACAGTTTCTTGCACCTGCATATTAAAGCTTGTGAGAGCAAGTTGAAAGCTACTTGCAAATAAAACTGTCCTTAAAAAAAACACAATGAAAAGACAGATTACTTGTCAGAAAATTATTTCATAATGTGAACGTGATTGTGCTGCCATTTCAAAGGCAGATCAAACAAAAATATAGTTGCATTCCAAATCTATGCCGTACTACGAAAGGTAAAGAGCAAAACAGAGACTGATAAACACACATACATGGCTTTATGTTTGGGAACCGATTCTTAGACCTGTTCCAAGGCAGATCAGCATCAGTTGAAGCAAGGTCTTCAAGAAATTTGGGAAGCTCCTGTAGAAAAAGAAATGTTTGTTGGCAAACCTTTGCATTTCACCTTCAGTAAACATAGAAAAAATGACACAAACACTCCATTAAGAGGAAGAACTACTTAGTTCTGCAAAACGATGCATTTCTGGGAGCAGCTGGAAGCACTACAAGAGCATTCCACCACACTGTCAACCCTGGTTACATCAGCAGCGCTGCAGATAATGCTGTCAAGTTGAACAATTAAAGCTTACATGAACTTTCACCTTTACAAGTCTAGATAAAGTCAGCCTATCACCTATTGTAGTTCTTCTCTGTCTTTTCTCAAAGTCACATGATTGGTTACCATGCCCTCCTGACTCAGCCTTATTCTTGAATAATGCCTTTGCCTGACTCCTGTAGCTTCTTGCCACAGAATGAGAACTGATGAGAATTTAATTAACTTGAGACACCTGACAATTAGCTATTGTTAATGGGACTGTTTGTGAAAGAGGTGGGAAGAGTTATTTTGAGTTGTACTGCAGTTTCATAACTGGTCATTAGTTCTGTTACTGAAAGGCAGAACTGGATAAACCATTCATATTGACAAACTTATTTGATGACATTGTTTGTGTACATGCATAAATATAATTTCCAAAGCTGAGTAAAAGAGTAGAGATAACTTCATAACTTGTTAACAGAGAAAATGTATTGATGTAATGATCTTGTAATGGTGATAAAACAATAGAAAGCTGTTAGAAAAAACAGAATTTAGCCAAAATTTCTAAGTTAAATAACTACATCAACTGCAATAGATTTTTCCTTTGTTTGACCAATGTTATATTAAAATCTAATTCAATAGCTAGATAAGGTACAGGATTTGATGAGTAAAATGCAGCAAAGGGTGAGGATGTTAAAATTCCTCTCATTCAGAAAGCTGAAACTCTCCCACAAAAATTACATCATTGAATTCTACACGAAGGAAGAACATAGATATAATGACTATGGCCATGGGATTCCATATCATGTGCACGTCACGTGAACTTTAACTTGATTCATTCCTCTGAGTCTTACTTTGCCAGTAAACCAGTATAGAAGTGGCACTGTAGTGTAGTACTTTGTAACAGAGAAGAAATAAAGAAGCAGATTATATTGGTTTTGTTAAGATGCTTCCATAGGTTGGACTCGATGATCTCAAAGGTCTTTTCCAATCTTACGATACTGTGATACTGTCTGCTGAGCCACCTGGATCCTCATAAGTCTATGAGGTCTGATGGGATCCACCCTAGGGTGATGAGACAGCTGGCGGAGAAGCTTGCTAAGCCACTTTCCATCATTTATCAGCAGTCCTGGCTCACTGGAGAGGTCCCAGAAGACTGGAAGCTGGCCAACGTGACGCCCATCCACAAGAAGGGCCGCAGGGACGATCCAGGTAACTACAGACCTGTCAGTCTGACCTTGGTTCCAGGCAAAATTATGGAACGGATAATCCTGGGTGCGATCATGCGGCACCTGCAGAATGAGGGAGAGATCAGGCCCAGCCAGTATGGTTTTAGGAGAGGCAGGTCCTGCCTGACCAACCTGATTTCTTTTTACGACCATGTGACTTGCCTGGTGGATGAGAGGAAGGCTGTGGATGTGGTGTATCTGGACTTCAGCAAAGCCTTTGACACTGTCTCCCATAGTAGACTACTGGACAAGCTGGCAGCCCGTGGCATGGACGGGAATGTTCTGTGCTGGGTTAGGAATTGGTTGGATGGCCGAGCCCAAAGGGTGGTGGTGAATGGTGTCCCATCCAGCTGGCAGCCGGTCACTAGTGGCGTCCCCCAGGGTTTGGTGCTGGGCCCGGTCCTGTTTAATATCTTTATTGATGATCTGGATGAGGGGATCGAGTCCTTCATCAGCAGGTTCGCAGATGACACCAAGCTGGGAGGAAGTGTCGATCTGCTAGAAGGTAGGAGGGCCCTACAGAGGGACCTTGACAGGCTGGAGAGATGGGCTGATTCCAACAGCATGAGGTTTAACAAGTCCAAATGCCAGGTTCTACACTTTGGACACAACAACCCCATGCAGAGCTATAGACTGGGTGCAGAGTGGCTGGAGAGCAGTCAGGCGGAAAGGGACTTGGGAGTGCTGGTGGACAGAAAACTCAACATGAGCCAGCAGTGCGCTCAAGTGGCAAAGAAGGCCAATGGTATCCTGGCCTGCATCAGGAACAGTGTGGCCAGCAGGACTAGAGAGGTCATCATCCCCTTATACTCGGCACTGGTCAGGCCGCACCTTGAGTACTGTGTCCAGTTCTGGGCCCCTCAGTTTAAGGAGGATGTTGAGATGCTGGAGTGTGTCCAGAGGAGAGCGATGAGGATGGTGAAGGGGCTGGGGCACAGGCCCTCTGAGGAGCTACTGAGGGAGCTGGGGTTGTTTAGCCTGGAGAAGAGGAGGCTCAAGGGAGACCTTATTGCTCTCTACAACTACCTAAAGGGAGGTTGTAGTGAGGCAGGAGTTGGACTCTTCTCTCAGGCGACCAGTGACAGAACGAGAGGACACGGTCTCAAGCTTCGCCAGGGGAGGTTTAGGATTGACATTAGGAAGAAATTCTTCACTGAGAGGGTAATTGCTCATTGGAATGCGTTGCCTAGGTCGAGTCACCATCCCTGGAGGTGTTCAAAGAGAAATTGGATGAGGCACTTAGTGACATGGTGTAGCTGACAAGTAGGAGTAGGTGTAGGTGTTGGGTCATAGGTTGGACTCGATGATCTCAAAGGTCTTTTGCAACCTTACGATACTGTGATACTGTGATATCTAAACAAGTGCTCAAAAGCCTCATACAAATTTTCTGCATCAGTATGGACTTCAGTCTAAAACAATATTCGGATTCCCAGATTCAACAAAAATTCATTGTAGAAACCACATTTCTTTGCAGACTCATAAAACTTTGAAATTATTATTTTGCACTTTGTTTACTACAGCACTTTTATGGTACTGTGGTGACATTCAGAGTTATTTCATTTTTTTTTAATTCATTAACAGAAATTATGGTAAAATACCTAGAAAAATATTTCTGTTTTAATAATTTGCTAGTTACTATAAAAACTTGATTTCCCAAAGGTATTGAGAGATACATGAATCATCTGGAAAGCTGGAAGTTTGAGTATCAGCTAGGTGGTGCCCACCATTGGTTTCTGTGGCTCCATATGGTTTCTTTAATCTCATATGACATGGATTCACATCCATTCCAAAGTCCAGATTCTCATCATGTTTACACACAGGCCATGTTCTCATGTGGACCAAGATTGAACCCCCTGGATTCCAAGACTAAGTGAAACGAAAAGAGCTACATTTATGCTAGCAAAGCTCCAAACAGGTTTGTTGTCTACAAACTGCCTATTGTAAATGACCCCTAGACTACTTTACCTACCAAAACATATCTTGGAATTGTCCATGAAGACTGCTAGCTGAAACAGTCCAAATTCAAGTCAGGGAATATACTATCATTTTATTAGTGTAAATGATCATATTCTCAGGGCTAGTTCCTGGTATACTTGAATTTACTAGCACAGAGATGGGCAGAGAGCACGAAGCAGGCCCAGCACCATGCTTTTAGTTATCTACTTCAGATGTAATGGTCCATGGGTTTATACCTTCAGCTCATCTCTCCTACACACATTGTAGGAGCCTTGAGTCACTTATGTGAAACTGAAGGATGAATGTGGATGGAAACAATGCAGGTCACAATATCTGTTTGTTGTGTGCATTGTTATTCGTGATGTTATTCCAAGTACATTGTCAATCCTATTCGTCATCTCATAAGAGGTGCTACAGGCACTACAGATACCTTCTCAATCAGGCGCTGAACCTGCCCTCCGTTTCTGCCTGCCCTTGGACAAGTCATCTGGGAAGATATCACTACACTTAGGAACATGGAAGCTGAAGTTCAAAGAGAAAGAAAATGGACACTCGCATGACATAAAACCTGTTGATTGTAAGCCAAATGTTTAATTTAGTTGAATGAGGCCTCAGCCTCCGTATTTCTCTAAAGTTGAAGTAGATTGCCAGGATTTTTATTTGATAAAATACTATTGTTTTAAGGCACTATAATTCTGCAAGGCTTACCCAGTGTGGGTCACACCTGAAGAAAGTAATACTAGAAACTTTCTAGTGATAAACGTTAATATGTGAAAATGTTATTGCTAGTAAAACTTTTCATCTGTTCAGTCATGCATAATATAACTATAATCACTCATTCTCAAGTGAAATAACACTTCTACTCTTGGAGAAAAAAGTTCTCCTTACTTTATTGCTGAGAGAATTTTATGGTGCTTTTTATTATTAAATCCAGACCAATTTTACCTAAGGAGCATAGCAAAAAAGCTGTAGGAAACACCATTAATCTTTTCACACTTTTGTTGGTTTTCCCTCAGAGACTGAAATATTATAATCTAGCAGAAGAAAAGGCAATTGTTGAGTCTTCATTTTTGTTAATCCAACTGGTAAGAAATTCATGGTGAATCTATAAATCCAAAATAATAAAGTCACTGGAGACTGACAAATTATTTTTGTGAGGGCAAATGACTGTATGTGTTAAAAATGATGATGATAATGATACAGATTCTAAAACAACAAGAAGAAAAGATATTGTTGAGAAAAAAAGCATATGATAGCCGTAAAAATGTTGTTTAATGAAAACAGTGAAAACTTTAAGATTCAAATTTGAAAGTATATATATGCATTATATTACACGTAATGTATATTTTGAAAGCTGGTCTCTTTTCAGAGACAAATATGGTTTTACTGAGTTCATGTACTCCCATAAGGAGGTGGAGGCTGTTCACATAGAACCTGTTCTCAAGAGCATGACAAGTAGACCTATTATTTGCAAAGGAGCAAAATGCAAAGTGCCAAGCACAAACACTTCCTTCCACAGGTTTCATTGCAGAAAGTAAAAACATTTCTGAGTTCCAGAGGCTAAATGGATATCCAGAGGCTAAATGTCATCTGCGGTTTTGGGTTCATCATCGCTCAGGAAAAGGAACCTTTTCAAAGCCATTAAATATGTTAGAATTTCTAAATAAATTGTTCTCAGGTAAACTGCATATGCATTGCTACATACGTAAAAGCATAAATATTATGGTGTTCCTGCAAAGCTTGGAATCTAAAGAAGATCATCTTTTGCTAACACTTAGGTGAATAATTCTGATGAGGCTGCAGTGTAGACTGCAGAATCCAAATCAGTGTAATATTACTTTCTAAACAATCAACCTGGTAATTGGGTATTGATTATCAAGGCCAGAGTCCTTCACGGCCTTGCCTGCTTAAAATGGACATGAAATGTGACACATGAAACGACTGAAGGTCTTGCGATGTTGTGACAACTGCTAGCAACATACCGAAAATTCTTCCTGAAACTTTAGGTTGTTGTTTGTGCAAAGCTCTTCAACATGTTGTAGGAAGGATTTCTTGCTTACTGGCCTGAAAGTAATGACAGAAGAATTAGAAATCTATAGGGAATTTCTTTGTCATTCTTTTTATTCTTATTGATCTGCAGTTTCTTTATTTTTCAGTTCAATAGAAACTGATGCTTATAGACAGAAAATTACAAACAGCTTACAGGATGCTTATTTGGTTTCTTTTCAGCCATTAAAAATAGAAGTATTTTCTCCCCCTGCTGTTCCCCCTCACCAAATTTTTAATGTCGCTAATCTTAACAGTACTGTTGAGTAAGATTTTTTTTATAGGTAACAGCATTCCGAGACAAGGTTTTGACATAAATGGAAATCTGTAAAGTTATCATTGCATTCTAAAGTACATAATACTTCTTTGTCGCACAGAAAACATTTTATACATTGCAAGGTCTTAGACATATAAAATATTGCAGTGACCTCATTCTCATAATGACATGGTTTTTAAACCCCAAGGAGTTTAAGTATCCTTGTATTACTTCCCAAGCTAAAACACAGACATGCAGGCTTCACCCCAGAGAGAGAGAAAGCATTTCTCCAGTTACCATGCAATTAGTCATGCTTTTATGATTTATACGCAGCTTGGAGTTTTTTCTAATAAACATCGCGGAGGGAACCACACATTGAGACTCACCAATAACTACAATATAAAAATCTTCAAACAACTTACTTGATGGATTTTCTATAACTAAGTAACCTGCAACAGAGATTTTTGTTAAATGTAGCAAGCTGAGAGTTAACCAGTATTGTGTGTGTTAATAGATTTTAGATGGAACACTCAAGTAATTAAAGAACCAGATTTATTTCTCTCATGGATGCAAATACTATTATAAGTCAGGTATTTTGGGTGATTGTCTTGCTTAGTTTTCATCTCAGGTATTGGCAGATATAGGTACATCAGTTACAATTTCTATCATTGTCTTCAGATCACTTTACAGGGCACTAGGCTTATATGTCCCTGGGAATTCCATACTTCCAGCACACCACTTCATATACATTGACAGGCTTCATTTTACACTATGTATTCTATAGCATTCATCTAAGGGTCATTTCAGAGCATAAGGATAGGATTCACTTGACTGAATACAGGCACCTCTTTCTAACCTGGTCACTCTAGATTCTTTTTAAAATCAATGCAGAGAAATAGGTGTGATTTCATCTCATTTTAAGTAGATACCTCAAATAAGTCACAGATGAATCATGTTACTGGTGTGCCTCTAGAGAAACCAAACAGCTATGGCTGTTTTTCTAAAGATTTTTAAAATCAGTGCCTGTTTTCATGCTCATTTTTATATATTCACTGCTCTTTCTGGTGCACAGTGATTCTAAAGACTCTGCTACATATTAAATCTTTAACTTGATACCACAGCAGGTTTCATGAAGATGTTACATGAGCATCTATACTCATGGGACTTTCAGATGTCCTTGAAACTTGGTCCTTATCATCACCTCTGAACCCATTTTAAGAATGCCCCAGCATTATGGATTTAGAAGTCAAATTTAGGGCACTCGGACTCAGAACTTATCTAAAAGACCAAGCCAAAATGTGTGAAGTAATACAGTTTAAAAGATAACCTGCCTCTTCAAAAAAGCTCTAAGTATACCTTTTAAGTTGCTGTCTCTCCAAAAATCATACATTCTTAAGCACAAATATTGCAATACTATTCTAGAATACAAATGCCAACTGCTGTCATAATTTTAGCAGAAAAACAACAATTTACTTTAAAAACATTTTGGTTTATGAAGTTATTCTTAAATATGAGACTAATATAATTTTTGAATCATTATTAAACATCAGAGAAGTTAATTTCAAAGCTATTAAAGATACCTTTGTGGTACATACTTTGTTATAATAGGTTTCTTCAAACAAAGCAAACTGGCTATGAAAGCCTTGGGTCAGTCTCACTGGAGTAAAAAGAAGTGTAAGAATTCACAAAGAAAAGGCTCAAACTCCAAGTGTTTACTAGGACAACTGAAGGACAGCTTTAGAATGAAAAAGAAGGCAGTAAGACAACAAGGCATGCAACTCTATTTATTCAGAATGTTTAGACATCTAGCCAGTGTGTCTTGTATCATTTATGTTCTTTGCATTATGCAGCAGATTAAACTATTAATGACTTCTAGTAATATTTACAACATTATAGAGCTAATATTTCCTGAAGAAAAAGTATTCTTAATAGCTGTGCCAATGTACTGCATGCAAAGAGAAAACAACTCTCGTTAAGCCTTCTTTTCAGGATAAAAGTATAAGCAGTATCTGCAAAGAAATTACACTTGTTTTCCCTTTGAATTCATTTATTCTCACCATGAACAACAGAAAAAAAGCCATCTCCCAGTTGACACCCCAGTAATTTTTTGAATACTGTTGGCCTTCTTCCTTTTGAACTGATAGCAGTTAGGGACTTAGTGCACCTGATTTGCAGTATACGAATGCAGTTTGATCATTAGGGAATAAAAATAAGATTTATTCTGTACATAAGCCACTTAGTGTTTCAGTGCTGAAGGTACATGGGTCCAACAGCAAAGGGCATAAGAGACAAGCAGCACCATTAACAGCAGCTTACTCAACGTCTTCTTTTTTTACTTTCACTCAAAGCAGGAAAGTAAAGCACCAAAATTGTTCAGGAAATTAAATACTTAGCGTGACATATATTGTTTTCTAATTAATTTTTAATATTAATAACAGGTGAGTTTTTAAAGGCATAATCATATACTATCTTTCACAAGCAGTAAGCATTTTTAAAGAGGTAAAGCACCTACAAATTGACATGTGAAGCTGTCTGTGGGCATTTAAGCAAGGAACTTGTTTTTTAGAACTACTGAACTCTCATGCTTCATTAGGTAGTAAGCACACATTGCAGTGGCTTGGAAGCTCAGAAAATAACAACATTTAATTTAAATACTTATAGGAGAACTGATGTCTAACTTGAAGACTGTGGCAAAGATGTTGATTTGTTGTGTAGGAATCTTCAGAAGAGATGAATTTTGTATGCTTACAAAAGACATAGCAATGCTCAGTTTCAGCATCCTCAGGCTTCAAAAATTATTTTTTGCCAAGGCTCTTGACTTGGATTATATAATAGTAATCATACAGTATTTCCTCAATGAACAAATACTCGTCTACCTGTAATCTTTTTCTTCACATTTCCCGGTCTTTTTATAAACATATAAATATAGCTGTGACTAGATTTTGGTGAACATGATTTAGAACCAAACCATGAAGTTGCAAATTTTCCTATTTCAGCCGGACAATTCCAGATTCCCACTTGTCTGACTTAGAAACTAAGAAAGAAAAACATTCTCATAAGATAAAGAATGCTTTATTGCCTTAAATCTTACTTTCTTTTAAAACAGTGTATTGTTTCATGTGTGGGATTTTTTTGAAGTCTATCAAAAATCTGAATCCCACTCAGATTACTTATGATAGAGCTAGAAAGAAGCCATTTATTTGTGTTGGCAGTGGTAACTGAAGACCATATTGTCATACAGACTCAGCTTTCTCTCTGGGTCAATCATCTGAAATCCACAGGGAATTAAAACTTTGTCCAAATAGAAAACAACAGAAATGAGTATGTAGGCAAAAGGCTTAACTCATAAGCACCATTGACACTTCCTAGGACCAACAGAGGAACGAATTTTTAGCAAGTTAATTGAAAGCAATATGGAGCTTAAGCCTTCCTCAATATTAAAGGCCTAAGGAAGAGAACACACGGTCACTTCTTCCAAGGTATCAGAACGTGCACATTCATAAACCTTGTATTCCTGGGATACAAAGCTCAGGAAATTTTTGGTAGTTGCTTACTAAAGGGAATCTTGTGAAAGAAAAAGACAAGGAAGGAACTATGCCTATCCCGACTCAAAGAAAGAAGGAACAGGCTGGTCTAGAGATAGTAATGTGTGCGCAGTAGTATTACCTTGAATATAAACACCTACTGAGTGTGCAATATATTGGAAAGGTGAGGTAAGACAATAATTTTATACACAATACTTCTCCATAAACAGTTCTAATTACCTGGTATTTGGAGGGGTTACAATGCCTGTAATTCAGAAAAATTTCTTCTGAATCTGCGTCCCATTTGCTTGACAAGCTGTCTCACATAGAATGAAACAAAAGCCTCAAAGCACCTACCACAAGGTGCAACTTCTCAAGGAAAGTTATGGAAGAGTGACCTACATGGTCTTATCCTTGCTACAGAAACCACTGCAAAACAGGGTGCCAGAGAAGTTGTCTCCTAGTCAAGTACCTGGAAAAGGGAGGAGTTGCCCATCTCTTGCCAAACCTGGGGTGCCCTGAAAATTTAGCAAGAGAATCTATTCACAGCAGATCAATGTCTGCTTTTACATATGACTTGCCAAATCCCATAGAAACGTTACAAAAAGTAATGAGTGGCCCCCATATACGTCTATTCAGTGTGCTTAATGAAGAAATGTTTAATCTAGTTTAGACTGATGGGCTATGTATGTTTATAACAAGGGTTGTTTTTATCTGTTATTGCCTGTCTCATGCTATCTCCACCATCACAAAGATCAATATATGCTGCAAATATTCAAAGTCAGCATTGTGAGACAGATCTCATTTTTCACTTCCATGAATTAATTGCCTAACAAAGACTTGCTGAGAGACAGTTATTAGTACTAGCTAGTTATTAGTAGTTTTCAGACAATGAATTTTTCAAGTGAATTTTTTTCTGATGACTACTATGTTAAAAAATTACTACTGGGAACTGCGATTTGCTTTGAATATCCTGATTTGAAACAAATGTTGACCCCCAAAAGAGTTTCAAAACTGGCAAAATGGGATACTTGGCACTTTTAAATTTCATATTTTTTTTCTACTTAAACTGGCTTTTGTAATGAAAAATAATTAATACTATAAAATTATAAAAATGTGTGAAATAAAATGTTTTGATTAAGCTATACTGAACACTTGCTGGGTTTTGGTTCATTGAACTTTAGCATGAACAAACTTTTGATCTGCTGAGAATGCCGAAAAGATATTTCTGATCATATTCCTACAGAACATAAAAAGCTTTTTTTACTTCTTTTCATTTCTCATATGATACCAGCTGCACTAATTTTCTGAGAATATGAGCCAAGATCATAGGCCACAATCCACTAAGTATGAGAGAATGTCTGAAGCGACAATGTATGAAAGACAGTCAAGAAGGCTCTCATGGAGCAGGTTAGAGTATCTTGATTCTATGGATGAACTGTGTCAGCTGCAAGTCTGAGCCTTTACTGATTTATAGTAGCTAACAGGATAAATAATGTAGTGGCTGGGAAATGACAAAACACCTGGTTCCCAAAGCATCTCCTTCAAATAAGCACTGAATGGGATGACGAGTATGTACAGAAAAGAATCTATATTGCACTTTCATCGACTAAGATCTCCACACAAACTCCCCCTCACGCTTTCAGGGTAGAAAGTATACTTAGTTGGACCAGTTTTCAGCTGGTTTACTGCTATCCAAGAAATACAAACAAGCCAGCCTGGAAAAGAAGTCTGCCCATCTATGTTTTCATACATTCCATAAAAGATGCCGTGAACTGAAACCAGCAATCTGCAACACAGAAAGCTTTGCAAACACAGCTGAGATAGCTGACTAAATGCAGCCAATGTATGGCAGTAGGTTATGCAGATACAGTGATGTGCAGTTCCATTCCAAATCCATGATAAATTTGTGAAGGTTACACTGTAATCATCAATACGATCAATACTTAATACGATAATTTAACATGCTAACACATCACTGCTTTAACCACAAATCATTGTGATGATAAGGACAACAAGAACTGGGACTGTGATTGACTTCTACATAGCGATTCCCCAAAGGCAACACATACGAAAGTTCTGCTGTGGTGTAACTGTGGAAGTCTGAAAACAGGTAGCAAAAAGTTTTGAGGAGGTAAAGGATATCCTGCCCCTCATTACTATGGCCTGCGTTATCTAGGAGGGTCCCACAGTATATTTACTGACTTCCAGTTGAAAAGATGGCATAAATTTTGTCCTGAGGAACGCTCAGTTACTGCCTGCACTTCAGACTTCCAACGATTTGTCATAATGTCTGACAAAGGGCCCGGGCAAGGAGCCTACTGTAGCTTCAGTGCAGCTACTGTTTGCAAAATAATAATCTGAATTTTAACAGCTGCACCATGTACCTTACAAGAATTGCAGAAGAGAGTCTTTGCTTATGGCCATTAAGGGAGTAGGGAAGGAGGAAAGAGAAAAATACAGATGGAAGGACATGACAAACTGCAAACTAAAACATGAGACTGACTCATTAAAATAAGGGTGATGTAAATAAAACTGCTGAAGCACTGTTCAGTAAAGGCCTCGCTGTGCATAAATCACATAATGAAGTACATCTAAGTATGAAATATTACAGTTTGCAATTACCCTGTAAAGTTTGAAGCAGTCCAAATCCAAAACACACATAATTTAGACAGAAAAGTGGCAGAATAGTACTCTGCAAACTGATAAAGGATTTGACAGTGTGGATATGTTGTTGAGACTGTAGTGGCATAGTACAAAACAGCTGCAGCATGAGTACAAAAGACAGTTCAGAAAAAAAGATAACTTCTCTAGACTACATACATTCTAAGTGCCAAAGGAAAGAAACAGCAGGTTTCTTATGTCACGTCTGCTTCAAAGACAGGTTGCATATTTCAGTGTTATATTGGTATAACCTGTTATAATTTTCATGTGAAAATTGCCCTGATTTATTTAAAAACAGTTGTGGAACTGCTGTAACTTAACATTAGGGACTGAAAATAAACAAGATTTTATGATGACAAATACTCCTGCTTGTCATTAGTATAGATGCAAAGACTGACGTTTCATTTTGATTAGCTATATAACTAAATATAGTATAGTAGCACACAGGTTAAGAGAAAAGAATGTAAAACACACCATGTTGCTTCAATAATACGAAAACTTACTGGATGACAAATATCTCCTTGCGTCTAAAGAAAAATGAAGAGTATCTGGAAGTAAAATCCATTAACACTTTAGTATATAAACAAAATTAGGACTATTCTTATTCAGCTAACAGTTTGGAAACAAGGCCTTTTTGAAGATCCATCAAGATCATTTATACAGGTCACAGTTATCACGGTGCATTGACAATGGTTCTGTCTTCAGAGAATGTTTTCCACTGTTATTAGCAGGTATTGAACAATGCTGTCTGAATGACATTTGCCCCACACAGAACATACCACATCCATTATGTCGATGATTTCCAGATGATTCATAGTATGTTTTCTCATCTGTTCAAAGCAGCCATTCCTGTGTACGCTATTTTGAACAGGTTTGTACATGCAATCAACTCACTCTGTACCACACACATAGACATATACACACTCAAACAAAACAGGTCAACAGCTACAACCTTTCATCTTCCAGCTATTCCTAGCCTGCAACAGTAGGATGTCTGACTGCTAGGGTAAGACTGGTTGAGGCTTCTCATCTTTAAGGAGACTGCCTACCACAGTGTTTCATCTGTGACACAGCAGGGAAAATACAGGCAGGTAAGGAATGTTCACCAAAAATTTCTAACTCAATTGGATGTCGTATATTATTGAGAATCATCATTATATTTATTCAGTGAGTAATATCCATATTTATGGCAGTCGGAAAGAGCAATTTTCCTTCTGATAAATATCTGCGAAAAGATTCTTTGTTGGACAGAAAATCGGAATAGGCTGGAATTGCTGCATACACCTTAAAGGAGTAGATGTCAAGCTAGTCAGTGTGCTGAGCTCCACAGAAACCCAGATGTTATGCAGATCCCTTTGTGAAAAAATGCTTTCTAAATGTCAATTAATACAATGACAGATTTGTTCTTGAATTAGTTGACTGGGAGTTTGAATTTTTCAGAATCCTTATGTAGGTTTGCAGTCTACACGGAACACTGGGCCATCAAAAAACCTCAGAAATTCTGCATGTTTAAAAATATGTAGCCTTTTTTTGCTAACATAATTTAACAGTGATTTGCACTTAGATCTTTATCTTGTTGTAAAAAGAGCTGAAGATTAAGTGATTTTCTGAAAGCTAGTGAGAAGTGTCTTGAGGATGGAGGTCATTCTTTGAAAGAGGATCTCACTGACCTGTGTAAATAAGAATACCACAAACACTTCCAAACAAGCAAAGGTCACTATGGGGTCATGGCTACAGCCCCTTTGGACTACTGTTTTGCCTAAGGAGTACGCTTACCGTGTAAATCTCTCATCCTTCAGTTCCAGGTCTGCCACTGTAATCAACTGATCCAGTTTAAACTTAGTGTCAATAATTTCAGCATCTCGTGGGGAGTATGTGCCTCCCTCTTTTTGCTTTTGCCGAATTCTAAACAGAAAATAAGAGTGAAAAATAAACACATGAAAGATTTAAGGACACATATGTCAATATTTTGATTAGACAGGCTGAAACTGAAGAATAGTTGCTGGGAATCCTTCCTTGGCCTTTATTCTGCTCTCCCTTTCAACACTGTAATTTAGTCAAATCTGGTAGCTATGTTGTCTAAAATTCATATGGAAAGAATTTAGCCTATATATTCTTTTAGTTTTCCTACATAAATTCTTTGTCAATGCCTGAATCAGGCAGTTGAGGAAGAACAGAACTTTTGATGAATAAGTAAACCAACACCGTGTATGCAGTATCCAGTCTGCTTCTTTACGTAAACACTTTATTCACAGTTTAGTTAGCTGTCTATTTGCCTTTCATATGTTAAACTGATAAATTTATTAGTAAAATATAAACCAGAATTTAGAGTATTTAATTCTAATCTAGCCATGAATAGGGTTAGCCACCACACTAACTTCAGCCAGCTGACACTCAAATCTGTATCCCCAAATCAATAGAGAAGCTGTTTTTCCTCCTTTATCTATGGAGCTTAGCCTTATTAGACTAAAGCTTTTGTGAGTTCCTCCCTAAATTTCTACAAAAAAAACCACAATACATTTTGAAATGACAGTTACTTCCAGGTATAGAACTGCTTCATCTCTTTTTTGAAACATTTTTGAGTGCTTGCAAACATGACATGGTAAGGATAAAATAAATCTCACCTTGCAAAAGCATATACTGCAGCCACCAAAAGAACAACTGAAAGTATACACAAAGTGACAGCAAGGATAACTTCTACTGATCTTCCTGACAGTCCTTCACCTGCAACAGAAAGTGAAAATCTACTGTTTCATAGATTCATTACAATTTTTACAGTTCTGAAAAGGTGAAATCAGGAAGTGATGAGAGACAGAAACTTTTCTCTCTGTACAACTGCATCTGTTTTGTGTCAGCTGAAGAGCTGCTCAGGGAAGGAAAATATAACAAAACCAGAAAAAAAATTACATAATGGTTTCTGATCTATGCAAGTGCTAATCTATGCAATACATAATGCTAATAGTATATGTCTACAGCTATATGTGCAGCCATCCCCTGTTGCTTTTCAGTTTTACCTACTGAACAGGTTAGGGTAGGTAACATCAGTTTGAAAACTAGCCCAAGATGGGCTCCTGCTTGTGCATTTGGGCAGTCAAGGCCAGAGACACCGCTTTAATAACTAGGAATAATCAAACTCTAGAAGTGGAAAAGGAAGAGTACTCTAAACCTACGAGACTTGCAGCCATCACTCACAGGCACAAAATAAAAGATACTTTTTTGGAGATACTTCCCTCGCAGTGCTGAAGGAACCTACCTAGTGATCGGATATGAGCTTTCTGGATTAATCTGCCTCACTGACCATTAACTAATGTTCTTTATTTATGTAGGAATTGGAGATATTGTTAGGAATAACCACCAGCAGGTCAAAAGTAATCATAAAAGCCTTCATGACAAAAAAATAAAGGTGCTGGTATTCTAATCAGCCCTTCCAGGTGAGAAAAAAGGCTCACTCACAAGACTGATAAATCATTCACATTACTAGTTTCTAGACCTCTTTCTGAACCTCTTTGGTGCTAAATTTCTGGGGTTCTTTTAACTTCTCACCTTTCCTGATGATCCTGTCCCTATCTCAAAAATTCTGCCTCCTTTTCTTCAGGCACACAGTGAAAATAAAATCTGCTGTAGAAAACATCTCCTGTCCAGCCTCCAAGAAGAACAGAAAAAAATCCTCCCAGCATCCTCTCATTGGCACACTGGGAAACACCGAAGTCTCCACTTTGTCTCTCTCAAAAGGTTCTGATTTTTGGATTAGAGAGTATATTGCAGATGATCTGAACTTCATGTACATTGAAGAACATGATTAATATTCAAAATGATCCTGATTTAGCTGAAGAAATTGTCTTAAAATAGTAGGATGAAATTTTGCAAGATCAAGTGCATGGTTCTACATGTAGGCAGGAATAATCAGCTACAATAATACAGCGTAGTAAAAGGCAGGTTAGGTAGAAATTTATTAGAAGTGAGTGTGAGATTACTGTGGACTGAAATGAACATGAATAATCAATACCATCCCTGTATGAAAGGACAGACAACAGAATTAAGTATAGTCAACAAAACACCTTAAGGAACTCTTCCACTGCACTAGTAAAGTTTTATACGCAACACTGGACACTACAATGTAAGAAAAATTTAGGCCCGGGAAAGACAATAGAAAAGAAAAGCAAGTATATAAAAAATGTTGCAATGAGGAAAGGAATGAGAAAGTTCCTGCCATTCAATGATCTCTGTGATAAGGCACAAATGTTAGTAACGTGAAAGAACAGAAAAATCTCCAGAGGAACCTCTACATGAGTTCCATCTATTCTGTACAAAACACTGAAGTCAATGTTAAACCCTATGGTTAACATCAGCCCAAACATTGTCAATGTTATTAAACAAAACAGTGCTGGCAGAATACCCACCAAGAATAAAAGAAACCATTTTCTGCTAATTCTTTGGAACAGAAAAGAACTATGCACATCTGTAGAGATGATCGTGGGCAAGGGAAAGGAAATAAAGCAGAAGACATCTTGTTGTATAATTCTGATGTGCTGCAACTCAATAGATTGATGATAATGAACTGCAATAATGGAATATCGTAACGTAGGTTTCTATGCAGTGTCAGGAAACCGCATTTTATTTTCTGTCTCATCATTTTTGTATTTCACAAGCTTACACTTACACAGGAATACCAGTAGTCCCACAATGATTTCTGAACTAGCTATAAAAGTTTATGAAAAGGTTATAAGCTGCCTTGATGTATTACAAGTTTAAACAGTATTTTTCACACATCTTAATTATCTCATGGAAAAATCCTGACCTTTCATTGTAGTATGGATGTTACTTGTGCAATGTCAGTCATGGGTTATGAGGAAGAAACTCCACTTCTCCAGCTCAAGAGGAGAGTTGTGATACTCCAAGTATGGTTGAGTGGGAGCACTATATTAAAATGTATCCTCTACTATAATTAAAAAATCATTATTGCAGTTGTGTATTCCAATATTTTCTGCTTCAATGTTCCTCCCTAGAAAAATTCCTACTGTTTAACAAGACCACCTGACAACTGTCATAGAGAACTCTTCCATAGGTTTTCCATATCGTTTTCTGCTTCAAACAGTTAACATGTAGTTTTAAGTTGCACAGATAGAAGGTTAGCCTTCTGGTTTTCCACATCAACGACCTACCTATTCTATAAGCAGACATAAACCAAAATAATGTAGGTTTCTTTGAACTATCATGAAAACCTCTGCCAAAATTCAAAGTAGTGCTTTACCTACTAAGAGGAAAGTGTAACACTGTAAACCCACAAATGTCAGTGATTATTACCAAAACCCCCCATAATTGCTTTAAAAATTAAATTGCAATTGATATTTCAGATAGCATAAATTTCTTCTGAAAAAAAGTGTTGTTACAAGTGGAATAGAAGAATTTGTTCACAGAGATATCTAACATCTACAAATCTTTTTGGTATGTTTTCTGGGGTATGCTTCTAGTGCAAACCTGAAGTTCATATAACCAACATGTTCTACAAGGAAACACTTGGGCAACGTTCCTCAGGTTATGGGTCTCAAAAGAAAATGAGCCCCAAAAAATCTAACTTCATTTATTCAGTTAAGATGTCATTGGCAATGGCATTGCCAGCACTGTATCTTCAAGGCCACTCAACAGCTGCATCTGCATCACTTGCGATATATCACTTCGATGTTGGTTTCACAACACTTGTAAGAAAATATAGAAAGAACTTTTATTTATCTGTTCCACTTAAGTTTTGGCTTTTGTTGGATAGGGTCTAACACTAACTTAGAAGTCAAGGTCAGACAAGAGTTTGCTGTAGTGCCTATTTTAAAAGCTGTGCTTGATGTGAAACTTTAGCACAGAAGGCACTGGGTGGGTATGAGGAGCAATGAATATCTGAGGAATATATCAGGTCCATTTTTTTTTCCTATTACATTTTATTCAGCATACAAATAGATCTTGCTTCTTTCTGATCTACACCAATGGAGAATGTGTCATTAAGTTTTCAGTAACAATATAGAAGTGAATAAATTACACTATCTGGCACTGAAGTGTGATTTCTTTAATCATTGCAGACTTTTCTGATAGTAAGGAAAAAATTGCCCAGAGGACTGGATACAGTTGGACTCATTTCCAGTAGACCTGTTTTCCTTGGTCAGACACACCACCTTCCATTATTGGGCAAACTATTTGCTTCATTGGCTTGGAACTATTAAACTCTGAACATATAAAGACAACTTTTGTGTTGCATTTTCCAAAACATCCAGGGCTAGAGAAACAGTGCCAAATCCTTCCAGAATATTCAGGTAGTGAATTAGCATTTCAGGATCTTCAGTGTCAGATCACGTAACAGATTTCTAACATGGATTAGATGAATAAGGGAGCTCATATCACAGAAGATGAATGCCAAATGAAAAATATGTGCCCACTAAAATTCTTCTGGGTACTCATCCAGTTGTCTTGGGATCCCTTTTCAGAAAGTCACGGCTAATGCTTAGCTAAGTAAGTTTTGGCTTACCGATATATTAAAATAACTTACAGATCTTATTGCAATCTGCTACAAGAATCTTCATTCCCAGTTTTGGGGGTAGATCAACACTGCTGTGGAGGAATTTATGCTGGATTTGAGATCACATCACAGCTGGCCTATTGGTCAGTAACATCAGAACCAGATGGATTCTTTTAGACAATATAAATTTATTAATTAATATGGAGCTTTGTCTGTATTTAAAGGATGGAGGACCTAAGGGTCATATCCTCAGATGAGCTGTCACTAGAAAGAATGATCTGCAGTCAAGAGGTTTCCTACACAAGGCTCACTGGAATAGCTCTACATTCAACACAGAGGTAAACTGCACAAACAGTATAGCTTCTGGGAGTTCACTGAGCAAGATGAGCTATACTGGTAAAACGGTATTTTTATTGGTATAACCAAACCTCTAGCCATGAATTTTGTCACTGGTGTTTCTTAATTTAACAGTCTAGGCTGAGGTAAGATCTCTTGACAACCTCATAAAAACATAAAAGGGAGTGGATCTTTTTCCTTAGCCATTTTGGTTAAACTAAGTCTAACAAAAGCAGACTTGATTTACTTCAGGGAAACCACACTATTAAAAAGAAACATGGAATTGTCTAGATTCTTTGGAAACAGAGAAGTATTTTAGTAAATGACACTCTCCTTACCTAATGTTTTTACAGGGTCAGAATAGTCAGAATCTGTAAACTGTCCTTTAATATTAGTTGCTCTGAACTTAAATCTGTGAAATAAACCAAAGAAAACTAATGAAATTAAAGTTTATGTCCATTTTCTTAAATATTATTTCACTTAGAAAATAAAAACTATTTTTCAGTTTTAGTATATATAAACTGGAATCACTTTAGCATACCACCTGCTAAATTAACTTTACAACAGACATCAAGGAATCAGTCTCAATATCTCAAATGTATAATCAAAATATATGAACTACTTATCTTGAATTTGGGCTTATTTAATTTAGGAACTCAGTAAGCATATTCTGTTACCTGAAACATTTTAAAAAAAAATTGTTTCCCATATTTATACTCAGCCAAAAAAATAAAATTAGAGACACATGAAGATCTTTTCAATCTCTACCTTTTCATAACTGAATTACATGTTTTGTGTGTTGCGTTTTTATAAATGTATATGTCACTTAAATCTTTCTTTTCGATAAACATAGAGAAAATGTACTTACAGGTACTGCTTTCTTGGTTTCAGTGGGCCATTACATATTTTGTCTTGACTGCCTGATATCATACATGTAGTATCAGCACCTATGACATATACCTCTTCTTTGCCACTCAGATCTTCTTTTCCTTCTATACATGGTGGGTTTGGAAAGCCTTCATTTGTAAAATATGGCCTTGGTCTGTTGAAGTAGGCATCATACCACTTAGTAACATTCCCATCATGCTGAGCTATTGTCAAGAAAAGAAACAATTAGAAACAATTTACATTCTAACCAGACTGTAATCAAAGATGTTAAATAGGAAGTTATTATTTTTTTTAGAGCTTAGCATGCTATTGGTGTCTTTTATTTGTATTTGCACTTCAGCTCAAACTTCCTCATTATCCACACTATCAGAATAAATTCACTGATTCACAACTAGAAAATCTGAGGGGCAGTCTCATGCTAAGGCTCTGTCTGTACACAATATAACTTGTGCAAGCCAGCTGACTTTGAAACTGAGCATGACTGTCAAAGACAGTAAAAACTGTTTACTCTAAAGACTGTAAAGACTGTTTCATAAATGAAAATCCTGGATTTCTCTAAACAGACAGTACTTAGAAACTCAGGAGAAAAATCTTCAATATTGCTTAACATGGTATTTGCATATCTATCAATTCAAGAGAATCATCTCAGCAATTGTTATGAAATAAACGTCTGCAGGACATTATTTAAGCGAAAGCTTTATTCCTATACTTGGAAAGAAAGCAAAACAAGGGAATTAAATACATGGAATTTGTCCTTCTTAGGTAAAGTAAGGCTGACCATATGATGTCCTACAACGAAACTCCCACTCACATTGGTAGGCAATTACTCAAGAGAGTATCACGGCACTGTTCATATGAGTAAATGTTCATTGGTTCTTACAAGGGAACACACATTCTAACCCACCGTCTACAGAAGGGATTTATATAAATCCCTCTGTCCCCATTAGGAAATGGAAATATCAGCTGCACATGACTGCATTCTTTTACAGGCAACTGAACTGAACTAATAGCAACTGAAGAAAAACCTTGCAAAAATGTTCACGTTTATTTACCTTTCAGAAATGCCAAATATATATTTCTTTTTAAAGAAAAGGAAATAAAGACAATGTAATGATAACAATAGGGTAGAATAATAGTGGTGACTTCAAAAAGCATGGATGACTCTTTGCTGGCAAATGTTCCCAAAATCCAGTACTCAGCCCACAGGTATTGTAAGAGCTACTTTGCTCTTAGTACTGTTGCCACAGCTAAAGTGACATTGTTAGCTCTTTTCTAAGGTGAAATTACTGAGATCCAAGAAAAGAAATAAAAGATAAAAGAGAAAGCGGAATGAAAATAAAGAAAATTAAAAAACTGAAAACCGTTTTCAAGAGAACTTATAAAATTCTACCTCCAGCTTCCACAACAAGAACTTGTATCTTCTTAATAGGGCCATGATCATCACTGTAATAACATATTGGCATTCTGATGGTAATTGTTGTGGCTGTAACTAGCAATGCTCCACTGGTATCATAAACTGGTGCTGGTTTCTTTTTAGGCCGTGGTGGTTCTGTTTTCAAACAAAAACATATGACAGAGCTTTGTTTTAAAATGTTGTCACTACAAGTACTTTGTTCAGGCACATAGATGTATTATGAAAGACACATTTCCAGCATATTTTCAGGGACAACTTAATGTCTTAAGCCTCTAAAAACCGCATTTTGATAAATGCTTGTACATATCAGTTTTCAATTAAAAGAGAAAATAATAGAAAGACTGAGTATTAGTTTTTAAATTAATTTCAATCAATGACTGTATTTATTTCCACAACTGTGATACAATATACCTTTGTGATATTCTTCTAAGTTGTTTGCTGATGGTACTGAGGTCAATATGATTACTTCACTGAGTCTACACAGTGTCATTCAGATACAAATTGCAAATGATCAGTGATAGGCAGCAAAACTGAGCACTGCAATTCAAGGCTATCCATTATGCATTCTTGTTCCTACATTGTGTGGCCTCTAAATAACAGACAAAGGCACACAGCTGTCTACTCGCAGGTAGAACAGCATTTTCTTCAGCCTACATAGAGATTTTAGCTACAGCGTACTTTATGACACGTACCTTTGATATCCATGGTTATTTTCAGCTGAATTTTTGGCCCTGCACCAGCACCATTAATTGCATACACCTTAAAAAAACAAACACTTGTTTTAATGATTATTTGCAATAGCTTCATATTGGTCAAATCTGAAGCAACAATGAATGCTGGAACTCTCCTTTTGTCATTCACACATTGCTAGAACTTCATATTTCTTTAGAATCCCAGATGCAGTAACATTTCATCACTTGGAATGTAGCTCTTACAAAGAGGAGAAAAACAAGCCCACCTAAATAGTGAAGTCATCCCCTTTCATGTCGTAGTCTCAGATTATTTGAAAGGACTTCATGCTTCCCTTGCAGAACTGAACCTTTCATCTGAGCCAAATAAGCAATGCAAGTAGTGGAATTAAGAGACAGATTTAGTGTCACAGGCTGCTTTGCTAGCACATGAACTGGTGGTCCAGGGTACAAAGCTAAGCAATGGTGATATGTCCTGCTCCCACACACTCCACCATCTTCTTGCTCCCCTCATTCCTCAGACTTGTTTCACTTCACACCCAGCCAACATTCTCAGCATGAAAAATCTCATATTCAGCCTAGGTATGCATTTCCTATTCAGCCTAATCTTTCACTCGCAATTGAAGAAAAAATCCAAAGAAAAAGCAACAGTTCTTACGCTAACATTATAGGTATGTCCTCCTTTGAGTCCTTCTATCATGGCAGTGACTGATTGATCTGTTTTACCAATGACACTAAGGTTGTGGATTTGGATGGCATTGGGTTCATCTTCATTGTACACCATAGCTTGATAAACCTGGATATTTCCATTTGGTTCCGATGGTGGCACAAATGTTACTTGGAACTTTGTTACTTCATCTGGTATCTTCTGAAATGTTATGTTGTTAGGTGGGTCTTCAGGGACTGAAATAAATATTTCAATGATCCACTTAATCAGTTTACTATCATTACTATTAGACTAAAACCTGAAATATTACAAATTATATTTTTGCATATCAGTATTATTTCATCAGTATTTCTGGTTTTATTAAAAAAACCCTAAAATATTTATTGCATATGTGAATATTTATGAAGTAAATAAAACGCTAACTATTTAGTGAAATCTTATTCTCAATGATAGCATTTAATGCTACGAATATAAAAAATAATGATTAGCTAAGCCTCAGTAGCCCCTATTCTGAAAAGTTTCTTCTGATTTTCTACTCAGAAAGCCTGAAGGCATCATTATACCTTGAAATACACCAGGGATAAACAAATCCTTGCATGAGTTGACAAGCAAGAAGCAAGTGTTAGTCTTTAGTATCCCCTTCTGAAAGCCCTCTGTCAACAGCAAGCTCTCCCCCAACATACAAACAAGCCACCGTGCTTATCACAGCTAACTCTTTAGAAAAAAACTTCCCACCAGCAGATGCTCAGACACAAACGATGTGCATTTTTCTCAAAGACAGTTACTTATTCCAGTAGCTTATTGTCAAGACAGCAAAGCCATAAATCATTTTTTTCCCAGTGTCCTCATCTGAAAGAAAAGGCTGTAACATTCTTGCTAGGCAGTTAAAAATTTATTGCTCTACCTGAGCAGACAGTATATACTGTGACCTCTAAACAGTGAAATTGAGCAACTGAAGGTAAACACATTCCCTCAGGCAAGGATTTAGATGCAGTTGTCATACTTTCTAGGTTTTCTACATGAGCCAACAAATGCTTACTCAAGCTTCTCTGGAGTGAGTCTGTGTAAACTGGTCCTAACTCAGCCATATGCTAGACTGTACAAACCTGAGGAGATGCACTGAGAGGGACCAAATAACTGTTCCTCTCTAAGGTTACTGCACCTCCTAATGTATCACATTTTTTACATAAGAGAAAGTGCTACCAAAAAAGATAGCTCACATGACAGACCCAGCTACCATCTAATCTAATCTATTTCATTTTTCCACAGGAAAAGACTATATCAGCCTCCAGGGATATAAACAGGTCAGGAAAACCTTAAAATTTAACATATTAAGGGCATTAGAAAGACAGAGATATACACACACATTCATATCATATCATATCATATCATATCATATCATATCATATCATATATCATATCATATCCCATATCATATCCCATACCATATCATATCCCATACCATATCATATCCCATACCATACAATATCATATCATATATCATACCATATCATATACCATACCATATGATACACTATATCATATCATATACCATATCATACAATATCATATCATACCATATCATACCATATACCATACGATATCATACCATATACCACACCATATCATACCATACACCATATAACATATCATACCATACATTGGATTTTCATACATCAAAGGAAAGATAAATGATAAATACAATCACTCAGTAGTATGCCTAAATCTGAAATTAACCTGAGCATATAGCTTAAAGCACGAACCTGCAGCTAACCTCACTAGAGAAAAGGCAATTGTAGTTTACACACAATTGATAATAAGCTTTAATGAAACAAAACTTCAGTATCTTTTCATAAAATATTTTTTTGGGGGTTGTTTGTTTCTTTGTTTAAATATCCTCAGTCAACAATTCAAAACCAGCCAAGACAGTACACAGAACATAATCAGGAACTACATGTGTAAAGATAGGACTGTGTCTCCCCCATGTACATCTATTGATATTTTGCTAAAAAAATGCTATCTACTTTTCTGTAATGTAGGCTCTCAGTGTCATGAGGTCGTTACACAATTCCTCACTCTCATCTTTCTTTTATTCCTCCAAGTAACTTAATAAAATCAGTAACTTTATTCACCTTAATATCTACCTCACTCTCCAGATTGTTTTGAATCTGTGGAACAGCTGACTCAAGCACAGAGCTCCACGTGCCTTTGCTAGCAAAGCCCTTCTTCTAAGAGTACACAGATCGTCTCCTCAAGTCAGTATAGGTACCATTGTAAATTCACTTCACTTAATTTTTATGTTTAAATTTTGCATCAAGACCAAGAATGTTCTATAGTTTTTAATAGTTTCTTAAGAGAAATAAACATGATCAGAGGAAGGATTCATCTTTTCCCAAGACAAGTATTTTGTACATACGTGCTAATATAGATAGGACATCTCTTCATTGACTACAGAAGTAACCTAGATGGCTATATTCCACACATTCATGTTTTACACGAAGCAAGTTAAGATCTCTGTGACACTAAAGGTAAATCTTAGTATATATTATCACCATCACTTTTTTTTTTTGTTGATTGCCACCTTTTTAAATATTAAAGAAAAAATATTGCAAGAACAAATCTGCATTAAAAGTGCACCATTTTTCAAACTCTCATTTGTATGTCAGATGAAAGAGAAACTGCAAATTTGATCCATATAAAGTAGAGAAAAATACAAACCTGCTTCAAAAGTGGAGACAATTACTGGAGAACTAGCCTTGCCTTCCATGAGTGCAGCATTAACATCCCCAGTAAAGGCAATGATTACGACAGAATACCTTGTAAATGCTTTTAAATCAGAAATTTCTAAGACTTTGCCCTCATCATTTGTCTTCAGAAACAGAGCTTTATAATTATCATTATCTACCTGCAAAATAACGATAATAATAATAATAATAAAAAAATGATTATAAGACTTGAATCAGCCAAAGGCAGGACATAATTATTTGAACACCTTACTTAACTTTTATCTTTCCACTCTTCTAACCGTTTACATGGAAGGTTCACAAGTCTCTAGCTATCAAGTCTAGAAAGCTGCACAGGGGAATATGCTCCCATTTCACCATGTGTTGTCTCTTTAGCACTTAACACAGTATGGGATTAAGGAAATGTGGTGTTTGCTCGGTGCTGTCTTCTACCAAGCAAACATGAATCAATTCACAGACGAGGGCCAGGGGAGCTGCAGTGACCCACAATGGGGAATCGAACTAGGCAGAGATCCAGAACATGAGTAGCTATATAACAGAAAATTGTTTGGAATACTAAAAGAAAAAGAAAATTTGGCAGCAATATATAATGTTGATTTGACTGCAGAAAGTACAGTTCCTCTTGAGATATATTAATAGAACCATCACTTATAAGATAGTGGGGAGGGAGTAATTCTCTCACTAGAAAAGCTGGAAAGCAGAAAGAATTTGGATTTAATCTAGAAAGGAGGAGAGTGGAAGACATAGTAATAACTTCAACACATAAAAATGGATGTTACTAAATTGAAGTGCTTCCAGTGTTCATGAGACATAAATAGAAATTTTATTTACAACAAAGAAGATTAGAATTAAATATTACAAAACCTGCAATGATATACTTAAATATGTAACTAAAACTATGACTATAAATTTAGTTAAAAACCAGAACAAGCTATCAAGGGGTGCTGAGCAATTTTCAGCACTGGATATTTTTAAGAACAGGATAAAGAATAATTTGTGAGGAAGACTAGGTACACTTGTTTCTGCATTAGAGCAGGATATGGACTGTATTACTTCTTGGGATCCCTATTATCCCTATGTCTCAAATAATCTGTAGTTCTGTAGAAAAATCTACAGTGTTGATCTTTATATCCAATTGATCAATTCTAATGTTAGCTTAGAAAAGGAGAAAAAGGAAAAAAATGGGAGGTTTTCAAGTGTTTGATTAAGTATAATTTACAAAATTCTTTTTGTGTCTACTCCCACTACTTCAGTTAATGATGTTTTCATTATTGTTTCTTCGGTGTGTAATTTGAAAAGAGGATTAGGTAGCTGTACAGTAGTTTTCCCACTGGATGAAATCTGTATTAAATGCAGCTGCTAAAACATTAGAATGGTTCAAGCATATGTTTTATTTGACAGATATGCATCTATCCCCACTGAGAATTAACCCGAACTAAACTTTCTGATGGACTAAACAGACATTCATTTCCTGGGATGGCCATGAAGACCTGAAAAACTTTTTCCTATCTGACTATCAAAAATCTGGCATATAAACATTTATACAAGAGCTAAAATACAATCACAGCACTACATCATTCAATTTATTTCTAGCCCTCCTGAAGTTTAATGGTTCAGTTCCATCTTCCTTATTAATTATCAGTACTATTTTTTTCAGGACTACTTCTAATTATAGTAGGCAGCAAGACAAACAAAATATAATGTGGACATACTCAGTTGAGAACTAAAATGAGTAAAGTTATACAGTTGCGGAATTTGGAGTCTTCATAAAAACTTTCCCATTGGGACAATAAAATATATACTCAAATTTTTACTGAAAAACATTGTGACAGATTTATTGGTCTTTAAGAAGGAATAGATTTGTCTACTAAAATGATTTTCTATACACAACTGACCCCTGTAGTTACTGATCATTAGATAGACAACATCTGATTACAAGGAATCCCTAAACATAAAGGTAGACTTTTGAAACATATTTGGAAAAAACCCGCTTTTTAAAAACAAAATCAAAGTTCTCCAAACTGAACATTTAAATCAGGTTTTTAAGTTCCTTCCAAATGCTAGCAAGCTCACATGAAACACTCCATAGCTTATCTTACTTTTGGAATTTCACTGTAACTTATATTGATAAGGTATTCGTAACATTTTCATAGTGAAGAATCAGATGATACCTCGCTTAAGAATCAGATGATACCTCGCTTATAATTTGGGAACTATCAGAAAGAGGAAAAATTGTTTTAATACAAACTGATCAAATATTACACACACACAAAAAGATTCAAGCTTCAAAAATTTAATTTGGAAGTTTTATCAAAAGCATGAAAAGGACCTTTTCTGTTGATGCACAATAATGCTGTTCAGTCAAAAGTGTCAGGAACTTTTCACGAGGAAGATTTCTCCAACTTTAGTAATGGAGAAATAATATTGTTGTGTAGTTTCTAGTGTCCTGCTCAATGGGCCAAGGAACCATTTCTTCCCTGTTAGTATTACCGTTGTTATTGTATAGCCTTTATCCTGTCATGCAACTGCTGTGGTAAATGTGTTCAGAACTGAACAGACTGCACTACGTATTTGTACATTGAAGTTAGAGGAGGAGAAAATAGCAGGACTACACATTACTGTCTCTTGCAATTTTACTGAAGAAAAAAATATTTGGTGGTTTTTTATTGATCTCTATAGAAATTTTGATTGCACAAAAATCCCAGCATTAATATTTTAGCATATCTCTAATACTTATGACTGATACAGAAGCATTGAAAATATACACATAATTGTCTCACTCTCATCTCAGAAAATTGAAAGAACTTTCTATTTAAAATCTTATATTTTGAAGTAATCTTTATTTTTTTTTTCCTATTGCTTAACAGACCGATACAGGAATTCTGAAGCTTCAAACAACAAATTTTCCTAGGTAAAGCCTTGTAAACCACTTCCCATTTTCACTGATAGCCCTGTCTTTATAATCTTGGGAAGAACAGGGAACCTATATCCGACTTAAAACTTCTTATGTGTTCGAACTTATAAAGTTTCATATTTTGCCAGAAGGCAGGAAATGAGGTTTATTAATGGTTGTTTTAAGGAGTACTATAAGGGTAGTAGAGGATGAAAAGAGAAAGGCCACTAGAGCTTTTCTATTATGTCAGCCCTTTTTTTGCTTATAAAGATCAAGGAGAAAGAAGTGTTATTGCTGTGCTACCAAAATACAGCTAATCTGATGGACAGAGCACCAAGTGGAAAGTGGGAAATCTAGTCTGACTTTAAAGTTTGCCCTCTGATGCATTGTATTACTTTGTACTAGTCACTTCCTTTGCTAGGCTCTCGTCTCTCATTTCTAAAATCATGACAATGAACTTTTCCTTCCTTTGAACTAAAAAAAATGTAATTATTATTTTTACTAATAAACAGCATCATTACTGTTAGGAGGAGGTACACCTCCACAAAGTGCAGCTACTGTTTTCCTATATAAATTTATAGTGCATTTTTTTTCTCCAAGAACTCTTATTAGCACACATCTTTTAATACCAAGGAATTAATTTAACTCACATTAAGAAATTTATAAATATACCATTAATTTTTATGTGGAGTTTATGTGGAAATAGACACAGTTATATTCTTTTTCAACCCAACTTATGTCTGTCCTGTAATTCCCTTAAGATCATCTGCTGTGGTATTTATTTCACCGAACTTCTGTATTACTACCAGCAGTAAAAGAGAGTTGTCTTACTGAGGTAATGTCTATGAGGTAGCATGTTGGTCCAGTAATGATGACAGGTTCACTCCAGCTTATATTAATACTGTGAGGAGATGTAGCTAACACAGTCACATTTTCTGGAGGACCATCTGGAGCTGTAGAAAAAAACATGCATGTGAATCATGGCCAAAGAAATTCACAAGAAATAACTCTGTAATTTGAGTGGCCAGTAGAGATTTCAATTTGAAATAAAATGCTAACTTTTTCACACATTTACCATTACACACTGCTTAAATAATTATAACATTTTTTCTTTCCCATATATAAAGCATACAGTGGTATTTAGAAATACATTTTTCATTGCAATTACTTCTCCTTTTCTAAAGTATGAACAGCCTACAACTTCATCTTAAATTGAAATTACAGGGTTTTTTAATTACAAGTCATTTTTAAGTAATTCATATGACATGAGCAAAATATACATTATTTAGAAAACAGACAAGAGTAATATATATTCATTTATGTCAAATGAATCATTTAATGAAGAAGAAATAGTGAAAACACAAGGTCTTCTGCATGCTACAAAAAAATTGCAGCAATGTTGGAAAGTAGAAATTTTATACAGAAAATATATTTTCTACATTCCATTTCAATCTATTCTTAACATGTTGAGAATCTCTGGAAAACACACAAAGTGATAGGCATTGTGAACAGGCAAGAATGTTCACATTAAGGAACAGGATTTTCATGAAATTTCCTTTTGTCAAGATGATATGTGAATTAACCCAGTTATTTCTTATTCATGATAATAAATTCGTGAAATCATAACAACAGAGCAGTTCTCAGTAAGTGATATTACTTTTTCATAACAACTGTAGTAAATTTCAGGAAAATAAAATTTGGAATAGAGGTTAAAACAGATTTGTAGATAATGCCAGAACTTGGCTCCATAGTGCCTTTTTTTTGTCTACTACAAAAAAAATACAACTGTGATATTTATCAGTAAACAGCCTGTTATACAAGCAACTACATATTTGTACATATTTCCAGATCCTGGCTTCACGGTGCCTTTTTTTTTAATCTACCACAAAACCCCACAACTATGAATAACACATATCACTGAACAGTCTATTATAAAAACTCATAAAAGTACCTATCTTAATCAGAAGGTGCAGTCTCTTTTCTGAAACATGATTAATGCATGAATATGCATTTTATCACCATTAATCAGCAGGTAGGAGGGCTCAATGAAGAAAACTGGAGTGCATACAAGGCTACTTAGTTATTCAGGTAGAAAACAGATTAGGAAAAGGAAAAATCACATGGAAGGACATGGAAGGAGGTATATAGCTATTGAAATTATGTGTGAAAGATTAATGAGGAGAAATCATAAAGCTTTGCAATATGAAGGTGAAAATTTTATACCATGGTTGCAGAATAAAACAGGAAGATTTGGGAGTTGATAAGATACTATAAAGAGTTCATGGAGCTGGACATATGAGGCAGATCGCTGTGCTGGGCTTAGCAGGAATATACTAGACTTCATAGGCAGGATCAAATTCAACCATTGGAAACAATCCCCAAAATACTGAATAACATGGAACAATTGAATGAATTGTGTAACTGAATAAACTATGAAAGCACTTGAGGAGACTGCTCAGAGAAGGCTGGCAGTTGAGTGGGGTGCTACAACAGATAAAATACAAGGGCAAATATGTTCCTTAAAAACTAGAATTAGCGCGAATAAAGTTTATCGTGCTGGTAACGTGTCAGACTTGTTGCTAGAACAAGTGTCTTTTAGTGTCAACAGTGCTTTCAGTAACTATGGCAGTGTTGTCACCTTTATTGCCTGCAGAAGTTTCCCAAAACCAGACAAAATAAGCCTTAGCTTCCAAATCAAAAAAGTTTCCAGTGACAATTTCCCATTAATTTCTTATAGCATTAATGGAGCATTTAGTCTTTCAATATTTTTTTCAGAAGCCAATTTAGGTTTACACATTAGATAATGACAGACTAAAACAATTTTAAAGCATAATCTAATCTAGAAATTATCCTACGTGAAGTTATTTATATGGATAATTTCCATATGCAGCTTATAATTGATTGATTTTTAGATCTTTGCAACAAAATTCTAAATTAATATGCTGTATTTCATCCTCAAGATGATAAGATACTCATCTAAAATACACCTAAGCATTAATACCTGGTTTATTTTCATCAGGAAAGGTACAGGATCAGATATTAACTAAATGATATTGAAATTTAGGAATATTTTCTGAAATAACCTATAAAATTAGAAAGAAGACTCAAAAATTAAATATGTCTAATGTCTCATGTTTTACAAAATCCATCTTCTAAAAACTGTGTTTGCTTCAATGGGTAACTGCCATGTCCTGATTTAGGTTTGTTTGTGAAATGAATCTACTCAATACGAGGCCATGATATCACTATACCCTTTCTCTTATAAATCACAGCAATTTACTCACTAGAAATGACCTAGTCTTATTCTCTCATTCCCCCATAATCCAATCACTTCCTCTCATAAGCACTTTTCTCCTGGTTTTCACAATAATGCATTTTCTGTAACTAATAACCATCATTTCCTGATTATCATGCTTCTATCCTTGCACAGGAATGTGGGTCTTATGGAGGTCAGGGTCATCTTTCCCATCCATCTGTGTCCTGATGCTAAGGCAGCAGTTAAGTGTGTTAGCTTGAAGATAAGTCTGGATAGCCCATCGTTTAGCACAATGCTCAAAAATAAGACTGCATATGCCAGTCTTCTAACAGAAATCCATGCTTGCTGGTTTGGTTAAAACCAGTCCTTCTTTTCCTTTTTCCCAATAAAAAAAAAAAGTGTGAGGTTCCCTTATTTAATTTTACAATCACCTAGGTTGCTTTTACCTATATTTAAACATTTATATCTTATATTTACTTTCCAATAGTGAGTTCTGAGAGAACAAAGAAAAACAAGCTCTCTCAGGCAAAATCTTCCAGAAGAAAGGACATACAATAACAGATGTAATATTTTTGCTTTTTCACCACACAGAAACATGTCTTCGAGTATACCAAGCAACTTGGTATCAGCAGGGATTGGGAAAGAAGGTGCTGAAAAAAGAGGCATAACTCTCTGCCCCATGTACCTATGTCCTAGCTTTCATGGGACATTCGGACATTTGGGATTTTCCTTTATATCTCAGTATATTTTGGCATTAAGAGACTTGGCAGTTTACCAAAAAGCATTGCATTGTGTAACTGTACGAGATCCAAAATGAGGCCAGTGATCTCACTGCCATTCGTTTCCTGCCTACCATTGACCCTCCAAATTCAATTTTCTCTTAGAAAGCATGAGTTTGGCCGATGTTATTCTCCTTCTAAATGTAAAAGTGAAACTTGGGCTAAGTCTAAATGTGAGGGAACAAAGTTTTTCCAGCTATGGAAAACTTTCTTGTCCTTTTCCCTTACTGTGACCCAATACTGTGATCTTCTGTACTGGTAACTATATAAATCTAGGTTATGTTGAAAATATTTCATCTTGCAGAGTAGATTTGGCTCTTGGGTAATCCATCAGCTAAGCAATAACAGTGCTGTCAAACTACTTTATGAGACAGTAGGACAATTCCTGTGAGAATAATCTGCAAGACTGAAGGCTGAATACTTTTATCTTTGTGATGTGAGAACCAGGCTGTATAGAACAAAACATAACATTTTTCACAGAGTACAGAACACAGCCATTAGGTCTTTGTTTGAAACTTAAAAATCGGTTAAATAACCTTAAAAAGAATTTCTATAACCTTAAATTTACCTTCATAATGAAGGACTGAAATGAATAGTTAAGATTCTCACTTTAGTCACTGGATATTCAGAATTATTAGGTATTTACGCTTTAGCATAACAGTCAAACCCTCAGCACTTGTAAAGAATATTTAGGGTTTATGTTATGTAATTTATGCTATTGTTGAAGTTTCATCTCTTTCTGTTTTGGGAAATGAGTCTAATAGTTTTCAGCTTAGAAGCTGTAGGTTCCTGAATATGAGTATAATAACTTCATATTTTTCTTTACACTTAAGAAAAACACAAATTTCTGTGAACCCAACTACTTCTGAAGAAAAGCAATTTGACTATTCTTTCACAACCAAGGTAACTTTCCCCTCGACAGAAGCAATGTCTTTAAGAGGCATTTCTTGAAGATCAAAACCAGTTACTAACTTCTGCCCTCAAATCTGCAAACACAACTCTCATTGATTTTATGGGCTACGTATTCAGGGTATTTTACATAGCAGCTAAGCACCCTTAAGCCCTAACAGACCATGTATACTGGCTGTGTACCAGCAGGCTAATCCAGAGGATGCTTGGCCCTGTCCATGAGGGAAAGTAGAGGCGGATCGACACCTGTTCCCTGGATACACCGAAAGGCTGCCTAGAGTGCTGCATCTGTTTTGTGCATCCTCAGTTTCTCCTCCCTGCTATAGGCAGTACTCTTTGCAAAAGAAAGAGAGGAACAAACTTTTTTTAGCCTGTTTAACAATATTTCTAAAGACTAGTCTTTGGAAAATATGAAGTCGGGTAGCCAGAGACCTGCTCTTGCTAAAGATCAACTACTGCTAAAGGAGGCTCAAGGTGCTGTTGATGCATGCCGGAGCTGCCAGCTGGCTACCCAGCTGTGACATGTCACATGCTTCTTTGTTACCTCCTCAGCTGATTGCTATTACACCAGGAAAGAGACATACACTCAGCCACGATAGCTAGAATAGTGCCCTTGCTTCCTTGACTCCACAGTGATGTGTTTTATAGGCAGTTCAGCCCCGATGTGTCACATATAACTCAGGGAATTTCCCTCACCACAGGCAGAGGCCAGCAGCCACAGACACCTGGGCTGGTAAAACTAGGGTAACTTTTTTAACTTCCATCCCACCACCGTTTGTTAAACTAGCTAACAGAGCATACAGAGCACCTACTGCTGAGAACGACACTGTATTGGTGTGGAAAGGACCGGTGCAGTCTAATAAGACTTTTATAATTTTAACTACCATCTCCTCAGTGGACTGACAGGAACCTAGTTCTCTGTTACACCAAATTATCACTGTCCAAAGAGGAAATCATAAAGATGATCGTAACTTTGGGGTTGCATGTACTTCCACTACCTGCCTCTCTGTCTAGTTTAAATCCCTAACTCCTCCAAACTCAGCAACAAGTATTTGCATATATGAGCAGCTGAGGTCTACCTATCTAATTGCAAGAAATCTCCCCAGATCTACTGGCTCAAGAGTTGCAGAACTTCACTAGGTAATTCATGCTCCATCTGGCATTATATGTATGTTTCCTTGGGTTTTTCCCTTTCATTTAAAATACGGCATTCATTTGCAGGCTTAGCATCCCCATAAGAACCACTGGACAAATAAAGTAAATGCACATGAGAATGAGTCTGGAGCTGATTCTAGTACTTCAGTCCAAAGGACTGCTTCTGTGCTTTACATGAAAAACGGGCTGTTGTGAACTTCACTGTCACAGTGTCCAAATCTCTTTGCCCTTTGGGGCTCAGAATGTCTCTATTGCCATTTCTCATCTGCAAATGAAGACGGCAATACTTCCTAACCTAGTAGAAAAACTGTAAGGTATTTAAGGACAGATGGATTTATTATTGTACAGAGAGTGCACAGATACCACGAGGAGCGCTATATGAAAGCCTCCTGAATTCACATCACATGATTGTAAAAACACGAGTGGAACAAAATGTGGACCAATGAATAGTCCTTCCTCTGCAGTTCTTCAAGGCCTTGGTATTTCTATTATGACTACTCTAGAAGGCAAAAGAAGTGAAGGAGCTGTGATTTAGTACACCGCTCACAGTGGTTCTCAGTTGCTCTACACAAGCCAGAGGCTGGATCTCAAATGTGCTCTCACTTAGGCTGGCTGTAGACTGAGAGGAAAGGTTGTATGTCCCCATGACAACTTCCTAAATAATTTGTTTCACATCCTTGTCTCTCAAATAGCTAGTGATGACTTATCTGTGACAACTAACTCTTCTCATACTTGGAAAACAAAATCCTCAGCTGAAGCATGACAATCCTAATATGCATCATGACAGATGTGTAGATGTTACCTGGCCATACTGATTTGTAATCTCTTTAGGTGGATATGACATTGGAAAGAAATCTTAATTTCTTTGAAACTATTGCTAAAATTCTATCCCCAGGAATGTGCAGCAGAATTTCAAGAAAATGTTAGAGAATAGACTTTGGGTCAAATAAATAAATATAAAAAAAGGACCTCTTCTCATTGACCCATCCCACATAGGAAGATGTATTGAAAATGGCATATCAATCCCAAATGTATCAATTCTAGACATGGAGTAGGGCTGAACAATGAAATTGCTGTTGGGTAAGCAGTAAACATAGTAAAGCATACAAAAGGCATCAAAATCTGAAGGAGTGTAAAGTATGCATACCTACCACATGATTTATATCATATTTCATACATGAAGAGTTGCAATAAAAGTTTATTAACTTCAGTAATATTCTAGGTCTATGAAGAAATGTCTTCTACCAAGTGTACTTGCTTGAATGTGACAGTCGCATTGTTATAGCAATCTGACACATGGCAAATATCCTTACTTACGGCCAGGAAGCGTCTGCGTAGAAATCCAAGGCGAAGAACTGCCATAACCAACATTCGTACTGGCAGCAACTGCAAATCTGTACCACCTGTATTTTTTAAGTCCGTACACTGTCTCTTCTATCCAGTCTTCCTCCATATTTCCATATAGATATTGATGCATCTCATATTCAATACATTCCTTAGTTTCCCAGTCACTGCACTGGATGGACTGTAGCTGTGTGGTAATCTTGTAGTTTTGAAAGTAGCCAAGGATGGATTTTGGTGATCTCCAATTCAAGGTCACACTTGTTGACTGCACATTGGAAAAAACAATATCCCTGGGAGCACTAGGAACTACAAATGAAAACACTTGTAAGATATCTTCATTTGAATGACAAGTGATTTCAACTATAAGTGTTTATCCAGTGTTTAAAAAAATATTTTAATAAGCATGTCTAATGACCTAGGTTCAATTTCACATGGCTAATAAGGAGTAATTCCATTGGTGTAAATCACACCACACATACATAGGTGGCATACACGTCCTATAGGTTTTGAAATGCAGAAAAATACTTTTAGGCATAGCACGCAGGGACAGCTTTGAGAGGTGTGACACTGCTGTTGCGACATTTGGGGCTATGTCTCAACTTGGGGAGTGAATATCAAGCAAAGTTATTTTTGGCCAACCCGTAGCATCTTCTACTGCTGTTGATAACTGGGATTCCTCACCTCTCACTTAGAAATATTCATTTGTCTACTGTCTTGGTAACACATGAAATCGTTAAGCAACATCTCAAGGTTTCATTAGTGTCCTGTTTCACCTTCAGTATGGAAAGTATCAATACATGCAGTACTGTTGTCTGTCTCTATGTTAAGTGCTTCACAAACTGTACAGTAAACAACAAATTAAAATAACTCAAAGACCTAAATAATATGGCAATACAAAGCAAAAAAAATAAACTTTCCATAAACCATGCTACCATGTATTTACATACATACATATGTGGGTAGACACAGGCTATATTCATGTGCATGAAGACAGATGTAATGCATGGATGTATATACACACACATACGCACACATATGCACACACATTTATCCACATCTATATGAAGCCAACAGTGTACTCGCAGCTTTTGCAGACTGGATGCAACATATGGTTTTGTGCTATATCACATAGTCATACAGTAAGCTTAAATTATCTCTAAGACTCTGTAAGATAATACTAATACTCTCTGTGGCAAAAACTGTGCAGAGAAATCAGCTCAGAAATCATTTTGTGCACTTAGCTTTAAAGAGTGCTTTAGAGTCTTTGGGGGAAGAAGTATCGCTGGTAAAAGAAAAACACATGATACGTCCTCAAACTGAAACTGAAGAAGCCCCAAGGCTTACATAAAGAATAAAAGGATCCCAGACCAATGTTACTGGGGAAGAAAGAGAAAACCCTGCAATCTTTTTCAGCCTTGTGGGAATATCTGATCTCTGCTTTCATCTGCAACCATTCATTTATAAAAGAACACCATAATATAACAAGCTGAAGCCTCTCCATTAAATATGAATATTCAACAAGGAATGTAAATTCTGAATCAAACCAAGCTACGACAATGAAAAGGCCGAGAAATTCAAATCCCTTCAAATGATCCCAAAGCAGGTGGAGCCTGAAGGAGTGGGGCCAGGCCCAGGAACTGTGGGCACTTCCTCTGTCTTCAGCTCAGCTCTCATGCAAGTGTCACCAGCATCGCAGCAATCAATAGCCCAGTAAGCTCCAACCCTGCTACACACTACTCAGACACAGAACAAGAGCAAACTGTCTAAGAACAACATACATTACTAAAGCCAACTTTCACTTTCATACTCCATACTATCAAAATTAAACTTGCTTTCCTGTGTTGTTACTAGCATGAAGAAAAGTACTGGAAGCAGTAAATAAAAACATACCAGGCAGTAATCTTGCCTGATGACAATTTTGGAGAAGGAGTACTCAGTTTGTCAAAAAAAAAAAAACAAAAAAACCCACTGCAATATTTTCATAGTAGCTCCATAAACTGTATTGCTACTTGTGTAAATTAGAAGAATGGGCTTAGTTTGACCATCTGTTAACCGAAAATAAAGGCAGAAAAATGTTCACTGGTTACTATAAAGAAATCTGTACGTTTCCTTAAAAAACCTCTACTCTCTTGTTGTATAAGTTAGTAATATCTGTTGAGATACTGCAAAGAATATGAATCTTGGACACTCAATTATGATCATGATAGAATGTGGGATAGAATGGATAAAACTAGTTGAATCAAATAAAAGTTACTGCCTAGTCTCACTCTGAACTTGAATTAAAGTACTTCTAAGACCCAATATTATATATATATATTCCAGGAAATTAAAAAAAAAAAAAATCAAGTCAGCAACTCCAAAGACATCAGAACTGATCAAAAATTAAAAGAATTTAAGTAAATACAATTTTCCTCCCTTTCGCTCAGAGAGGACTGCTCTTTTTTTGATAAGGAATATGATTCCACCTTCCCAGGCACATGACTCCAGGAACACTTGCAGTGATAGGAACAGTCAGCACTGGCAGGTTTGGAATAAAAGTGTGAAAGTATGCAACATGGAGATGGAAATAACTGGCTGTAATGCCTCAGTCTACCATTATTAACTTCCATCTGCTGAAAATTGATTATTGGACTATAACTTAAACGAAAGACAGAGCTTGGAATAAGGTAACTGGTTGCTTGCTGGATGCCAAGAGAAAAGGGGAAATATATACCTTCACTCTGCATCTAAAACAAGGCAGCTTAAAGATGATAGTCACAGGCAGGAAGAGCAGTGCCCACATTCTAGCAAGCACAGTGGGTTTTCCTGCTCAAAAAGAGTACCCTCTTCCCCCAGTTTCAACATGGATGATGCCATCAAAAAGAACTGAAAGCTAGCAATGTTGCAGTAAAGACAGAAAAAAAAACGCTTGGCACTTTCATAGAACTAGAAATTATACCAGGAAAAGTAACAGTGGCTCTGATTTGTGAGCTCTCACACAGACCAACAAAAGACAAATAAAGCCAGCCTCCATAAGCTCTCCTTGTGTTTGATGGAAAGAGACAAACTCTCAGAGAGCAGGAAAAGAATGGAGGGTAGAAAAACAATGTTTCTATTTGGTCTTCTTCCCACTGGCTATAGAGGGAGCCCATACACATTACCCTCAAAAGGCTGAAGATAGGATCTGTGGTTATATCCATGAGTAACACTACATGAAACCCATCATTTTGAAAGATAAAATTGCAGACATCATAATAGCAGATAGATTAGACAAGTACTGCTTACATACAAAATTTTCATTGCTATTTTAAGTTGTCTACTTAGACACATAAAATATTTCTAACCTATGAAAGAAAGGGTCAGTCAGCAGAAGACAGAAAAACCATCTCCACCAGTGCTTACACAGACCTTGAAAATGGAATCAGAGCCTTAAACATCAGTCTGTCTAAAATTTAGTTAATTTCATCTCATTGCTTACATAGATGTATCAAATATAAAAGTAATCTCTCATTAGAACAAATGAAAAGATGTGATCTGAATCCGGAGCAAATCAAAGAGGTTTGCTCTGAGGGTCATGGTGAGAAGTAGTGACACCCAGTGGCACGATGCCTCTTGCATTTAATGATTGTGTTCAATGAGACAATTTCAAGACAACTATGCTATTGGGTTACAGATACAAAGAGGATTACAATTACTCTAGCATGGAGAATCAGATTTCCATTCCTCAAGAATGACTAAAATTCCCCCAACTTTTTCTGTCCACAGATGGTACTGATTTGAACAAACCATTCCATGCTTCCTAGAGTAATCATGCAGCTTGTTTAAATGTTCTCAACATGACTCAACTATGATGGAGTGATCACGGCTCACACTAAAAACAACTAAAGCAAAAAAATTGCATCTTTGTCAATTATTCGCTCAGATTAAATTGGAACTGTAACAAAGACTTATGTGTCCGCTTTTACACACTGCTGCTTTGACACATGCCAAACAGGAACTTTGTTATTATTCCTGATTTCCAGAAAGGTGCACTTAAAGAAAAGGCATGAAAAAGGCTGTATTTGTACTGCTGTAAGACACTAATTGTCATGGACTGTGCTCTGATTAACTAGTTGGCATTCTAGTGCTAATCCCATATTTAAACTTCCCAGGAATCACAGGTAGAACCCCTTAAGTCTATCATCACATATCTTGACAGTCTTTCCCTGTTCAATTAAATTGCATAAATTCTGCTAGGTCTGGGAACAGTCAGTTTTTCAAAGCATGAAATTTTTGGTGCAATGTACTCTATCATTTTCCATTTAATAGCTTTTAATTCGGTTTCTGAAAGCCAGCCAAGAGCTGGCAGGGAGGCTGGCCATGAAATACTAGTGAATTCAGTTTCTGGACTAGAGGAGGAATGAGATATTTTCAGGTTCATCCACCATTGTTCACATGATGGCTAAAGGCCAACAAAAAGAGCCTGAAGCCAGATCCACATGGGATTTTAAGTCCCTATACCTATTTACGTGCCTGAACTCCCATTGAAGTTCAGAAGAAGCTAAGCACCTAAATAGAACATACTTTCACAGACCTCAGCCCCAGTTCCCTACACTAGTCTGGCTGCAATGCCAATCAGCCTTTCCAAAACTGGTGGACTGCTCTAATATTAAGCTTTTATTTGAGAACCTAAAAGAAAGGAAATTCTTGGTAGAAAAAGCACCAGGCATGATCAAATACTCAGATAAAGTAGAACTGGTCCTGTGGAACTGGTTTAAATCAATATAAATACTTGATAGAAAAAACTTACTCACAATGCAAAGATAACCTAAGGGCAGTGAAGGACACACACACAAAAAACCTACTGAGAAAAGAGTGAAGTTACGGCTTTCTGTGAAGACTTCTGTGGAAAGCAATGACTACAGCTGCACGGGTCAGGAACAGAAGACAGTAATATGATATGGCATAGTTCCTAACGAAGTTAATAAAAAAAAGTCTGCCTACAGAACAGCTGCTTGTAGCTGGAGTTTGGATTAAAAGAACAGCGGCAGCCTAGAAGTCTGTTGGGTGGTATTAAGAGCACCGATAGGAGGAAAGTGAAGAACAAAGTAGAACAGATAGCAGTAGGCACACAACAACAGTCTTCTGAACGTGGAGGTATCTGAAAAGAAAATGAAGATTCTGTATGGATTATCTATATTAATTTTTGAAAGTTTAGTTACTCAAAGGAGTTGCCTAGGTTAAGCTGCAATCCTTGATCATACTAAACTGTATTCTCATATAGACTGTTAATTTCAGTGGGACTCATCATGATATAAGTCCTGCTCAGTATGAACAAGGACATCACAAATGGGTCCCAAATGATTTTACCAACATAAAAATGCATAAATTTGTCTACAATTTTTCCCATTACTTCAGACTGATACTATGAGACATGCTTTAAAGCAAATTGCACAGTTGAGAACACATCTTAAAAATGCCTCCTTAGACTGTGTCTCTTAGTCCTTAGCACATTAGAAAATTCAGTCTCTAACAAAGGGATCTAAGCACTGAAAAATGAAATCTTACAAATCTATAGAGAAATGCACACCTTAAAGCTAAGCTTAGAAAAATAGTGAAAAGCTGTTAGCATTCCAGTCTGAAATTAAATAAGAACACTCAGCTTTCCAAGAAAAGGGACCACTGTATACTTTTCAGCAAGCAATTTATTTGACCTGTAAATGCTTTCAATGTCAGCTTTGTATGTATACGCCACATTTCTCACATATTAATCATGAATTGACCTAGTCCTTGAAAATATATTTCTTTCATCACACGCTATACAATTCTTCTATTTTTATCTACCTGCTTATATAAATAACATCAATGAAATTTCACTGGCAGCAACAGTGATCATTGCATTTGTCTAGTGAAGATTTGCCGTAAACATCAAAGCTATTACTTGACATTTCGACACACCAACTAATCAGAAAATCTAAAAAGAAAAATCCACATGACATTAAGAAAATAGAAGTCTGGTAAAATAACTCAGTTTCAATCATCTTGGAAAGAAATTTTTCAGACTCGTAGTCATGATTCATTCCACAATTTTGGACGCTTTTACTTTAATGCAGTTTGAAAATGTGAAGTTGCAGCATTGATTGAATATGTGCAGTACACTACTCTTATCTGTAGTAGTGACAAGTACGCTGAAACTCTTCCATTTCCAATGCTTGGCTCTGCAGTGGGTTGATTCTTCTGGATAATCAGGCCAACACACTACACTGAACACTGTACTGCACATCATGTTTGGGGCCCTAATGACCATGTTAGGGTACTGACTCAAATAATTCCTCCAATGCCTTATAGTAATCTGTAGTTCTCTTCCTTCATAAGTTAATAAGGAAATTCAGGTAACTCCCACTCGTAGAGCTGCCATAAGCTGCCATGTCCTAAGAAAAGAATATATGGTGAAGGAAACTGTATTTCCTTGGATATGAGGACAGCTTTAAGCCCATGTTATGTTTTGTGCTCCTTACAGGCCTGGATGAAAAAAAGGTCTGCATTTTCCAGTGGGCACCTCCAGCCTGGAGGTTCAAACCCAGAATTCTCAAAGGTTCTGCTGTGCAGAGAGTAAAAGCGTTTTCTGGACAAGTAACAACAGATGATGATAATTTTTTCCCCTCTACAGCAAAAGACTTCAGAAACTTTCCCAGTACTATTCCTTTTAGGCACTACTCTCCTTCACCCACAAGGCGTACTCCTGTGTATAGCTACAAGTTAGCAATGGCCAGTAAAACTAAGCACAGATTAAACAAAAACGTGTTTCCTGGATAAATTCCTAGGTATACTTCTTTTAAATGGAAGTCATAAATGAATGTCTATTTAGTAAAAAACAAATGGTAAGGCCACCTCAGTACAATGGGGGCCTCAACCTGTTCCAAGACTCTGCGTTCAGTTACAATATTAAGAAAGACTAGCAGTAAGGACAGAAAAATTAATCTGCATGTCTTAATCATCAATATGATCGGTATTTTCAGAGAAGAATAAAAAGTCTATGAAGAAAAAATTGAAAGCTGCATATTTCTTTTCATTATTCATGCTATGACCCCTCCAAGTGGTTTTTTAGTTATTTTATTTTTACTCTTAGCTGAATGACTATTATGTTTGTCCCAGACTTGTGAGTTAACTGAATATTCACAGCTTTAGTGTGCCTTTTAGAGAAGTTTCCTACCTTTTTTTTCCTCTCTCTCTTCTAAAAGCTCACTTAATCTTAATGAAATTTCATTTTAATATGTGCATTTTCTTGAAAACAATCCAAGGATAGTTGCTCAGTCATAAAATCCTAACTCATACATGTCTATGTACCTGCTATATTATCTTTCATACTCTGTAAATGTATTTAAACACAAAGTAACATTACCATAACAATTTTTATAACATATTGAAACTCAGCAGAAGTGGTTTACCATGACAATGGAGCTAGATTAGACACAAAATACTACTAATCTCCTCAAATTTAATCTTCACGAGTTATGTTTACTTGTACCCAGATACGAACCAATTTACTTCAAAAAAAGGCAAATAATCTTGCTAAGAACATAAAGGTCAAACACTTTGCAATGAGACACTGAGCCAAATTCGATTTCACTTTATGTCAGAAATAAATGCATTGTCAGTGACTCAGTGCTGGCTACATATTCTGTGACTAATCTTAGACCACCATAAATAAGAAGCTGACAACAGCTATAAAACTGTTTCCATTCCCAACCATGAATCTCCAATTCCTAGTACCCAGTCACCACAAAACAATTCATGCAAACACAGTTAAGGAAATGTCCTAATAATAACAACTAGTTTGTTGCAAATATGACTAAGCAACAAGAAGCAAGTCAATGCTAAAACAGCAAGAAAGGGACTTTTGGAGTGTATGGGGCAAAAAATACATGCATTTTAGTATAAATCTTTCACTTAGAAAAATTCCCAGTGATAAGGCACATAAGTTACACATTGTTACAAAAAAAAAGTTCCAATTTTTTTCTCCTGCTGGTATAATTCTGTGTAACCTAGACCACAGCAGAAGTAGCAGTCTGTGTCTCAAGCCAGGCTTAATATCACATCCATAGCTTCTCCAGGCTTTCCTCAAGCACTACTTAATGGCCAACTCCAAATTTCTCAGAAATTGCAACAATTAACTTTCCCCAAGTGCCAGGCTTCTTTAACACTTCTAAAAGCCTCTTCTCTATTCTCCAAGAACTGAGGTACCTCGGAGGCCTCCTGCTCTACTCTGTGTGAGGGTAATACGCCTCCTCATAAGAATATCCACAAAACCTTCAGGTTCTGGAAGAGCCCAGTTTTAATTGTGTATCAGCCCACCTATCTGCACACCCATTCCCAGCTTCAGTTTTACTCAAACTTTGAGTCAGGGCTGGCTATTTACCAGCCCGGACATAAAAGCAAGGCTGGAGAGTTATGCCTACAGTTGAGAAGTGTAATTAGGAGCATGCTCGCATGCAACCACGTTCAGCACAGCAGCGAAGCTCACTACGGTATTTCCAGCCAACACTGTAAGACATGAATATGCTTACCTCTAATATTTAAACAATGCTTCCTTCAGGAGTGGATTTTGAACCCTAATGATGGACAGAATTTTCTGAGCAAAGAAGAGGGCAGATGACCCAGGCAGAAGTTTAAAATCACCAAGGAGTCAGATCAGAGGTGACCAACAGGATCAGAAAATGGCAGAATCTGTGGGGGGCAGGCCTGTTCTTGGTAAGGAAGCCAATTCAGAGAAGAGATTTTTATCAGAAACAGGTATGAATGTGCCATCTCATTGTTAAATAGGGGATATGGGCAAACTTTAGTGGTATGGACCACATTACAAGGATGAGCAGTCATCTAAGTACAACCCTGGTTATTTTCACAATGTTGAAACACCACCAAGGGGCTGCTTTGCTTGTCCTCATTTGCAGCTCAGCCATTTGATCTGGAACCAAAGCAACAGTAATTCAGCTGATGATACAGACAAGGTCTAGAGTTATAGAATAATTAGGATATGCACATCCGCAAGCCAAATTTTAAGAAGTGTGGAAATCAAAGCTCAGAGTAGGGCACTAAGGCTTTGTAAATAGGAGAGATTCATAGATTGAACCTAAAGAAATGCATGTCACTCATGAAGCTACCAATGGAAGTCTAAGCATAAGGGTAAATTCGATCTCCACCAAGTGTGGTGATTCAAGTCTGCTTATTAGAGCTGCTCTCCTTCACTTGTCATCAAGACCTAAACCCTGTTGCTAATACAGACTCCTGTATCTATTATTTGACAAAACAGAGAAAAACTCTATCAGTGCAAATCTACATGAGAATGTGTGTTACAACTCATCTTTTAAGTTACTGAATAACTTAGTAACTAAAGTATTACAAAAGCTAGGTTTGGTTTCTAGGCATCAGGGGATACAGTCATGTTCCCCCCCTCAATATCACCTCCATGTTTTCTAATGATTCAGCTGTTGTGAATTAGAGAGCTCCTCAACTCCACTTCATGAACTGATGTCACTGCAGAGGAAATAAAAAATGGAACTAAATGCAGTAATTGCTCCTGTAATTCAGTCGAAAAGTGAAGTCTTATTCTGGATCCTACTCATTCAACATTATTTTTTATTTTTATATCTATTTATAACTATCTATCTATGTATAACTACCACTGAAGAAGAAAAATCCAAGAAAATAATCCCAAGAGCAGAAATCATCTCTAACTGGGGAGGAGAATTCAAACAGGCATTTGCATCCTGGACTGGGAGTTGGGCTTCTGTCTACTTCCAGTTTAGAAGCTAGACACATGCCTACTTATACAGAATCAATGCTGTATTTCGCACAGAATTTCATCTCCGCGTGCATAAGGAAGTTTCAGATGCTAAATGAAAGCACAGCCATGATTAGGTGAAGTGTGCACGGCAACAGAAAGCAAGACAGACTGTGTGATAATTTTTTACTTCAATGCCAAAAAACCCCTGCCTACATTCTTCTTTGGATTTAGCTCACAATGTTCTTTCTTGTTAAAAAGTTCTATTCATCAACAGTTATGACAAAGTTTGCTTGAAGAAGTTAAATGCTTCTTAATTGCACAAATTCTGAACAGCTTTATTGTCAATCAATGAAGTCACAGCATTGGCCCTTGTTAGAAACGAAACAACAAAAATTTTGCTACTAACAATGTAGGATTTAGCTGCCTGCAGTAAAGCATGTATTTCAGGCATGTTTGTTTCATAATCATTGAAATTAAACAAAATAATTAACTTGAATAATTTCTTACCTTTTTCTGGAAGTGTACTGGCATTGCACGTCTGTTCTTCACCATCACCAGCAGATGTTGCAGCTTTTATGGTAAACTGATAAGTAACATTGGAAAGCAGGTTTCTAAAAGTATGCAGTGTATCATAAGATGAAAAGTACGTAGAATTTCCTTCAACTGTTATGATGTAGTGAGTAATTACACCGTTGGATGAAGCAGGAGGATCCCACTGCACCAGGATTGACTGCCAGTTCATTGCAATACAATGAAAATTCTGAACAGCATCTGGTACTTAAGAGAGAAACATGCACCAAAGATTAACATTCCCACACAATTAAAACGGTAATTACAGAACTATATAGTCAGAGAAGCAGACCCAGTGTTCATAGCAAGGGTCAAACATTCCAGTGGCAGAAAAACTGATACTGTAAAAGAAACAGATTGAGTGAACAAAATCCATCTTTGTCCTCATTAGATGGTTCCTTTCCAGGTTCTATGAATGTGACTGACACTACTATTTGAAAGAGAAGAGCTCATCTACCTGGCTTTTTCATAGTTGTGTGTCCAATTTTATTTTCACACCTGCTTGTATGTTCCCTATTTTTAATCAAAGTGTAATAAACCATACAAAGTTGTGTGAAACTCATATACATATTCCACAACAGTATCAACAACAGAAGTTCTTAATATATATCTATTAGTTTTGGGGTTTAAGTACTGTATCATATCTCTCTGTTCTTTCACCAGAGGCATGACCTGCATAGAATTCACTGGGCAGGCTTCAAAGCTGTCAGAAAAATGCTATCTGCAGAAGAAAGAAAAACTGGCACTTTTTAATAAAGTCTAGAGATAGCATCCTTAGATGAACTCAGTAAAGGAAAGGAAACAATGCTGCAGTTAGCTGAGTATAAAATCTGAGAAAAATCTGTAAAATTAGTAGATCATGGTCCTGTGGGCAACGTCACTCTAACGCTTCTGAAGAAAGTACCGTGAGCATGGAATGTCAGTGAAAAAACGAGATAGCAGATGTATGACAGGGCAGGAGAACCTCCAGCTGCAGGGAACCAATAGTCAACCTGAACCAGTTCAGTGATGGTCCATATTTCTCATGGTATTGTAACTGATGGGTACGATAAATAGCAACATTTTTCCCAGAACCTGTTTTACCAGCTCTGGAAAGAATATTTCACTGGAAGTGTGATCCTGAAAAACTAATCACGATATGGGATCTTTTGATACCTCCTTTGCTTCCTTTGCTGTCAGTATAAAGGAACCTGGGAGTTCAGACACAGCCCCCTGACCCATGTTAGTCCCCTGGCACCAACAGACCTTACAAAGTACATGAGCCTGGGGTTTGCTCTGACTCAGCAAAGGAGCTACAGTTTTGCACAAGGGCCAGTTTCACAAATCTGCACAGCTCCTGGGCTGTCTTTAGTGAATGTTGAATATTCACTTTCATGTGATAAAATTTTTCATTTTGAAGCCTGCAACCTCAGAAGACATGTAGAAGGTGCAAACCAAAGCTGTACATAATTAATTAATAAAGCCAGCTATATTGCGTAGTCCTCCCCAGTTGTCAGGAAAAATAAGATCCAACAAATTAGGATATTTAATTAGTAGCTATCTTCCCTTCCTAAAATAAATTATAGAAAATGTTAAAAATATGCATTTGTTTTATAAATTTTCCAGTTCATTTGCCAATGTATTCTTCAGCTGCTTTTGCTACTGCTAAAGTTTCAGTTATTTTCACAGGGATCTGAATTATCACTTTGATCTGCAAAGACGGACCTCTATCTAATTTTCCTTCCTTTATCTGCGATGCTATTAAAAGATTTATAGTAGCCATATAAGCCTCTCATTTCAGATGAGTACATTTCTAATTCTACACTTCCGACATCAAACTTCAAACCCAGTGTATCCGGTACAACAGGAATGTGAATTTGTGTTACGCAGACAGAAGACAATGAGGTAGTATTATGTTACATTTTCTTTGGAGAGAAGAGGAAGGCTGTTGTTCAGCTATACAAGGAAAATACACATCAACAGAACCGCAGCTTAGAAAAAGTCACATCTAACCTGATTCCATCGTTGTAAACTGAACAGCATTACTGAACTGATTGCCATTCCCAAGCTTGGTAAATGCTGAGACAGTGATAAAATAGGGGCTGAATGGTTCTAATCCAACCAGGTTTGTCTCATGGTTTGAACCTGAAATGTTCTTAAGGAAGGAAAAATTATTAGTATGCAATTAATCTGTGTAAACATTGTGGGCCTCACATTGAACCCACTGAAATGAACAGAAGATTTAGAGCCGTAGTCTTGCCTCTTTTACTCTGAGTAGCTTTCAGTGACAGTAAACCTTGATCTCAATAAAAAAGAATGCAAGGTCAAATTCTTCCTTTCCTTTCACCTTTCCCTTTTTCACTGTTGCTGGTGAGTAAGATATGCTAAAGGATGGTATTGCAATTATCATAGTGTTGTTAGAACAGATTAACTCCACATATGCCTTTTTTCACCAATACTGCAAACTCTCGTCACCTCCACATTGCCACATCAACCCCCTCCTGCCTTCTGCTTCCATTCTACACCTCTGCAGTGGAAAAGGCTGTAAGTCAATGCTTCTCATTTCTTTTACTTTACCTAAGCCAGACACACAGACTTTGAAAAAAGCTAAAAAACCAGTTCAGTTCTTGGTAGCTGTTTTGCACAGAGCATGCAAGTCATATTTTGTGCAAATGTCAAGAACTATAATAGCAGCAGGGAAAGAGCTGAATATCAGCAAGAAAACCTGACGAAGATTTTGTGGGATCCAAATTATCAGAGAATTATTGTGCTTGACTACAAGATTTCTATATAAATTGCTCTGTCTGTCTTGCTTTCACAAACTAAATGCAAATTCTTGCCCATAAAACATTACAAAATATGAAGAAATGTAGCAGATACATTCAAGCACTCTGGCCAGTTTCTGTAGTCTAATTGAGTTTGAGTCTGCCTCAGACGGACAGTGGGAAATAATTTTTGATGGTCGCCATGAGCACCCAAAGAATGTGTTTTCAAAGGCAGCTGGTTGCAAAAAATACTGTTCCTCTTTCAGACTTGCATTGTGCTTTCCCTCTTACAAGGTTCATGGAAGAAACTGGGGTGATGCCAGCACTTCATTCCACAACGGGGAGTTAACAGCAGACTGCATAAGAAGCAGTACAATAGGTCACCTCACACAGGCTGAATTCCACAATGCATATGCTTAACAGCAAAAGTACTGCTGAAGGAGTTGGAGAAATTAAGCTCCTCATAGTCATACACTTTAAACTGTATGTCTTTTAAACTCATAGCTCACTGCAGCAATGCCTTTTCCCTGCAACTTTTACAACTGTCTCACATGAACAGAACTCACTAGAGTTTCCAGGCCTGAGATAAAATCCTGGCCCCAGCTTGCTGCCCTTACAGTTAATGGTGCTTTTCTTGATGCCATCCAAACAATCAGATTAAAGCAGCTATAAATGCCTCGATCAATTTCTGTATATAATTTTAAAGTCTCTATTTAAGTTGAAGTTTATTCCGTTATTCTGTGAAAATGAAAAATGCAAACCTTTTTTCTTTCTTTTTAATCTTGGAAGTCCACAGATACTAAAGGGCTAAACAAAAGATGCCAAAAACCAAGTCACTTGTGTAATTTTCTATCGTCAAATTTAAACCAAAATATGAAATAAAGATTAGTAAATGTTATCTTCAATGAAATATTAGAAGCTTGATGCAAATAAAGATTAAACATTTTGTCTACCTAATTTTTAAAATTGAACTCCAGGCATGTTGGAAGGGAGAGTAAACTGTCTCAAAACAGGAAGTTAGAGGAGCTTCATAATTATAGGAGCATAACAGGCATTTAAAATTATCTGTCATATGTTTTTTTTCATAAAGCATGAAAAAAGTATTTTAAAATAATCAAATACTCTTACTTATAAACATACCTGATAAAATAGGTTTTCAGTGTTGTTTTGATAAATCTTAAAATTGTATCTCATAATAACACCATTTGGCTGGGGACTGGGATCCCATTTCAGCCACACAGAATCTGCAGTGTAGTTGATAATTGCCAAGTTCTGAGGTGGAGCTAATGGCACTGCAAAAGAGAAATGCTCTTAAGTTACAAATTACAAACAATCTAGGCAAACCCAAACATTTTGGAGAAGCAGAACATATGTACACTTGCAATCATTTGTAGCTGCACTGATTAAAACTATTTCATTGCTTTTAAAATATCTTTCTTTTTTCTGGCATGAAGCAAATTCAATTAATTGGGAATACATGTTTATTCAGCAAGCGATCTTCTCGGAAATCTAAGAAATCTGTTAGTCATTTAAACATCCCCATTGTCAGAACTATGAAGAGAGAGGTTGCTTGCTTCAGAAATCCCCGTCACTTAATAAATGTGACACATTCCAAAGGCAAAAGATATTTCTCCTTGGAGTTATTTTTGTAATCCTATGCAGAATGTGACCTCCTCTTGCATACTGCGGCAGGGAAGGAGAACTTAGAAAACTGACTTTCCTTGTAGTGCTTTCTTCTTCTGAAAGCTCTTCATGCATAGACCAATGGAAAATGAACCCTTTATTTCTACTGTCTGCACGTCTGATATTTAGATGGATGCAATAACTCGGCCCAAAATTTCAAGTTGGCTACAATTACATTTGCTCACCTGACTCATCTGTGTAGAACAGAAGCTTGGCAGATGGACCAGGTCCTTTTATTGTTCTTGCAGCTGCATAAATACTGTATAATGTGGATGGCAGAAGGTCTTCCAAGATGATAAAATTATTGCTGGTAGAAAATGAATTATTCTTTTCTGGCCCGAATAACTTTAAATCATAACTTATTATAATACCACTTGGCTTAACAGGAGGGTCCCATGAAAGCATAACTGAGGTAGTCGAGATATTTGAAAATGTTTTGATTATAGGTGCTGATTCTGGGACTACATGAAGAAATAAGAAAGAGAAAAACAAGGATAACCACAGAAAAATATGAATTACAATGAAAAATGTCTTTTAGCTATCAGTTAAAGTTGTGCTCTGAGTGGAAAATTCTATTTCATGGTCCCAACACAGAAATGTGTAGCAGTTGTTTTTGTTGTTGTACAAAAAAAACACAAACCCACCCCATTTTAAGTAACATCAGAAAAAGAAACACAATATTTTTATGGTTTTTTTAGAAAGCTATTTCCTTAGGAATAAATATAATATACTTCTCTTACCATCTTCATCAGTTCTTATATGCAGACTTAGAGCATGCAGTTCAGAAGATCCTTTGTCAGTGGCTGGTGTGATTTTCAGAATGTAATCAGTATATTTCTCCAGATTGTCAAAAATGATGCTTGTGTTGTAAGTAAGGAAAGACAAGATCTTATTGGTTCCAGGTTGCAATAAACTTAGAGAAACATGAAAGAAGACTAAGCCATTTGGCTGGGATGGTGGAAGCCAGCTTACATTTACAGAAGATGAGGAAATGTTTTGATAGGCCAAATTTTCAACAGAACCATCTGGGACTATGAGAGATAATAAGCAAAAAATAAATGCCTGGATTACAGTAAAAAAGCATCCAAAACCAAAACAGAGATAAATGCCCCAAGTATGATTAGTCTGTAAATCTCATTTGTATTATTTCACACAACTCTTAAAAATCATTCATGTTTCCCTATCAAAAGCAGAATATTCTAAAGGTATACATGGATAAACATCTATGTTAAATTTTCTTAACGAAAGAGCTTTAATTATGGATTAAGACAATATTTTTATCACTTGTATCCAAGGAATAAGCTTATGAACTATGGTCTTAGTATTACAAAGAACAGACTCAGATCAAAATGTTTTCCTTGCAAAGAAAAACACTGCAGTGTTGAAAACAGTAGCTAATGGATTAGCTTTGCCATAATAACAGTTAAATAACTTTGAAGTTAGAGAATATTTAACAAATGGAAGCACTGATATACCCTGAGCATTTAAATAAGTTATTAACTTACTATCCTGATCTGTGTACACGTCTATTATTTCACTGGTTTTGTTTCCATCTCCAAAAGCTGTGCTTGCTGTTAACCATAGACTATAATGGCTGTATTTGGCCAAGTCATTGAGAACAGCAGACTGGGACACACTGATACCACTGTTGTTAACATAACTCGTGATATTCTAAAGGAGAAAAAAAAAAGTCAATGAAAATGTTATTTATTCATTGATTTCTCCTCCTCATTTCCCATTTAGTCATCCCCAGCACCTCCAGATAGGATTCACCATAGTGTTCAGCAGACATAAGCCTACGCTTTGACTCCTAATAAGTCCTGATTTCTATTGAAACATGTTTGATGTCTATTGTTATTCCTTGTAAGGCCTACAGAGTACCTAACTGACACCTCCTGTTGTTTGTAGTTGTTGAATGCTAATCCATCTTTTTTTAAACACATTAAATCTGTAACATTGCAATGTGTTTATCTACATTGCATTAAGAAAATGACAAAAAAGTATTATCTGCTAACTGTTCATAGATTACATGATGACAGATGTAATAGCCTTGCCTGATGTGCATGAAAGAAATCAAAGTTCTTCTCTCACTTCATTCCATTTTTATGAGTAGAGAAAATTTTCTGATTTTGAATTTAAAACTTCCAGTGCCAGAGAAGTCACCGCAACACTTGTTAAACTGTGCCATTTGATAGTCGTCCTTTGCATTAAAAACATGCCATTATTTCTAATGCAAATATCTATACCCAGTGGATTGTGTTAGACTGAAGGAACCAAAAGAATTTTTTACCTTGTGCAGTTACTTGCTAACAAAAGGACTGCACCAGAAGCAATTCCCACTTTTTTTGAACTATATAAAAAAATTTCCACTAAAACTGACTGTTGCAATAGGTTAAAGCTCTAGATCAACCCCTTTGAGGAGGCAAGTCCTGTTGGGAATTAACCATTTTGGAAACTGAAAAGAAAAAAACATAAATCAAATTATTTATGTGAGGTCAGCTATACCACATAATTGAATGTGTCAAATCACGCACTGCTTCACGGGAACCTGACTTAGATGATTCAAAGCAGTTTGGTTCATGATCTGAAAACCCTCGAGAGGTCATAAGCATATTCAGCTCCAGCACTGGGCAGAAAGTCCAAGCTTTTCTCCTCATCTGAAGAGTCATTATCATTCTTCTCCAGCACCCATATTGCCTTATTGAGCAGATGGCATTAGCAGCACTTCTCAGAACCAAAGAAGTCATTTTCTACATAGCAACATTTTCATGGTGAGTTGGATTTTGCCCAGTGCCCTGAGGAACTGCCTACTACACATTCTAGTTATTAGGCCTGCCCATGATTTTTGGTGTTAAATATTATTTGCACCCTCTTGCTCCTGAAAATCAAAGACGGCTTTAAATTAAATGCTTTCCTAAAAAAGAGAGGCTGTGATAGCAGACTTAATAAAATAAGCTTGACTTACTAGACTTACTAATACAATGTTTGCTTATTTAAATTCGGAAATACCACATATAAACACAGGCACAGTAAAACCTCATATTAAAAAATGGGTTACGTTTCTCTTGAGGAAAGTTCATACTGAATAAGTCACTGTGATACGCTCTATCAAACAGAGGAGTCAGTTCCATGCAAACTGATAGTTCAATATGCAATATTGACACAAGTCACCAATATGTATCAATTTGCATATCTAAAATTAACACTTCACCATTTTTTTGTACAGGCTGACTGCAGAAAGCAATTGGTGACACTCTTATTCATTTCTCTGAGACTGTTACACCAGTATCTGAAGATCTGATTTTACCTACAGTCACTAGTACTCAACGTAAACAGTTTGTTTAGCAATGAAAATGTAAGCCTTTGTTTTGAATGCAGAACAGAAGATGCACAAAGTAGCAGTAAAAATTTCTATACCCACACCTATTAACAGTCTTAAAGCACACTACGAGTTTGGTCTGAAAGGTTAGGTTAATTCAACATCAGTCAAAAAACAAAGACATGCCACGTTAATACATGACTTTCATCTAAATAGAGGTGGAAGCTCATACTATCTTGACACAATTAACTGAATAGGGCTAGGAAGAGCTTTGCTTTACACTTCAGTGGGGTAAGATACAGGAAACAAAGGATCAAATTCTAAAGTATTTAATTAAACTTTCTGATGCTCAAACACAATCTGACAAAAAAACCCCTCTGACACAAAAGCATAATTCTACTATACTCTGATTTTATTATTATTAGATATCATAATCATTAATAATTTTAATTTATTATAATAATTAATATTAATATTTTTAAAATAGCTTAAATCATTCTCTGAGTTTTCAAGGTAAAAATGTCAAAGGTACCACATGAAGCTTTGGTTCTAGATTTAATGGGAGTTTATTGGTATGAACAGCTGAAAAATCCAACTCTTAGTTTAAAAAGCATACCTTTACAATTTAGTCAGCTGCCTGGCAGTGAAGGACCTAGTGAACCAATACGAGCGCTACAACAGCAGGCTTTTCAGTGAGTCAACAAAAACTGTTCTAAGAGGTATCGTCCTTACTAGAAGCAGTCCAGGGACTGGGGGGCTACCTCAAACTTCTGATATGACAAAGTATTAGAAAAGAATAAACACATAATTAAGAGTAAGGGTGAGCAGGAAGAACTGTGTGGGTACAAACTGAGAAAAGATGCAACTTGCACTAATTGTACCCTGGGGATAGAACACTATAGGAAGTTTTACAGTTAACTGTAGCTGAAGATGAAAGCAAACAGCTTAGGATCTTTGGCTACAGATGAAAAAATTATTCCTCTGTCCCCTTCTTCATCCATACATGAAAGAAGTTTTGACATAGCAAAGTATCAGATTATTACAAGCAGCTAAGTGTAAGCAATACGCACAGGCCATGCAAGTGTCAGCAGAAAGCAGTATCTTCTTCACCTCAGTAAGCAGCAGAAATTTCCAGTGGCATAAAGCTGTAATTATTTTATATAGACCACACAGTGCTGCTGTTTTTCTCCCATTCTCATTCCTTCTTTAGGTTCATTGTATGGCACCCTTGTTTTGAGTCAGGGTATCATATACTTGACCCTGGCAACCAGGTGAGAGTGCTGGTACTGAGGGCTAATCCAAGCCAGTCCTCAAGGAGCGTAATGCATACTGTTCCAGTTCCAACCTAAGTGAAAATATTTCTTTTTTGTGTGCTGTACCACTCCAAGGCCACCTTTTAAAAAAATTGCAATGTATTTTAAGGAAGTTCCCTTTTTATGCCTATTTTGGTCATACTACTGAAAGAAACTGATTGTTAGTATGGCACATTGCTTGCATCTCTTGTCTGTATCCCAAGGGCAGATCAATCCATGTTTCACTCTGAACTGTATCCAGTCATATTCACTTAGGTTGGCTTGAAGCGCAAGAGTTGGGTGGTTTGGGGTCTAATGTTCAGCCTCTAGAAGGGCTATGGCCTTTTTTTTCTCTACTTAGTTCCTGGTTCCCCTGACTGGTTGGGCAGAGCAGGACAGTCATCACCTGTATTGAAATTCCTGTCCTGGACAACTTCCTCCAAGCATGAATTTACAGTTGTTAATTAGTACCTTTCCCACTTTCTTGCTAATCAAAACACAAATTTAGAGAGACTGAATAAAAGATTTTATTTGAGTCAATGATATCTCTTATAAAACAGTGTTTAGCAATGAGATAATTACTTCCATAGCTTCTTTGACTTCTTTGCTCAATAAGACTGAGAACATGAGCGGTATGATGGCTTCAAGCAGCATGTAAAAAAAAACAGAGCAAAATTTGCAAAGCTGCTGTTGCAAATAGTGAAAGCTTGAGCTGTAGAAATTCAGAGAAGTGATGTTAACAAGAGGTGCACTGCCATGTCATCTGTGTAAGAAGTGCCCTTTGTCAGAACACATTCCATATCTTCACTGCACTGGGGTAGAGTAGTAAACAAAAAACAAACAGTGGCATTTTCCTGTGGCAGAAGAACACAAAAGATAAAGCTGAACTTGAACCTGGCCTAGTGCAAGCGATGGTTTCTTCTATTTGGCTGACAGTCATTCCTCCCCCTCTGACACTTTTAACAATCTGTCAGCATTCATAGAAACAGCCTATTCATCTACCAAAATCCCCAAATCTAATCTCCATCACTAAGTTTTTCCTTCTGCTGTTCTAGTACTGAATCCTAGGTCTGAGCACCCTGGGCCTTCTGACTGGACAGCCACAGTGCGATTTTTCATGTAGACCTGTAAAGCAAAGAAACTATACATTATTTTTGTGCCCTGTGAAGGTATGTAACTGTTTGGGTTTCTTTTCTTTTCTTTTTAAAAGAAAACTACTTTTTCTGCAAGTTTGTATATCATGTCAAGGAGTAAACTTCATCCTTTATCTCAGGTCTTTTGCTTTTTCCCCTCCCTAAACAAAATGCTTTACTCTGCAGCTATTGCTTTCCTCTTTTTAAAAATGCTATTCATAATCAGTAATTTGTATTCATTTACGTTTTAACACATCCAAGGGGTCTGAGCACATGTAAGGAGAAGTGAGAGAACAGAATAGTAGTAGTTTTAGTATGACTTTCATATCTATTTCAGATAATGAAAGCATTTGAAGATGTTAATTAGCTTAAGATTCTTCAGTAGGGCTACTTTTCATGCATCTAGAAGATATGCTTTAAGATTTGGACCTCTGCTATTATGTCCTGACCAAGAAGTTGCAGGACTGGCAGAGAATGGCTGCCCATAGCAGCACGTCTGAGAAGGTGGGTTCCTAGAAACATAAAAATATCATCCACTTTTTTAATTCTTCTGTAACATTTCCCAAACTGAAAATACGATTTGGATAAACACAAACAGAACGGTGACCTAGATGCAGAATATTCCAACCAAAGATTATTTTTTCTAAATATGTGCAAAGCAGCACTTATCAACAGACCCTGCAACTGCATGGTTATACTTCTGTTACAGATAGTTGTGGTATACGTGCATGCACTCATACAGCTTACAACTGTGTATACACATCATATCTAACATATATATATACACAAATATCAGGTCAGCATTTCTCTGTTGTAAAAAGAGTAATATAAAATATCTGACAGAATGGAGAAGGGGAGAGTTGTTTTGTTCTCCTGTTTGAAATCTGCACCCACAGGAACACCAAAGTACAGAATAGGAGTGCAATGTAGGTACCATAGCCGTCATGTCAAATAGTGAACAGAGAGGCATGTGAAGTGCAGAGAGAGTTAAGGGGAGAAGACAGGTTAGAGTGGATCATGGTTTGAGTGATTAACAGTGATTTCTCATGGCCAGTAAGAGACAGATGCAACAGTAGCTGAAATCTACTTTCTCATAGCTTTCTGCATAGGGATGGGTTAAAAAAAAAAGCTGAAAGGGTGAAAATGGTAGTTTCCACACCTAGAAGTGGAGTTACTTTCAGCACTTTTCTGCTGTCCACTCCACAATGTGCCACAGCAGAGGATATTTCCACCCATGCCACCATCCTGTCCTTGCCCAACAACACCATGTGATAAACTGGACCCTCACCTTGTTGGGTCAGTGTTACTGTGCTCCATCTTCCCTATCTTGCTCCTTCATTTCCAGAGTTCTGGGAATGTCCAGAGGGATTACAGCTCTCAGTTATCATTTTCACCTTACTCATTCACCTCAGAGTTCCACCTTCGTAAAGGCAGGAATAGCCCAAGTGTGTAGTCCTCCTCTAAAAATATTTGAGTTGTCCAAGAAATAGATAGATGTAGACACTCTTCATAAGATGGTCTCGTTCAGAAAAAGCTCTGGTGTAAAAGTTTCTCCAGGGATTTGTCAGACTAAGAAAAATACTGTTGGTATAGCAACATGTGCAAATAGAGGCTGAAGAACTGAACTGAAGCCCTGATTTTAATCTCACCAGGATGTGAATTCATGGCATGGTCCTGCTTCCATCTGAAACTACGCAGTTAGAGGCTGGCACTCAAATAGCTTAAGAGGAGTCAGGTAAGTGTATATACAGTCACAGGTATGTGGCAAAACTTGCAAACAATTTTTCTAACTACCCTCAAACACATGCATACCTTACACTAGACATATCTTTAGCATGAAGTTACACAGTAGAAGTAACTTCTCATGCATTAGTTTCTTCACTACTTTTCTTCCACATATGTAAATTTTACAACCAAAGATCTGTAAAGGAAGCTTATTTCTCCTTATTATATTTCTATATAGTTATATATTCTTAGAAAGGAGAACAGAAAAACTACATATTCAAGTAAAAAGTGCGGTGCATAATTAAGGATGAAAATAGTAACAGAAAAAACTACATGGAAACGTGCAGATCACCAAAAAATCTTAACATTTTGTCTTATATACTTTAACTTAGGAATCTCAATATTTGTGTTTCAATATACTAACAGTAACTTCCTTTTGAGAGCAAGAAATAAATGAAATAATAATGTATTCAGTACTTTGACATTATCTTCTTATTTAATGCACATACAAACATGCATTAAAAAGTATCACATGTATGTGAGGGTATATACATGTACATATAAACTGCAATATGGAATCTCGCACAATACTTAGTTGCTTTAATGCTTGATGTTATGAATGTCCATGGAGATGCACAATGCATATGATTATGTTGTCTTTGTAAGTTAAAAAAATGCCTTGTGATAAAGGAAATATGAAAAAAAAATATTGATTACTATAAAATTTATTTAATCTTTAATGAGTTATTAGAACATTGATATAATTCTGCAAGAGAATAATGTGAAAATAAACTTACCTGTATGAATATTCCTGAATTATTTTTGAAATAAACTGTGTAGTACCGTATGTTTCCATTAGGCTTTTGAGGAGGAGACCAGAATAGCATTATTGATGTGGAAGTAAGGTTTCTGTACATCACATCTTTCGGTGGATCACTTGGCGCTGGAAAAATGTTAATTTTTAGCATACCGAACTCAAGGTTTTGCACATTTTAGTGCCCAAGAAACATCTACTACAGATTTGACAACATCCTATGTCAATTTAAATGTATTTCTGATTATGTTATAAAACTGCTTCTGGAACTGGTGAAATAAAATAGTAGACATAAATAAATTTTTAAAACTTTATTTTTTCAGACACACTTGTATTTAGCTTCATTCATAAACTGATATCCTTTTCTTACAGAATTTGTCCCATGTTACTAGTTTGGACACATGGAAAGTCTAATTTGCAGACATGGAAGCTGACTGAGTCAGGCCTTTATGTTCCATATATAGTTAACAGGGGAAAAAAAAGGATTTGCTTCAGAAAACCTAAATTAAAAGCCTTGTTATTTCTCTGCTGATTATAAACAGAATTTAAGCTCTCAACTCATGTAGGTAAAGCAGAAACTTAAGCTTAGGCAGAATGATCATTTCTGGGTTTTCCTCTTTCTTCAGCCTATTAAATGTGCAGGAAGGACTCGGTAAGTCTTCTTCAATTAGCCTCTGCTCCTCTCCTATCAAGAATAGCAGCATATGGTCCTTTTCAGTAGCACAGTGACAGAGGAGCTTCAAATTCAGTTCCTTAAGTCAGCTTAAAAGAATTCAAATTCGTGTTTCTAACCATCCAAGGAAGTGCTCTACACACAGTAGAGTACTGAATAAGTTATTGCTCTTGCTTTGTACTGCTCTAGTTTGTATAAAATACTGAAATGTTAACGGGAAGAGGAACTCCAGAAACAGTTCCTAAAGATCCTGCCCTAAAAAGTCAGTTCATATTTCTGTAACAGCTTCAACAGCAAAGACAGTGAATACCTACAACCTGACAACTTAGACAGTCTTCTCAGGGATGGGATGGATAGATGCTAATCCTGCCAGTGATGGTGTTTCAGGAAGTCAGTTTATCTCTGCAGGATAATTCTGAAATATGTCTGTATACTATCTATTTCGGAGCAAATCATAGCAATATAATTGATGGCAAAACCAGAAACAATTAAACTGAATGACTTTCAAAGTACAGTATATAGTAGTATCATTTATAGAAGTGGTTTGCTATGTTGGAAGTTTAAAATCAGGGTACATTTACAGATATAATTTTCAAATTAAAACCATTTCAGATTCGTAAGAAATAATCTAAAGCATATTTTCCATATCAGAAGTTTTGTCACAGCAAGATTATGCAAAGAGTTCTTATATAAAATTAATGTAATTTATTCCAGAATTTTAAATTAAATTGTTTTAGTATTACCTGTCTTGACAGGAAATGCAAAGTTTTGCTCAGTGAATTAACAGAAATACCCATCGTCATTTTAGGGAGCGGTTTATACATGAGCACACACAGAGACAGGGAGAACATCTCTTCTTGACCACTGAAATGCCACTTCTACTTCAGTAGCTTTGTTAACTTAAATAGGGTTGACAAAAATCTAAGGCTCAATAAAATTAAAGATTCATACTATAAATATGTGTAGTATGAATATATATATATATATATACTTACCTCCTTCAGAAGTTCTGAATGTTATAGTATCACTTTTTATGTTGCCATCTCCAAATCTTGTACTTGCTGTTAGGTAAGCACTATATTCACAGTTATTTTCCAAGTCTGTGAACTGCAATGATGTTTCTGTTACATTAACACTCCTTTTTGACATTTTACTCCTAAAGAAAAGGTATTTTATTAGTTATATATACACACCATTTCTGTATGCATAAAACTGTGGTATAGGATATAAAACTTAAAAATGCAATATTGTGGTAAGTACAAATATTTTAGGCTTTAAGAAAAGACTGAGATAACTTGTCTTCTATGTTCAAAAGCTCACTTTTACACTGTTGTGTCACAGTAGAGCTCTTAATTTTGCAGAAATATACTTGCAAATTACATCAGCAAAGACAATGATTATATAGAATATCAAGGAGGAGCATGTCTGTCTAGTAACTACTATCAAATGGTTGTGTGGTACCCTTGGGAAGGGCACAGTAGGGCATAACTAAACTGTCTCCCTGGACAGGAATAGCGAAATATAAAAAGATTATAGCAGGGAGCATGCCCTACTGTGACTCTGTGAAATTGGTCAGAAGGCTGAAGTTATAAATGGCATAATAGAAGATGATATGGAACAGGAATTAGCTGGTGCTGAGTTAATTCTGGTGGAATGTAGCAGGGGATCAAAATGGAACTCTAGTCAGGTCAAAACCCGCCTAGAAAGACTACAAGATGTAACATTAATAAAACACTTGTATTAGCATAGGTATGAAATGATTATCAGAAAGTAAAGTAAGATACAGAAATAACTGAATTGCACTTTAAATGTACACTATTCTTCCTTAAATTAATGTAATACTTTATGAAATAATAGCGTAATAGCAGTGTTTGGTAGAGAGATGATAATTTCACAAGTAAAATTGAATATCTTGCTCCATGAGTCACTGTGGAGGTTTTTACAAACAAGAGAATGAGTTCTAATTCTAAAAAAAAAAAAAAAAAGGAAAAGAGGAAAAAGCTGATTTTCATCCTTTGATAATGAATGTCCCATTAACAAAGATCAACAGTAACAAACAATTAGAATGAGAAAATATATGAGAATGAATGAGGTACATTCTCTGTATCCCTTTCAGATTTTGAGTGGGATGTCTCTTGATGTGGGAAATGCTCTTGTTAACTGAGAAAGTTAACATTTACAGTTTTTCCAAACTTCTGATATTTTGAATAGTGAGTAAAAAGATACAAAAGGTTGCAGTTGCAGTTATCAAATTCTACACAAGGAAAAGACATCTTTTCTTGGATCTTTGCCCAATGTATTCTTAGTAGAGAAAAATGCAGCTGGTATAATTTAAGTAAGAGGAAAATCCACAGCTTAGTGCTGCAAACACTTCCACTCTGAGTAACTGCATTTTTGTAACATCTTATCTGCCAAAAATATTTTCACAATCAGGCATAGTTAGGAAGAAGAACAAAAGCTTGGGGTGTTTCAAGAAAAGTTGATTTTCTGTTTAGAAACAAGCAAGATTATAATCAAAATAATAATAATAAAAAAACCTGATAAAAGTGAGTACAGTCTTCACAGATAATGAGAGAGTACCTAGCAGAATAAGCTAATCCAAAGAATGTTAATGAAAAATAATATTAAGTTTTAATTAAGATCTTTCAGAAACCCAAACAAAAGAGGTTCTAAGAAATTGCATACTTTCACTTGTCAAAGATAGGCATCGTATTTTCTTAAAATCTGCACCTCAAAGTAGATCGACCGTAATTATCTCACAAAAAAATTTGCTGAACAGGATAATGCCAAAAGAAAGCAGCCATATGCAATTTCAGCAATTTTTTAATGTCTTCAATACTCTGGAATTACAGACTCAGGGAATGTGAGTTTGTAGACTCAAGTCATGATCGGAAAGTTGCTTTGCTATCTGAAACCATTTTGTCCTGTGACAAATTCCATGAGAGATAATAACAATGAAGATGTAACAGATATTATCCTTTCTGTTCTAGTAGTTGTGGATTCTTGTTCTCAATCCACTAAAGAAATGTTAGCAAATGCTCTGTAAACGTTGCAAAACATTTCAGAGGAATATTTATTTAATCTTTGTACTAACCTTTCTCTTTCTGCTTTATTGAGAAGCTCTGGGATTAACAATATCCCCCAAAATACATTGAATACCTCCCAAAAGTAGCAACTATGGCCCAGAAGTTTGCCTTGTCAAATCTCACCCTGCAATACATCTTAAGAAATTGTATTAACAATTCTGTTAAATACCTAAAATTCCTGTTCCCTCTCCCCACCCAAAAACCCCTCCAACCTCAAAATCTCCAAGGAAGAAGTGAAGTTGCAGCCCCTTTCAAAGCAACAGGAGCTTCTCCCCAGTGCCCTTGCCTCAAGATGATACCTAATGCCTCTCTAATTTTAGATGTGGCACAGTAAGGACAGATAAAACAGAGCAAGGAGAATATGGAAGCAAAAAGGACAAGGCCTACTGCAAAAAGATATGGGCTTGTTTAATTCAAATATCTGGAAAGATGAAGCAATTAACATTTTAAATAATAATTCTTACTAACTCCTTTGTCATAATAACAAAACCAGGAAGCTTTAAGGCAATATGTAAGGATGAAAAGTTATATAAACTCAAACCTTTGAACACAGCCTGTATTAAAACCACAATCGTTATCATTAAGTAAATCTATCCTAGCTAGAGGATAGTCTTTAATGTAATGGGGTTTTGTGACTAAAGACTTGGCCAACAGATTAAAAGTAAAAAGACAAGTCAAATTTAAACTTTTCTGAAAAGCTAGACAATGTTCACTTTAACATCAGCTTAAATAGAAGCTATAATTATTTAAAAACTCAACTGAAACTGAGGCCAAACTCTACCCCAAAACTGTCAAGTAACGTTAAAATAATAAATGTGAGTTCAATAGTAGTGTGTTTATAACAATTGCTGACTTGTATATCTCGTTCTCATCCTATAAGATGCTCTCACTTTAGCGTTTGCTTCCTGCAACTTAGTAGTGGCAACAAAATGGTTGCAATATATTAAAAGTGATCAATGACAAAATCTTTTCAGAAGAAGTTATACATAGTTCTTTGAAAAGATGCCATCTCAGTAGACCAAACGATGTCATCTGAATGTGGCAGAAGCTGCAAGTTATAAAGTGACAAAAGGTGAAAAAAGATCCCAGGAAGGATAACAGAAAAAAAAAAAATAGAGGGAAAGAAAGGACAGAGAGAAAAAAAATTCCAACACTGTAAATGAAAAGTATCTGTTAAAAATACTTCTTTGCTATGAATCTAATATATACAAAATACAACAGCAGACATAACTGATAGCACATACAGAGACTCGTAACATTGCTCTTAAACCCTTTCTACAAAAGGAAATATTTTTTCTTTATTTTAAGCCTATTTCAAATCTCCTTGACAATTTAGCATAGGTTTGTGCCCTGCCTTACAATAGGCCTAGTTGGAATACAATCAAAATAGTCATTATGCTCTAATTTATATTTTAATTAATTTACTGTAATACAACCTTTAAGAAAAAAGTTGAAAATGCTTACAAAATATTTAATACTCCAATTTTCAGTTACTACATCGTGTCTGAATTTGTATATACAAAAGGCTAGTATTTTAAGTGCTGGATGAATATTCATTCTCCAAAAACATGTAATCAACACATTGTGTAAGAAAACCCTAACATTCCTGATAGGTTACAGATTACTATTTATCCTCTGAACTATTTCCAGAAAATCTTACCAGACGTAAACTGTGTAATAGAGGATAATTCCATTTGGCTCCAGTGGAGGTTTCCATGACAACTTCACAGTGACACCCGACAACTGTTTTACGGAGAGGGATTCTGGAGGAGAACTTGGAGCTATAAAGTGAGAGAACAGGACACAACATCTTGTTAAACAGCTAAGATCGATGGGATATGCAGCATCCTTAAATAGGTTTTTAATTATTTGTGATGGGAAGTGAACTTTGTAGTACACCAGTACAGTATCCATCAACTAATGTTAAGGCACAGCTTCTTTTCCTTTTTCTGACAGATGATAAAAGAAGATTTTGCATGGTGGTGTTAGAACATCTGTTTCTGTGATTCAATGGAAAAAGTACTTCATGAGAAAACAGAGCAACGGGTAGGTCACAGTTATTCACCTACCATCCAAATACATTGCTGTAATACATTTTTTGCCCTTCTAATAAAATCAAGAGCTTTATAGGTATGAACACATGTAAAATACAGAAAAATAGTTCCCTCGAGGAAAAAGAGGTGCTATAAAGAATTATATGAAGCACCAAAAGGTGGAAAAATGGATAAGCATGGCATTGAGAGACGATAAAAATGTGGGATACTAGGCAGCGGTAAAATCTATCCACTCCATCAAATAAGGATCACATTCATGAATTTAACATGTCACAAGGGCAAACAGAAAGATAGGTACTGACTGAGACCCTTAAAATTAATTAAGATTAACTCTAAATGACACTATGTCACAACTGTGTAGGGAAACACTGTAAGTAAACGAAAATGTTATACTATGTTTGATTTCATTCTAACTGAATTACTCTAAAGTTCTTATAAATATTTCTAGGACAAATATACCCCTGTGTGCATAAGTGATACTGCTTTGTATGAGCATGTTCTTGAGAAGCATTTTTCATTATCTCGATTCACAGATATACGTATCACTTTTGCTTTTCTCAAATCAAAGAGCATCATGCACTAAAAATTCAGGTCATAGCTGTAGTCATGCATGGAAATTGAGAATATGAGCATAGCTATTAGCAAATCTATGAAACATTTGGTCTGAACCTTGGAACACTGTGTTCCTGTGAATAAAGTACATGTGGTGTATTATGAATATTGTTGTTTTTCAGTTGTTCATTCTTTCGTATTTCAAAAGTTGGCATAAAGGTTTTATGCACATACAAGAAAAAATATTTTTTATGAACAAAAGCTCACTGAATTCAATGAATGTCCATATTTACTAGTGAAAAATAGAGACAGCTGTATTTAGTGCTTTACTTGATATATTATCCTTGGTGGCTACATAATAAAAGATCTGTCATACTGTGACTGTCATGTCTTTTTGGCATGTATAGTTCATTTTACAGTTCTTATTCAGAAGATATTTTTTGCTGAGGAATTGAATCTACATTTCTCTAAATAAAAATACTGTATGCAAATGACAGATTTATCCAAATTAGCTGTTCCAACAACATTACTCTTGAGCAAATGTTTATTACTGACAGTGTGAACGTAAGTCCATCAACCTCTTGGAAATTTGCAAAAGTCCCTTATCATCAAAAGATGGATCTTGGGCAAGTCAATGCTCCATGGAAAGAGATTTAATTTGGGAATGGCTGGTGGGAGGTTTATATCAAGGCCACTTTAATCTAGATTCCCAGATACCTCCGCCCTAAGCAATGGAGAGGGGCAGACATAGGTTCCTCCAGAATGTTAGTTGCTGCATCTAAGTTAAGAGTCTGCTTTGAATTTTTTTCAGGATTCCTCCTCCAGAAACCATCAAGGGACCAGTGATAACTCTCCATAACTAAATCAGGTACTGAAAGTACAAATATCATTATGAAATTCCTCTGCTGATTTGCGATTTACTGTACTAATCGGCAAGGGATGACTGACCGTGTTCTATCCTGAGCCTACAGTGCAGAACACTCCTCTGCTCAATTTGGGAATCCATTGCTACAGATTATGAATAATTTCACACCTATATGTATATGCATGTGTTGAGAAGAATCCGAAAATCTCCAAACAGAAGAACAAGTGTCGCTGGACCACTCAAGCTGCTTTTTACTGGTTTTCCCTTTCTCCAGCTTTCACATGTCAGCAGCACCAAACACAATATTTAATTACACCATGTGGTGTATTAGATTAAATAATAGTAAATTAAGAGTCTTCAAATTCACAAGAACAAATGTCTGTGCAGAGCCATGGTGCCATTTCACATAGCTTATACTGATAAATATATTAATTAACAGATAGACAGATGTGTATGTTTCTGTGTAGACAGATATAGACATCAATATAGAGATGTAATTGCAAAAAATGCATATAAAGCCTACATATATCGGACATGAAGTGTAAGATTAGTTGAAGACTACAGGCAGACATCAATACATTGCAACTTCTACTCCGACTTACCATCTTCATCAGTCAGTATATGCAGAGGTGCACTACGAAGGCCCTCCCCCATTGCGGTACTAGCAGATACTTCTACAGTATATTCTGCGTATTTCTTTAAATCTAAATAAAGAAGAAGTCAGTAAACCAACCATCTGGTGGGAAAAACTAGTATTTTTCATGGACCATAAGTAGTTTTGAAGTGCTGAATAGACCCAGCACTTATATTCGTGTCTTTAGAGACTGAAATAAACATTAGGAAAACTTGAATACAAGGTATTCTTAATTAATAAAAGAAGAGGAAAAGCCCTAATTACCAGTTCGTACTTCATATTCCTAGAATGCTTTACAGTTTGTCCTTGGCTGTACTCTGAAAATTTACAGGTTAAGGTACTGAACTCCCAGCATTAACTGTTGTGTTATACTATGGTAATAATGAAAAGGATGCAAAGATGAGTGGAAAGGGAAGTATTTTTTTAATTCAGAATAAGATCATAAAGACATGTAGGTGACTTCATTGTTCACTTTGTTACAATGATAGATATGCAAAGAAATCCACTGAAGTTCTTCGTACATTAAATATCTAAAATGCAATGAGATATATGTTAGACTCTACCAACTGTGGCCATTCCACCACATGACTGCAGGACACAACAGGCTATTTCTCAGGACAGGTAGTCAATAACTTTATGTAAGAAAAAGAAGGATCGTGTCCAGCCAATGAACTGATATGCATCAGTCTGCTGATATCTTCTCAGAACAATTTACAGCTGCCATAAGTTCCAGAACATTATATACTGGCCTGTGATACGTAGCATCAGAAAAGTAGTGTTTATGACTCTTTGTTCAGTTCCATTACTCCTCTTGAGATATATTGTATAAGTCTGTATGATTCCATTGGGAATGGATGGTGGAAAAAATGATAATTCAATTTCCATGGATGAAATGTTCCTATAGGTTATGTTTTCTGGTGCAGAATCAGGAACTAGAAGACAAAATTTAGACTCAGAAGATTTTAGTCAGTTTCATTGATTTGTTAAGCATTTTCTTAAACCAGTTTAAATGAAACACATTGTGAACATTTGGATTTCTATTCTAGACTTTGTATAAAATACGTTTTAAAAGAGGTTGAACTGAAATATCAGAATTACATTACACACACTTTAACTACAAGAAATCAAGATTAAAATCATCTTAACATGCCAGATAAAAAAATCTGGTGCAAGACACTCATGTTTTCTTCTAACACTCCGTAACTATCACTGCAATCCGCCAAGTTAGTTATTGCTCAGAGATTTTCCATGTTGTGCTGCCATAATTTATACTTTGTATCAGCAACCTGCACTTTCTTCCTTTTCCCTTGGTGATTTATATGAGTATGAATACTCATATAAGAAAACAAAGGGAGCCTAACATATTGCTGTAAGGGTCCTGAGAGCATCCTCGCTCCTGGAGGTTTGGCTGCGGTTGCTCAGGGACAGCTTAGCAATAGTGTAGCTGAGGGCTGCCTCCTCCTCGCTGGTGACACTCTCTAGACTTGCAGCCTGATGTCACAGCCTGACCTCAGCTTGGCCCCATCACTGCAGACCTGCCCAGCTGTCACTGGGCCGTGTCTGACTTGCTTAGTGTCACTGAATCTGCTAACTCACTTTCCTGGCTTGACCTCAGACCTGCCTCGTCAATGCAGAGTGTCTGGCAATCTGGACTTGGAGCTGCCCCTGGCTCCCAGCCCGAGACCCGCACTGCTCCCTTCACTGGGTGTTAGTGGGCCGAGTCTTGGCTAGTGAGGCCCCTGCCCTGCTGGCCCAGGGACCCTCTCTGCTCTTGGCTCCCTGTCCCTTTAGGAGCAGCTGGCCCTTGCTGTGTCAAGACAAATCATTTTTGTGTGCATGTGCCTGTGCCCAAACAAATACACAAGTTTGTTTTCCATTATCCAAAATTGGTGTGATAATATACCTTATTCAAGAAAATCATAATCAGACCAAGACAGCACAATTTGCCCAAAGGGTCAAGTAAGGCATGGGCATGTTTTTAGGATGCCCTAAAACATCCTTACAAATGTACTGACATTTAATGAAACTGCACATTCAAAATACTCAAAAAATTTAAGCAATATCCAGAAAGGAGATAAATGCCATGACAGGCAGTGAAATCAGCCCACAATTCTGCCTAATTTCATGGTAGAATGGTAACAGAGAACTCCCAAGAGCTCTTCAAACACACCAGCCCATTAACTGCTTGTGTTTCACTCAAACTGCTCTGTTCTCCAGATCCTCCCTTGGTTTTATTCTTCTCATCTCAGATGTTTTTGCAGCTTCTCTTCTATATCACAGGCAGCTGGAATTCAAATTTTTGTTCTGAGCATCAGGGGAATTGGGCACTGAGAAAGAATTACCTGCCTTAAAATACAACTTAGACAAAAGATGGATCTCTAAGTTAAAGAGAGCAATAAAAAAGTTTATGTCCAAAGGTATTGCATTAGATGGGCAGGCATTTACATACCTATGGTATGTGACCAAAATAAATGCTCAAAAATAGCACAATGCCTTGGCCAAGCTATCTTGGCACTTCTATTACGACTACTGTTTCACGCAAACTATAAACTGTATGTTTGTGTTCCCAGTCCTCAAGACCTTGACTTGTTAGGCAGGCCTAGACCACAACTGATTCACACAGGAAAAATCAAAATTCATTTCAGAAACAAGGAGGAGTTCATAGCGATTTGACCGCGTCTTAAGAACCAAGGAGCCACAGCATCTCCCTGCCCCTTCTGACAGACATCAGTAGGTGCATGTCTTTCCTTACTAAGAAAAATGTGATAAACAGAGCATGCTTAGCTCCAGAGCCAGCTCTAGATATGGACAAAGTAGGCAATTGTCTGAGGTAATGAGTTGAAGACTGCAAAAGGCTCTCCCTAAAGGATGATCATCATACCAGTGCTACCTGGATAGGGTCAAATCCTAAAGGAAACTAACTTTCACATCTGTCTCCCCTGCCATCTTTCACTCCTGAGTCCACAGCTTCAACTAAACATCTATTCCTCCATGCAAACCACTATGCTCATTTTTTTCTCCAATACCTCTCCTGTTTAGCTCCACTGAAAATTTAATGACCCTCTGTCGATATTTTAGATTCCACTCTCTACCTTGTTCTACCTTACAGTTACTTATTTAATTTAAGACTCTTCTTATGCCTTGTTACATCTCTTTATTGCTCATCTTTCCAAATCCTCACTTCTAAATTTACTTCCCTTTTTGGAAAATCTTCATCTGCTCTAAGCCTCTGCTATTTTGTTTTATCTGCACCGTCTCCAAAATATTTCTAGTTGCAAAAGCAACTTTGCCTGCTGCAAAAATAGCACTTATCTGTGAATTCTGATTTTTTTGTAACCATTAGAATTGAATTTTTATAAAATTTTACTTCACAACTTGAATTCCAAATTGCAATCAATTTTTGAAAGCCTCGCTTTCCTACAAAACCATATTTTCCTGCAAGACACCAGGGATCTTCTAGGTCAACTGGTAAAATACATGAAGTCCACCAGGCATAAAACTTCCCACTGTTTTCTTTACTTCTTCTTACTCTTCCTTACTATTTTCTTAGTTTTGCTTTGTATATAAAAAGAGAAAACAGAGTTCACACTTATTGTTTTGCAAAGCGCAGACTTTTAAAATTAATTAAACTGATCTTCTGGGCATCAAGGTCACCATACAGCAGTTGATTGTGGAAAATTCACATTTTTTAGCAAACTATATACTCACCAGTTTCAGAAGTTCTCACCAGAAGTGGGGAAGATGATTGATTTCCATGGCCAAGTCTGGTGAATGCCCTTATAGAGATGGAGTAGAGAGTATATGGCTTCATTTCACTTAGTGATATACTTGTAGATGAGGCATTTTTAATAAACAAATCAGAGGAATCACTGTACAGAACTTCATAGTGAGTTATGAGACCATTAGGATGCTCAGGTGGCAACCATCTCAGATTTATTTCTGTTGCAGTTACATTTATTAACTCTACATTTTGGGGTGGGGAGTCTGGTTCTGCAATACAGAAATCAAAAGAGAAAATGTAACTTCTGTGACTTTCAGTTAACTGTATATAGGACAGACCTCATAATTGGATCCCAACCTTTGGATTAGCTAACCATGCCAAAAGGTCTGCACTCACTCACTCACTCACTCTCCTCCTCAAAGCCTTATCACTTTTTATCTCAGTTAATTTTGGTATGTCTGCTTTTTCTCTCATAAAACTAGGCATTTTTTAGCATCTCAGACACCTAACTTTTCTGGAATTTCTTTTCTCATGTACTTATAAATCTATCCAAAACTGCATTTATTAAGAAAAAAAATCTTCTGTCTACTGCTGTCATACAGATTGACCCTTCAAATCCTCTCACTGTCTTCCTCAGACTCAAGTTCCTCAAATTTATCTGAATGCTATCTTACTGCTTTCTTCTTAACTAACCACCCAAGAAAGGAACTGTAAGCACTATAACTAAACTCCCTTTGGTTTACTGATACAGCTGCTAATTGATGACCACAAAGATCCCAGTGTAAATCCCTCACGCACTGGTATGAAGTTCATGCACAAAACAAGTCCAGCTCCTGAGTAGTGTGTTCGCTAAATCTACTGGCAATGTATGAGTTCATGTGACTCCAGTAAACTAATCATGCATAGAAGTATTGAAGGAGTGAGTGGGCTGCACTTACGAATACAATCAGTTTTTGAGTGTCAACCTTGATTCCTCTGAAGGCATCACTAAGAATCCAGGTTTACATGCTTCAATTCGTGTATAAATACCTATATCCAGATATTTACAAGTGATAGGACGAGAGGAAAGGGATGCAAGACTGGACATTACGAAGAACTTCTTTACTGAAAGAGTGGTCAGGGATTGGAACAGGCTGCCCAGGGAGGTGGTGGAGTCACCATGCCTGGAGGTGTTTAAAAGACAGGTAGATGAGTTTCTTAGGGACATGGTTTAGTAGGGAGACAGGCACGGCTGGACTCAATGATCTCTGAGGTCTCTTCCAACCTTAGGATTCCATGATTCTATATTTCAGAATTCATTATGAATTCTATTGTCCTAAAGGTCTCACAAACTACTTTTATTCCCGATTTCTGAGCCTGTGAATGAGAAGTGTTAACTGTAAGATATCAGTACTGTCTGTATGACAAGGTTGCCCACATCAGTACTTCCCGTGTGAAGAAGCTTAATGTTTAATGGAAATGCATTTTGCAATTTATCTGGCATGGTAAAATATTTAAATGCAGCAGCCTAGTATCTTCCATCCTAAGGCGAGTTATCTAAGACAGATGTAGTGGATCTTTTATTTGGAGGCATCTGTCTTCAAGAGTCAAAAAAGTTTCCCTTCCTAGGTTGGCTAAAGTTAGGAGACATGAATCTCAATCTGAATTACCTTAGGAAAACTAAAGAACAAGGAGAAGACAAGAGCAATTACACATAGACTTATTAAAATGACAGGAATTATTGGTGGGTTTCTCAATAGTTTCCTCTACGCTTTCAGTCATCTCTTTCCAATGAATGAACTGTTGGCCTGAAATGCCACTCTGATTAAATTTCTGTAATGCTCAAAGGCAAGGAATTGTAAAATTTCAGAGAAAAAGATCTTTAGATAGGTTATTTCCTGCTCTTGCAATATGCCTTTCCTCTGCAAAAAACTAACAACATAGAAACATGCAACCCTTTTAAAAAAATTTATAAGCACTAAGGTTCACTGTTTAATTTGATATTTTGGTTGACTGAATATTCAAATAATTTTCATAAATCCCCATGATTTTTAATCCTGTAATCCTTTTCTCTCTTTTATTCCCATTTAATTATTTTTCCTGTATTGTAGCATATTTGGCATTGAGAGAAATAAATGACAACTAGAAAATTACCTTCTTGATTATTGTACTTTGGTAAAAACTGGAAGCTACTTTGCTGAAATCAATGAAAATATAAACCTGATATAAATGAGAAAAGATTAAGGTTTAATACTCATGACTGTCCTGTACATCAAATTCTGTGCTCTCTTTGCAGAGGTCAATGGCAACTCCAGCTACCACTCCTATGCCTTCATGGGTGGAGGCTGCCACATGAGCGAGTAAGGAAGACCCAGAAATCTTCATAAGGTAATGTTATACCTTACTTTAAAACTATTGATCTGTCTTTAAATGAATAAAGCCCCAAACCTGCACAAAACCAACTTTATATAATATCACTCACTATGAAAAAAACTCTCATAATATCAGCAGCTGTGCTTACAGCAATATGGCCCCTGAATTGTTGAAAGCTGTTATTTTCAGATGCTTCAAAACCAATGTAATTTCCATATGGTAATATAAAAAAAGTGAGAGAAGATGATAACTAATTATGTTTTAGATGGGGTCTAGGGAAACACTGTTTTCAGTGAAGGAACCTCAGCTTTGCAGCCTTCTCCCCACTTGTCTATCAGAGTTGAAATTAGAACCTAAAAATGTGCTAAATGTAATCACTGGCTGATAGAAGACTAATAATCCAACAAACATTGATCTTATTTGTATGCTTTCTACCCCTCATCATGTATGTGCCCTGTCGTCCAAAGAGGCACAATGTTCAATACAGAAATCAAATCATCACTGAAAGTATTTACCGTCTTCAGGGGTTCTCACAAAAACATCATTCTCTTCAGATAAAGCACTTTCTCCAATTGTGGTAGAGGCTGCAACTCTCATTTTATAATTTGTGTATTTTTTTAAACCTAAAAAGATTAAGTAAAAAAATCTTGACTGTTGACTTCTTAAGCAGGTTTTTTTTTGCAATAAAACTACAAAAATGGTCACTGTTCTAAGAGCTTAGATACATATTTGTCACCTAAAAGAGAGGAATTCATATAGTACCATTTATTTAGGGAAAGCAAAATAAGAACTCAGTAAAATCAACAGTTTCTGAAATGTCAATCAGCATCAACTCTGTAAAAAGCTTTAAGAACTGATTTGTCGAAAAGAGGATATATATGTGTACATCCAAACATGTGGTGTTATTCAATATGCATTACTCTGATTAGCATCAATAAATGCATGAAAACTCAAGGAATAAGTTCAATTACTTTCAAAATAAAAAAGAAGAAAATTATTACTGTAAGACAAATATTGTGAAAAAATTTCATCTGAAAAAGAATCAACAATTTAAGAATCCTTTCCTATGTGGAAAGAAGAGGCTGAACAAAAAATTTCAAGAACTATATTTTACAAGTTACTACTCGCTACATTTCACAAATCACTACTTGGCATATTTTGCAAATTACTGCTCATCTTACGTAGTCCTCTCCTCCCATGTAGTATTCCCTATGTACCCCTCCACCGTACACAAATCTGTCAGTAGTGTCCCAATCTTGCTTTTACATTCAGTGGTTTGTGTGTGTGGATGTGCTTGGATAAGGGAGATTTGGTCTACCTACCCTGCAAATGGCTACATTACGTGAAGTTGAAAAAAATACTCTTGTATAATGTATTCACAATTGGGGTGGTTTTTTAAATCAAATGACACCGTACCTGTCATAAGTAAGCTGTTGTTTGAAGTTGTTATGTGGAATGCTCTTTTTGTATCCAGTTCCATTGCATAAACAGTATAATGAATGATTTTCCCATTAGGATTTGCTGGAGGATTCCAATACAGCAAAACAGAGGAGGAGCTAATATTCTTGTAAGATATATTTTGCACTGAGCTTGGGACTTAAACAAAACCAGAAAAATATAACAGTAAGGCCAATAAACAATTAAAAAAATTAAAATGTTTAGTGGAAGAAGTCACATACGTTAACTTTGATAATAACTGATTTACAACATTTTACCTTGTTCACATGTCCTGACCGTAAGAACTGATGGCGGTCCTTCTCCAACAGCAGTGAAAGCAGACACACTAATTGTGTAGTCTGTGAAAGGTATAAGGCCCTTTATAACATACGACAGTTCCTCAGCCAAAACGTTAACAGTATACTGATTATCTGTGATTAAATGAAAGCAAACAGTAACTTACTCATAAACTCATGGTTTTCTTTTGGATTCTAAACTCAGTTTGACATGGCAACCTGGAATTATTTTATTGCAAAAGAATTAACTTTCATGGCAATTACAAAAATATAAAGAAAAATTTATCAGAAAAATTTACCGTCTGCCTCTTAATCCAATCAAGAAGAAGCTATTATAGATCCATTTTCGAGTGTAGAATAGAAAGATTGGCTTAGATGAAAGAATGAATGGGCAAGAACTAAACCCATGAGGTTTAGACTGGTGCTATCTCTAAAATAATTTAAGAGAAATCTCCTAGGAACTAGGAAAAGGCATATTTGTACATGGCCTAATGCCTCCAGTGACATCAGAACCATGGCTCCTAGGCTGACAGAGCTTTTAGTTTTGTCTTCAACTTTTTTCAACTGTGAATGACACATTCCCTCTTCTTTGCCCTCCCAACAGGGCTATAACTACACTTGACATGGCTCAACTCACAGATCCCTTCACACTGGTAGCAGAAAAGTTACGGTCATATATGCCCGCAAAGAGTTTTTGGTGCATCTGAAATAAAGTACAAAGACAGCCACAATCAACTGTGCTACTCAAAATCAGCTGTTGTAAAACAGCCATTAAGCCACTGCAATACGAAAAAATGCAGGTGCTTCACGTATCTGATATCAGCCTCACAGAACAACATTAAAATGAAGGCATCTAAAAATCAGCAGACCATGTTGAAAATTTGGCTGTCGACAACTACTATAAAATAATACCTGTATGCTAAATTACAACAGATGTTGTCTGAAATTAATTTTTCAGCAACACAGATAACTTTTAGCAACGCAATACCTCAAGATGAACAAGGCCATAAAAAGAAGACTCCCATTTAAAGCATGTATGTTTCTCTGTATGACAAAGAAGATTCTTCAGGATTTATGCAGTACAGAAAACATCTACTGTAGTTTAAACTAGTTGATCAAATTCTGGGTTTGGATACTGTTGTATATGGAGGAATTCGGTGATTTGACAAAAAAACAAAAACAAAACAAAACAAAAAACCTCAACAAAACTTGACTTTCTGCCTGCTGTTCAAAACTCACTGTAAAAATTCAGAGTGGTATTTTAAGTCCCTGCCTGTCAATGGAGACCTGCTTAATGATTTGTAAATATCCATACTTTGTAAAGAAACACTAGTCCATTGATAATATGGAACAAGTGTACACACTAATGACATCACCATGTCATGGGGTCATCTCCACCTGTTTGTCACCCATATAGCAAAGTTGTAACTTTTTGACCTATTTACCTTCACTGACATTTGAAAACCTATTAGTCAAAAGGCTTACAGAAATCAAGGTCTCTGAAGGGCCTGGAGATATGTTAATCCCTGACAATCACACCTGCTTTGGCAACTGTAATAACTGATTGTCTATGCAGCTTGGATGATGGCTTTTGGGTGCTCCGTTCACTAGGAAGAAGGTCAGCTGGGTGACAAGGGGCTAGTTCCTGCCTGTGTGGCATTCCCATTTGCTTCACAAGGTTATTTGGTAGTAAAAAAATCTGACTCCAGCAAATGACCCATTCATAATTCGCTTGAACCATGTGGTAAAGATCATATCTGGGACAGTGCTGGGGGTCCATGTGAACAAAGGAGCAGGTAGGAAAATATCCTAAAATATCTTACCCGAAGCTGAATGTAATTCTGCAGCTTCATTTATAGCAGGCAAATTATCACCAGATACACTTGTAAATATTATTGGGGAAGCTGTCTGAATGCTGGAAAACATTTCAGCTGAACCTTCATACAATTCATTGGCTACTTCCATTGAATTCCAAGTTGGAGAAGGATTGATGTCTTCAGTTACCATATATGGTTCCAAAGAATCAATCAAATACTAAAAATCAGAAATATAAAAAAAAAAAAAAATCACAAAATAATCACTAAATTATTTAATTAAATTTATATATAATATAGAAATGCTTGTATATTTGCACATATGTATATACACACTACAGAAATGTTGGCACGCAAACATTATCTTTCATTACAATAATTAACTTTGCAAAACACAACTCACATCAAAAAGCTCCACTGCCAGTAGCCTACGACCTTTTATTAATTTTTATTGTTTAAAGAATACACATTTTTTAATTTCTTAAATTAGATATTATAGACAAAACTTTTAACTTTAATGCTATATCCTTGGAGCTATATTGAATAGACGCATGTTTGAACTTCGGAGATTCTATTTGGTGATGCAGTGATAGGATGAAGGGTAACAGTTTTAAGCTGAAAGGGTAGATTTACATTAGATATTAGGAAGAAATTTTTTACTGTGAAGGTGGTGAGGCATTGGAACAGGCTGTCCAGAGAACTCATGGATGCCATCTCCCTGGAGGTGTTCAAGACCAGGTTGGATGAGTCTTTGAGCAATCTGATCAAGGGGAAGGTGTCCCTGTCCATGGCAGAGGGGTTGGGACTAGATAATTTTTAAGGTCCCTTCCAACCCAAACCATTCTACGACTCTATGATTTGTTCTAAGCATGCTCTGAAAAAGGATCGGAGGTACTGAAAACAAGCAGGCTTCAGAAGGCTCTGAAGAAAAGAAGTAACAGGTTGATTAGACTACCAAGAGGAAACAAGGACAGAGGGAGATGATGAAAAAAAGGAGAGAGGGGAAAATAAGGGAGTGTACATGTGAAAAGGGAGAGTGTAAGGGAGGTAAGTGATATAGAGGTCCACAGGACAGGAAGGGCAAAAGACAATGTTGGCAAGGGATGGCAGTAGATACCAAAGGAGCAAGAACTACAAAGAGAGAAACAACAAAAGCAGATGAGAAAAGAGACTGGAGCACAGGTACAAAATGGTGTGTAGCACTAGATTATTACGTCCCTTCTGAATCGGAGACTGAATCCAGGACTCCAATGTCTCTAAATTGTTCTGCTGTCATCTGTGAACACTCCCCACTCACACATGTGGCCCACTACACTGCCAGAAAAAGATGCTTTTACAGTGATGTAACTAATACACATTAGTTCAGACTCTGGGTAGAGGGAGAGCAAAGCAGCTTTTTTATGCTGTAACTAGGCGGGGATCAACAACAGGCAGAGACACAGCACCAATTTCACCTACGTACCAGCAGGGAAAAGCTATACATGTCTCATTTTCACGAACATTTTATAGCATAATTGTAACACACATGTAAATACTTTTTGCTTCAGAGGCTCTTACGCTTACAAGATAACAGCTCCTAATTGCTACTAGTTATTGAGTATCTTTAGCCCTGTGAATTCGACAGTTTAAATCCTGTTATATGGTCTAAGCTTGGGTCAATGAGGTTTTAAATAAACTTATGTTTGTTATGATTTTTATAATTAGAAAATTACATTCAATAAACTATAATAAAGCAGCAATGATGCTAAACTAAGAACTCAAAAGTTAGGAAATCCCTTCATTAAAACATGTCTGAGAAAACAATTTTCATTTTTTCTGTTTCTGTACTATGATACAATCTTTAATTATACTTATATATGTTCATTTTCCAAGGACACCCACTTGTTTTAATGAATGGATCCTTATCCTCCTTTTTTCCCCCTTCCTCATTTAACATTTGGCTCCAGGGCTCTCTTTAATGTATATCATTCAACTTGAAAGCAAACTCATTTAGACCTACATCAAAAAACTTAAGACTCTGTGTCAGAGCCAGCAAAGGAAAACATTGTCTGAAAAAAAGGAATTATTCAAACTTTGTGCTCCTAAGTTCAAAACCAAGACCAAAAAGCTCTACCTCTGAAAGCATTCAACCCTGAGCTGGACGTCTCCTGGGTGTCTACAGTTCCATGCTGCGTGCTCAGAGTCGCCTCCACTAAGCACGTAGAGCACATCAGCACCCAAAATCCAGAGCCTAGATTGACTGAGAGCAGAAGTGTCCTAAAAGTCTTGGTCTGGTAGATGTGCGCAGATATCCTTACGCGATCATAGCATGGAGTCCAGCGTGTCGTATCAGACATGTAAATTCAAGGATATAAATAGGGTCAGAAAGTCCAAAGGTGTTTGCACTGGACCAGACTGGAGAGAATTATGCTCAATTCACTTCTCCATAGGATTCATACCCTCATCTTCTATGATTTTGCCTGAGAGGCTATGTATCAACCTGATCCGTACTCTTCGTGTTAGGCCACCCTATGTTGCAAATAACTCAAAGGCTAGAAAGGATAAGACTGTTGGGTATGGCTTCCTGCCTACAGTAGCTAAGAAAGTCTGGATCAGTCCTCCAGAATTATTTATTGTTTGCATCAAAAAGCATCATTCAAATGTCTTTAAAACTCAGCCAGATAAATAGGGTAAGGTGAGGAAGGTGGCTTTACAAGCATTGACAACTCATCTGTGGTGTCTAATTCCAAGTGCTGTACCTATAAGATAAGGCCGAGAAGCAAATTTAAACTAGTAAAGAGATCTATATTAAAAATTAAAAAAAAAAATACCTTATTGTTGCCTTTGAGAATAATATTTTCCAGAGTCACCTCTGTTTCCTGCATATGTACTTTAACTCTGTACTGGGTAATGATTCCATTTGGTTGTTGTGGCTTCCTCCAAACAATTTTTACATATGTGGCTTCCACTTCTGCTACATGTAAATCTGACACAGCACCTGGGACTAAATATTCAAGAAGAAACATGATTTGATTAAAAATCCATGATTATTACAAGTTTTTTTCAGCACTGTGTGTACATAATCACAGCTCATATCCTTATCTTTTGTGTTGCTCCTGCACAGGTAAAGAGTCACTTCACATGGTTTTTTAGCAAATAAATTATGTTTCTAACAATATGCACACAGGTTTTTTTGACTTATATGTCATACGGATGAGTATGGTCAAATCCTAAGATGATGTAAATCAGGATAGTTCTACTGAAGTCAGCACACTGGAAGCAAGCAGACCTTTGCTAGCTTACTATATGGAACCTCAAGTATACTGAAATTGAAGACTTAATTCTAACTTTATCAAAACTACATAACAAAGAAGCAAAAAGTTGAAAAAATAATTAATGGGATATACTTGTTCTTTTCACTTTTACAGCAAGTGTTCATTCAATTTCTCCTTTAACTATGCAGTAATAATGATACTGTACTTCACACAAGACTCCTGGAGATCAGAAACATTTATATTCAATAGAATGACAGTCAGGTTTGATATGAAAAAACATTTTTTTTCCTAATGTCACAGAAGAAGACAAACTTGCAATTACTTGCATAATGAAGGTTTGTAGATTTGGTGTTAAAATGAGACATTCTAAGTCACTCAAAAAAAAAAAGTCAACATCAAAATCCCTTCGGTTTCTGACAGAAACCTGGAAGATAAGCACGGCTGCACTGAGGCAGGCCGGCCATCCCTGGAAATTCTGAGAGCTGACAAAAGCAGATACTTCAGGAAAGAATATGATAAATAAGGATACGTATTACTCCTGCTGTCACATCTCAACAGCAAGGATTGCAGCAATCGCTGATTGATTTTTTGAGGTTTTCTAAATTTGTGCTGTGTGGCAAAATGTAACACAAAAATAATCATCTGGAAACTGCCTGCTTATTACGCAGTGATTCTCAAATTTTTCCGGTTGCATCCTCAGCTGCAGACCAATAATCTGCACAATCTCACACACGTGTAAGATTAAAATGCATTTCTATTGAGCAAAGGGCTCTCACCTGGTGAGCGGGCTACTGGGAGCCAAAACTCCCAAATAGCTCTGTGACAGAACCAGCAATTGGAATCCCCCAAGACAAGATTTTGACATTGGCTCTGCTTCAGAGCTATGGTCCCTAGTAAAGGTGGCTCCGTGAGAAACTGGTATTGAGCCTTAGATTTTGTGAAAATTGGCCAAACAAAATGTTTAATAAGAAACACTGTGGCTGCAAATAAACAGCGGAGGCAGGAGGGCGAAGGAGGATCCTGCGCTATTCTTTCTCTTCCACTTGCTGCCATCTAACGGATAAAGGAGGGTTTTGCAACTTAATTACCATATCTAAAAATAACTACTTTCATTCGGGCAGAAACTACATTTCTTTCACAATCCCTGAAGGCTTTTGATAGCAAGGAAATTTAGTGACAGTTTATGAACTCAAAAAAAATGGAAATAAATCTACACAGCACTTCATTTCTTTCATTAGCTTATTATACCTCTCTTGGAAGACTCATAATGCATCCTTTCTTTCCTTTGCAAGGCTTTGAAGGGAAAACTGAAACCAGTTATCATGTACAGCACATTTTTTTCACCTCTTTATGCTTACTTACCATCTGCAGGAGTGAAAACTGTAAGGCTAGTCTTTGGCCCCACCCCAGCACTTGTTTCAGCACTGACATCTACGTTGTATGTTGTAAAGGGTACAAGATTACTAAATGCAAACTTAGGATCTTTTGTGCTGTTATCCAGAATATGACCTGGAATGAAAAAATGAAGAGATTCTAGCTCAAAAATAACATCCCATTGTTTGGTTTTACTAAATGTAGCTACTTGCCTGGATGATGAACAATGAAAAGACAAATACATTTGTGGAAAAGCCAATTTGGCATCAACCTCATTGGAAATAACATTTAACACCTGGAAAAATCCCCCAAAGTCATCTCAATAAGATATAAGGCTTAAGAGGAGGAAAATTTTTGTTTAGAGATTAGTTTCTACTGCTTCTCCTGTGTGGTCCCATAAAAAACACATTAGTATACGGCTCATTTACTTCTTTCTTAACTAAAGAGAGTTACATAACTCCCTTAAATATATGTCTGGGTTCAAAAACATTATAAACTCATCAAAACAGTCATACAGTTGACTATATACTATATGGGGATGACAATCCTCTAGAAACCTTTAACAGAAAAAGAGCAAAAGTAAGGTACAGAATGATTTGGACATCTAAGCACCCCAATTCAGCTGTGAGTTTAGCCTGTCATCTCTCTCAAACACTAAGGAAAGCTAGTTTACTCCATTAAGAATATTTAATGCGAATTTCGTTGTGTACTCTTTCTTATTATGGATAGACTTTTCCCTTCAAAGTGATCTAAAAACTATTAGAAAGCCTCATAGCAAAAAAGAAATGTAGCACTGTCTTCAAATGCTCAGTCTTGATTGGCAGGGACACTAAGAATAGAAGTGCAAGGAAGCAATCATTAAAATAAAAAAGGAATAAAACCAATTCAGACTTACCAGATGGTCCATACAGCTCAACTCTGTAACTAAACTTTCCTGTTACTACGGTTGGTGGGTCCCACATCACTGAGAAAGACTTTGCTGTAACGTTGCTCTTGGCAAAATTTTGTGGTGGATCTTCTGGAACTTAAACAATATTGGAAAAATTGTTTGAACATAAAATAATTTATATTAGGATTTTCAAGAATCACATATCAGACAATTAATTTTAAGTATTAACATTAAATATTCTGAAGGGAAAGTACATTAAAACTACATCTCATTAAAATGACTTATTTTTATTTCATTTACTTTATAAGGAAATGCTTGCAAAAGGTACTGAGAGAGCTGCTAGTATGCAAATAAACGCTAAAAGACAAAGATGGCAGGAAATATACCAAGTTTAGTATGGACTCCTTCATGATATAGATTACATACAGAAGACGCTCACATATGATTGGGATGCTCAGCAATACAGATCTCACACTGGGTATGGGCTTTTTGCTTGAAAAGGTTCCTTTTTCATACAGACAATACTTCATATTGAATATTTTGGACAGCACTAGTAATATACATCACTATCAAAAAAGGTAAACTTGGAACCAATTAAGCTTGCAAACACATTGCATACTTGAGTATTTTTCTTTTTTCATCAGACTATTCACATAAATTAAATGGGTCCCATCCACAAGTGATTATGGAATCTGATTCCTGTCCTGTCTGAGGTATACCTTACTGTACTGATAAGTTAATCAGAGACTAGTAATGAGATGAAAATCTGAATGCAAAGATGACAATAGGAGGTGGAATTTTTTACATCCACACAGAGTAAAAACTAACCTGATTTCCAAAAATGCTACATACCCAAATAAACGTATGGAAACTGCTTGATCTAAATTTGTACAAAAATCAGGTCTTAATATGTCATGTGTGAGACTTAAGCCAATGTGGAGATATAGGCTGAACTTGTAACGAATATGTAAGTTAACTAACATGCTACTATTAGTAAGTACTATATATCGTCTTTTGTAAAAACTAATGTACAAACGAAAGAAATGAAATATCCTCTAATTTCTAAGAAATACGCTATATATTGGTCAATAGTGACTACTTAATCATTTTTAGTTACACAAATAGCATCAGCTACAACTGCACATAATTCTGAAGTATCATCTCAAGAGTCCAAGGTTTAAATGTTTTTTCTCTCTGTATAAGTATCTTCCCCGACAGCCATCATGACAAAGAAAATATTTGCATGATGAGTTTTCCAAAAATACTTTACAGAAGTAGCCTCCCTTTCAAAAATCAAAACAAGAAAAATATCATCTTTGTCAAGAACACAGGAGAGCTTCAGTATGGCTTAGAAAATTTTGGCTGGAGTGGACAGAAGCAATCTTCAGCATTGTAAAATGGAAGCTTAATGACCTGTACAGTAGCAACATAGATAACCTTCAACTGTGTGGTCAGACGGGCACAACACCACCATTCTCCTGTGCGAGCAAGAAAGTGGTATTTGAAATAAATGCTCTCTCCATCCTCCCACCTGCTATCACAAACTATAATCTACCAATTCCCCTCCCCTCATTACAGACACTCCAGTGGAAGACTGAAACGTGAGGTCTTATTCATTAGAGAAACTAGTAACTTGAAGGAGGTGGCAAGTGCCACACTAAAGAGATTCTTGTAAGAACCAAGGCATTTGGAAAATGGAAGTGGATTTCAGAAATTACAGAGCGACCAGATGATGGTGCTTGATACTCGGGGAGAGGAAATATTACAATAATTGCAGCATTCCTAAATCATAATTTTACTATACAGGCTATATAGATCAATGCAAACTTTGCAAGTAAAAACATCTTTCCCACTGAAGTAAACGAAAGGTAAGAAACTAAAAACACTGAGTCAAAAAGTCTACTAATTCATCACGGTTTCCTAAGAAAGCACCAACCAAAACTACTGCCAGCCTCCAAACAGGTTCCCTGGCACAGAGGAGCACATTAACAAGCACCAGAATTCTTGTAAGGTGAAGATGTAATAGATATGGATTCAGAAGCTTGGGTATGCAGGTGTGCTACTAAGACTAAAGACTTATTAAAGCTTGGGTCATGAGGGCTGATGGGGGTGTGCCGATGGCTCTGGGCACACCACGCATCCATCCACACTGAGCCAGCCTCCCTTTTCCCAAACCATGTGTTAATGGATGAGCCCGGGCTGTACAGGCACCTGGTAGGCAAGCGCTGAAGACTTTATTTTTCAAACAGCTTACATCTTTTTGTGTTATTGGGCAGAATTAAACCTCACTGAGCTCTTCTCAGTTTCCAGGGTTTTCTTATTACCAATACACCTATCATAAGATGTTAACACAGTGAAAAATAATCTCGAAATTAGCTCTGAGATCATTAGAAACTAAACTATCCAAAACTTCATTAACTCTAGGCAGAACAGCAAACTAAGGATATTTTCATTTTAATAAAGTAATTCAAATGAACAGTGCTAGGGAAGAATTAAATTTCTTTTCATCTGAACAGTGCTGTGCATTCTGGATGTATGAAAGGGGAATTCAGTAACAACAAACTGTGTCAGGCAAAATAAAGGTGTACTAACAGAAAGCCAGAATAACAGTCCTCTAGAATGTCTTTTTGATATGGTTCTATTAATAATCTTGTCCACTATCCACCTAAGCCATTGTAAAACTCCTGCTCCTGGACAACCTTCATTTCCAATGCTAACTTCTTAGTGCAGCACACGTAATTCAAAATCAGCTTTCCTAGCATTTAAAAATTTCTTCAGCAATGAACAACTTTCTGCAATAGGTGCAGACTGAGGAACCGCAGGACAAGAGTTTTCTTTAACATGCTTATTTTTCCACAAAGGCAAAGAAGCTGTGTTTTGCTACATACACAACACCCATACTTTTTGAATACCAGGCCTGACGCCTTTTCTCTTCATGTGTATTTTTAATTCTCCGTCCATTGTGTCATTAATTATAGTTCTTAAATTATCTTCAAGTTTTCACAAAATTTGATCTGTTCTGAGCATACTTTGGTATCTCTGACTTTTAATAATAACTGAACTTCCATTGACCGCACAGATACATTAATAGTTATACATATTTTCAGATTTTCAGGTAAAATTCAGTAACCATGCAAATAGAAGTGAACGATAAGGTAAAGATAGACTCAGACTGAAATATCTTGCAACACACCTTCCAACTGGTATTTTGAAGTTTTCATATAAATCTGAGACCGTTATTTCCATTTGAAAGCAGTACATACCCGATTCTGGTGTTCGGACAATCGCACTATCAATATAACCTGCTTCAGTGGTAACTGCAGAGACTTCAAAAAGATAGGTGGTATACGGCCTGAGGTTAGTTATAACAAAACTAATTGGTTCATTCCAAACTGAGCTCATTTGACTTGCTGCTTCTGTACTCGGTGTAACTGTAGTCCGTGAAGGAATTGTGGATTTGCCAAAAGTAGTTGAAGGAGTGGTAGTACTCCACAAAAATGATTCACTATTATCCTATAAAGACAATATATGAAATATCACAAGCTGAATCTATAACCTATAATGGTAAATACAAGTAGATAAAAAAAAGGCAGATTGTCTTTGAAACAAAATCACCCTAAATTGTTTCTTCTTTTTGTACTTCATATTTAGGTTATCATTCATTAGTTGACATCGCTAGTTCAGTGTTAGTGATTAGTCATCAGTTAGTCAATCCTGTTAGTGACAGTATTATAGTTTCCTCCCTTATCTCAAAAGTTCTCAAATCTAACAGAACAAAAGCAGCTCTCAACTTCATTTAATTATTCCCAGACTCCATTTTCAGTATTCAGTCTTAAAAAAAAAAGGTCCCCATGTGAGGTCCTTCTACATCATGTCTATGTTATATTTATGTATGTATGTATAAATATATAGCATACATATATCCATATATAACAGATAAGATCAGACAGGGACTTCCTAATCCATACTGCCAAAAGACACCTCTGAAAAACTGCTAGACATTACACTAAACAATGCTTATTATTCAGTAGGTGGCAGTCTCTCGTCTTAGTGCTGAATTAAATCAGCCTAATTTTGTGAAACTTCACAATGCCCAAGATGATCTTCCAGGTAAAATCTGAAACCAAAGTCCTGATAATTTTTGTCATTTAATACTGTACTTTTCACTAAGACTAACATTGTTGAGGGGAAATAAAAAAGGGGTAGGGAGACAGGCAACTTGGCATCCAAGTAATCAGAAAACTGCTCAGAATAAAGAGAAGAACAAGAAAAAACACTGGAAAGGAGGATTTTCTTAATGAAATTCTGGTAGGCATACATTGGTTACATGTCTGAATTCAATGAATGGTCAAAACTCAGAAACTTTTCAATGAATGCTTATTTTAAGAACAACTCAGACTACAAACATTTTATTACAAATCCCTCTGCTAATTGTGGGGTGTTTAATTCTGATATAAAAAGTAATTAAATCATGTTGAAATGTGACACCGAGAAAAAGCATATATTTAAAATATAATACGTATTATCATACTACATATAAAAATACCAACATTACAATATGTATTCCCTGACCAAAAGAAACCCCACCAACCACAGAATTCAATTAAAAAAAGCATAAAAAAGAACCCCAAAAATAAAAATTAAAGGTGAAAGAAAATCAAAACTATTTTACTATTTTCTGTTTAAAGGATAACAAACTGACCTTTTATTAACATTTTTACTTTGATTAAACTGAGCTTTTAAGGATAAGTATTCCATTTAAACTATTTTGAACAGAAAGGCTTTTCTCTCTTCGACCAGGTTTGTAAAATACTTGGGGCCATTCTGAAAAGCAAGTCTCCAAATTTTTTATGTCTCAAAATTCAAATATAAAACTATATTCTGTGGCTTGGATCCATTTCTAGTTTAAAAGACTTGTAGCACTTACATTACATTCTGGTAACCTCCCAGACAGAAGGTCCTCTACTTTAACCAAGACATCTTTCACTACAATTCCACTTCTTGCATGCTTCACACTAATCTTGAAACTAGTTATCTTTCCATTCGGTTGCCGAGGGAGAAACCAGATCAGATTTACAGCTGAATAATTTAAGGCTTCAACTGTGAGATTCACTACTTTACCTGGAGCTTGAAAACAAAACAAACAAAAGCAGTCAGACATACTTTTTCTCTCACTGGAAAAAAAAATCCCATTTTTTTTTGTAATGCCATTTCTAGCTTTCAAACTCTGAGTCAAAGAAATAACAACCATTCACAAATACATTTAAAGTAGCCGATATGCAGCCAGCTCTTTTCCGATCTAGTTTAAGTGAGAAATATAATAATTTCAGTGCATCTTTTCAGCTGTATACAGATTTTTGGTAGTTTTAAATAGTTCACTTTAATTTGAATAGTCATAACTACTGCAGAAATGGTCCTTTGTATTAGTGCCACTTTCTAAGGCCTTTTGTCAGAGCATCTGTGTTAATCACAGCACAAAGGAATGGGATGCAGCATCTAAACAAGATTTTACATGCTATCTGGACTTCCCTGTGACTTAGAGCACTGTGGCTCTCTCCTGGTCCTTGTGTGCATGGCACGGACAACAGCTGTTCCTGCCATAGCTAGCCTTACTACTAAGGAGAAAAGGGTTGTGCTGCCTTGAAAATACATAACTGTCCACTATTACAGATCTTCCACAGGTGAATTGAGACCATACTTAGTTCTTACTTAGGCCTTGCTGAATCTTTTGCAGACCTTTCACCTCCTTCCCCCTCTTCCCAGGATACAGGTTTTATATTTACACAAATATATCTTTGGGCTAACTTTCCTACTTTAAACTGCATCTCTTCATGTTGATCAAGATGTTGGCTTTCTTCAACCATCAAAGCAAGAGTTTAAAAAAAAATAACTGCAAAGGCAAAAGTATAAATGTAGTATCAGTGGCACATTAACTCCCACCTAGAATTTGAAGAAACCTTCCAATTACATTTATAATACAGAATTTTTGCTTTAATAAAAACGTAAGCATCAAAGTAAAAAGTTGATAGGGAGCAATGCTAGTGCCGTCCTCTGTCAAACATGAGTAAACAAAGCTCATGGAAATATGGTTTTCTACCAGCAACAACAAATAGTCAAGAATAATGATTTTGCATAGTTGTCTGAGGTAAGTCTATTACCACTTCTCTTAATTAGTTTCATAACTCATTGCATTACTTCAGAAATTTCATGCAGAGTGATGATTTCCTGCCACTAACTGAGATGTGGCACTCTGCAGTCTGCACAGCTACGGAAACCAACCATGATTGGTTGGTTGGTTGGATGGCCACTGCCATGGCAACAAAAATTCTATATTCCACTGAGACTGGTTCACCCTAGAATAACGGGTCTGGTGCCAGCTCTTCAGCCGAGGCACAACTTCTTCTGGAGCACAAGCAAGACTACAAACACTAAATTAATAAAGATTATGAAAATTCGGGCTATAATTGTATTTTTTTAAAACTTAGTAAAATACATTCTGTGCTGCGCTTCTTAGCGAAGGCACTTGACTCAAGCACTAAACAAATATGGCTTGATGGAAGTAAGCAACATTAGAGCTGACCCCACAACAAAGTCTTTCTCCTAGTCCTGCTTCAGGAAACAGCAGGTGGATCCTCTTAATAGGTAGCTCTGCTTTCCTGTGGCCTTGCTTTCAGGAAGCAATTCACCTAGAAACTGGAATAGGAAAACCTCAACAGAAACAGATTTTGCATATAAGAAATTCCCACATCGGCACAGCCTAAATGCTGTGTAAATAAGACAAAATGCATCTTTTCCACTGAGTGAGAGAATAAGGAAAGGATTAACATTTTGTTCTAAATGCATCAGAATTTGTTCAAGTATAAAATGTGTCATGGATACTTTATCTGAACAAATTAGAGCAGCTTTAATTAAAATAATTAGCAGCTTTATTAAATTTACCACTTTCTGCAGTCTGAAAAAGAAACGGATCACTAAATACTCCAACACCAGCACTGTTCTCAGCAGCAACCTACAGGGAAAAAAAGCACCACTTTAGAGAATCTATAAGATGTATAGTTTCAGGGATTATAAAATCCTAAGGATATACAGAGATTCACCTTCTAGCTTTAAAACTATAAATATATGAATTAATATGCCTTTTATAGCTGCATTCTTTAATTTATATGCAACATTTATATGTGAAAAAGTAAAATGGAATAATGATGAAACGGTGTAAGAAACTGAAACAATGATGTGTGAATATCCACATTTCAAAAACTACTGAGTCCCTGTTTTATGCTAAAGTCAACAGCAAGAATAACATTCGTAACACTCCTCCTTACCACAATTCATTTAAACCAGCTTCCCCCTTCCTATTTTTCTCGTCCTATAACTTAAAAGAATGGGGTTTATTTTATTTCTTGAACTGAAGGACAGCAAGAGCAGGTGAACCTCCACTAGAGCAGAAACCCAAGGAAAGCAGACCAGGAACTGTGAATACACTTTACGGAGTATATGCCTCAATATTCACAATCACTGCAGAGTCTTCCCCTGGAAGGGCAGTATATTGAGATTTTGGTAGAATTTATGGAGATAAACACAATAACGATGTTATTTCCTCTTCAATATAGGACTTACTGACAGTGATGGGCCATGGCATGCAATACTTAGAAAGACAGGAGGAATGAAGTCCGAATCCTTATATTGACGGAGACAACAAAAGGTAAAACATGAGCAAAATTCCAACAGTGATAGTGAGGCGTACATGAAATAAGAAACAAAGCAAAAATCTCTCCAGCAAGGGTAAAGTTTGCAGAGTCATTCCCTCCCACTGCAGCCAGGTTACAAGGTATGGCAGTGGTGCTGAAGGAGCCGACAGGGTACACTGTGGGGGATGCTGGGTGCGAAGGGGCAGATGTGCAAAACTACCTGTGGATTGAAGCAGAAGTGACAGAAAGCACAGGGCAGAGAGAGTGGAAGGTGCAAGCCGGTCAGAAAGAATAACTTCTAATCATTTCTCAGGATTAAACCGTGCACCTTTCAGAAGGCTGTAAAGCTATTTAAACAAAAGCATGAAGCCACGGCAGATAAACTACAGCAAAGAAATATGAGGTAACGTGGAAGATTTAATCTGAGATGTAAAGGGGCAGATATGCTTATAGCTACTTATAGCCAACCCAATGCATGCTCTGCTTGGTAAGGAGAATCTGTACCACTAGCCTGCTTCTTCCTAAGCCATAAAAACACCACCCTCCCAGGCATGCACACCTTATGATTCCAGCCAACCCTATCTACTTCTGTGTCACAGAGAGAATGATGTTAAACCTCCTTAAGCACTGATGAATTTGACAGTATTTGCAATAGTCGAGGAAATTACCTGGAGATCTTCAGGGCGCTGACAGGAATCAGAAAATTCTGACAGTAGTAAAATTACATTATAGAAATCTAAAGGTATGTCTTCACCTCAATGCTCATTTTTTCTTATTTCATCTCAAGCAGGTATTTTAGAAAAGGTGCAGAATGGAAAACTAGCGTTAAGACAGATGTAGAAACTCCCATTTCATATGTGTAGTTTCAAGAGAACTCAAAGTTACTACGACATAAGTATGCAAAAATTTGCATGGTAAAGGTGTCAGCTACACACATCTATTAGCTTTGAAGACAAATCAAAATAAATGATTACACAGTATACTTGTAGTTTCTGGAGATCACTGCCACAAAAAAGCTATTATAGAAAATAGCTTGGAAACATTTAAAAAGGACAAGTTTAGCACGCAGATAACAAAGTACTATCCAAAGTTTAAGTAGCTGCAGTTCAGTATTTTTATGCTTTGAAGTATGTTTCCACTAATTATTTAAGGACATTATTTTAGGAAAAAAGTCTTGAGTGTATATTTTTATAGAATTATCAATGATCAGATGTTCAAAATTATCCATAGCTCTCTAGAATTTAAAAAATTTTCACTTGTAACTGCTGTTTCTTTACATCTAATGAAAAAAATGTTTTTAAAGAAATTAAGACTGGACTGTTACAGACTGGAAACCCATATTCAAAGCTTATGAGTTTTGTTTTCACAGTGTTCACCAGAAAGAATTTCACAACAGGACCAAGCCAGGTACTCTATAACAATAAAGAATTTTCGTCTATGCAAAAATCAAGAGCTACTTTTAAATGACGCAGACTCCAAAAGTTAACCAAAGAACCACAAGAAATTTCTCAAGAGAAGGAAAACATGTAATGTTTCCTTCTGGTCACATCTGTGAGGTATAAAAAGTGCTTCCACCTACGTCTTGAATCTGCAAGGTTGCTTGTGGGTCAAGCAGTCAGGGCGCCCACTAAAGCAGGAGGTAACATAATAACCCTTAGCTTGCCAACAGACTTTAATTCACTCATGAGAATAGCTGTACAGTCCCTGCTGGACAGTAGTTTTTGGGTCACAGACTCACTCTCCTGAGTCAAATTCTGCTCTAAGATCAATGTTTCAGGCACTAGCAACGGGAAGTATTACCTCATACATATATCAACACTAAGTAAAACAAATTCATATGTGGAGGAAAGAATGGAATTTGCAAAACTTTTAATAGTGAACTACACAAGTGCTACCGAGGTACTCAAAAATGCAAATTGAACTCTCTTAATAACTTTGTGGAGATTAATCTGCTTAGCTTCTAAATGATAATAATTTTCTCAAATAGTAGCTGAACACTTTTTGTTTGGTTTTGGTTTGTGGTTTTTTTTCACAGATAACTGTAGGAAGGAGATCAAAGGATAAACATTTCTCCAGCTGTGGATATACTGGCCTTTTTTTGTCAGCATGGTCATCGCAACTAGATTCACAGTGAGTAATTTTCCCACAATGGCAGGAATGATTACATTTTTACACCACTTCTACAAAGAATCACTGCATAGCCCTACTCCTAGTATGGTCAACATCAATGTTTTTTAAAAGCTTTGCACTGTATGAACTTCCATGATATGGAATGAACCAAACCAAACATATAATCTCATTGATATAATATCCTTGATATTGAAAAGCAGCACCTCTCTAAGGTTCTTATGAAAGAGTAAGTCAAGCAAACAACTTCTTGGCAAATACTGCCAAGAGGATAACAGTCCATTTCTGTCCACCTGAAGTCATTTATTATTGAAGAATTCAGAAATGGGTAAGGAGTGCCTAATCTCAATATAAACAAATCCCACGTATAGAAGTCATGAAAATACACGTACTGACTTTTGCAGAAGATATTCACTGTGAATATCTAGGCAATAAAATCTATGGAAAGGGAATGGAAAAGTATGACATTTTTAATTTCAGCAGATAACACTAAGAAAAACACCCAGGCTTACAGAAACCAGGCTACGGTATTTACAGGCTACATCTAAGCACATATTCAGGCAAGAAAATTCCTTCTTAAATTAAGTAAGTTTAAAATCAAAGAAAGAAGTATGTACCTATTTGCTTCTGGATCTGGCTCAGATAATTTACAAATCTACATAAAATATCCAAAGTGCACCAGTGACTTGAAAGATTAAACCTCCATGAAGATGAAGAAGGATCCAGATGTTTTTTAAAATTCTACCTTTTGGGTTTTACCACATAATGCCATATTTGAATATCAGTAGAAGAAGTACAATTTTGGTTGGAAATTATTAAAGTAGATTTACAAAATCCTACTGTAAACAACTACCTGGCTAATACATGTTGTTATATGGCAACAGTAATTAACAAGGTCCTTCAGAAAACACTACATAGATCTACCATAAGCTCACACAATTTACAATAAATCAGAGTCCAAAATACGAAAAGACATTTGTAAAGCTTTTACCTTAATTTCATAAGTTGTTCCAGGGTTAAGACTGGTAAGTAAAACTTCCAAACTATCCGGCTTTGTTGTGACCTGTGTATAAGCTGTTTGCATCCATGGGCAGACCTCTTTATATTTAACAATATAGGAGAGAATTCTTCCATTTGGATACAGTGGTGTATTCCAAGACAGCAGAATACCAGCAGAGCCCACTCTTTCACCTGCAAGGAACACAGGGGGCCCAGGATCTAAAAAAAAAAAAAAAGTAACATGTTTTTTACATACACACAAACACACATACAAAACAGTTTTTAATTAAGTTTCTACATAATGGAGACACCTTCACAGCTTCTATAAAGTAATTAAATCATCTGCCAACAGAAACCACTAAAACTATTGTACTGCTGAATAAAAATCTTTCTTTTTGGCTAGAGTCCTGTTACAAAAATGATTAAATGACATTTGGAACATCAGGTACATTCTTCTGTAAGAATGTAAAAAATTTAATGATCAAGATCTTCATGGACAAAACAAAATTTAATGCCAGTGTAATATTTGAGATATTCTAGGATGCTTAATTTCTGTTCCTTTCCCTAAAACCATTCGAAACCAAACTGTACTTTCTTAAAAAACATGTCTAATATGGCTATATTTTTTTGAAATATCTCCAAAGCCTACCACTATACATATAAATTAGGATATGGATATCACCACATGACATAATAGCAAGTTTTTCAAAAGCTGATAAATGGTTCTCCTTTACACTTCTTTTCTTTTTCTTTTTTTGTTTTTTTAAATAGCCAGGTAGCCAAGCTAACGGACAAATGCAAAACCAACTCATATCCAGGGCTGCTTCTTAAAATAATCTGATAGGAGACTCTCATGCTCTTACAGAACACTTCAGGTTCACTGTATTTTCTAATGACTAAAGACAAAAAATTCTAAATAACTGTTCAAAACTGACTATCATTCCTCAGACACTAAATACAAAAAAATCATAGTTTTTAAAAAAACAACAAAATTTCATCAATAATTGTTAACTTACTTGTCACATTTGTTGTCACTGTCCTACTTGCAGGTGAACTGTACAGTGAAGAAGAAACTGCAGTAACTGTAACATTATATGTTGTTCCAGGAACAGTATTTGAAAAATCAGCCTGAAATAGGACATACATTTATTTAAGTCTTTACCAGGAATCATGAAAACAACAACAAAAAACCCCCACCAAAGTTTAAGCATTGCATTACTGAAAGTGATCTGTTAATAAGCTTTTAAAAATACAACAGTATCTATAACAGTAAAAATATTAGTTTACATCTGTTAGCTATAGTACAGTATTTTGTCATCTTATTTAACTGCTCTCTAGAAGATTTGTATAACATTCAATATTAAAGAACAACAAAATTAACTATTAATTTTATCACTGAATCACCTATCAGTGAATCTATAGAGGTTTTTCTGTATCATTGTTATCAAAATAAATACTAAAAGCATTATAAAATTCCTTTTTGAAAAAATAAACACAAAAGCAGTCTGAAAAACCTACAAGTCTTTGACCCTTAAGCTAGCTTATCTTTTAAAACAAATATAATTAATAACTTTTTAGGAAGCATTTATATGAAATACCTGTATCTTTGCAGTTCCAATAAAAAACAGAAGCAAAACAACTGGAACAACCATTGTTTCTCTTAATATTACTATATTTTCGAGATAGCAATAAGAAAGTGCTCCTATGCCTTTTTGATGGCTTAGCAGTGAAATGTTGCCTGCATTAATGATTTAAGCACAGATCTTCCTGGCAAGTACACAATTAATGAGTCTGTATTACTCAATAGCTCTGCCCTTCCTTTGTTAAACTATTCATGAACCCTTGGGTGACCGGCTGTATCCTTCTAGCAGGCTTAAAAAAAAAAAAAAAGGTCAATTCACTACCTGTTGCCTGTTGTTAGGTAACAAACTCTGGATGCTGAAATTTGCTCTCACCAATTTTTCATTAATACTTTCATATTCATATTTGCAGTAAATAGCTAAGGAGGCAAGCATGAATTCCTCATCAGCATAGTGCATAACGAAAAGCCAGCTGTGGAAGTCCTGTAATAAAAGCACATACTTGATACTTCCTAACTCCAAGATCTAGGATAACAAAAGAACCGTGATCAGGAATAAGATCCACGTGAAATCTGTCTACATGTCCATATGGTAGTCTCCAATACAGTGAAAAAGCATATGATGAAACATTGAAGAATTTAAGTCCTTCTGGCTTTGCAGGTTCTGAAAGAGAATTATGGAATAAAAGAAATTAACTTAAATAAGCCCCTTCACAAATATACAAGCAGTTACAACTAATTATAAAAGCATCCAAGAATAGTTTGCTAGCTACATGAAAGGTAATTGCTAATTACCCTGGATACAGCAGTATATTATACTACAGTTGCTATATCAGTCCTGTGACTTGGTCGATAATCTCCCCATCACAGACAGCAAGCTCAAGTATCTCTGCCCCATGTTAACAAAGAATCTCTGCACAGTCCTGGTGTTTCTGCTGTCCTCAACCTTAAAGTTAGCACTAGTACTGTCACAACTAGTGCTACTATAGAAATCCAAAATATAGCTTGTCCTTGTTCTGTTGTTAGCCACTCTTTTATACTTTTCATCTATTTGGAATTCTAGTAATTCCATGAAGTCTAATCACTTCAGTCCCTTAATTTCGATCTTTTACTCCTTTTATTAAAGCCAAGTTTCTGCATACTCCTGTCACACTAGCTCACTTTCTTCTGCCTTTACATGCACCTTTAAACGTGCACTACCTGCTGTAAGCTTAATAATGAACCAGATTTTAGCTTCTCCAATTAAAAATTATCTACGTATAATATTGTATAATTCATACACCTCTGCAGTCCAAAGCCATATGTGCCTGCTTCCTTCCTACTTTGGGACGTACTCACAGCTAACAGCTGTCCCTTGCCCAGAGTAAGTCCACTCAGTGACGCTATTCGTCACATTTCAGATTCGACACTACCCTCTCACTCAGTCCTCTGTCTGCCTTACTAACATCATTCTTCAGAACTCAGACTAAATCTTTTAGTATTGTTTATATATTAATATTGTACTGTGCAGTCTATCACTTCCATCCTGAAAGAGCTCTGCTCCTTCCTTATTTACTTTAAAATTTGCTTTGATCACTGATCTTTCATGAACTCTTTACGCTGACTACCCAAAGCTGCAGAATCAGCCTTAACCCTACAAACGTTTGTAAACAGTTTAACTTCACTCGCTGCAAAAGAACTACTGAAGTCAGATAAGGTAAGAGTAAACTCATGCATAACTCTTTGCAGAATAAGACTGAAAAATAATGATAATACTAAAAATGGCCAAAACAAATGCAGCACAGCTAAAGAAATTATCTTTCTGGTAGTGTATCACTTGATTGAATAGGGTATAAGTAATGTAAGTCCACAACCACAGTAAAGTATGATCTCTTGAAATACTAGTGTTACTAGCTAAACGTGCACTGTTACTGACCCCTACCACTCACCAGCAAGGAGAGAAAGCAAGAAACCATACAGACCTGTAACAAATTCAATGAAAGCAGAAGCTCCTTCAATATTTTCTCTCAGTCTTTGCAGTGTGAAATTATAAATGCCCCCGGCAGACAGGTCTGTAACACTGAAGTCAGTCAGTACTGCTGGGATCTTAAACTTGTTCAAAAAGGTGTTGTTTGCTAAATATGCTTTATAAGAAGTGAAGTTAGTCTTGGTTGGATTCCACATTAAAGTTGCAGAGGAAGTATTTACCATTTTTAATGCCAGACCACATATCCCAGCTGGTTCTACATAAAAATTATACAGATAAATATAGAAAAAAATAACGTATTATTCTTAAAGCATAACAAATATAGCATCTTCTAAAAATAAATGGTTTTTATTTAAATGACTTGAAGGTTCACAGCATCATGAAATATCTATACAAATTTTAGAAGTATGTTTGTATGGATATACAGTAAACAATGCCATTATGCTGCACAGGGTAAAACCTAGGGATCTACCTCCTGTGTGCATATGTAATTTACGGAAGAAAATTCCAGACTTATCAGACCTTACTGTAAAACAGTAACCTTGCACACCAGTGAAACAGAATGAGAATGGAACACTTTAAAACCTCTGCTTCCCTTTGCATTCAGACAGAAGTCTTCTAAAATACACCACGGGCCACACAATTTTAGAAAACCATTCATCTGTTCACTTAGGGATAAAGTAAATTGCATAGTCTCAGTGATTATCTCTTTTTAGATACTCCTTTTGTTTATATTGATTCCTAAAACCACAGATGACAAATAGCACCTCCATTAATGTGCTCAGTACAAATGTAGTTACAAAAGAAAAATGATTCGATGCCTCCTGAAAAAAATGTATCTTCCAGATTACTGACCTATCTTGCTTGAAGCTTTCTGAAAAATGCTAATTAGCATAACCCCATTATTCAGCATGAAAAAAAAATCCTAAAGGTTTGCCATTAAAACGACAGAGGAAACTCTATCAGATACTGGACTCATTCACAATACTTCTGAAAATATTTGCTTGAGGACAAAAAGCACCTTCAGAACCATGATGATTTTTCTGTTGCACTACTCATTAACAAGAATTTGTAGGATTCACTCATCTTTGAATAACTTAAGTGCAGAGCTTCCTCGACTATCAGCTGGGTTCAGGAGTTATAGTCTAAACAAACCACAGAACATCCATCAAAGAAGAGAGGAGGACTATGCCATGCAAGTGCATAAATGTGGGTGATGATTTATTTTCTGATTACACTTTGCTGCTCTCTATCTGCTTTGGCAGTTCAGAATCCAAGATAAATCTCTTCCTTCAAAACTCTGCCACAAACAAACTCTCCTCTTTTTATGCTGCATCACAGAAGCACTGGAAAATTCATGTTTGCTCAGAGAAATGAGTGCAACATACAGGTTAAATTTCTGGACCTTTTTAATCTATCCAAAGCACAATTCCTTTTACTGTTTCAAATACTCTGTGGCCTTGTACAAGAGTAATTCTCCAATCTTAGACCATGGGTTTGCAAGAATTTAAAAGATGTAGAAACAATTACAAACAAAATGTAAGGTAATTCTTAAAGTACAGCATGGTATTCTGGCGAGATCTTATTCTGCTACAACTAGAATAATTTTGTGAGTTCATTTTTTTTTTTTTTTTTTCAAATGGGCAACTGTGTAGCTGTCTAGATTCCTCGGCCCAGCGAGTTACATAGAAGGTTCCTGTTTACTATCACAAGAGGAAGCAGAATTTGCCCCCAAACTTAATGTTCATTTTTGAACTGTGTGACGCTTTTTAGACACTTATATACAACAACATAAATGTCTCTGAACATTTGCCATTTTTCAAAAAGAAAAAAAAAGACAAGTTATAACTATTTTCTTACTTGTGATGACTTTTTTCTCCACAGCTACAGAGGAATCCGAGCCTTTAACTGTCCTTAACTGAAAAAAATATTCTGTCCCAGGAGTCAGATTTTTCACTACAGCTCTGCTGTCATAAAAAGTTCTGTTAAGTAGTTTTCCATCATTCATTAGACTATAAGAAATCTATGGAAGAAAAATAGATTCTTATATCAGACTATTTCACTTCATAAAAGTTCATAGATTCCAATTGCCTGTTTATATAAAAATATGTACAGTATCTTCCATATTTTAAGTACAAAACCAAGAATATGGCTTAATCTTTATAGCATATTCCACACTCCTTACTCTAAGATTTCTTAATAGCCCAGTGATGCAAGTAGTGACTTAAATCTTTAAAAGTAGATTGAGGAAGAGAAATTAAGTCATGGCTTACAGGTGACATGGTTTTGCTTTTGGGGAAAAGATAACAAAGTGTACTGATGGCTCAGTCACACAGCTGTACTGATGAGCTGTATAATTAAATACAAGATAGAAAGAATGAGAACAGCCAAGAGGTAGGAGCCTAACAATTAATTGACAGCATGAGATTAAAAAAACAAAAATACTCTCAAATGAAGACACCTTTCCAGAAAAAAAACAAACCAGACCAAAAACTACAAAGAAAAAGAACCAAACAAAATCAAACAAAACCAATCAACCAAAAAACACCCATGCACTGTTCAGAGCTGAGATTCTTAAAAGAGTTCCAAGGAATCGGCCACTCAACTCTGCTCACCGGTGTACCCTGAAAACTCAATTGTTTAGTGGCACTGCAGAAAATAAAAGTGCTAGGATACCAAGTAACTGAAATTTGGCCACTTAATTCCTAGAGGCTGTCAGGATTCCTTCTGACCTCCCTAACAACTCTAAGGTAAGAAAAAGAATTCCTCTGACATAGAAAACTGTTACTGGAGACTATTTCATATCTACATTAGTGAAAGGCAAGACACACACTTTGTCTGCCCTGCAGAGCAGGGCTCCAGACAAACATCTTCAGCTCACATGCATGGATTTCTCAGGCATAGCAGTTAGTACTGAGAGATCAAGAAGGTTTGCAACTGCCTACATCAATGTGTCCTATCCTTTCAGCCATTATTTCCTCCCACAGAAGAGGGATATTCTACACATGGCAGTGACCTGCAGTGACACGGCAGCTGCTATTCATTTGGGGAGGAACGATCCAATTCCCCTCCGTATATCTTACCAGCACAGTACCTGTTAATACACACTAAATCTTGAAGACTGTCATCATCTTATTAGAATTACAGCACTGCAAAACACTAGAAGTAAAGCTATAGATTAAAGATTTACATGTAGTATAAACAAGTTAGGAAAAGTACCTTTTGTGCACTCTTCGCTCTACAAACTACAATATATTGCATAGAAAGTGGGCAAGCTGGGATAATTAATTTTAAATGATTAGTAAAATGATCCCTTTTATGCAGGTGCACATTACTAAGCAACCAGTCTACTGAAGCCTTTCTCATTAAAGATTTAAATATAAGTTCATTTATTCAGACAAAGCACCGTCTAATGTGGCTGCTTGCTCTATGAGATGCTGAACAATAATACAGTGCCATAAAGATCAATATTACAGATAATTACTTTCCACAAGATGTTAAAAATAACCTGACCACATAAAGAAAGTATATCTAAATTGGTTCGAAACATGAAGAGAGAGCTGAATTTAAAATTTGTAAAAACACTCCAGGTTACATCTGTAAATTGTGCTGTGGTGGGTTAACTGGCTACTCTTATTCATCTAGATCAGTGCAGCTTTACATTAATGAAGAGAGAAGAAACACCAAGAAACCATACTAAGAATACTCAGCTTTTGACTTTTAGGTAAGGATATCATCGAAGTCATGGGGAAGGGGGAGGAAAACAACTAGACACTGTAATACCAGGGCATAGATTCTGTAAAAGCATTAAAGCAAAGTACTTTATCTCATGGTACTGCTACATATGAAAGAATATCCTAGTCAAAGAAGTTAACCATAAAAGACTATACCTCAAAATCATTGATTCAAATGACATGTTTAAAGAACAGTTTATTATTGCAAAGTTTTATTGACCACATGACTGTGTTCGTACAGCGACTGTAAAATGCAAAGGATAATACAATGCAGCCTGCAAAAGATAGGATACAAGAGACTAGTTAAATGTCGTAGTGAAATACGATCCAAAGGTGAAGTATTTAGACATCATAGTGGATTGTTTCTGACCAGAGAACACAAATAACTAGATTTGGTGCCAGTTTGAACCAAAAGATATGGTTCAAACTAAAAATGCTGAAGAGCCACTCAGTACCAGCCATGAAATATTACTACTAAGCCTCTTTGCAAGTCCAGCATAGTGACATTTAATTAGAAAAGGATAAATATTTAAAAATTATCAAGAAGACTGAAAGGAAAATATGAAGTGCTATGGTATGAAAATCATTGAAATGCATCTTTAATAGATAATACACCACTCAAAAAGTTTGTAGAGAGAATGTAGAAATAGCAAAAGCATTTGAACAGTAAAGAGGATTACTTTAAGAAAATATATACTCCAAAACTGGAAGTCTTGTCAAAACAAGAAAAACTATAAGCTTGTTAAATTCATGCAAACTAACTTAAGAAGCACAGGAAAGCAGGGCATAGCAGAAACACAGTTCAACAGTCCAAAAGAGACTGAAAAGCAAATAAAAAATGGTATAACAAATAACGAAAACAGTAATTTCAACATACAATAAGCTTACCAGGGTTTTGAGGAGGCCACTAGCTGACCAAAGTACAAAGGAACACTCAGTATAGACAAGCCCATATGATAAATAGTAACTAAATTATTTGTTTGAATGGTCAAGTATGTTCCCACATTGGAATCATTATTAACAAACTAAGGATTTTGAGTAAAATTGAGTTATCTCTAATGGAAATGTCCACAGAAGCGGTGCTTGAAAGACTGTGACAGTTGTCAGAAATGTGGATAGTATATTATTGCCTAAGAAAGGAATAGGAAGCAAACCAGATAACTATGTAAAGTATTGCAGTGGTTTCTTCCCATTCTTATCTCACCTGAAACATATCAAATCCTCCTTTTGGTAGTTTCCAGGAGAAATAGACCGTATTTTCTTCTTCCCCAAACACCTGTAAATCTGACGGTGGATCAGGATCTGAGGTAAAGACAGGAGTGGATGTAAAATTTAATGTCAAAATAATCTGCATCATTTTGAACGAAACTAGCATCTACAGAAAACACTGTTGTACATTATATTACAGATCAATGTAGAAACAGATTTCATTTTGTACTTAAGAAGAATATAAAATAAACTAAACTTACCTCTACATATCAGCAATAGAATCAGAAATGAAAACAAAGTTTGTAAATTTTTATGGAAATGCTGTATCATCCTAATATTATAAAATTACTGGCAGAATCTTGTTAACTACAGAGGAAACTTGTTTGCATTTTAGAAGCTTTTATTTACTTAGTAACTTTCAAGGTTGTTTAGATTGAAAACAAAGACATATATAGATTAATCCAGCCATTGCTAAGATGCATTTATTTAATAAGGAATAGCTTTTCTTAGACAATACCTTAAAATGTAACAACTCTAATTATCTGATATAATGAAAAGTTATTAATAAACCATGAACCTACAGGTGCTAATCTTGAGGATGGTAGGATGACTTCTTTTTAATCCATTAGTTGTCACAATACTGATTAAGAAATCAGTGCCTGGCAGAAGACTCTTAAATTTGTACGTTCTACAAAGATTAAAAAAAGAAATGGTGTTCTTTAGTATTTTTAAAATGCATGTACCTTCATATGTTAATCCTTTATAGTACAGATATTTACACATTATGTGTATATACATATATGCTGTTAAGTCAAAAACTATACTAGTGTGATAAAATCTTACATAGGATGCATCACACTATGTTTCACAGCAAGTTCAAGTACTGGAAACTCTTAAAAGACTAAATTAAATATCCAGAATGACACAAAAGTTCTATTGGTGCTCACACCAGTGCAGTATTTTGATTTTTCTTCTTTGCACAAACATATGAGATTTGTGATTTTTTTAAAAATGCAATTCTTAAAATGATTTTTTACACATGGATGTAGTAATGTATTACATATCAGCTAAAACATCAAATAAATACCATGCATTCGTACCACTGCATGTTACTTAAATATTCAGTGAAACATTTGTTTTGAGTTCATATCAGTTATTTTTTTAAATCTAACTCTCATACCTTACACCAGAAGATAACATTTTTTCCATGTTGAAGACCTTACTGTTTATTGAAATAACATATCCATCAAACATATTTTGGGCTGCTGGCCAGGTAACAGTTATTGATCCAGAGTCTCTGCTATAGTTCAGATATTTAACTGCACTTGGTGCTGTGTGACAATAAAAAAATGCATTACTTTTAAAACACATTTTAAATATACTGCTTTATGACAGGACTCATGTCATCAGACTTCAATGAAAAAGTCAGAAAAATTATGCCATGCCCTGGCTTATCTCCAGACTAACACTGCCATGGTTGGGTGCATAGGGACTTCTGTTATTCGTGGGATCCAGAGCCAAACAGCTCGCTGCTCTGTAGAGATACTTAGTGCACTTCTGACATCTCTTGATGCAGAGTTCCTCAAAAATGGGCAGTTTCTCAAGAAGTGTCAGTATAAAAGGTAACATAGTAGACTGAGACCAAAGTTCTCATTAGCACAATATCTTGTATTGAACAGTGGCCAAAAGGCTATGTTCAAAAAAGCAAGACTTGCATAGAGTGATAGTCCCCTTCAGTAATTTCCCAGACCGCAGTTGGCAGCCTGAGGATTTCCTGATCCAAAAGTGATTTCTGTGAATTTAGCAAACCTCTGATTTCTCTTATGAATGTCTTCAGTTTCTACTTGAACCTATGACCACAATCACCACACACACAATAACACGTGGCCAGAAGTTCTGCAACTTATCTAAAAACTTAACAACCATTTCCTTTTCCTTGTTTTCTACTTTCCCTCTTCTAGTTTCAAGTCCTTAGCTCTTGTAAAGGAAATATCAGTGAATTATCGTTTCTTACTTGCTTCATAATTACCTCCCCGTGACTTATCCTCTCACAAATGATTCTACATTACATCACTGTTTCTGTATCAGTTTTAGCTCAGTGGTCCCTTAAATGCAAACCGTTATGTGTCTTTTATCTCACCAGTTGCCCTCCTACAAACCTTTTCAATTGCAACTGCTATACATTATTTTTTGACATTAGGGACCTGTTACAGGAAAATATAATATGCCAGATGCAACAGCCTGTGAAAGGCAAGGCTGGTGCCACTCTGTGCCCCCATGTCCAACATTTTTAAATGTATAATGGAAAAAAGCTATTAGCAGCTAGAAGAACTAGAACAGAATCGACCTATGCTGCTGAGAATAAAATATCCTAACCCAAAGCAAAACTAAATGGAGAAATCCCAAATTTAGTCCTGATCTAAGGGGAGGCCAGTGAGTGAGTATCATAAAACTAATCTAATTCTGAATACCTGTATCTAACATTAAAGAGAAATCTAAGAAAAAAAATTTTGTTGGCTGTAATTTTGGTAGCCAGAGAGTGTGCAAGTATCACTTAAAGGAGTGTACGCCCCCTTGAGTCACTATGAAGTCGGTAGTTCATTGTAAACCATAACCATATTCAAATACACAATTTTAAAGTCACAGTCAAAGAATAAGGAAAATAACAATGAAAGAGAAAAAGGAGAAGATTATGAAGATGATTGAATTACTTTTCTCTATTCAAGACAAAAATAAAATTCAAGAAACAATAGAAGAAAGCAAGACACACAGATGGAGCAAAACAAAAGCTGAATTTTACAACACTGTGGTCTCACCTGTTTCTATTTCCCTTGTCACAAAAATGCTGTCTCTGAAACCTTCCTTTTCTGTTCGAATTGTAAAGTTGTACAGCTTACCAGGAATAAGGTTGGAAAACGTTGCTGTTTCTTGCTTGACCTTTTGGACCTAGAAAACCAAACGCAGCTTTCACAGAACTTGCGAAATTTACTTATGTAAATGGTACCTCCACCTTTCCTAATAGGAGACACAGATTTTAATTTAACTTCTCCTTACTTCATAGAAGACTTTAAAAAAACCTGCATTGCCTATACACAAGTGGTCTTACAAAAAACATACCCTGAAAGCAGTTGCACAATTTATACATGTGACTTCGTATTGATGAAAATCTCCGTCAGCACGGTCCCAAGCAATCTGTATTGAAGTGTCTGTAATGTTACCTTCTCGTACATTGAGTGGAGCTGCCAAACCTACAGGAGAACATAAAACACATTACTCTTCAATCCAACACTCTTTATATCCCCTGTGGAGACATAAAAGTGAAGACAATCAAACAAATAGAGGGGGAATTCTCATCTCAGGCATGCAAACACACCAACATTTTAAAATAGGAAAATGGATAAAGAACAAATATTGACACCATTCAAAGAACATTACTTGCTTGCTCATCTTAAAATCACATGGGACTGAACATGCATTTCTCAGAGGACAGAGCTGGCACTCCTAGGAAGAAAAATCCTCCAGAATGAAGTTAATTCTTCCAATACCACCACCATGGTGCTCAGAAGACGCCCATATTTTCAAATAGCTCAGCAAAACTGAGTAGACCAGACAACAAAAATACACTTTATCCCTAATTAGTGTAGCCTTGTATGATACAATGCAGATTACATTACAGAGGACCTTCCATCCTTCTCTCTACATCTTTCAAGCTCACCACTACAGCTGTTTTCATAAGATCAATCAAAATCCAACATTTATTAAAACTACATTTTAAGAAAAATAAGCTTTCAAGGTTTTCACAATCTGGGGAAGAATTTTTCTATCTCGCCCTCATTCTCTTCTTCTTTCTTCCTTGCTTCTTTTTACCCTTTCTTAATTTTTTCTTTTATAACATTTCTATTGTGAGAGAAAAAAAACTAGAAAAGAAAATGAAGGAAAAGGAAAATAAAAACTTCTGAAGGTATAATTATCATAAAAAATAGGAAAGTCAAAACACAGAATTACAGCAGATGTTTTTATACAGCTTTTAAGTTCTTACTAAAATTCCTTTTTTAAAGGTCTTGCTATAAGGAGTCCACTTCCAGCAATATTTTTTTAATGTCTTCGTTACTGAATTTATTATCATGAAAAATTGGAACCTCAATGCCTTTATTATTTGTTTTAACGTGCACCACAAGGAATAAATTTACTGATTTCAAGACACAGAAACAATTCCATTGTTACTCATCTTCTTAACTAAAATAAAAGGTAAAAACATGTTTTGTTTCTGACAAGGACAACAATTTAATATAGTTTGAACTCCTGAAATACCTGTGAGGCATTTTTATAGACTTGATATAAAAAAGACCAGTTCAGAAAGTCTATAAATGATAAGGGATAATTACAGTCTTGTTAAAAAACCAGCTAGTGTTAATGCTTACATACATAGATCAAGGTGATTTTTTAAATAGCCTATGTTTTCTATAGCACTGAAATAAAGTTAAAAGAATTTACAAATCAAAATTTAAGCTGGTGCAATTTTACAGGAATAAATTGAAAATACTCACATGTTTTTACACCAGAAACACGGTAAAAGGAGCTCAACATTTTTCTACTTTTCGTTGAGACATAGAAATCATATTCTGTTCCTGCAGTAAGGTTTTCAATTGTTACTTTACCATCACTTTTTAAAACGAATGTCGCATTAGGACCTCCTTTACTTGCAATGTATATGCCATCAAATACTCCAATATCAGGCATGCGAACAAATAATATCACAGCATTGCTATAGAGCACATAAGGAACTACAATTTGAACAGGCTTGGGCTCTAAAAGAAGGAAAAAAAACAGTCACGTTAAATCAGTTGAAAATAAATTCAGTAGAAACCACACAGTAATCTGAAGCAACAGCGCTTAGAAATATACTTGCCTTGTGCACATATACAGTTACCATAATAAAACACATCATTGCTCAGAAATAATAAACAATCTGATCTTTTTAGGTGCTTAGTAATTGAACAGCATTTGACAAATTATTTAGGAAAAAAAGCAAGTTAGCCTTCCAAAAGTATGAGTGAATTACCTTTTCAACCACAATCACACCAAGAAAGTAAGTCAGGATAGTTGAAAAAAATATTCAAAAAGGTACTTGTGGACAGGGAGATGAGTATGGAAAAGGAGATATATTTGGTGTATGTAACATTGACGCATTTTGTGTTCTTCCCTTACAGCTGGCTCTGACAGCTGCAAAAAATCCATCCAGAATTTTCTGTCATCTGTGCCTTGAATGAGGTATTCAATCTAATACTATATAAAAAATTCTGAAAAAGACTAAGCCTGCTACGCTCCAAAATACTGTAATCATTGAAGAAAAAATGACAACTAAGCATTTCATACAACTATAACCTGACAGCTGCAGCTTTAAACCATGTGTATGAGTGAATCCTGTCCATTCCTTTCACATATGCAAAAATTGTATAACTGTGCCAAAAGTATTTCAATAACTTGGTAAACTATGACTGACTGGAAAGATCCATCAATAAACTACGTAAAGCTTTTGTTTTTGAACTACTACCAGTTCTAACCCTTAAAATATTTTCCCAGCATTCTTTCACCAATAGCAGAGTAACTTCTTACATTTCACAGGGCACCTAATGCAACTCCAAAAATAGTCAGTCTGTTTCAACCATTCCAAAATCTTGTTATTTCACTCCAAATCAAAAATCCACTCAATGTCTTCTGTTGGCGGGAATTGGACTCCATGCCATGGTCCTCATCACAGGTAAACAACATTCAGTACTATCAACGTGTTTCCCAGGGCTGCACCTCTTTGGAAGTTAACAGCATCTGCTTTACTGGTAATAATTAGGATCGGTAGATTTCATTGAATCACAGAATCACTTTGTTGGAAAAGACCTTTGAGATCGAGTCCAACTGTACCAGTTCACTACTAAACCATTGTTTAAACATCTCCAGGGACGGTGACTCAACCACCACCCTGGGCACCCTGTTCCAGTGTCTGACAAGCCTTTCAATGAAGAATTTTTTCCCAATGTCTAACCTGAACCTCCCCTGGTGCAATCTGAGGCCCTTATACTTATCACCTGCCACCTGGGAGAAGGGACTAGCACCCACCTCACTACAACCTCCTTTCAGGGAGTTGTAGAAAGCGATAAGGTCTTCCCTCAGCCTCCTTTTCTCTAGGCCAAACAATTCCAGTTCCCTCAGCTGCTCCTTATAGGGTTTATTCTCCAGTCCCTTCACCAGCTTCATTGCCCCTCTCTGGACACACTCCAGCACCTCATGTCTTTCTTGTAGTGAGGGGCTCAAAATTCAACACATCCTTTGGGGCACAGTTTTGATCCTTGGCTATTAAGCAAATCAACTTGATCTACCAGATCTGTTAGATGATAGCAATGATAATGAGACTGCTGTTGTTTGCATTATAGTCTGTTGTTTCCACTGTTAAAAGATATCTTACTTAAAGTGCATTGAATGGTCTCCAGTTCACTCATATTTCCATTTTTCACGCTTGCCACTGCTATTTCATAAGCCATTCCAGGAATCAGGAGATCAATCTTAAATTCTTCTGTATTTTTTACCAAAAACTTCATAGTGTCATCTATGTCTGCATTAGGTTTCACTTGAATGTAGATTTCCTGAACCGCTTGTGGCAGCTTCCAGTGAAGAATTACACTCTCTTCTTGTACATCTTCTGGGTGAATATAAACAGCTGTAGGTGGACTGACAGCTTGATCAAAGAAAAACATGTCAGTATAAAACCTCAGATCAAACCTACTATCATTTTACAATCCATTTCCAATGATTCCTCTTCATTTAATTTTTCTTCTAAAAATTAAAATACATTAAAACTACAAATTCATGAAATTATTTCTTCAAATACATTGTAGACAACTACCTATTACAGCCAGATTCTACTTTCCGTTTACTCATAAAAAATAGGAAATTATTTTGCAAGCATATTCTGTTCCATTGGATATATACATAGTAAGAAAGATCACACAATCTGAGTCACCATGTCTATGATTAGAAAAATAAATTAATCTGTCTTCACCTACATAATTTGAAACATCATGGTAATGTTTCTACTTTGCTAAAATTAAATATACAAACCATATATCAAATTGGATGTCACTTCTTTAGCACATATTAATGTGCTGTAAGTAAGTCAGGGAATAAATAAATAAGAGGATAGCTACATTTACTCTTCTGGAAGGTTCTGGAGGTTTGAAACAGTAAACAAGAGAATATGGAAAAGAATTCCCCCAGCTTTTGCCCAACACATCCCGACAAACCTCAATCTGTACACAGCCTTAAAAATAATTTTGTGCCTTGTATTTTCAATTTAAAATCTGTCTGGTGAAATAAAACTGCCAGAAAATGGATACATCACCTGTTGTGATTAATATAGGCTTCTCATGGCAGCTTAGAGTTCCTTTTTCTGCAACATTCTGTAAATATACCTGATACTGATGATAAGGTTTTACATTTCCTACTACTATTGAAGTCTTGTCTTTTTCAACCAATGAGTGTTCCCAAATGTTGTTTTCAGTATCCAAAATGTTGACAAGGTAGTGATGAAAAGCGCCAGATGAATGCTGTGGAGGCTTCCACTGTAAATGTATTTCTGCAGATGAAACATATACAGCCTCCAATTTCTGGGCATGCAATGGTCCTGTTGAATAAAATTAGGAATAGAAACAAGTATCTTCTGGTATCTTCTACCAATAACTAACTTGTTTTTCAAATATAGCCTGAAAAGCTAACAGTCCACACTTACTCACATAAATGCTAAACAGTATCACAACAAATCAAATAAAGCAACTTTATCTAATATTGATATGCAGGAGAATTTTTTCACTAATTGAGGTTTTCTGAATTACTCAGCGCTTTATGTAGAACTCTGCCTCCTCACTTAGGGCCTTTCTCTTGCACTTCAGACTGATCAGAAACATCATATAAAACAAATTCTATGTTAGTTAAAAACGGGTCCTAATTAATTAAATGGCAAAATCTAGTGAATTTTAGGAAGTGTAACTGAACACAGTTTTCATCAATAATTTTAAAACAGTTCTTCATTGTACTTCCTATACCTCTTTCAACAATTCAGTCACCAGTCTAATAATTAGTAAATCACCCTATTTTTCCTTGCCTGAACAATCATGTTTCTGTAGATACCACTGCTGCAGCTGAAAAGCTAATTTCTGAGGCAAAACACATAAAATCATAGTAAGAATAAGCTTTCAAGATGTACTTGACAGAAACAGAATTCGTAGCTGGCTTTCTACTTGTGGCCACTGAAAATTCCTGAGTTTTTCTTCATGAGTCCCAATAAAGCACTTTAGCACAAAAGCAAAAGGAAAATGCTGGAATCCCATACACCATCTGGTCAATCTTGGATTCATAATTCATGTTCAGAGTTATTTATATTTTCAGAAAAAAACATCAACAAAAGGAATAGTGTAATTAAAGGAAAAATACAAAATAGGTATGATTAACTGGCTATTACGACTATTTATTTTTGTAACTTACTTGTTTCTACTTTCAGAATTGGACTTAAGACAGCCTGTGCCCCTTCTGGGTTCTTTGCTACTAATAAAAAACTATAGCAAAGGCCAGGAGACAACTGCATAATTTTTGTTTGAGTTGTATTCACAGGCAAGCTCAGAATGTATGGTTTCCACCGATCAAAATAGTACTTAATTATAAGTGCAAAGCCTGACTTAAGCCATATGTCCGTATCACTCCACATAAATACAGCTTCAGTTGACTTGACATCATTCACGCTAAATGTGAAGTTTTCTGGTACCAGAGGTACTGAAAAAGAACACCAAAAATAGAAAAATCATTGAAAATCATTAAAAACTAGTTATATTTGTATCTTCAAAGATAAATATTATTGGGGGAAAGCTTTTAAAAATAAATGCAAAAGAGGAAATATAATTACATTCATATTCACAAATATATGGTAGCTGTATATAGCAGAAAAATCCTAAGTAATAATAGCCTGGACCAGTCGGATCTCTCTGAAGGGCATAGCAATCAGTTTCATTTTCTGGTACCATTGACAAAGGTGAGATATTAGCCTTTAGAAGATAAGGAGTTCCATCTGTCCACAAGAGCTGACCTTCTTCCTAGATTGAAAAATAAATAAATAAATAAAAACTCCTTATATTCTTACATTATATTGATGAATGACCATATCTTTTGTCAATGCAAGCATATCTCCTAAACATCCAAAATTTTCATATTTCATTTGCACAAATGAATTATAGAGGAACATTTTGAATGAAGTAAATAATTCAGTGTAAAATTCTATCTTTCCCATTATAATAGATTACAAGGTAATACTACAAAACAAAAGCCAAATAAGGGTAATGCAGAGTGTTTGATCATTACAGGCAATCCTTCAAAAATCACTGTTAATCAAATAATTTAATAATCATGGGTGAATAGTTTTCTAAAAATGTTATTCACTTAAGAAAATCAGTCAGAAATATTAATAAATTCTGAAAGCAAAACCAGTTTATCCGAAATAAATCTATAGCTAGACTCACAAGTCTAGGACAAGGAGGTGCTCTTTTGCCCCTTCTCCCACTGGCCAGTAGCTCAGCGGTTAGGACACTCACACACACCTGAGCCCAAGTTTCTAACCTTTGAGGTACTTCCAGTTTCCACGGCAGAACCTTACAGATACTTGCCTAGGGTAACACTGTTTGAAGAAGAGATGCTTGTAGAACATGCTCACAGCATTGCAATGCAGACCCCCCTAGCGGGACACAGGTTTTACTCTGTTCTACACTTACATATACTATTAATAAAAAACCCAACACATTTACGCATGATATCGGAGCACCCTCAGGAGGTATCCTAGCATAAGAGCTTTCAGGCATAGCAAGTCTGTAGTCCTACAATCTTTGTAAATGTTTTAAATACTATATTGGAGGAACTTTGAGGCTACCATCATAATTTTAAGACTTCTGCTGCTTTTCCATTTTGTTAAAGACATTCAAAAGGGAGGACGCAGAGGAGAAAAAAAGATTTTTAGATTTCTCTGAGAAAACAACAAAAGATCATGTTTGTTGAGACCGCGTCTGTTTTTTTTTCAATTCACCTCCTGAACTGAAAAAATATCAAATAAAGTACTATGACGTCTTACCTTTTTCAAAAAGAGGGAGATTTTCAGTAGTATGAAATAACTCAACTTGACTTTCAGGAGGACTTTTTGGTCTAGCATATCTTTTTCTTATACCAGTCCTCCTATGCACCAGTTAACTACGCAGACAGGGAGACATAGAGTACTACGATACAAACCTCTGTAGCAGGGCTTGCAAGAGAAGCCTCAGTAAACAGGTTTTGGCTATCTTTTCGACCTCCTAACTCTGAAGAACTGCACAGAGTGTCATGTCAGGACAGACAGACAGACATGACGGTATCACCAAAGTGCTTACCCTGCGCACTGACCGACATATCCAGGGCTTCTGTCTTTCACAAGAATACTCACCCTCGTGTTTGTATGTAGGTACAAATCAAAATAGGGTCAAAGGAGGAAAAACTGTGAGAATACAAATGCTACAGAACTAATCCTAACAACGTTGCTATTTTTCATCTGTGTCACGACGCTTGGCAGTTTTTCTAAGGCTGCAATCTCAACTTTCTTCATAAACTATTTCAAGTCCCATGGGTACTGGGAAAAAATACCTCTTGAAAATAAACATTTAAATCCCTAGTGGTTCAAATACAAAAGAGAAAGCAAAAATAATAGAATTAGTACTTTTAATCTCAGATTTTAAACAAGTCCTGTGATTCCTAGCATATGTCCCATGATCTTCGAACTCCTGGAGTCAATACAATCTGGAGTTCTCATAAAATGATAGCAAATGACAACAATGACACTTCAAAGGACTATAACAGTCATACAGTACTTGTACACGCTAATGAAATACAAATATTTAGGAAATAAGTGCTTGAAAAACAAGCATTTTATTATCCCTTGTTACTCTTAAACCAAGATACTCATCTAGTTCACTTAACAGACTAGACTCCTACAAACATAAAAAATCATGTAATGATTAAACAGTTGACTAATAGTCAAATTCCAAACTGACTATTAACATTTTCTTGCACAACTAGAAGAAAAAAAAAACAAAACGACAACCCCATAACCTTTCCAACATATGAAAATATTATGCTTTCATGGGGCATGTATTTCTTGCAAATAATGCCTTATATTTGCTTGTATTTCTTACAAATACTACCCTATTTCTAAAATACTGAGTTGGTTACAGTTAATATCATGACGGTAGAAAAATTATAGCATAAAACAATATTACACCTAAAATGCACATATTACTGCTGCTTTACTAACCAGAAAAGTTAGAGTGCTTCTCTATCCACAAATTTAGACAGGCTTATATTTCTCCAGTTTGCCTGTTATCCCACTCAAATTTGTTTACGCAACCCCATGTAACAAGAGTCATCTGCAAAAGAGAAATTTTCTATGACATTTACCACTTAGCTTCTGCCCCTACAAACAAAGTAAGTTTTGTTTTTATTGTTTTTCACAGCATTTCTTTTAAAATTTAGTTTCACCAAAACAATATCAAAATCAAGTTTCAGAGTGTAGATTTTTCCAAACGAAAAAAAAAATAATAATTCCAACCTTCAGATACTTACCACAAAAGAAGTTTTCACTGAGTCTAATCACAGGAAGGCTGGATCCCACATTTCTGGCAGAGTGCCTCTGTCTTTCTGAGAGCCTTCCCAATAGTGTTATCTCTGTATCTGTACCCATATCACACACTACACCACAGTGAATCATTTAATTACAGCAGAACTGGCATTTACGAACCCTGATATCCCAAATACAAGGAATAGGAAAGCTTTTACAAGAAATACCCTGCTGGAATCCCTTCTTCCACTGGCCTGTCCAACGTCCATACTGGACATGCCTTGCTAAGCTCAACACTCAACATTTCAGACCTGTATCAAAACTGAGAAAACGAATCCCAGACTCTGAAATCCATAGTAACATAGGTACAGAACGAGATTTAAAATATGGTAATGCAGCACCACCTACAGGCAAAACAATATCCCTGTGAAGTACTCACAAGAAAATGAAATGGGTTCTATATAACCATAGAACCCATTCGTATACTCAATGGTATGAGGTGCAACAAGGCCAACTACCAGGTCCTGCACTTGGGACACAACAACCCCATGACACAATACAGGCTTGGGGAGGCGTGGCTGGAGAGCTGCCTGGCAGAGATGGACCTGGGGGTGTTGGTTCACAGCCGGCTGAACATGAGCCAGCAGTGGCCCAGGTGGCCAACAAGGCCAGTGGCATCCTGGCCTCTATCAGACACAGCGTGGCCAGCAGGAGCAGGGAGGTGATTGTGCCCCTGTGCTCAGCACTGGTGAGGCCACACCTCGAGTGCTGGGTTCAGTTTTGGGCCCCTCACTCCAAGAAGAACATTGAGGGGCTGGAGCACATGCAGAAAAGGGCAACAAGGGGCTGGAGAACAAGTGAACAACAGCTGAGGGAATTAGGGATGTTTAGCTTGGAGGAGGCTGAGGGGAGACCTCACCATTGTCTACAACTTTCCTCTTGTAGGTACAAGAGGAAATGGCCACAAGTTGCACCAGGACAGGTTTAGACTACACATTAGGAAAAATTTATTCACCGAAAGGGTGGTCAGAGATTGGAACAGGCTGTCCAGGGAGGTGGTGGAGTCACCATCCCTGGAGGTGTTTAAAAGATGCATAGATGAGTTTCTTAGGGACATGGTTTAGTAAGGGGACAAGTACGGTTGGACTTGATGATCTCAGAGGTCTTTTCTAACCAGATGATTCTATGATTCTATGTATTTATTTTTTCCAGCTATGGCCTGCTAAATATTTCCAGTATTTCTAAATAGGAATAAATAATGATTCCTCTTCTAACTACTAATAATTGTGTAAACAAATAACCAATTTACCGCCCAGCATTTTTTATTCCAAAGACTTGGGTTCTATATATTAAAATCGTCCTTCTTCCATATATGTAATGTAATAGCAAAGAAGATAAAATCAACTGACCTTTAGGTCATTAAGACCCATCCATAACATGATTATCTGACTAAATGTCTGGAGATAAGACAAAATAAAACCATGTTCTTCTTCATTTTGTATGTCAAGAAGATGCGCCCCTCGTGATGACATTTCACAGGTTCGTTGTGCCATCTTCCATGGTTTGCTCTCCTTACCAATTCGATAGCAGCTGCTTTGGAATGCTACCCACCCTTCCGAACAGGTGCCTATAGGTGAACAAGGACAGGATTTAAAAGATATCCTGTACCATTTATGGCAGTGGTATAGTTTTAGATTTCTTTATCATTACACAGACATTTTGATCATGATAACAATTAATTCACAATCAGAAACCTCCCAAAATTCACTAATTACCAATCAACTTTCCTTCAAAATTCAAAATCCTGAGTGTTCTTAAAAATCTGATTAACTGAATTAAAAGATTATCAAGTACAATCCACTGAAGGAAAAAAAAAAAAGTGAGATCCATTAATTTTTATTCTACTCTAAGAAGAAAAAAAAAAAAAAAATCTTTCTTTAAGCTTAAGTTTCTGAGGGTTCATTTTTTAAACTTTAAATTTGAAGTTGACCTATCACTTGTTTTCAGTAGTTTCCTAAGTTTAGGAAAATAATTATTTGATTGAATTTGAGCCTGTATGATCCCTTCTTTTGTGTTCCTAGTTTTAAAGATCTTAAGTTGCATTACCAGAGTAGCATATTTAAAGAAATGAAGTTACACAATCAAGCCCTAACATCCTCAGAATCCTATCTCCTTCAAAGCATTTCTAAGAAAACAGCATAGCTGAGTTAGTCACTCAGCAGTACAAACATATCACTTTGAATGCTGGCAAAAAGCATTCCAAATCTGTTCCAAATTCAGGATTCTCCCTGCCTTTTCATTGCAGCTATATACCTAATTCAATCCATACACTCAAATAATTACAATGCCAAACCTCAACATTCTCATGAATCACTAGACTGAAAAAAAATGTAGTTAGCTTAAAGTATTTCCATGTACAAACTGGAATTCTTGCTCCTAAAAATACTAAGAACTATTAATTAGGAATAACCTTTCTATTCCATTAATATCCAATTTATTTCCACTTTCTAAAAATGAAACAATCCATGCCTATTAAAAACTGTAACATGGAATACAGGCTTTTTACAATATATTCAACTCTTCCAGAAAATATGCAGTGCTTCCTTTCATTCATTGTGACTACAAACTCTAACACATACCTGTTTCAGCTAGAACATCCAGTGATTGAGACACATTCATAAATTCCAGGTGTAATTGTTCAAATATAAACTTAAATGTATATAATGTGGCAGGTGACAAATTACTCCATTCAAAGAATCCGCTGGGGTTTTTTATAATCTGAGAAGTACCATTCAGTGAAACTGAAACTGAAAATTCCTTAGATATCATACTCCAATTAAAAGACACTGTAGTAGTTGTCACAAATGTTTTGATGTCATTTTCTGAAATTCCACCTAGCAGATCAAGAAAGAATAAATACTGTCTTTACCATAACAGAATAATTAGTTCACAGTTTTATTGCATGATTTTATTTTTTTTTTAGGAAGTGATGAAGGATATACACAGTAGGGAAAGAAAGGTAGTGCGAAACCAGAAAATATCTTACTGAGAAATTACGGAAGTCATGCTCTTTCCTACCATCATGGTATGTAAACTTATGTCTGAAGCAACCAGCAACAAAAGTTAAGTGCACAGTTTAAGCATTTAACTGTAAACGTACATACTTTGCTAGAATATCACTTAAGTAATAGCTGTCAGGTACAGGAACACATTAGTAACATAACCATGAATTATTTCCTGTACCTTGCTAAACGTAGTAACTTTCAGCAGAGTCAGTGGCTGCTGCAATCTTTTCAACTTACTAAATATTTTTACCAATAAGGTTTGGTTTCAGATCCAATGCTGTACTCCAAAGCTGGTCTGAGATAATAATGTGTACAAAGGTACTGCCATAAACTCTTAAAGCAAGTAACAAAATTAAGATTAGAAAGTGCTTTCATTCTAGTAATTGGTGGGAATTGTGATTTTTTACAAATTTACAGCTATAAGTGGTATTTTTCTAAGATCAGTGGCTAGACTCACCAGCTGTTATACTGAATGTCTGCCTCATTTAATCACAATACTAAGATCTTCAAGTGACTTATTAACCCTTTTTAAAGAGGGACTGTTACAAAGAGGAAACAAAAATATTTAATATTTAACCAATATATTTAATTCATGTAAGACAAACAACCAAACCCTATGCTGAAGTGAGGTACTTGCAGCCTGGTGATTTTTCTTGATGGTCCTTTTTTATAAATAAAAATCTCTTCTCCTAGAGTTACTGTAGTATAGCAACACCTGTAACAGTTAAAAATCTCCCAAACTTTCACATCACTCCCCTACTGCAGAATTGTTACACTAACCAAATGAGTTATGTAAAATTATTCCTTCTACACTTCATGGCTGAAAACATACATTGATGGAAACTTTCTAAATTAATAAGGACAAGATTTCAACCCCTACTTTTTTAATCTTTACTATTAGACTAACTATAATGATACCAAAATATTTTTTGCTACGCTACTTACGTGTCTTCAATGATTTTACACCTATGATTCGGCCATTTTTTAGGGATTCTATTGTAATATCATACTTCTTATTTTCCTCAAGCAGAATTGTAGTAGTGACAGGTTTCTGTTCAACTTTAGAAATGTTTCTTACACTCTGCAAGTTAAAAGAATTTCTGGATACAGTGAATGTAATAAAAATACAATTCCTAAATTATCTACGAAGTTTTTAAAAGGGTAGCTTATATTGCAGCATATCAAACTTAAGACTGCAGTTAAACTGCAAAATCACCAATGCATTTAAAACAAAGTATTTTAGAAATCAAACTGTTAACACTTTCATATTAAAATCTCCATATTTTCTTTAAGTTCCAGAATATCCTGTGCTCAAAATAAGAAGAAAGTCCTCCCACAGAGATAGGTGGGCTAGAGTCTGTGCCTCTCCTGGAGAAGTCAGACTCATTCAGACCACAGTACCTTAAAGAACTTGCATATTCTTTGAACATATGCCTATCTATCCTTTTTCAAACAGGACACCCAAGGGTCTTTTAAGTTCCACTGGCTTCAGTAGGCCTTTGTAGGAGTGCACATAAATGATATGAATTACAGAATTCAATACAATTTTTCCAAACTTTCTCTTTATTTGCTGTTTCACATAATTATTTCTTCAAAGAGACACACACATAATGCTATTAATTACTGGTATGTACAGCTTAAATAAATTTGGAACTACTTATCACTTAAATTGACAAAATTTACCTTTTGACTGAGAGCATCTGCTTGCTGGTACGTTACAACATAATAGTCTGGATCCTCTACTTTGGCAAAGTCTGTCCACTTCATCAAAACTACTCTAGCAGGCTTTTTCTCTTGGTCACAGACCAGACTCTCCGAACCCTGTAACAGAAATACATAAGAATGCAACTTAGTAGACCATGCAGAAAATGTTTATATATCTAAATAATTAAATTATGCCTATTTTAACTACTTTAACTACTTTTACCTAGTACATGTCAGCTAGCTACAGGTTTTATATGGACCAGCATTACCAGCCCCTCTGCGTGACACAAGTTCAGCAAGTACAACTTCAATTTTTCTTCCTCTCTCCACAGGTGGCCAAACCATATCAGCTGACCTAAACATGCTCTAGTACAGGGGTGTCAAACTCCCAGCCCGTGGGATGAATCCAGCCCTCCACTTTGTTTCATCTGGCCCAGCACCTTGTTTCTACCTGGTGGCAGCACCAAGCTCCTTGCCCCTAGGCTCCTGCTGGTGTGCCACTCACATGTGCTGTGTGTGACACACCTTATGCTGCAGGAGCAGGAGAACGGCAGGAGCCATAAGTTTAACACCCCTGCTCTAGCAGAAAAGAGACATCTGCCATCATTTTAGGAACAAGGTCAGAGATTTCACTTGCGATATGCATAATGCCATCGCAGTCAGCCATGAGCTGGAGTTCTCAGTCCTATTCTCACATCTGTGGCATCATTTCCATAACTTCTGAATATCTCAGAATAAGAAACAGCAAAGTTCAAGTGGTAAAGAAATAATTTATTAAACACCTTGCTACCAATCCAATTTAGACATTTGTTTAGCATTTCATCTTTTTACAAAGGTGAACTCATTCTAGACACAAGTCTTCCGTATTTTTGATGCTACCTTTTTATTCACTGTACCTGCCTTTGAGGACTTCAACTTAGCTGTTTGGAGAACCAGATTCCTTTTATGTTGAATTTCATTTGGAGCCAGAAACTCAGGGGTTGATTCTATTTAACAAGATATAAACCCGAATCACACCTCTAAAATTCAAAGAAATCTGGCCATGTGATGACAATCCCCATCACGTAACACAATAAAATGTTGCAGTTCTGTCTTTTAAGTTCCATTTTTATTTTCTTTACCAATTGAGATGACAAATCAATGTCATCATTTAGCAACAAACTTTAAATCTCCTTTAAAAAACAGAACTAAACAAAAATCAAGTCTTGAATAGGAACCTAAGTACACTAAACTAAAAGTTAGGACTTATATCACATTGTGTTGCTCTGTAAAGCAAACTGCTAAACACATACACAAAAAGCCCCAAACCATAAAAATACAATACACTCAGGACTTTCCTCTTTGTTAACACAAGATACTCTTGGATTCAGCCTGGTGTAATATATGTTCTTTCAAGAAATGACAAACTAAAAGAACTATAAATCTACCAACATCTTAAAGTTTAGAGTTTAGATCACTTTCTAAAGTTTACAAAGCCTTTAATCTCTATAAAGCCTTTATAAAGAAGGTACATACCACCCTGTGGAAGCCCCTGAATTGACATACTAGACCAAAATTTATGGCATAAACAAAAGACATGAGACATTTCCATGAAAAGTAGCAGGATTTTAATTAGTGGGTGTATAGCTGACTTCCTTTCCTGACAACAATCTAGCTGAAACACTCTAAAGGGTAGGAAAATTGGCTTTTAAATAAAATAAAAAATGTATATCTGCAAATAATTGAATTTTAAAATTTCATAATTTTCTACTGTCAGCAATATTGTATGCCATTTTACTGTACATAAATCCATACTCCTAGACCTAAAACTGATAACTAAATCTGCAAGTGTACTGAGAAGATTTACTATGCTTATGTCTGATGAGAGGGATTTAGAATAGCCCTTTCTGTTGCAAGCACCTTGCAAATACTTCTTAGGCACTTACCCAAAGACTGCAGAAATAAGAAAACAAACAAACAAATAAACAAAGAAATTTAATTGACCAAAGAGCTAAGGTTCAAATCTAGCTACATATCAGCTAGGAGACCTGAATAACAAACACGTATTGACATCTGCTATCGACTACCTCTCAACATGATTCAAGTAAGCTCCTTAGTCCAATAAAGAGGTACTTGAGGGAAAACACAATAGAGGTCTATAAAATCTTAAGTAGCCAGAAGAAGTGAGCAGATATTGATTTTTCATTTTCTCTTCAAGTACAAGAACTGTGAAACAAAGCTGCTATGTTCCAGATTCAAAGCAAACAGAAAGAGGCAGTTCTTCACAAAATAAATAATGTATCTGACAAAGCTTAAAATGAATGCTAACATTTTAATGGGCTTCAGATGAGGCTGGACAAGTTCATACAAGAGAACTACACTGAAGCTCACAGAATGCACTGTAACTATCTTTCTGAAGAAGTCCTTAAGCTGCAAATGGTGGGAAATTAATGAATACAGGCAACTCGCTTATTATGCTATTCTTAGAGTTCTACCCAAGGATCTGCTTTTTGCCACTATCTGGACGTATGATACTGAACCCACTGACGTTTTTTATTTCAGTGGTTACCACCATTCTTGGCAGTCAGGGACCCTCAACTACTCTGCAACTGTCAGGAAACCTCCCTGACTAAGGCGTATCACAGGCTGCTGCTTGATGGCTTCCATAAAAAGCAATTGTTTTCAAGTTCAAAATTGAGCAGCACAACTGGACACTATCTGGATATTCTCAAAGAATATACCAGGAGGCTGGGTACCGCAGCAGCATTTCACCACTCCAAATGCATGGTTCTGTTCTCCAAAGAAAGGGAGTGATCTTTGTACCAGTAATTGACAGAGCATTGCAATCACCCTTGCTGCAGTGCACATTAAGCTAAATGTAAAATAAAGACTATTCATACAAAACCTAAATATAATTTAGGCAAGACTACTGGAAAGTGTACTAGAAAATTCGGTAGAAAGGTACATGTCATTCCTGTGTACGTGGTTCTTCCAGTAACAGTCAAACACAAAGGACTAACCCACAACTGGCAGTTTTGTATCAGAAAGTAAATTACTTCTTGCAAAAGTACACATCCTAAAGGTATAGCGAGAGTCTACCAATGAATTTCCAGCATCACCACGCATATCTCCACAGTGTTCAAAAGGGAACAAGTTACACAGCAATATGAGCTAGCTTAGGACTTAAAAGATACTAAGATCTGTTACTTCTTCTGCGGAACAACATAAAACCAGAAGCAGCAAATAATAAAGCAGATTAAGGATCTCAAGACAGCTTCCAATGACTTAAATAGAATTAATATTGGGAATGTTCATTAGCAATAATTGTCTGTAACTGCTATAAAGACAAAAAAGCAGTTCAAATCATGAAACATCATTTTTGAACATTCAATTAGAGTATCTACATTAAAACAAATGGAATGTTTTTCTTACCGTAAATAAATATTTTAATAAAAGCAGGAGAAAAACTGCTTGATCCATGGAGAAAAAAACGTTGTCTCAGCGTCTCTTACGTGCTTGAATCACAATAACTTCAAAACAAAATTGTGTTAAAAATTCCAAGACATAAGAAAAACTAATACACATATTTATACTTCACGTAAGAACAGCAGCAGCCAATGGTTCCCTCCAGATTTGTGTCCTCGTCCTGGCCCTGCCTCTCCCCAAGCCTTGTATAAAGCTTCCAGAGATCAAGAAAAGGCTGTCCTGTAACCTCACTGGGCTAAGGATGCGCCTGCTGTTCATTAGTCAATTATGAACTCCCTCAGTATAAAAAAATCTCAGGGTTTTTTTAAGCTTTACTAGTGATTACTGGATAAAAATTCATGGAATTCAGTGTAACCCCTTGCTCTTTCTTCAAGAGCCTCTGGGTGCTTGCCAGTACACCCTTCTAGCAAGTCATCCCTGTCTCAGTGTTCAAAATTAGCCTTAAAACAGGTTTCAGTGGAAGCATTGAGCCCACCTGCAGAACCACTGATAAGCCTTGCTCAGATGTCCAAGAGAAAAAATACAAACAGTTCAAGTTTATGATAAATTCTGTTGCATTTGCCCATCTCAAGGCGGGCACAGACCTGTTCAGCACCACAAACCACACGGGGAAGTCTAAAATTCCTTATGGGAAACACTAAATCCTACTTCTCAATATAAAAGCCGAGCCTATACGTTTCCTGACTCGCACACTCAGTCTACTTACTTGAGCAGTTTTGGAATCTGTAGTTGCTAACTACAGCCCGCGCTTCCCGGGAGCTTCCCAGCACCACGCTCTGATCATGCCTGGCAGGATGAAGAAGGGCCGCCGCTGCCTCCACACGGCCCCCACCGGGGTAGACCCAGGCCGCGGCAGCCGCTTTCTTGCAGCCTCTCCATCCCGCGGCAGCGCTGGCATGAGGAGCCCCCAGCTGAGCGCTGCCGACCCGCCTCTCCCGCCCCCGCGGGCGCTCCCTGTGAGGGAAGCCGACGCTCCCTGTTCCCGCAGGGAGTCCGGGGGAGGCGGCTGATGCTGCGCGGAGGAGGGCCGGGGGGCAGACCCTGCTCTCCGGCCTTGGCCGCTTTCTTCTCCCCTCCTCTACCTGCAGTGCTGTGTCCGGTTCTAGAATCTCCAGCATAAGAAGGATTCAGAACTGTTGGAACGGGCCGGAGGAGGGCTATGAAGATGATCCGAGGGCTGGAGCATCTCTGCTGTGAGGACAGGCTGAGAGAGCTGGGGTTGTTCAGCCTGGAGAAGGCTCCGGGGAGACCTCATAGCGGCTTTCCAGTACCTGAAGGGGCTGCAGGAAAGCTGGGGAGGGACTTTTTGAAGGACAAGTAGTGATAGAGCGAGAGGGAATTGCTTTACATTGGAAGAGGGAAGGTATAGATTAGGCATTAGGAAGAAATTGTTCATGATGAGGGTGGTGAGGCCCTGGCACAGGTTGCGCAGAGAGGCTGTGGATGCCCCCTCCCTGGAAGTGTTCAGGGTCAAGTTAGATGGGGCCTTGAGCAGCCTGGGCTGGTGGGAGGTGTCCCTGCTTGTGGCCGGGGAGTGGAGCTGGTTGGACTTCAAGGCCCCTTCCGACTCAAACCATTCCATGACTCTATGGTTTGCCCTGGCTCTCCCCAGCTGCTGGGTGGTGCCGGGACGGTGGTTGCGGGCAGTGGGAGCAGCGGGATCACCCAGGGGAGCCACCGCGGGTGTTCAAATACGAAGCTTCTCTGTTATTTCCCACTCCCTGAGAAGGAGTCCTGGGGATTGCCAAGCCAGCCCCGAGACACTGGAACAGGTTGTCTAGAGAAGTCATGGATGTCCCATCCCTGAAGGTGTTCAAGACGAGGCTGGATGAGGCTATGAGCAACCAGATATAATGGAAGTTGTCCCTGCCCATGGGAGGGGAATTGCAACTGCATGATCTTTAAGGTCCATTCCAACTCAAACCATTCTATGTATATGTATATAGGAAATAACAGTTGAACTATTCCTGCAGAACTATTGAGCTGAAAGGAAACACTGGAGGCTGAGTGTTTGAGGAGCTGTTGTGCTTCCTAAGGCAGCAACCTGGCACTACGTATCAGTGTTCTGGGTACTGGAATATGGACCCACCAGTTCTTTATACTGAGGTGTTCCTCAGCTCTTTTTACATTTAAGATCCTTTTTTTTGAAGCTTTATAAATGTATGCAAAAAGTTGCCCCAGAGAGTACTGGCTTTAATTAGCTTTGAGAAAATGCTTTCCAATTGGGCATAAGAGCACTTCAGAGTGCACCTGTAGGAAGTATTAGAAACAAATACAATCACAGCAACCAGCATGAAGTTCTGCATTGTATCCTTTAAACTAGCTATACTCTTAACAGATATTTTTGCATTTAAGATTTTACGTGGAAAGTGTTAAACCAAAGCACTTAGGAATAAATCTGGTCCCAGAAATAAAAGTTGGTTTCAGAACCCATACAGTTGCTGCGGACAGCATGACACCAGTTTCCCCACCGATGAGTATTCCTACTGTAAAACATGGAGACAAGCCTTAGAGGAGAAATAGACACTGACATTGTCTCACTGCTGAAGTCATTGGAAGGATCTTAATTTAGTTCCTTGGGGCAGAATTTCTCATTCTCCTTGTCAAGCTGTTGGCCTCTGTACAGAATCTCACACAAAGTTACCAGTGCAAGCATCCATAAAGTAAGAATAGACAAGAATTCGTGACAGTCATACTATTGATTTATTTCCCAAAGGTTGCCGAACAAGATGTCAGCTCAGACAAAAACATTGGGTGATGTCTGCCTTTGGCCAGATTTGAATTCTCCAGTGCCCTGCCCTTCCCTGAATTAACCTTTCTAATAAAAAAATAGGTTTCCACTATGGTCTTTGAAATTAAACCAGTTTAATAAGCTGATAAATATTTTTTACCAATTCTTTTCAGACAAATTAATTATAGATTAAATAAAAATTAGTGCCAGCGTATGTACATACCATAAAGTGACCAATGCTCGTATTATTTATTGAGTATTTCTTAGGTGATATCATCACACAACATATTATTTCAGTCTTGAGATAGTATCTTGTTCTTCAGTGGGTTGTTCCTCGTGTTTCCTAAAAATTGTGAGCAACTGAACTTTCAATTGTGAAATAAGGAATACAGTTTTTAATTAGAGCTTTATGTAGCTCTTCTGGTAAAGAAGGCCAGTTTAATCTCAGCAGAAAAAAATACCATTTCAATGCTTTTATGTTACCCAGGCTCAAAGACAGAGGTAATAAATCAAAAGCTGCTGCAATGAAACCCCTAATCTCAAAACACTGACTCAGTCTTTCTCTCAGAGAAACACACGCACAGGTAAGAGAGCACACACCTGAATACTGTTTTAGCTGTAAGTGCCACAAGTTAGTTCCTGCCTATTCAGCTGCTTTACAAAGCAAACAAGCTCACGTTTTTCCCAGAGCACTTTGTAATCACCGAGCTCAAAGGGAGGCTTTATTAAGGGGTGATTTTCAAGACAACAGCAGGAGCCTTCTCTTTTTCAACCTCATTAAATTAAGTGTGTGTGGCACATTCCACCTTAATCAAAAGAACACTCCCCAAAACATAACCACTGTCTGTTTATCCAGCATTTCTAGTGATTAACATCATTAAGTTTTAACATCATTAACTGCTGTTTTTCTCCAGAATGCAACATCAGTACAAAAGCAGCTCTTCAAGTTCCCCCTCTCTTCATACCGAAACTACTCATAAAAGTAGAAACTACCTATATAAGGCATTTTTTCAGTCTGTCTCCTTTGAGTGAGATTCTCAAATCTCTGATCTTAGGGTATCTTTTACCACTGATTTTGATAGGCATATGTTCACCTTATCGGTCTATATGTAGAATTATTTTTCAAAATAGGCAAAAAAGACAATTCTAAAATGGTCTGTATGTGGCTGCCATGAACAAATCAATAAATCATATTTGCAGTTGCTAGAGCTGACTGTTCTTCCTCTGTTTATGACTGTCCGCCCTAAACTGTAGTGACTTGCTAATGATAATGGATAGATATTTTTTCAAGGTCCCTGGTTCTATAGGCACTCTGCTTGGCATTTAAAGAAAGGCTAGAGAAAAGGTAGTACACAGTGTTACATACAGACCCTCACTACCGTAACCTTTCCTCAATAAAAGCCTTTTTTTCCCCATTAATTTTAAGTGCTGAAGTCTATTCCTCAAAAGACTTTTTACATTCACTTCATGAATTTTTTTTAAACTATATTCCCCAGAAAAGCTGGGTGTGTTAAATCCAACATAGTCTAGGAAATAGAGTACCATTATGCCACTGTAAGTACAAAAATTTTCTGCAAGTGTTCTGGCCTTTATGCTGCCCCTCCAGGATCGCTATATTGCTGTGTTTATGTGTGACTGCTCATTTATGTTCTGTGCCCTGTACTAGAACACGTCTGTGGGATTTTTCCATAGAAAATAAACATACATGATCATACAAGCAGTGTAATCTTAAGGCACCCTCTGGAAAAGGATTTGGTGGGACAGAACTTGAAAAAGTTAGTTCAAGTCAATTTTTCCCACTGCCATAGTGTTCTTGATTTGTACCTACACATTTATTTGGTTTTACACAAACCTGGGACAAGAATTAGTCTTAAAAATGACCTGGCAATAGGGCAATGAAACTATGCAAGTTAAATATTATAAATAACATGGTGAAAGCCTTGCTATTTTATAGAGGCATATTCAGTTACAGTTTGATTCCATGTATACAGATAGATTTATATTAATCTCTAAAAAAATCCACATAGTTTTATGGGTAAGCCTTTATATTGTGGAATTCCTTTTGCAAGCACAAGAGCAAGAACAGAGCAGTGGAAACGTAGGAATGAAGGACAGGTGCACCCAGCAATGAATGGGAGAAATGACAGGGCACAGCAGGACTGCAGCGTCAGGCATGCACTTGGTCACGCACACAGCTTCTCGCCAGTTCCTCACATTTTCTGGTGGCAGCGTGGGAGTGAGGGAGAAGTATGCATACCCAGCCTTTCCTTCAGGGGAGTAGAAATTTTTCAAGTTTTAGTTGCAGAGGGGGTAGAAGGGAGAGAAGTCTGTGGGTATGAAAGCTGGTTTAGTCAATAATAAACTAATTAATTTTGGTATTTAGCTTAGATTTGAGTTGGGGCAGCTTTCCAAACCAGCTCAAAAGATGCCTGCGCATGCAGGGTTACACACAATTTGAGGCAGGAATGCAGAGTTGAAGAGAGATGAGGAAACTGAGACACAAACACAAACTGCATCCATGTTTATATTTTAGTTACAGACTGAGGTAATATTTGGAGCGAACAGTCCTGCGACCCTGCTGGTTCATTCAAACCTTCTATCCATTGCAAAACCTGCAAGGGACTAGTTCACTTATATAAAACATACCCCATTATGCTAACGTCACCTTCGTGGAGGTAATGAGGGGTGGATGACTGTCCAAAAAATGGTTCACAACTTTTAATAGGTGTTCACTTTCCAACCAGGCCAAACAGACTGAGTTTGAGGTTTAGTTGTAAAATGAAAGGCAATCTTAGACTATACTCAGCTCCACTGAAGATGTAAGATTTTGCTGTAGGCTTCAGAGGGCATCCTGACACAGTTCCTGTTGATTGTTGCACTTAAATAAAATTCGATATGTGGGAAAGAGATCTTTTAATACCATTTTCCTATTACAGGTTATCATGGGGTTAATTTTAAGCGTAACTGCTTTTAATTTCCAGGTTTATCTAAGATTCTTCATTATCATTATCCTTAGTTGGACACGTAAACTTAGTGAATCAATAATGATTTATTAGCATTCTGCAAGATAATATTTACTAGTTTCTCAATACAAATACAGTTCTAAGTGTTACAAAAGCACATTACTTATAAAAAGCATGGCTGTTCAAGCAAAACACATCAAATATTTAGTCATTATATGGAAAAATGCTGCTGTGTAGGAGCTTCCTTAAGGAATTTATCAAATGCTAAATTCACTAAGACATTTTGGGCCAAAGTCTCATGATGCAAATATAAGATTACTATCATTATGTTAATAAATCAAAAGGCCCTAAGGATGTATTTTTTCTTTTAAAAGTTGTCCTCTTAATTTACCATATGAGCACACAATTAACTATGACTGTGACTTAATTTCCATTTCTGGCCTACATGAAAAGTTTCTGTACACAAATTCCAGTAGCAATATCATAGAATATTTTGGTTCTTAAGCTTACTATATAACAACTTGAAATATCTGCCATACAAATCAAAAAACCATGCAAATGAAGCAGATACTTTTGCAAAATGTTGATTTATTTTGATTGGTAGGTGATCACTGTTTCTTTATGAAGGTTAAATATTTTCCTGGTAATAAAATGGATTGTTCTTTAATTTTTAAACCGAGTCACTATTTTTACGGAGATTGATGAATACATGAGAGTCTTGGTAGTAAAGATAGATTTCACTGCATGTGCTGTTTTTCTTTATAAGCCATTAGACTGAATACAGCAAAAGTTTAAAGATTTGTCACACAAAGTAGCAAAATAGCCTTTGTGGGGGCAGGGTATACGTAATACTTATTTTTCAATGTATAAACTGATGTAATAATCCATTGGTTTTGTAATAAAATTATGATGGCTTGAAATAAAAACTGTTTGTAAAAAAGTTTTCAGACTTTCAGACAAGAATTCTAATTCTGAAACAATTTTCATGATAAGGAAAATACTGGCCACAGTGAGGTCAGTGGCAAAACTCCCACTGTCATGATTTAAACCAGGTTTGTTCAGTGAGTTTATAAAACAAAGTAGTATTCTAAAAACAAATACAAATTGTATCCTTGGTTTTAAAAAAAGATTATGCAGTACATATAAGAAAAAGCAGAGTATATGCAGCTTAAGGTGGTGAATCATGGACATTCACAGTCTGATTGAACATGAATAGCTCACCTAAGCCTATCAAAACACATATTTTTATCTGGATTTTTTTCGTAGATTCCAAAATGATTAATTCTAAATTCAGTTAATAGTCCAAATCTCAATATTTTAAAAGAAAAGAAACAATTTGTATGTATTTTTTAAAAAGATATTGAACACAAATCTTCAAACTGGAAAATAGAGGAAGAAACTCATTATGAATAGTTAAATAGTTAATCCTTTTTTCTTAATAAATATATATACACACAGAATCCTACTCTACATCTGGAAGACAATCAGCTTCTTACTTGTGACAATTGAAATATTGATATAAAATAGAATACTTCATATCAGAAACAGCTCCAGATATTTTTAATAAAGGCACAAAAGCCTGTACTCTTCAGCCTTTTCTTACTCATGCTTCATATTTATAATATATATTAAAAATTAAATAAATGTCAAAAGTTTAAACATATTATTATTATTCCGCTATGTACTCTGGAGATTTACTACAGGTACTTACATACCACAGTCATCGTGTTTCTCAGTGACTTACAGTGTAATCAGAGTCCATTCATTGACAGCAGTTCAAAAGGCAGACTTTTCAGTAAGATAAAATATGTTTCAGTTGAACCAACTATTTTTTTAATTAATTGGTTCAGTTGTTCTCAAAACCCTAATATGCTTCTTTCCCATGTAAACGAGACCAGTGATGGTTCTTAACTAGAGGTTTCTAAATGAAAGCAAGAGAACTTCTGTACTTTGATAGGCAGTCACAATCCAAAATTTTAAACACTGACAACACAGACATAAACCAGCTTTCAACAGCTCATCAAAAAGCCACAAAGTAGAAAAAAACGATGGGTAAATTAGATCTCACTCAAAAGGATTTATTTTTTTCTTTCTATACATGCCAGTATTTTAAAAGAAAAATCTGAAGAACAATGAATGACGTAATCTTTACCAAATTTGTGAAAAGTTACATTAAAAGCATAATTGAGGACATTTTCTTTTTTTTTTCCCTGCAGAGTACTATAGCGATCCAAGGTCAAAAAAAGAGGCTGGTGAAAGGAAACTAATTTTAATTCTTCAGATTAAATAGTATCCCCAGTAATGTTCAATTCCATTGGCATGAGCAGTCTATAGGCTCTTGAATCACATACATAATTTCTGTGCCATTTCCTGAGCAGCGTAGTGGCACAGTCAGATTACGTGTTCCATTTTCTCGACAACATTTACAGAATCTTAAATGGCTGTCAATATTGACATTGAAAATTGTTGCAGATGGGCATTTTCCATCACAAGAAGCCACATTTATCTGTAAACAAAAGAATAACTGAAGTTAGAGATCTCAGATTCTGTTATAAAGATATTACATTTCAAACTTCTTTGTCATTAAAACCCATTTTTACATTTATGTTCTAAAATTCAGAGCTAAGCTTTCTTTCACTATGACATTACATGAAGAGTCTTCTTACCTGATACTCTGACAGAAAAGAAGAGAGTAAAGGACTTCAAAGAGGACTTCAGCAGTGTTCCCATCGCATCCTACTCCTCATTTACAGTAGGATGTTATTTCATGGTGAAGAGTTCAGTGCCTTTGTTAGTTACAAACAATTATGCTGCGTACTTCTCATTTGAAGCCAAATGTTTATCCAAGTAGGAAGGCTTGGACATTCACTCACAAGGAACAGCTAATTTTACGCCATTTACGAGTAGGATAACATTCCTAGGGTCAAAGGTCTGCTTTTGAGAAGATAGCAGCATTTTTTATTTCTTGCTGATTACCTACAACGTACTTCTTAATACTTGGTATGGTATAGGTCTCTTATGCTTACCGGGCTTTGACTTATACAGTCATTTTTTCTAATGGTTGTCCTGATTGTCATTTTCTGGCAAATCCTTTCTTCCTTTTTGCCTGATAAAACACAGAAAATGCATGCTGAATCAATGCACTTTTTGTACTGATTTGCTGCTATAAAAAGTAAAAATATTAAAAGAATTTTAATAATTATATTTTGTTTACACTAATGTACACACTGAAACTTTTACTTCCATAATTAAATATTTTTTTGGGGAAAAAATAACATATATTAATAAATACTTCCTGTGCAGTATTATTGATTTTATATCTGGCACATATGAGGTGTCAAGTGGCTCATTAAGCTATACAGATTTTATAAACATTAAAATAAAACATGATTTTAAATTGCACATATTGGCAAGACAAATAGAAGCAACTAGCAAAAATATGTTTTAAGTATTTTGGAGTACTATTCGAAATACTTCTGTTTTAATAGGAATATTGTATGTGAATAAGATTTTGACTTTGCATTTTAAAAAATTTTCAACATTTGAGAAGATAAAGCTGTGAATGTGATTACAACTGTGATGCTATTTTGAATGATTAAAATTTAAAAAGAACTAAATAATTTCAATACATATTTGAGAAAGCTTTGAAGGAGAGGAATGCATGTATTTGCTAAGTACATTTCAGTTTTTACCACTGGAACATTCCGGGAAATACTGATAGTTTTTTTCTTTTATTTGAAAACCAATTCTGTACAGTGCAAAGCCATTTTTAACACAATAAAAATCATATTATAGTGCTGAAACAGCTAAATGTACAGTCTTTCATGCTGCACTCCGTATCAGACTGTTTGTCACTACTGTCTGTATAATAGCAGTTATTTAGATCTCCAATTTCACTACCTGTCTGTTGTAGCTAAGAACTGTTATCCTTTCTATAATTTTTTTCCTGATTAAAATCTCTTAATTTCTGATAGCATATCTTAGTTTTCATCTAAACTGAGACACCATCAAAACCATCTATTAGTACACAACCATTCTGGACATCTAGCGTGTAAAACATTAAATACTATTCAGCAGTTCCTCCGCCTTCAGCACATGCCATTGTGGCTAGGTGTACACAAGAACAACTTTTTCCCTGGAGCTTGTGAGCACTTCTATAAGATAAATGAGTAAACAAGATATTCCGCAACCACAGCTCTAGTGGGTATTTCAAAACTAGGCTGGCAGCAGAGTAGAATTAGAATTTAAGCTATGCATTGCACGATCAAACAAGATTCTCTTACTGAACTGGCAGATCACTGTACAATCAAAGCTATTAGCCTATACAGCGTCTTGGTTTTCCTTCCTCAACAACACTTAAGAAAAAGAAATCCTGTGATATTTCCATCAGGAAGCACTTGCTGGCATGAATATGTGTAACAATGCAGTCTTTGTACCTCTGCAAGTCACACAGAGAGATACATGACATTGCAGCATATAAGGTGCTGATGTCTCATGAAGACTCTGCTGCTATACTTTTCTCTCTTCCACCTTCAACTGTCAAGAAGATCTGTATTCAGGATCAGGTGTACTTTTTTTTACTCACTCCTTATTTCAGTAAGGAGTATCTGTGACTTACCTATCCTTAAAAGCAAAGAATTATGAACATAATGCAACAGTTCTGTAAAGAGTATTTATTAATGTGGATTGTAGTTCTGTGTTACTCCTCTCCCAACATTTTCATAACTTTGTAAAACATGGTATTTGTGACAAAAAAAGAAATACAGCATTAATCCATATCCACTAAGGTGAGACCAGGCAGTAATGTACACTCATGCTTTACTTCAAGGGAAAACCATTTCAGTCATTAAATTCAGAGATCTGGGATCAGATTTAGAATCTCGTTAACAGTATTCAGGACAATGATATATATATTTTTTTAAAGTAACATTTCTTGTTACAACTACTCTGTACAGTAACTTCACATTTTAAAACCAATTTCAGAAAGGAACAGGAGGAAGAACCAGCAGCAGCACAGACCATAAATAGATGAACCTAGTTCTGACAGATGCTGAGCATTGAACCCTAATCAGGCTTTAGGGAGGCCAGCAGGGCCTTAGCATCTCTCGATATCAGGCCCAATACCACTAACTGTGTGGTAACATTTAATGGTGATGACAGCTGTACATGTTATATCAAGCAGTGCTTCCACTATTACTAAAAAAAGAAAATATATTATTAAACATAATACCTGGTTCACAATTAATACTATTGGTTGGCACTACTGGACTAATGGCAAAGGGTAATAGACCCAATCCAGAACCTGGCAGAATCATTAGGAATATAAGTTTCTCATGAAATAAAAACATTTTTATATAAATGACATTTCATTAATTCTTACACTGCCAACTGCAATTTCTCTTTTAGCAAAAGATGATGAGCTTTCCTGTTAGTCTTCCAAATTTAGGAGCTCTGCAGCTGCTTAAAGTCTCACTAAAGATAGCCTAAACTTTATTACTCTCCTGATTAACACAAAAATAAAATGATTCTTCCTTGTAAACCAAACTTTTGCAATGAGTCTCTCTATGGCAAGGTAAGAATTAAATATATAAATTAATTTTGCATGCATTGAATCAAGGTCTTTCAGAAGGATTATTTGTTCCCATTAAAACCCCAAGGTGTTGCAGGCTCTACTTCTAAGTACTCTTTTTAACTGGTTCACCACAGGACACATGCTTTTAGTTAAGTAAAAAAAAAATTTAATTAAGTTAAAAATAAAACAAATTAAAAATAAGTAGCATATAATTGGATGCATTATATCTGTGGTTTCAGCAGCCACCTCAGCAAGTGTTTCTGAAGTATAACGATGCCTTTCCTAAGGCCAAGCAATACAGCCAAAATTATAAATCCTCCTGGTCAACAGAAAACCAGTAGCCATTAATTCCTTATACTAATTTTCTTAATAAAGCCAACCTAACTGGGGGGGAGGGGACCGAGATGTAGTTAAATACTTTTCAACATAGCTTGTCATATTAGAGAAAGAATATTGTTTAGAAAGATTTTAGCACAATTCTGGTATGTTACTTTTCTATGCAGATTTAGTAAAAAAGAAAAGTATTTTGTTGCATTCAAATAGCTTTTATGTTCTATGTTTTGGATACAATAGAACAATATTTGCAGTTCACCATCAAAGCTTGGCATAACTTGGAAAATTAAGAATTGTTCTCTATTTGATAAATTTGAATATTTCTCATATCACCAGATTATTTACAATACACTTCTGAATCTTTAATATCTGTGTAATACATGGTCATAAGTTGGTAACTTCCTATTCAATATTATTAAGTAAAGGTTTGTCTAAAAAAATTCCAAATATTAATTTGCATATAAATTTCAATCCTAGTGTTGAGTACAAAAAAGACCAAAAAAGAGGGGGAGGATTTTCCGTGACATTCGACAGGGTCTTGCTCTGCACAATTGTTTTTACACACCAGTGCTTTATTTTTATGTGTACATAATTATATACCCAAATAATAACTTTTTTCCTAGTCAAAACTGCAGAGAAATCAGTTTGTTCTCAATTTACTTTTAAATTTTCATAAGTTATATAAGCTTGCATCACAATACACACTCAAAGAATGTGAATTCATTCCCAGATATTAAAAAGTCAATTTTATATAAGGATTCCTTTAGGTATTAGTATATCCTTTCCACATTTGGGATTTAAAAAAAAATATACACAATAAATTGGTAAGTTTTGTGACGTATTTCAAAACATCGTCAAATTAGGAAACAATTTTAATGGGGCAAACCCTTATCTTTTATAATAAAAATTATATAGGCAAAATTTTAGTCAGGTTAGCAATAAGGAGAATGTTTTCATTATTTTAATCAAGATAACTTTTTATCTTCCGCACGTTATATTTGAAGAGATTTGGTTATACTCCAGAACAATTATGTTAAAAATCACCAAGTCAGCAGCCAAGTGAAGCAAGACATTTTAAGAGGAGTAGTTAGGTAGTTATAACAATTTTATGTGATTTGTGGGGGCTGCATGCTTTTTTTTTCTTTATGTCCCAGCAACTGAGGTTAAAAAAACAAGCCCTCCAAAACCAAAGCCAAACTAGCACATATTGCAGCCTTCATCACTTACAGGTCTTGCAGCAGCCGTCATTATATGTCTGCACAATGCCTCCATTCTAGAAAAATAAAGGGACAATATATCAAAAAATACTGTGCCCAATGCAAAAGTAAATTATCTCAAGACTTTCCATGTTTTAAAGATGTCCAAGTAATAAAAAATAAAAAATTAAAATAATAATAAAATAAAAAATAGTATCACTGAAATCAAGAGAATTACACAGATATAAATCAGGTGAAGGTTTGGTTCACAAATACTTTACAGACTTTGACATTGAAAATGAAACCATCACTGCTTACATATATATTCAGACTTTTGAAAGAGAATGTTAACTTCAGAATTTCAGAAAAATTGATGTACTCAATTCTTTTTCTCAGTTGCTATTCTTATTAATATCTGCTGAAGTTGCTTGTTAAAAAGTAGAAGTGTATGAAAGTGAAGAAAATGTCCTTCTGAAATTAAAAGAGATCATGGGGGGCAGGGGGGTAGGGTTGGGCAGAGAGAAAGGGAGAGTCTGAATCTGTCAGAATAGATCCAAGCAAGAAACACATGCCCACAATTTTAGTGCATAGCCCAGAACTGCACATCAAGCAGACAACTGAAGTAACACCCTCATGATTACAAGAGACAAAAGAAATTTTTAAGTTTCCATCTTTTCATGCTAGTATGAATTTTACAGAAAAATTATGAATAAGTTGTTCAAGAATGTCATAAACGAACCCTTAAACTTAGTCTCCGTATTCCTAAATTATCATGAGCTGCCTGTCAGAAGAGCTTTCTTCTCAGCTACTGGTTCAAGTCTATACTTAGCATCTCTGAAAACCAGGTCAGACCGACTCAGGAAGTTAATTTTAGGGCTACATTCTTTTAAATCTTAACCATTATTATTAAGGAAAGATTCTAACAGAGCACAACAAAAGATTTCCAAGGAAGAAACTGGAGCATAAAGTCAAAGTAGAACAGGTAATAATTTTATATATAGAATGCCTTCTTCAGGATTGGAAGAAGCAAGGATTTTTTTAAACAAATGCAATGAATAAGCAGGACTTGTGCTAGATTTGTATTCAAGGCAGTGATGGTACTTACTCTCTCTATTTATTTTACTATTATTATATATGGTGCACCACAAGTGCAAGAATTATAAGAAGTATTGTAAAGTTAGAGAAGCATTAAAATAGAAATTAAATTGTAAAGAAATATGTAAGCTACATGAAGCATCCATATTCTTCAAAGTAGTTTACACGGGTATGCCAAATTTAGAGTTTTCGATATACGATGTAGGTAGATACCCTTTCATGTATAACAGGTATTGTTTGCTGTGTTATACAAAGTTTAGCTTAAGAGGTAATAAAGTTTATATACACTCTGTCATTTTTCTAATCTTTGCACAAATTAAGAAATTTTTAATATAACCCACTTTTATATGCAGCACTTCTGAATGTCTTGATCCAATTTATTTAGTGTACATGTACTACAAATTTGGCAAAGTGTTATTCCAAACTTAAGTAAGACATAGTGATTAGCACTTTAAATAGTAGTATGTCAAGCGTGGTTCCAATTCTACAATATTTAAAAGCAGTCATCATTAAGGCCCCAAGTAAACTGTCATAATCCTTACAAATATCTTACGTGTTTTTACTTACCACTTTTTTAAATTAAAGGAAGTGCATGAGTTATGCACGGGTTGTCTACTGTAAGCCAAATTCCATATCAGTTATTGTCACTTACCTCACCAAAAGTACAAACCTTTGTACACTCAGTGTCATTAAAAGGGGGGCAGACAACACTTGATCCCACTATGACAGCTCCCGCAGCAGTCTTTTCACACTTGTAGTTGGTGCAGTTCAAGCTCCAGGTGCTTCCTTCCTGAATATACGAAACAAAACCCTTGTCAGGAAAGCCAAAACATTTCAGTTCTATCTCCAGCCCCGAATATCTATAGAAGTGGTGCCCTGATACCTCCTGGAGTATAAAGTTTGTTGTAGACCACCCATAGGAGGTAAAGGGAAAGACCACCCTCTAACTACCCGTGGCTACTCCTCCCTGGAGCCATGGCTCTGCGCTCCAGCATGCTGCTCAGCATGCGTGTCCTAGTGCAGAATGAAAGGTCTCTGTGCCAGAGAAAGAAGTCCAGTAGTTTCTTTTGCTCCAAAAGCAATGAGAAACATGAATCAATCATAGTCACATCTAAATTTCCTTGTATGTGGATGCTGGAACACACGATTCTAAACCCCAGTGTTTCAGTTTGCACACTTCCTTTCTGTAGAAACCAGAATGAGAAGAGTGGCCCTGGGAAAAGAGGGACATAGGACTCCTGATGTGGACTCAGAAGCTCCCAACTCATCTAAATCAGACTATATTGCTTAAGAGTTAGAATTTGAACCCTACCCTGTGCTTAGAGTATATCCAGCCTTAAGTAAATGATGACATTCACTTAGAAAATATTACAACCGATAAAATGAAATAAGTGTGAATAGTGTGAAATGGCAAGTCTTTAAATGAACACACGTTTTTCCTATCATATACCATAAATGGTCCCTAAGAGTGTAACCAGCAGTAAGGAGGAATGAAGCAAGACTCACAGCATGAGTCAACTATGAAGTGACTATCAGACATCACTTTATTGTATCATTGTAGTTCTTTTCTGTCTCTGTTCAGAGGCACTTACCTCATACACAATCAGTGTTCCATTCTCAGTATTAAAAGAGCAGGACACGTTTTGACAGGTACCACAACAAGTATGGTGACTGGAGGGAGGAATGTATGTTTGATGCTGGAAAAAAAGAGAGGAAAAAATTATTTTTTTTTAAACATACAGTATATGAAAATCTATTGATTTATGAAACTAAAAATACCGAGAGAAACAATATACGATGGATGGATGGATGGATGGATGGATGGATGGATGGATGGATGGATGGATGGAAATTGTCTTTCAAAGTAATCCTGGAGACACAAGATACAGATTGTCCCTGTTAAGTTCTCAAGTTCTTGCTGAGCCAACAGGACAGTCTTTACTTTTACTTTTATCCTAATTTTATAGTTGTGCTTACAAATTACTTCATTCCTTTAAGAATACTTACAGCTTCACATCGCTGGGAACAGTTCACCATTGTAAAATGCATGGCATTGTATCCTGTGTTCTCATCTTTTTCTTGTAAACACTGTACAATGTAACAAAGGTCTCCATCCAAGTACTGAACCACTGACTGTCCAGGATTCAGTACTGTGACCTCTTGGAAGATGCACACTTCATCATTCTCTAACATCAAAACAAATAAATGTTACGAAGGGGCAGGGGCGGTGGGGAAGTGGGGAGAAGTCATCAAGCAAATTAACAGAATTGCTGTGAAGAAAAAAGTAGAATAAAGTCCTATGCTCTGAATAAGTAGTCTGAATTTTAGACTTGATTTGTTTGTGATTTTAATTACCAGACAAGGAGGATAGGAGGTATAATTCAGCTTAATAAAATGCTCTGAAATGCAAAACTGATAGCGTTCTTACTATGAAAAAAACCAAATAAACAAACCCTGATGTTCTTATTTTGAAAGAGTTCTAGTATTTAACATTAGACTAAGTACACTATATGAATTATTCGGCACAACACAAAATGTAGCCTGTCAATAAAATTAGAATGTCTACAATTATTTGTGGGACAGTAATATCCTCAAGCTGTACTGTAAGTGTGTGCTTTGCTCCCAGAGGCAGTTTAGCCTGGGCTACAGTCAGGATTGCAGCATACCTGAAGCATCCTTGTGCCCAGTACAGCTAAGTCCAAAGTCTAGTCATAGAATCGTAGAATCATAAGGTTGGAAGAGACCTCTGAGATCGAGTCCAACCGTACCTGTCTCCCCACTAAACCATGTCCCTAAGGAACTCATCTACCCATCTTTTAAACACCACCAGGGATGGCGACTCCACCACCTCTCTGGGCAGCCTCTTCCAATTCCTGACCACCCTTTCAGTGAAGAAATTCTTCCTAATGTCCATTGTAAACCATCCCTGGCGCAACTCGTGGCCATTTCCTACACGGGGTAGCATACACCGGGGTAGCTGGGTGAGGGAAGGGAGCAGAGGTATGGTCTTAAGACTGGGTGCAGGTCTGTTGCTCTGGTGTGGGGTCTTACTGGTGCTCGACAATGGACTAGTAGCAGTCATACCGCTCACGCTCAGCTAAGGTTCATAACCTGCTTCCTATCTGCCTCTCACCAGGGAAACAGTACCTGACTCTGAAAGCATGAACAGTTTTACAGCACTCCTGCACCCTGCCAGAACAGATACAAAATGGATGGGGCAGCAGACAAAGCATCATGTTCAGAAATGTATAACTCCATAACTAGGTAGACACCCATAAAATTAAGACTACGGCGTGTTTACATTTGGGAAGATTATTATGGTCTTCTTGCTGCTTTCTTTGCATACCATTTTCTACTACAAACTAACATAAAATAGAATATGAAAAAAATTACCACAAATGTAGTGAGTACATCCACAAGCACTGGATACACTACTGTCTATTTTTTTAACTTCTCCCTAAGTATAAAAAAGATGAAAGAGTTTGCAAAGTCATGTACAATTAAATGTTGTGCTAAATGGATAACTTCTCTAAAAATGTAAAATATTACTTTCATCACTTTCATCTCTGTTTTCATAAAAGAGAAAAATTGTGATGTACTCAAGAAACAACAGCACATTCAGAGTTATTCAATGCATTTATCTCTTTAAACAGGAGCAAACCACTTCATTTTCTCTAGGAATGCATGTAAATAGCAGAGTCACTAAACAGCAATTTTTCCTGAGTTACAAAATTATTTCAATAATAAATGTATTAGCAAAAGACTGCTTTCTATTAATTTTCTCCCAAAAGATAGATGAAAGCTATTCAAATTTGCAACTCCTGTTTAGACTTTACATTTTGCAGTCTTCATGTAAGAGGAACAGAAGTTCAAGCTATAGGCATTTGATAGGGAAAATATCCCTGTCCCTGCATTAATAATGGGAGTTTGAAAATTGACTCATAATTATTGTTCAGACACAGGCTCTATTATGAGAAAGTATGTGAGGAGCAAGATATTTATGATTTCTCATATCAGCTAAATCCAGTGATGTTAAATCATTTTAATCAAAAGAATAAATTATTAACAAAATAATACATTTCTCCAGAAGATACATATGATCATAATGCTCATTTCTCATTATTTATTAAAAACAGTTGGGAATTATTTACATGGAAAACCTTCCCAACATATTGGTTTGAATCAATATTGAACAGAATAAAATTACAGTTGCCTTTCTTCCTTTGACATCTTAAAAGACACAAAGTGAAATATCCCTAAGGAATAGCTGACAGCACTGGACAGACACATGATGGAGTTACGTGCTTGAGCTGGGGATGAGGAGGCAGTGCCAGTCTGTCCTCATTCAGCCTCATCACCCTTTGCAGCTAATTGGCACAAGGAATGGAAAGGGAGGAACACCATTAATTAAAATATCCAAAGGATGGTGCTTACCAATTTACAGGTCAGCATAGTATTTTTTTCGCAGCTACATTCTGAGAAGAAAATACGAAAATGGTATTAGTCAGTTAGCTAGTTTTTTGGTTTTTGTTAACAGCAGTGACTAAGGAATAAAGCAACAATTACCACAGTGCCATTCTGGACAACACTGCCCAAATATTTTTTCCTTCACAAGAGTCATGTCATCTGTGCAGTTCATAGAAGGCTCAGAACAAAGATTTTCATCACAAACTAAATGGGAAGAAAAGACGGTTATGAGAATTTACTCAAATTTCTTTTGAATTTTCCAGCTTATATTTCTCTTGATAAGCTATTTTAAAAATAATGATATTTTTAATATATTTTATTGTGTTTCTTAAGCATCTGAATTATATTTGGTATGGAAAAATAAAGATTTTCAAAAGTGCTTTTAGTTGCCTTGGAACATGTTTAAATTTTCAGAAAACATCACATGGGAGTAATTTAACATTCTTCCAGCTCCAGAGTCACTCAAGCTGATAACCAGTACCAAAGACAACTAAAATTACAGCTTTTGGAAAACATGGGGTTTTTTCCTCTCAGCTACAAATGTACTGTAAAGCACATTTCTGTAGGATAAAAGGGAGCAACTGCCCTTCTGGGATGACTCTAATAAGAAAATACCTGCCGGTCTTATTAGAGGTGTCTTACCGGGACTCTGAAAGAAGGCCGCGCACTAGGATCTAACTTTTTACCTGTCAGAATTTGGCAAAAACCGTGCCAAACACTTCTGCAGAAACTTTCACCTGGGTGCAAGTGCTAGGAAAAGGAAAGGGCTCAAACATGGAACCAACCTGATGTAAAAATTACGAAGCTTCAAACTTACTGGAAGACAGCTTAAATTATTGAAGTTACTCAATGTCTGCAATAGGATGAGAGCCAATCTAAATTAAGCAGTTACACTTTTAGACATTATGTAAGAATGTTTTATGAGGCCACCAAAGAAACTACATTACACTGCAAATATTTTTCCTCCAGCTGCTCATTGTTTGAATAGTGGGCAACCCATCAGAACTTGAAACTCTTGGTCTACTCCTTCCCCTAAAAGCTGAAAGTGCAAAGAAACTGTCTAAACACCAATGAATGGTAAAATAGAGGAACAACAACATGGAAGCTGTTTTATTACAGGTATTTTAATATATGAACAATAGTATATTTATAGTCCAAGGATGGTATTCAATTCCACATTAATCTATCGGTATTTAGATCACCCTGAAAGTAGCTATTTGCTGTCTGGTGAACTAAATAACCTTTCCAGACTGTGTTGACTGGATTGGTTGGAACACCACTGAGTATGTCAAGGATTTTGAACCTACATCAAATGCAGACATCCTCATTTAGATCTCTTAATCTCTATCTGAAATCCACCCTGACTGCTGAATAAAAACAAATTACACACAGACAGTATGCCTTTTTTACTAAATTTGGTCACGTATTGAACTGACGATAGTTGTACTCACCGCAGTAGTAATGAGGGCAACAGTGCTGTATGGTATTAAGGTCTACAGTGAGAATTTCCCCTTCATTACACAAGGGAACAGGCTCAATACAGGATTCACAAACTAAATTTAAAAAAAAAAACAACATGACAGACATTTACAAAATTTTAAATACTAAAAAGTTAGCACATGAACTCTATTTAATAGACTATATAACAAGTCATATTATGTTTGTTACTTAAATAACGGAGCTTTTATGGATTGACATTCAGATGTAAAAACATAACAAAGTTCAAGTATGATGTTCAAAATTATGCTTGAAATAAAAGATCCTCAAACCCAAGAATAATTCATGCCCCAGTCAGACCGACCTGGGTGAAGTCCCACTGACCTCTCCAGGAATTCCTTCCTGGCTTAAGTTATTAGGTTTAGAACTATAGAGAGTTTTTGTAAATACCTAACTATTCCTTAGTTATCCATCAAAATATTAGAGGCTTCTTACCACAGAGATAAGAGAAACAACAGGGATCTTCTTGTTTTGCTTCAACGATAAATTGATCTTCTCTGCAGTCCAGCTGGGAAGCATTGAAACAAACTGAAGGGTCACATTCTGCACGATATGAAATAAACAATATTTTAAAAACAGTACTAAAAAGATAAAGACAAGATATTCTTCATCTACTTATTAGAATGAAATACTCCAAATTCATTGTAAATCAAAAGTGACACAAAGCACAAACACAAAAAAATATTAGAGAGTGTAACCCCTCACCCCCCGTCACTGCCTGGTGCTATTTATAATATTGCATTATTTTAACAATCAAAACAAAGACCAATTTTCTTACAGCACATAATACAAGTGTGGAAGATGTGCCAGTTACTGTTTTTGTATTTCCCTTACCACATCGGTACTGTGGACAGCAGGACAGGGAGTGGTAGCCTACCACTAATTTTTCTTTGGGTTTGCATGTTGGAATAATGGCATCACACAACGACATGTTACATTCTGTGGGATAAAAACCAATCAATTTTGACATATTTGAACAGATACAACTGCAAGTCCTATAGCTCAAGATATTTCTGTCATGTAGTATAGAGATTCAGAAACTAAGAGCAGCCCAAGTCAGCTTAAAGTGCACTCCATATCATCATGTAGACCTCCAAGCTCAACCCAGGGCTAGTGTAGTTCCATTCATGTGGCACGGTTATATCCCTCTTAAATCAGGTATTTACTTGCTATGTTTCCTGCACATGAAGCCAGTTTAAATGTCCCAGTAAACATATTGCCTAAACAAATTGACAATACAGTGTTGGTTACAGCTATCTAGCTAAGGATCAAAAGCCCAATATCAGCTAGACTGTTCTTGTTTTCTTTGAAGATGTTATGAAGAAATAAGTATCTTTTGCTTAAGATTTTAGGAGCAGTAAGCTTATTCCTTTTTCTAACACCCATGGCTAGACAGAATATTAGTATCCAGTGACCAGCTCACAGAAGGCTGCTTCTGGGAAAGAGCAGTAGGTCAGAGGACGCTGCTCGTCACACCAAAGCACTAATAAGAAAAGCAAACAGGCCCTGATGACTGCCCCAATTACCAAGGTAGTTCTGTCACTGAGTATTTCTCAATTCTTTTGAAATTCACCTAAGAGCTTAAAAAATCATTTTTAACATAACTTTTGTTTCACTTGTGGACTTCTAAGAAAAAGATATTTCAGTGAGTCAGTTTACAAAGAAGCCTGCTTTGCTGACCCAACCAGGCCCAAGTACCTAAAAATCACTTCTGAAAAATGTTACCTTGAACCCTGTCTAAATATTGTCATCTGCCAGTGAGTGTCAAGCACTTGCCTTATACTTTGGTTACTGAAAACCAGAGTAGTACATACCACAGACTTTCTTTGGACAGCAAGCTCTCTCTTCAATGACATGGACAATAACTTCCCCTTCTCTTTCACAGATTGGTGGTGGATCCTCATTGCATTCAGGTTCTACAGCAAAAATACTTCCATTTTCTGAACAGCTGTACATGCAGCAGCCTCTCATGGACTCATTCCAGATCTCCCCAGCAGAACGGGGTTGTCCTTTGTTATCTGTACATGCTGAGAGAAGAAACATTATATCGCTTCAACAAGTAGAGAGTGCGGATATCCTGCAAGCAACTGTGAATTGCATAATATTATTGCATAAAATAACAGCCCTGTGGAGCATTATGATTAAGAAACCTAAGAAAAAATTATGACCTTGAAAACCCTGAATGAACAAATGCTTTGCCACAGGTGAAAATAAATACTGAGTGCAAGGGAAAGAGCCTGCCCATGTTATTTCTTCCTAAGCATTCCAGGAAGGAAAACCGGAAAGCTATAGAAGAATGACCATTTTTTTTCCCCCCAGAAGTACATCATCACCGGGTCTGAATCCAAGTGAGCTGAAAGCAAAAACTGCTGTAGCTTGAGGAAAAAGCAAGGCTCTATTGAAGGGAGCTGTACCAGATGCGCACTTACTGAGGACTGACACAGACCTTGAACATTGCTTATGTCGAGCTGCAGTTAATATTAGCATATCTGCAAACCCACTCTGTCCTGCTGCACTTACTACATTTTTCTTCTGGTATACAGAGATCAGAGTCTGTTCTATGCAGAATAGTGCCATTTTTACACACACAGTCTTCCCTTAAATAGGAACAGGGAGAATCTTCATAGAACCATTTATTCAAGCACGTCTTGGCTTCACAGGGTTGCACACAAGGCTGGTATTCCTTGCCGTCAGGACAACTCAATGCTGAAAGTCATAAAAATACGATATCAAATGCTGCCATTATTCTTTCAGCATTTCATTGCATAAACAAGTATTAAAAACAACTGAGTGTATTATGGAAAGCATGCATTTATATTTTTAATGGTACTCTAGGTAAGCACCTCATTAAATCAAGATTAAAACTGATTCACGACGCTTTGACTAAAACAATACATTTTAGGAACTTCTACTCTGATTTTCTAGTGCTGTGATAGAATGAGAGGGTACTTACAATAATAATACAAAGAAATACATTTTTAACTCATCACTAAACACTGTGGCAGTATAAAGCCAGATTGGGGTATAGAACATGGCTAACTGCTTACAACAGTAATCAGGTGTCCTCCATTTAATGCAGATGTTGTGCTTGTTGCATAAAGCCACATAAGCAGAAAGTGCATCACACTCATAATTCCAAAAATAAGTACTGTTGATCCACATCTTCTCACAAAACTCCTGTGGTGACACCTAGGAACATATTATAATTGAGTATTAAAAAATAGAAGAGCTTTCTGTGATTAAAATAGATCATTAATTACCAGAACTAATACAGTTGCAAGGAAAAAGTCACAAGCAGTGATATTTTTCAGAATACTCCTGCTGCACAACTTAAACTACCAGAATTTTTTATGCTCATTAGTAGGCACAAAACATAGTCCTAATGAGTCTGTCACACTGCTTACAAGAACTTCTGCAGTATAGCCCTACCAGCTAAAAGACAACAATCACCCCTAAGCATTGCTGCTACACCTTCCATTAATTCTTACTGTGAGTGAATTATTACTGAATGCTCTACTTCTTTGTCCATAGGATCTGATAGCCTATGTTACTGAGTCTAAATGCATGTAGTGCAATCTACCTTATTTCTGTTGGTTTTACTTGCGTAAGCCTATAACAAGGTGGAAAAAGTCAGATGTTGTTTCATTTTGCCTGTTCACTACTGTGCCGCAGCCTGTCTCTCTCTATGATTTCACCAAATCTTCAAGCGGTCACTCACTTCTGCTGCCACACTTCTAACTCTGTCACATATCCTTGTCCACTTGTTTTATGCCTGTGAAGCGAACGATACACCCTATCCACTCTGCTCTGCTACTATCATGTATATGAAAGAAAACACATTTTGTAATGGATGAACTAAGTGCTTGGCAATTTTCATGCTATGTCAGGTTTTGCTACAAACCAGGAAAAGATGCAATTGCATTGTATCTGAGGCTATGAGAGTTCTCCTGGAAACATATATGAAGTAGGAGTTCTGACTGTTCAGATTCCTTTTTATTATTTTTAAATGAGATATGTCAAAACAATTATGAAAATTATCCTGCTGCCCACTGGTGCTACTATCCCTTCTTGACTCCAAACTGCTGACCACTGCTCCCTCCTTTTATGTTTCTGTGGAAAATATCTATTAATCTTTTTTAATAAAAATATCTTTAACCCCTTCCTTTCAGAAGAACTCCCTCCATTTTTTCCTGCCTGGGAAAAGTCAGGAGAGGTCTTGGGAGTTTGAAGGAAGGGGCAAGTGAATCAGAAATCTGGACAGGTCTATCTCTGAGAAAGAAAGGGCTACTCCAATAATTAATCCTTTTTCTTTTGAATTAATTGGGAAAAGTTAAGTCAGACCTCAGAGATTTGGGGTTTCCTCATTTCCCATTCCTGGAAGCAAATATGCTGCACTACCCACTTCTAGTGGTAGTCTGTGTGCTACAGCTGTATTCCTATTAGAAAGTACAGTGTCCAGAAACAGATGATAATGATTTCTGTAAGAAATGCTACCAAATTGTCAGTGTAATATTGACTACATTGAAATTTGTTTAACTGGAAATTTCTTTAGTCCAATCAGTCTCAGACTGCATGAGTTGCTCTTGAATGCAACATAAATGAGGCTTTCTCTTCTAGTGACCCATGCAAGCATTTATTAAAAATAACTCTTTTGGATTGTGTTTGTGTTGAGATGATGATTTGGCATCTCTACTTTGAGCATTGCCTACTAAAAAATTTAAGAAACAGAATAATAGCACAGGTATCCATGTGGATGTGTGTTTACAATAGACAACATGACAAAAGTATGAAAGCCAACGTGATAGAAAGCCACCCATTCAGTTGACAACTAAGGAAAATAAGGAAAACATTAAAAATCTGCATCTCTTTTCACTCTTTTCTTAACTACGCAGTTTTTATTTAATTTGCACCTTGAGTTTCTCTGAACTTTGTACTCACTTTCTTGTGACAAGGAATGAAAGTGCTTCTGTTTAACAGTTCCATACAGTATGTGCAGTTATCTTCAGTACAGTTTCTGACTGGCCTCCTAGTTGTTACATCAAGTGATTTCTCAATTTCCCAGCTCTTAATAAACGCTTCAGTTTCCTCCAAATTTTTAATGATGGTCCTATTTTGCATTTTCAGGTCATCAGTAGGGTCTCCGTTACACACCCCTGGAGACAGAGCATCATATTCAGAGCACAAAAAACATGCCATATTACTTCCTTTGGGAAAGAAAAGTGCACTAGATAAGGTAAGATTAACATTGCATTAGGCTCACCTGTGAGGCTTAGTCATCTGAATTTATAAATGAAAGCAGTTATAAGTCCACTGTAGTTCCAACTTCATACCTGTGATTTTATTTGTCACCTCAATGGCTTAGCAAAACAAGCAGATCATACAAGTGACTATAATTTTCCCAACAATGAAGTAAGTTTTGAGAAAAACTGCTACCAAAATGTGCTGTTGAGTGTAGCAAATGCATTGGCATGGAACCAGATTCTGATCTCATTCTACTGAATAGCAATTGGCTCCATGGGAGTAAATGTAGGTGGCTTTCAAATTAACTGCACATCACTGATGATTTGACACTGTATTGAAGCTTAATTGAACATTCTAAATGCAAGAAGTTATGAAAAGAATCTTTTGATGAACAAATTCCTTTCTCTAGAGAAAATATTTTTCTTACTTAAAATTACTGATACAAACCCAGTAATAAAACCACCCCAGATGCCCAGAATCCTGACATCCACTGGCACAATTTGTTATTGTGTGTTCAGTTAATTCATCGATGAAAACATATACTTCCTATAAGCACATAACAAGTCATTAATGCCAAAATTTGAATCTTCATAATAGTGGTTTACATCCTAGGGACTGATCAGCCAAAGTTCCTATATCCCTTTTCACTTTCTTTCTGTATTGCTAACCACACTCATGTTCTTGCCTTCATGCTTCCAGCCCTGCATCCTGATACGCTTCAGGGTCCCTTGATAGAACTGGGCTAGCTTGGTATGACAGAGTCTGTTATTCTCTCACACAGCATGGAGAAATACAGAAGATGCTATTTACATGATAAGAATCATTTGAGAGTAGCATTGCTTTCCAGTATTTTAACATTTCTGCTTCTTGCTGCTGTCCTAATGCCATCCCACAAACTGTGCTGGTGTTAGAATTTGTAGGGACGTAATACAGAATTACAGCTTTAAAACTAAAGCAAATTTATGCCATAGTCCCACTTTTTTTTTTGTTATGAGAAGGAAAGGACAGAAGAATCCCAGACAGGAACAAATGGCAGAGAAAAGGTAGGAAAAGCAGGCTTCAGACTTCACAGCAAAATATCAGGTAGAGCAAAACTTTGCAGATGAGGTTGGATTTGTCTGCATAGTCATCCTCTTTGTGTGTTTTCATGGTGCAAAGATTAACTATTCTATAATATAATCCTTCCTACATTTTATCTCATGTCATCCTAGTCTTTTTCAGTGTGCATAGAGACGATGGCATGATAGTGGGAAAAGATGCAGTACCTGCCAGGAGCAGCATTCACCTTCTCTCACCGGATGTAGGAAAGTTCCAAGCAGAATAAAGCAACTGATTATAAATGCTTTATTTGTTCATATGTATATTTAAACCATGTTGTCTACTTTATAACTAAAAGTGGTTTAAACTGTTATAAAAGTTCATTTTCCTGTTCAATATGGAGTAGAATCCGTAAAATTACAGGGCACTAGAAAATGAAAATTTATGATAGAATTCAAATAATTGTACAGTACCTGCTTATCTTTTCCTATAGAAATCGCACTGGCAGTTATAATCAGGGAAACTGGTAACATGCTAAATTTACTATCATTGCAGTTTAAGTCTGAGACACCTCAGCACAGGTTTGGACCCTAGATCCAGCCTTAAGAAGTCTGAATTTGGATTCACCATCCTCATGGAACTTGAATCCTTCCCAAGACACAACTTATATCAGCATTTGTGTAGCAATAAGCTGCCATTGGTAACATCTGACAGGTCTTCTTTTCTCCCATGATCACTGAAATGTACTGTCACTACCTCAACTTCTTCAGCAGCCGCTATAGTGAAAATTTTCCGCTTTTCTTCACTCAACTTCAACAGTATAATTAAACACAGGCAGAGATGAGTACATTCTATAAAAGTTAATTAGATACAACGTATTGATCACTACTTCCTCCGAAAACTACCTTATTAGCAAGCAGTGCTTTGAAACAGAATTATGGATTTATTATTATTAATTAACTGAATTGCACAAGCCCACCTCAAATAGGATTGTCAGTGTGGTTAATGGGGGTCACAAAGAGATTTATTGGGACAGCAGGTCACAAACACAACAGGAAGATATAAATTTTAAATGGGATATGATTAAAATGACACCGTAGCCTCACCACAGAGTCCTTCTGCCTTCAACGACGTGTTAGAGGGTGATCCATACTGTATATCTATGATGCCTGTAATGTGAGCCCACTTGATGCTAATACCAGCTGGAGTATTAACGACATACATCGCACCAGTATCCTGAATGCTCAGTCCTTCTTTTGAAAATGGTAGTGATTGAATTACAGAATCCACTATTACCTAAAACAAAGCAAATACATTTTCGGGATAGAAACAGATTGTGAAGCTCTGTTTTGTATGTCTTTGCATCTTACAGCAAAAGGTATTCTTTTACAGGCTCTGCTACAGACAATAACAGTCGTAGTGTTTAAATCACAGAGCTTCCTCTCGGTGCCTGAAACTGCATATAAAGTAGGTATAAGAAAAATAATGATATTGATATATTTTCTAATTAAGGAAGCAATTAATCTCATTTATCATATATTGTATGAAACAAACAAACAAACAAACAAAACACAGACGCCAAAAAAAACCCTCATCTCACTTATTCAAAGTTATCTGTTCTGACCTGTTACTGACCAGCAGGAAAAGCAATTTAAGTATTTATCACATCTTAGAACATTTCTGTTCAGTTCTGAGTTATCTGAAAATACAGTCTCAAGTATAAATGTCTTTTTCAGCTTCTTTAAAATTGCAAAAGAACTTTTAAGCATAATTTTAGATAAATGACATTTAAATGAGGCATTGTATCAGAAATGTTTCCTTCTTGCTCCTAGCATACCATGAATTACTGGGAACCTGAATTTAAAAAAAAATCCTAATCCTGTAGTACATTCATTAAATTCTAATCTACTGCATTCTACAACAGTATAGCTCTCCGGATATCTTTTAAGTGTACCCATGCTATATACTGGTGATATATACTTACTTTTCTTGCTAAGCGATTGATAAGTAATTTATATGTGAGTGTTGTTACATTCAGTTTCTTAAAACAGAGCCCTGAAGTGCTTGCAGGTGGCACCTTGAAAGAAAAGTGACAAACAAGTTTAGTTACTATTTTTTTTCTAATTCTGTATCAGTGCTATAGGGATTTTTTTCAATATATGTAATATTAAAGTATTTTAAAATTAATAAAAAAAGTACTCACTAGCTTTCTTATTGAATTTGCACTCTGGAAAACATTAAAAAAAGATTAGAAGTGCAATGATAGTCAGCAGCATTCTTATTTGGCAAAAATCACATGACAGTTTAATTTGTGTTTGAAGTTATTCTACAACCAACTTTATAATTAAAATAATCTAATATTTTCCCTATAAATAATAAAAACCCCATTTTCCAGCAAATGCAGTACACTTTTCCATGAAGTATTTTTAGAAACTTGATTTACTTGTTTAAGATTTAAAACAAATTAATTTATGTGGAAAATAATACAGAAAACATAACACGATCTGAACAAGTTGAGTTAAAAATGCATAGAAACACAATGCTCATGCCAATAAAATCCTCGGCTCTAGCTCTGCTAAACTCCTGTTTTATCATGGCATCTTTCTGCACAAGATTGCAGCTCTTTTATCCCATACCTCAGCTGGCTTTTAAGTAAACAGCTTTAACATTGAGAGCAACTCATGACCAGCATCACAAGATTCAGCATGTGCTGCAAAGCCCTTTCAAAAAAATATCTCTAAAATAACTAGAGCTACGGACTTCTAAAGCTCATCTGCCTGTGTGAGCTTCGTTCCCACCTTTAGACTGCAACCAAAAAAAAGTGAGTAGAGCAATTTGAAGGAAAAACCTCTAAAAGATTTTAAGACTTCCGACTTAAAAATCAAGAGTTCAGTTGCTCAGTGAGAGTAGATAAAAGACCAAATAGAGATGGGAGGGAAAGAAGTTTGATGAAGCTCCTTATCAGGAACTTGTTTATCCACAAACCAAAGATGGAAATACAAGCCAGTTTTTCAAGGATTGCATAATTTAGGACTGTGGACAATACAAAGGAATGTATGCACAGACTCTGAGGATGACACTGACCTGACATAAATAAAGTGACTAGATCCTCTCTGTAGGCAATGCAGAGTTACACAACTACAAAGAACTACTCATCACCCTAATCCTAAACTCATTAATACTTTCCTAAAATAACTATAAAAGATTTTTGTCATTATTGATAATATTTTAGTAATTTAACATATTGTAAACTATCAATTCAGGGCCTCAATAAGATTTGTGGGTGGAGAGTCTGAAGTTATTCAGCTGTTGTCACCCAGGATAGTTTAAAAGGAGCCTACATTTAAATTTCCTTATAATTTAATACAATTATGATTTAACCTGAAATAAAATTTGTTTATTTAGACAATATGATGAAGAGTGCTCCTTGAAAATTAAATAACTTTCATTTTTCAGTGAGTATGGCTTTTATCTGAAAGTTACATTTTTGCAGAATTTCATACCTATAACATAACAATTCAAGAAACTATTACAATTATTGTGGAAATGCAAGAATATTACCTGATTAGTGGGACATTTTTCAATATGAGCAATGATAATTTCTCCTGGTAACTTGACTAAAATGTAGGAAGCCATATTACAGAGGGCTATGTTGTTTCCATCAAATGTAATGACACTCAGTTCAGACAGTACAGAACATTGACCTAAAAAAGAACTGTCATTTAATGAGGTTACCACAAATCCAAATACAAGGCATTTCTAAAACCTTTCAGTTTTAGCAATATTTGCTTTCATATGACATATGTTCATATATATATTGATGATCATGTTCTACAGACAGCATACTGAGCCATAAGCAGAAGGAAGTATCTCACATTTACTCAGAGGAAGTACTTAACCTACTGCAATGTTTCCAGGGTAGGCAAGAAAGTTTAAATTGGCAATTTCTTTCACTGAAGTCAATGTTTTATGGGTAGGACAGTGAATCGGTACATGATCTGATAAAAAATATGAATTTAAATATACATATTTTTGAAATACCGATAACAGGAGACTACTCTCTCTGCCTGGAGACTAAGATGTAAACGTGCAATATCGGTTTCAGTAATGCTGCAAGATTTTTAATATGACTTCTCTTTGGCCTTTTTGTTCCCTTGGCATACAGTCATCTGCCAGTTTCTGCAACTTTTACATATGAGTAAAATCTTCAGTTAGAGTTAACTGAAATTTGAGGGTCTGGTCTTTCAGACCCTCAACCCAAAATGTCAAGTTTGGGTTTTTTTTCTTCACAGAATGCTGAAATCTCAACACTTTTACTGATAGAAATTCTGAAAAGTCTCAGCTGGAAAATACTGATGTTTATGCTGCAGATTTCATGTCAATGTTTTCATTCAAAACGAAATACTTTTACTCTCTTGAATGTTAATTCAACAATACCAAAACATTCACCGTATTTCATTCTGTTTTGCTGATGAACAGCTCTTTTAAATTTATTCCAGTATTCAACCTCATATCCCCACTGTCATAAAGCCTTAATTTATTACTTGAAATTCACAGATCAAGGCTGTGTGTTGTATTTATAAATTAAACAGTGACTTACAGGGACATTCCCATTCTGGGCAACAACTGTCAGTGTTCACTTGAACTGGCATTCCTCGAAAACCACAGTCTGGCTTCTGCATATCCTTAGGGCAGTTCCTTGAAAGGTTGTATAACATCCAACCCATATTAACACATACATACTGGCTACATTTGTCAACAGGTTCAAGGTATCTTGGCTGTCATATAAGGAAAAAACAAACAGAATCAACTTTACATTCATTGCCTTTATGAAGTCCAAATGATCACTCGTTCATCACCCTGCTTTGAGGCAGATTCAGTGTATATACATGGCATCTCATCAATTATCTTTGAATAAATTGCTTTCGTGTGTTTATAACGGGTGACAATGATGCCCACCAATTAACCCACACCTTTCCAGTTACATCTAGCTTTTGTGGAATACTCTATGTAAAGCATTATGCTCTGAGGCTACATGTTGTATTCAGTAATAATCTGAAGCATTTTAAGAAATAAAGAATCATGCATTCCCATCATTTTAAACCCAATGACAAAGAAACAAATAGAAAAAAAAGAGAGACAGGGTGAGATTATGGAGAAGTCCAAAAGTTCCATGGATTATGGATATTCCTGCAACTCGGAAATATATTTTGCTATCTAGAATCAGCACAAAGCTTTAAAAGCCATTTTTTTTCAGGGCAGTACATTCAAGTTGCAGAAAATGCCAGGGCAGTATAAAACCAGTGATACAACAATCCTCTAAGAATAAATAGGTATTTTTACATATATATAGAAAAACAAAGATACAATATGTTTAAAATCTCTGTTATTTACATACATAACAGATGGACTGAAAAACAATAGATATTTTAAAACGTAGCGGCAAGTAAAACTGATCATACCACACATTTGGAAGCTGTGGGCACCAGTGTATGCATCGCTGCACCAAATAAGACCTTGTCAGCCATAGCTGTCATTGTTTCCGTGCTTGCTAGAGAAGTTTGTGTTTCCACAGGCTCTGAAGAGGAAGGCAGAGCCGTTCCACCACTAGAATGAGACAAATCTGTTATAGTTCTGGTCTGCAGCTCTCTGGACTTTGCTGAACTGAAATAAGGTTTAATTGTTTTATGCATTGGGATTTTAGACCAGTCTGATGTTGTTACATCCAGGACTCCAGAAAGAGAGAGATTTTTTACTGGGATGGTGGTTCTTGAAAAAGGTGAACTCTGAACTGCAGATACTGTCAAATAAGGCAGGGTTGCATATTTAACTTCCGAAGCTGTAAATGAGGTACTCTTCCTCTGTGATGCTGGACTTGTAGTACCAGCTGTTTTCATGATCATAATTTTTGGAGTTTCTTTAGTGCTCTGTGAACCTTGAGTCACTGCAGATGTAAATAAAGATTTGAGTGACATGTACATAGGTGTTTCTATGGTCATAGGAACTGAAGCTGAAGCCATACCAAACTCCAAATTGGCAACAGAAGAATCAGTGGTTTCTGTAGTAATCCTAGAGTCTACAGTAGTGCCAGAAGCAATTAATGAACTGCTTGAAGAGCTAGGTGGTATTTTTGCAAAAATATAAGGTGCTTTTAAGGATGTAGCATTCACTCTTGTGTTTGTGATCATTGGTGTAGTAGATTGAGAGAGGAATCCGGCTGATAAGGCTGATATTGTTCCATCTCCTTGTGAAGAACTTACTGAAGAACTCTGTTTTCCTGGAGAAACAGTAGAAATACGAGTGATCTTAGGAGGAGGTAAAGACATAGAGACCCTACTGAACTGGTTTTCTAAAGTGGCTTCAGGAATTGTAGGCATTAGTAAAGAGGGTATTACAATGGATGTTTTTAGCACTGCTGAAAGGCTGGTAGAAGAGCTTAATTTTAAAGAGAATGTAGAAAAATCTACAGAAGCTGCAAAGTCTATAACTGGACTTTTTAAGTTTTCTTGTGTATCTAGAGATGAACCTGATGTTTGGGCAGCAGTTCTATTTTGTGTTAATGATGATGTCCTACTGACTGTGGGAATCAGTGAAGAACTTGTAAGGTGAGATGGCACATAAGATGGTACAGATGTTGATAACAAGACTGTAAATAGAGGTGATGATCATGTAAGGATCTTTGGGAATGAAAGTGCCTGAACTTAGTGCCACAGGGTCAGTTTTCAATTCTGTATGTGAACTGCCTGGGTACTCTGTAATTTCTGAAGGGGCAATTAGTGTAGCATTTAGAGGTACTGACAATGTCCTAAGAGGGAAGACTGTAGACATAATGGATTTATTTGGCTTTTTCAAAATGAATGACACTGAAAAGGAATCAGTGTGCATTATGTATTTGTTTTCTCTTGAGGTTTTACTTGCTATAGACATATCAGAGATTGTTGGGTTGACTAGAAGAGTATGTAGAGATTTTGGGGGGTGACAGTGACATCTACCACAGTCTTGGGCTTCAGGGAGTTAGTCAGCAAATGCACTGGCATAGATACTATGCGTGTCACAGAAGGACTCAAAGAAGTGTTTATGTATTATATAGGGATTTGAAAAGCAACTTGAGATGAAGATACAGTCATTATGGGCAGAGCAGCAGAAATACTGCCTTTTATTAGTGGAGATTTCTGCCTGGGAGCAGTCACTGAAGATAAAAATAGCTTTGGTGAAAAACTTGCATTTGATGATAATAGAGAAGTTTTAGACAAGAGTTTTGCTGTTTCAAAATATGAAACTGTTGTTAGTTGAGGAAAACTTGTCTCAAAGCTAGCAAATCTTGTCGTCAATAGGAATTTGAGGAGCAGTTGAAGCCAGTGCAGAAATGCGTGTTGGCTGAACTGTAGTTTGACCAATGCCAGACCTAACAGACAAAGTAGATATAGGAGAAGTAGATGTACTTAGTGCCAACCATGAACCTAGGAGAAATAAAGGTTTTGTGAAAGTTGCTCTGCCAGCCAGCGAAGCAGACAAAGACACTTCAGAGGATACTGCTGCTCCCTTAGAATTGACTTACTGAAGGGTTCCTACTCTTTCCAAACCCTGCAGGCAGCTCAGAAGTGCAAAAAAATGACTTGGAGGTTAAAGTCATTAATGTTGAAGTAGGGGGAACATTTCCTAGCTGAGTGGTTTATGTTTCAAGTGGAAATGGAACTACCCTTAGGGAAATGGATGTTAATAGTGCAGAGTGTGTTGGAATAGGACTCGCACCGAGCAGGGTTGTTGGAGTTGCTATTGTAATGGGTAAAGCTACAGATGCAGTAGAACTGAGAGTATGTGATGTGACTGGTGAGGCTTGAAGAGCAGTTGGAAAATCTGTTGAAGAGATGAGTTTGGAAAGGATAGTAGGGCTGGCTGTGCTGTGAAGTGCATCAGGAGGCTCCACTGTACTTGGTAATGAAAATGTTGAATAGCTGGCTGCGTTAGATGCTTCCAATGAATAAAAGTCTGTAATGGACTGTGCAGACATGTTCATTCCCCTTGAAGTTGTTTTTGCCTTCATGGTTGTTTTGTCTGTCGCACCAGTATGAGTTGACTCAGTCCCTGAAGTAACATATAAAGGTGTCGGAGGAAATCTCTCCATAGCAGCACCCACGTGAGAGAGTAATAATGAAGGTTTTGTTCCAACTGTTGATTCCGTAGATGTCACAGGTATGCCTAAACGGAAAAATGCATGCTTCATTGTCTTTTATGGATTACTGGTAAAGTAAAATAACAACATCTATCTCTACTCAAGTTTTATTTAAATATGAACATATCAGAGCATCATTTTGCTGAAAAGATAACTTGCCAATGGTTTCAGGTTGCCTGATGACTTTGAGGAACTCAGCTGACTTAAGAAGTTTTCTAATTCCAGGGAATTCCGTGGAAAAATCAGTAAATCCAAAATAGTGAAATATTTGGAACAAATATATTCTATCTTTGGAAGGTAATACACTATGTGAGATAACTTTGTACTAGCAAATATCAAACATAAAGCACTTAAGTTAGAAATTCTAAAATAAAATAATGGATAGGATTAAAATGTAATTGTTATGTTAAAAGAATACCGTGTCCCCAAAGTAAGAAACTAATGTGGTATCTTCACACATAAAAAGTTATGAAATAGATGCACTGAATATTTCAGTGGTGGCTCATCAACTGAAAAGTCTGAACTTTGTGCCACAGCTTTATCTTCTCCATTTGGGATCTTTTTCCTACATACATATGATATACTAGCAGCATATAGTCAAATATAGTTGTAATGGCTCTAACACCATCACAAAAGGTTAAATTTAACAGACTATTAGAGAAATAAAAGAATTCAACTTTAGATATGGCTTGTTTGGATGTAGAAGGTGTATTTTAGGAATGAGCTCAATGTCCCAGAGAGACATTCTTCAATAGGAAGATGTTGGGATCTCTACAGTGATTTGTAAGATTAGACCAATATAATAAAATATACTTACAGTCTTCTGGATAAACACATTTAAGCGTGATCTCATCAAGGATCATGTTTTGGGGACAGTATGGCAAGCATCCTTCAACCCTTTAAAATATTGTATAGTTAATTCTAAAGCCGTAGGAGAAATATAAAATGAGTTTAAATTCCTTCAGTTAGGCAAAATGAAACATTTGAATGTCTTCCCCATCAGAGTTCTGAGAACTTTCCGGGGTAATGGTGAACACAGCATTTTGAGACATTTTGAAGTCAGAAAGATATTGAACAGCACGATTCTGTTTCTAAATTGTTAATAATCAATTCTTTGCATAGGCTGATGAACATGATAGCTTTGGACCATTCTGCTTCCACAACAAGGTGGAAGTTCCCTAAGCAGAAACATTTCCCACAGGGCAAAGACCTTCACTAAAAGACAGCTGTTTTAGCCAGATATGTTCATTTGAGACAATAAAATATTTAGGCTGACTCCATAGAAAGTCTCATTCTTATTCTTGTGCACTTTCAACATAGGAGAGTGCAGAAAAATCCATATATTCCCTTACATTTTCATTTTGGGAGGATTTTTAATAAGAAAACCATGACATTAACAACCAGTGTGCCCATATGGAAAAAAACAATACCAACAGAGAAAATTAGTAATATTTGTACTACTCCTAATCATGAATTACATATGCCTAGGGAAGCAGTCTGAAATTCAAAATACCACCTCTTTTCCCCTAGATTTTGGGTCTTGAGGTTTTGGGCATTTTTACTTTTATTGTGGCTCCATAGATGCTAGGGGAGATCCGTGGAAACAGGGAATCTTGTTACTAAGCAACGAGATAACACGAGCCATCTGAAATCCATCACATCGTGCTGATGGCTATCTCATAACATAAAGTTTCCTCCTCTTACAGGAGAGGGCGTCATCCACCCTTCCTATTCCTACAGTTTCTGATCTCTGTCATATACACAACAGAAATCTGTAGTGCTTTACAGCATCATGGCATGTGAATATAAATTCGTGGAAGAGAACAGCCTTCATTTAATTTAATAGAATTCTACTTAACCATTACCAGAAGCTAATCCCCTGGGCTAGGTACAAACGCTCTTAATCTTATGTTAGAAGATTTCACGTAAACAGGAATATATACCGTGGAAAATGAGAGGCTTGTTATAAATGTTTGTTTGTGACTTGTGAGAGTGGTATGAAATCTGGATGAGTAAAATTGAATGGATATTGCAGCTGCAGTAATTTTCAGAAAACATAAAGTAAGCATATTAGAAAAAAACAGTATGGTAACAATAATGAGCTTAATTTGACTTACGGGGGAAGGAATTTACATGCTATTCCTTCAGGGTCACTACATGTTTTAACGCAAGGATTAGCACAAGATTCATATCGCCATTCACACATCCTTCTATAAGGCACAGATGCGCTGAGTTCTGACAAAGAAGGAAAAGACACTATTTATTGATTGTGTAGTCAATAAACACTAAATTTATAGTCTTTTCTATAATGTATATTGGAATGGTTAGGGAAAAAAAAGAAAAAAGAAAAACCAAGTAGAGAAATTCTTGAGAATTTTCAAATAGGTGAGATTTTGTTAATTTTCCATTTCAAGTATTTTAAATTCAGTCAAACTGAAAGACACTGAAGCTCCAAAGATACAAACAGCTACTTACTTTTACAATATATTCTGTTTAAAAAACTTAAAAATCAATTAAACACAGTGAAAATACCGTTGGTTGTAGAAGCAATACAGTTACCCCATTCATTTAAAAGACCAGATCTTTATAGTTCACTAACAAGACATTAACATGCACCTTTTTGTGACATGCCATATTAATTTTGAAAGAGTTAAGGAATGAAAGTGTAGTTCAAAGATAAAACTATCATCATATCTGAAAAAAACAGAAAATAGTAGCATTTGGAGGTAGGATGGAAATCAAAAACAGAACAGTAATTAAAAATAAGATACTATTGCTGATGAAAGACAAGTACACTGAAGGCAAACAGAAAAAAACACACATCCCTAGGGATTATGCAAAATTTACCTTCAATACTAAAGCTACTTAAATGTTTGAATTCTTCTGAGCCATCATACTTCGCCACTTCAACACCGGATGAGGTGAGAATAATGAAAAAGCCTTTTTTACTGTGCAGTTCAAAAGCGCTGAGCCCTGGACTCCAGAGGCCCTGATGGTGGAAGAAGGTGGCTCGTCTTTGGAAGAGGGCACTTGCCTGCCACTGTTTCAACCCAATAGTTTCATTGTCATGTACGTAAAGAAAGTAGTTCGGTCTTTCAGCAGATTCAAGGGAAATAAGAGAGAGAGCTTTCACAGAAGAGAAAAAAAAAAAAGCTAATCAGTTAGATCAAAACTATATTCATACTGCTACTGCCTTTGAAATGATTCATAGGCAGTCTCAAATTAGGACATGCTCAAACTGGGAGTTTTTTCTCAAATTTGGACAAGTGCCTGACATTTTGTTAATAAATAACATCACACAAATATTGTAAGAATGTGCTTGACTTCACCTTGATATCAGGGGGTTTTTTGCATACGGTCGTATCCAGCAATACAGTAAGAAAACTTATGGCCAAATACAAGACTCAACCCTCCATTTGCTCAACTCGTGTCAAAAATAAAAAATTAACAAAATTCTCTGAAAATTTAAGAACTTAGAAGATGACTGACTTCATTTTTGGTTTTCAACTAGAATAAAATCTTGAATTGCCATTAGCAAAACTGTTAAGAAGACTTACATAAATCTTTATCTTTGAAAAGACCTGGAGTTATCATGAAACTGAAAAATACATTTCCATATGCTCCAGTTCTAGGCAGGGGAAATATCCTTCTGCTGGATACATTGGCTCCTATAATTGTGTCGTTCTCTCCATAGCTTGCCAAAATATAGGGTCCTTCACCAAGACCTAAGGGAAGAAAAATCAAACGGTAAAAGAGAAATCCTCCTTGCGTAGCATACAAAACATGAGTCTTTGTTGACATAATATATTGCCTTAAACATTTTGCCATACCTGAAATCAAATAAATTTGAAACTACAGCTCAGTGTCTCAAGGTATTATGCTGGAGTAGGTCTATATCTGTTTGATGTACTCCCTTATTCTTTGCTTACTGCCCAGAATACAGCAGATACAAAGCACAGAAAAGTGTGGGTAGCTATCCTCACAAAATGAGCTGTACAAGAAAGCAATCTGGGCTGCTTTTTATGATATTCAGTCTTTTACATATCCTTACTTCTATACTTTGAAAGATCAACAGAGCAGCTTTAATATCATTCCCCAAATAGATACCAAAGCTGCTTGAAGATCTACAGGGCAATTCCCCTCGCCCCCCCCAAAAACCCCACAAAAACTAAACCCCAAGCAGGTTTCAGTTATAAGTCTATAATTCAACTTTTGGCAGCAATATTGCTTAAGCAGCTGTCTGGTTCATCCTCTCCCATAAACCACTGCCCCATTTACTATGCCATCCTAAGTGCTTCAGTACTGAAGTGGTCCAGCTCAAAAATAACCAGCTAGTTTTCCAATCTGGTTCACCACTTGGTCATTCAAAAGCTTATGCCAAAATAACAATGACAACAGCTTCGGCTTGTGCCACTGCAAAAACAGTGCTGGTCTAACCCTGCCCCACAGCAAACCCCTGGAGCTATTTCTGCTGGGCTGGAAAGGCCCACAGTGGTACACCCAGATGCAACAGCAACTGTCTTTGCCACCTTATTCCACTGAAAGAGCAAAGAGCAGCACATGTTTAAAACCTCACCTTGTAAGCAATTAAAAAAAAAGAAATGTGTAATTTTTGCAAAAGCTTTCAATCCTTACAGTGAAAAGACTGAACACCTTCCCAGCCCAAGACAGCTCCTTTCAAATACGGCTCTTCCAAGAGAAAAGGAATTCTCATAATAATGAGATTTAGCTTTGCTAGAAGTTAAACACCAACTTCTAAAGAAAACTAGATGGAAATAATGACTGCTTTTGCATGGAAACTGTGTTGGAGCTTATATGCACATAAACTCCACAAGCTTGCCACAAAATGACCACTTTTGAAGAAGTGGTGAGACAATTTGTCTTAAAAAGACTTTTTTTTCTAAGTTATTAAATTCTTACCCCTACATATTAATAGATGTTTTGCCTATAACTTAATCAAAAGCAGGAGTGAACCGTAATTGATAAAGTTTTCATAAAGATTCAACAGTTTAACATCGTGCAGAACAAAAAAAAAGAATCAAAGGAGGAGCCATCCCAGTCCCAAAAAGTGCTTTGCTGGCACTTTCTGGTGGAAACATGTATAACACCACCATCCTTGACATCAACCCTGGTAGGCGGCTAGGCACCACACAGCCACTGACTCACACTCCCTACCCCAAGAGAATCTGAGGGGAAGAATGAGAAAACTCAGGGGTTGAGGGAAAGACAGTTTATTAAGTTTAAAAAAAAAAAAATTAGAAATTAATAAAAAGAAAACAAAACCAAAATTGATCATAAAATCTAGTTGGTCACCACCAGCTGACTTGATGCCCAGCTGGGCTCTGAGCAATGCCAGCCCCAGCAAACTTTCCACTTGTTTTTTATGGCTGAGCACAACATCATATATTCCTTGACATCCGCAATATCCCTTTGGTCAGTTGGGGTCAGTTGTCCCAACTATGTCCCGTCCCACCATCTTGTGCACACACAACCTACTCACTGATGGGACAGCATGAAAACCAGGTAAGGCCTTCACACTGTGTATACACTAGCTAAAACATGGGTGTATTATCAACACTTTTTTATCATAAATTCAAAATATATCACCATCACTATATAAAGAAAATTAACTCTATCTGAGCCAAAACCAGTACACCTTACTACTTTTTAAATAAGACAAAATTCTCTATTGCAAAGAGATTATAGAAAGTCAGCTCTATCTAGCAAGCTCTACATGTCGCTACTGTACTAGACCAGACTTGTTGGAGGGAAAATAAAATCAACTACTATATGATGCTTATTATAGAATGTGAATCACTGAAAATGGTGTCAAAAGTCACATTCATTTAATTGCATTTAGTAATTTCCCTTCTTTTTCACTATCTTGCTCCCTACAAAGCACATGAACAGTATCCAAATTTAAGAGAGGATGCCACAGGAATTAAGTTTGTTAAATGAATACGATGCTCATTATAAGCCACTGTTTTTTACAGTACAATACTTGTGAGACTTGTGCATAAAATCCTGTAACTTGTCAATTTCAAAATGTAATTGGTGCCAGTTTTGAAATTTCAGTACAAGCACAAGTTCAGATCCTTCTAAAGATTCTCCATGACTATCAAGATATGTTGTAAGGTGCAATAATCCACCCCCACATTGAATATGATGAGGTTATTAATTGAGACATTAGGCATTACTAAGATCATTCAACACAGCTGGTCCATTGACCTTCACACATTAAAAAAAGATGCAATATTAAAACTACATACATCAGGTCAAACAAAAAGCCCATCCATCAGTTCAACTGAGTTTGCAATTGAACCAGAGTGATCTCTTTTATATGTTGGTGAAAGAAGGAAAAATAAAACAAAGCAAGCCACTTCAGAATAAAAACTAGAAGACAATTACATAGTCTAACAAATGTTTGTAAAATTTATGAGGTGTGCTTTTTTTTCAAAAATCATACCAAATTAATTATTATTGTGATTAATTCTAACTCAGTATCATCAGAGATACATTAAATCCACACCATTGATTTTTGGAGAAAAGGACTTGAATTTCTCTATGCCAAAGGCAATTAGTTCAGTGAGGTGAAAATTCAAATAGTAATGGCCATGCATAACCTTCCAATATGCACACTCACAGGTCAGTATTTTAATTCCTTACTAATTTAGGATTGTCTATGTTTATCTAGGATAAATTTCTAGATATATATGAGATATTCCACAGAAAAACAGTACTGATATGTCTAGAACAGAACAGGAGGAAAGAAAAAGTCAGCATAATGATGTAATGATATTAAATAGACAAGGAATATGTTGCAAAATGAAGTACCATACTCCAGGCTGCTCATACAATTCACCTCTCCTTTTTAATGGATTTGAAGGTCCAGTGAGCTCAAGATATTGTGACTATGCAATCCTACCCTAGGGAATGGGGAGAACAGAAAAGAAATAACCTCCAACACTGCTGCAGCTGACAGATTCTTCTCTGCACAAGCTATAAAGAGTTTGATTTGCAGTGTGCACTATATCATGTTTCGTCTGACATGCCAGATGTGTTGTTTTGCTTTCAGTGTTTGTTTCCACTCCACCAGTGTCCCTGGATGTAAAGGCCATGGGGACTTGCTTTGCTAACTTGCTGCGCTCAAACTCACAGACACAAATCAGGAGTACAAAAAAGCACCCCAACATTCTAACCTATGAAAGAGAGAAATTACTGAAAAGGGGTCGATGTGGGGAATTACCTGCAACTACATGCTTTATAAAAATGGATTCCATTTTGGAACCAGAGGGAACAGATTTATTTCTGCAACGTATATAAATATGAGGATGGATCAAAGACAGTAGTATGAAATACGACATACCTTCATTGTAGTATTCACAGTCATAAGCTAAAACAAAACGAAAACAAGCACATTATTATTACAAAGGTACAAGAGAATCTATGCACATCTGTGTCCTAAAAATATAAAATTCACTTTCATCAGAAGTTTCATTTCCCATAATGTATCTCAATCGGTAACTTTATTTCATTAGGCTTGTATTCAGTGACAGAAAGCTGTATTTAAATAGATGTGCCAGGACAGCAGACCTGAAGCATGAATTATTCTACAGCAAAGAATTTTTCTTGTTGTCCATGAAAAGTTGAACAGACAATATTTCTGCAGCCCTGCACACGCACCCATGATCTGGTACACTGGTGCCTTTCCAGTATCTCTGCACTGGCACACCCTGAGGCACGGCCAGTCCTCTTCAGCAAGACAGTGAATTTGGGTGTATAAGACTAACAACTAACTCAAAGATAGCTTGAAAAATGTTAAGGAGTACATTTATTATCCACCTGTTTCTGTCATATTTGTATTATTGAGCAGCAAAAGGCCAAAGATGCCTCAAAGATAAGCTGCAGTGCAAGGCCAGCCCAGATACCTACCACAGAGTGAAGGAGATCGCCAGTGAATCACTACTCCTTGCTGGCAACACTTGTGGGCATAAGCTGCAATACTGGTACATAAGCACTCACAGTCCCCACCAAGATTGCAGTTGCATGTATCTGTGTGACAATTTTTGACAAAAGAAGTCACATCAATCTGAGGGAAAAAAAAAAAGGCTGGTAACTTAATGGCATGAGCTGAACAAATTCCTGCAGCACCTTTTCAGCACGGAAATAAGGTATTTTCTAAAGTTTCAGAGTTTGAGTACATTCCTATACAAAAAGCACACTTTGAATGACCAGCTTGTACCTACAGTGCAGGCCGAGACAGAATATCAAAATATCACCATTAACATGTATGTCTGCCCACACCCTTGCTGTTCATCAATTTTTGAGTGTGTTGAAGTTGGCATTTCTGCTTTTATAAGGCAAATACTGCCATCTATAGTCATCCTGTCAGTTTTGCATAAATAACAACAAAGAGCTGCAGCTCTGATTATCAAGTGATTAAAGCAATAATTTGTAGAGGGAGTTTTGATCAGGGAAAGAAAGTTTGAGCTCACCCTTGACATTTTGCAGAAAAATATTTTTGCACTTATCAAGATTTTAAAATACTTTACCCACAAACCTTCATTAGACCAGACATCCACGTTCTCAAAATCCTGTCACACTATTTTGTAGTTTTACAGGATATACTGTTTCTCAGGTTTTACTCATCTTTTTTTGTAATGTTGAGCAATGTTTCTAAAACAGTCTTCTTACTCAAGACACGGAATGTTTAAAGCAATGTTTTTCTTCTGTTTAGACTCTGCTCAAATGGCACACGTCAGATTACAGAAATACCATCACAGTAACAAAGCAGCACTTATCAAACATGGAGACAGCTCCTCAACTGGCAGTTGCTAGAAGCTGGCAGGAACATGAAGACTGTTTTTCTGCCTTTGGCAGAGAGAGATGCCATTTTCATTTCATTCTTTTTCTTATTTTGAAAAACAGGGATTCCACTGTGGTAGGGGCACGAGTGTTAGCTCCGTTGCAAATGGTTATGACAGCTCTGCAGGAATCACCAAACAGCAGATGGGGTCCAAATAGCACAACCTGTCGCTCGTGTCTACAGGACAACATCTCTATGGCTCAGCAACATCCTGCAGTTGTGACAAACTGCGAGCCTTGGGCTCCTTCTGAGTTACAGTATCACAAGGCTGGAAAAGACCTTTAAGATCAAAGAGTCCAACCTATGACCCAACACCTATACCTACTCATCATCTAAATCATGGCACTAAGTGCCTCATCCAATCTCTCTTTAAACACCTCCAGGGATGGTGACTCCACCACCTCCCCGGGCAGCGCATTCGAATGGCCAGTCACCCTTTCAGTGAAGAATTTTTTCCTAATGTCAAGCCTAAACTTCCCCTGATGAAGCTTGAGACCGTGTCCTCTTGTTCTGTCACCGGTCACCTGAGAGAAGAGACCAACCCCTGCCTGACTACAACCTCCCTTTAGATAGTTGTAGAGAGCAACAAGGTCTCCCCTGAGCCTCCTCTTCTCCAGGCTAAACAACCCCAGCTCCCTCATAGGGCTTGTGCTCCAGCCCCTTCCCCATCCTCGTCGCTCTCCTCTGGACACAGGAGTTATGGGGAAGACTGTTGTTTTCTGTGAGTGTTGAGGATCCTCAGCCCCTACTGAGTTTGGTGCTTAGCTGGGAATCCGTCAGTCACTGCTAGCCTGAGATGCAATATTTTGTCTCCTTGAAAACAGAGTTTTCCAGCCTCAGCTGAACTCTGAGTCTGTCTGTCCCATAGGCAGGAGCCTCCATGCACAGCAGGATCCTCCAGCACCTGCACAGCAGGAGCGACTGTAAGAGCGCTGCTCCAAGCATGTCCTGAAACCCACATCTACACTTTGTTCCTTCTGTGCTCCAAGTGTCAGTCGCTGCTTGGTCTTTCTTCCTTGGCACCCAGTTTCCTACCTATGCAGCCAGTAGTTAGCTGCAGATATCATTTAAAAGAGCTCACTTTACATCACATTTGTAAGCTGTATTTTCACACACTGATGAATAGGTTGTAAAAACACTTGAAAGACATCTGTTTTACAGGGTGTTCCATACAAGACGGATATGTGCATGTAAAAATACTTGACCACTAATTAAATGAGTGTTTTGCACCTGACACGCATTTGTTAATATAATTATGCTAAATTTTTGGCATAGTGTTTGCCCATTTTAATCACAACAGTGATAAGAGTTAGAAAATTAATGTTCAAGACAAAACATCTTTCTTTATGAGTTATAATAATACAGTTCCTTAAAAACTCTCAAAAGTTCAATTTTTATTTATTACTTTCCACTTTGAAAATACACTCATCACTATGTTCTCAGGCACATGCTCAAAAAATTCTTTACATAGTAACTAAAGTCAACATTAATAAATCTCTCTGGTTAAGCTACTGCACCCTCCTTAGGCAAATTCCTAACCATGTTGATATCAAACTTCAGTCCTGAAAGGCAGGAGGTTCAGCTGGGACATCTAATGATGTCATTTAGTATTAATAGTCATAAAGAAAATAAGAGACTGAGATGAAATGTTACAGTAGTTCTTGCTTGCACAGGTATAAGGAAGCACCTTCAATAATTAAATACCTTTGGGAAGCTAAAATCAGAAACAAAAATGTATAGAGCATGTCTTTCATTAATAAAGGGTGGAATAAAATGGAATAAAAGATTCCCACACAACCTATTATTTTCACCATCTTTTCTAGATTGAACTTAAGGACATTCTTGTAACTCAAGTCTCAGGCTCAGTCAGGTACTGGGAAAACAAGGACACCAAACTTCAGAGTTTTGATAAAAAGCAGATGATAAGCTGAGAGCCAATTAAAAATACCAGTAGTTCTGAAGCTGAAACCTTGCTTGCTCATATTTCTTTCTATATTGAGCAGGACAGTTAACAAACTAAAACTATTTGAGATAAGCTGTAGGCACATTACAAAAAAGCTTTTTTTAGAATCTTGCAGTATATACAAACCCCTTAAAAATTAGTTACCCATATACATAAAAGATACAAATAAAAGCTAAACAGAACAGAATCTCAATTATCCAGTCTACTAACTCATGGCTCCCAGTTATCACTATTATGTTTAGGCTCCAGTCTTGAAAGGAAGAAGGAGCTCTGTACAAATATAGCCCATCCACACAGAGATAATTGCAGGGCTCTACTCTGTACCCTCCACAGCATTAGGATTAAGAGGAAGGAGAAATTAAGCACTGGAATTTTAATATTTTCCTGCAAGAGAGCACATCTTAGCTATCTAACAACTTACCACATTGCGACAAGGTGCAAAAACATCACTGTATAAAATTGAGCATTCCTTTTTGGCATAAGGGAACTTGTTCTGATGTACCTCACATAGTCTTAGTGTTTCATTTGGGCTCTTGCACTTAAAAACAAGCAAAAACATCACAAAGGTTTTATACAAAGGTGCGTTTACCATGGACTCAGGTACACTGTACTATTATATAATTCAATACCTGCATACTCAGAAATCAAAAGGATAGTTTAAATGCTATCTCCACATTTCCCTGATTTGTTGTTATAATTGAAAACATTTGCACAAAAAAGAATCATTGTGTTTTGTTCTGAAGTATAAAATGTTCCTGCTGTCTGCTCAACACATAAAGACAAAATGTTTTCTTTGTGACACATTATAATCATTACCAGAGCAACCAACTGTAACATCACAAACAAATACGTGGTCCAAATCCTTCTCTTGTGGTTTTGCTCTGACTTTATTTAAAGTCACACTACAGATGGCTGTAAGCGCTGTAAGTTCAAATAAAGCAGCAGCAGTAGGAAGAGAGCAACCCATAAAAAACAGAGTCAAAGATCATCGTGATAATTCAAAAATGGCTGAGATACAACTCCCTCTCCTAAAGTCTCTCTTCAAGAAAATCTCTCTTCAAGAAAAGCAAATGAGCAGAAACAAAATGACATCCAGCTCAGAAAACACCAGTTCATCCAAAACCTTACTGTCTTGGTGCAGCAGTGAAGCCCAGGAGGGGTAACTGATCAGTAGGCAGCATTGGGGTGTCCTGACGCAGCCTCAGCTGCCGTGCTCTCACCCTCCTGCCCTCTTGTGAGGATGCTCGGACACCACCGTAGGGGTATGTGCTGCCACTCCCAGGAGGCAGAACCCTGGAAGCATTGCACGCTTCACAGTGCCAATGCAAGCACATTTCCCAGTAGCAGAGTGGAGTTCTAGGCCTCCAGCTATCAAATATTCCTTTACAGTATTTAGATTTTGCAGAAAAGATGACCAGGATACATCTCTACAAAGGCCAAAGGTCCTTTCTGAAAAACTCCCTAGTGCCTACCACAGAGGCAAATGAGGCATCAAGACTAGTTGTGCACAGGCTGCCTGTGAGGCCAATATTGAACTCTGATCCTGAATGCTCTGGCAGCCACAGAGATCTGAAGATTATATGAGAATTTACAAAAACATAGAAATACATATAACCACAAAAATGCAAGTGCAAGTTGGACTGCATAAGCAAAGGACATAGCATCCAAGAAATTAATGTGCTATGCAAACACTGTGCAATTTTTCAAAGCAGCCACTGAACTGATAAATTGGAAAAGAAAATTCTGTATACTTCAGAGTATTTACACATTTCATTAAGTACCATCTTCTAGACGAGCAGTATAACCAACGTTACACATTTGTCTTGCTTGCTCATACAATTTAAACATTTTATGCAGACTAAAATAGATCTAAAGGGATAAAATGAGCGAGAGAAGTCTCAAAACCTTTTCTCCAAAACAGCATAGGTAACATTTTTTTCATGAGGTGAGAGATTTTGGTTCAATTTCCTGCTGCGAGACAAGTAGAGAACAGATTAAGAACTGATTCTCACAGATATCCTAAGGGAGTGTGCTACAAATACTGATTTTTCAGGAAGTTCACAAAGCTATAAAGCCTTATGTCTTCTCAGCACAAATTAATAAAATACTTATTCTTCTGTGTTATAAAACACAGCAGCAGTCATCCGCTATCTACAGCCTCTGCCTTTATCTTCAGAAAACAAGTTTCTACACTGCTGCTATTCTGAGCCTTTTCGATCTCACCCCTTCACCACTGCTGCTTCATCACTTTGTTCTCTTTTTACAAACTGCAACTAAAAAAAAAATCATCAGGGTTTTCTTCAGTGTTTGGAAAGAAGCGTTTTTCCAGAGCTTTTTTCCCAGTGTACAGACTCTATTTACTTTCAATATTCTGATACCAGAATGGGCTGAATCCAAAATATCAGGAGCAATATATATAAACTTGTAGAAAACTGTAATCCAGACAGCTATAATTATCTTACATAAGGAAAAATATATTCTTCCCTAAAGAGATTTTTTGGTGTTTGCTATGGCATAAGACATTTTTAACACATTTCACATCTACAGACATAAAAACTTAAATGTCCTCTTAAATAATGACCATGAGTTTAGAAAATCACTGTGCATGATGTGCTTGTAATGTGTTCATTTATAAATTAAAATTATGACCCTTTTTTCTAAATTTTCACTAGACGTGGGACTTACCTGCCCTAATACCCAGCTGTCTCCAAACACCTGTGCATTTCTCACCTCCATGTTGTTTGATGTAGTCAGATCATTTGAAGTATATTTGTCAAAATTTCCACACAAACCTGCCAGTTTACCCTAAAAGAGAATTATTCTTTTACATATACTGAGCATCAGTAATCAGTAAAAATGACATGTTAAATAAAACATTCTTAAAAGGCAACTGCAACTCTGACGTACTTTGAATATATCTGACACTCTGTTATGTTTGCAGTTCCTCACTGCATATAACTTTCAATAGAAATTCGTATTTTCTGTTTTTTCTTCCTGTTTTCCAGAACCTGTTCTTACTGTCTGACTGTGAAAAGGGACTGGAATATAGTCATGTTTTTTTCTGAAAGCTTAGTAGCGCATCTACTCCAAAAGTCAAAAGTTCAGGTGAATTACTTCATGATTGTGAAACCTGACTAGTTGTTGTCATCATTAAAACTTGCTGCCTCTAATTTTAGCTCACAATAACAAGAACATCTGTAAAAGTGATTACAAAAGAGACAGCTGCAACTTTCTTGTGTTGAGATATGTGCTGATGATGCAAAAAGTGGATGTACATCCATATACATGTACATACATAGAGAAAAAGATATTTCTGCACAACAGTAAAATGTAGAGTTGAATGTCTACAGTGCTGTGTTCCATTAATGAATTCTTTTTCCTGAAGGTCTGCTGCAGACATTATCTTACTGAAATTAAGCCTGTAAAAGAAATGGTCATTGGAAATGGAAAGAGCATGTTTTTGTGTTCTTGCATGCAACCCATGGAACCCCTGCTGCCTTACTAAAAAAACAGAAGAATTTATTTTCAGTATGTGTACTGATGGCCGATAAATTAGATGTGTGTGAAGTAAGCATTTTATGGCTATTGGATCAAAAGCCTGTAATAATTTTATTTCGAAACCAGATTAGATGGTCATTGTAACTTTGACTTACACTTTAAAAAAATCTAATATTGTCTTCTGGTGTGGAGTGCTTTCTTTTACTGTAACGCCCTCTCAATATATGTGTTCATGGCTGAGACGAAGTAGGGATATAATTACTGAATGTGCAGATAAGGTTACGCTGCGAGGACTGAAATACTGAGTTGCAGAGACACCAGGACCAATGATGATGTAGGAATGCTCCAGAGAAGAGCAACTGGCAAGAGAAGGAGCCTCATTTTCTTCCCTGCATCATGGCTGAATACTGTCACAGTATACTTATTAGGTTTAAAAGTCAGGGTTTGTCTAGATCCTTTTCTGTATCTTGTCTTCTTAATTTAAACCCAAGATGTGACTCCATCTGTTCATCTTGGCTGCCTCTACTGCATCTCAAGGTTCAGTTCCATCATCAGCCTAGTCCAATCTGTGCTACAAGCCTGCCACCTTCCACGTCACTAAATATGGAAGCTTCTTTTGCATTGACTTCAGCAATTCTAAAAACATGCAGTGGACTGGATACCTCAAAACTAATCATGCCTTCCCACCCCGGAAGTAACTTTGAGTCAAAGCTGAATAGCTGCATATCTGTGAGGTTACAATGCATGGATCAACAGAGTAAACGTGCACATAGGGACCACTGCTTCTCTTCAGGAGCTGAGCCATTAAATCACATCTTCTGTCTCTTACATGGCAAATGCTAGCAGCTGGACACCATGCTAAACAGTTACGTCACTAGGAACGTTAGCAATGAATAATAGACACTCACAGTTATTCAAGAGATCACATCAGCAGCACAGAGAGCTACATAAAATTTCAGGTTTTTAATTTGTCTTACCTTCCATTGAGGTCCAACTTTAACATGCATCATTGTCTTCTTGTCCCACAGAATCGTAATGTCCTGTTCTGGAAAGTGTATCACAGTATAATATCCAGCCTTCCAAAGCTGATAGTTAGATTTGTTTTCCTGTCCCTTTAAGGTCTTCTGACAGAAATGAATATTTAGTAAGGTCTAATGAAGTCATTCTACCAAGGTATGCAGCCAATTAATAAAAACTGTATACTGAAGAATACTTTATCTTTAGTATATAGCTGGATCAATAACACTACTAGAAATGTTAATACTTTGATATTTATTCTTTTCTGTGCTTCGAGTTTGTTTTGATTTTGTACCTTGATTTTCCTTTCAAAACCAAGTGGGAAGAAACAAATCAATGCCAATATGCTGTGACTGCATGAGGCTTTTGAGCAGCCTTCTTTGTAGGATAAGTAGAACTTGAAAAAAACAATGAAAAATGCTGCTTATCCAGGCACTTGTACTATGTGAACTCAGACTAAGAGATGTTTTCCAAAAACATGCTCCTTCAGACTTGTAACTTTACAATGCTTATCTTAAAGGGCGACTCAAAAAGGAAAGAAAATAACTAACCTGCTTTTCAGAAGCTTCACTAAAATAAATCTCAGTGTCTCCAACAGTGATGAAAACATTCTTTGAGCAAACAATGTCATTGTCAAAGCACTTTTTGTTCTGAGCAATTATAGATATATTTGAGTTATCTGTGCTCTGCAATATGAAGAAGAAATCATTTTACTTATAGATTCAATTGCATTTCAATCCTGCAGACACATCCTAGGCTTACCATCACAAAAATACGGATAACGTATTATTTACAAACCTTCAAAATTACATTTAAGAAAGCTACCAAACAAGAAAATGCATTTTTAAATTCAATGCTGAACCCACAGCCTACTCAAACTTTGGGGTTAAACACAAAAAGCCATCACATTCAGCTGTAAGTCCTTTTACTGAAGACTTCACAAACTCATAGGATCAGCCTACCCCTAAAATAAGGCTTTGGCCTTATTGATTTAGGCTTTTAAAATGTGCTTATGTGAAGAATCCAATATTTTCTGCACCGTATGGTTGTCAAAATAGAGACATGCTATAAAAAAACCCTTTATTTTTAAACCAAGGTACATGAGATCAAGCTGTTTGTGTATTTTTAAAACCAAGAAACCTACCATCTGTGAGTAGTAAAATAATTTTTGTACCACCACTCATCAAAATTCACAAAACCATGAGTCATAGTCAATGCTATTGGAGAGGGAAAAAGTTTCTGCTGATATTTTTGTTTGCATTTTTTCTTTAACATTTAGAAGATTTGTCTACTCTTTTGGTTTGCTAGTGTTTTAGTATCTAAAATTTAAATTTACTGCCTTCCCAATCCCATATCTGTTGGCTCTCCAAACTGTAAATCAGTTTTGCATTCTAGACACATAAAATCACTTTTGCATCTTGGCTCAACCTGTCTGTTTATTCCCCTACGGCTTCTGTGGTTGTTCTATACCCTGAGGGAAACGTACATGCACCTTGTCATTTCCCATGCTAGGACTGGAACAAAGGAGCCCAGCTGTATTTTGATAGCTTATAACATTACCACAAACAGAAATAAAGTTGAATAACACTTATAATTTCTTATTTTAATTTAACTTTCTATTAATTTCGGTACTAATTCTTGCAAGTCAACAAGAAGCCTTAATTATAAAGGAGACTTGCGAGAATTGATAACATCAATATAAGCATGTAACGGTGCTTCTGAATCCAGTTTATTTTTTTATCAAATTCAGTCCTACAGTCATGACAAACCTGAGAGAGATATGAAACAAAAATCTTGGAGGTGGCAAGCTATATATGTAAGCTATGTAAGTTTATATTTCTCTTCTTACTCCCACCCTCTTTTAAATACTCTCTGAGTCTAGTTGAAACTAATTCCAGGTGCTACTGGGCATGAGAGGAATGGTGGCTTTCAGCAGTCACTCAGTGCAGGAACTCCTCTCGCCTCCCAGCAATGCTCTTGGAGAGCTCCACTTAGCCTCAATTGGAGGGACTCCTCATCTTGGTTTGTACCCACAGCATCTCTCCCCAGAGCCTTGCTCCTCCTATAGATCAGTGTAGCCCTGTACATACTCCTACTACTCTTTGCCTGTCTTACATTTGTTCTGTGGTCATCAGATTTCAAAAATAAAAAAACATATTAGCAATTTTTCCTTAATAGAGAGAAACACTGGGTACAGAACAAATGGGTGCTACCTGAAGCATTTTTTCCTCCTTAATTTTTAAACCAAACTCTTTAAAGAACTTTTTCAATCTGAAAAAAATAAAAACACCCAACCTTAGATGACTGCCACGCAGAGGAGGTGCTACAGCTTTGCTGCCCTTAGTCTAGTATGGCCCACAATCCAGAGACCGCTGCTACTTGACACAGAAAACGCTCTACAGCAAGCATGAGTGAAAGTGATTAACTTAAGGTACGGGAGACTGCCTGCAAGCTTTCTATTACCCTAATGCCAGGGCGTAGGGTGCAGGTGGTAAGTGTCAGCATTTAGCTTGGAAGACAAAACTTAACGTGGGTAAAGGCAACCACTAACTGCTAGTGGTAAGGGGTTGTAGGAAATCAACTCTTTGCGATTTAGCAGGAGAACTCAGTTTAAAAGTACTGAAGGCTTCAGGGTAAAGCAAAGTTCATCTATTCCATTCTGGTGTAAAGTGGTTTTAGGTTGCACTCAGAATAAAACTGATCACTCACTACCTTTTTGGGCAATACACTGTGTTTTAATTAAGCCAGGCTTTCAGCTGGAGGCAGTCCAGTAATTATTGCTCTCCAAGTCAGATAACAGCCGATAGAATTTTTGGATTTATTGGAGGTGATGTGGTAAATTAAAAAGGAGACAAACTCATTAGTTTGATAGATAGGATGCAAGCTGATACATTCCGTGCTGGCCAAATGAAAACTGAGCAAGGAAGCTGCCTCCCTGCCATGAGTCTCTTCTGAAAAGGACTTTGCTTGCAGGCTGTGGGTCTATTGATGTCTAGGACGTTGTGGGCTGTTTTCATCGCAGAGTTCATTCCTCACCAGTTAGCTTACCCTCAGCAAAAGGGGGCAGTCTGAGTTAATAGAGAAGCCATGTCTTCACTGAAAGAAAAGAAACGGAGGGCTTTATTTCAAATAAGGATTGTTAATTCAGGCCAATTATCCCACAGTAAAAATACACCTTTTTTGGCAATGAGGATGAGTTCCTGGAGCAGCAGAGAGTAGCTGTCTTAACTATGCTAATTGAAGCTGCTGCCTGTGCCTTCTGACAGTCCAGGCCAATCCCTTCAGCTGAACAGCATCAACATACTCAAATCAGAAGGTTTTGTGTATGGTTGGGATGTGAGCCAAGGGCCAAAGTTGAGTTATATTTCAAGTTAACTCTGCAGTCAAGAGAAGCCTGGAGACAGGGAATGTTTTGCTGACCAAAGCCAGAACAGGGAGTCCTGAAGAAATGAGAAGTACTTCCCTACTTGTAGGACTACATGTTGGTGTTAAATTACTAGAAATTACGCAGGATGGAAATGCAGAAAGACAGTGGTGGTGGTGGTGGTGCAGTAGAGCTATGAGTAAACCAGACATTTAAGAAAAAGGGCTTTTTATTAAATCCTGAGTCTTCTGTACTTTCTTTCTTTCTAGTTAAATCTTAGACCTAAGACGTAAAAACACCATTATGGATTACGTATGTTTTACGTGGCTCAGTGTTTTCACTGTAAGATTTGCTTTACATACATACCTGTGACATTCTCTTTGTTACACCTCAATAAAAATTGAGTCCTTTCCCAGCAATACCGTACCAGCCCAATTCAAAGTTGAAGGACAGTTTCTATCATGGTCTTCAAATTATTCTGTAACTGCTATATATGCAGCCTCTTCTTTCGGCAGGGAAGAAATTAAGTGCAATTGAAACTTAGCATTTAACTATTGCCAACCCAATAGAAAGAACAGGAACTATTTATATAAAATGAGAATCGTCTTTTAACATTTGTATAAGACAGTGAAATCTCGGGCAAATCCCAAGAGCTCTTCTTCGGGACTGTGGTAGTACAAATGATAACAATTGAGTTCTATCTCTCTAACCTGCACTGGATCCACACAGGTATGAAAACAAGATTTTGTCACTACCACTGGAAGAAAGGTCTGAGTAGACTCTAGGAGCAGGTCTAATGAATAACAAGGTGGGGGGGGTGTTGGTTTTCTTTTTTTTTTCTGCACAGTCTCTTTCCAAGGCAGAGTCACTCTTTACCTTTTTAGGTAAAATGCACCCAACAGGGGATGTACTACAGTTCATCATGTGAAACCTACTTACACTGACAGAAACTAGAAATAAAATGGTTTTCCCACTGCAAGAGTATCTTCCCACGTAAATTACCATATCCAGCCTGTTCCAACTTAATATCAGTTTCTTTGTGATAACACAGAGTTGCCAAGCAACAGGGAAGACAGAGTCACAGCTCCGGGCAGTCAGTCAAAAGCTCATTGTCAGTCCCACTTCTCAGGACATTCTTTTTCTAGACTTCACTGTGCTTTTTTTCCATGTTACTTCCTAGCCAAAAATGCAAAGCACTGCTTTCCTTTTTTTTTTTGTTTGTTTTTCAGTAGTGCTTGGGAATGCTAGGGTTTATTTTTGTTAGAAACTTTCTATTTCAATATCCCATTAGAAATTTTATATCACTATCAACCAGTAACAACAGTGTGCTCTATGCTCACATAGTCAAAATGCAGCCTGGGAGAAGATAATTTAAAAGTGGCTATATTTATGTTCTTTGAAAGTTTCATTAAAATAGCTCTGTTTAGTGTAGAGACTCATTCTTTTCCATTCTTAATACCCTGCTTTCCCCATTTTTCTTGTTTTGTTCCCTACAATATGCTAACTTGCAAACTAGGTTGACCATAAAATCTCCTAGGGATATACTGGGAACTGGATAGAGATAGATTAGTCCTATTTTCCTTTTATTTTAATGATTCTTTAGAGGCTGTCATATTTAGCCACACACACAAATTCATAAAGTTCTAAAAATACTGAAAAAAATAGTAGTTTAAAAAGTAGAATTTGCCTTCTCTTTCCTACATGTATTCAGAGAGGCATCATTAACTCTTTTCAGACTTAACCTTTCAGGAAGTTTTATGGAAACTCAGAATAAGTTTGGTGGTAGTTTATTACGCTCTGAAGGAAATTAATGTTTGAAACTATTACTTGTAGTGATCGCAATCATAAGTAAAGCATCTTAGCCCCAAACTAGTAAACATTTATGCCTAAATGGTCAAGTGGGTTTGGAAAGCAGACAAACGCCTTGGCACCTGACATGAGCTTGCTTTGTTAGTTCCTAGTGCCAATTTACAGGGCACTAATCTCCAGATAATCAGTAAAAACACGTTAATTATGTAAAACTCATTCACAGTTTACACCAAGAGGCATCTCCTAATGGAAGGCTTCTTTCATTTTGCTGGTATGATAATCTCTTCCATACCATTTTAAAATATCTATACATTCTGCGTAACTTTATTTAATCCCTTGTTTTGCATTGTGTACAAATTTCTAGCATCAAATGCTTTTCCCCATAGTTATTCAATAAGCAATGGAGCAATATTGCTTGGAGTCAGCAGATGGCACTGATACACATTGTCTCAGTTTGGGAAGAAATCCACGTGGAAGTTGGCAAACAGTATTATAGGAAAGATAGTAGGTGTTCCTCTTCCAGGAGAGAGAAAAGGAACAGCAATAGTACTTAATTTTCCACTGATGTTATATATTTCTATGCAAGTATTTAAAAAGAACCACGTTTAGGAACTAAGAAGCTAAGAGCTAAATTGCTTATATGCACACATGCACATAAATTCTGTTTTCCTCAGCATCTTCTACAGAGCTGCAGATTATGTGATTTTTTTTTACTTCGAATAAGGCAAAAAAAATTTGCAATACACCTGTTAAGATATGGTGCATTTTTAGTATTGTAGCACAGTTGAGTAGAAATGGAAGAAAGCAACATGACTGAGGAGATTCACTGATGCAAACTCAAAGGGAGCGAGATTATTTCAGCCACTGATGCATGCTCAAATAACTTTCATATGTCTGCTAATGCGTCCACAATAACCCTTTCCTATTTCTTTAAAAGTGACTTCCCAAAAGGATACACCTCAGGCAGAATAAACTCTCAACAACTCTTGGGGAAGTTGCGTTACAAGTATCTGTGTGTACATATACAAGCAATAAGAAAAATAAATCATTACATCATATTTTCTTTACTATATACAGTTTTTGTAGTATGTTTTATGGCAATATAAAGTTGTTGAGTGGTCTGAGGTTTTGTCAACAATATATTTTTAAATTCAATTTATTTTTTTTTTTAAATTCTACTGCAAGTAATGAGAAGTACATGACAAGGAGTATTTTACTTTATATACTTCAAAACTTTGTCTAAGTCAATGTTTCTTCATTTTCAATATGTTGATTAATCAGAAGGAGGTCATTGGAAACGTTTTGTTTTTCTTTTTTATATTTTAAGAGAATTATATTAAAAGATTTGAGAAAATATTTTAAGCAGATTTTCTTTTGTTTCATTTACTTAGCTTTGCCTGCTTTTGTATCTGATTTTGCTTTTGCACAGGTCACATTACTGCAATCCCTTTCTAATTAAAAATGAAATATTCTGAATATAAGGATTTTGGAACATTCAAATATTTGTTTCCAAGTGACACATTCTGAAACATGAGCTTCTCTGAATCACAAATCAGCAGCACAGTTGGTGGTATTAGTTTTAAATATCTGAACAGGTATTTGTATGAGACCTATTAGTATTTTTTTATTAATAAGTGTGTGATAAATGTCACTATATTATCATTGCTGTTTGTAATGATAAAGCACAACACAACAGGAAAAAAAGGACAAGACACAGTAGTTATAAATTTGCCTTTTCTGAGCTCCAGCAAGTGATGGCAGGAGATAGAAAGTTGGAACTTGCAGAAAACTTTTTTTTAATATAACAAATGTTAAATGTGTTCGTTTGTATGGCTGAAGTTTAGTTCCTGTGCATTCAGAAAGAAAAATACTCCTACCCTGACCTAAACCAGAGTAAATTTTATTCACAGACCTCATAACTCACCGACAACACTCAGAGTCAGAGGCAAAAAACTGCTAAGCAGCATCTGTAAGCGCCTAACCTGAGCATCCTCCCACTTCCACAGTAAACCCCTTCCATTTGACTCCTGCCAACATGTCATACATCTTCCTGAAACAGCAGCATACGATGCTGTTTTCTGCTTAGATTTTACTGCTGTATCAGTAGAAGATGGGCATCAACATTCCAGAAAGCTGCACTCACAAGAGAGGTGAACCAGCTCAGGCTGTCATTCTTACAGTGAATTGCTTTTTCAGGCAGCCATCAAATTATAACATTTTAGAATCAGTACAGTCAAAGGGCTGTCGGATGCTGAACATTAAGGCAAAAGCAGAAATTCCAAGTGAAAAGGTCACTTTCTTCAAGTTGTGTGGTCACTAAATGGCAAGGTCCTCAGAAAGAGCATCCAGCTTCTGAGTCACACCATGTGCACACTGCCTCCAAATTGCTATCCTCATGGCACAAAACTTTCCCCCAAGCCTTTCCTGGAAGCTCTCCATGCTAATCTGTGCAAATTGAGAGAAATCTTTCCTTGTTGGAGAATAAAAGTAGTTCATTCACTGCGTAATTTAATGGTCTGGAGAATCAGGTGGTGGAGATGGAAAGACACGCAGAGGTAATTGAGCCTGAAATCATTGATCTGGAGAAAATGGAATCAGAGCATAAATCCATTGCCAACTGTAATCAAACCTTTTGCTCACAGAAGGGATAGAACAGATGGAAAAAAACAGGTACAAGCCCATGTTATGAGCAATGTGCTTCCCAGCTGAAGACAAGGATGGAAAGGGATGTCTCCCACAGGGAACTCACTACTGACCCTTGCAGGACTTTCAGGGACCCAGAAGAAAGAGGGCATCCAGAAAGGTTTCCTCTGAAATCATGGGACTGATTTTTATCAAACTATTGGTATTCTTTGCAACTAAAGCAAGGCAAATGATTGGCATTAAATAATATTTTCACTGAAATGTAGTCTCTTTTTTTGGACACAAATTTGCATGCAGATTGTCATATCATTATTTCTACACAGTTACTGTTGCTATAAATCATTTGACAAGTGTTTTAGATGGACATATTTTGGCACATCACTTACTCATGAAACTATTTGCTGGAATGTGGCTTTGAGGGTTAGACATGTTAATTAAAAAATGAAAGGCTGATTCCTCCAGCTTACGCCCAGTCATCACTTAACAAATTTACCAATCAAGATAAATACATCAGCAAGTAATAAGTAAAATATTATCAGTTCATCAACCAACTTCTGTATTAAGCACTCCAAGAAAAGCATCATAAACTAAAAGCTTTGAACTTGCCTCGAGTTACAAAAGAAGAGTTATGCAAGGAAAGCACTCCCTTGCTGTATTCCCCAGGGCAGACCAGGTATCTGACACTGGGGACCGCTCATCAGTAGGATAATCATTTGGGAAACTGTAGTAGTGGTCACCAGATCATGCATGTTTTGTTAAATGAACCAAATTAACAAATGGGCTCTCATGTGGTGTCTCCTGACCCAAAAGAGTTACATCTGCACTTCTGATTGGCATAACAGCTCAATTATTTGATCAAATGCCTGGTTGTTGCTTTCATAATCCTCCAAAACACTAAATCTGGTGATAACTTTGGCTTTAGAAGAACCTTGATGGTTGCACCAAAAAGATTAAAAAGGTGACTTTAAAATGGCCAAACTCCTAATACCAGATGAAAAGAAGTGAAAATAATCCATAAAACTGTGACTACTTCAGGATGAGGGCTTAGTTCTGCTGAACTCCATCTTTCAGAATACAGTCCTTACTTTTCTTGGCTGTAGGACCTTATTGACAACCTACTGTAGTTAATTCAAAGACTTCAGCCAGTTGTTTTAATTGGCTTTTTTTTAAAGTCAGATAAGCATCACAATAGAGCTCCCTCTCATTCAAGGATATTCTGATGGGTAGATGCTCCCTCTAAACTTTTGCTTGGACACTCCTCCAACCCAGAGAAAATATAATTCTGCTTCTCAGAAGAGAACAAGTCAGAGGGGCTCCAAAGGCATTGATCCTACAAGCCTTAATAAACACATTGATCTGAAGCACTGAAAACCACCACAAAGCTAGAAAAAGGCCAACACACGATAGAAAGACAGCAATTTTACTATAAAAGCAGATGCCTATGAAACAGGCAAGCGAAAAAAATAGACTACAAGTACAAATAACACGCAGTAAAGGTTTTCTAGAAAAATAACACCGTTTTGTTAGGGAAAGAATGTACCATCATTGAGACAGAAGATAAGGAAGAAAACGGGGGAAAAAAGTAAGCTATTTAAATCCTTTTAGTCACAAATTGTTTGGTTTAAATTTATCAATATTCAGATTAGTTGAAATCAAGTGTTTACACAACATACACTGATAAAATGAGTGGGTCTGCGAAGAACTTTTTTTTTCCCTTTGAAATTACTGAGGTTTTAAAACGTTAGAAGCAAATATCGATGTCTTCTCTGTGAATGTTATTTACCCATACAGGGACTTTATTTCTCAGTGTGTAACATAACTCGTAATTCCTTGAAAAAGATGAAATTATTTCATGTGACATTACTGCCCTACTTTTCTTAATTGCTGCATTAAATCTTTTTGGTCATTTTCTAACCAATGGATATATCTGTTGAACTACTTATAAAAGGCTTTTTCATACACCTACTGTCACCTTAAACAAAAAGGCCTGACAGGTGACACTGATGTTGAAAACAAAGTTTGAAGTTTCATAATTGGCTGAAAGTTGATACTTGGTTTTTCTCCCATAAGAGCACAAGAGCTCCTTATTAAAAACATAGTGAAAGGTAAGTATGTCTTTGGTACAGTGCAATACAGTGACAAATTAAAAAGCTGTTCATACACGTCTTATTTAGGGGGGCTGACAGCCAAATCCAGCACTGAGGTCTGGTAATAATGGGAATAATGCATTATCATACCACTAGGGACATGAGAGTCAGATTAAAATTTTTAGACTTGGTTCTACCTTCCAGAAAGAACTAGCATGCAAACAAATTTATTGGAGTTATGATTTCCCTTATTGCACTGCTACAACACCTTTAGAGCACATAAAACAGCAGAGACAAAGCAGTCCACTTGTCACAGGAAAAAGATTTGTAAAAGGGAAGATTTCAAGCCATTATACAGCATTGCATATATATCTCCACCACTTTAGCTGTCTCCATTTCAGGAGTCTTTTACATGTTATCTATAAAAATCAGCCTCATAACAACACTGCAAACTAACACTAAGTCAATGGATTGTGTACTAGCAACAAATTTATAATGTTCTGTAATACCTTACAGAAGGGGAATATGAAGCACGCAGCATATACCTGCCGTGGCATAGTGGGTTGGACTAGATATTTAAAGGTCCTTCCAGCCCAAACCATCTTATGATTCCATTTATTTAAGTTAAACCCCCCCACACGTTTGTAGAACAGGTAGCATGGTTTAGGTGGCAAGACTGCCTTAGACAGCTGTGCTTGCCAAGGTGTTAGGCAAGGCATTTAAACTATTGCAACTACATGTATTTTCCCACCTTTCATCTGGCTTGTTTATTTGGATAAAAGGCTATAAGAGATAGTGCTCTCTTGCATACCTTCTGAACAAAGAGTAGCTCAAGGGAGACTCATTATATTGTCCCAATACAGCCATCAAAAAATGTCACAATGTAGCCACAACGTAGGGGAGGATGATTATGAAGAGACAGCCATGGAAATCTCTGTTCTAGGAACAACAGCACGTATTTCCAAAAAGAGCACCATCATTACGCTGTCATGTCTGCACATATAATGTCGTTTAACAGTATCAGTTTGTGCTACAACTGTGGTGTGACTGTACTTGCAAATAAAAGCATATGTGAAATTAGAGAATGGCTGGCACTTTGGATTATCACTCTAACTGCCACTGGGAAGATGTCAATTACATGTTTCTTACATTTGAAGATGCTGAATGCAGGTCTCAGCAGGATCCTGTGGGATGACACCAGGATTTCTCCATTCTATAAGAAAGTCATTTATTCCTCTCTTTTAACTTCTGACTTTCAATTCATGTCTCAAACAATCTTCGATCTCATCCTATGAGAGACTGGTCTTTTAAATATGTTTATTGAAATCTGTATGTAAAAGGTCTTTAAGCTAAAATACACATCTTGACCTGATCATCCTCATCCATATATTTATTGCCTTCATAGACTAACTCAGAAGACTGAGATGCATGATTTTTTTTTCTTTTTTTACAATAAGTGTTCAACTCTTCCCCAATTGTCATTTGTTTTTATTATAATTTCTATTAATTTCCTTCATATGTAAAACAGACATATGGGTCCATTCCTGCCAAATTCAGCCATTGAGTCCTTTTAAATATTTATTTGTACTACCATCTTCCCTTCCCCAGATTCGAACATTGCACATCACATAATTCATCTGTTCTGTGTTTTAGTTCCCTCAAAACTCTCAGGCATCTGCCATCCAGTTCCATGCTTTGTTGCGCTTTTTTCTCCCCTAAAACTTCACCAAGCATTTCACAGTCAAAAATTAACCCACAGATATGTCATCTGTTCCAGATATAGTTATGCAGTGCCTAATTTGTAATAAATAGCCCTTCAATATAGATTATTAAACTTTTCCATATACTAAAGAGGAAAGAAAAATGATGACCAAATTAGGCCATACTTTCTCGTATTAGCTAATTTGGGGGGAAAAAAACAGTTTGAAAAGCTGAAGAAAGTCTGGAAAGTCTAAAGAGTCTGAAAAGCAGATCTACGTAGGTAGCATGTACATCATTTTTGTTATCATGTTCACCTGAAGAAAGGCCTGTTGGCAGTGTGCCACATGCCTTAGTTATGTGGCTACCGACTATATTCTTGGACTCCAAATGCTCCCCATGGTTTGTTTTCAGATAGGTACTTTCTTATGCAGTCGAGTGGCAGGTGACATTTGATTATAAAATAAAAACATTCCAGATTTATACTAATGTTTTAAAAAGCATCGTAGATTTCTCTTACACACCTCTCTGGCTGGCTGGCATAAGAATTAAGAAATGACAGCCCACCTTTCCATCATAGGAGCAAGATGATTTTATTTTACAGATAAAGTAACCCCTATATTTTGCATCTTAAAGGAGGAAGGTTTGTGCGAGGGTTCATTTACCTCTAAGAATAAGAGCTCTTTTATGAGATAAGATGATACATACCAGGAGTTCGCTATGAGGTATTCTTATCGCTTTTACCCAAACCCTCTCAAATTTTTTTTATTGAAGAAAAAAGTCTAGAACCAATCCATTTAATTTCACAGCTGTGAATACTCTACTAAAGCGTACATGAAATAAATTATTTACAGTAGTCCTTGTCAAGAAACCGTGCTTTTTCTTAAGCCTGGACAGTTGGGGTTGACAGAAAATGAATATTCTTCTAAACACATTACTGTAACTCAGAAGACAGAATCTTAACCTTAATAATAGCAACAATGATAATAAACAATAGTGTTGCTAGTAATAGAACATATTTCTAAATGTCAGTAATGGTATTTTTAAACAAAAAAGTCTAGCAACATACTGTAAATGTGTGCTATGAGGAACATTAGCATGTAGCTGCTAGACAATCTCAATGAAGAATTTCATTGTTGAGTTATGAAATCATTATGTTTGATATTATCACGCAAATACACTCTAGATCTGATGCAGATCACGTTCAACAAAGATTCCAAGCAGCCTCAGAGGTCATCATTAACCTTCTGCCAAGCAGAATTTTTAGATAATTATTCAATAAATCTAAAGATAATACCTCTTTCTAGGACAACTTCTATGGTGTTATTCTTTGCCTATTGTGATGAAAGCATGGTTAAGGTAGAGCAGAAAACATTTTCTATTCTTTTCTCGACCACGTGCATACCTAAGGACACACCTATGTACGATTTTCAAATGACTGAGCATAAAATGTCATTTACAGATTTTCCTTTCAGACACATCTGTTCTGCACCTGTTTTCTTAATGTTTGTTTCTATAGATTATCTCCTGATGTTCAAAATACTTGCCTTCTAGTAGAAACTTTCACTTGGACACGTGAAAATGTAGGAATGTTTCTCCTACCTTTAGCAGATAAGCTTGGCAGTCGCTAACATAATCATATTCCAATCCATCAAAGGTATAATAATGTCGATCTCCATAAATAGTGCATACAGCAGGGCAGGGGTAACTGGTGCAATTGAATATGCCTCTCCGACAAACACTGTAAAGAAAACTAACAATCAGTGTCTTCTCATAGCAGGGTAATTTTCTTTTTCATTTCAAGTAAAAGCTTTCTTGGATTCTTTATTTCAAGTCATACAGAAATACATGAAAGGAACAAAATTCCCAGATTTTGAAACACAGAGCTATTCTGTGGATTGCTTCTGAAGTTACTGGTGATGCCACGGAAGAAAAGTGTTGAGCCTTTTGCCATCAGCACATATGAACAATAAAAATGCATAAAAATTAGTGCAATATCTTAAAATTTGTATGGCTTCTGTAAATATTTCCATAGGTGTCCCCAGTATAGATAAGACGCCATGCGACAACATGCTCATTCATAAAATATCAGTATTATATTTTTCTCTCAATAAATTTTGACGAAAATCTGCATATATTTAATACAAAGACCTCCAGTTGCTACCTGTAAAATTTCTGGGCATTGGACAAATATGGAATGAGTTCAAGAAATAGATGCTAATTTGGAATATTTCTTTTCCTGGCAGCTACATTCAATTGATTTACATGAATTTATATGAAGTTAGTATTGCCAGCCTCTAGTTTTGCTTGTGTAAGTATATAAGCACAGTTGATTTGCCAGTAAACTTTTTAACTTATTAAAAGCTGCAGTGTCAAACTTTTTTATTGTCATTAAACATATACTTAACTGAAGATAGATTTTGGCTAGCAAATTACAAGGGATGAAAGCTGGTTTGCATCAACATCAGTCAGCCAAGGCTTCTTTAAAAAGATGCTGGATGCTCGCTCATTTTCCAATTCTAATGCTTTTTTAAATTTCCTGGGGTTTTTATTGCCATCTTCTTCCTGTACAGTTGCTCATAATGACTGGCAACTCATGATGCAAACAGTCCAATTCCCAAAGGATCAGACTATTTACCACTGTCATACATTTATCTTTCTTTCTTCTCAGTTGTCTTTCGGAATATTCCATTTTCCAAAATGCCAAATGTATTTTCTGTCAGAGATTAACTGGTAGGTGCAGAATCAAGCGTTTGTTCTTGACTGCTTTTTAACCTGAATATCTTCTGCTTCCACTTCAGACTTCAAGAAGCACTCACCCAAAAGTCTGCCTCCTCTCCTAAGTCTGTTAGTGAGCCTTATAAAAGATATATCTTGTGATGGTCTATAAACATAAGTCAGTTGTTTTGTTGTTGTTTTCAAGGCACTCAACACATTTTCTGCATCAGTTTCACTATGTGGCTAAATCCAGATGATTTGGAAGTCTGAGAAGTGTATGTCACTCACCAGGTGTAACACGGTGTAGCTATCACTTCTCCTGACATAAATTCTCTGTCTTTCCAGGTGCACGGACAACTATCAGGAACGTAACATTTCCCTTTATGCTCAGCCATCCTTCAAAATAAAAGAATTAAGATGAAAGCACAAATTCACAATTAGATCAATAACTGAATGTGTAGTGCATCTAAACCCCACCAAGGGCAACTGCTCTTCCATCCAGCCAAGAACAATTGTTTCCGCGGCAAAAACTGTCCAAATAAAATGACCACTGCAACCTTGCAAAGCTCACAGCTGTGCCTCTCTTTCCATCTTAAAGGGGTACGTTGATGTGGGGCAACAGCTCCTGTACAAGAGCACGGGTAGTGTAGGTGCCCCTCCCTGAAAACAGCAGGGCATCCATATGCTGCGCACACTGCTGGGGCTGCAGCTCGGCTGCCGTTCCCTCTCTGCTGCTCCTTCACCCTGCCGTCCCAGGGAAGAAGCGAGACTGATGTGCCTGCTCCTCTGCCCAGAGCATCAGCCATTCTGTCCTGAGCACAGGAGCATGAGCTGGGCTGTTGCTGAGTTAGCAGGACAAAAGAAAAACAGTTTATGAACATTACCTGCCTGCAGTAGGAAAATGCTAACGTCTAACGAGGTTAAAACAAAGCAGCACATGTAATGCAAAAATATGAAAGTCTAATTAGAATACAAATAAGTGACCCAGAAATGTGGTTAACCACTTTTTGCAGCCTCCTCATTTCCAACTGCTTAGCAACATAAACTTTTTAAAAAAACAGGTGCAGACACTGCCAAATTTGTTCTTTACAGAAGCAATTCCTGCAATTGTCACTGTAACATGGAGAGTAGAGGTGTGTTTTCAAAGTATGATCTTGAGATTGCTTCACTTCAAGGTAAAAGGAATACACAGATTAGTATTTCCATCTCTCCATAATTTCTGGTTCATTAAAGATGATTTTTTTTACTCTAAACCAAATAAAGTGTTCAGAAAAATTATTAAAGATAAGAAAAAAATGGATGGCTTGGGAAGGTCATTTAGAGTCTGTCAACGGAAGTTAAATATCTGTCAAGCATAACATAAGCATTGCTGATGCTACCTAATGCCAGGAGAATAACAGCCCCACAAGATCCCTTTCAATATTATACTTCTGTAATTCAACATATCCTCTTTATCTCCACTGCAGTGTCAGGCTGATTTTCAGCATACCTTTGGGTGATCAATTTACTTTCCTTTTCATCTCAGTTCCTCATGAAATTTTGACCTAACCTATCTAATATTTATAGAATCTTTGTCACCTCTTTAACTACCAACTAAAAGAACTGCAAGCTGTTATGCAAGAATTTTAACAATAGAAAATGTAACATGCTTTTACTTTTAAGGCAATTTTTTGCATACTAGAGCCCACCCTGTCATGGGATTCCAAAGGAAAGGGTTTCAATGCCACACACAAGCTGCTTTACTTAAGCATCATAAATCCTCTGGAAAAGGTCCTAGTCTCCAGAAGAATTCAAGATTTCATCCCAAAAGGTTAGGTCATTGAGTCAAACATTGGGTCGTTTTGACCCAATGATCTAACCTTTTGGGATGAAATCTTGAATTCTTCTGGAGAAAAGAGGTAGGAAAGGAGGAAAAAAAAAGAGAGCAACATCTTATGAGAATAAAAAAAATTACATAACTGTAACATACTTCTCATAACAAGGCTTTCATGACTAGTCCATATATATTTAACATCACGAGGTATATGCTTAACATTCTCAGGTATAAAAAAGAACTTCTGAATCCAATTTTTGGGATAACTCTGCTGGTTTCTTCCTACCTCAAAGCAATGCTCACCTCTTGGAGCCATGAGCCTGAAATATATAACTGCTCCACAAAAACAGTTAAACACTGCTGATGGTACTAAATGCATGAAGTGTTACACATTTACTTTTCCATCTAACAGCAAAATGAACGTTTCTTTTCTTAACTCATGTATCAAAACAGTTTTATTCCACTATTTGACAGAAACTTTGGGTTTGGCTTGTCTGCACCTCTTTGTGGTTTATCATTCATAAAATAATCAGCTTATTCAATTTGAAATTGTATAATGCTGCTTGAGTGTGAAAGCAGAGATTTAACTCTGTTTTTTACTTATAATTATTACAAATTTTCAAATGAACTTTCATGACAATGCTGCTAGTTTCATTTCATGCAAATATCTTGGTGATATTTCTGTAAAAATTTACTAGTTTTAATAAGATGTCTTGCATAGGTTCATGTGTTAAAAATAATTGTTCATTTCTTTAATGTTAAAGGTTTTGAAAGCTAACTACTCAGTTGATTACAGAATACCAGACAAAAACAACTAGTGAAATCTTAAATAGCTGTGCCTGAAATCTGTCCTTCACCAGTGCTTAGGCTTCTATGAACATCACAAGTTGCTGGAAAAGGAATTCTGGCACTCTTGTTACACACAATTGCACAACCAACATAATGTCAGGGGACTGCCGGCTACACACAGAGTGAAAGAAAATCAAATACTGAGAAAAAAACAGGGAGCGCTCCACCTAAGGTCAAATTGCAGCAATTTGCACAGCATATTTGACTCTTCAAATCTGAAAGTGCACACAGCAGGTATCAGGGGAGGGAATGGAAAGAGACAGAGGGAGTGGTATCTGATCCTGACAGAAACTTCATAATAAATGCTTTTAGCTCTTGTACTTTGATTTGACCCCTGCAAAGCTCAGCAGACTGTTTCTGGGAACCAGATCCAAGTATACGAGCTGAGAGAACAAATACTTTGGCTGGGTTCATAAGGGCAGAGAGGGAAAGAGGACAGAATCCAGCCTGTGCCCTCTCCCTCTCTGCCCCAAGTCGGGCACCCATATCATAAGCCTGAGTAGAACTCGAAGTGAGACAATTGCTTGGGCAGTAAGCAGAAACACAGATAGTTTACATTAAAATTTTATGTCATGTTGGCTTCTATGCTCAAGTAAACTGTATGGGGTGAGTGGTGGGAGTCATCTCCGTCCAGACAGTCCAAAATACTGGTCATTTGGACTGGTAGCAAGCTGAATATCCCATGGGATACTGGAATCACAGTCTCAGGATGGAGAAGCTGTGAGACTCCAAGTAAGGAATCTTTGTAGCATGGAGCGTTACACCAGCAGGAAGGAGAAAAAGAGCTCTCGGAGACAAAAGAGTTGATCTTTTAACTCTGACTGTCTATCTGCGAAGTTTATAGAATAGCTTCAAAATTAGAGGTGTGATACCACTGGAATTTAAACATCAAAAAAATCCATGCAGAGTTAAACTGTGAAAAATATGTATATAGCTTGTGCTCCAGGTTGTTCTGCCAAAGCTTACCCAGGGGGACAAACGCAGCCACTTGCACAGGGTGGTGAGGGTACACAGGAAAAGTTCATGGCAAGGTTCGCACAGGATATCCCACAATTCACACCTGCTGCTGGTAAACCAGGCACAGGATATCTGCAGTCATAGTAGATTTTTCCTTCAAGGCATCTGTGAACTTCAAATGCAAAATGCAGGTTAAATGAGATCAACTGTTCTTTTACACTGAAGGTTTTCTATTAGTTTTCATTTGCCATCTGTTTATTTTAATGCACAGTTAGCATACATTATAGGACACATAAGAGTACAATCTGAATATAAGGCTATAGCTTTGTGTTACAGATATAAAATGAATACGTTCTGATGCAAAAAAAAACCCCTTAATATTAACCATAACCCGGATATGGTGCACAGCCTATGCTTAAAGATGAAGTCATTATCCATAGGTAGACAGAATCTAGAAGTGGCATAATTTTCAGTGTACTGAATGCCCATCTAGATCCGTTAGAAAGTCATAAATTTACTTTCTAGAAATCACACTAGATAATGAAATTAATTTTAGATATTCCCATGAGAAGCTCACACGGTTTGGGATTGGGATTTTTGTTTCCAAAGTGACTTAGTATTACAATTTGTGCTAAAAAAAGGAAAAATAAATAAAAAAGGAAGTGCTCCTAAACTCCTAATTTAAATATGTCATGATGTTAAGTATTTTATTGTAAAACTACATATAAGGAGGAAATAAAATCACTATTCAGTGTCAAACTTTCTCTGTGCAACTGTAAAATGAGACAAGACTGTAAATTACCTGTGTTTTCTGTAGTGGTTTCAACACATTTCACTGTTCCATTCAAACACTGGCTGATAAAAAGAAATGTAAATCCATCTTTATGCGATGCGCAGATGTTTTGTAGCCACAATACTAAAAAAGGCAACAAAACTTAACCCAATCTCTTAAACTCTTCCTTAGAAATTTTACCCCTTTCTTAGAAAAAAATTTTTGAAAAAACCCAGAGCACCCAGAGCACAGAAATGAGGTCCCTGTCCTCTCCTCTTCAACTACATGATTACAAAGCTTCACTTATAACAACTATAGTATATAAGACCTCAACAAGAGCCAACCTTGACTCTAAAGTCACAGCCATAATTTTAAATCTGCACATTGAGATTATTTCTTGTCAAATGAACATTTGACCTGGAAACCTGGGACGTTTCCCCGCTTGTTTCAGCAAGGTCAGGATTCCGTCAAGAATTACTAAGACAAAATGACACAAATATAACTCCCTGCAAGTTTTTGTTTGAAAGACTTTCCAAATAGAATCACATTGTTGTTCAGAAACCAGCATCATGTTGCTATCATAATGGCCCCAGGTCTAAGAACACGACGACTATCTCCACATGTGTGTTTTGAGATACTCTTTAGTCCCTGGCTTACTGAATTTTCCAGGTGTCCTGTTGTTAAAAGGTATGCAGGTACATAATCCAATTTATATTAGACTCTCTTTTACTAAGTGTGTAACAAAAATAAAATCTTGATACAACAGACCTTCATTCTACATGAAAACATTCTCAGGGCTCTTGAGCAGCATCCAAACTGCAATACATGAAAGATAAAACTCTTGGCACTCCAACCTACCAGGAGCCTGTTGGGGTAGGGAAGATTTCTCCAGGCTGGAGGGATTTGCCCTTGTAATGACAATGACAGGCGGATCTGTTAAAAGATTATTTATGCATGTAGATAAAAATACAAAATTAAGCGGGATTTAGTGCAATTTGTTTATCAGGCTATTATGATAAACAGGTCTTATAATTCATTAAATAAATCTTTATCAATAATTAAGTCAAACTTTTATTTACATCTACAATATATTTCAAAAGGCAAAAATTGAAGGATAACACCCTGGCTGTATTGAAGTCAATGGAAAAACTCCCACTGTCTTCAACAATGCAGAATTTTTCTGTTTCTCCATATTATTTATTTGCGGTTTCTGTGCATTAGTCTTATAGAAAGGAACTTTTCTTCCCAGTTACGGGAAGAGTATGGCAACACGTAGTTCCCATTCAAAATACTGTCAAAATCTTGGAACAGAGGAAGTATCATAGCAAAATCTATTAACTCTGTGATAACAGCCAGATGGGACAGAAGAAACAACAGGACTCCCTAGAAACCATGCAAAACCATGGGAATACCAAGTTACCTCACACTCTTGAATAGTTTGAAAGAGTGCTTATCCTTACGGTGTAAGGGATAATAAGCACAATAAACAGAAATATTCTGTAAAATATTGAAATTTATAAAAATATTCAGTACAGTCCTTAATTCAGTACCTCCTCACGGAGGTAAGCTGTAAAATTTTGGTCCACATTGTACAAGAACTATTTCCTTTCATTGACCATTTCCTTCCATTTAACTGAAGGGATTTGCATTGTGAGACAGAAAAAAGATACTGCTAACCACTCTCTCCATACTCTGCGTAACTTTATGGATTGCTACAACATGGATTCCTTCTCATTTTCTCTTAAGCAATAAAACCAGTGTTTTCATATGAAAATGCCTTCCCATGAATTAGAAAAGTTTCATGATCCTTTTGTAAAGCAGTGTGACATATCTTCTCTGAAGAGCGGTAGATGGCTGTACACACAGTAGCAAATGAGGCCCCACTAGTGATTAATATAAAAGACTGTGAAATCTTCACATATCGCTTGCTATTCTGTTTAGTCAGACTACATCTTGAAGTAAACAGCAGAAAAATTGCTTTAAATCTTGCTGGAAAGAGGAAAATGTATCTACGCACTTATTCTATTTTCTTATTACTTACATTGATACACAAAAGTTGAGTGACTCTTCAAAATATTTCCCATCAGGACAATTACATCCTTCTGCACAGTCATCACCACAGATATTTGCCGTAGAAAATGAAGTACAGGAGTGTTTACAAAAAGAAGAGCAGTGATGATAAAGCATACCACTGTGACACATCACAGCTGGAGCAGAGAGAGGGAGAGAGAAGGGAGAACAACATATTCTTAGAACATGAAAAACAGAAAACAAAGCAGTATATCATGGGAGTGCAAAACAGCAAAGCAAAATGATCTTATGCTGCACTGGGGTGAGTTAAAACACGTGAGAAAAATACGATATTTTACTGATTTCTTAAGTTAGAAATTTTGAGAGTCAAGTGCCTTCCTGTTAGCAAATTCCTTGGCTGGAATCATCTATTTTGTGAGCAGTAGGTGTCTATTCTTTATATATGTTAAGAGTGTGTGTGGTGCATATGTCTGTCTAGTAACTCAGGCTTCCAAGAAAGGAAGGATGGTCCAGTTAAGTTTGTGGCATTACTGTGTGGTTTAGAAATCACTTGTTTTAGATCATTGCTACGTATTTCTACTTGGCAAGTGACTGTCCGTCCTGCCCTGCCTGCCCTGAGGAGCCCCTGCCACCCCAATTTATCTTCCCTTATAGAACAGCCCTGCTACTGCCACTCCCTGACAACATGACTTAGGGGTTCAAAGTCAGAAATTTAAATTCTCTCTGTAGCTGGGTGGAAATGTACAGGCACCCCCTGTGAGACAGTTTAGGGTCCCCGACTCAGATGCATCATGTAAATCTTGATAGTATTCTCCCCTGAATGTATTATTAGCCCATGGCACAATTCTAGTTTCCAGCAAAGAAGATCAGTCCCTGTATTATCTGGAGGGAGCGATATTTGTAGAATTGTGTTTCTAAAAGATACTCTGTTCTGCAAACATTACTCACCACAGTAAGAAATATGAGATCTGAAGTCAATAACGACCCCATGCTTGCCACAAACGTACGCATAGTGTGCCAAAGCATTACACAGACAGCTGCTTCCACATTTGCATGCATCAAAGCGGCATAGCTGGTAATATAATCCTGGACTGATGTAGGCATGGCAGGGAGCAAAAACTTCTTGATTGATGATATCACAGTGAGATGCATACCCAGCTAAGAGAAGGAGACATTGTTTTAGCCATATCCATTTTAGAATAACAATTAGTTAAACGAATACCGCAGAATATTAAAACCAAGCATAGCCAGTTCTGCAACAAAAATTTTATTAGACAAAAAATAACTATATAAAACTGGTTACATCTTCCTCTAGTAGTGCAGAAAAAAAAATGGCAAAAATAGTATATTTCAAAAGAGTTAATTAGAAGAGGAAGATGGAATAGCTGAGGAATACCATAATGTGGATCATATTTAAGTCAATTTTGTTGCTAATAGAATGTCCTTGCCCTTCATCCTCCCAGTTGAGTCCCACATACACACACACACTGAAATAAAAATTTCTGGAGTCTTGCAGTAAATTAGACTTAAAGAGTGAACTTGACTTGGTTGAAAACCTTACAAAGTTAAAAAAAACCAACCAACCAACCAAACAAAAAAATTTCCTTTTCAGTTTCATCAGATTAAGATCACCACAGGCCTGGAAAAATGCTTGTTCTGGCTCAGCATTGGTGGTGGAATGGGGCAGAACCGCTTACTCAGAGAATGCTCTTTTTCCAGTGATGATTATAGAATCACAGGAAAATTGAGGCTATAAGAGACCTCAGTAGGTCTTCTAGTCCACTCTCCTGCTCTAAGCAGCTTACATTTATGTCAAACTCCACCTTCACTGAGAAAGCACAGAATAGAAGGTGAGGCATGACATATCTTGGAGAGAGCTAACTTGGCTGGGATGTACTGCTTTAGAAGGTAGACAAGGCTGAAGGCATAAAAAGTCTTAGAATGCCACAGATTCTTAAAGGTTTATGGTTATTCTAGGCTTGCTCCTACAGGCTCTAAATATGGTCACATCCCACACTCTTAGTGAGGCCTTATGGTTGAAACGTTAAAAACATCAGACTAAATTCTGTCAGAACTGGCTAAAACTCTCTCTGCCTATTGTCTTCACTAATTGAAAAGCACAGCAACTTGGAAAAGAGGAGACAGTGAAAGTTCAATGCAAAACATAGGGAAGTCAACCAGCCAAAACTAAATCTTTACTCAGGAATTTGAACATATCCACAGATCTCAGACTGGTTGCATCAGAGCATAGATGGAGGATAAGGAAACTTTTAATGCAACAAGCATGGAGAAACCAGAGAAAAGACTTTTGATCTGAAGACTGTCCCAAAAAGACACTTTCTTCTATAGTTTCTTTGCCAATCTACAAATATGTGTCACACCCGGCATTAAATGATCAGCTAGCTTGTATTTACTAAGGACTTGCTTCATTTTACATGCTAAATGTGCAGAAAGGATGGCCTTTGCAAAAAAAAAAGAAAGAGCGCACACCTAAAAATGAAATTGAAATACATGTATGTGCAACCCATTCACAGAGAAAACAAAAATATCCCATAATAATAAGATACAGCTGATTCAAGGCTCCCATGTGAAAACATACCATTTTGTTGATTAACGTTGCAGGGATCAACCACAGGAATATTGATAGGCACAGAACAAGCTGAGGAAACCTTCCACGCGTTGGCATGAAGTTGTGGGGTCCCTTCTATCATCCCCACAGGAGAACTGAAAAGGAAAAGATTACCCCTGCAAGTGTCCTGCTGTCTTTATGGACTACATGTGTGAAGACACAAGTACATAAAAAGGGCTTAGATGCAGTTACATCAAATACTCAACGTCAAAAGAATTTCCATCTGAGGGATAAAAGAAGAGAGGGTGTGTAAACCTTTTTCCTCAATATTCGAGTCATGCAAAAATATTCTTACAAAATCTACAAATTCTGTCCTCATTTATGCTTAATTCAAGTACTCTGAAATCAGTTGGAAGAGTCAATTAATGACAGCAGAATCTGGCCTGTTTTCGAGTTTCCATTCAGAGAAATGTCAAAAATTTGGCCTGTTAGGTAATTGCAGTATTCTAGAGGGGAGATTATTTGCATTTTGGTGCTGCTTTTCACTAAGTATTTCCAAAGCATTTTTATTATTTCTATAGAAGTTTTGTCATATTATAGCTTGAGGCACTTTGGAGAAAATTAAGTCAAAGAATAAGGAAAGTCTGCCCTTCTACTTAAACTGTTCCTGTGGTTCAGAATTATTTTTTTTTCCATTAAAACATGAAAAAAAATCAAGTAGTAGTAAGCATTAATCAGATGAGGATGTTACTAGTATTATCATCCATTCTTTTTGTCATTGCTCGTGTATTTGCTCTGATGGTAACGGATCAGCAGGGAGGAAAAAAAGAGTGTTCAAGCAATATCATCATCCAATAACTTTTGTAAATAATATGGTGGTTTTCTAGAATGAGTTAGCTAAACTTATGAGAATACCTCTCTAAAAATCTTAGAATTGCTTTGCTACATTTGAGATCCATATTTTTAAAGTGACTAACATTTTAATGAACTTTTTATATTTATTAGTTTAGAAGTATAACCACATTAGTGAAATTAATTAATCAGATTTTTCCATTCAATAAAACTTTTCACTTGTTATTATACACGTTCTAAATGCAACTTACAGAAAATCATCTCTTAAATTCCCATTGTATGTTCCACATAGTCCCAATGTTCTTCTCTTCCAGCTGACATCAACTTGAACATATATCCTCTCTCCATCTTTAGCAAATAGTATCTTCAAACCAAAATTAGTTTTCAGTTGGATGAACAAAGAAGATATATTCTGAATTTCAATAGCCCCTTCACATAGCAAAAGAAAAAGTGAAACAAAGTCACTGAAATGCTACTTTCAGGTTGCATCAATTTACCCCTTAAACAAAACAGATTTTGAAAACTCAGAAATAAAATGAGAAACTTATGAGACTACATATCTTCTTTATTAGCAACACAAATCACGAACTGTAACTAATGTCAACAGTGAAAAATCTCTCAGCTTTCTGTACCTGCAAGTTACCCAGAAATCCCTCTCACATTTCACTCTTTTTAGAAGAATGCAATGCAACGGCACGCCTCTGGCAACGAGAAGACAAGACAAGAAACCACTTGTTTCTTAGCCCCCAGGGATGTTATAAGATTAATTAATAGATGTCTGTAAAGCATATTGCAGTCTTCAGATTGAGGGTTCTGTCTAACTACTATTGATATGACATCTGTATAGTTCTTTCCTTAGCTTGTATGTGAACTAAGGCCCTATCAAATTCCCAGCTTTCCTTCCCAGCAAATCCATTATGCGAGGAAATGGAAATTTCACAGTCACAGCATTCTTTTCCTAGACATTGCTGGGCTACTTGCAGCTGCAGGGTTAAAGCAGATCTACCTTCACAAGCGGCCTCTACGCATGCGCGCGCACACACACACACACCCCTCCCCACCTTTAGCTGTATAAACTGAGAGGGGTCAGATAAAATGCTTATGTGAGCCTAAAGATCTTCTTAGCCGATAAGACGTATTAGATAACACCCAGTCACCAAGAATGGGACATCAAAATGTTTGTCATAGATTATATTTGTTACAGATCATGAAAGGAGACAAGAAAGTAGATAGTCACTAATTCAAAAGACATAAAATTAAATCATCACTGAAATTATGAAGCAAAACTTTGAATATAACTGAAAGTATAACTGATCTGTGAAACTCATTGCCGGAGGAATCTGCGAATGCCCAAAGCAGAACTATATGTGACTGGACAAATTCAATAAAGAAAAGACATATCTGCAGATACCCATAGAACATGTGGATTCTGTTTCACATATTTATTCCAAAAATTAAGCTAGAACCTAACATTAGCATTTAGATGACTTTCAGCTTCTCTTCACTTCCCTTCTTTTTCTTACCTCCTCCCCCCTAAACATGAAAAAAAATGAGTGGAATGTCTAGGTACTCTGAAAGATAAGAAATGCAAAGAAATAAGGGCATAATAAAGGACTCTATTTCACAGGCTGAAAAAAATACATTTTTAAAACCATTACTAAGGTGATAAGAAGTAAATCATTGTACATTTCTTAAGTTTAATTTTAAGAAATTCCTTTTTCATACTATTAAAAAGCTTTGGAGCATATATAAAAGAAAGGATGTGAACCCTGGTAAAATTCTACTCCATGCATTTCTTACCATTAAGGTTAAAAACTTGGTTAGGGCCAGTTTGGACTCGACCGTATCTTGTGAGAGTCACTTGTTTGTTCACATCGTCTTCAAGAACGAGTGTTATAGACTCAATGCAGGCATGGTCAAAGTTCTAAGTAGAAACAAGTTTTACTATCAGAAACAGGCAAATGCATTAATATTACCACAGAAAGCAAAAAGAAACAGAGGGGGAAACCTTTGTACAGAAAGGAAATAGCAGAACTATCATCAGGTGAATTAATTGTAAGTTATGACTGAAAGCATCGAACAGAGCACCCAAAAGTGTATTTAGAACATGTAAAACATTGCATATGAATATAAGAGCAAGAAGAATACATTTTAGTTATTATGGCAGTCTAGTAGTAAGTGGGCAGAGGTCCCCAAGTACTAATACTGGGTTCAAAAGGCCATACATGCACGGCCACGTATTCCTCATCAGTGCATTAACAGTGTTTGAGTAAGAGCCTGACCCCATCTATATCAATCTAGTGCAAGCAGACCCCAAATGCAGTGATGCAGGAGAAACTGCTGTACACATTAAGATGTTTCTCTTCCACCTTGAATCCTAGTCTTGATCTCTGACTGCAGACAAAAGGATATAATTTCTCCAGAATTATATTTAGTAACTTATAAATATCTGAGCATAAAAAAAATGTTGACTTACAAACTCAAACTATCATTTTAAAGTGTTTTCCAGGAAGAATTTATGAACCTAAATACAGGACAAAAGGTGACACATAACCAGCTTAAATCAAGCTTCTGTGCTCCCCAGGGCCTCTATATTTTCACCCAGAAACTTTCGAAGTCCCTGGAGTTGTGCTAACATTTGTTTTCAGTAGCATCCTTGTCTCTCAGTGGCTACCTGACCAACCATTTCATGCTTGAGACCACCTGAAATGCAGAAATAAGAATCTCAACACCTACGCTGGCAAAGGAGGTGCCTACAAAAAAAGCGGAGGCATCAGCTCATAATCTAGCTGTCATGAGAGAGAGTCCCATCTTCAGTGCATCACTCCCTGCTGATAAGTTTGGGCACCCCAGCCCTCAGCACATGGATAGTTGCGAGTCACAGTCTCATAGACCCTTCCTAAAACCTGAGTGACTAATAATATCATTAAATCCAGTCTCGCAGATAAGCACCTTTTCTAAGCGCCTCTATTCCTAGAATTTGTTTTTGAATACCTGCCAAAATACTTATAAACAAATGTGTTGTGACTAGTCTCTTCAATAGTTTTCTAAAAAGGCACTGTTCTAACGAAATATGCTATAATTTATCAAATAAAAATCCAAAGCTACCAAAAGGTCTCTTGCCTAACTATCAGAGTATTAAAACTGTTCAGTGCAGCCAGCAAGAGATTTCTAAAGCCTAAGACACCTGTTTGTACCATAACCAAAGATGTATATACTTGTTTAATGTGCACAAATGAGTAACTCTTTAGACTTTATCCCTTTGAAGATACAATTGATTTTAGGCAATACAACATTTAGCAACACAACAACTTAAAAATTTTCACTGAAATATGGATGTACACATTTATTGTGAATGTTCAACAAAAATGTGACTTACCTGTCCACAGGGTCCTTTCTGTAAAGTGATTGTGAATTTGTTTTTCCCAGTGCCTTTTACCAAAATGTACTGGCAAATCCCAAGAAAAGTAAAATGACGGCCATCAAATGTTGTGAAATGAGAGCTACTTGTGATGGAGCACTCAGCTTGAGAGAAAAAGGATAAACAAGAATGTTCACTTGCATAAGAATGTATCATTATTCTGCAAATGATGGAGGAGAGATAAATAAGAAACTTTCTCCCTATTTCTAAGCACATAATCCAGGCTAATTTAAATCTGTCTAACTATTATGGCATTTGGAAACAAAATATGTTGTATACATCTGTTTCTATCAGATACGTCTCATGTTGCACTAACTGATGTGCAGCATCTTTTGGTTCTAACAACATGAGATGCTTTTGAGCCATGAGTTCTCTAAAACACAAAAGAGCTTTCTTTTATTACAACTCAGAAATTTTCCTTATCACCTTTCAGCATGACTAAGTGTGAAAGAGGACAAGTTTCTTTCTCCTTCCTTCTAGGTTCTATGGCACTGCTTGTTGCTACAGGTATGAAGAGGCGGCAGATGTTTGTCCTCAGGGCACATTTATATTCATTTTTCAGTTCAGATCAGGAGTGCACAGTTGAAGCAAGCCTTCAGCACATCCCCACTTACTGCACTTTCATTCAAACCACAGGGCACTGCCAGAGCACATGAACCACAACTGTCAGAGGTGCTCTGTGGGAGCCCTTCTAACCCGTTCCCGTTACTAACAGGCAGGGAGTCCCTAGGACCAGACTGGAGCAGTCACAATTAACACTCCCACATACATACACAATACACAAGTGTTCTCAGTATCATCTGTTTTACACTACAGATCCACCCTGTCAAGCCTTGCTTAGTAACTGTTAAGTCTTATTACCTCATTCACAGGGGGCTCCTTAATTTGTAAAAAATTCTTTCACAAATTTCATAGTATAATCTTGTCTAAGATACAGAACTTTCAAGGGAGTTTCACTACCCAAGCACTGGATGTTCCTCTGAGCAACTCATTACAGAGATACGTAATCTTTAAAGATAAGGTTTATCCAAACAAGAACTGCTGTTACGAGGGAGAAAACAAAACCATAGAATCATAGAATGCACTCATAAGGTTGGAAGAGACCTCAGAGATCATGGAGTCCAGCCGTGCCTGTCTCCCTACTAAACCATATCCCTAAGAAACTCATCCACCCGTCTTTTTAACACCTCCAGGCATGGTGACTCCACCACCTCCCTGGGCAGCTGTTCCAATCCCTGACCACCCTTTCAGTGAAGAAATTCTTCCTAATGTCCAGTCTAAACCTCCCCTGGCACAACTTGCTGCCATTTCCTCTCATCATATCACAGTAAATATGTACCAGTTAAAGACAATAACTAAGGCTCAATGATTTCAAACTCTATGTTTTTCGGATTTTTTTTTTTTATATGTCAGTGAGGCTGATTTTAATACTGCTTTACATACAATCATAGAATCATCTGGTTGGAAAAGACCTTTGAGATCATTGAGTCCAACCGTACGTGTCCACTTACTAAACCATATCCCTGAGAAACTCATTTACCCATCTTCTAAACACCTCCAGGGGTGGTGACTTAGTCACCTCCCTGGACAGCCTGTTCCAATCCCTGACCACCCTTTCAGTGAAAAAATTCTTCCTGATGTCTGGTCTAAACCTCCCCTGGCGCAACTTGAAACCATTTCCTCTCACCCTATCGCTGTCACTTGTGAGAAGAGCCCAGCACCCACCCTGTCACAACCTCCTTTCAGGCAGTTGTAAATAGTGATGAGGTCTCCCCTCAGCCTTCTCTTCTCCAGGCTGAACAACCCCAGCTCCCTCAGTCTCTCCTCATAGGGCTCATTCTCCAGCCCCTGCCAAGCCTCGTTGCCCTCCTCTGGACGCACTCCAGCCCCTCAGTGTCCTTCCCGTAGTGAGGGGTCCAAAACTGAACCCAGCACTCAAAGTGTGGCCTCCCCAGCGCTGAGCACAGGGGCACAATCACCTCCCTGCTCCTGCTGGCCACGCCGGGTCTGATACAGGCCAAGATGCCATTGGCCCTCTGAGAATCAGAATGAAGTTTATTCTTATTGTTTGTGTTACAATTGCACCTAGAAGTGAGGTAACCATGAATCTGGCCTTGGTACTGCCAGTATCTAGGTAGGAAGTAGAAATAAACCACCTGCCCCAAAGAACGTGGAATATACACAGGATACAGACAACAAGAGGTGGATGTAACACACTGAGTTAGGGAAGCAAATGGTAAAGGTGAGTACAGTCAGGCAGTTAACGGCTTCACCACATCTGGCCCACTGCTAGTCTCAACCTCCATCTGTTTAATCTTTCTTCTTAAATTAGCATCCCAAACCCTTGTATTATTTCTGGTTCTGTTGTGTCCTGAAAAGTTTATTCCTTATATTCACTGAGGAGAGAAAAGAATAATGAAACACAGATACCTGGGCAATCATGGTCAGTGCAGTTCCAAATGCCACCAGCACAAATACTAAAAAGAAAATTAACAAAACACAGCAATTCAGGCTTCTGATATTTAGCCAAAAGAGCAACTCTGAGCTAATTCATGTCTTGAATTCACCCTTTCCATAGAATAGTCTGCGTATTCTAGTGATACATTGGGCCCAGACTGTAAAACACACACTATTCTTTAAAATGTAATTGGGACTATGTTCTGGGCAGCAGTCACAGAGGGAGGAAATAGAGACTTGGGGCTTTCACATACCAGTTACTACATTCTTGTTCAATTTTTGAGCCTACAGGGAAGGCAGTTCCATGATAAATACAAGGGCAATTCGACACAGAGATACAAGTTCCGTTTTCCATAATGAGACCTATTGGGAGGGAAGTTAATAAATGAGATAAAAAACAAGTTAACAAACTCCAGATGACTGTTCTTCCCCCAGCTGACACAAACATTTAAATCCGCCAGAAGGTGATCTCACCAGACCTAACCAGGGACCAGCAAAAAGAGTCACCCAGCAAGTACATAGAGCTCAGAGTAATGAACAGTGATGCTCTCTCAAAACACTTGTCACTCGGAATAGTTGTTTTATAAAAAAAGTCTGCCTGGTGCGTAAAACTGGAAAGACTCAAAAATGAAAAGATTCTTAGATCACATAATCTTTAGCCCTCCTAGAACAGGACGTTCATAGTCCAGTCCCTAATTTTTATTGAGTACAGCTCTCAGGAAGTTTGCTTTCTTATCAAAGCATAAGAAACATTCTGTTTAAACAAAGCTTCAATGTTTTTGGAATAATTCAAATAAAGTGGATTAAAACTATGCAATATTTTATTGTAGCAAGCATTACTGATGGCTCCAGATTTTAACTGATATTTCAGTCTACGCTACCTTCTCTGTTCTGGAGAAATGTTTAGAACACAATAAAGTGTTTAGAACACTATACAAGGAAGAATCACAGTGAGAATAACAACAGCTAGAGCAGAATTTACAACATTCTTGGTTTTAGGCTTTAACTTTAAGAATAGCCTATTTAGACAACTTTATTATGATGCTGGATCTTAGCTTTGCATATAGTCTTTCACAAAAAAACACTGACAGGACTTACCATCTGGACAGTAACAGCCATCTAAGCAGTGTAGGTTACTGCCAAGACAATCTTTTTCAAATGTGCAGGTTGGTGGACAGCAACTGATACAGTCACGGTGTACAAAGCTGTCTTCACACTTCTCAGCTAGAACAAAACACATGGTACATTTAATACTAGTGTAATTTCTCTTTCCATACTGAAGCACCCCTCTCTCTCAAATAAACCATTGCGCACCGCTATTCGGACCAGGTACAATAGATTGTTTGACGAGTTTTTGACTGATGAACCGTGATGAATCTCTCATCAGTATTTAAGTCTTTCTTTACCAAATTCTTACATCACCTCCCCAAAAGAAGTTATAGTTTTTGTGACAGAGCAACACGTGCTCACATCTCAACTAGTTCAAAGTCTTGTGTATGAGACAGAACTACAATTGATGGTTAGTTGTGATAACAAGAAGGAGCTAAATTAACTATTAATTCATTCATAGGGCAAATAGAGGCTGAAAGGTCATCTGGGAATAGGGACAACATCAGATCTCCACAAATGTTTGTTCTTTGTCCTAGAATATGAATAGCATACATGACGTTTCAAGCAATCTGTGGAAACTTGAATTGGATCTAGATCACATCACAATGGAATTAAAATGTTCCTCTAGCAAGTCACTGACTTAATTGTTCACCAGAAATAGTGAAGATGACTGATCTACTTCAGTACCAGGTTTGAGTCCCATAGTGACAAATATCTAGATGGAATTATTTGGAATGAATACATCAGGTTTCTCGAAGGTCACCTAGTATGCTTTATTAAAGAGCCTTACTACAGGCAGGAAAGTCATCCCTCCAGTCCCGCACGGGGGATCCAGCATGAGAGCATGCTCTAGCGTACTCTGTCACCGCCCTGCAGTATGTTTCATCATCATCCACTCTGAAATGATAAAAAAAAGGGAGCAATCAAGGAATATTTAAAAATCTTTGCCATGGGACACTGCCCAGGATAATTCTCACATAACTGACACTACTCATTTCTAATGGCACACGGTGAAAAGACTATGAAAAAGTACAAGCTCTACTGAGCTATTCTGAATACACTGTTGTATTTTTATCACTTGTTCTTACAAAAAGTTATTGCATTTTAGTAATACCACGGTGAAAAAAACCCAACTAATTTATTACAAAAAAGATAAATGCTGCTTATGATGAAACATGACCTTGTCTTGAAGACAATGTACAACCCGAGAATCTCAAGATCCATGTTTCAGACCCTCTCCCTCCTTTATGACGTGGGAACTGTGACCTACACTGATAAAAGACATTCTGGTCCTAGTAACAAGTTCAAGTTTCCCAGTGCCTGTCAGTCCTTGAACTTAGGTGAGAGGAACATTGTTGGTGGACTCCTGACCTTGTGCTGAAGTGCTTGGCGCCAGAAGTATTATCTACTGAATACTGTAGACGGGTTCAGGGATTTACATCACGACCTTTCGGCAAAGACATTATCTCTGCAGAAGCTGTACAGTGCACTTTTGCAGGATCAAGTAAAGAGATGTTCAACATTGTTTAGGTAAGCTCAATTGTTATTCAGATGCAAGTCACATAAGGTGAGATACCACCAATCTTTTTTTACTGTGGAAGTCCAACAATTCCTATCACTCACTGTGCAGGACTCACTGCCAAAATGAACTAGTCATATCTCAACATTTCTATTATAAGCGTGTCTGTGACAGATCAGCTGGATTTGTTTTTCAGCAGGCAAGATCATGCTTCAGAAATTAAGTCTTAAGAACATATTATACAGTGTTTGCAAGGATATATTATACTGTGTTTGTATTCTGCTTTCAACGCATATGTTATCAAGCCAAACACCACTATACTCTTTGTTACAGTGATCAGAGTCTCTCCAGCTCTCCTTATCTCCTTAATCCAATTAAATGGGTCTTAATAGAAAGAATACTTGGCGTATACCGTGGCCTCACAAGAAATTTATAAAGTGACATTAAGCCACAAGAAGAGAGGTCTCTTTTATAAACCAAATAAGCCTAAATTAATGAGGTTCTGAGATGCAGAAACTTCCTTTGAGGTTCTTAAATTTCACAAAATTCACATCAACACTCATATGCATGTTGACAATAATCAGATCCTCCTTAACAGCATAACAGTTATTCAATATCAAATTCGAAAATTTGCTTATCATAATTCCTCTTTCACTAAGAAAAAGTCACAATAAGCTCTTGAGTTACAGAGAGATCATACAGAGGCAATTCATCTCCTCTATGAGAAAAATCAACATACAGATCATAAATTCCAGGAAGCATACTTTGAAGAATTGCCTCCAAACACAAATTCTTCCATCTTGACCTAATGGCAAAGTAGAAAACTGGAAATTCATCAAAAATGAATTAACAAGTTGCAATGGATGCTACTGTGATTCTTACTTTTATTCTTGTGGTCCTTTCTGTATGTTTTTAATAAAATTGATGATACTCTCAAAAAGTCTGACTAGTATCTAGTAAAAAATCCTGCTATTTATATCAGTTACTTCTTAATTCAAAAACTGTACTAAAAAGGAAGTGGTACACTGCTGAGCCAATTATACTCCAGAGCACCAGTTTAGCTTCAACGACTGACAAGAACTAATCAACAGTCTGGAGAGATAAGGGAAAACTACCAGATTGCATATAATGCCAGCAGCTGAGGAAGTGTAACTCCCTCCAAAGCCAACTCTGAATTTACATAAATAAAATAATTTTTAAAAATTGTACTAATTTTAACCATAGCAGTTGTCCATAAAAGCAGTTCAACAAATGGTCTAGCTCCTCCAGTATCATTGATTTTACCCCTAGTATCATCTCAATGTATTTTTTAATCAGGAACTCAGGTTTCAGGTGTTTTTGTGATCATCAGCCCCTCTTTTGTTGTTACTGATTCTCCACAGATTTCTTTTCCATGTATTTGTCTAGTGTTTCCTTGAATCCATGTAAACTTTTAGCAATCAAAATATCCCTTGGCAGGCTGGTTCTATGCCATTTGTTTCCATTCTAAATCACCCATTGAGAACTCCCATCTCTTTTGCTTTGAACTTGGTTCCTCCTAACTTCCCTCAGTGCTGCTCAGTCCTGGTTTCAAATGAAAGAATGAGCATTCATTTCATGCAAAAATACACAAGAACTCCAGTCTTACCTGCAAAGATCATTCATACAGCTAGAAATGTAAGAATATGGATCTATGCTTTCATGACAGCTGAGAAAAGGAAACTGTAGGAATATTTGGCACTTGAAGAATATGTCCTGCGCATTAAGGAGAATCAGTAAATGACAGTTAGCAAATGCTTTCTGAACAAGCATAATTCTTTTTAGCTTCCCTAATATAGGGTCTTTCATATCACAATTAAAATCTGAGAATGTCACAGTCTCAATTTATTATTATGTCTCCTTTTATATTCTCCCTAAAATTTGTCCTCTCTGCCTAGGCTGGCTTGATTGCATGCTGCTCCTAAACCACCTGGGATGAAGGAGTGTGAAATGACAAAAAAAAGCATTTTGTGTCAGTGCAGGAACTGAGCTTCTTACTTCTGCAATATTTCACAATTTGCAAAATAATGAGGAGTAAAATGCCAGGACTGGAAACTGAACCCAAGTTTACTACAGCAATGAAGAGCCCTGCCAGCAGACCTGTGTTACTTTGTACATCTCTGAGCTTTTGTACTTTTAAGCTAAACATCTGAAGATCTTCAGACATTCCCTAGCAACAGTCCTGATCTGAATCTATCCATTATCAAAGCTTCAGTGCATTTAAGGCTTTTTTCCAACCTGATGTACATTGCTAGATTCTTGTGCCAGCACTAGGAAGTAAAGATTAAGAAAATACACACGCACACATATATATAATGTGATTAATTTACCTCAGTGGACTCTTCATCAGCTGAGCAAGGACCAGAAAAATCTGAGGCAGTAGGTACACAGGCTATGTCATCTGCAGTTTGCACAGCCCAGCTATTTGCAAATTCAGCAATGTCTTCTGTATATTCACCTACTGCATGGAAACATTGGAAAAGCAACCAGGAAAAAAAGTTGTCAATACAAACAAATAAGGCAGCTTGGAAAATTCTGGTAGAATTTCAGTGTGTTCATTACCTCAGTTACAACTATGTTCAGAGTACTGGTGGTGTAGAATAATTCTATTTTTCCTTTTTAATTTCAGGTAGTATTGCATACTACATTTAAATGAAAGATTAAAAAAACATGACGAGGTGTTTGTTGGGGTTTTTTTTAGGTGCAATCATTGATAATTCCATGACAAATATACGAACAAGGATAAGCATAACACATTGAACACCTAAGAAAAAATACATTTCTTGAAAGCCTTAAATTAGTTTAATCATGTTTCGCAAAAGTCAGTAAACTCTATTATCTCCCTCTTTTTCCCTTGCTGTAGAAAAGCCCTATAACAAACATACCGCTACATGCTGTTCTCCTCACAGCCTGAGCATTAATGAATGAGATGCATGACTGGAAGTCATGGCAACAGGCTGAGGAAGATACACGAACGTACATGAAGGTTGGCAGCAAAGAAACAGACCCAAGATTTCCATATTTTTTGCAGCAAGAACTAAATATTACATTTTCTCTATGTTCTTACATACATTAAAAACTTTTTTGGCCTCCACCTTGAAGAATGTTATAGTAATTGGTGTCTATGCTATAGCTGTCTGTATCCACACATGGTTAGGAGATAGGGTATTGAAACAAAATCAGATACAGTTTTTTACACAGAGCTACACTACCCAAAATTTAATCTAACTTCTTCCAGCACAAGATGTACAAAGTTTGACATTCTGCAATGTGGAAAACCTCAAAGCAGACTAATCAGATATTTGTACTTGGACGTCCACAAATAAACAAATATAAGACCCTAACCTACAGTGTATTTTACTTAACAGCCATGGAGACTTAAAATATTTCTCTTTCTCTGACAGAATAGTTCTTTATACAGAAAGCCCTTTCCAAACAAAAAAGCTCAGGTTTGATCTAGAGGTAAACCTGTTGACATAACTCTGCTTCTGCAAAACCATTTAAAGTATTTTATTTACATTTCAGTGTGGCTTGAAATTTTTTTTAAGTCCTTAAAAAATGCCACAATATAAAATTGGTCTTCTTGAAACCGTTCTATACATAGACACAGTCTATCATATTAAAGCAATACAAAGTCACTATTAAAGGTGAAAGTAAGGAGTTTGTTTTTAAACTGTGCTTTGAAATGAAGTATTGTATGCCTTTCAGCAACTTATTTATTTGGGACATCGCCTGTAGAAAGCATTCAATCTGGAAGACTCAGGACAGCTTCCCTTACCTTACTGGAAGAACTATATTCAGCTGAGGAAAAGAAATCATACCAAATAATGTATAAGAGTTGGAAACAATTAGAAAAATGTTGGGGCTTAGAAATAGTTTGAATTAGCAGTCTATTGTGAAGACATCAGAGCTTCATGCCGTGTATTTGCACAGAGTCAAGGCACAATGCTATACAACTGGTTCAAGGTTAAAATTATTCATGGCTCTCTCAATTGTACACTGCAATAATACTATCATTTCTGATAAAGAAAAATACTGGAAGAAGTTATGATGGTGAAGCAATGTATCTCTTGAAATTAAAAACCCAAGAAGTGAACGTCTTTTATAACAAATAATACATTTAAAGATACTGAAATTACGCTTCTTTAGAGACAGTATGAATTCATTCTCTCCTCCAAACTCCATTTTTCTCCATTAATACAGATCAGTTCTAACTAGTTATTGAGGATACTATGTGTCCAGAAGTTAATGCATGAAACAGGGAACCTACGGCTTTCATGGCAAAAGAGGTATGAGAAATTTATATTGGGCAGATTTTTAAAGACTATACAAAGACTACACTGCATCTTCCTTAGCTTCAAAAAGTCAGAAAGCTCTGCCATCAACAATTTAAAAAAAGGGTGAAAAATAGAGGAAAGGAAAAAAGTTACAGTGAGATAACTTTTGTGACTTAAAAATATGCAAGGCCATGGAACTAGATTCTCTCAGCAATTAATGGAAACAGTAAAATGGTCCTGTGACTGTTTTTATCAGAGACTGACAGTATTCCTCATATTCTCAAGCTTGTACTTTATTTTTTTTGCATTGGTTTCAAGTAGGACAAAAGTCCCTATGGAGCATTCCCTGCATAGACTACAGAATATTCTACCAGCTTAGAAAGTCATCTCTGCAGCACTGGGCAACTCTTCATCCTACAGGGTAATTGGAGGCCCATAATACACCCTGCCTACAAAGGGATACTAGGAACTCCCTGGCAACAACTTTGAAATTTACATATTTCAACTAGCATTTTTATTGTGCTGATATAAAAAAAAAAAAATGACTGGAGATGGTGCTTTTTCCAAATACTAGTATTTTGGCTCTTCCCTCCTCCTCCTTCCATCTTTAAACATAGAGAAAACCACAAGCATCTGTTTATTTATTTATTATTTGAAGGCACTTTCATCAGCTAAGATAAATATTTCCCAAGTGCTTTGTTGAGCAAGAAAAGGCTTAAACTGACGTATAAATACTTTCTTGAACTAGGACCGTTTCCCTTAGCATCTGTGACAAGGAAGTGTAGAGCAGATATGCTGTTTTCCACTGAAATAACTGGAACAGGGCTCTGTATTATTGTATTATATTTAAAGTGAAGATGGAAGTTGTTCACACAAGGTAATTGTGCATTTTTAAGGTATTTACTTACTATGTTGCCGTATCAGGTCATCATATTTATTGCCATTAAAATTTCCGCAGAGGCCACAGGGTTTTCCCTTATGATCTTCTGTCAGTTTAATATAAATACCAGAGTTTCCATCCCAAGCAAGAGAAAAACCAAAGGTAGTCTTCACCAGAATGTAGTCTGCCAGTCTCTCAAAGAAAGCATTTCCAACTGTCTGAGGCAACATTAATCTGGAAAAACAAACAGACTGCTTCAAAGATCTCAGATGAGATGAAGTTAATGCTACCACATTAAACATCACCTTCTAACTCACTAAGACTTTTTTCCCCAGGTGTTTACAGTCACTTCCATTCAATTCTTCATTGTGTTTTTGCTATCTTTTCTTCTTTTTATTTCTCTATATTGACCATCAAAAAAGGAACACTTTTCTGCTGCATACACCTATCAGCTGTACCTATTAGAAGCCTGAAAGAATAATGACTCTTTATTTTCAAAGCCCAGCATGGGCACATTGAGGAATGCATGACTTCGTGAGCATGCTCTGTTGCATGACCATTAGCAGTCCTTCTGGGCACACGGTCATCATAGGGTTAGATGTCTGTAAAAGGGGGAACTTACAGGGCAGAAAATACTATTGATCAAAATACTGAATATCTTCCTCCTTTGACCAAAGACCGCTGGACAACTATACTGAAGTATGAATCTATTTCTAATCTTCCGAAGTTGCTTCTGTTGGGATGACCGTTATGACCACAGCTATCAGTCTCAAATGCTAATAGCAATGGCATTATATCAAAGAGGATGACAAGAACACCTTAACAACTCTTTGAAATTTTCTGTATTTTACCAATGATTAATACATACTTATGACAGCCTTGCACTCAGTTTTTTACCCATTAAAAAAAAATAAAGGTTTAAAAATTTGAGTTCCATGTATCTCAGAGATGTTTTGTGGAACTTTTGCCCAAAAGAAGCAAAGAGGGCTTAAGATTTTTGATTCAGCCAATTCAGACTTGTCTAGAAGAAGATTATGTCTTACATCAAGTACAGCTACTAAAACTAAACAATGACTGCCTTTTTCAAAATGGTATCAAGATGCACCAAAGATTACCTAGAACTGTTGATGTAGACTTTGTCTATACAAAGTAGGGATGGGTAATCATTAGCTTATAGCTCATAAGCTGTACACAAGGTTCACGCAGGTAGTCTATGCTATTCTCACTCAGGTATTACATCAGCACCATTTCATCTGCTCACACTAGAGCTCTATCAGCCCCCATACTGATCAACAAGGAATATCAATAAAAATCTATGTAAAATTATTTTATCTGGCTGGTGTAAAATGCATCCATTTCCCAAATTCCACGTTCTGCAATGAAATGTTAAACCCCATCATTAGAGCACTTACCTGACTCCATCTTTTCTTACTTCATGTCCAGAAATAATTATTTCTTCTTGGTTTGAAAAAAATAAGCTGATGGACCTCTGACAATTATATACAGAACCGTAACAGTGAGGACTGTTGTGAACCTTAGACGGGAACATACACACACAATAAGAATGAATGTTTGTTCTCAATAATTTAATGCAATTTTTCATAAACTTGCATAAGATATTTTACACGTCTATGCACCAATCGCTGAAAGATCTTTACAAATAAATACTTAGAAAATAAAAATTCACAGTTAATAAAGATAAGCAAAACTAGAAGTTCACGCATCTCAATACTACTGAGAGGTAGAACAACTGTTTAATATCAAAACACATCACAAGACAGTGGTTTAAACAGGGGATGAAATACTCAGGTATTTTACGTAGATGAACTTCAGAGGCACTGTAGTGAGCTAGCTTACAACTGCCAGTGTAGGAGCTTGTTATTGGCACTGAGGAGAGACCTCTATTGCTCTTTTTCTTAGAGGTCTGATCTATAAGAGGAGACTACAAACTAACACAATGTCTCAGTGTAATACCAGCATTCTCCATGCCAGCTGAGACTGGCACCAGCCTTCCTACAACATGCCTTCCTGAACCACGGAGGATGTGTGCTCTCACAGATTACTGCAGGCATCTAGCTTACGTGGATCTGTTAAAATGTTTCACACTGGGTTTTCAGCCCTGCTAACGGAGAAGGGCAGGTTTTCTGAAGTCTGCCTCTCCCCACTATACGTATATAGCATAGGGATCAAGGCTATTGGTTTGAATCGCATATCAGCTTCTGTAGTTTGGACACAGCAATGTAAATACAACTTCCAGTCAGTCAGAGATTTTCAAAGTCATGTGTCTCAGATATTGGCAATGTGTGACTCCAGTGACTGCAGATCTTGCATCAAAAATGTATAATCAGACCTTGGAACAGGCATGACAAACCAGCACTCATCCTTTTTATAGTTTGGCAAAAAGGTGGCTACACCTGAAGTCGGACTTCCTTTGCATTCCCAGCCTTCAGTATGGCAGAGCACGACTCCTGCAGGAAAGTCCCTGTCCCCAGAGGCTAGCTTCCATTGGCCAGGGTGTGATCTCAGGACTTGAAAACCGTGGGTTCGGATTTACTCTGACCGCTAACAGGAACACAGGTCTCCAACTTCCTATGCGTATGCTCTAACCAATTAGCAGCTACAGTTTTGATTTACATTCAGGTAGTCTAGGTGAGTTTTAAGCACATGCCTTCTCCAAGGGCTTGAGCAAAACTTCAACAGCTTTCATTAATCCCAGTGAGGCTGAGTCACCCGAACCTGTGGGATGCCCTAGACTACAGTGCTTCAAAAACCTGTCAGCTGATTTTAGACAACACTGAGAAAACAGAGGAATACCTTGTGAATCTTAGATACCTATCATTACCTAAATTAAAAGGTAGATGGAGTTTAGCTGGCTCAAATAAGTCTCCTATGACTCTGTGTGTCACTGTTCACTGATAAGAATGCAAGTTGCGTTACCAGTTTACTTGACAGTGCTCTGAAACCAAGTAGATTAGTAATTGGGAAACATTTTGCCAAGGTAGTAATGGAGGCTGTAAAAGTAACTAGAGCTATCACTTTCATAGAAAAGATCTGTTGTTAAACACATACAGTGCCAACACATGCTCAAATTAATCTTCTTAAACTGACATTTAAGTAAGTAAAGTAAAACCAGTTATAGTTTCTTTGAGTGAAATAAACCAAACCAGGAAAAACATTAGAGTTTTTACATGTATAAAGACAATCATAATTAATGATATCATAAATGTAATTAATATTGACAAATGGTTTTTATGTAAGCCTGGCCCAGGACAGAAACACAATCAAAGAAAATCAAAATAATTTTAGTGTTTTCTTTTCCTCTAGAGAAGTGGATTATTAAAGCCATAAGGACCATAATGTGAGGATTTGGCAAGGTTTCTTGGCCCTCCATTGCCCAGCCTGTGGTGACCGCAGTGCTTCAACATTACTTATGACTTTTCTGAGTAAGTATTCTCAGTTTTTAACAAAATATGGCATTTGCTCAAACAGTTGAATGGCAGTTTCTTTCTTTGCAAAGCAACTGGAATCTACTGAAATACTGATTCTAGATTTTAATATACTCTTGAGCTTTGCTACAGCACTTTCTGAAAACTCCTAAAAGACCACAGCTACATACAGAATCCAAAATGAAATCGTGAAAGGTAGATATAACAGCACCTGTCTAACCTGGGTGAATAGAAAAGGCGATTTTAATGGCAGATTGACCTTACTAAATGCTATTATGTGAGAGGAGAGAAAGTCACGTCTTTATAAATAAAAACTAGTCCTTAACGCCAAAATCAGCATCTAGATCTGCCCTTGCACCTGTGAGCACTGTGACCATTAGGGCTCAGAATTGGAACCCCTCTTGTGCCCTTTCCCTGCCCAATCAGCACCAAATCCCAAACATTTTGTAAAAAGTAACATAATAAGCTTGTAACCACACCCCACAGTAACCAACAGACTAATTGATAGGGCATGCTCCTTCAAAGAGAGTACAGGTTTGAACTTTCCCTGACCCAAAGTCATTAACTGTGGATGCTCAACAGTTCAAGGATATTACTAAAAAGAGTGCCTTCCATAGATAGGTCAAGACGAAGGCTTTTGAGCAGTTAATCTTCTCTGCATGACCTAGAGGTAATCCAAAATTAGAACACAAATCCCCAGAAGGGACAGAGTTGTCCGCGGGCCAGGGAAGCAACTCACCACGTAATGCCGATGGGTGTGAACCGGGGCGCAGTGCACACAGGCGCCCAGCTATCAGGCAGGTGATAGCTGTTTGCACTTTACCCAGCAACTCTTTTTTTTTTTTTTTTTGTAGTCTGACAGTTAAAGTTTATTGAAGTTTCCCAGGTCTGCTTTCAGACCCCCTTTTGCTTCCAGAAAGGAGAGATCCAAGATCCTTTTTAGGATAGAGGGAATAAGAAATACTATTTTAATATACTGACTCTGTTGATTATCATTTCATCAGTGGTTTGAGTTATTGCACATAGGCTTAGACATTTTCCAGCAGCATAATTTTATAGTTAAGTAAGCAATGCAACAGTTTGATCCATTTATTGTCTCTCTACTTATTTTACTTATGATGAAAAATAAGTCCAGTAATACTCAGTGTGTTATTTCTAGCGTATGTTCACATACTTACCCAAACAGTGTACTGGGGTTCAGGAGAACTGCAGTCTTTTGCAAAAATATAGGAGCAATTCCCTGGGAAGTAGTAGTAGATGCCATCGAATGTTTCAAAATGATACTGTCCCCATGATTTGCAAATCCCATCTCGGTCCTTACCGGTGTTAGGTACTGGAGAGAACACACCAAGTTTACAACAAGCATGGTAATCAAAAATAGACAGATGTCACAAGCATCTACATAGCAAGGACAAAAGATAGCCCCGTTTATTCACTTTATTTAAAGTCAGTACATTTTTTTTAATCTTTAGGCAGCAGTTTTAGTCACATGCCATCATTTATTTTTTAATTTGCTTCAGTGGAGACATTTTAATTGTAAGTAGAGGCAAGAGATTTAGATATACTACAGATCTTGGAATACAATTCTTGTTAATCCTTACACACAGCAGATTCCAGAAACCAGTGCATTGAAGTAGTTGGTAGTTTTATGTGCAATGAGTCACTGTTTGTTAGAAAAATGCAGTGACTTTTTGGTTCAGCTAACTATTAAAAAGCTGGCTAGCTACTGATGTACTGGACAATGATCTATCTGTTATGGTATCTATGTATCATTACAGCCCAACTGTAGGAGGCATTCTTCACGTTGCTGCCTATATATCCCTAAGCATATCATTTTGATCCTCTTCGCTAGTAGTGGAATGACAGTTCTGCTACAGAGGACTCACAAATATATTGTTAACAGTATTGTTCTAAAAACCTGCATTTTAAATCTCACTCGAAGCTGAAGTTTGACTCTTTTGGCCCCAAACTTACCAATCTGGCACCTGCTTCCTCGAGCCTGAAATAACTCACAGTCACAGTCACCTGCCTCTGTGCAGGCTGCTCCATTAAGGCACTCCTGAGGACATGAACCTGTAAGCAAGTGTAGTAGCCTTTTAGTAGGTACAGGATTTTGCAAAAGGCTGAGAGATTCACGTTAAATCTGTTTATTGTTAAATCGTAAGCAGCTATATTAATGAAGAAAATTATTCAACAATAATCTCCAGTTTTTAACATTTCCTTAATTTTTTCCTTTGTGTCTTGGTTAAAGGAGAGGCAAGGTTTTCTCTCATTTGGTTTGAGACTTGTAAACTAACAAAGGAGCAAAAGGTCATTCTCCTCCCAGCATACAAAAGGTCAAGTTCCCATGTAAAGAAACCAAATCCCAGTCCTGCTGATCTCGAAATACACAGGACACAGATTATTCTAATTGACCAAATTCAGCACAATTTATACATACATTCAGTTCCTCCTTCCTAAGCGTTACAGCAAAGGGTACTTTCAGCTTATGAACAGTCCAGAATATATAATTTACAGAGTCAAAGCCAATTATAAATAACCTTCCTCCCATGCTAAAAAAGAATTCAGTTAAAAGGTTATTTCTGCTTAAGAGGTGACTGGAGTCAGAGACTTAAGGTCCCATGGGAATGGCTTGTTTTATGTTATAATTAGTAATTATTTCCAACAGCAGTTTCATTAAAGGGTTTTATAGTCTGTTGGGAAGATAAGAGCTCACTGTCATCTCTGTAGGTGAGTCTACATCCTAGTTCCCCAAAAGTGGAGAAGAAATGTAGTACCAAGCAAGATTTCACCAGGTTTTGCAGATAGTTGCTTGCTTTCTTTTTTGGGGGGAGAATTAAGAACCTAGATACAAATGCTTACAATCTTGCTGACAGAGATTTAAAAAGCATTGCAAAAAGCAGGAAGTAAATGAAATAAACAGGCCCTTCCAATCTCAGTGAAGCCATGGTAAAGAGGCTAGTGATGTTAAGTGGAAAGAAAATGGGACCTTGGCAGTAAAGCACACACAGAAGCTATCAATTACTAAGAACATCAGCCTTCTCTATGAAAACTCATTTCCATGCTTATTTTTGAATTTTTTCCATTTAAGCATTGCTTTCCAAATATATACAGATAGTCTGAAAATACCAAGAAAGCAGAAAATACTGATTATAGAACAGCATTGTCATGGAAAAATTCTTTGTTGTTGTTAGAATAATCAGCTGTAAAATTACATATATTCATTTACACGGAAAAAACACAACAGAAAGCACCTACCCAGGCATAGGTATTTTCCAAGAAGGTTACCAAAGTTTGGGTGTATACAACGAGCTCTTCTGCAAAACAACTTCTGTAACTCGGACCTCCTTGTGACATGTTCGTAAATTCCTTACAACCCTCTAGGAGCAGCTGCATGCTCATTACTTGAGAACGCCTATCCCTTCACACAACCAGTTACACCTCTCATAAACATTTATGTCTTCTGCCAAGGCAAGAAAAAGTGGCAGGAAAGAAAAATTGCAACGGAATAAAACTTAAAAAAAAAAATTAAAAAATCAAAGGATTGGCTTAGTTAGATGTTCAGATTTGTAAGACAGGAGGGCTGGTAGGAAGGCAGCATTTTCAGGATCATCTCTCCTCCTGCAGATGAGGAGCACAGCACTGACCTCCTGGTGGACTCCGCTTCAAGGCCCCGTGAAGGTGCAACCGATGAGAAACACCTTGAATCTGTCAGAGAAATGTAAAAGCAAAATCAGGGGCTTTATGCTTTACAAATGGGCCAACATGAGCCTAAGGCCCTCCAGTCTAACATAGGGTTGGGACTTTTAAAACAGAAGAGTAATTTGCAGCTAGGCCAGCACGTGGCACAGCCCTGGGCACTGCAGGAGGGACTGGCAGCCTGTGCTGGTGGGTAAGGCAGTGACTGCAGCAACCAGCACTGTGGGAAGGAGAAGTATGGCTTTTGGGAGAATGGGGAAGGATACAGCTGCACTGCGGGGTCATCACTAGCCTCCTCTCCACAGCCTCCAGTGGCAGTGAACCAGCAGGGCTCCACCTGGGAAGTTCTGCATTTACATTTGGAAGGAGAAGTGAGGGGACAGACAGCAGTCCCGCCCTTTTCATTTTGGTCAGATACCAACAGATGGAGAGCTCAAAGGTGTAATACCCATCCATTTCATTCTCTGCCCCAACTCAAGATCTGTGCCACACCCTGATTATTGACTGTGGCTACTCCAGCTGCAATGTCCTGCTTGAGATCCTTTAGAACTGCATTTTAGTTCATCACAAACAAAAGAGGAGGCTGATCTGCCCGATCTGCTTCTTGTCTTATTTAGGAACCCAGGAGCATCTGACTATAATGAAGCTTTGGATCTGACCCAGCATTCTGCTACTGCAGTTTGTCACGTCGCATCGTCCCTTCCAGGAGCTGATCCCATTCCAGGTTGAAAGTACTCCAGGGTTTTTGCCCCCACTAGTCTGACTGGAAAGTTTACCAGGGTGAAGTGCTGGGTAGTTAAGTATTTCCCTCTTACATTCATGGCAGTTTTAATCCTTCTGTTTTACAAAGCTTGGCTCTTTGCTTAAATAGCTCTTCTTCCCTGTATTCTTTATTTATTCCTTCACTGATGTTCTATGAGAAAACATCAGTGCTCCCTGCAGATGTATAGGCCAGCCTTCAGCAAAAGAAATTGCTGAAGTCTTTGCTTGTAAGCTAATTTCTTTCTTCCCTCCTGCCGCCAGTCATTCTGCATGTTTGGAGTTTGAACTAATGGATCTCAAAGTGAATGGCACGGCGCAAGGAACAGGTTAGGTTAAATATCGGTAATGCTTTGTACAGTGACATAAAATCTTCCCTTTGTGAGAGGGAAGTAGCACAATCTGTCTAAAACCAATCTGAAATGGACTTCATCAAATCACCACCTGGAAGGCACTCACATCAAAATTATCCCTGGTCCCCCCCTGTCGCTAGTTGGAGAGAATTCTTTATCTCCCTGTACAGCAAGACCAATTCCCATTTGCCCTGATAGTTACAATGAGCTGTCCTCCTCAAGAAAGCAGCTTTTGGCCTTTGTATTATTTCGGGGAGGAGGAACATCCTTGCTGTGAGAGCCTTTTCCTGACAGAGACCCTCCTGGGACACTGTCAGTCCTGAGGACCCCTTTCCCTCAGAGTCTCTGTTACCTCAGTGCAGCACTTGACACCAGCTACCTTCTGGCTCAGTCAGGAAGCACACAGACCTCTAAGAGACTTGGAGAAAAGCATCCTCCATGGTTCAGCTGCAGGGTCCCTGCAAGAGGAGGGATTGCCTTGGGCTTCCCACCTGCCCCCATTGAATGGGGTTATAACCCTTGATTGCCTCCATAGCCCGAGACGTCTACCAACAGTGGGACGAGACTCCCCCATTTACAACTAAATCTCAGCGCAATATTGCCAGGATGCAGTGTTGAGACAGCGGTGGGCTGGGGGAGTGGGAACCAGGGCTGGGTCAGAGCCGCCACTGCACCCCATGTGGGAGGGAATCTTGCCATGGTGACGCCATTGTGTCCCTCACCAAACACTGACAGCTTTCCGGGGCTCTCTGTTTGCGCTCACAAAAGACAGAGGTGTCATGGTTTTATTTCTCATGGTGTGCATCAGTCGGCTCATCAGGATGGGTTTGTCCACCAGGCGCTTTGCTGAGAGTCAATGAAGGCATGAGACCAGGGACTCAGGTGGGGGGCGAGTAGGTAGGGAATAGCTGCTCCTCCTCACTGTCCTCCTGTTACCACCGCCCTTCTACCCACAAAGGGCCCTTTGTAAGGATGGCAAAGGCTCAGAGAAGAAAAACAGGGAGGGTTTCCTCTCCCTCCTGCTTTTGGAGGTATAACCTACCTCAGCTGTTACGAGATCTCTCTTCTGTCGAGTTGCATTAAACTCATTTCTGAAAGAGAACAAAAAGGATCTTGTATAATCAAAGGTCTCTGGAGCAACCTGAATAAGCATCTCCCTGGAGAGAAGTGTTTCTCTCTGATTACCATCACTTTATCAAAGAGGTCTTTCTTGGGTGAACATTTAAAAAGGTGATTATTTTTTTCTTTTCTTTTTTTTCTTTTCATGATCTCATTTTACAAAATTGGGCAGCACTCCGACCTCTGCTTGGACAGGGAGGTACCTGGAGCTTGAGGGGGAGACATAAATAGGCAAAATAGGCTTACATGACAGGATACAAAATTGTAAAGCAGGTTCATATTTACTTGAGGCTGCGTGTAAGTGGTTGTGAGTTTCCCCAAGTGTTATTTGAATATACCGTGATGGTAGTTCTAATAGTAAGAGATGACTCTCCAGCTGTAGCTGACTTAAATTTGCGATTAAGTTTAGAAACAAGGGCATCAACCTATAAATCATACTTAGTTTTATCAACAGTCCAAGATGGCACATGATTCAACGTGGATGTGCGTTCACTAGATATGTTAGAGGTCATTAGACATCCAAAGCTACATCCAACTGGATGCTTCCTTTGAAATTGATGGCATAGTTCCCATTTAATTCAATGGGATCAGGAACATTCCCTAGTTTGGGTTTTGTTTGGATTTCAGCTTCTACATGAAAACTTGTATTGAAAATATTTATTTTAAGGCTCTATAGCACTTACTTTTCTGTGCTACAAATAGCAGCTAGGATTTTATCATGCAATTAAAACTGTAGAGGGATACTCATTTAATGTATTTTTCCAGTCATGAAATCATGATATCATCCTGGTTTCATTCCATTATTCCTCTAAGTTTTCTCAAGACTATAGAAGCATAATTTTTCATAAGGACCTCCATTTTTCAAACAGAGGACCCGTGTCCTTTGTGTAAATTCTTTGGAAAGACTTGTAAACATTCTGAAAGTGTGTTTTACATCCAGCGTACATGTACATGACATTTTTCATGTCAAATTCAAATCCATATTTTACTTTCTGTCTTGCACTGCGTCACAAAGTCATTCTTGTTCTGTTTGCAGGACTTGATAAATAAGGAATAAAAACTTACCTTGAAGTTCTTGTCAAAAGAGAAAGCTTGCAATAAGATCCTGTAGATTAAAAAGTCATCAAGTTAAATATTTTTTCTACAGCCTCACTTTGCACTTGGCAAACAATAGTTTGTCAAGTTTAAAATAACACTATTGAATTTTGTTCTTTAATGATCCTAAGTTTTCCAGAGCTTCCTTACACAAACCTTTCCTTTTTCCAATGGATGTAGCACTATATGATTTCCTTCCTGAGAGTTTGATTCTCTCAAGTACTCATCACCTGCAAGTTTCCATGGTCTCAGCTCTGGTCCCTGCACCATGAGGAAGAGCTAAGAGTTCATAGTTCTTCAGAGGCTCAGAAAAAAACAGATAAAATACAAGAGGTGCTCAGAGCTTTCCAGAATCAAACTTCTAGGGTGGTTACCCATATTCATTTTCTGAATGTTACTTGTAAGACTCAATTGTAAATACTTTTAAATATCCTTGACTCTGTGTTTTAAAACAATCAAAAAAACCAAAAAACCCCACAAAATTCAGCCTTCTCTCATTGCCTTAGAAATCTTTCCAGTTGCTGCACAAAAACCATCTACAAGATCCACTTGCATTACATAGAAAATAGGATCATTTCTATAAGCAGAAGAAAGATTATTTACCCCAGCATTCCAAAAATGCTTAAACAAACTGCAGGTGCAGTCTGTTCAAACAAACTCAGACTCCACTGAAAATCATTAGATGCTTACTCATCTGGCAGTAAGAGCAAGAAAGCCATCTTTAACAAAATAATACTAATTCCAATAAGGTCCAAAAAATTGCTTTAGAATAAGAGGAAATGGAGCTGTAATATTACAATATTTAAAAAAATATATATATTTTTAAAGTTAGGATTACTACAACAGTGGAATAAATTTCTTACCTTGCAAAGAGGACAGCAGTGAATGAAGCAAGAATATACTCCACGGTATCATTAAACTGAGTTTTCCCACAATGTTCATTTCAGTATAACTTGATAATAGGAAATTTATCCAAATTAATGACTTCAATTATGATGGCATCTTAGAACTATGTATTTCTATTGTAGGTTTAACTCCTTTAAAAGTTAGATAGTCGGATGTATTATTTAAAATAATGCAATGCAAGAAAGAAAAGGAAAAGCAGACATCAAACTTGGTAGCTACATACAGCTTCAGGAGCTTTGCAGGTGTTGCATTTAACTTTCTGGCTGCATGTCTCATTAGTAATGCATGGTGACTCCTCAGCAGGGTCTGTATTAGTTACACTTGCACTAGACCTGCGAGCACTACTCCTCTGTTGAATTGAATCAGCCCTTTATAACATAGCAGACAATGACACAGAAATGTTGCCATGTCATGATGGTTTGAGAGTTGTTTCAGTCCTCACACACCTTTGTGTGCTTTGAGGCTGGCGCCGAGTGCTGCCCTTCACCGTCTATTAAAGTGAAACATTTTTGCAAGACTCTCCAATGATGCTGCTGTATATGTTATAACCAGGTGGGTTTAGAGTTTAACATATTAATATTCTTTACCTGTCCTAAATGGAGAGACATGAACTAACATCAAATAATACACCTGGATTTTAAAAAATATAATTATATTTCATTTTTAATAAAACATGTTATGAAAATTACATATTAGCAAAAAGGAGAAATAAGAGGTCAAATGGATTTTGTTTCTAATTTTCATTAAAACATAAAAATATAATTTCAACAAAATTAAAAATTATTATATTTTAAAAATAGAAAAATCTTCCATGCTTTACCCTAACATTAATAGAATCATTAAAAAGCGCAGTTTTAAAGATACATATAATGCTAGTTGAAACTGCTACTATTCACTTTATTTTGCAAAGCCTTTTACCTAACCCTCTACTCTTCCTAGGATGTGCTTTGTGAGCCCCTCTGAGCACACTACAGAAAGTGGGCTTGGACTAAAATAAAATATAGAAATCGATGGCCTATCTCAGGTAAAAAGTTTTCTCATCATTTATTCCAGTCCTTTCTCTTCCCTAGTCCTCAGTTGGACTGGAAGAGAAGGCAAAGTAAAATCACCTCTCCAAACACAGACAAAGACATAAACCTATGTCCACCCAGCTGCCAACTCTGCTCACGCAGGTCCAGGATCATGGGCAGCATCAGGATACTTATTGCAAACTGATATATGTTATAACACTACACTGTGTTTGGAGTATTTCTAAAGAATTATTTTTATTATTGTTGGATCTGAGAAGCTGACATCCACACTATTTACATTTCACAAGGGGTTTTGCTTTGTTTTTACTTCTGACTTGTTTCAGGCTGGTCTCATGGGTTGGCTACTTATCTGCAGCTGGACCACATCTCCCAGCTTAGTTTCATCTGCTCCACGTGGTCCAAAACCACTCCAGACTTCAAACAGAAGCAAAAGATGCAAGTTCCTGATCCAAATTAACACACTTGTAGTCGTATTCAGAGACTGTGAACAATTATGTGGGCACCTATCTCGTAGTAGGTGGCAGAGGTTAATCAACATTTCACCCTCTCATAAATCTGCACTGAGAGGATGATGTCTTAGGTTGCTTTCAAGCTGAGATGAACCGAAGCATTAGAGCTTCCAAATTTAATTACCAGTCTTTGAGTTATCTTACCTTCAAGCTAAGTCTGATTTAGAAACTGTTTCTAATTCTTCTAAGAAATCTGGTCTGTGATTCTTCCATTTTTCAAGACCATACTTCACATCATGCTTCATCTGCAGCTTCACAAATAAATCTTTCCATTAATATAAATGAACTCCTTTGGTTTAATAGAAACTATCAAAAATAGTCTTTTTTAAAAAAAAAATAATTCTATAGCGCAGTTGAGGGACTATTTGCTGCAGGTTACTATTTCACAGTTGTTTAATCTCCAATATTTGAAAAGTAGGCCAAGCCTCATCAGCTGTAAATGGACTTCATAAGAGTTAGAGCTTCATTAGGTCTGGATATCTCTGCTCAGGGCAGGGTAGGAAATAGCACAGTCCCAGGCACATGAAGGATGTTAGCTAATAAGGAAAAAGCATTATTTGGCCAAGTACACTGACTGTAACTCAGAGGACTATATTAAGAAACAGATAAAAAATAGAATCGAATACAAGGCAATGACACACATTATCTGCACAAGTAGTAGAATATTCACAGATTGGGGACTTATGAAGAAGTTGCACAGAAAAAATACAGTAGAAAATAAATACTTTGGCAAGAAAAAAAAAAACCAAACAACCCCACAATGAAGAACACATTGTTCCATACACAAAAAAAACCCCTAGGGTTAGATTTTTAAGTTACAGATTTTTCTTCTAAAACAGAATTTAAACATTTCAATGTTAATATATTTGTATATTACAGTCAAAATTAACTTCCCCCAAATTTTCCAACATAACTTTTGAGAGGACTTAATTTTATACACAGGTTACACAGCTTATTAGGATTATAAACAATGGATGGGAAAAAATATCGCCATCAGTGCCATGAGTACAGGCATGCCCTGGTTTGGAATTGGATCCACCGTTGTCTTCAACTAACATGGTACTTCTTTGAGCTCACACTGCAACCACAATTCAACTGAGGCCACATTTTGATGTGTGCACCTGATCTTCCTAAAGATTAGCATCAGTGAAACTAACCAAAGAGCCGGACAATAGGAAGTGAGGGACACATCTCTTGCTTTCCAAGAATCGCTTCCACATCTACTGAAGAACTTCACTAGGGGCTTGAAGATCAAACTATCTCGGTGTGAGCTTGCCTCCAGCCAGAGCCAATGCTCAATGACAGGAGCTTGATTGCCATCCCTTCAGAATAAGGACATCAGGAAAGGAAACATTTCTGTGAACAGGTTTTCTCCTTATACCTTCAACCTTCATGGTAGTTATACTTCCCCAATCAAGTTAAGCCCTCTAGTGGGTAAGTAGTAAGTAACTACTGAGAACACCAATCTTCAGCCACCCAGGCAGTCATTAGCCTGATTCCATGAACATTTCTCATTTCGAAAGCAAGTCTGTGGGGATGACATCACTCTACAGGATTAATGGGGCATTTTATAGGATCAGAGTTCAGTTCAGAAAACATTTTTATTATGCTAAGAGCCTTTGGTCAAAGAAATGACATGAAGATATCATCTTTGGATATATTAGTAGCAATGAGAGTTTTATTTTCAGCCTTCCCATAAGAGAGCAGCAAAACAAAAATCCCCAATTATTACCAGCTGTTCTGTGGGCAGAAAAACTGACACATCAGGTTTCCCCGTAACTGTGAAATCCATCCCTGAAGTTACTGGCATCAGGTATTGTTTCTCCCCCCGAGTTTCACACCACAGTAGCTTTGTGTCCTCTTTTTCCCCCTGTATCCAACTGCTCTAAGAGTTAGGCAAGAATCAGTTCTGGATAAGCCACAGCACAGGGTACATATGTGCCAATTGGCAGCCCAGTACACATCTCCTAAGCAATGAGCAAGCCACTGCTTTTCAGTCACCCCACAAGCAAAACAACTAAAAGGCTTGTTTTTTATCTCAGCTGAAGCTAATTAACATCTATCAAGATGCCAGCTTTCACAAAACTCATAGGAATTAAAGTAATCAAATTTGAAGTTCATCCTGCATAGCATCTTTTCCTTAGAAAGCCAGGCTAGGAGGCAGAACATCGCAGTTTTCAGCAGCCCAAGAACCAGAATAATTTGTGAGCAACTTGACTATCAAGTAGGAACTCACTGGTCGAGAAATGGGTCAGATCTGAGTGCAGAAAGGAGGGAACTGAGAAAAGCAAGCAAACGACACATCTTGCCAAATTGTCAGCAAGTGTCTGGAATAAAATACCTCCTTCACTTAGTGTAAGACAAAAAAATCTTGGTATGTAAATTGGTGATACAACAGCCCCGTCCACACTCCCAGTGTGAGGGGTTTGAACAAGAGTGTTCTGCTTCTATTCAGGTCACGTATTGCAGTATTTTGTGGCAGATGCCGACAGCTAAAATGGGAGATGGATGGAGAATTCCTTTTCAGAAGAAATTTGTTCAAGTTAAATATGTAACTCTTGAATAACCACACTACACTACAGTGAAGATGCCTTAAACGCTTTCTTCAGGAAAAGCAGAGACATCGTGAACATTTATAAAAAGCCACATATACTTATTTTCCTAAACTAAAGCTAAAGGGCAAAAGTGTACTGTTCTTCCCAACTCCCCAACCCAGCTCACAAAGGAAGCTAGTTTAACCGTGTTAACTGAGTACACCAAAATGACCTACCACCAAACAAGAGAATACCACATTAACAGAGAGCCCGACAAAAATCTCACGTATCAAGGTGCTCCAATAACAATATTAGCATACAAATGTATGACACAAATACCAGGCTTCCAGAGAACACAGTAGAAGCTAGGGTCTTGGTTGCTTCACCTCCAGTGTTCCTTCCAGTTCCTCTCCAAACTGGGTTTCAGACACAGGAAACAACAGTCTAGGGCTGCACCCATGCCTGTTGGGTCAGCTTACATGCAAAGCCTTATTCAATTACCAGCAACTCTTTCAAGGTACAAAGTTAACCTCTCCCAACAGTCTTTCACTGGCACAGCCCTCAACTTACTCAGAAGCTGACTCTTTCTCTTTGACACCAGGTGATCACCTCCAGAATGAAAATCTTCAGTTTCAACAGATAAGAATCTGGAATTCCTCCATTTCTTTTTATGTTCAAAACACACAACCGCTATGCAGATCTCTGAAAATTACTGTCATATTTTCAACTCCACATTTTCCCACTTACTTCCCCAAGGCCTTCACCTGGCTCCTGATATAAGGCTTCCAGCGACAATTCTCCATTTTTTAAATTAAATTATTTAATGTTGTTCTCTAGGTCATCCCTCTGCGCTTGTACCGTGAACGTGTGGTTGAAGGATGAATCACTTAAACCCAATTTTTGTCACACAAAATCCTTTTCATGTTTTATATTCACAAAACACTATTTTGAAACAGGATATACAGGATTTGTCATTTTTGAACTTTCCTATGATTAGACATAATGATCCACAAAACTCTGCCTCTGTATCTGGTTCAATAAACCTCCCTCCCTCCCCTGCCCCCACAATTACTTTGGTTTTGACAAGGTAAACTTTAAATTCAAACTTGATAACAGCTGCCTGAATACCCACTTTAATCTGTGTTGATGGAGCGACCCTCAAGGAGGAAAATTCCTCACCACTAACCAGCAAGCACAAGAAAAGCGGTTCATGCACACAATACTCATTGCCAGTAACATTCCATAGTGGCATTTGGGACTTCACTCTGTGTGGTATTTCAGGTGAATACAGAAGGAAAACAGAAGTCCTTTGCAGCAAATGCCCCTACTGAAGCATATGTGTAAGGATGCTTTATGTTCTGCATTACACTAGGGCAGGATACCAAAGCAAGTCATGTAACACGACAGAAGTTAACAGCTACAAGTCAGATCCACACTCAACCTCATCATCGACTAAGTCCGTAAGCAGGCCAAGACAGACATTCTTACATAGGAAGAATACAGAATACTCACGTTGGTTCATAATACCAAGAACAGTGGCCAGACAGGTACTGGAAAAGGTCCATCTTTGTTTAGATTTATGAGAAAACCAACATTGGACATTGTTTTAATGAACTGCAACAACGTTGCGTGCACTCACAAAAAACACAATGCATGCCACCTTCCAGTTCTGATAACCACACATTGATCAACACAGAACAGCTTTTCCTAGGGATAAAACCCCCCATCTATCTAGACTTTCTTACTATGAAGGAATAAGATAAATGCCAACAGCCTGCTAGTTTACTTTTGCATAGATCAGTTTGTGCATCAATCAAATTAACATGCGGTGAAAATCTATCTACCCACACAGAAAAACGCAATTTAGAAACCTGACATTTATCAAATTTTCTTTATTGACTGTCACATGACTGTAGAACAATTTTAACGGTAAGACTTCTGGTAGCGTGCACGAGCACCAGGTCCTCCAAATTTCTTGGATTCACAACGGCGAGGATCTGCAACCAGCAGAGTCCTATCGTACTGGATTAGGATATCCTTGATCTCTTTCTTGGAAGCTTCATCAACATCTGTTTAAAAAAAAAAAAATCATTTCAAGTTACACATGGAACAAATCCATATTAATTGGGGTTTTTTCACCAAAACTACCAGAAGCCATACATTTTCACCTAAGGCCAATAAAAAAAACAAATCAAAAAAACTTACATTTTTGATAGTAAGCCACCAACGCTTTGGAAATAGCTTGACGGATAGCTGTTTAAAAAGAAAGATAATGGATCAGTACGGATTGCAAATGTATTCAAAACCTGAATACAAAGTGTCAACTATCCAAGAAACTTCCTGTCTTATGTTCTGCCAAATTGTCCTTTCCATCCTTAGTCTCTCCTCCCACACACTCCATGTGACCTTTACTTTGGCAGATCTGAAGAAATCTGTGCCAAGATGCCACCCACAGTTCATTTGTTGATTTGGCAACTCCAGCTAAGCCAAGGAACTGTACATGGGCAGTCCTGATCTCCAACTAAGGTAGGTCCATCTTTCACCTACAAACAGTTAATTTTACAAAATCCCTAGAAACACAGTTCTTCAAAACAGCTGTACTTTTCCACAAGGACAAAACTGATCAGCATGTTCAAAGACTAAGAAAGGAAAAGGAACAATAAGATGGTAGAAGCGGTTCATCTATCATACATCAATATAACAAGGCTGTAGCCTAATCAGAACTCAAACCAGGAGTATGGGTGTAACTTTAAAGATTTTAGGTTGTTACTTGGCAGAACATCAAGATCAGCATTCTGATGAAAATCTGAATTTTCTGAAAAATTAATGCACTTAACTGTGAGACTGAAATGCATTGCTGCTCTTCATGCAGCTCCAGCCCCACATCACTAAACTATACTCAAACTGAAACAGCAGAAACAGATGAAACATCATCTGTAAAGAGCAGCTCTACCAACAGCTAACACAAGTATGTTCTCAATCTACTCTGCAAGGGAAGGAAAAAAAAAACCCAACTCACTAGCTTTGCAAGTCAGCTAAAAGATGCTTCTGAACAACATGGAAATTTACAACTAAAGGTAAAATTTCTACTGATAAAATTGCCTTTTCCTTTCCCAAAATTCTTCTGATCAGCTGACCTTCAACTGTTTTGTTACACTGCAAGACAAAAAAATTGTTTCTCAATGTTTCTTCAGACTTTTATCAGTTTACTTCATTCAACTTACTCTAGCTGTTACAGATCAGCACATAAAATATAATCAATAAGCCCTTACGAAGTGAAAAAGGAGCAGAACATTGAGGTGTGCAAGATATTATTCTAACTCAAGCCTCTTAAGTACGTGGCTTGACTTGTTCTAGTCCACACCAAGGATCCCCCACAAAATCATACCATAGATTTGTGCTACATGGCCACCACCCTTCACACGGACTCTGATGTCAACACCAGCAAACCGTTCCTTCCCCAGGAGGAGGACAGGTTCAAGCAGCTGGGAAACAAAACAGAATTAATTTGTGATAAGAGACAGCAATGATTAGAGCTTGTAGAAGGTTTACCAAATGTGAAGTTAGTAAATGTTCTGAAAAATAGAACTTTGATTTTAAAAGGATACACACCCAAGATAAGTAAACCTCTTGCAGAGTTCTTTGACATCTACTAGAACTGTTGCAAAATAAACTCACTTAAATCTTTAGTATTTTATTTTTAAGTTTCAAAATTCTTAAGAACAAAGCATATGTACATAGCAATTAAGAGTAGGGAATAGTTTAAGTAGAAGGCCATAATTATATCAGCACTGAAGCAATTTGTAGGTGGTTTTCTCCACTATTTTTTACACTTTGTATTTATCTAGTCAGTTTTAGATTCTCTCAGCAATGTTCAAACAGCTACTGCATTAAGTCCTAACAAATCCCTTAAAAAGGAGAGATTTAAGTCACTCATTCAATTTAAAAAACAAATGTGAAGTCTTGAAAATACTTCACATTACATTAATATAAATGAACCAAATTAAGCAAAAAAAAACCTTCCCAACAAGACAATCACAAAAAGAGAGTTTTCTGAATTTTCTTAACCACATCTACATTTCAAATGATCAGGGGACACACAACGAGAAATTTAACACTGTCAATAAGGCAAGCAATTCTTCTCCACCATCATGCAATTATGTACTTAATAGTATTTTAATATCTAAGGTTAGTGGGGAAGGATGGGTGGATGCTTACTTTATACTGCAGAGTTCTGGGTTCAATCATTTCCAGAGGTCTTCCATTCACTTTAATGAGGCCATTTCCTCTCTTGCAATGGGCAACAGCAGTTGCTGTTTTCTAAAAATCCAACTGTGTATTAGTGCAGTACTTCATTTTTTCACTTCTACTTAATATTAACAATCTAAACATCTTTGTTTTACTCTCAACATCAACATCTCACACTAAACAACAGTACCACTCCTTACATTTCCAGGCAATGATTCACAGTACTAAAGCATCAGCTTAATAAAATTATAAAATGGTTTGAGGTGGAAGGGACCTTAATCATCCAGTTCTAGATCCCTTGCAATGGACAGGGACATGAGGCTCAAAGCCTCATCCAACCTGGCTTAAAACACCTCTACGGACGGGGCATCCATGACTTCTTTGCACAACCTGTTCCAGTGCCTCACAACTCCCACAGTGAAAAATTTCTTCCTAATATCTGATCTAAGTCTGCCCTCTTTCAGCTTAAAACTATTATGCTTCATCCTATCACTGCACTCCCTGATAGAGCCACTCCCCATCCCATTATATCTAGCTTATAATTACAAAAGCCATAGTTATTAATATAGAAAATATACCTGAAACACAGTAATTTGGGGGCTCATTTCCTCAGCAGAACCTATTACCTATATTATTCGAGCCACTGGACCACAGCAGCGTGAACTTCTTATTCTACCACCACCTTGTAACCTGGCTCTCGGTAGCCATAAGCCAGGCCTCTACGGCCTGGATATGACTGCAACAGCCACTCCTGAGTATCACAAAATTGTTTGATTTGGAAAGAATTTTAAAGACATCCAGTTACAACTCCCCTGCCATAGGCAGGGACACCTCCCACCAGACCAGGCTGCTCAAGGCCCCATCCAACCTGGCCTTGAGCACTTCCAAGGAGAGCACATCCAGAAGTCCTCTAGGCAAACCTGCCAGTGCCTCACATACCCTCATCGAGAAGAATCGTGACGTGTCTCCGAGAAAGATCAGAGCTCCGAGCCCACTGCCTACAAAATCAAACCTCTCCCCCACGGGCGCGGAACCATGGCGCACTCCAGCCCCAACAGGCCGCGACACGTGGGCTGCAGAGAGGGCCTGGCCGCCCCCTCTTCTCCCAATATAGACCCGCCGGGAGCCGGCAGTGCACCCCATGCACGGACCCGCCGGGAGCCGCACCCCCACCTCCGACCTCGCGCCGAGGGGCCCCACGCGCGGCCCAGTCCGAGCCCCGGCCTCACCTTCCGCCCGAAGACCTGAACGCTCTGCAGGGGCCCCTTGGCCGGCATTGCTGCTCCTGCGGGAGAAAGGGGGAGAAGGAGGCGGCGTTAGCGCGGCGGGGAGCGCAGGCAGCGCGGCGGAGGTCGGAGCCCCCCTTACACTCACCCTTTCCTTCAGCGGCGGCACCGCGAAAAAGGCCGAACGGGGTTTCCCAGCCGCTTCTCAGGGGCACGCGCGCCGGAAAGCGCAGTGACGTCCTTCCGGCAGCACGACAGAGCGCGCGACCGCGCTTTGCGACAGCGTGGGAGGTGTGCGCTTGCTTCCGCCCGCACTGCATTCAGCGCCGCCCCTCGGGCCCTGTGAGCCAGGGCGGGGGGAGGGGGACGAGGAGGAGAAAGAGAAATTGGAAGGAAAGAGGAGGAAAAAGAAGGGAGAAAGGGGGGAAGGGGCTCGTTCAGGCGCTGGGAAGGATGGTAGAAGTAGTTGCTACTTCAAAAACTGGAGTGTTTTGATTTAAGCTAAAGTAGAATTAGTTTTAAGCTAAAGTAGATTTAGCTTTCTAACTAATGTCAATTAAGTTTAAGTAATTGGAGGGGAAGGTGTTTGAAAGTTTGACTGAATGTCCCTCTGATAGCATGTTTTTTAGAAACATAGAATGGTTTGGGTTGGAAGAGACCATAAAGATAATCCAGTTCCAACCACTCTGCCACGGGCAGGGACACCGCAACCAGCCCAGGCTGCTCAAGGCCCCATTCAACCTGGCCTTGAACACTTCAGCGAAGAAGCATCCACAGCCTCCCTGGGCAACCTGTGCCAGTTTCTCAGCACCCTCATCGTGAACAATGTCTTCCTAATGTCTAATATAAAACTTCCCCTTTCCAATTTAAAGCCATTCCACCTCATCCTAGCGCTACTTGCCCTTGTAAAAAGCCCCTCCCCAGCTTTCCTGCAGTCCCTTCAGGTGCTGGAAGGCCGCTATAAGGTCTCCCCAGAGCTGTCTCTTCTTCAGGCTGAACAACTGCAACTTTCTCAGCCTGTCCTCACAGCAGAGTTGCCCCACCTCTCTGATCATCTTTGTAGTCCTCTTCTGGGCCTAATCCAGCAGCTCCATATCCCTCATATGTCGAGGATATCCCTCTTATGGTTTTTTATAGCATGTTTTTTTGAAATAGTGCTTTTCCAGACATTGTTCTTCGAGAAATCATAACATCTTGTGTTAAGTATGATATATGCTGAGCAACTGTGTCTTCTTCTATAATCACCTCTGTTTGGAATCTATCTAAAAATGCAAGATCAGACAGAGAGCTGGCTCCAATTAGCACAGGTTTGACTCTAGTGAAGTTCATAATAGCATTAAAATTAGTCCTTGGAAAGTAATAGATTATGCATAAGCATGTAAGTGGGAAACATATTCTGTAACCAGCTCATTACACATCACTGATGGAAATTATTCCTTCATGTGTCCAGCACTGTAATAAAGGATGCTTGCTTTTTAGAAATGAGTCTTAAAGAGTTTATTTTCCAGCATTTTCAGCATCAGGGGTTAAGTGGGACTTGAGTTGTATAGAGAATCACCTCACAGTCTCCTTTTGATCCCAAAGGCTGGCATCCCAATAGATTCCACAAGCACTGGGGAGGCGTTGTGCCCCTGTCAGAAGCCCAGCTTTTGTCACCTGAAGCTTGCCTGCTGACTTAATGCCACGGCGTTTGAATCTGCCCGGGGGGGGCAGCCTGTACGCCTTCTCCAGGGGCCAGCACAGTGCCCTCAGAGGGCACAGCACATCCTGAAACAGGTGAGGTTCAAATGGGGCGGGGGGATGTTACTCGCTGCCCCAGCTCCAACATGTATAAGGACTTGCTGGGAGGGATGGAGAGGTTGTACGGCTTCCAGAGAGGTTTTTTTCTTCAGTTGCTTATGAAATGTCCAGCACTGATGGCATAGTGTACCTTCTATTAAGTATCCCGGTCACAAGCAGAACCCAGCTGGGCTTCTGGTATAAAGCAAACAAAACGATGCCTTCCCCAAAAGGCTTACAGTTGCTTTTTGTACCTTCTCAAGAAACAGCAGTACAAACTACATAGCTTCCTTTGTTTTTAAGTTTGGTAAACTGCTGGAGAACATGAAGCATTAAACTCTGTTCTAGCATCGCACACTGAGGCACATTCAGGCAATTCTTTATACCCACTTAAAATGTCAGGGACCATTATGTTTAAGATAAGTCAAGGAGTTCTTAGATTCAGGGCATCCACTGAGCACCATCAATTTCAGCTTTTATCTCTGGTTTCCTTGTTGAATATCTGTTATAAAACATGGAATTTAACTCACTTTGAAAATATTTTAAGTCTTGGTATTTAGTATGCAAATTTTTCCAGAAAAAAAATCCAGAAAAAAAGCAGAATTTTATTGATGAAGCAAGGTCATGTTCCTTAGATATTTTAAACTATAAGAGATTTAAATGACTATGATTAAGTAGAAAGTTGACTGCTCAAATGAAACAATTAGTTCCTTTGTCTTTGGATAGGATCTTAAATACTGAACATTAGTCATCAGTCATGTGAGGATTTAAACAAGCACTTAGTTTTATGCAACTGGAGTGATTAGTTCTATTCAAGTGAATAGTACTGTGCAGAGCGTGTAAGATTTAGCACATCTCAAACCCCCAATTGTACAAAGCTTTAACATGTGACCTGAAAAGTGATTTGTTTGGGTTTTTTTTAAAGCTGTTTCCTAAGAAACAGTGTCTGTGCAGTCACAGTTGTCTATCATCCACTCTTTCCCCGTCATCAGGGGAAGGGGAATGGTGGCCAGCTTGTTGACCAGTTTCAGTTAGTTTTCACAAAAGAATGGAAATTTCAAAACTAATTTAGCTTGTACATACTTCGTGAAAATAGGTGTCTCTGTATAAGAGAGACCTTTCACTTGCATAATGAAAGCAGCTACAGGAGCTGAAATATTAGACATTACAAAACCTTTATTTAGGTGAAAAAGAGAAAGCATAATACCTAATTAACCCAATTGGACAAAAAGGTTCAGCTAAGACTTATGATCAACCCAAAGGTGAGCCATTAGTAAATGAGTTTTTCTGGGTGCTCAGGGCACTGACGAAGGAAAAGAATGCAAGCCTGAATCTGTTCTTTTTGTGGGTGTTATCTGAGATCTGCTAATGAAGACTTGTGTTTTATTACAATATACAGCATTAAATAGGAGATTTTCAAATGTCTGCTTGTATAAAACTTACCTTTTTGGGGCATGCTTTCTTAAGTCCTGGAAATTTCATCCTCATTTGTGCAGTCATCTGCTGCATGCTCCTTCTGGAACTGAAAACATTCCTCCTAGAAGAACCTATGTATAAAACCAGCGGTATGCCTACACGTATGTCTCTTTCTTAGGCAAATTAAGGCAATGACCAAACTATATTGACAGTGTTGCCTAGAAAATAAGGTTAAGGGCTTTGTTTGACTTGTTTCCTTTGCTTTCCAGCATAAAAACGGAAATAGGAGCTAAAAAACATTTAGAAACTAATTCCCACAAAAACTGGGCTGCAATATGGGAAGAGAGAATTACATCATCAATATCACTGTATACAAATGAAACAAGAAGAAAGGTACCAAAATGGAAAAAAACCCCTCAGGTTAGTTAGTCTATTTTCAAGGAAAGTCAAAACACTAAAAATATCCCTACTTAGTTTTTACTAAGCATAGAATACTTTAAAATGGTAAAGTATCTCTGATTTCAAAGACAATAACAGAGTAAAAATCTCCAAGTACCACCTACAGATTCTTGTCTTCACTTCCTTTTTATCTGTGAAGTAATTGCACCTGTGGAATGTAAGCAGCCTTTTTTTTAACCTTACATTGCATCAGTCTGAAGAGTTCCACAGCAAGGAAAACAGTGAATAATCAGGCCCACAGAAACTAATGTGTATTTGCTAGTAAGCCACTTCTACCAGAAAGAGCATTTCACAAGAAAGCCAGCAGGTTTGAAACGATCTTGATAGCCTGTTGGTATTATTTCTTAAGCAGAGGGAAAATATTTGGATTTATCTCAACTCTAAGTCCTTGGTTTCACAGTGATTCTGGATTGTACTAACAGATGATATCTGATGTATCTTTGTACCAACAAGTATTTTACATTTACTAAATCTTTTACTTGGGCATTTAGTGAGGCTTTAGGGGACTGAGAGTCTTTTACTGACTGACCGCCTCCGCTGGAGCTCTTTGACCTCCTTGCAGGCTGTGGTGTGAGATGCTGCTACGACCTACTCCCCTCCCACAGATCAGGCACTTTTGCTCTGTCAGTTTGCTGGAAACTGCTAGGGTATGGAAGCAGGGTGTAATGCTGTAGGGAAATGTCTTTGACCATGTTTCTAACTGTTCCCTCACATTGTGACAGGAACATAAATGTTATATAGGTAACACGGCTCCATGAGGAGGCGGGCAGGAAGGGAATAGCAGGAGATGGGCAAAGGTGGGCAAAACAGAGACAGTGAGCTGGGCTGAGCAGAGCAGCATTGTATCTATTCATTTGGAAATTTTCCAGTATGGAACATATGGAAAACTGAAGGACAAAACCTAGATGTCACGGCACTGCCCACGAACAGTGTAAGGCTGGTGTAGCGCAACCAGTAAATTTTACATGTATACTTATTTGTTACTTGAATGTTCACACAGATTTTATTTGGCATCCCCATGCAGGAGCCAGACCTATTGAAGATTTTCGCTGTTTATGTGTTTGGAGCGGGCAGGTCTGGGATTTGTGTGTAGTTAGGAGTTTCAAATAGCAAGTGACTGGCTTTCCATGTGAAATCATGATGTTGGTTCTTTGCTTGGACCTTGCCACCTTTCAAATCAAATTCACATGTGAGTTCAAAAGGTAAACATTCCAAGAGGAAGGCATTTTAGCTTCCACTTAACACAGAAATATGTAGCTACCAAGAGTGTAAGGCAAAAAAGACTCAAGGTCAATATGTTAACAAGGCCAGCTATAATGTGACTCTAAATTTCCTCCTATTTAAAAGGAGAGAAAATGCTCTCCAAGGAAAAATAGTGTGAGAATTAGTGAGATTATCTTCCTCATGTATTATCTGAAACATGAATAGAAAGGTGAGAGCTATGGCAAAACATTGTCAGTTACTTCTATGTGATAGAAAAGAAGAATCATTGTAGAAGTAAAGGGGCATATAGGAGAAATACAAAGAAACATTTCTTCATAGTACATAATCACATTAAAAAAAGAAAAATCCATGCCTTCTACCAAAACTTCTGCATTTGCAATTCAGTTATAGATTGTAGAATTTTTTTTAGCAGACTGGGTAATTATAACCAGAGAGATTTGTTCATATTTCATGCATGATAAACAAATGATATTCCCAGAAGTTTTTACTTCAAACTGCAAAATTATCTCTGTATGCTTCTGGAGGCTTCTAATTTCTACAGATTTATATCTTATTACTGGGTTCCTTCAGAGAAGTATGAAATAGTTCAGGAAGGAAGATACTGACCTGTTTTTTATAGCAGATCTTACAATCTGAAAGATCTGAGATACTAGAATATAGTTCTTATATTACATTTTGCAGCTGATCCTTGGTGGATGATAAAGTGTAATTAGCTAATGGATCTCATTATTTCTATTGCTTGCTTTTCACAGATCATATTCGTCCAGGCAGCAGCTGAAGAGTATTCTAAACTCAATTAGTGCAAGAATGCTGTGACCAATGGAAAAATGTTTGATGCATGCCAGAAAACAAATCTTCCCAGCTCTTGGAAATATGTTCTGAAAACAAATAAGGATCACACAAGATTTTCATATTAATAAATATTTTTTCCTAAGAAAATATTTAAAATCTACCAAAGTAAATTTTTTTGTTTAGTTATCCTTCTCTAAGGAAGCTCTATAGCATAAGCTCTGGAATATAAAGATATGGATGATCCTGATTGATGTGAATAATGACTCCCACTTGCAGATCATAAATGTTAATATCACATTGAGATTGACACAAGCCAATTTGTAAAGTAGAACTTGATACAATGATAGGCATATTCACACTGAAATTCATTGCATGTAAATAATTAGCAATACAATAGGTTACTCAGGACCAACTCTTAGCATTGCTTCTTAGGAAAAATTGCAATTAATGATTTGTCTTCACTTCAGTTTTGAATGAATAGGGTAGCTCATTCAGTACAATAAACAAAAGAAATACAAAGCCCATCTTGGAAGTGAACATATAGGCAGACATTAAGGCTCATTGTTTTAGCTCTGTTACCCGACTTGTTGCTGGAATCTGAAAAATGTTGTGACTTTAATTTACAACATGCATCCTATTTACAATGGCTGGAATTTCATATATTATCGATTAACACATTTTAGCTGCAAAGTGATACTGTATTAACAGCTCATTTTAGAATCTGTCCATATATTAAAAGATGAAATCTAAAAATCTAGGACTTAGATTTGGAATATGATTTCATCTGTGCTCAGCCTCTCCTTCAGTACACAAGGCTCTAGTGAAATTTATTGACAGTGAATTAGAGTCACTTAAAACTCTTCTCCTGTACATCCGCGGAAGCTGCTCTTAAGTATGTGTGCGTGAGCTCACACACCCACACTTTTGTATGTCAACAGGAATCAAAGTTGTGAGGAGCCGACTGGGCAAGAACCCAGTACCCCCAAGCTACACAAATAAGCTAACAAGTAAATAACATCACATACATGAAACCATTTATTTTTTTAGAACAGAACGGCATCAACAAGCTTCCTGCTGTATTTTGCTGCCCCTGGAGGCTGCTTCTCCTTTTAGTTCCCTTTTTTAGAAACTAAACACAGCAGGGTCCAGTGGGATCCAGCTGCCCTCTCTCAACTCTTCTGCAGAGAGAGGAATTGTCCTGGGTCTTAGCTTCTACAGGCATGTTGGGATCCTTTCTATTTTTCTGTGTTAAAGAAATTTTGGGAAGAGTGACCATAGAAATGGACATCTTTAAAATACAGGCTTCTTGACCCAATTAGTTTAGTTATGTTCAAATTACAAAAGTGATATCGCATAGAGATATTATCTGTAGGTTCACATTTCTCTTTAAATGTCACTTTTGATGTAACACACAGAGAAAATTTTCTATCTTGTAGGTAGATGAAAAGGTGTGATTATTGTTACTGACTGCAGAAATAGACTACTGATTGTGCACACGTTTAATTTGCTCAAACATCAGTAGTGGTTTAGAGCAGAAAGAGGTAGGTTTCTGTGCCGTTATATTAATCTCCACTGAGGTCATTTCTATTTCTGATTTTGAATCTGTTTGTTGTTTCAAGTGAAACATTTTCCATTGCCTGTGGTAAGAGGACAGATAAGGCAGAAGTATCAAAGCTCGTGAACTGTTGTGTGCTTGCTGACCTACCAGAGATCTGAGACGTTTTCTCCCAAACTGGAGCAGCTGAACTCTGGAGGAGAATGAACCCTTTTGACAAAGCTTTGTAAGGGCTCTAGATGGAAAATCTTGTGTTTATGAAGCAGAGAGAGCAATTAGAAACATAGTGACCGTTGAGCTTGCAGCATTGAGAGAAAATAATAATATATTTGATTCATGCAGGGCTGAGTATTGCTGGTATATCTGGCTACTGCACGCTGCCAGGAATCATGGAGGCATCAAACCCAGCAGAATCCCTCTCTGGTGTAGGGTTGACAAAATGGTTGTTAACTGTTAGAAGCTGTAGCTCTTGAACTGAAATAGAAGGCAGTACTCAGTGCCTTGTTACATGTTAATTGCTGATGAATTTTAAAGTTATCAGTTCACCCTCACCTAGCCCTTTGCTCAGGGACAATGGTGAACAAGTCATAGGATCTGGTATCTCCAAATGGCTCTTTTGTAGTTCTTGCCTCCACTGTTCCCAAGAGAATCCAGCCCATGATATCTACCGACTAGGAGATCTACAAGCAATTCACAGAAACACAAACACATGCAGTATTACAACACACGTATTAAAATGGCCTTTTTTTTACAAGATCAAAAACAAATAGAAAAACTAAAGTGCTGTGGGAAAGCTTTTACTGAATAAAAATGTCTGAGGAAGCTTGATCATATGTGGGCCTGCAAATAACACTCAGGAGACCATAAACTTTAGACAAACCAGATGGTTAGACAGCAAACCAGATGGTTTTATTTATGCGGACAAAGTTCACATTTAGTGAGGTACTTTGTTCTTCTAGAGAAGGTTTCACACACAGAGTAGGAGAATTGTATACGTGTCCTATGGTGATGGACTGTAACATTCATAGAAATGTAAGTCTCATCAAGAAGTCCATTGTTCTTTCGATAGAAATATCCTCATAATTACGTCATCGGGACACTCAGTGGCTGCCCTTGTACATGATGTTGCTTCTTTTTACTGCAGTAGCATCCAAAGGCTTTAGAGAGGATTGTGACCAGCTTTTGTTACATGTTATAAAGGTACCCTTGTTCAGAAGAAATTAGAGTCTAAGGAAGAAAAAATGTAATACAGGAAGAGAAGATGTAATACAAGAGCTGACCAAAGACAGAGGAGAGTAACAGAGAGATAGTAGGCTGTTACTGAAAGACTCTAATGGGTTTCAATTAGGAACTAATCCTCCTTTTCAGTATCTATGAAGTTAACCACACTGACCTTCTAGTCCTTTGGTTTTAATTTTACCACAAACCCAGAAAGTACATTTTTTTAACCATAAATTATATGCATACCTACATACGTTTCCTTCTCTTTTAAAAGCTGCCTCATCAAAGCCTTTTAAAATCTCGAGGTTCCTTGAAATGCCCCTTTCTGTGGATTGTCAGCTGTACCCATTCAGCTGTGTTTCAGTCACTCCACGAAACGGTTGCTGTCTTCGGTGGGGGTCAGCTCTCTGACAGAATGGCAGACTATACATGGATCTCAGATTATTCCAATGCAGAATGAACATCTTAAGCTAAAAAACTTACACCAGCTCTACTGCTCAGTAGCCTCCAGCAACACAGCAGTTGTAGCAGCTGATAATTCGTGATGTTTTAACACAAGCTTTTTGTGAGCACTTATCTATGTTGTAGTTTTGTATGAGCCTTTGACCCAGATTTCCTTATGTTTTTTTTCTGATGGCTTTACCTATAGCTTCTTGCTGATCTTAGGAAAAAGTATTTCTGGAAAGTGTATTTCCACCGTCTAATGTAGATGTGGCATATAGTGACAGATATATTGTGATCACCAGATGAAGAAGTGAGAGAAATTGCTTTGATGGCTTTCTTAATATAGTTTTAAAAAACTCACAAGCATGAACTTTTACTATTGATTCTTTATGAAGAATCATATCTTAATTGTAAACACCTCTCCACGAGCATTACATCTATGATCTATTAAAAATCAAAATTACTTACTTAATTTTATGGTTGTTGAAATCAAGGAAAATGTACAATATCTCCATTTGAGGAAAAAAAGAAATAACAAAAAACAAACAAAAAACCACTGGGTTCCCCTACAGAACTGGAGACCCATATGCATTTCAAACTTTAAAAGAAATTAAATAGGATTTTCCTGGGGTTATTGAATACAGAGTTTGAATGGACACTGAAGAAATTATATTACCCTTGCCATAGCAAGACAACTCTTGCGGTGTGAGATATGCATGTTTTGTGCATGGCCTTTTATGCTCTAACAGGCTCCTTGGATGTTGTTTTATTTCTGTAGGTCAGATGCTGCTCTGGACTCCATAGGAATCCCTCCATTTGGCACTTTTTCTTCATGAGGAGTAAAAATATGGTATATAAACCATACAGCATCAAGAAAAGATATTATTCCAAACACTGAGCAGTAATCCTGCTGCACCAATCATCATTGCCTGTAGTCTTACACAGTGGAAGATACTGTAGATGCAAGCTTGAGAAGACTTGTCAAATTAAGGAGATTGAAGAATAATGCAAGTATGGAAATACGAATTGGGGTGATTTTATGCCACATAGAAATCAGTAGTTTGATGGGACAGGAACCCCAGGTTTCAAAAATGTTTGAAATGTATATGGCACTTAGGTGCTTAACTGCCAAAGGAATACAAATCCTGCCTTTAAGTAACTTAAGGAACCTGAATTATGTTTGCAGAAGGACATGGATTCATTGTCTGTATCTAACTGAAAGTTAATTAGATTAGACTTTTTAATGTATCATAACTTTTGAAAATGTAAGCCTTCGGAAGCCTGGAAGCCTTTGGAACATTTATTATCCGTCCAGCACACTCTTTCTTTTGGTGTAGTAGCTCTCTGTGTTCTAACAAACCCATTATTTTGTAGGGGTTGAAAGCAATCAGGTCAAGTGTCTCACAGACAGGCCAGGGTTGTGCTGGGGATAAATGCAGCAGAGTATTTAGAAATAATGTATTCCATTGGATTTAAAGATACTCTGAACATTTTTACATGAACACTTTTTCTTTTCCTTTTTTTTTATAATAAGGACATAAAATCTCTTCAACTCTGTTTATCATGCATTCTGATCTCAGTTGTTAGTGATTTATTTTAAGAGTTAAAGTATTTTGACAACAAAGTACCATGTAATCTCTACCGTGTAATTCCATTCCATGGTCAGTGACATTTTAGATAGATAAGCCATCAACATCACTTTTCACAGTCTTCCATCATCCCCAAATCGGTTAAAGGATAGTTATGTATTTTTGCTACATCATATGGAGCCAATATCAACGGATTTTTTTAATCCATAGACAGCATCAGGTTTCAAACCTGTTGAAGTTTGATTTTAATTTATTTGATGTTTATACATTTTTAAATAAAATAATAGAACACTTGAGATTTTCCATAAAGTATTAATTTTTAAAATATCATTAATACAGTTCACATTTGATAGAAATAATTTTAATAATTCTTCAATAAAATATTAAAATGCAACATATTGATTTATCATTTTGAACAGAATTTTTTGCAGTTGTATCTCATATAAGCCTGGCAAGATACCTGCCTTTCATCAGCACAAAAAGTTGAACTATCATTTATGGAAAGAGGAAAAAAAGCCCATTTTGCCTCTGTGTGATCTCAGCCTGTGCATGCATGAATTTCCTCTATGCAATTATCAAACCTTCTGAATAGAACGACTTAAATAAACTAACCAATTGTTCTGCCTAAACATGCACAGAGCCCTTGCCTTCAGGATCAGAAGCGGCATGGTTCCCATGATTCTTCCTGATACAATTTTAATTCTGTGCCTTTACTGGTTGCATGCAAAAATGTGGCCATTTGGAAACTGTAGCAACTAAAATCTTGCTTTCTATAAAGCAATGTCAGTGCAAATGTATCTGCTTAGAGTTTGACATACACTTTTTATCTAAAGTCTCTAAGTTGCTGTTAATGTCTGCATCTTTGGATTTCAAATCTTGTTGGCATATGTCCTAAGTAGTGATGTGACAATGGTGCAATAGGTAACTCTGGTCCAAACAAGGTAACTTTGCTCTAAAGAATGCACTTTCCCAAACATCCCAAGGAAACAAACACTTTGTGGGCTGCTCTGAGAATGAAAAAGTAATCTTGAAATGCACTTTCTTTCTGCTATTCCTGCAGTATCTCTCCAGAGGTAAGACTGGGAAGAAGGTGTTGATCAGACAGAGGGTTTACATCTTTTACAATGCCAGCTCATACCACTTGAACTGGACTGTAAGGACCAGCTGATGATTTCACATGACTGTTGCATAACTATGTAGTGATCAGACCACTAGCCCTTCTAATTTGAGCTAGATTTGAAATCAGTTCACTTAAAGTGACCTCTGCTGCTTCCGTCATCCTCAGGGTCCCGTAGAACTGCTCGTTACGGAAGGCCTTCTCAAACACAACAAAAAACTGCAGTAGGATGCTTTTTTTAGCTAATGATCTATTCATCTATTTCCCACTCCACACGTGTTTTCCTTCGTCTCTCCCCCTTATCCTTCACCTCTTTGTGTCTCTGCTTTGTCAGAGCATTGTGACAAGCCTGGAACAGACTCAGTGCTGATCTAAGTGTGAGTGGGTGGTAGGAGATGGGGAGGGCGAAGCCAGGATAGTGTGCAGCCCTTCGTGGCTGTCGGTACCTTTGGGACATGGAAGCGGGGATCACACCGGATTGGCATTTCTGCCAGCTGCAATCAGGTGAACGCTAAAGCTCCCTTAGCTTTTTCATCACCACCTAGCGAGAACCATCCTCCAAAACCCATCCTTACACAGTGGACAGGATAAACCAGTGTGTTTGCACTAGCTCAAGTACATCTCCACTAATCCTCACTGAAGAACAACTAGAAATCATCTGATTTACATTAGTTTCACTAACTCAAAAATGATGCTTGAGAAAACATTGTAATAAACTTCGACATGGATCCGAAAAGCGACACTCTTCAGGCTGACTTTGTCAGGGAGCAGGAGGAGCGGGGCTTCTCCTCAAGGTGGGATGAGCTGGGAGCTGAGGGTGACCTCAGTGCAGGCACTGCCCCACCAAAGGGGCACCATCCCGCAGGATCTGAGCTGGGGCTAGTACCCGGGCCCATTTTGCAAATTTGAATTGAGGTCGAGAGAAATACTTACTGCCTTAAATCACCAACATTTTAGTATAAAAATATTGTGAATTGATTAACTTTTTGTGAGCTTTGGTCCTTCTGAACTCTCTCATGGCTTCTCTGGTAGCTGCAGCTGGCAGTTAAACACTGCTCTAGCCAATTGTTCATATTATCAACAATAAATATGTATATATATATATATTATCAGCAATAAATATGTATATATATATATATTAACCTGGGAGTAATCTAGTGGCTTTCTTGAACATGAAGCCACTTTTACTGAGATGCCTGCTGGTGTTCAGCTAACCATAGTGTTTGCAATAAAATCATCTCTAGAGGCCTCCACCACTCTAAAGAGTTTGCTGTTCTAATCTTCGTAGGCACGTGCATCCGGCATCACCCCACAGACAAGAGGCTTGAAAAGAAACAGGAACCTGCCAACAGTGAGCGGGGAGAAAGCTGCAGGGGTGCTGAAGGTACCTGGTAAAGGATGAGCAGGTGGTGATGAGAGGCAGAGCTGTGGGCTTATAAGGTCTGAGCCCCCAAATACTGCTGAACTCCACTCCCCATTGGAGTTTAGACTCCTCCATTTGCAAATTATCATTGATGCTTGTATGCTTCCTTTTTTCTTTTTTGTTTCCCCCTTTTCCCACAATTCATTCTCAAAAGGATGTTTCTGCTGCCCCAGGAGAGCAGCAGGAAGCCCCAACCCCTGTGTGTTTCCCCTTCCAGCTCACAGCCCCTGGACAACCCTGGCTGTTCCAGTTTCACTTGTGCGCCTGGGCTCCCTTTGCCATCTTGTAATGAAAAGAGGAGGAATAAGGGACCTCACTTGTAGCTCTTTCAACAGCACTGAAACATGTACCTTTCTGTACCAGCTATACCCATCTCTGCATTTAAGTCACTTTAGCCCATGTGTTTTGTTTTTCTGACAGCTTCTCTAATTTATTCAATATGTGTTGTGGCACTCCAGTAATGCAAAGCAACTGTAAACCCTGCTTAATTGAGCAATTCAACTCTGTGATTGCTCTGCATCCCCGAAGAGGTAAAAGGCAACCAGAATGCAGCTAGGCCACGGTCTCACGGCCATTTTGTTAATCGTTCTTGGAGACTGTTGCAGTCACTAGCACTGTTTGAACACAGGAGGCAGGTCCGTGAGCAATGCTGGGCCCGGTCTCCGCTCCTGCTCCCTACCTCCCAGCTGGCCTTGAACCGAAGTCTTAATTCTGAGCACTGCCTCCTTTGGGAAAGGTGAGGTTTGGGTTTGAAGCCTGCAGTATAAACCTACCCAAGGGGTAGGTAACTACCTCTCTTCTGTAACTACCAGGCAGTATTTTCTTGCAATGCCTCTTCTGGAGGTGAGGTGTTAAATATGCCAGGAAGGGGTTAAGAAGGCCTGGCCGTTTCATAAAGGCAGGCATTTTGTCATTCCCTAAGGAAATGGAAGCTACTTTCTAGAGAAAGAAGGGCCATGGGATGTGCATAGTTCTAAACTACCCGCAGAAAGGCTCAGGAGGAATTATGTAGAGATTCTCACAAGAATTTGAAGTTATTGCTTATATCCTTGTCAGTGAAAACCGTCTCTAGGAAGAAGGCGTTTTATTCTAAAGCAGGGAGATTTAGTTCAAGATTATGTAAGTAAAGCACCCACACAAAACCTGCCATTCCTTTTCCTCACTCCATTCACATTAAAAAATATACTTATTCTGTTATAAAGGACTCATTTTGCACTTACTCCTAGCAGTGCAAGTATCTGGGAAGTCCCTTTTAGATTTTGTGGCTGCTTAGTTACCACAGCTTCTTGCTGTCCAAATAGACTCACTCTGTTAAGGCTGTGAGATGTGGAGAGGTAAACACAGGGAGCAATTGTGGCTTCCTGCCACCAGCCCTGCGCAGAAAGCAAGAAAGCAATAGCAGATGCACCGCTTCTGCAGCAGCAATGGGAAGCGGTAGCCTCACGGGAACAGGGCAACTGAAAAATACAACCGAACATCCTGAAGGAGGAGAAGCAATGTCAAATAATGTGCTCTCTTCTAGTTCCACTTTGCTTGTGCAATAAATTTGAGGCAGCTATTGCTCTGCCAGGAAACAGTCCATGTAGACATGCATAAAAAGTATCAGGTTTGAGGTAATGCAGTGGGATGCTCTATATGCAAACCCTATGATGGTGGCAGCCAATTAAAAATGATGTAATACAGTCATTTATCAGCAGGGATCATTGCATCAGTGTTGCCTAAAAGTAACTGTCAGGTGTTGAGTTTTGTCACCTGACCATGTATTTTCTTCGCTTTTTCAGTTTTGAAAGCTGTAACTAGAAAAGAGTGAAAAGAAAATTTACTGACTGGAGAAAAAAATAAGAGAAAGGAAGCAAAACCAATAAAGTTGAAATTAAAGAAGGACCAATGGTGCAAAGGAGGCAAGATCCCTAACGCAAACAGCTCTCTCTGTTTGCTTCGATGGGATGTGGATCAGGCAGTTTTCCTATCAGAAACTGCAGGACTTGTTTCTGCTGTTGTAGGGCTTTGTAACAGGAGTTTAATCAGACCCACGTTTGCAGAGGAAGGGAAATAACATCATCTGTTTGTTGTTTTTTAACTTTCAGCGAGGTTGCACAGGGTGCAATTAACTGGTGCTAACAGTAGCTGAACCCAACAGTGTTTCATGCTAAAAGAAAGTTACACAATGCTGTGGGTGGCAGAGTATTTCTGGGAGGTACACTTCGTTGTGGAGTTCACTTGCATCACTTCCTGAAATAGAGATTGACTGATGTGATATATTCTTATTTTTATTTGGCCTTTTTTTCTCAAACCACACGTTACACTCGCATGCCATTTGCAGAGTTATGTTTTGAAGAGAAGACCATAAATGCTCAGACCAAGGTGCACTGTATTTTGATGTAAACTCTCCCTAACTTTTCTGGCATCTCAGAATGGAAACTCTGCTAGAACTCTGAATAACAAGGGAATGGCTTTATTGAATTAAAATTCTATTCCTTGGGATATTTGTCATCATTTTAATTCATTTCACTTTGGGCTGTCCTCAGCTTGTGCTTTCTTAATGTGGTGCAGATTCCTGAGTTGACAGCGGTTAACTGTGAGGAGCCAGGAGCCGGTCAGGATGCACTTGGAGTTTTAACTCACAGGAAAGTGTAGGAGGTAGTTTAGAATTTAAGGATCTTTTTTCCATGGGAAAAAGATACCTCTTCTCTGTCCCTTGTGCATGGGGGAGATGTGAAAGAAGGGAGATCTGGCAATTTCCTGCTTTCTTACTTAACAAACCCATGACAACAACTGTCAGCCTCCCACCCTTTAGCCTACTATTTACCACTGAGTGAGTATCTTTGATGAAATGATTAACAGAAATGGATTTAATTATGATATATTACACACTCAGATTCAATCTCTACTAGGCCTGGAGGGAAATGCAGCTCTGGGAAATAGTGCTGCTGTGGTGCTTCTGCATGACGTTATTTGATCAAAACCCATTTATTTCATTGAATTAGTCTTATGTTTTTACTGCTAATGTGGTCTAGGCAACAAGTTTAGATTTGAGCACTACAGTTATTCTCACTTCTGCTAAGCTACTAATAACCAGCAGTGAAGGATATGGGAATACAATCAAAAGTAGACACGGTTCATCACTTAAAACCAACAGCTTGTCAGCTGAGCTGTGGGAGCACTCTTACTGCAATGAAAATACAAATGTATTTGTCCTGCAGTGGTTTAAATTCTTTATTTGGCTTCTTACTTTCAACTCTTCTATAGATGATGAAACAGCCCGACATCCCATTTCCAACAATGGTTACTTTAGAATAAAAACAGTTGGAAGAAAAGGCATGAATCAGCAAATTTCCTCCCTTTCTTGACCTTTCCAGTGAAGACCTAGGAATTAGCTCTTCTTCAAGTATAAACTACATATGTATGATTCTCTTTAATAGGCAGCTTTGGATCTATACTCCATGAATCTTCTGTCACCTGTTTATTTTTAACTCATCTGCAGTTCACCTACATTAAGTAAGGAAAAAAAACCTCCAAACCCACAGACAACCCAAAAACTACAAACCAGAAATTAAATTGCTTTTCTGTTCTCCATCTACCAGTTTCATTGATGGTCCTTATCATAAGTTATAATGAATCATAACTCCATTGACCTTCTTGATCCCAACCATGTTTTTTGTGGGTCCCCGACATGTCTTTTTCACACGCATCTTTCCCAAGGTAAATAATTTGATCCATACAGTGTTCTCTCATGGGAGCTGGCCAGCAGCTTTTGCTCACCTCTAAGATGTTTCCACTACTGCTTACCAAAACCGACCACAGAATTCAGATTTGGATTGTGGTAGCATAGTCATTGTTATTTTTTTGACCATTGTGGGCATTTCTAGGTAAGTATTGGCTAGGGATTTTTTAGATTACTTTTAGAGATACATACATCTCCCTATCTTACAGATGTGGGTTTGTATTGCATTCTGGTGGCCAGGTCCCTAATCCAACATTGTCCGCTCTGAAATCAGTATGTATTCAGAAGATGGAACAGTGATCTTCAGTTTAGGAAATAGTGGATTATTAGAGATCTTTCTGACAGCAGAAAACCAGTTTGCATTAAAAATTAATCTCCTTAAAGTCTTTTGCTCCTCTTCTCAATAATGTTCTTTCCACAAAGACTGTGAGACATTGGAAAAAATAATCATTAGGCTATGAAATAATTAAAATTATAACTTTAAACTTAATTGTTATGCTCTTTTGTATCAACATTGAGGCATAATATTCAAATCTCTAATTTAAGGTAATGAAAATAACAAATCTATAACAAGTCATACTAAACTGCATTCTGTTTTTTGCTGCTTGGTGGTGATCCTCATTGATCCCTACTTAACTTACTGCCTATTAAAAGAAAACCCTCTAAATGAGCAGCACCTAGGAAGGTGAAAGAATGGCGCTTTCAAAACTCTTGTTCAAATAAGGCAACAACAAGTGGAGGGAAGTTACTGTAGCACAGGGATTTGTAAGAGGTAAGGAAGGCTGGCGGTAGGCATATTAGGAATATGGAAAAGGCACGATTTTACTTCTTCAGTATTGGTTGTATCTGAAAGATCCTGTTTCCTTTTTTCTCCTGCACATGTCTTCTACAGATCAGATGGATATCTGTTTACACTGAAAAAGGGCTTTGGCCCTACCTCCCTACCTTAGCTTTCTCTCTGATCTGCATAATAACAGCTGCTAAAGGAAAACATATGTTTGTTGATTCTCTGCTCCTTAATCATCGATGAAATCTCTTATTCCAATCCAAATGATAAATCATGGGGCCATGGCAAATTTCTGGTGCTTTAATAGAGCCTCGCTTGAGACAGTTGTCTTCAGTTTGTTGTGTTGTGCAGAGGCTCGTTATTCAATACCTCTTGGTTTATGTGAAAGCTCCTTTTGTCTGGGAGCAGAAGCTGGAATGCCAACACACGACACTGCTGCCGGCACACAGTTCCCCTTGCTGCCATGGGGAATAGGTGCTGGGTTATGCAGCCACCAGCTTCTCTCTGCTTTAAATCATGATCTGTTGAAATAACCACACTTCCCTCAGATGCTTCATCCCTTTGGGATTTCTGAACTAAATCCTCATCAACCTGTTATTTCACCTTTTATAAACACTGCATCTCTCTCCGATGATAAACAAAACAATTTTGTGGTGCACTCCAGGACCATACTTTGCCTCATCTTTGACCAGAATGGAACAAGTTCTGTCTGCAAAGTATTCCCCAAAATAAGCAAGCAAAAATCTTAAAATAGTTAAGGCTGCCATTGCACATCCATAGATGCAAACAGTTTATGTCATACTAGAAATAATTTTTGGTTCTGCTTGGTTTTTTAATTTAAAAGATCTTCTTTTCATAAAAAATACTGATTTTGAAAAGCACACTTTTGCACTTAGAAATATTCACCCAAATTTTGCTCAGGGTCTGGGAGATGTCAGTCCACACTTTGCTTGAAATTCTTGTTTGACTGAGAAAATGAAGAGCAGGAGATAAAAGTACTGCTTTTTCTTCTCTTCTAAATGTATTTTGTGGTTTTCCACCTTGCCCACGAAGAGAGGAAAATGAATAAGACATAAATAGTCCTCTACTTCCTCTATTGTTTTTCATCTTCTCTTAACTTTGAATTCTGCTTGTACAGAATTGCACCAATACTTTGGTAATCTGTTGTTTATCATACATTTTTATTTGTTTGTTAACTTCTTTAAGCAGTATGGATTACTCAGAAAGACAGTGAAGCTAAAGCTAATGATAAAATACTATTATTTATGCTTCAGAGGAATATTTTAGATAGTCTGTTTTACAAGATCCCTGCACATGATCATTAATAATGTTTTCTTTAAAGAACGCTTTGTGCTTCTTATGAAGCCAGCAAAGTGGTAATCATAAACATAATAACATTATGGATATAAACTATTAAAATTGTACTTCCCAATTTTGATTATTGAGATTTAACTTTAAATACAGAACATTATTTTGCTCCATACTTTCAGTCATAGCTAAAATCCACCAATGAGTACAATAAATTTTCCATTGGTTTCACTGGGTTGTGGGTGAGATCCTATAGATTTAAGTTATTGTGCAGTGTTGAAGAGAATCAAAGTGAAAATACAATCAACTGTTTAAAAAGTTGTCTGCAGTTTTCATGTTTTCAATGGACTGCTCAGTTTGAATGCATACCTGAGAGCTGTATTGATCTTTATCTTTGAACTGAATCCTTTGTACCCAGGGTCACTCACATTTTTTAAAAAAGAAATTTTTCTTTCCTCTTCATATGCTAACACATCAGTGAGCTATCGTCCCAGCACACAAAAGCAAGAGACACAAAGTTCAATTTTATTTCTAAGTGGTTTTTCGTTTCTACGTCCAAAGGACAGGAGTGGTAATGAAGGGCTTTAAGTACTTGGAAAAATAATACGCCAGGATTAACTATTCAACAAGTTTAGGGATGGGGACCGCCTGGGCTGTTTCTGAACTTGTGTAGTTCCTTGTTTTCTGAAAAGAGGAACTGTGTGAGGCAATAGATATTCAAAATAAGCAGATTTCGCCAGCCTCAGAAGGTGATAGGTAAAGTCAGAGGGAAACAAATAAGCTGGGAGGCAGCAGGGTGGGAGAGCAAGCCACCACTGTGGAAGGCTGTCTTGCTCACCTGGGTGCAGAAAAAGAACGCTAAAAACCCCAGCACTGCTGCAACAGTTAGAAAGTAACACATGATTAGGGAGGGGGAAAAGCAGAAAGGCCATGGCTGTAAGGAGTTACAGGAAACCCTTCTGTAATTGCACCAATAGTAAGAGGAAGGCCGAGAAAGCTTTGGTTTGGTGCGCTGAGCGGAGGAAAGATATAAACAGATGATGCTAAGAAGGCTAAGGTTTTTAATGCCTTTTTGATGCAGAATGAGCTGCAAAGGACATCTGCTACCAGATGGCTGGCACAAATCACCCAGGTGACAAAGGGTAAGGTAAAGAAAACACAAGCACTTAGGTAAGTTTAAGAGCTAGTGAGAATGTTGACTGATAAAATTCATCCTGAAGCATTAGGCACAGTAAGCCTAGATCTGCTATGAGGCATTAACCTCATTTAAATGTACCCAACTAAAAGTGCAGCACTCAGTGCAAACTGCTTCTTTATTTTAAGAGTCCCTGACCCCTCCCTGGGACTGCCCCCACCCTGCCCACAGCCCCATTTCAGTCCCCTGGGAACATCAATCACTACTCCAGTGACGCTGCAGCAGGACTGGTCTCCCACTTCCTGCAGCCCTGACCTGCAGGAATTCTTAAAACTTAAAAATATAATACCAGGTGGTCTCACTCCCTTTTCAGTAAATATGTCTAAATAAGGAAGGGAAATATCCACCAACCTCTGTAACAATGCAGATTAAATCTTTACCCCTACATGATCCAAAGTGTGGAAGAACCATTCTAAAATATCTGTGTCTCCCACCTGTTGCCTCCACATCCTAACCTCCATGCAAAATGACTTTGTTTTCCCAGCAAGTCATTTAAATTAAGGTATTCGTTCTGCACATATCTGTAATATTTGCTCAGCTCTTAGAAACTGCAAGTATTCTGCACCTGGCAGATTGCATAATCCAGCCTGATGAAAGAGAAACATGGTCAATAAGTCCTTAACATAACCCTTTCATCTCTCTTCTTGCCAGCAGCTTGTCTCTCTGCAGTTTCCTTTTACAGAGTGATTTGGAAGTTCCTTTTGAGTAGCTTACATTTTATCTCTGGTTGGACATGAAATAACTCCACATGCTGTACTGAAGAGAACATGTTGTTCCACTATCATAGGCACAGCTGCCTGGGCAGAGGAGACTATTAACGGTGAGACATCCAGATAAAGTGAGTAGATACCTGCAAAAAAAATGCTACCTCATTACAGATATCCTATTTGCAGCACAGCTCTTTCGAGATCCCATTTGTCTAGTCGAAATATGGAATGAAAGGACAAACACGCAGATGATCCTTTTTCATCAGTTTAATTAAAAAGGAAGGCTAGTACCTACTTTTACTTCCTTTCATTTTAATCAAGCAAAAACTGTAATGTAATTTGTGTACGACAGGCAGCCAAAATAGTAGAAAAAACCTGCTGCACAGTTTTATCAGCTTAATCTTTTTCTTCTGAATGTCATTTGGCTTTTGTGCTCAGAACTCATATGGACAAAATCCTTAGAAAAATATTCGAAGGGAACACTGCCAGACTTGGTGGCTGTGTCCTAGTTAAGCTCTCTTTCCTCTTTTAGCTTTGTGTTGCAAATGAAACACAGTCAAACAAGATTGCCCATCTGTGGAAAGGTTGATTACAAAGGTACCAGACTGCTATGTCAATAGAAACGGAACCGTGATTTATTTATTTTTAATGGAAAAGTACCAAGCCCTCATCAAATGCACTTCTTGCTCAGCAGATGTGACTGCAGTGGTGACTGCAGAAGAACCATTGCAGTCTTAGTCCCCTGGTCCTCCCCAAGGCCAGAAAAGGAACCACTAGCACCCACTCACCTGCTTCCCAAGGTCTCTGAGTCTGTGGCAGAGTGTTTCTGCTAAAAAGGCAGGAGCTGAAAAGAATATTTGTATTTCTTTGCCTGTTCTGAAGGGACTTACCACATTCCTTTCATGTGATATTTTACTGCAAGTCTTTCTGCATCCAGATTGTCACTGCTCAATATGTATCTATTTTATAGCCTCTTGCATCTGAAAGACTCAAAGACTTAGTGTTTTGCTAGCTTTTCTTCAACTGTTTTCAAAAGTTGTTGAGTACAGACAGGCCTTCCCATTTAGCTAAATCTAAATCCCAAGTGCAAATTCATGTAATGTTTTATGTGCCTTTAAGACTGTTTCCAATATGATGACTAGAGAGCTCTAAGAGAGGGAGAAAAACGTGACTACTTCAGGTCTTGATTTACTGAGAGAAAAAGGTGACTCGGTATTGGTGTTTGGATAGTCTTGCTGTTATTAGGGGTTTTTCCAGGAGAGAGGACAAAGCAATTGCATAGGCTTTTCTTCTTTGCAATGCCTCTTGTTCCTCAGTTTTTGATTATCATCTTTCACTGTTCATTTCCTTGTGTGTACAACCACCTTTCGATTGTATTTTTTTCTTTTCCTCCCATGTATTTTCTGGGATTTACTGTGTGTATTGGTAGGCTTTAGTACCAGAAGGCAGAGATCCAGCAACTGAAAACTGCTTATGTCTAGTGTCTTCATGGAAAAAAACTGTGAGCAGTTCTGGAGAGACGTACAGAGTTATATGGACAGGTTTATCCTTCTCGAATCAGTCTTATTTAAGAAGGCAGGACAAGAGCACATTGCAAAATAGTTTGGGTTTGCAAAATGTCATAGCCTAGTGCTTCCCTGCCTGCCCTGGTTTCAGGGTGCTGGTGGGCTTCACTCCCTTCCATGGGGGCTTATGTTCCCTTCCATCACTGTGTTTGCGTTTGAATGACTCTTCTCATTTTACTCCAAACCATTTGTTTGCTGCATGATTCACTCCTCACAGAAGGACTTTGCCTCCCATGGGGCTTTATTATGTCCTTGGAGATGATTAGCACATTGTAGAACTGGGATCTCTTTGCAAAGTGGTCTGGGAAATGTTTAACCAGAAGGCACATCTTATCAAGTCCATTATTTAGTCACATTTATAAAATTGTCAATGAAATGTCTACACTCACATCGATCTAATTTTAGAAAACAATTACAAAGCATTCCTTACATTCAATATCAAGAAAATATTCAAATCCTTGTGAAGTTAAACTTTCTTCTTCTTGGCCTTATATACAATCTTTAAATGTTTTCTTATTCACTATGGAACGTAAGTGTTCAAAGCAAATTTGTTCACCTGTCTAGTGCAATGGTTTTATTTTTTAAGTCAAACTATAACTTTTATAAAAGAGGCTTCTAAAGAACTCATTCATGGAAGCCAGCAAAGAAGATAAAATTGCCTTTGGAAAATTCTACTGTGCTTTTGCAATATCAACTCCACACAATCCATCTGGATTTGTAGGCCACTGGATGTCACTTTTGCTTTACACTCATAAAACAAAACTTTGATTTTAAAGGTGTTTTGGTTTTCACATATAGATACATTTCTAATGCAGTGCTTGTGATAGCTGAGGATGATACCTGGTGTCTTCTACTTCTTGATTTCTAGACAAATCTCTCTGAGTCATGTCACGGTAACTGAGGACAATATGGGTAAAACAGCTTGTAAGAAAAATATCCCAAAGCAAGGAAGGTTCTGTGAGAGACCTTAATCCAAGTCCTTTCCTATGGAGTATTCAATGAGGAATGGTACGCACATGGCCTCTTTGATCACATTGGAAGTAACTGTAGACCCCCACTCAGGATCAAGTAGCAGCCAGACAGAAACACAGCCTGAAATATCATTTTAAGGACCCCAGTGATGCAAGACGAGGGATTGTTTTTTTGCTTTCTTATATTTAGATTACATTAATAAAAGATGGTCCTACAAGAAAGACTGAAAGACCCAGTTAATAACAAATTCTTCAGTGGCTGAGAAAAAAGAACACTAGCAAGTAATTATTACCTTAAATTCATTGTATCGTGAAGCTGTTTGCATGGATATTAATTTTTGCTGACAAGACTCCTGCCCTTACTTCCCAGGAAGATTTTGAATTTTAGTAGTTGGCTATTGAGGTGGAAACAGCTTGGGACAAGGGACCAACTGAAGCATAAGAGAAACTTTTGATTTTTTTAACTTGCATGAATTATAAAGTCTTGGTACACAGAAAAGTTAAAGATGCAATGATCTATTGTTTTGGAAAACAGCAAATCTCTTGAGAGATCAGAGGGGAATACAATTCTGAAGATGGATTCATGTGGAAAATTCCCTTCTCCTGACCCAGAAGACAACTGCCTGTCTCTGAGTACCCGTTGGATGGTTCACACAGAGCAAGCCAATGGGATCTGGACAGACAGCAGTATGCCTGGACCACGAGGCTGAAGTCCATATACATGTTAGTTGGAACAGGCTCAAACCTGCAGGCTGGCAGCACACAGGTACTGGTGCTCTACCTCTACAAGAAAGCCATATGCACATGTAGGCCACCACTGGAGCAAGACTGATCATTCTTAGCCTGGTTGGTTTGTCATAGCGTTATTTGTCTGTGTATTTAAGTGCTATGTATACAAGGAATTGTGTTACTGAAAGAAGACGTTACTTCCTAGCAAACAGAACTACTGATTATGCCACTCTCACTGCTGTGTCCCCTCTGCACTGGGTAGGACCCACAAGAAGGACCAGGCTGCATCCTGGTGTCAGGGCTGTGCAGCACCTCGAAACCAGCCCTGGGCAGAGGGGGTGAGCTTGGCAGGATATATGCCAGCCATAAGTGACAAGCCTCAAGTTTCACATCACGCCCCTGGAACATACCAGGACCTTCTAATCAAATGTAATGGTCATTTCAGAAAGTGGAGGCAACTTGCACAGGAAAATACATAGCAAGTTAATTTTTTCTACTAGATTTATACACTTATAAAACTTTTGAGCAAAATGAAGGAGATTTTTATTCCTTGATGCTCACATTTCATTAAAAAAGCTTGATTTATTCAGTATAACATACTTGAATATGTAAGAATAACATTTGCTCTTTTAGCATTAACAAGATTTGATTTTGTAAATCCAGTAGTAATGTGGCATGGCAACCAACATCCCAAAAGCATAATGAAGTAATGAATGAGGCACAGTATCAGAAAAAGTCTGTTCCTAAAAAAACCAATTTTATGTATGTCTAGGAAGTTTAACAGAAAAAAGAGTAAAATATGGTAATTTTGTAAGGATCAGCATTGGCAAAAATGTCATGCTGAAAAACTACACGAGGTTTCATATATGTGCTAGTACTTCCGTTGGGCTCAGTTGCCATAGGAACGGCTTTGAGGTGCTAAGTATTTTTCTAGCATCGGTACTTCATGATCTATTTCCTCAAACATCATTCTCAGCAGCAGCCAAGGAGGGTACATAGCAAAACAATGAAAAATGGTAGGACTATAAAGTAGGAACACAGTGTATGAAAGCATCTACTCATAAGGTGGACAGAGTCACCAAGGAAAGCAATTTTTTTTAAGTGCAATGAAATAGCACCACAATAGAACCATTACTTCAGCTTTAATATGAAATGCTAAAATATGAGGTACCCAATAATGTTCTTTAAGTTATCTGCAGTAGTTGACATAAAATTAGATTGGAAGTAATTTTGCCTGAAATGCAATACATGGCTGCAGATTCAGGAATTCTTTTCAAGATTGGTAAACAAAAAAGGAAATAAGTGATGCCATTTTTAGTCTTCTTCAGTTTCTATGGCTACTGAAACCCAAGCTTAGAGACTGAATGATGCATTATGTTTAATATGGCAAATGAATAAATGTGAAAACGACAGTTTACTTCTGAATGTTATTCTCACTTCCTGTAGTTGAGGTTCCTTTACATGAGCTAGAGATGAGGTAGAGCATAGTTACTTGTTAATTGCTTTTCAGATAATAGACTGCAAGAGATGTACAGCACCAGGAAAAGCTAGCAGGTATGGAACTATTGCTTTATATTTAGGCTCAACCTTCCATGGCACAACAATATGTTTAAGATCAGCTGTTGAGGTTCAATCCAGTTACCCAAAGGTAGGCATCTTGTGTAACTTCACGTGAACTTTTCATCCACCCTTGTCTCTACCTGCCACTCGAGAAGGGCGTATGTTTCCCACGGATCTTGTGTTATCAGCTCTGATGTGTGGCTTAGATACCCCAGAGCTTCTCCAATAGCATCAGGCACCCAAGTTAGGCAACTGAAGTGCTCTCTTAGAGACTGAAATAGCCTTCAGGCTACTAGTATAACAGCTAACCAAATTCTGGGGTTATGCTCAGGCAGAAAGTAATGAACTAGAGGAATTATGCTGGGACACGTAAATTGCATTGAGAAATTAGCAGGCAATGAATGGAAAAGTTCATCTGGGAAGGGAACATAAGAAAAATAGCTTGGGAAATGATGCATTGAACACAAAAAAAGATGACACGGGTTTTGTGTTCTGATAAGATCACAGCAACTGATGTAACCTGCTTGCCTCTTGATGTATCAGATCATACTGGTACAACTTACATGCATCAGGAAGATTGTCTGGCACAGAATACTGGAAGTGATTCAGTATTTAAGTGCAGTAGCAGACAAAGCTCCTTTTTCCTCACAGTCCTCACACCTTGGCTCTCTGAGTATTCCTCTTGTAAACTCAGGCATTATTTTTTAAGGTGCTCTGCAAGCCATGCTGAGACTTTTTTAAATGTGTAATTTTTAGTTCATAGGAACACATACAATTTCTTCACTGAGCAAAAAAAATCCCAAAATATAATTAACTGCTTGTTGAAATTCAGACAGTTGATCTCTCCTGATTTGGCCTTGCTCTTTGCTACAGCTGCCGTTCTCCTTGCAAGGCCACCACCCACTTTTTAATATACCGAGGTATCCCCTCCTCAGCTCCATCCTCCAGTTCCCACATGCTTTGCCTGGAAGGGCCTCACCTCCACTGGCCTTGTGCCTTCATCAGCCCTACCACACAGTATCGAAACAGCAACCATGCCAGCATCACAGCCACACCTGCAGTTGCAATCTGTTTTCTCCTGGATAGCATGTTTCTCTTTTTAGTAATCACAAAGTTTCTCTTTTAGATCACACCTGCAAGTAGAAATCAAAAGATGTTGCTTAAACTGAAATTACAAACTTGCAACAACTTATGCTTTAGGAAAAGTCTCTCACATCCATTAGTCCTTTGGATCTCCTCTTTTCCTGATTTTCACGTCCCTGAAATCTTGGTATAAATCCAGTAGCTCATTTACGAGTATTCAACTAAGGCACTGTAAATGGCACTAACTCTGTTCCCATTTTGTCCATGTAGGAAACGGGGAGGCCTTTGTATCAGATGAATTAATTCAATTAACACTTGGTGTGAGCACCAAAATCACCTTCATCAAGCATTAGTGTAAAAAATAAGTTGAGTGATAGGCAGTGTACTGCCCTGCCAAGTAAAGGTATTCTGAGTATGAAATGTATCAGGGTCCAAACACAGCGCGTCACATTTGTTTGATTTTCCAAATTAATATTGCCTTTCATTTTCTTTTTGAAGCTTCATCAGTTTAATTCTATTCTTCTTTTGAAGCCATGTAAAGTTGTCCCAGGTTCTGTCATCTTATTTCTTTTGGTTTGTTTTCTTTCAGTTTTGGTTTTTTTTCAGACTGACAGCATGAGAGGATGGATGCTAAATTTTATCAAGATAACTTCAGTCATGGCAGCAAAAAAGCATCCCTTCATTGGAAGCTTTACTGTTAAGTGTGAGTTCACAGGAGAATTTTCATTTGTAAACAAGTGATGCTTTATTTGAATCATTCATGGAGATATCCAGCAGCACGGGCATAAGGCTCACACTGTGTTGTGAGCTGTCCTGTGATCTTCTAGCTGTTACGATGTGATCAGTTTTATTTCTGTAGATGGGAGAGACTTCTTTGATGCTTGGAATCACATTTCTTTCCTCCAAAATATTCCAGAATATTAGCAGGGATAGCAGTAGCAAGCAAATACAATGGAGGAAAAGGCAGTAGATGTAAAGCAAAACAAACATTTTGTCCAGTTGGTTTTGTTTGGGACATGTTTAAATAGACACTCACACTGTACATCAAGACATATACACAGCTTGGCACAGTTTTTGTATCTGAAATTAAACTATTCTCCAGCTACAAAGAAAAGTCCCAAACAATTCTCTTACAAGTTCTTTTTTGCACTTCTTTACATCAACATAAATTTACAGGAGTGTACATCTAAGTGTACGGGAGTGTACATCTAAGACAGCCACCGTGTTAACATTTTTGCCAGTATTTACTGTAAGAATTAACTAATTCTATCATGTGATGTGAACTACAGTGTCCTGCTTTTTAATGTTTTTTATTATTATTATTTTCTGAGAGCACAATTATGCTGGCTTCCAAAAAAGGATTGGGCAATTTTCCCTGTTTAAAGGGAATGACGAAATGTTGGAAGTATTTGAAGCCCAAGGAGCTTCTGAAAAGATTTATAGAAGTTACTGCTATAACTGTCCAGCCCTGGAGAGCTGCCACTTGGAAGGGCCTGGGTAGGACTTTGAACTTAATTTGTCAGCATCACATCTTTAAAATGTAATCTGCATCACTTCAGCTGTCTCCCTAAAACTATAACACCGATGAGCTGGTAAATCACAGCTGATCTGTGTCAGTTTGGGATCCTAGAGGAGCTGGTTATGAAGAGATCCCCTAGGAACAGCAAAAACCTTATATGTTACAAGCACCTTCTCTCGCTCTCTTGCTGCATGCTGTTGGCACAAGGCAGTCAGAGAGCAAGGGCTTTGTGGTTCCTTTATGCTCCAATAATACTGGGTACTAAAATAGCCCTTTTGAGACGGCTGGCACCTATGCTAGCCTTTAAAGTCTCTGCTATACACCAGCCCCAACAGGGTTCCACAACCAGGAGAAAATAAAGTTGGCTTAAAGCCTGTTTCGCACAGCCTGAATGCTGCAGTGAACACTCTCTTCACCGCTCCGGCGATCCGAGCTTGCTTTTGTGTTGAAAAGTTTCCACAGAAATAACAAAACTGTATTTTTATGCCGTAAGCTTGTATTATTTTCTTCCTGCTTCAACTGAAAGCCTAATGGTTAGGGGAATAGCATCCATGAAATATTGTGTATTATTCTGTAGTACACAGGCTATAGTATTATTGATGTACGCTCCCAATTCAAGATGTCGTTGATGGGTGTATTAAGAAGTTACTAATCTTCGTGCTGTCAAGTGGCAATTGAATTTCTTTAGCTAAAGAGCACTTCTGATCAGCTGTCACTGAAGCAAAACATTGCTTTTTAAGGCAGAAATCCTTAGCTAATGTATTCATGTGTTTTGTTAGGAAAAATGCCTGCATGTTGTGCCATCCACAGAACCTTATGCACAATTACGCATAACTTGATGCATAACCTTCTAGCACAATTGTAAGGACTTCTAAGACAACCAGCCTGTGACACTGGCAGCTTAAGCCATCTGCTGTAGACTGATGAGTGTTCTAAAATAAATCATAGCTATGTCACAGGCTAAATATCTGGAGTCTGTTTCTGTCTTACTGAAAACAAAATCTATTCTAGATGAGGGCTGCTGAACTTTTAGCAGCAAGTAAAAGCTCTAACCAAGCTTAATTTAACCGCTTCTGGGTATTGACCAAGTCATTTTACATTAGGATAGAAATGAATGTCTTACATACCTGTAAGCTGAGATTTCTCTCATTTGATTTTTTGACATGGTATTTAAGATCTTCTCCAAGAAATGCTCGTTAAGTGAAATCCTGGTCCCAATTAATGTAATGGTGAACCTCCTATTGACATTTGTGGGACTGAGATTTAACTCATAACCTGAATCTGAGAGTAACTCTTGAATTAATTGGACAGAAACCTGAGATCCAGCAGGAAGGGCGTATATTAAATAGATAATAAGTTTATTTCTAGCCTGTATGCCAACAAGCAAGTAATAACATGTTTATAACATTTGCAATGACATAAGGAAAGCAACTACTCCCTACAAGTAATACAAGATGCAGTAAATATTTGTCCCACCCATTTTTTTCTATATTCAGAAAGACACCTTATGTTCTGAAGTATTTAATTTACTTCCTGAACTAATAGTCACTGCTTTTAAGAAAAATAAATCCATAGATTATATCTTTAGATAATACCATTCATATGTAATGTGCAGAATTTTAAAACACACAAAATGAAATAGGAGATTTGATTTTGTTTATTATGTACATACACACAATACTTAAAAATTTTCATCTGCATCTATGAATAATTTCTAGATTACTCTGTGAGTGCAAATTATAGTATAATTTTTATATTGTCAACTATTAATTAAATTAAACACAAACTAATAAGATTTCTAAACAGCTTTAAAAGCTATTATAGAGATCTTGGAAGACACTTCATTATCTTTTTGAATATTTGCATGTCCCTTTCTCATGGCAAGATCAGTCAAAGCAGCAAGGAGACAAAGAATTTCAAGGGGTTTCCCCAGATTCTCAGTGCAATGAACAGCACAAAAGTAGATAGCCAGCCACCTACAAGTACTTACAGATGAAATTACCTGTGGTGAACTTGGACGGAAGAGCACATGTTGCAGGAAGGCAGAGCTTGGAGGCAGCACAGCTGGGCAAGTTGTGTGCATCTGTTTTGCCAGCTCCGTGTCTCGGTAAATGAGGCTGTTAATAAAGAGAGTTCAATTTTAGAAACAGGGAGTCTTCTCGTGCTGGTGTGCAGTACATGAAGCGGGGCAGTCAGAGGAACGTTTCCAGTGTCCATTAGTTACTTCACCAGATCAGCTTGGCAAGAGGAACTTGTGGACAAAGAAAACACAGGAGCTCCCTCATTATGAAAAAGAGTTGTGCTCTAAGGATGAGAAAAGTGAAGTTCTTCAGAGGCATTTCCATCCAGAAAGGGGCGTCTGAGGAAGAGTTATGCCTGCCTACCTTTCAAGTGAGACATTGTCTTGTCACACATTAACATTCTTCCCGACTGTAGCACTCTGCTCCTATGAATAACTCATATTTTGTTTGGGAGAAGCCTTTCTTACCTTCTTGAGCCTGGCTGCTGAAGGGCAGACTCTGGTAGACATCAGAGCCAGTTGGACCTGCTGTGGAGCGGTGACTGAGTGCCAGAGGATCTGGGGCTATGGGTGGGAGAATGCTGCATCTGCACCTGGGAAGGGAAGGACGGAGGGGCAGAGGGCACAGCCTGCCACAGAAAGGATAAATGTGGGACAGGTTGTCCAGGTGTCACAAGGGCAGTTTATCCTGTAGGTATGCAAACAGCTACTTTTGCATGCTGCAATGCTCTGAAGCCAGGTTCAGCAGGTAGTGGTTATCCTGAAAGAAGACAAAAAAAAAGGCTCCAGATATTAAAGCTCTACCAGAACAACTAACCATTTTGTAATGCATATACACTAGTTCTCAGCCCATAATCACAGGAAAGCAAGTGTTTAAATAGTCCTAGTCTCTTTCTTAAACATTATGCTATAAATCGGATTTCCAAGGAAATGGGGTTTTCAAGTAGTACAGTGCTTCATTGTTTAATCTCAATATTGAAATCGATCATAGAAATTTGAAGTATGTCAAAACTTACTCCAACTTCCCTCTTTGAATGAAAATGAAAAAATTAAGTTTTATGGCTGTTTAAATATCCTGAATGAAATGGCTACCAAAGATGTTCAAAGACCCATCATCAAATAAGACATTTGAAGAGCAAGTCTCAGTAGGGGCTTTAATTAATATATATATCTTGACTCACTGAAGTTAATAGTAAGATTATCATTTGCAGGAGTGAAAAAGACATCACTCAGTCAATTTGCCATGCGATTTCCTGGTCTAGGGCTACCTGCCCTTCCTTTCCTTCCTGCATCTCCTAATACCAAGCTTCATAATACAAACTCCTACATCACTTCCCTTCAATGCCCCTTCCAAATAAACCTCGTGTGTATTCAGCTGTGAACAGAAAGGCAGGGCACCAGTTATTGGTTAGCACTGGACAAAATATTTGTTTTCAGGGAAAAAAAAGCACTCCCTGTAGCTACAAGCAGTCTGCAAGCCATAGTCTCTGTGTTTGCCTGTCTCTTCTAAGGCTGGAAGCTTGGAAGCTGAAAACGTTATCTTTCTGGTTTCAGAGACTCCCACAGCATGTGTGTGTGCTTTTGTGTTCAACTCCAAAAGATCTCATGATTTTCTTTCCACTGCATCATTAGCCAGCTACTTGTAACCAGCGACTTGTAACTTGTCTTCCTCTAAGCTCAAAAACGTAGTGAATCCGTGATTTCATTTCAAGATGGAGGCTCCTGTTTTTGAAAGAATTGCCCAGAAAACAACTCCTATTGTGCTGGGGTTTTTTTTACCTTTCCAGTGCCTCTTAAGGAAGATCTTACATTCCCTTACTCTTTGGTGACAAGCACATATAATGATTCATTACTATCTTTAGAAAATTACATCTCAGCTACACGTTGCTTTAATGACACATAGGTAATTTCTCTCAGTCAGGATCATCAGCCACTACAGCCTCAGAACTATTACAAGTTCATTTGTTACTCATATGAAACTGGAGAAGCAAAGTACATACTCTGGGTTTCAGGGATGGTGTGAATATAAGAATGGCCTTTGGGGCTGGACAAGAAAGCCCCAAGTGTGATTCTGTTTGGGCCACATAACACAGAGTGCATCAATTTTCTAACATGATACTGGGAAACAGTTCCAGTTGAGTTTGAAATTGTGGCATAAGCTGCAAAAGAAAGATCTTTTAAAATATCTTTTACAATATTTAATTGACTCAAATAAATACCATCATATAGGTGAAATATCATCTCCAAGCATTAGGTGCTTGCTTCAGCTCGCATTAACTTGAATAACATTCATGATTTCATATTTATTTCCTGAACTAGGAAAAAAAAAAGTGCCAGACTGAATTTATAAAATGCAAAGCAGATAAAACTGTTAGTTTTTAAGTAAAAACATGTGATTCCAGCAGCACTGCTGATGTTAACAGAGTCAAGGTTATGAACACCAAAGAACAGAATGAGTAAAATAAGTTTATGACATGAATCACATCGCTGAGTTAACACTAAGAGGAAGCAGAGACGATATATTTATCATTGTATTGTGCATTTCATGACTCACTCAAACACAGAAAAATGAAGTATGTAAATGATTAAGCAATGAAGATAGGTGTTAAGGAGGGAGGGACGATGGAAAATATTAAGCTTATAAAAACAGTTTGACCTATTCATTACATAGAAGATAATCTGTTGCCTTTCCAATTATCCTAAAAATAAACAGATTTTTTTTTCTGTATGAAAGACAATTCCAATAATTTGGATGACAGTCAAATATGTTTGAATGACAGGCTGCATGATTTAATACTTCATTTGGCACATACTTCTCTTGTGAATCAGAATGCCTATTTTTCTTATGAATCCTCACCTCCATGCTTGTAGGGTCACAAATAAAATCCTTAGCATTCAGAAATTAGATGAAGAGTTGCGGCTGTAACATCTAAAGCATCAAGCCAAACCTGTAGTGTGAAAGTTTTTTCTACCAGATCATTTTGGAGATTACAGTCTCTGTTTGTTGAAACTTGATTTTATGGAAAACATGCAAATGGCCAACTTAAAAAGGTCAGTTGCATGAAAATCACGCAACAGCAGTCAGTTGTTTGGTACTGCCAACTCTAAATTGGGGGGGAGAGGTGGTTCTGTTTAGAGCTGGGATTGTGGTTTTCATCTGTTTCCCTATTTCAAACTCCCTTTGGCTTCCTCCTGTCTACATGGGGTAGGACCATTAAAGATCTGTCTGACCCAATGTAAGTACCTCAAATGGGGCTGTCAGCTGTTGAGCTAGTCATCTGGGCTACCCTTCTAGTCAGCGGAAAGAAAGAAGGTCTTCCAAGATTCAAGTAGTTTCATCCAAAGGCAGGAATCTAAAATGCATGAGATGAATCATGTCTCTAAGCACCTATTTCTTTCCATTATTATAAAGCGGAACAACAGGAGAGTGGCTCAGGAGTTCACGTCTGAAGTCATGAGAGACAAGTTCCACCCAGAAAGTCTGATCTGAGCCTGAGTAACTGGGGACAAGGTACCGAGGGAGGACACAGCTTTAGTCTTGTCACCCCAGTGTCTTCAATGGATGTGCACAGCTACAGCTGAGGGAATCGCATTGCCAAGAGTGGTTGAAGCAAATGTGAATGAATCCATACGGCTAAGACCAGAGCTTCTCTGAACCAAAATTGCAACTCTCTTGCTTTTGGCATTTCTCTCTTGCACATCTGTACTTACTTACAAGAGCCTGAAAATGGTAAAACGACAGCGCTCCAGGCCAGTGCTGTAAAAAATCTTTCTGATTTCTTCATAATCGAGATGAACCAGAAATTGGTCCCAAATCTAGAAAGCTGATTTTGGGAGATTTCTAAAGCAATAACACCAAGATGCATGACTTGGAAATGTTTTTGTCGCTAGCTTGGAGATGTTGTCATAAGGTTTCCGAATGGATTTTCAAGATTCTTCCCTTTCCTGTGCTTAGCTTGGACAACAGGCAGAACAGAATGAAAACTGTCGTGACTTTGCTTTTTCAAAATAGGTTTGGTGGTGTCCATTAGCATGGAAATAAGTGTCTTCTCTGGCATTAGCATGCATACTGATGTGCACAAGCAATAATTAAGAACACATTAAAGCACCGCTTCCATCTCCTTTGTAAATTATGAGTTCAATTTATACTTATGTTGTCTTAAGTTGACATGTTTAGAAATCTCCAGCCTGCTGGTGATTTCAACAGGCCACAGATGCTTTTATAATCCTGATATCATCTGGATTATATAATCTGGATTAGGTAGAAATTTACTACAAAAAATGAACCTAACTGTATTCTGCAATGTTAATCATGCATAATAACACCGTATCATTAGAACACTTAGTATTTGCAAGAGTAATGGTAGGACAACAGGACCAAGAATAAATGTAATTTTTAATAAACAGCAATTTGGAATCTCTTTATCTAAAAATCTTACCTGGATAGTACAAAAACGTGCCAGTTCTGGGGTATTAGGCATATAAATATTCGAATTGCATTGCTTTTTAAACATTAAACTCTCCTATGTATGTCATTTTTAAAAAAATTGATTGAAAACAGAAATAGCAACATCTCATGTCACAAAAGGAAGGGAATTCATCATATATTAAGTTTCACCTGAGAAATCTGATTAGCATCAACCATTGATGAACTCAGCTGAAAACCCTTTTATAAACGGCTGGGTTCTCCACTTGGTATCACAATATTTGTATCATGTGCTGACTTTTGTTCACCAGTGAGAATAATGACTCATTCCAGAGAAAAAATATGAATTTGTTGCAGTAGGAAACAGCGATGTACTAGACAGAAGTAGGTTCTATGCTTCTTTTAGGAAAACACTAATCAGTAGTGTCTGTAGGAATGATAATTACTCAGCTCTCTGGACTGAAGGCTAGGGGTCTGAGTTTAGATCTGGGCTGTGTCCCAGACACCACGTGTAATCTCGTGCAAATGTTTTCAAAAGTGGTCTCTCATTTCTGATTCCTTAATTTCTGAGTAGTTGGCCTGAATTTCAGACCTACTAAGTACATACAGATCCTGTTGACTTTAATTGAAACAACAAGCGCATAGCAGTCTTGAAAATTAATTTCAAAGACATGTCAATTTGGTTAATCAGAAGTTAAACAACACAAAGCTAATGACTTCTTGGAAATGGGGTCTTAGTGATGCTGCCTCAGTTTCTTCCTTGTGAAAATGGACAAACATTTTCCATTAATTGCTTGACAAGAAGCCTTTCATAAAATGACTTCATACTATATGTTTTTATGTAAATATATCAGCTAAAAGCATGGATGAGGAGTGACTTATAAACATTTTAGATAGGTAAATGCACATTGATTGCTGCATATGGAAAATTATTCCTTCCAGATTTTGGTAATGAAAACAAAGTATGTGTGAAAAATGACTGTGGGGCACCACTAAATCATTTTCCCTCAGTGTTTGAATACTGTTTCCCATAAAGGAACAGAAACATTGTCAGTCTTGTGACTACAGTACTGAGGAAGGTGAAAGATAGCATCTTTGGAATTAATGTGGAGAAATATGACTCATCCTTTTTTGTTCCTTGCCAAGCTTACCTTGACATTTATTTCTTTGCTGAAGTGCAGAGCATGTTTATAGAAATTTTCTCCATGGATTTCCTCTGAACTGTCAGCATTTTGCACAACGAGAAGTGGGATTCAGTTTTCTACCTCATGGAATGTTCTTTGTTCGTGGTGGTAAATTAAATGGTAGTGTGAGTTTGAACATTGACAGCACACATGGGCAGCCTTTTGTTTTGGAAACTTCATATCCCAGCGAGAACTCTGTAACCTCCCCCTGTCTTTAGAGAATAAAAAACCCCTTAGCTATGAGCTGGCTGAGACCTATCTGTGTAGGAGCTTTACACCTTTAGGCTGTATTTCCAAATTACTAACACTGCAGAAGCCCTGCAAAGACTGTGACACAATTTATAGGGTTTTTATCATTCAGGCCATGTCTGCATGAAAAGAGTTGAAACCATGTATTCCTGATCCATTACAATACAAAGAGAAATGCATTTGTTTAAATGAATCATGAGTGATTCACTTTGTACAGAGAATATGCACACAGTTAGGGATCACCTCTTTGGTGAGTAAGGGCAATTTTCTTTATTTCTCTTTTATTGGAGTGGATGTGATGGTCTGACTAACCCCAAACTTATTTTATTTTAATATTATAATATGCTGATACAAACACAACTACTTTTTGCAAGATTTATGCTTTCTGAACACATATTCGTAAGAATTTTTTACTTTTAGCTTGACAGGCTTCTTAAATGGAATTATATTCATGGAATTTTTTACAGTCTAGACAAACTATCTTGGTGCCATACAAATCAAGGCAATTCTGTTTAGCTTTATAGGCATTAAATGCAATTGTGCAGTCATAAAGCAGTCACCAGCATAAAACTAAGTAAAAGTTTCCATAATCTAAAGGATACAGAGCTCTAAAATGCATTCCCATTTAGACATTTACCATTTTTTGTAGATATGGATTTTACGTCTTCATTTTTGTCTTGTAATCACATTGTCAAATCAAAACATTTTATATTATTGCATATGTTATAGAAGAAAGTGCACAGGTAAGTTTTCTCTCATTTAAACAGATTATTGTCTTCATGACAGAAGTATCTAGGCATTAAATAACATAATAAACATTTATAATAAACATTTATAATTTAATAATGATTTAATAATAAACATTTTATTCCCACAAACTCTGTATTATTTAGACAAATTATTTATTCCTGCCTACTTCACATTTATAAAATGAAAGAGAGAAAAAAGTAACAACAGTGCAGCATCACAAGCATACTATATCATCACCTTTGTAATTAGTTAAAAGACATTAGAAGCTGCTAAAATATATAATTTAACTGAGCCATATAATTGTAGCCTGGACTGAATCTCCTGTTATTTGTTGTGTTTGGTAAAGATGATTGTATATGTTTAAGTTCTCTATTTTGTATACATCTGTTTGATTTTAATGTTGTATATAATTGACTACATAAGTTGCTTTGTATTTAGTAGTTTGGCTGGATGGCTGTAAGCCGAACTACCCAAGTAAGCAAACAAACGAGCCCTGAGGATTGCATGAATATATCATACCTGACAGGGCTCAGGGACTCATACTCTACATGGAATATGTTTTTTCAGCTGTGAAGAGTGGTTCTATGTTTCTTGATTTTGAAGCGCACCACCCTCTTTGAAGAAACTTATATGCATAATTTGGGATAATTTTTTAACATTTATGCAGTGTTTCAGTTTTGAGAAAGTTAATAGAGAATGAGAAGGAGCTACTTTAAGGTGTATAATTTCTTTAGTATCAAATAGTTTTTAGGTAAAGTTTGCTCCTATCTCTTTCTATGCTCATCTTCTCCAGGAAAGTATGGGCCAATTCAGTTTTTTGTGTAGAAGATGCTTTTCTCACTTTCAGCCAGGTGATCAGAAGAGCTGTACTGTTGGGGAACCAAACAGGTTAAGGACTAATCAACTGCCTCTGATGTTGGCCTGAGAACTTAAATATTCAATAATATCCTCTTTCCTTTTGTTCAAGATTTGACCTAGCAGACATCGAAAATCCGATGTCCATTTCAGCAGGCATGAGAGCAATGGCAGGAATGGTGTAGAAGCCCTATTTTTAGGTTCCCTGTAATCCAAGTGGAGGGTCCTGACTTAGGATGTCTCTGTAGAGGGCATTTCCAGGCCAGAAACACTTTTCATCTAGAGAGGACAATCACAAAAGACGAGGACTCCTCCTCTGTAAAAAAACTTTCAAGTTTGTCTTTAACAAGAAGACTAAAGTGAATTCAAATTAAAAAAATCTCAGGTGAAACACAACAGAGAAGCAGATTGGATAGACACTAAGCCACCAGAGTCCTACAAGTTTAACAGCAATACATTGTTGAAACAATTGCTATAGAATATTTTCACTATGGGACATGATATTAAATACTAAAATATATGCAGTCACTCCTAATATAAGGCATGCAAGCCTAAATAATTACAAATGCATGGTGAGCAATTCATGTATTAGAGCTCCGGATCACTAACCTCAAATTTCTCTACAAATACCTGGACTGAACCTGCAGTAAACCACTTTTACAGCATTCCTTATGTCTACTGCAGTTCTAGATCAGGTAATTATATCAAAGCCTCATTATTCTAGTAGTTGACTAACATCTGCTCGCCTACCACAATAAACAAGCTGTAGGATAATAGTATAATTTCTTTTGAGGTAGCACAGTTGGTGCCTCCCCTGGGACCAGAATACTGCATATCAAACTTTAGAATTTCTTGCTAGAATGAAAATGTGGAGAGGTGTTTACTAAATTCCTATTATCCATTTGATTGGTTCATTTTTATAAATGAATAGAGGGCTGTATCATTCTGTATTTATCCACTACATGAACTGTATTAGTCCACAAATAGTGTCATTGAAGTGTCTGACTTGCAGTATGGAAACCCTTGCATGGTCCACATAGCGTCTTCTCAATTGCTAAGAAGGCTCTAATCAAAAGAGAATCACTGCACTTATTTGGAGGGAAAAGACAAAGAAAGCCAAATGAAAATTTCCAGTTGCACTGTGAAGATTGGACTGTATTCAACAGATGTCCCAAATACTCACTTCTAAATAAAGCTGTGAACTATAGATGCTCTACTAATTTTAGGTTTGGGCCTATGCACACTCTAGAAATGTAGATGAGATTCCAATACAGCATCTAATTCTTGCTTTATCACTGGCACAAGTAAAACACGCATGCTAAAAATAAAGAATAGTACTTATTATCTTATTTTGAAGCTCCATATTTGATAATATTTATTGTATTTAGTAGAATAGACATTTTTAGACTGGACATTAGGAAGAATTTCTTCACTGGAAGAGTGGTCAGGGTTTGGAACAGGCTGCCCAGGGAAGTGGTGGAGTCACCATCCCTGGAGGTGTTTAAAAACCAGGTAGATGAGTTTCTTAGGGATATGGTTTGTTAGGGAGACAGGCGTGGTTGAACTTGGTTGAACTCTTCCAACCTTATGATTCTATGATTCTATGAATTCATTCTTTATACAGAGAAAAAATAGGACTCACCACCTCCCTATTTAAATGCTGTTATGGCATCTATCTATCTAAAATTCCAGTGATGTGTAGAAAATTTTGTCCAAATGCAAGCACATGAAATTGATGTAGGAAATATTAATTAATAATACAGGCTATAGCAATTCTCTGTCTTTTGTGTACCCAAAGCATTTAAAACAATGCTGTCTTGATGAAATTCTCTGATTTTTAGTGTATAATAGCAACTACTTTTAGAAATCTTTTTCTTTCTAAACCATCACTTGGCTTAGTATCTATTCTTAATTGTCTCCTATAATCTATTGATCTTATTAATAGAACAGAGTAAGAATACATGCTGTCAGTTGTTGGCTTTAGTCAAGGCGGAGGTAAATATTGCCAGTCGTGTTGCCATTCCACTGAGGTAAACAGCCCACAAAGATGTTATATTTTCACAAATTTCTCGTGAATCAGTACTGTAATGACTTACACCACCTTCACAGCTCCCAAGCTGAGCAAGGTTGAGCTAAGCCTATAGTTCACTGGGAATCCTCCAAGAAAAATATACAGTGCTATGAAAAAATGTGTTATTGTATATTGGACTCTTCCTTCTGACTCATTAGGAAATACATTTCCCAGCCAGCTTCTAAAAGGCAGTATGTAGATCAAGATGTCTCTTCTAATGGACTTGCTATGTATTTCCTACTCCAAATTTTTGTGTAGTCTGTTAACCACTTGCCAGCTATTATCCCAGAAACAGGAGAGCAAAGTGATGCCTAACTAGGAAATGTACTGCTTTAGCTATGACTATAGGCATCATAAAGTCCTAAAAGATGTAGATGCAGATATAATCATGGAGAGAACACGGGATCAGGCAGTCTTATCCCACGTAACAGCAATTATTAGGAATTTCATGAAACCTGCTATATCCTCTATGCATTATATAATCATTTGTGACCATGCCAGAATAAAGCTTAAGCTTTAAGACACTCTAGTCCCCTGAAAACAGAAACCTTCTGTTGCTGTTGAACTTTGTGTTGGTGGAAGCCATTTGTTTAGTTGAAGCCTATGGTGTTTCCATTCAAAATACAGACTGAGGAATCCAGATCCTATTCTATTCTATCATAGCCAGCGCAATGTACATTATTCTTTGGATCAGTTGGATCAAAACTTGTTGAATTTAATCTCAGTCAGTCCATGGACCTCAGGGAGTTCTGGGCTGCACTTTGCATTTGGAGACTTATTTGTTAATAAAACTGTAGGAATCAAAGAGGCTGCCCAGGAAGTGGTTGAGGGGTAGATGACTTCCTGAGGGACATGGCTTAGTAAGTGGACAGGTAAGGATGGACTCGATGATCTCAGAGGTCTTTTCAAACCAGATGATTCAATGATTCTATGATTCTATGATTCTAAGTGCACGCTAGCCAGCAGCTCAGCTCAGGAAAAGTCTAACTTCACAAGAAAAGAAAAATAAATTAATCCTAGCATGGACTCCTTCAAAAAAAGGTGTTCTGTATAGAGCATTAAGGGAATGTTGTTTACCTTTTCATAAATGAAAGCTTTAAGATTCAGTCAGCTGTGTCTTGTTTAATAACTTTTCTTAGCGAGTGTTTATGAGAATGGTAGGAACACGAATACACTGCAATTCAAATAATGGGGCATTGCTTGATAATGTTTAATGATATTTTGCATGAGCTAAAAGCCAAAGAAATTATAGGCAAATGCACCTTTGAGAAATTAAATTCTGCCGTATTGCACAGTTTCAGACAATAACAGAACATGAGCTGCTGGATTTATTTCATCTTTTTTTTCATGATTATTTGTGTGGAAATAGATTACTAATGGTGACTGTCTCTCCATCAGCACATGGCCTTTTCCTTTTAATAAACTGTTCAATTTCAAAAAAGTGAAATACATCAAATAGTGTTCTGGCAAGACTCATTCTCCACTACTTCACTAAAACTTTATATTCAGATGGAGCTTTTTGTGTGGAGTAGTTACCTGTGTGTATTGATGTATATTGATTTTTAAATATGTGGCAAAACCAGCTATTACACAACTCTCTGGGGTGACTTTGTTCTTACTTTGGAAAACAGGACAAAACAAGTGTGAGTGAAACTCACACTCGTGTGCCATGCAGCACTGTGCTCCCTCCAGGAGTGATGTCTTGCTGGAGACATCTGGGAGCATTCACCCAGGTCAGACAAAGCAGTAACGGTAGGAAAAAAATCATTCATAGACATTTGTGACGAGTTATTTTGTTTATATGATTTATGTGCACATGCCCTTACAGCAAAGGCAGGTTATTGTTTAAAATGATTTCCTTGTATCCGTGGAAGAGAGAATCAAGTTTGATGGTGAGGAAAGACCTTTTCCAGAGAGCACTGCCATGAGCCAAGGGCAAGGGCACTAGGCCAGGGTATATATTCATCACACATGAGATTTGCTGATTTTGAGTCAGCTGGTTCAGATAGGAATAAGTTAGAGCACTGTGCAGCAGTAATTGCTAGTTAAGACACTAATTGGAACAAATTGCCCTTAGGGGGGAAATTAAAAACAAAGGGATACAGCTTCCCATGATCTTTGCACTGCTGAATCCATGTACAGCAGTGAGTTCTCCATCACCGTGAGCACAGGCAGTAGTGGGCTCTGAATCGGTGCTGAAATCTAATGGCTCTCAGCAGGTGCCACAAGGCCAGTCTTCAAGAGGGAGAAAATAAGACAGGTTCAGAAACTTATATGGCTTCTAGAATTATATGGCAGGAGAGAAAAAAATTAAACCTTTAACTTTCTCAGTCACTATAGACATTATCAACAATGTACCACAATAATAAGGACCTTTCCTGTGCAAGAAACATAAATCAAGAAAAATTAATTGGTTTTGTATATTTCCTGAAGCAACCTAAAATGATGATCACTGAGACCAACAAAATGCATCTTCTGGCAAGGTCCTAAGGCTCAGAAGTGCATGGGCTTGTGGGGTTAAACTGTTCTCTGAGATCTCAAGGCATATTCAGCCTGCTACATTTCCATTTCAGTCTTTTCCAAAATGTATTTCAATAAATTCACTGGGAATTTTTCTCAACTGAACTGCCTATGGACAATACACACTGTGCCGTTCTGTTTTTTTCGTAATGAAGTATTTTTTATGGCTTATTTTCCATGTTCTTTCTCGAATATATGTCATGACACCAGACAACTTAGCAGATGCTGAGCTTCATAACACTGTATGTGTGCAGCAATCGGTCCCATCCTGGTTTGTTCGTCCTACCCCAAACAGCAAAAATGACAGGTCCTGAAGTCAGTCGCGTGGTGTCTGAAAGAGTGAGCTCATGTAGAAGCAATGTCAAGCACAGCGTATTTGAACTGTAAAGCGCACCCAAACCTAATTCCACTGATTTGGGAATTTGTGGATCTTTTCCCTGAGAGGCTGAAGGATGCTCTTTTTTTTAGAGAGGCTATATACAGAAACACTCCAACACTCCCCGAAAGTTAGAAATTAATACATTCTGGGTTTTTTCTGGTAGCTGAGTATAGAGCTGTAGGACTGAAAAATCTCCTTAAATATCGATACCCCTCTCCCAAGGTAGGATCAGCTCAGTGTATGTCAGTTCTGAAAGATGTTTGTCCAACCATTTCTAAAAGTTTTTCTATCATAGCAATACTACAACCTCCCTAACAATCTATTCTGGTGGTCTGTTCATGTTTGAGAACATTAGGTATTTTTCTGCCTTTTCTCTGATGCATTGGATTTATCTCCTTTTCAGCACTTTTTTTTTACTGTACTGAAGACTGTTACCAACATCTTCTTATACTTTTTTATGTTAAAAATACTGATTGACAGATTCAGTTTTACTCCTACACTATGATCTTTTGGAAATCTAAAAAGATTTTAATGTTTTAATTCCAGTTCTCAAAGGGTGCAGCAACTGAACACAGAGTCAACTGATCCAACAGAGAGCTCTACCTGAGGCTGTGTCTGTGCTCAGCAGAACATAACCATAGATTTTATTTTGTGTTTATACATAGTGGTTGTCTATTTTCCTTCTTTCTTTAATAGCCAGGCCTCTACCTCAATTTCTAGTTCCTTTCCTATGAAATTGCTACATCAATAGTTGTTCACAATTCAAAAAATATAAATTGATAAATAATCAATGGCTGAAATGAGCTTCAGAGTGGATGGGGGCAAGAAGCCATACACTTCTATGTCTCATTCTTTAACTGCATAAACATGAAAAGTCAATAATTAGAACCAAGTCAATGAGACAAAACCAACAATTTTAACAGAGGGAATTCGCACCTCAGAAATCTTTTAGTGTCCTCTGAAGACCTCATTCAATGCATGCCCAGGAGGGACTCTTAATTGTTAGAAAAGTTATTAACAACGCTTCTCACAAAAACTCTTAAACTTTCTATTCCCATATGTTAATAATGGGTTAAAATATAGGAAACCATAATTAGAAATTATGATTTTACAACAGAGGTATTTCACCAGTGGTTTTCCACAGGGATTTGTGCTAGGACTCAGCACTGGTCAGGGATTGGAACAGCTGCCCAGGGAGGTGGTGGAGTCACCATCACTGGAGGTGTTTAAAAAATGGGTGGATGAGTTTCTTAGGGACACAGTTTAGTAGGGAGACAGGCACGGTTGGACTCGATGATCTCAGAGGTCTCTTCCAGCCTAGTGATTCTATGACTCTATGATTCTATGGTTAGGCCGCACCTCGAGTGCTGGGTTCAATTCTGGCCCCTCACTACAAGAAGGACATTCAGGGGCTGGAGTGCGTCCAGAGAAGGGCAACGAGGCTGGTGAGGGGGCTGGAGAATAAGCCCTACGAGGAGAGACTGAGGGAACTGGGGTTATTTAGCCTAGAGAAGAGAAGGCTGAGGGGAGACCTCATCACTGTCTACAACTGCCTGAAAGGAGATTGTGTCAGGCTGGGTGCTGGGCTCTTCTCACAAGTGACAGCGATAGGACAAGAGGAAATGGCTGCAAGTTGCACCAGGGGAGGTTTAGACTGGACTTTAGGAAGAATTTCTTTACTGAAAGGGTGCTCAGGGATTGGAACAGCTGCCCAGGGAGGTGGTGGGGTCACCATCCCTGGAGGTGTTTAAAAGACGGGTGGATGAGTTTCTTAGGGACATGGTTTAGTAGGGAGGCTGGCACGGCTGGACTCAATGATCTCAGAGGTCTCTTCCAATCTTAGGATTCTATGATTCTAGGACTTATGTTGTGAAACAGATTTATATATGACCTTAAAAGGGAAGAGAACAAGGTGACCAAGTTCACTGGCTAAAATTATTTAGGGTAGTAAAAGAAAAATGATGTGCAAAGAGTGGCAGAGGATCTAATGACATTGTGTTCTTGCACAATAAAATGGTAGATGATGTTAATAAATGCAAAATGATGCACAGGAGGAGAACTAGACAGTTTAAATGCACGATGACTCAGTATTATGGCCTAGCAATCTCTAGGGATCTTGGAGTTATATTAGATGGCTCTATGTAAACATCAGCTCAGTGACAGTCAAGCAAACAAGTGTAAAAAAGCAAATTAAGGAAAGGAAGTTGGAAAAAAATCAAGAAAATGTTGTTATGCTGTAGTTTAAATCCATGATGAACCCACCTCTTGAATTGTACCCTTCTTCTACCTCAGGATGGATAAATTAGAACTGGAACAGCTACACGCTGACCAAAAAGAGAGATGAAAGGTATAGAACAATTTCCATTCAAGATGAAACTAAAGAGTCAGGCTTAAAAAAAGATGCTGGGGATGGGTACAATAATATATATAATCGTGAGTGATATGGAGAAGGTGAGCAGAAAATTGCCATTCCTCATTACACAGGAAATACAGAGGACTCAAATCATGAGAAAGAAAGAAAACAAAAGGAAATACTTTTTCACAACATTTGCAACAAAATGATGTTGGTGTCAAAAGATTAGATGGGTTTAAAAAAACATTAGATGCATTTCTGAAACAAAGACATCACTAAAGAAGAGAAGATAAGGATAACATCTCTTGTTTATTTAGTCCATGAGCCATGGAGTGCTGGGAAGATTAAGAATATACTATGGACATATAATGGTTTTGCACTGGTTTTATATTCTTCCATGAACAAGTGCTTTGGCCGTTGTCAGATACAGGATAATGGGCTAAGTAGAATCTCTGGTCTGATGCAACCTCATTATTCTTCTTCTCTTATGTTCTTCTGCTGAATTTATTTTCTGCTTCATTGACTCAATCTTCAGTCTGCAGAGCCCATTACCTTCTTATAAAGGAAATTAGATAGACAAATTATTTTTGACAGTTCCTCATGGGCTGGTACTCCTTACACCTTGCTTTGTTATCCTCTCGGGATGCACAGAGACAGACAGGGATATCTCTTATTTGGCCTAGCTTTTGCCAAAAACTCATTTTCCTATGGCAAAGCAAAATTAAATTTCACTTTATATATGTAGGTTACAGTAATATGGACTATTCTACTTCCTCTAATTTTTATTTTCAAGCCAGCAGACTTTTCTTTGCAATAATTCCTATTTAGCCTCTAGATAAAAAATGCTAAATCTTTGTTTAAATAGCTGCTAAACTCAGTAAAGATTGCTATTAGGCCTTAGCATTTAGTGACCTGGTTATATTGCCTATCTGAAAATGCTGGTGTATGAGTTACATTGAAATACAAATAATGTAAATGAAAAGCAATGTGAACAGTGTCTTTATATGTTAATCACCAGAGTGAGGAAATCAATCTTTGGTCATCATCATAACTCCATTTGTTCCATATTGGAAAGATAAAAAATGTAATTACTTGCTCTATAATAAATACATTCTGTGTTCTACAAAGAAACAAGTTCTTTAGTGCCATCAGCTACAGCTTTTTTTCTATGTGAAAAAAGGATGCTGTAAAAAAGGTAGGAACACAAAAAATTGGTGAAATTGGAAACATGCACATAATCCACTTCTTAACTGTCTCAGATGCTTTGCATTTGTTTGTTGTGCTAGTTGGCCACAACAGCAAGAAATAAGTCATTAACTTTGATCATGATGTACCAGAGCAGACTGTGTCATTTGCTTCAGTAGAGAAAGGAAGTTACTAACATTGCTACTGCATCTTTTAATCCATCCTTTGACCTCCATTTCGCAGTTCGGTTGCAGCACTCTGAAAAACATCGCTTTCAGCAAGTATCCTAGCAGTTGCAGAATAGGCAAATGGGGAATCTTAGGATGTAGGGTAAACTGTACAACAGTACTGGATTTTCAGACTGAAGCGTGTTGTACAGGGATGTGAAATCCCACACCACAAGTACCAATGATACAACAAATTAATCCATTCACCAGATACTTCTGGCACAACCTTCTTGCAACTCAATCACTTCTGTAGCTCAAATATGTTTCTCAGTCAAAGACAAAGTTAGGTCTTCAAAGTCCTCCTATTTGCTGTTGTTTAGATAACTACAAGATTTTTAGACATCTGTTACTGCCACTTTAGATGAGGCATCAGTAACATTCTTAATTGGCTGGGTACAATTTGCTAATTTTGTTTCTTTTAATATGGTCATTACACAGCTCATAACAATGCCTTGAGTGACAAGGAATTTCAAAGAAGTCATGGTCAATGACAGTTAATTTACATTTTTTGAATTACTTTTAATTCTCTGAATCTTTGCTTAAATGCCTGTGCAGCTTTCTTGACACATTTTCTCTAGGTCTATATACTGCAGATTAGTACATGGCTTAACAACATACAGCTGAAACAAACAAAATCATGGGTGAAATTTTTTTTTATGTCAAAAATTTCTTCAAGAATAATGAATTCCAAAGAAAACTTTATGAGAAAGATTCTGAGTTTCTCCTGCAAAAAATAATTATTTGAGTTGATTAGCATGCTTTGCCACTTCTTTTTCCAAAGTAGAAGTGTTGCTAAATGTCTTGGCTAAGTGCAAATTCAGCAAGTTATAGGGATTTTGTACAAGCACTGAACATCCTCCTCAGTATAAATGTTCTCCTTCAGGTATAGTACTGTAATAAAGGTACAACAGCAAGTGCTACTTACTCTGTTTGCTGGGTATGCTCCAGAATTGAACACAGGAAGACTGAGCTCCTCCAGTGCTCGTTTTCAAGGACCTCACTCCAACTCTATTGAAGTTGTGGTATAAACATGCAGAAGATTATTTCCTCTTTTCTGAATATTTTTCTTGTTTTCTGCATAAGTACGTGTAAATGTGTGTGTGAGCAGAGGAGGGGAAGGAGGTTGCATGTGCACTTCCTGAATTCAAAGTACCTTCAAAAGAACCACGTTTTGCAAGGTCACCAAAAAAGATCAAAATGTCACTAACCTTTTTCACTCAGTCGAGTTCCATGTCTCAAATCCACCTCTCACTACGGACAATACATCCATATTTTGACACTGCCTCTACATTGTCTTTCTGCAATTCAGAAGATGCCCATGATCCAGCTCTGCATGTTTACATCACCCTCAGATGCCAGTGTTTGGCCTGCTGAGCAACCCCACCTGATGCTGCAGCAGTTAGTACATAGAATCAGAATCATAATGCTGGAAGAGACCTCTGAGATTGAGTGCAGCCGCGCCTGTCTCCCCACTAAACCCTGTCCCTAAGAAACTCATCCACCCGTTTCTTAAACACCTCTAGGGATGGCGACTCCACCACCTCCCTGGGCAGCCTGTTCCAATCCCTGACCACTCTTCCAGTGAAGAAATTCTTCCTCATGTCCAGTCTAAACCTCCCCTGGCACAACTTGCAGCCATTTCCTCTCATCCTATCGCTGTCACTTGTGAGAAGAGCCCAGCACCCACCCCGTCACAGCCTCCTTTCAGCCAAACAGTGATGAGGTCTCCCCTCAGCCTCCTCCTCTCCAAGCTTAACAACCCCACGTTGGGACTATGTGACATAAATTATGTATTTTTATACAAATACTAAGTTTTGCAGGAGACCACATAACTCATCAGGACATCCCTAATTTTGGAATAATCATTTTTCATCGTGCAACCTCGATAAAAATTAAAAGTTAAAGTCTTTTCATTGAAGAGCAAAAATTGGCTGAAAGGGAACATAATGGATGTCTGTTTCTTAAGTTAATGATTTAATTTAAAAGATTGGATTATAATATTAAATATCCTTATGAGAACTTAATGAATCTCAGATGTTTTTGAAAATGGAAAAGAAAACCCCTAGCATTTGGACTGACCCAGAGCCCTGCTATAAATTCACTGTTGGGAAGGTAATTTGCCAGTTCATTTTAACTTGTTTGTTGTTTTAGTTTTACTGAGCTTACCTGAGGGTAGAAACACACAACATCAAAAGCACAATTATCACTCCCTTTCTCTTTTGTTTGCATCTGTTTTCTTTGTTGCTAGACAACACATTATTTTTTAGTTTACTTCCCATAATTCAAAACATACCACTGTAGTAGATAAATATTAGAGAAAGCAAAATAACATACTGTCTCTTTCGTCCTAATAATGGGAAGGTATTTGTCTGGATAAGGTCATAGTTGCTTCTATGTATAAATTACTTAATTGTTTTCAGTAGGGCTGTTGTGAGCTCCAGAACTAGACAATCTAATCTAAAGCAGAACTCTCCATCTTTGAAAGAATGTTTCTGGGGATGATCTTCACAGGATATAGGGACTGATAGGTCGCCAGGGGCTGGATAGCTTGGGTTTTATTAATAGATTTCTTGTTGTTTTCTAAAAAGAACATGGATAGTAATGAAATGTCATTTTACTGACATTGTTTTCCACGCTCATATAATTTTAATACTTGATTAAGAAGAGAAGACGACACTGACAAAACAAAGGCTATCTTCACAATAGTTGAATACAGCAGTTGCAAGCATAGTTAGTGAGGTGTTTAATAACAACCTGATCTTTTTAAAAAAAGATTTTATGCCATTTATGTTATCTATGTGGTAGCAAATATTATTAAATTTATTAACTATACATTCCAATAGTGCGTTTTCAATGGAAATAGTGGCAGAGTGGCTCCCCATTAGTACCAGTTGCACACGTGCCTGATGCAGCTATAACCACGTCTCTGTGCAGTCACAGGGCAGCTCCATCTTCCCAGATAAAAATAAATTTCATTCCATCTAAGTTTGTATATGTCTTGAATATGGATGGACAAGCCCGTGTGCGTGGCTTTGCAAAGAACTCTCTGTCTGCATAAACACTCTCTTGCAAAGCCAGAGCTGGAGGCCAGTTCAGTCAAGATATGCACTGGTTTAACAACAAATTGTACTCAACGTGGTTTTTTAATTGCCGTATCTGTGGACAGCCTAACCCCTGCTTTAATCTGGCTTGTATCAACTAACAGACTCACAACTTTTGTGGGAAAACAAGTCCTGGACCTACCCAGATCTTGTGCCTGTGTGCAGAGTTCATAGAAAACTATGTAGCAGGCTGCATTAGTTACAGTGCAATCAAGGATTCACTGAGAGCGAAGAAAAGGACTTGTCCTTATGTGAACCATACATAAGATGCCTTTAATATCTTGTGGGGGCTTTTGTGGTGACATAAACTAAGAGATTGTTGGGGACAGAATTGCAACATAAATTTATGTAACTTTCAGAGACACATTTGAAATGATTAATAAATTAAATTTTTAAATATCCCTTTTATTAGTCAAATAAATACAACACGTTGAAGATGGGTAAATGCCAATACTGCAAGAATAAATTTACCGTGTGTCACTATGCTAAAAGAGAGTTACCCAAAACACGAGGCACAAGAGGGACTGGATTTCAGGGTGGTTTGGTTGGTTGGGGGTTTTTTTCAGATTTTCCTCTGGGAAGCTAGAGTAACCTTCTTGGGAGAAAAAAGGGCTTGCTTAAGAGGTTTTTCCAGGGCAAGCAGTACACACGGACAAACCTACTTCCGTAAACACACAGAATACACACCCTACATAGCCTCAGCACTATTACACCCAGCTCCAGCAGAACAAGACCTATGGGACAGTCTCTCACTGGGCATGTGAGAAAAACAGGAACAGATATAAATCTCTGAATAAATATTCAAAGTCCCAATGCGTAGCACTGATTTTCAAGCAGTTTGCTTTCAAAGGCTTGTTCGCATGTTTGCATTATGATGTTTGACTTCCTTTTCTTGTCTCTGTCTTGAACTATGTTCTGCCTCAATTTATTTGATCCTTGAGACTTTTTTGTAACCATTGTAGTAAACTTAAATGTGGGAGCATCAATAACTTCACTTTATTATGCTTTTGATACTCAGCAATACTAATATAAAAAATTCTGATTTTACATTTTTATCTCCATTGTTTAATCTTCAGTGATTTAAATTGGATATCAGCGTGGCTGCAATCCTTACCTGGCAATCCTATCCTTCAGGAAGGATGCCTATTTTGTATAAAACATGTGATGTTAGAAGGGTTTGTTAGTGTACATAAAGAGATAGCTAGGATGCCATCTATGTTTTTTGCTGTAGCTGATTATCTTATACAGCAGCTACAACCTGATAAATGTTGTTTAAATGCTTCAATGTGCATATTTAGCATGGTGCAAGGCATTTATATCTATGCAATCTCTGTTATCATCAGTAGGTTATACATCTACTGTGTGCTTCACTCTTGGCATGATACATTAACTACAGATTTATAGCTGCAATCTAAAAAAGTAAGGATATCTGCGTAAATACTGTTAAATATATACAGGAATATCTTTTTTTTACCTTGTTCCACAGAATAAAAGTTTTCTAATATCCTATATATCTTGGTGTAGAGCTTCAAGAGCAAAAAAGACTAATGTATAGCTAAAAAGCCTCACCGACACTGAAAGGCTCTGGAAAGCTGCAGCAGCACATAAATAAAAAGCAGCCCACCACTCTGTGCCAGATACTACTTAGTTGGGAAACTATGCAATGATTAAACAATGAAATTAAACACATAGGACCTGGTACATTTAAATATTTAAATGACACTTTTCATAACAAATCATACTAATGCATTACTGTGAGTCTGACCTTGCTCTACGAAGGTCTATAATACTGCAAGCAAGACAGCTAACTTCGCGCATTCCTCTACATCTTCAGTCAAGATCTGTGCTCTCACATAAAGGCAGGACTACCTACATGAGATCTTTACGCTGAAACATCTTTGTTCATATATATCTATCAGGGATATGACCATCATTTTTAAGTGAAAGGAGTCTGCTTTAATGTAAGCATACACCTGAAGCAAATCCATTGATCTCACTAGCGCGGATCTGGTTTCTTGGTGGCTGTTACTTAAAAGTTTCCTCATAGCATTTTAACTACTACTTATGTTATCTTGTCGAACAACTCATGTCTTTCTTCAGTGGACCTACCTCTGTACTTCATCTGCCATTTAGGTAAACTTGATGGTGGAAGGTCCACTTGGATGTCCTTCAGGAAAGAGAGTTACAGGTGGGAGAAAACCTCCAGCAGGAAGAACCTCTGTAGCAGCAGTGTAGTGAAGAAAAATATTGCTATGTGTTTCCAGCAGAAGTTTATACTCCAAAAGGGAAGGGTCTGTAGCAGTCCATTCAGTCGCACAGTAAGCAGCAGTCCTCAATTTCTTAGTGATTTTATTTATGTCAGCACAGTTCTGGTTGACTCCTCCTTGTTTCCATGTCAAAACTGTATTATAAGATGCATGTAAATACATTAAGTACTTTCCTAAAATGAATATCCCTTGAAAGCAACTGCATTATTGTAACAGTATTGTGCAGTCATTGAGAGGGTAATTTGCTACTCTCTGTTTATGGGATGTCAACAGGGGATAAAGAACTGCCTTGTTAACAGCTGAGTTGAATATACCGACAGGTTAAAACAGCAGGAAAAACAAGGTAACTTGGGGTCCAGTTTTGGATGATAGCTCCAGTTGATATCAACATTTTCCATAGATCTCAACTCCATGCGCCAAGCAGAGCTAAACCAGACTTCCACTGTCATTGTCTTAGCCAGGTCTTTGTGAAGCAGAAGGGGATGAGAAACAAGTCAGTCTGGGACTATGCTGCTCTAAAGGTCACTGTGCCTTTCACAGGCAGCCTGCAGCAATGTGAATTCCTGAGTCAAGATGGTCAGGAAATGTTTTTTAGCTGAAACTACCTTTGAAATCTTTTTTTTTTAAAAAAAAAAAAAAAATCAATACAAAAGGATCATTCTCACAGAAGTCCCTTATCATGGGGCTGTTTTCTCTTGGAGGGAATTTAATTTAATGGAAGTTTTCCAACCAGCTTTAATCCTAAAAACACAGTATTTGCGGAACAGACAGTCAGTGGCCCTCAGTGATCATTATTATAGCCCCGTCCTAACACCTGCACATCCCCTCTTCGTTCAGATCTTGCCCCAGGGAAAACATTTTCCCCTACATGCAAACCTAAGAGTTTAAAAGGATTTTCTTTCACGGATGTTCTGTCTCATAATTCCAACTTAGATTTTTGAAACCTGTCAAACTACATACTAAGGTATGGTAAGGCCTACTGACACATCCAGTTTCAGCTCCATCATTCATTCTTTTTCAGTTATTCTTGTGGGATGTTGATGTGTATCTGTATCTAGCCCTCCAGCCAGCCATTCATTCATTCATTCATTCTACCTACCTACCTACCTACCTACCTAACGTACCTACCTACCTAACTGACTGTCTGTCTGTCTGTCTGCCTGTAGTTTTTCCTTATCATAAGATAAATACATAGATTGAACAATCTTTTCACTTTCTGTTCACATCAACATGAAAGAAAGTATCTGCAGAGGTGGATAATACGGCTTTAGAGATGGCTAAGATGATACAAGGAATTTTCAGTCGCAAATGACTGTTATATGTTACATAAAGTCTCTTTAGGGCCTTTCTATAATGTGGAAAGCAAGTTCTTTTTAGCCATCAATACAAGGATTTTTTTATTCCTTTAGCTTCTTGAAGCCTTTCTATCTTACCATGTACAAAAACACTGCTCTATCAATTCAGCAATTAATTTATTTTCTGATTTAGGATTTAAAAGAGCAAAACTTCTTCGCCTTTATCCATATTCACTATAAAAATGATTTCTTCCTTTTGATTGATTAATTCTGATTTATTTATCTATTTCACTAGTTCTTAACAGTGGACTTTGAGCAATAATCTACCTTTAACCTTTTAAAAAGCTGTTCTTGTAATGGTACAGAAAAAGAAGGGGTAGACTTATTCCATAAAGAGCAGACTAAGTTCCACACCATGGAGATCACACAATAGCACTGAGAGTGGAGGGCAGGGCTGTCGGGCAGCAAGAGCAGTGGGGACGTGTTGGCATGGCTCAGGCTGTGGTATTCTCCCTCCTAGGCTGGGAGGTCATGTTCAAATTTTATTTTCTGATGTTGTGGATTGAAGTCTAAACAATTAGTGGCCTCATCTCTCAGACAAGATATTGACCTACAGTTTCTGGAAGATGAAGATTTCAGGGCATATTTTGGAAAGAAAAGCGGAATAACCCCAATGCCTTGGCCAACATCCTAATTTTCAGCAGAATTAGTATCAAACAGAGTGTGATTAATGCCAAGCGCATAATGGCTGCCACATTTGCCTCTGCAAGCAGAAGGTCTCCTGCAAACCAGCTTTTTATTCTTTCTTTCTGGTTCTGGTTAAAAGTCACAAGCTTTCCTTAACTGCAGGGCATGCATTGTAAACTGTGTTGCTGCTCCACTGTTTTACAAACATTATCTTGACTTATGAATGTTTTCACTGCCAATTTTAAATTGATGTAATTTAAATACTTTCAGGAGATTTCCATTCCTCTTAAAGACAACAGTGTGTAGCCTGAACTTATTCTCTTCAAACTCAACACTGCTGCTCCAATAATCTCTGTAAAGTCAGAGTGGTACTTAATGTTTGAAGATGGGAATTTTAAGTGAAGTAGAAAGCTCTTCTTGTTCCTGTTGCTTCTGAAGCAGCTGATGCTGGAGAAGCTTAAGTGGCCAACATTAATTTGTTTTTCAGAAATATACACTCCCCCAAAATATGTGTTTAGAGAATTACTATGCTTTTGCTAACATTTTCTTAAGCACATAGGAAGACAGACTATGTCTCAGAAAATTCCCAAGCTGATCACATATGCTTTGAACTTAGCATATAGAGAAACTGCATTTGAAGGAAAGATTATGATAAAAATTTGTCTTCAGCTATATCAAAATTCCCTTTTCCAAGTGGTGAAGTTGGGGTGCAGCAGTCATTTGGGGCAGTCAGCGGCAGCTGTACAGGTCCTGGCTGTGGAGGAGAACACTCCCTGAACTATTTAACAGCCTTGCCCTTGCAGGAATTAAATCTCTAAAAAGTAGGAAATGAATCATTCAAATGGCAGAAACTCACGCTCCTGAAATGTAGGAAGTACAGAGGTGAAATATATCCACTTCTGAAATGCAACCTTAATTCTACCCAGAGGCCTACGTTGGCAAACACTGCATGCACGAGCAAGCTGCAGTTGCAGACGCACCTTGGAGAGAAACCATATGAATATTGCACTGAAGTACTTGCTACAACACCTTCTCTTTGCTATGGCAGAGTTTAGCTTCTCAGACACAGAGAACAGGAGCCATGTGTAGCTGGCTTATTTTCAAATACTCGGGGTCATGTTGGTACGAGGAGGTTTACCCGCCAGGGTTATTTCTGGCATGCAGCTGCCAGCACCACAGTTTGGATAGACGGGATGAATCAGAATCGTAGAATGATTTGGGCTGGAAGGGACCTTAACGCTTATCTAGTTCCAACCCCTCTGCCATGGGCAGGGACACCTCCCGCTAGACGAGGCTGCCCAAGGCCTCATCCAGCCCAGCTTTGAATAATCCCAGTGCTTTCACCCATGGTGGCCTTCCCCAGGGAACCCTGCAGGGTGATAAATCCTAGTGTCCCTCACTGCATGGCTTGCTGTGGCACTGCCCTGGGGGCAGCTTAGCCCTGTGCTGGGAGTCCATAATCCCTTTTTTAGTTTTGTGATGGGACTTATGGGGAAACATTCTTATATACCAGCCTAGACTTCCTATTCTCTTCTTTTCTCCTGCCTTTTGTTTTCCATTTCCTTTGTAGCATCCATATTTTTTTCCTGTCATCGTTCATTGACTTGATTAATTTGCATAGAAATACAGATGATATGCCGGCCGATAGATGTTTTGGAATGAGAGATATAGAACATCAGTTTGGTTTGTTTTGTTTTATGACTGTTTGCAGAATTTCAACAATTACTAAATGAGTGGTTGTAAAGGCATGAGAATAACTGCAGTGGACAATAAACTAGTTCTTGAGTGCTATTGGCATTTAAATAACACCTACACTTGGTAAGGTAAAGCTACAGTGATTGCTAAACACGTAATAAGAAATGAGGTTGACCTGTCATATAAGCCTTGATGATCATCAGGAAAAGAGAGGCTGTGGAAGACAACTCTCTTGGAGCGCTCAGCCCCAGCCCTCCAACCTGGCATCCAGTGAATGATAAGGGCTTTGATGAAGGAAAAAGACGCTTACAATGCTGAAGACTATTAGTTGGTTTTTCAGTAACTATGTGGAAGCTGCAAGATCCAAGGCATTTTATTCAAAACTGCAAAGCTACCAAGTCTTCATGGTATTGTGACCATGGGCAATATAGGGAAAGTAACAGAGGAACATAACACCATTTGCCTCCCAAACTGTGCTTCAGGGGGAGACAATATCTCAGCTTTGCAACCTACAGCCTCCTCTCTACTTTGCCAATGAAAGAGCTAATTTGCCAGGGTTGTGAAAATTGTTATTGGATCATTTGGGACATACCATTACTGCGAACACAACTGACTGGGGAGTTCCATGATAAGTTTTCAGACTTAAAGGAATTATTTTTAAGCTTTTTTGCAAGTCCAAGAGAAGACATCTTCCTCGACTGGCACATTAACATTGGTATTGTTGCCAGACTAACAACTTCCTGAAGAAAACACCTATTTTTCCTGTTCATCATGGATGCAAAGAAGGATGTGAGCATTGCTCGAACATTTTGCATTGCCATGCAAAATGACTGTTTCAGGTGTGTTAATTAGACTGTTTAATGTAGACTGATGCTGGAAATGCATCATAATTAGACTGTGTCTAAGTAAGCCAAAATATTTTTGTTTTGATTTTTGAATGTTGTATTTTACAGAATATTTGTAAAACAAAAAGAAAAACGTTACCAGGAAAGGGGTAGGGACAGAAATACCTCTGCTGAATTTGAACTGCCAGACACAAAGGCAATTACCAGAGCAGACTGTGGAGATGTGCACCTGAGGGAGACCTTAAGGGCATACTTTGATGGTATGTCAGAATCAAAGGAATATCTGCTTTGTGCTAATTTGTGTCATTGTAGTTGGCTTGCATATAGACTTTAAATGAACTACTGATTTTAAATGAATATGTCAGTTTTGTAAGCCAAAGCAAATCATGATCTACATAAGAAATAACAGCAGAAATATTTCTATGAAGATATAAGCAGTCATGAACAAAGAAAGTTCAAGGTACTGAACATTCTCACATGAATCACATATTAAGAGAATCATTCCCCTTAGTGTACACTGTAGTCAAGGGAAAATATCTAGTTTGGGCATAATATGTTATCGTGGGATAGAATGCAGCAGTGATCTAGATCACAAAACGATCCAGTACCAATGGGCAAGTAAGTTTTAGGATCTTCTACATCCTAATGTTTCATAATACACTCTTTTTGTATCTGAAGTGCTGCAAAATCTGTTGTAGGTTTCTTGAATCACCTTCTGGTTCTTCTGTCCTCTCTTGAAAAGATACTCCCTTCATGTCTTAGCTTCTGCACACTCTCAACCAAGTTAGAGTTAGTGTCCTCCTTTCGCCTACTTCTTCTTCTGATTAAGTTTCTATACTTGCTTATTAAGTATAGCACACGAAGGCCAACTGAGCAAAGAGAACACTGTTAATAAGAAAATTCTTTAGTTTTCCGTAAGAATATTTTTAGAAGTATTTAATTTGCTTTAGATGGCTCATTCAGGACAGTTCAGCAAATCCCAGTCTAATGAATACATGAGGGAAGTGACCAATGGACGGCTGGATGTCAACAGCAATGAGATAACTGACTATACTTGCAATTCTGACATTTGGCTTGTGAAGGTGGAAAAGGCTCAGTGGAATAAATTGAAATGGATCAAGGACCTGTGCTAATGGATATTTCACAGTGATAATTCTGCTGGAGTTTCATCATTATTTCTGGGGTTGTTTTGCAGCCAAGCTTGTCACTGATTCTTCTCCACAGGAACTGAGGAAGTTTAGGGCTTCTTTCCTGAGAAAGTCGAGAAGCTAGACTTCAAATGGTATTTTTTGCTTTAGATCTCCGCCAAGTCATACCTTTATGCTTCAGAGGTGGAAGAACTGGGAAAAAGGCATTTTTAAAACACATTGGGAATCATAATGGGGGGAAAGGAGGGCTTTAAGAGGTAATCATTGTGACTTTGGGCTATGGAACTCAAGTCAGCAACAGTAACATTCCTAGCTGTAGGAATAGAGTTATCGTTGGCAGACTGCTTTCACTGAGGATTAATGCAGCATCCAGACATGCACTAAGGGAAAAGGATCAAAAGCAAATACGTGTCAGCTGGTTGTCTTTAATCGGCAGACATCTGAGATTTTACCAACCAGACTTTAGATTGCAATGTGGAAGTAAATGCCAAACTAGGGGTAGTTCTACTGGTAAAATCATGGTGGCTAGGTCTTGCCTATCTATATTTAATGGTAGCCATATCAGATCTGCCAAATGTTAGCAGTCTTCATCATTATTCTGATGACATCTGCTAAAAGATACCAATCTTTACTCATCACGATACCATAGAAACTATAGTTATGCATGCAAACAGCCTGCTGACAATCAAAGTGACAAGATATCTTTCTGCTTCTACTATTTGCATTCTACAGCCTACAGACTCTAGCACATTAATTCCATCAATCAGAAAACATGTTGTCATATCTCAGTTTATACATGCACTGCTCAGTACCAGCCTTAAGCATCTCCTAAACTATGAAACTCAGAGAGAAATTTTTCTTTGCCTTTCTCTATGGCCCTGAATGCTTGGGTGCCAAAGTGGTGGCTTATGAAACATGGATAGGCAGAGTATATCTTATGTCCCAGTTCAACAGTGGCCAGGCCAGAAGGCATTAAAGGGCTGAGCTGTAAAAGTGATTACATCTGGCTTTCATGGCAAGTGACAGCAATAATATGCAATAATTCACAACAGAAATTCTTGCAACCTTCTCTAATTTGAGCCTTAATCATTCAGTAAAGACAGATTTAATCCACCTGAGAAACCTATGTGAAATAGTTGCTGAAATTTAAATCTATGGATATCAGCTCAAATAATGGCCATTTTTATAAAAAAATATTCTTAATCTCTGTTTATTATGGAACAGCAATTACTGAATCATTTTCCATCACTATTACTATAACTCCATGGAAACAACTGAGGCTTCTCTGCACTAAATGTATATACAGTACCTCCTCAGCAGTAGTTTCTTTTTAAACAATTGTTTTTCACCCAAAGACTTTTTCCTTAACAGACCCTTCTCAAATACAACTCCTCTTTGGAATGTTGGAAAGATGTTGTTACATGAAAGACACCAGAAGTACTTCTCTAGTTCTTTCTAAAGAGAAACATCCAAACCTCTACAGTGAGCAAGCACCTCCAAGCACTATAGTCTAAAGCAGAATTTTCCTCTACTGCCAGTTATTGTAGTATTAATATTTCAACAGATTTAGTGCTCTAACCACCAGTAAATAGGAGTATTACTCTTATTACACCTCCCTTGAACAACTCATATATATTATCTAAGGAAAATGTGGTAAATTGCACTGGGATTCATTTTACAGCATCCCCAGTGCTTCTGAACTGCCTCAAATTACGTTCATTATACAGATGTCTTTCTAAAAAAACTTCACCAGTCTGAATTATCTTAGTTTACACCTGATTTTCTAAAATCTCAGAAATTTTACATGCTCTATACTACTAACTTCAATTATTTTGAAATTAACCTACTTTTGTGTGTCTTCCATTTTACTTCTGTTACTTTTCTTTAGAAGTTCTCAGTAAAGTCATATTTTTTTTGTAAAATCAGAGCATTTGAGAAAACAGATTTTTAACCTGAATTTTTGATGCTCTTCCCAAGGACTTAGCAGACATGGTAGCTTTCACAGAGCAGTTATCAAATGTTACAGAGACTGCACAAGGACCAGGTGTTTTTATTATTTACATTAAAATTTTAAATTTCCAGGAAAATAACTTTTATTAGTAGCCAAGTTAAATGACCTCTTTTAAATAATTCATCACTATGGCATTAACAAATACTTTTGTTGCCAGACTGTCCGGTTTTGAGCTGGAACAATCTATTTAAAGTGAGCTGGAGATTAAATACTCTCATTGTCAGACTGTGAAATGTTCATGCCCTGGGACAGCAACAAATTGTTTTGAAACAATGCAAATGTGAGAAGACTAAGGGTGATTTATTAGGAGCATATTTAGTGAAATACAAGGTTTTAGATTGTTATCATTCATATATTCACATTAACTTCTTTAATGTCTTAATTACTTGTAAAAAAAAATGAAAACAAGCATCTATCTTCAATTCTTCAAAAGAAAAGTGAATTCTTCCTGCATGTAAGACCCAGGATGGCTGGTTTATATCCACTGTGCACAAATAAATGTCACACAACAAAATAAAGAGAAAAATTGCAATTCTCCAGTTGTTCTCCATTGTTCTAAATACAAGATTTACCAGGGTTGAAATAGCAGAGTGATGTAGTTCATTGCCCACATATGCAGTAATATTATGTGAATTTTAATTAAAGGCAGAGGTCATGTTAGTGCTGAAGATTGGTCATTGATTTTCAGTGGGGCAGGAACAGTCTCAGTAAGGAGTCTTCAGTACCTAGAAGTTGCATATACAGCAGGGGTTTTATTCAGAATAGTAATAAGTATTAAGTGAATCCTCTGATCATCCCCACTCACTGTCTGTTGGCTTGGTTTGTTAAGTGGGTTTTGTGCACACAAAATATACTCTTTCTGGGGAAAATGAAACTGTAACTTTCAGTCCAAAAGTATATCTGTCTACTGTGCTCCAACTCTCATTAGGACAGAAGGATATTGAACCATGTCTGGTAGGTGCCATCCACAATATAAACCTAGAAATAGTTCCAGTATCACCGTAAGTCGGATCTAAGATAAAATGCCCATACAGACAGAATATAAATGTAGAACTTGGGGCCAGCCATTTCCGTCTGTTGATCTGCTCCTCTTGCATTGTGTTACTTCTTGTTGATGTGACCGTGGTGCTAACTTCTGGTAGCTTGCAGCTGACTACTGAGTATTGAATGGGAAATCAGGTTTTGTAACATCACACATTTCCAAAACAGATCTACAAAGCATGGGATCAAGAGCAAGAGCTGTGGAAATCCAAGAGCTGTCACTAAAGTTGTAAATTATAATTACTTCTTACAGGCAGTTGCTCTGCAAGGTAAGTCTCATTTTGGATTCTGCTTCCTTTGCGTCTATCATCAGACGCATACAGTCAATGAGACTGTGCAGGCTGAGATGTAATTGAAACAGCTTGATTCACTGTCCAGCCATTTACAGGCGTGCAAAGACAAGGTAACAGAAGTGTTTAAAATTATCCCACCAGATGCTCATTCCATTTTGCACTTGGATTTTATTGGTATAAATGAGTGTGAAGAGGGGGATACTAACGCTGCTGACTTCAGGCACTGATCTTAGGAGAGCAGTTTCCTAGGACACCACAGTCATTGGAAAGAGAAAGAACTTCCTGGAGTGCAACCCTAATCACCTAACTTTGATGACAGAACTCAGATTGTGGAAATTCTCTAATACATAGCAACAGAGAATCAAGCTTACTGTCAATAGAATTAGGACCTCTATACTGTAATGGTGCATTAAAATAGTGAACTAATGCATTTTATTGCAATAAAAATGATGGAAAATAAATTATTTTTGTACAGTATGTAATTTAAAATAAGCATGGGTATTCCATGAGAAATCCATGTGTTTCTTAGATCTGACACAATAGAAGTCTAGGTTGTAGAACCAGAGGAAAATATTCCTAAAGTTTGTAAAGTTTTCTTTTTAAACTACTAAAGAGCGAACAGAAGAGCACTTGCTTCGAAAAGACCTGCCAAATCTTCCAGCTAGAGCAAGGTTAATACATGATTATTGCCTGTTTTCTAGGACATGATAAAGTAATCTCAAAACCACAAAGCTTTGGAAAACTCATGTTCACTTCGGATACGTATTCTAAACATAATATAAGATGTGACAATACATTTTTAATTTCCTTATTCAATTTGCAAGAAATATGAAAATTATTTGAAATTGTTGCTCTTGGTTTTCCTGGAATAAACAAAGATGACTGTCAACAAATCCAGAAGACAAGCTACTGTGAGCGTTTTACAGTCTTAAGCATGTCACTGGAAGAAGAAAATTCTGTTTGAGGGAGGTATCTGACAGACACAAGAATGCGGATAGTTCAGCATGCAGGCTAATTCCTTTTGCTTAGGATTTCTCATGTACATTTAGAGTTATGTAAGAATATCCCATTCTGAAAAACTCAGATCATTGCTGACAGTAATTAGTCTTACTAATAGTTTATAAGTCTAAAGGTAAGCTGGGGATGAACTGGTGCACTGCCTAAACAGCAAAGGCCAAAAGGTTTTTGGTTTTGAAGGACCAAAATCCGGTATAGTGTCAAAAGGCACTCTGGCAGAAGTCCAGCTTCTTGCATGTGTATGTAAGGCTCAGAGCTTTCCAGCCAGAAGCAGATGTACCAAGGGAAAAAGACTCACATCCAGTTTTGTTGCACTGCACGAGACCAATGGGTGCGGCAGACTGGTAAGATTAATATAAATATCACAATTTCTATAGCATTACTCTCCTGGTAGTCAGTTCACACACACCAGAAAGCTAACCCATCCTCTTGCAGCACTTTCAGCCCTACGGGTACTGAAAAGCCCAGGTACACTGTTTATTACCTCCTTTCATCCTCTTAAAAATTAAAGCTCCCGCATATATTGAAGAAGAAATATATTAAGTAATGCAAGTATATTTATCATATGCATACCTACTAGGCCCTATAGGTTTAAATGGGACTGATTACATGCATCTCATTATATTGATTAATATTGTGTGGAAACAAATGTTCCACAGATTTCTCCACAGTTCTGCTCTAACTTCATTAAAATTAGTGCACGCAGTCCCTTCTAGGCATGTCTATGCAATGACTAGGCAAGGAAGATGACTCTTCCCTCAAGCAGCCAGTCATTGGGTGTTGTGCCCTCAGGAAGTGGACCCAGCTTCCAAAACAGGAGTTATAGCCAGCAGACAGATGTCATTAAATGTTCGTAGATAGATGTGTGCACAAAAGATGTCCTGAGAACAAGTACAATGGCTTGAACTCTGTTCTCTGCCTTGCCTCCAGGCCTGGTCTCTATTTGTGTCTTTGGATTCACCGGTCAGGATCCAGCTTGCAATTGCCGCCTGTTCAGGTGTAGTTCTGGCCCAGGCCATCGGTCTTCACTGCTGCTCTGTCTGCCTCTTCTCCTGGACCCACCTTACAAACTGCACTCACTGGTTTCCTGGCTCCATCAGAAGTTTAGCAATGCTCTCGTCAAGGTGTGTGCAAGCTTCTTGGTGCCAAACCCTACCTCCAAACATATACTTGCCTTTCTCTGTTAGGCTAATGAGCATTATATGTCTCCGGTTCTTGATTTCAGATTGCCTTAGTTACATCACCTGGCTCCTGGCTCCACCCAGACTCCAGCCTGCGGCCTCACTATGAGGCTTGCAACACCCATGTCCCGTCATAACAGTCTACACAGACAGGTGCAGACAGACAGCAGCTTGTTTCGCTAGTGCTCCAAGCTGAGCAGAAATGAGCTACCATTGGTCTAGGAGCCATACATCTACCTTACATGCAAGGAGGAGCTCTTTTATATCCAGACAAGATACACAGCAGCTTGGTGCACAGACAAACTGAATCCATCACCGTCTATGCTTGCACAGTTAGACATACTGTGTAAACCTATAGTAACTTTAGGGTACAGAGTAAATTTAAATACTAAATAGAGACAAACCGTGTAGGTATTGCAAATGTTTGACCAAATGTTGAGCAGCATCCCTTGTGTAACACAGGTAGACAGAGATCTCCCATGTGGGTCAGAGAGGAACAAGACAGAAAGACTGCTACTTCTAAAAGCTGGTTTTATCTTACCTGAAAACACTATCTGTGTTCACCATGCTATTCAGGTGAAGTATAGCAACTGTTTCATTACATATGGGTATCAACCAAATTCTAGTCTCAAGCACACTTTTGTGAATTAGGTGTCTCTATTTGTTTCAGTAGAGTTAGTCTCCACTTTTTCAAAATATGTATTTCTACAAGTGAAACCCAAATCTTATACCTAAAATACTCAAATTTGAAGTTCGGGCCTTTATCCAGTGTAGTTACAATAAGCTGAAGACTTGATCCTGTGTAACTTCCACACCAGCAGATCAAACACCAACAGATACAGAAGATACCAGAAAGACGTGCTTGAGCTACCTTAAAACTATCTAGTTCGGCTACTGCTAGTAGCGTACCCAGAACTGCATAAAGCTGAAGTGTAAACTAATTAGGCTAGATTTAATTTAGGCTACCAGAATTCTGCAGCTTAGGCTGAGCTCTGTGCTTGCATAGCTTGTACCCAAGACAGGTGTCACAAACCTAACAAAGCCACTGTACGCTGGAATTATAAAGTAAATATTGAATCTAAATGGTGCCTATTTTATGGCAGTTTTAAAAACAGACGAAGCATTTCTTAACTTCCAGATTGTTTCTAATACCCTAGTACCTCAGTGGGACTGCTCATAAGTACTGTACAATGTGAACAGCAGTGGCAGGATCTGACCATAAAGGCTTTCAGGCACGTGAGAGAGACAGAGACTTTTGTGCTTTTGTTTCTAGGTAACTGCCTGGTTTTGTTTAATAATGTTTTGATTATGGTATGGAGCTCATTTAACACTGTATGGGCAAATGGCATGCTTTATGTTAAATTTAGCTTTATCTCTTTATGTATGAGGACCACGTGGGATAATTGCTTCTTGCAGGCCTGATCCTCATCTCCTCACTGATGCTAAAGTGTGAATCTGTGGGAATGTTATATAACAGGGAAATGTGATTCCAGATCTGCTATAACATGTATAACCTGAATAAATAGTCAGGCTGGAAATTGTCTGTGTACTGTATAACCCTATCATAAGTTAACACATAATTAAATTTCAGATTTTGGGACTTACCCTGGAAGTCATTTACGTGCATAAGTGACTCCAGGGGGTAGTGGGAGCTAATACGAACTCACTAAATCAAGTAGGAGTTCCTACATTGAGCATTGACTGTTTCAAATGAAAATAACACATCTAGACATTCTCTAGAGAGAGCACGTCTGGCAACATGATGCATACAGAGATGTGTATGTATCACCTATATGATTATTATACTCCTAGAAGAAACCATCATTAAAACTACTGCCTATATTTCTGATACAAAATACTAAGAAATGTGTATTCCTTTGTGCTTACTGCTGCCACAGAGAAGTGTGAGCGTTACATGACGGTGACTGTAAGCAGGATACAGTCACAGAATACTCCTGTATTGTGTGGGGCACTACCTGGTGTCTCTTTGAAAGTAAGGATCTTCTGAAATATGCAATGCAGAAAAGCAGTGACATAGATTTCAAATTTTAAGTATGGAATAGCTGTTTTTTACAGAAAGAAAACATCAGAATGGTACTGTAAGCTCTTATTTTTTTAAATTGTTTCCTTTTCTACAGTAGTTAGGCCTTTTCTTCAATCTTATCTGATGAGAGAATAGTGCCAGATGCTCCTCATTTTAAGATAATTATCTGCCATTTATTTTCATGGGAGTAACATTGTGATTTTACCAAGATCATAAGCCTTAATATTATGCACAGTTTCAAAATTATGCAAAACCTAAGTTTTTCAAATGTTTTTCAAATACAGAACTGTAACATAGACACTTTAGAACAGAAATTTCTTTAGTGTTTTCTAACATACAAGACAGCGTGTTTTTTCAGAGCGCTCCTTGCTCAGCCAAAATTCCAAGTGCACAGGAAGGACACTGAGGTGCTGGAGCGTGTCCAGAGATGGGCAACGAGGCTGGTGAGGGGGCTGGAGAACAAGCCTTACAAGGAGCAGCTGAGAGAACTGGGGTTGTTTAGCTTAGAGAAAAGGAGGCTGGGGGAGACCTCATCACTGTCTACAACTACCTGAAAGGAGGTTGTAGCAAGGTGAGTGTTGGTCTGAACTCACAAGTGACAAGTGATAGGACAAGAGGTAATGGTCAGAAGTTGCACCAGGGCAGGTTTAGACTGGATATTAGGAAAACTTTCTTCACTGAAAGGGTGGTCAGGCACTGAATAAGCTGCACAGGGAAGTGGTGGAGTCATCATCCCTGGAGGTGTTTTTAAAAGATGGGTTGATGAGCGTCTTAGGGACATGATTTAGTAGTGGACAGGTACAGTTGGACTCAATGATCTCAAAGGTCTTTTCCAACCAGATGATTCTATGATTCTGTGAAAAGAAGCTTCAGCACTGGGTGCTTTATCTCCATAAGACTTTTATATCTTTATTAAAGCTTTAATGTAAAACTTTTAATTCTTAAATTGTGAACACTGGGAGTGGAAGGATTTTAATTAATGTGATCAAAAATCTTTATTCAGCTCTTCAAGTTTAAATCCAAACCAGAGTCAGAAATTCAAAATTAAGAACTTCTTTGAATTATTTATCCCATGTAAAATCAAGATGCATATACAGAACTAGAATGTTCCAACTTAGTTAATTCTACCTATCAGCCCACAGTCCTAAAGAAGTAATCAAAATATTAATAATCACAATAATCAAAACAATTCCATTTTTAAAATTGTATCTCTAAACTATAATTATATACACAAGTAGAGAATTAATTCTACTGTTATTAATCCAGTTGAAATAATGTCATTTCATATCTATCTATCCATCCACCCGTTTCTCTTAAAATAAGTGTAATGTAGTAATTTTCCAGGACCAGCCTTTACTTGCTTAAGCCAGTTCCATTACAGGGAAAGAGCAATAAAATGCACATAAATAAAAATACAAATCAAGGAATGTTTAATGCAACTTGGAGCCAAGTGTCTGATCTCAGCAAAGTCAGTATTTTATATCTCAGTTAGTGCTTGAAGTACACCATGACTGTTTCACAATCATAAAGTAGCTATAGTAGTGCTGCATGCAGAGAAGTGACCACAACCCAAATATGCCTAGGAGGAAGGGGCATGTGGGCATGGGAGAAGAACATCAGCATTGCCCAGTTGTGGCTGGGGGTTGAGTTCCGGCTAGGGTCCTGGCTTGCTTCATGCCACTGTTGCTGTACTCCCAGGGCTGAGTATGTCCTCTCAGGACTGCTGCTTTTTAAAAAGAAGATTGTCAAGAATGAGAACATTATTTTTATTAATTAAGATGAAAATGATCTAGCTCTACCATGTTTGCACAGAACCCTATTTGCTAGCTGCCACGTGGAAACAAACAGAAAGTGAAACGAAGACAGATGTATTACCTCCTCGAGAAGACAAAATGGTGGGTAAAGGATCGTGAGGAATTAAATCAGCACTGCGCACTTCCTTTTCTCTAGCTAAAACACTTCTTTTCAACAAGCCAGAATTCAGATCCAAAGGAAATTATAGAACAAACAATTATAGAAACCTTCACAGAGGGAAAAAATAATTACTTAATGGTCACAGCTAGAACTATGGGTGAGATAGCCACACATTCCCATCTCTTTCAGAAGCCTCCCGTCACCCTTCAATGAGTCTGGTAAGTTTGCTAGACCAGCAGAAAACTAACCAAGCCAAGAAGCAGTCAGTCAGTGTACACAACTTACTCAAGTGTCAAATGAACACCAAAGCACAGGGAAAGGTTGGGAATGGTGTCTGTGCATCTAGGGGTAGGGCATGGGCAGTGGGCAGTACAAAGACAGGAGGACCGGCCCTTTTTGGTGGCAGTAACTTGCCTAAATACCTCTGCTATCTAGTGAAGAGACCTCTGCCTAGGTCTCTGAGAAAATGCTGGAAGACAAAGAGAAGGCTGTGTCATAAATCCAAAATATTTAGAGAAAGAAAAAAAAATTGGCTAAGATCTAGAGGTTACAGCTCTTTCTTCATCTTATGCTAAGCAACTAAATAATGCTTTGGTGGGAAGAAGATGGTTTTGAGTGAGTTTAAATATCTGTTAAAGGAAATAGATTTTTGCGGGACCCATCTCAGTGCGGCCTTTTGAGTTATCATGATGACTGAATGAATGGGGAAGTCGCAGGCCAGCAAGTCAATTTAGGCACAGTGAGGAAATACGATTTCATCAGGTGAGGGCTTAAGTGTATATGTCTATGCATTCATGATATAGATGTCAAAGCTTCTGGAGTACCTTAGTGTTACGTTAACGTTCTCTGCAGATTAATGTTGATTCAGATTAATTGTCTCAGTTAAGTCACTCTTCTTTTGAACTGATAGGATTGATTTCTTTATGGCCTTGTGCTACAGAACGATAGGAGGCCACAAAAGGAGTCACTCGATTGTTTGAGATGAAGTCTGATCAGTTAAACTGTAGCCTGAGGAGTTACCTACAGAAGTAACCTTCCACAGCAAACATGGGGCTGGTAACAAATACAGGGCTCAGAAAAGCAATAGTGGAAGTGTTTATTAGGACACTGACCTACTAGAAAAAGTGATTTCTGAGCAAGGAACCTGCTTTCAGTTGCTTGTTTCCATTGTATTGAAGGAATCAGGTCTTTATGAATATTCTTCTAAATAAGCATTACTATACTCTATTAGCCAGTTCTCTTTAAGAAAAACCGCAACACTTAGTTTTCCTTTTCAATGGCTGTCTGAATAGGCTGAAGTATGACATTACTTTTGTTAGTCATATAGGTGTGTTACTTATGCTACTACATTGCTAAAACTAAACTTGATGTGAGTGCGCAATTATGTCATACGCTCTGCTGCTGGCTCATGAAAGTAGAGCCTGTGGGCATCATGAGCAGCAGGGCATACTCCTAGATGACCAAAATCCAAGACGAGCCAATTGCTCAGCCACACAGTGATTTTAGGGTTTTTTAAACTCCAAGTTAGAGAAAGAACACTTCCATATACCAAACCAAATATTTAAAAAGGAAATTCACATACATTCTGGTGGCACAAAGGCAGAAATCTAAGTGTCATGGCTTTCAATAATCCTTGAGTGTACGTTTATTTGCAAGTGAAAAGCTAGAACAGGACGTCTTTCATTTCTCTTTATCCAAATTGTCCTTCTGCAGCCCTGGAGGGCTGTGGTACGTTCTCGGCTGTGATATGTTCAGAATGCAGCTCACAGGGAACATCTTGCACACATTTCAGAGGGGCAGGTCATTCCCTTCCCCCTCAGTATTTAAATTGTGCATTTTAACAGTATGCTTCTTGACTCAAGCCACACACAATAAGGGAAAAGAAATACTTTACCTGCAGAAATGCTGAACAGAGGTTCATTAAAGCTACTGTAAGATTATGAGGCCTTTTGTACATCATAAAAAACCAAAGATGCTTGTTCTCAACAGCAAGAGTCCAAAATGGACAAGTGTCACGGCACAGTGTCCAGCACTATGTCTGCATCCAAATACATGCAGCATTCCCAGGACTGTAAAGATGAAATAGAAACAGAGCGTCTATATTTCTGTTACATGACATATGGCTCAGTTCTGTTTTTTCATGGAGTGACTAGGCAAAACTGAAATTTAATTGAAAGTAAGAATGGTTTTATGAAGTTACTTCTCTAAACAAGCATATTTCTCTATTTCTAAAGGACACGGTGTTACTGTTTACTAGCCAAGACTATTTTTAGCTTAACCCATGCACTATTGAAATTGTCAGTACAACAAACGCTTGTTTAACAGATACGTACACGTACAGGTATGTCAGAGAATCTCTATGTCAATCAAGTCTAAATGTTAGCTCACATTGCCATAAAGCATATAGAGGCAGCAATCTGTGTAAAGCTCATGAAAGAAGCTGGGAGAACACGCCATTGCAAATCGGATTCAGAACAGCATAGTTTATAAATAAGTGCCCTGGTTGCTATGGTAGTTTTACTTCTCATTTTGGTGACTCAGGATTATGCAGCACCAAAAAGTAATCCACCTTGAATTGTGGGGTTTCTGCGTAAGAATTTTACTCAGAAATGAAGAAATCTGACAGCAAGTCTGCTTCTTATATAATTTACTTTAAAATTTTGAGAGCACTTTCTGCATAATCTTCCTATCTCCTTTATTCTTGATAAGGAATGTACCATAGTTTTCACTGTTGCTTGTGTGCATTTGTCACACAGTAAGAATAGAGAGTACAACAGATTTAAAAATAGAAGGAATATGACTGTCAAATAAAAAAAATGAAAGAAATGCTTTATTCTTATGATAAATATCTCTGTTATAGCCTTTTCATGTTGAAAAAGGCTTCTATGTTTTCTGATCCCATCACTTGTTTTACAACCCATGATTCTTTATAAAAATATGAAAGATTTATTGGGAAGTTTTCTGTCAATATAAACAGTATTTGCCACTATCTCTTCAAATTATCAGTTTTTCCCGGAGTTGGAGTTGATGAAATTAACTTTTATATATCATTTTTCTTCACTGGGAGGAGAAAAATATTAGGACAAAATTTTTAGAAGCCACACTGTGTCTGGTGCTGTTCAAGATGAAAGACAAGAAAACAATTACCCTTAGGAGGTCAGAACAAAAATGCTACACCCCAGAAGCTGACTATTTTGGGTAGTGCAAAATCTTCATCTGTGTAATTCTGTGGTCCAGAAGCCTGGGTGAAATAGCTTTGAAAAATGGCTGTAATGTTTTTAAGAAAAAATGGAAAACCAGGCAGTGCACCGGTAACAATCTCATTGCTAAATCATTTTATTGATCACTGGAAACATGTCACTAAATTAACTGAAAATATATACATGCATAAATGTTATCTTTGCAAGTGTTTAAATGGTTATCTTTAGAGAAAAGTAGTCCTATTGAATTCAGTGTTGTTATTTGTATGTGGAAAATTACATATTCAATCACCTTTAGTGCCATGTATATACAGGAAACAAAGGATTTTACAGCACACCTAAGGTGTTGGGTAATCTGGTAGAGATATACAAAACAGCCTGATAAAACTAGGTGTACTTACTGTATCCTTAAGTTGCAGACATTAGCTAACTATTATAAAGTCATAAGTGTCTCTTTTTAGCACACTATTATTATTGTAAACACACATGCACACTTAATGCAGTTATCAAATCCAATCTGGTGGCACTTTCTTGCAGTAATGACTGTTTTAGTATGAATTTTATATTGACTTTCAATATGGTTTTCAAAGTGAGCCTTAATATACAGGGTTTGGTTTAATCCTCTGCACAGATCAATTTTACCTTCCATGCTTAGGGAGATAACTGGAAAAAAACCATGAGATTTCTGCAGCAAATATTATTGGTAATTCTATATGTTTATTTCATTTAGTACTGAATTTGAAGCTGTAGATGGTCTCATCTCCTCTCAGTACACTGGTATCACAATGAAATCAAATAACATCAAACCGGTAGGATGGAGGACAGAATACGGCCTAGTTTACACTTACTATTGAAGCCATAAACTCTTACATGAGATATGAGAAAGGAAAAATATGGAAATTAAAACCAATTAATAATAATAATTACTATTATTGTTATTATTATTACTCATGATTGTTCCCTTCTTGCTCTGAAGCGTGGCTTGATTTTGTTGAATACAGAAGGTGTGACCAATTGTGGAGATTAACCAATTTACATGAATGACAGCTCTAGTTTTTTCTTAAGGAAGACTATATGCTTTGCTAGATCGTATTCAAGTACCACCTAAAATTTACTGCAGAGTGCAAAGCTATCTGGGAAAGGCACACACACTTCATATATATAAGGAATATCTGGATTTCAGCTGGCTGCACAAATGAATTATATGATGCCTTGGCATCTGTAAAAAGTCTTAAGCATAATGTAACTCCCAAATTAAGTGCAACTAAAATAAACGAAAAAGTCAAGGAAAAATAAAGTCAATAATATAGAACATACAAATAGCTGCAGCGTAAGTGAAGATATTTGCTGAAGTTCTCTGAAAAGCTGGAGCTGAATTGGTGAAAAATGCCCCGGAGAAAGGGGAAAAAAGGGAAGTATTAGATCCGGTCTTTAAAACTGGACTGTATGATACTTAAGAACAGAAAGGGATATGCTTCCTGAGCTCTGCATTTTATTAACAAGACAAAGAGAGTGAGCTGAAGGAGTTAAAGGAGGACCCATGGCCAGAAAACGAAAGCTGAAGAGGGATAAAGTCAGGTAAAGGGACTGGAGCTCTTATGGAAACCTAAAGACACATTCCATGACAATGAAATTTCTAAGAGAGTACATTTTGAATAAGTGCTTATCAATTTACTCATAATTACTTTGCTGCCAATAAAGCACTTGATTTAAATATTGCTTGCTGTAAACAGTGTATTACACTTTTCAGCTATGTCATTCTTCAGCTATGGTTTCTCTGAAGAGTCAGATTTTCAGACAGCCAATTGACACATAGAGAGAAGCAGCATTTGGGGAAGGTACATGTAAAATATCAGAGATTATCTAGGGAAGGAGGACTCAGCTTTTATCTTGTGTTACCTTTTCCTGGACTACAGTTTTCAGCTCCACAGGAAACGGCACTGGATTGAGAGTCCATCCTCAAGGACATATGCCTGAGAGGACAAGACCACAGCACCCAGCTGGAGCCAGCACAAATTCCCTCCTTAGACCTGAGTCAGTTGATGCTGCCAAGCTCCTGGCTGGTAACAGCACATATTGGGCCGATCGTACCAGCACTATGCCAAAGCACAGCTCAATCGCCCACGTAAGTAACACTTTCAAGACTGCTCTGATGTGCATTGTGCAGTGTCAGCCATACTTTCAAATAGAGGAGCCTGAAATATACCTCTAGATAATCACACAGGCTGTCAATGGGAAGGTATAAATACATTACCAAGCCATCATTCATCTTAAGACTGCAAATCTTTCTCTGTCAAATCCTTCATCTTGACTACAAGATGCCGTCTTTTGTTCACAACCACATTGTGCCTGCCAATTGCTGTATGAGTAAATCCGATGGATACTATGCCAATATCTCCAGATGAAAATCTGTTCTGCAAGACATTAAGAACAGCACATTGCTGCAGGTACCTTAGGACTACTACTTCTTGTGAAATGCCACTGACATTTTTATCAACAGAAATGGAAATAAGAAGCTTGAGTAGGCTGTGAGATTGCCTACCGTCAGAAAAGGAGACATTATAATTAGAAAAGAACAAACGATGCAAAATTTGAATTGCATGAGGTTTGGTGACCCTCTCAAACTACAATTTTTCCTATAATTACTTGAAAATAAATCATTTTTCCAGTAAGTTTAAAACCACATTTTATCCCCCTGAGATGATTCAATTTAAAACAAATGACATACTGCCTTTTGCTAAAGAAAACATTTTATGCTTGGAAAAAAAATCTACTATGTGTAACAGCTTGGTTCCTAGAAGTCGCAACTCTGAATGAATACATTCTAGTCTATTTTCAAATGGTGTATAGTTAACTACTTGTTTTCTCCCAACAGAAAAGATGGATAAGCTACCCCAGGAAGCAAAGTTTGCTTTAACTAAAACCAAAAATAAGCACAGGGATTTTTTCAATGTCATGCAGAAGTCTCTGTGCAACAGGAGACGATGCTTTATATAGCAAGGTGCCCTAACATGGGCTATATAACTCACTAAGTCACCCTGTTTGTTTCCGGTACTTAAAGGGCACCTACAGGAAAGCTAAGAAAGGGCTCTTTATCAGGGAATGCAGTGATAGGATGAGGTGGAACGATTTTAAGCTGAAAGTGGGGAGATTTAGATTAGACATTGGTAAGAAATTCTTCACGATGAGAGTGGTAAGACACTGGCATAGGTTGCCCAGGGAAGTCATGGATGCCCCATCCCTGGAGGTGTTCAAAGCCAGGTTGGATAATGTTTTGAGCAACCTTATCTAGTGGAAGGTGTCCCTTCCCATGGCAGGGGTGTTTGCAACTGGATGATCTTTAAGGTTCCTTCCAGCCCAAACCATTCTATGATTTACCCTGTTTACCGGCGCAGACAGGAACACCGATGTGGTTGCATGGGACACAGAGGCCACGGGCAGGAACAGGCAGCACCTTGACCTAAATAACCTGGTAGAGGTGGAGAAGCACCGTGCTGGGAAAGCCCTTGGGAACCACATGCCCTAAGACTGGCTTAGGTTTTGGGGTTTAAGGTCTACACCAGCTGCCCCAGTAAGTGGTACTGCTCCCACTCCATACACACTCTGTTCAGGAGAGTACATCCCTGCTCACCCTTGGGTGATGGCCCTTTTATTGGCAAGGCCCTCATCGCTCTTTGGGTGTATTTCATAGAATCATAGAATGGTTTGGCTTGCAAGGGAACCTGAAGTCCAACCAGTTCCAAAACCCCCTGTCATGGGCAGGGACACCTCCCACCAGACCAGGCTGCTCAAGGCCCCTTTCAACCTGGCCTTGAACACTTCCAGGGAAGGACCCAGCTCCCCTGGGCAACTGTGCCAGTGCCTCATCAAACTCATTGTGCACAATTTCTTCCTAATGTCTAATCTAAATCTTCCCCCTACCAATTTAAAGTCATTCCCCCTCATCTCATCACTACTTGCCCTCGTAAAAAGTCCCTCCCCAGCTTTCTTGTAGCCCCTTTGAGGTACTGGAAGGCTGCTCTAAGGTCTCCCCGGAGCCTTCTCTTCACGAGACTGAGCAACCCCAACTCTCCCAGCCTGTCCTCATACCAGAGATATTTCTCCAGTGCTGCTGGCAGGGCCAAGGCCGCAGCGGGACGAGGCTGCTGCCCCGGCCGCCCCGAGGCGAGGCCCGAGCGGGCCTGCGCCGCCTCTTGGCCTCTTGCTTTCCTTGTGGCCGCGGGAATTCCCGCCCCGGCGGGGCAGGGGAAGCCACTGACCCTTCGCCTGAACTCTTGAACTCACGGGCCCCGCGATGAGGCAAACCGAGGCAGCCTCATCCCTGTCACAACAGAAGCGACGGCCCCTCCACCCTCCCTCCCGCACCACTTCCCCCGCCCCCGGAGTCTCCCAGCCCCGCCGTGGGAAAATCTCGCGAGGTTATGCTAATAAGGCGAGCACCGCCACAGCACCATCGCTTGGAAGTACCGCGAGATTATGCAAATAAGGGGCCCACACCCACACCACCGCCGCCCCGCCCCTCTAGTTCACTCCCTCCCGCCCTGCGCGCGAGTGAGTGGGTGCGCGCGCGCGCGGGCCGCGGTGCGCTGTGGGATACTGGTGGTGCGCAGCCCGCCCTCGGCACGGCGGTAGCGGAGGGGGCCAGGCGCGAGCCGGGGTATGAAGATGGCGGACGCCAAGCAGAAGCGGAACGAGCAGCTGAAGCGCTGGATCGGCTCCGAGACCGACATGGAGCCGCCCGTGGTCAAGCGCAAGAAGACCAAGGTGAAGTTCGACGACGGCGCCGTCTTCCTGGCCGCCTGCTCCAGCGGGGACACCGAGGAGGTGCTGCGGCTGCTGGAGCGCGGCGCCGACATCAACTACGCCAATGTGGACGGGCTCACCGCGCTGCACCAGGTTGGTGCCGCGGCCGCGCCCGGCGGCGGGACCGGGGCGGGGGGGCGAGCCTGGCCGGCCCGGCAGGAGGTGGAGGAGGAAGGGGCCGGAGGCGGCTTCTCACCCCTGCGCTGCGGGGTGCGGGGCGGGGAGGGGCCGGGAGGCGGTGGCCACCGGGGAGCGGCCCCGGGGCTGGAGCGGGGACAGAGGCGGCGGCCACCGGGGAGTGGCCCCAGCCCCGTGGCGGCCGGGCTGGAGCGGGGGCAGAGGCTGCACCACCGCTTTTCGGTCCGGGCTTTGGGAGAGGGGTCGGCCGGCCCTCTCCCCGGGCGAGGAAGAGATGCTGGGGACCCTCGCTCAGTCTCCCCGCTTCTTCCTTGCCCCGGGGGCAGGACAAGTTCTCCTGACGGGGGGGGGAGGGGGAGAGCGACAGCGACACACACAGGTACCCCTGGGGAGGGGAGAGTATAGATACGCCCTCCGGTGGGAGGGGGCACAAACACACAGGTGCCCCCCCCCCCCCCCCCCCCCCGCGACGGAGGTCGGGAGCGGGACAGGTACCCTCGATGGGGGGACATACACAGGTTCCCGGTGGTGTACGGGAGGAGGTACACAGGTTGCCCCCGGCGGAGCTGGGGGGACGGGACAGGTATCCCCTGGCGTTGAGGGGACGGCTGCAGGTGAGAGGGGCGGGTTCGCCCTAAGGCCACTTTCCCCCTCTACCTAGCCAGAGATCCCGGCAGCGCTTTCCCTCCTCCTTCCCCTCCCCGGTTTCGCGGCTGTTGAGCCGATTAAACCCCTGCTCTCTTGTGTGTGTGTGCAGGCGTGTGGAGAGAGGGATCATCTGTTTCTCTCCGGTTTCTATGGGGAAGCAGTGTTTGTTCCTAATATAGAATCAAGTATCGATAACAGACAGGCTGCCCACTTTCTTTAGCGATGGCTTCTGCTGCAGAGTGAGAGCCGAACTTTTAAGGGGAGCAGGGCTCTTACAGTTTCCTTTCCTGCGTTGGAGAGCAGTAAAAAAAAAACGAATCCATATTGCTTTGTTCTGGTTGTGGGTATGTGGGAGGGGGCGTTGGTGCTGAGGGAGAGAACTTTCACTTAGGGCAGGGGGGGAATGGAAGGGAAACTGGCTGTGAAGTTTCCTCAAAATGGATGCTTTGTGCATGTTGAACTTCATAGCAGTCTGATTGGAATCTCAAAACGTTAGCCAAATAAGGAAAGGTTGTGGCAATCCAGAGATAATGCGGGTTTGCCTGAATAGTTTTTGTTTTTCTAGAAGGCTAAAAGCTTCCACACAATATTAGATTCCAAAAAGTAAATAATTATCTTTGAGGGGTTAACTTCTTGTTCTTAACTTTAGAAGTTGTTCAGTAGTTAACAAATCTTAATGTTTGAGATGTAGGTTAGTCAAGTAGAAATCTCCCCAGAATGGTTAGGTGAGATAATTAGGATGTTGTTGTTACACAGTACTTTTCTTAAATTCATCACTCATTTTTGTTTAATGTATTTTATCCATCCCATATAGATTTTTTTTTTTTCAAAGTATGTGAGGCTCCACGAATACATAAGTTGCCTGAATATAAGATTTGAAATTCTACTACTGTCTGCTTTTTTTCCTATGTGTAAGTTGTTGCTTGCTCCCCTGTGAAGTGTATTGGTTTACTTTCAGTTGTGAACTGAACTAGAAGAATGAATGTGTTGTGGTTAAGCCTGTCAGCATGTTACTTCAGCACGGTTACCTGACTTCAGGCTAGCCTGTCACTTCATAGTGAGGCTTTTCATATTTATCCTTCTCTAATCAAGTTATGATTGCTTCATGATTCCAGGAAGCTCTGTGTTGCAAGTTATACCTTTACTGGTTAGGTCGTTGGGTCTGCAAATTACTGTATTCGGGTGATTGGTGGGAAAGGATGATGTTTGGTTTAACTCTGCTGTAAGAATGAGAGACTAATGGTGCTGTCTCTCTTTGTGAAGCTCAGATGGCATTTTCTTAATGATTTTGGTGCTCTATACAACAAAGCTTTCACCAACATCTTTCTGAGCTTATTCTCCCCTTCTTTTTACCTGTAGTCAGCTTGCAGTTTGAAAGGATAAAGTCTAAGGGAAGAGAGATGAAGATTTACATCACTGCTAAAGCTTTTGCTCATTCTCCTTCTCCCCTCCTCTGGTGTTTTCTGGTTTTATGATATTAAAAGCAAAGATGATCAATTGCGAAGTTAGAACTCTTCAAAAACTTGTCATTCTTGCTGACAGTTTGACTGACTAATGTCAATTGCGTTGAAGTCCGTGTTGTGTTTAAGACTGCTCTGGTTTGCTGTGTGGTTTGTTGATTGGGGTTTTTTCTTGTTGTATGTCAGATCCTTTATAAACTTTACTGCTTTGCAGGAATAAATTTACGTCACTAAAGATAAAGTGACTCTGCCTTTTTCGGTTGTGTCCTTTTTGTCTTGCATCTAACTTTTTCTTGTGGTTACTGAGAACAAATGCATGTGTCTGAAATAGCAGTAGAGTTAAATATAGTATACAGCCTTTGCTTTTCCTGCTAGATGTAATAGTTACAGCAAGAGATTTAAGCTGTGTTTTCTTTTCCACAGACCAGGTGGTTGTAAGTGCCGAGTGGAAAGTACCATTAGTCCTGAAATTCTGGTGAACTTCAAATCTGGTCTTGAACAGAGCATTGAGTTTTGCTAGTAAAGCCATTAGGTGAACTTTTCCTGTGTCATTGGTGTAGAACGCCATCACCATCAGAAAGCTTTATGAAGAATTGTTTCTGTTAATGCATGCAAGAAAGAAAAAAATGCAGTTGGCTTTGGAGCTCAGAGGAGGAAGGAGGAAAGTATATATGCACAGACTTTCTTTGTCTCTTGCAATTGCCAGTGTGTGATTTTGTTTTATATTTGCATGCACATGAATGGGTGCTCTTGGGTACATCATATCTGAGGACGTCAGATAAATTTATGAGTTAAAGGTCTTGCAGAATGCGAAAAAATATCATTAGGTGATGATTATTCTATATGTAACATTGGGTTCAAATGGAGATCTGTTTAAGGACTTGTTTGAGCATAAGTTCAGATCAGGCTTTCAGCACAGAGGACAAAACTGGCTATAATGTTTTTCTATCTATTGGAGATAGATACAGTGCAGAGTATTGCAGCAGAATAGAGACTAATCTGCTGCAGTACCTTCCGTTGTATACATATTGTGTGTATGTGTAAGACCAGAAAAATTATTTTTAAATTAGACTGTAAATTTACAGTCAGATGTCTGTTCTGTTAATTTAGTGGAAGTTGAAGTTGTTTGTCTAGGAATGCAATATTTAAAAACAGTTGCCACGCAGGATGAGACCCATCTAACTCATAGATAGTGCAGCTTTTCTAATCTGCCTTAACAATTGAATGTAAGGAGAACTTGAGAGAAAGAAGAAGCCAAAAAGTGAGCCATGACTTCACAGATCAATAGTTTCTGCAGCAGGGTGTGGGGGAAGTAGCATATTCTGGAATAATGTTAAGAAAAGTTTATATACTGTTTTTAATAAAAATTGGTCCTTTCTTGGGCAGATGTATTTTTTCAGAGTGGGATTCAATTCTGTCATCGTGAAAGCTTAGTACCTAACATTCCTCAGGGTTTGGACTCTTTTCCTATCTTTCCTTGCCTTCACGAAGGAGGACTTGGTTCACTACCTCTGACTGGAATTTATTACTTAAGTGTTTGACAGTCATTTGTCTAAAAGTTATATAGAGCTTTGTACAGGAAGGAGAAGCCCACCCTTTCGGGACAGCGCCATGGGAAGGCTGCCTGTGCTGGGGAGGGACAGTGATGTGACCAGTTTCCTGGAAGGCTGGATTTCCTGTGCGTGCTGCTCCCCTGGGAGCACGGGAGTGTGCACTGTGGAGTACCTGCATGCTCCTGATAAAGAAGGCAGCTGAGATTAGGCTGTGGTTAAGTATGACAGTTTATGCAGCCTGCTTTTTGGTTGCCTTTTTCCTTTTAGCTGCTCAGACTTAGGAGGTGGTAACCTGTTTTTTGGCCTCATTCTCTCAAGGTGGGAAAGGTGGGTGCTGCAGCGTAATTCCACCTCATACCATGAAAGGAACATGTCTGCTATCTTGATCTTGTTCTTCCTGGGGAAGGTACTGCTTTGGAGGTAGGGTAGGGGAAATTGTCTTGGCCGTTGATGCATGGGGATCATGGAGTACTGTAGATGTTGTCAATGGGGAAGGCTGAACAGCAAGAGAGGCTCATAATCCTTCATATACTTTTTTTATGTCCAGGACAAGTATAGTTTAACTAAGCAAAGTTTGCCAAAGGCTGTTTTTCTGTTGCAAATATTAGTGGTTTTCCACAGCTCTTCAAGTACTAAATTGAATATGAAGGTGGAACTGTTTTACTGACAGTATAGTTATGTATTATTTGCAGGCACAGCAGTATGCGGTGTTAAAGACAAATTTTGATTTGATGCAGCTGCTATAGGACTCTGCTGTGTGGATCCCTCAATAGTAATTAAGATGCTGAGAAACTCTTCACAAGTGTGTTGCTGAACACATTCTTTCTAACTAAGGACAGTTATTACTGTCTTTAATATTTACTGTGAGTTCTATGGGATTTATTTCTTGGGTAAGGATTACCTTCCTTTGTGAGAGCTTCTGCAATAGTTTGTGAAAAATTGTCAGGACTTCTGGTGGCAGGATTTTAGTGCCTGATGTGGTAAAGGGTATCTTTACAGTTGGCATCAACCTGTTGTCCTTGTTAAGACATCCTTTCAGATGGCAGGGAGAGACAAAAAAGGGACATGAACTCTACCAGCACTGGATCCCTTTGCCTTAGAACTTGATAGAAGTCATTAAGGCTGCACTGTCAGGATCCTTTTTGACAAATGATAACACAGGTCACGTATTTTAGCTGGGGCCACAGCATGCGAAGCATGTCAAGTCATAAGAGCAAAGAACAGGTTGCTACAGTCTTAAATCTCTAGGGTGTTTGCATCATAGCAGCAGCACCCAACAACCAAGGCTAAAGGAAGGTATGGAACTAGCTTAAAGTTATACTAGTAACCTCCTAGCCATGACTTCTGCACTGCCTCTTGGAGAGTGAAAAGACTGGTGTGTGTGGTAAACTTGTTAATTTTTCAAGACTGTCAAATAAGACAACTTCCTTTTGTACAGAAAGGTTTGTGCTCAATTATGAAACTAGTGCCTAAATCTCAATGTTTGAAGGGGAAACAACCCTCCACGCACCAAACCCTGCTAATGCTCACGTTGTAGGTGACACACAGCTGGGAATTTTGGAGTCCTTTGCTCAGCTTGTATTATGTTATCCTGATTTAGTTATTTTAATTCTTTATTTGTACAGCAAAGCATAGAGAAGGAGAGTCCTGAAATAAGGGTAAAGTTGACTTCACTCAGTGATTAGACTAGAGAGGCATATTTGTTTAAAATCACCTTTGTAATAAGAGTTGGTTCCTGTGTGGGCAGTGTATCTTTCTCTCTGTAGTTAGCGTAAGTATGTTCACATTCTACACTAAGTACTTGTTAACTTCTTACCAATCTTATCTAAAATTTTCTTTGTTTTTTACCTTCTGAAATGGAAGCAGGAAGAGGAAAAAGATATGATTCTTCGTATCTTTTCACCTTTTGGGGCTTATTATCTCCAAGTGTCTCCTGGCCTCTTGGTAGTCTGTTGGGTTTGAACCTGGGGTTTCTGTTTGGTTGCATAGTAGTTTTCATTGCAATGGATGTTTCTTGTGCCCAAATAGAACAACCAAAGTCAATTCTAGCATATAGTGGTTATTTTAGGTATTTAAAGCAAGTTTCCATGTTCAGCTTATGTAGTCATGAAGGAAGTGTTCTATACTTAATGTAAGGATAAATTCAGCTGGTAGAGCTTTAGTATTTACTGAACTAATGTGCAGGGACAATTTCTGCTGGTCTATAGCTGTGAATTTCACTGCAGCATTAATGCTGCTTTTACTGTAAGACTTCATCAGTGGTTTTCAGTGTGTTCCTGCATATTGGTATGGCTAGAACATTTTCATAATAAATCATCAAAAGCACCTTGTAAGAGTAGATGAGATGTGTTCTTGTAAGCAGGAATAAAACTGATGTGAACATGCTTGATTTGAGGCCTTCTTGATCTCGCCATTGTAATAACAAGTGTTATTTTTTTCCAAATTACGAAATTTCAGTGTATTAGCTAAATCTGAGGCTAGGAGGCAGAAACAGTCAATATAAATCATTAGTAGGCATACAACTTAGGCCTTCTAACATAGGATCTGTATTCCAGGCTTAAAGCTATATTTTAAGTTTTAATTGGAACAAATGGTTTGACAGGCTCTTGGCCAATTCTTTACTTGTTTATCCCTTTGCTCTCACTTCCTCTCTTTCTCAAAGTTGTTACTTGGGCTGGTAAGACAATTATTGCAATCCTCTCAAAAACTGAGAGCCCAGCAGATTGTCTCTTCCTATGTAATTGTGACTCCTGAGGCTGGGCTGGAGGTGGAGTCGAGGAACATGCATGTGTTTTAGCCAGTACTTAAATTTTATCCAAGAATATATTCGAACAGGTTAGACTTAGACAAACTAATATTTTCTGAAAGGGATGTAGTGGTAGTTTTGGACAGGTGTGGCATAAATACACCCTTTTGGGACTCATGCAACTAAGAAAATATAAATTATGCCTTGTTACTGCCATACTGTAGTATCAATATAGAGTATATGCTTACAAGACATGCAGTGTATGAGGACATTTACCTAACACATTATATCAGTGCTTAGCAATATATCTGTAGTCATTGATCTCGACAACTGTAAAAATGCAAGCTGGAGTGCAGCTGCAAAGCAGTGTAGCTGTTGGTAAGCCGGGCAGCTTCTGATGCTGGTGAATGGGTGGAGACATTCAAGCTGCTTTACTTTCCTATATGCATTCCTGAAATGACAGTAAATGGAAAGCATGGTATAAAAGTGGCAGCATTCCTCAGCTGTTTCCTTTCTAGTAATTCAGAGATTGTAAAGATAGAACAAGAAGGCAAACGATGATCAGGGTTCTTGCGGGTAGGGGGAAGCATTTCTGGATTTTTTTTATTTTTTTTTTCTTAAATGCTTTTTCTTGAAAGATATGGTGCCCAGCTTTTCCATTCCAGTTGTAATTTTTGAGAACACTGAATCAGCCACTGCGCTTATCCTGGAAACACCAGATCTTTGACTACTCAGTCACAAAATCAAAATCAGAGCTATATGATGAAGTCTTTGAACAAGACTGTTGCCCATTTTTGCCTGAGTGGTGGTGTTAGCACTTACTCAATTAAACAACATATTTCTGAGAGTAGTGGCTTCTAAGGATCTGTAAACAGAGTGAAGAGTGGAATTGGCTTTAAGAGGAGGGTGAAATCCCCCCAAAAATCTTGACCTTATTTTTGGGCCTACACACAGAAGTAGGTTTCTCTTCAAGGCTGCAACTAAATAGTTCCTGTACTGCTGTAACTTCTGAATCCTTTAATTTTACACTTGGTCTATAAGTAGCACATAACCATGTATTTTGATACTAAAATACCTGTCAGCTGTGGTTGTTAGAAATGGTTCCAGTTTTAAGATATTCTGTCAGTGGCCAAGTCTCACTGATTTTTAGTTATTAAATCAGTCTGAAATATCCTTTGATGTCTTTTCCCGTGTTATGATTGTAATTCAGGGTCTTGAGTAGAAACTGTGACAGCTTGCTTTGATGTGATCAGTTAGCCAGCCAGTAGTGATTACTAAGCAAATTTTGTTTCTGGGTTGATTATTTACTTATTTTTGCTGTTGCTGTTTTACCATCCTTATGGTTAAGCTAGAAGAGTAACCGAAGTGTCTTCTGTACGTATCTTTTAGTGTTTGAGGTTTCTTGTACATAGGGGGATTGCATGTGAGTCAGCCTTTTGTTGTGGATTTGATATATATATATATGCCACTTATCTTGTGAATTTCATTTTCCTGTTGATTTTTTGCTGCTTTGCAGAATGATTAGTATGACTAGCAATGTGAAACCTATTTAATGGTTTTACGTTAAATCTATATGTTGAACTTGCCTAACAATATTGTTCTTAAAATTTCACACTTGAATTCACTATTTGTCTAAGGCAAAATAACATCTTTGTCTGGTAACAAAGGTGAATACAGCTGACAGGTGTGTATACAGATGCATGTGTGTGGTCAGTGCTAGCTTCTGAAACACTTGACCTGGATGAAACTTTCACGGAGAAGCTGCATTCCTCTGTCAAATCCGGGGTCCTTGTGGGCTTTTTCTGAAACCAAAATGCCATCTCAGACTTTGGGCTTCAAAACTTTCAACTCGGTAATATCCTGAAATTTGTGTTAACATTCTTGATTGAAAAACTATGTTTCTGTTACAGAAGTGAAAAAAACTGTTGTTTTAAAGCTGCAATGTATGTTGTCCCAAGTTTTAACAAATCATTGTTGCTTGCAGTATGTTCACGAACATATCAACTATACTTGAATGAGTAGGCTTCATTAAGTGAATAATCTTAATGAAATCAATGAGAGTTTTCCAGAAGTGCCCTCCATCCCAGAGATGAAACAATCCGAAGTTATTGGTATTATCTTCTTTATCAGTCTGAATTTTTACTGCCTTCCTTGTATTCTGCTTCTTGTTGCAGCATTAATTTCTTATTTTATCTAGTTACAGAAAGTTAATAACTCTTAAACTTGTTTTACTAACCGTTTTTTTCAAAATATTTTCAAACCAATCCAACCTGGTGCACTAGATACTGAACTTGCTGCAAGCTTGAGCAAAAATGAATTGCTTTACATCTTAAAGTGAAAAATGAAGACTGAGGTGACAGCATTGTGCCTATGGGCCAAAATGGAACTCCTATTAAGTACTAATCTCATTTCTATCAAACCATATAAAACAATGTTTTTTGAAAGCTTGCCAAACTTCACAATTTGTTACTACCTTTATTTTGTTCAGCAACTGCAACTTTAATTATTTACGTCCTAATGATAAAGATTTATTTCACAAGGAGCCTGCACTTTGTCTCCTAATCAGTGGAAAATAAGCCTAACACTATCTCCAAAAGAAGAAATTTTTTTGTAACATCTGTTACTTGTCTTCCAAGCATAGCAGAACAGAGAGGATGGGTTTTGCCAACCCTGTGGCTGTCAGTGGGTTTTTGTTTGTGAATCTCTGGATGTGGCTTTCTGGTCACTCATTTTCTACTTGCTTGCAGACAACCTAGCCAAATACTTGGCATTTGTGCCTGTGTAGCCACACTTGCATGTGTGTACTGAACGCTAATACAGTTACAGTACATCACAGTGCTTATTGGGTGTTTGTACGCTTAGGAAGAGAAACAGCTTTCCTCCATCTCTGCAAAGGAGTAACTTAACAGATCTATTGTTCTTGTGTTTCCTTGTAATTTAGTTGTAAAATACTGAGGAAGCCCGTTGACAATTATACAGTTGCCCTCTGTTTTAGTTGAGCTGCCCTCAAACTTAATTTTATGTGAAATAATTTTTTCATATTTTTACCTGCAATATGCCATGTCCTGTCTTATCCACAGTCTGTCTGGCTTTGCTCTGATCTGCCAAATGTGACTTAAGAGAAATCTCATGGAGGTATTGTATAAACAAATTTTACCTATAGCTGTAGGAAAATATAGCAGTGGTGACTTAAAAACTACCATGTTACTGACCTGTGTAAGAAAATGTGGGAGTGTTGAAGTTCTTTTCCACTTGTTTTCTCAGCAATTGAAGAGGATGCTGTGCTCCATAATATAGTAAAAAACCATTGTAACTGTAGCTCTGTATTTGCAAGCTCAAATGGCATTTGGATTTTTAGAGTAGTTTCACCACTGTTTGTTAAAAGATTTGGCTGCTGCAAATACAACTAGAAATGTTGCACTCTGCTTTTCATTGTTACACAAATAGTTCCAGGTATAAACATCATGAACGTAAAACTAGGGGAGGGAGGGAGGGAAATCTGAATCAATTTATACATTGTAGTAGCTTGTGAAAAGAAAGCTGTGTTGGGATCCAGGAAGAGGCTGTCTTGAGAAACTAAATGTGGCAGCATATACCAGTACTGGATGCAACTGTAGATACTGATGTGAATGAAGCATGGAGAACTGTGCAACCTCTGGCTGCTTGTATATAGGAGTTCTTGTTTAAAAGAGGTATTACTTGCTTTTTTGGAAGTAGGATGAGAGATGGGGGGGAATTCATCCTTTCCCTAATTTTCTCTAGAGAGTTGTTCTTGACTTAAGTTATCTTCATGCTAAACTATGTATGTGGTTATCTTTCACTTAAAACTAGTAATTACCAACTAATTCCTTGCTAATGGGCTAGCTTTGCACTAATGAATAGCAATGATTATCTAATTTCATAAGGCTATCAAGTTTAGCGTCTCTGTGCTGTTCTAGTGTCTGTGTCATACTAAAGATGCTTTACGATGAGGTTATTTTAAAAAGCAAACTGCAGGAGACTGAGCTTCATATAGTCAGAATTGTGGCTAGTTTACTACCATTAATTGGGGAAAAAAAATTAGTGTCAGATACTTACTTTACGTGATAGTGTGGTAGATTGCTTCTGCTTCTTTGGTAGTACCAGCATGTTAGATGTAACTCTTCCATTTTCAGGAAGAGGAGTATGTAGGAGAAAGTATTTATGTCACTGGGAGGAAAAGCACATTTCCGTTTAACTGTCCCTTTGCTTTTTTTATCAGGCAGTTGTTTTGTAGTTGCTTGAGATACAGCTTTTTATACTAAACAGAAATAAAAATCTTAATTGCTAGACTCCATTCAGTGTATCTAAATTCTCAAACAGTAATTTTCCCCACATTCCCTGGAAAAGCAAAGCTGTACTGAGTTCGTAGGTCTGAGTGTGCCACAGATGATGTAAGTGCTGTGTGAGGAAACATACATCACAGGCTTGAAGTGCTCTGTGATTCTGTGGTACTCTCTTAGCATGCCTGAGAAAGGACTGTTTGATTTATGCTCTTGATAGTTACAGGTTAGCTAGTATTCAGATTTAGTTTGTTGCTTTTAGTCTTGTTTAAGGTTAGAGGCTTCCCCAGAGTATTTGAATTTCACATTGCCTTCATTAAGAACTTCATGCTCGAACACGTGATGTTCCTTCTCCCTTCAAGAACATCTACTGCCCTGAAGAAGCTTTAATAAAGACTAATACAGATATTTTAATATGGTTTTGAGTACAGTTGAATGTAGTCTTTCAAAAAAATGAATATTGGAGTTTGAGGTTTTTCTTAACATTTTCCATTCACAGTTCACAGAGATCATGTAAAGTAAACATGAAACCTAACGAGCAGCTACAATGTTCAGTTACCAATTGCATGCCTATAACCGATTAGCAGTCACTTTTAGTTGCCTTACTTTGTATCTAGCAATTCACATTTATGCTTATGAGTTCTGTTTAAAGTGTGCTGTGTCCAGAATGCTGTAGTAATTGCCAATTTCTGATGTTAAGTGCCCTTAACTAGACTTCTCTGGACTTCTCCTGATTTCTGTCTAAGATTGGGAATTTCCTATTGACATTCAAATAACCCTACTTTAACCATTTTGTGGCTTGCATTTTCTCTTGGTTGTAGCATGATTTTCTGTCCTGTCACCAAGGCAGGAATGGTGTGCAGTAACTGATAACACATCTCCTTGTTCAGTCAGCAGAGGAAAAAATTCACAAACCCAAACTGAGGAGGGCACACTGTGTTGGTTGAAGTTTTGTATTTTGATGTAGCAGACAGACTGACTAGATGACACGTTGTGAGAGATTAACATTAATTTAAAAATGTCTGGAACTGTCGTCTGGTTTTGCTGCACAAAGCTTACCCATGTGAGAATCGCTGTACCTGCGAACAAGTTACCATAGCTTTCTGGAGCCTGATCATTAGTAGGTTCTCTGGCACAAGGAACATTGAAATATGGGAGTTTTTTGGATGTGTATGGAGCAGTTCCTGAGGGATGGTCAGCTGTTGGGTGTCAACTTTAGTTTGACTTATAAAAACTTTACAAAAGCAAGCAAAGCCTACTAAAAGAAAATATCTGATTAAGATTATGGTGGATTGTAAGCTTTTGATCCTGTTAATTGTTTGGCATTCTTTTTTAGGGTAAGTGACCTGTTGTGTCAGGTGCATATGCTGGATTAAAACATGAAAAAAAAAATCTGGCATGGAAAAACTTACATCATAGTAGTCTTATTAAAGATATTTTTCCATGTATGATTTTTTTTTTTCCAAAGTACAGCATATAAATAAGAAGTATCAGTAAAAGCTGAAAGCTTGCACACTATGGGGATTCCAGTAAAAGATCAAACAGCACTTAAAAGTAACTTTTTATTAAGCAGTCTTGTTGGCATCAGAGCCATAGATTCTTCAGTGACGTTGTTTATCATCAACTACCCAGAGATGACTCAAGTGTTTGCTTGAAGAGCTGATGTGTAATATCCCCCTTTTTGGAGATCCTCCAGGGACTTTGTATCTCTGCAGCTGTTTGCTTACCTGCACATGGAGTAATGAATTCTTAATCTTTTAGAGACAGAACCTCTTGTGACTGCGTTTTGAAGATTTTGTCGTAATTTCTTTATTCTAGGATTTTGAGCATTTTTCATTTCTTCTCTATAATTATCTAATATTATTTTCTATAGTCAAGTTAAATGACTTAAATATGGGAGATTTTTCTTGATCTTTTTTTCCTGTTTTGCTTTGTCATGTTTTGCTGCTGATGTCATATTTGGGAACATGCTTTGCATTCTATTAATACTTGGGAGTTATTTATGCAGAATTTAAACAAATAACAGCCAAAGTCTACTGATTTGGATTGCTTTATGTCTGCTTAATAATAAAGATAATACTTTGGTATTGAAACCACTTAAACCTTTACGTTTTTAAAACAAGCATGATTTAAAATCTGGTTTCCAATGTTTGTCAGTTGAGCTCATGTGATAGGCTGTAAAACTAAGGAGTGACACTTAACTAGGAATGACATCACTAACTTTTTTTATCAATGCACTTGTGTACTTATCTGTGGTAGCTGTCTGTGATTCATGAGATCCATATTACATCGTACAGTTGCATAAGTTGCTCTTTGAAGTTCTCCCGCCTAGACAAAGGTGGACACAGGGAAGGACAGGACAGAAAAAATAGTGGCAGAGGTAGGAAGTTTTTAATCCATATAAATCACTTTTTCCTCATTTTTTTTCCTGTCCTGTCTCCTTGTTGTACCTGTAGTACAGAAACTGAGTCTTGGCAATTGAATTATTTTGCCTTAACTTTTAATGAATAAGGCACTGGTTAGTTATTTCTGCTTTTAGATTTATAAAAGCAGGCTCTGAATTCAAGTCTGCATCTGTAGAGAGTTAAACAAGGTGATGGGGTTATGGAAACCCAGCATGTGCCCTACTTTCCTCCAAGAAAGATTTGTCACAGGTTTATTTCCGTTCTTTAGTAGTATCAGCAACCACTGGCACTTCCAGCAGGTCTTGATTCACTAAGAATATTGATGGCTCTGTTAGGCTCTTTATTATGCCTTCTTAATCTCAAATATTTCTGGGAATTTCAGTAACACTCTGACTTTAGAAATCACAAATAAGAATCTTTCCTAAATTCTTCGGTTAAGATGCAGATAATTTGCCTGCTTTGGGTAGTGTGGCTTGTGGGTTTTCTGTAGTTGTTCTCGATTTCTGAATAAGAGTTAAAACTTAGTCACTGAGGTATCTGGAACTTTATCAATTGATGGAACCTGATTCCATGATAACACAATGCTGGGAAAAAACCTGTTAACTACTCCAGTGAATATTGCAGAAAGTTGTCAGTCTCTTGGAGGAAAATATGATTTCCTCCTTCCCTCAAACACTTTAGTCATGCAACAATAATACTGAATGCTGAGTGAAGGGAAGTTACTGCTTAGATTGTTATGAAGGATGAGTAGCAGACTGTTGGTGGCCTACTGGAATAACTAGGGAAAGATAATTTACCTCATCTGCTCTATGGGGGTGGAGGGGATGCGAACAGCAGTTAATTTGTAAAATTACACCTTCAGGCACAATGTCTGAACTGAAAAATGCAATTAGGGAGCAAGTTACTGGTAGAATGGACTGGTCTGTCATACCAAGAGAATCTTCTCTTTAGCCATGAAGGTGGGAGTTCCTGCAGTTGGTACTGTAGTTCTGGCTCGTTTGATGTCGTGTATATGGATGTGTATTCTGAACTCGGTTGAACCTGCCACTTTTGACTTGTAAGGTTTATCCCTTTGGCTCTGTCACAGCCTATATCCACAAAATTGAGAATCAAAGACAGGTGCTGCATCTTGATGGAGTGTGTGTAAAATGTCAGATTGGACTGGTTATGGTAAAGGCTATAAGAGTTGCAATATGAAGCAAAGCTCAGTGAAAAACCTGCACAGAAGATGCTGTAGTTAGAAGCAACTCTGGAGAAGAAAAGTTATGTTTTTGCAACAGAAATAAATAGCCTTTATTAGCAAATATCAAGAGGTTATATGTAAGAGCAACCTCTGGTTTTGATTGCTTGACTAGTTTTGAAAGTATTTGGAGGCATCTGACTTCCTGATCTGTCTGTTCCTCTGAAAGAACTTTCAGTTTCTAGTCCAAAGAGTGGTAGTGCGTTTTTAAAACAGACTGCTGTGATGGTTATGGTATAAGTTTATGTATTTTTCTCCTCCCAGTAGAAGTGTAAACTACATTTATAGTTAAATAATTCATAATATTCAGAGTGGGTTTTCTTTGCAGCTATTAGGAGATGTTTACACACCATATAGTTTGTTGACTCTCATGACATTCTTTCAGCTCAGGAATGAACGGGCAGGTGTGCTCTAGAAGCTACAGATGTATAGTAGTGATATAATTAATCTGTAGTCTTTTCATGTTATTACTAGGTATTCATACTGGTTTTAATAGTTTTGACAGCCTTGATGAACCAGCAGTATAGTTGCTTACCTGGTTGACAGCATTCTTCAGCCAAAAAACAAATAGTTGAAATTTTCGCTTTAATGGTGTCTCTGAATCTTTGATACAATAAACTTTTACGGCATTATTTTTGAGCTTGAGAATTCAAGCGATTATGTCAGCAGTGACTTTTTTTAGAAGAATTGGCAATCTTTAAGTGTGTCCTCACTAACTTATGTTTGCACTGGATTTGACCTATGACTTCAATATACATACCACATACAGTGAAAGAATTGTGAATCTTCTGTATTGTCATAATTCTTTCCTATATTATGCCAGTAGCTATAACCCTTTGTACTCCCACTTAGTGCCATAAGCCAGTAGTCTTTTTTTTTTTTCCTGAGCTCTTTCAAAGGACTGTGAGGAAGGAGAAGCATGGATGATCTGCATGTGCTCGTCAGCCAAATATGTGTTGAGTTGTACGTGGCCATTGAATTTGAAGGTAGAAGTCTCTGACTTCATGAAACCAAAATGCTTACCCACTGTTACCATGATACAGGATTATTGAATTTGTAATTTCATCCAGTACTTGAGCTAAAACTGGTAGAAGCAGGTGTTAAATTCTCCAGTAGTAGCTGAATCTTGCTAGTGAAGTTGAGTGTAACTTCTGCCTTGGCTGATGAAGTTCTATTCTAGTACACTGGCTTTGATGAACTTGGATTATATTTTGTGCATGTACTGGCACAAGCAGATCCTTCAGCTTGTAACCAACCACGATGTGTAATCAAGGATAGCCAGATTGCTCTGACCTCCTGCAAGCTGGTCTCCTAAAATGGAAATTATTCATTTTGCAGATGGAAATTGGAGCCAAGCAGCTGTGAATTCCTGGAGGCAAATACTGAGACTTCATACCTTTGCTCTTCTATTCAACAACCAAATGAGAGTTGATTTCAGTATTTGCTACTTACTTTCGATCTGTGATTGAAAGATCTTTTCCATAAAGCCAGAAAGTATTTGAGGACACTGCATAGTATCCAAAGGTGTTTGTTTGGTTTTTTTTAAAGTCTTTTCTTCATAATCCTTGCCTCCCTAGCTTCCTCGCCGAAGAAAACAAGCTCTCACTATCTCCCAAACTGTTACTTCTGTGAGCTGCTGTTTCAGGGAGTTATTGTTAATTGGTGTTGAATTGGCTCTTAGAGACTTAATGGCAGGAAACTAGGGTAGGTTGATAACTGTGTGCCCATTTTCGTACACATGCAGCAGTGACTCTGATTACACGTGGTCTGAGAGGTCAATGTGGAACTGGCTGAACTAAAAGGGCTATTACAAAAGTAGAAGTCATAAACTACGTGCTTATAAGTGACACTTAAAGGAATCTGTGCTCCACTGTGACTCAGTATAAATGTTCCTGCCTAGATGAAAGGTTTTCTGTTCCATCTTTGGTTTCATTTTGGAAATTAAAGACAAACTGGGTCAAATTGTATTACTACTACCGCTAACGTTCAGTGCTCTTCCCTGGGAGCCACCTATTTAAGCTTATAAAACCATCATCTAACTGATGTAGAAATGATGGTCTTGTGAAAACTTGCTGTGCATTTTGAGTTTTGATGGAGGCTTCCAACTAGCATTATTTCAGGTTTTGTTTTTGACAGAAATCTGACCTATAAGCTAAATCAGAGCTGGGGGTGTAAGCAGGAAAACTACCAAACAGTTCTGCTAACGTGTTCCCAAGGGATCTGCACAAACTGGAAGAAAATTGATGTAGCCTTCTTAAACTGCAATCCTAGTAGCGATACTCAAGCCTTGCCTTTAAGAAAGAAGACTCTTGGAGTTGTGCCCTGAGGCTGCAAAAAAATGTAATACAATGACATACACATGCAGAATAGTTAGGATCCTTTCCTTATGGCCAGATCAGACTAAGAATCCTTTAGGTTGGACCACTATTAAGAATGTGAAACACAAAGCAGAACTATTTACTTTTTTTTTTTTTTTTTTTTAAAAAAAAAAAAAAGTCTTCTGCTGGGTCCTGAAGACAAGAAGCTGCTGTTGCATTGATTTCACAGCCTTCCTGAATCAGCTCTCAAGGAATCCAGGCTGTGAACATGGTACTACTTTCTGTTATGAAGTGGGCTGAATTTAAAGCATGTAAAGTACCTTTAGATGCCAGCTGTCAAGTGCCTACTGGAAGGCTATTCTACTTCTACCACTGAAGTATCTGGAAGATATTTGCTTAATCTTTGTCCAAGTACTTTTAGGTGAAATAAAAGTGAGGCGATTATCTTCTACTAATCTGATTTGTGTGGCCTTTGATTCATAGGATTTAAGGAATTCTAACTGTGTCAAGTCTTTGGCCATGGAGGCAAGTAAATGTATGGAGACGGGGCAGTTACTGGAGCTGCATACCAAACAGTCTTCTGTTTCCTCCTGTATTCTGGTTGGACTGACTTTTTTTTGTTGTTGTTAAGATTACCAGGAGTAAGATGATCTTAACCCTGCTCTTTTAAATATGTACGTTTAGCTTTAGAATGCTGATTGGTATTATATTGACCTTGATAGGTTGTGGTGTGGCTTTTCCTGTTTCAGTTGGACCAAGCAATGAGTTTCTCTCCAGTCTAAAATGCAAGCTTCAGTCTGTTTCTCCAATCTAAATGCAAGAACACAAGCTTCGGTCTGTTGAGAAGGGAAGAGATATGTCTCTGCTCAGCCTTTTCCTGGACTAAAGAGTTTCTTTGGCAAGTAGGTATATGTTACAATCTTCCCACCTACTGCAAAGCTAGTTTGGACAGGAGTTGTGCTTACTTTAAGTGGTCTTTAGTTCCTGAACAGTATCATGTAGGAAATGGAGAGAAATTTGTGAAAAGGAGGAATGGCAACAAAGTACCAAATAGAAGATCTGATGTGAAAAGAGTAACAAGTTCTGTTACAGCAAATATTCTTTGTTCCACCAACAAAGCAGTGTTGTAAAATGTGTTTCTTAATTTTAATGCTGTATAAGTGAGTATTTTTTAATATATAGGTTATCTTGCAGTACCTTTCTGGATTTTGCAGCGGTCTAAACCGTAGTTTGGCTTTTATCTTTTTTTTAAATGTGACAAATATGCAGGTAAGTGAGTAAGAGAAGAGGTCGGGGGCACTGGCTTGATGAGAAATCAGTTTGAATGGAAGTATTTTTTTAATAAAAGTATGTTTTAGATTATTTGCTTTGAATAGTCATTCTTAGAATTTGATGTAGAAATTTAAGTAGTCCGAATACTTCTTCAGCAGTACTGTTTGTGGAGTTCAGGACTTTTTTTGGCAGGCTAATTAATGTTCATCTGTGTCTTAATTATTTTTTTTCCTTCCCTCTCCTGTTTTTGCTACACTCCAGCAGATTTTTGGCTATCAAAGCAGAGACCTATTTCCAGAAAACCTGAATTGCTCCACAGATGTGGGTATAGATGCTTCTGGAGAATCCTGGTCTATGTCTAGATGTGGTAACTGATGTATTCAATAGCTTTTGTCCCATAACTTGCCTGGCATATAGACCCAGCAGAAATTCCTAATGAAACAGTGGCTTCACTTATTCTAGGCGACGTACAGACCTCTAAAGATGTCATTCCCACTCTACAGTGCATCATAGTGGAAGATATATAAGAAGTTTAGAGAGGAAGAATGTAATCAAGCTCACAATTATGCAAGCTTGCATTTTAATGTCAGTTTCTGGTTGAAGAAAAGTACATTTTTAAGGACTTATACTGTTCTGTCAAAGATAGTTTGTACTCCCTTTGTATCTGTACCTGCAAATGGAGAGGCATTATATTAATACTGGGGGATGGGAAATATCCGTTTTTCTTGTGCTGCTCGGGTTTTTATTTGTGTTTTTCTTCCTTACCAGCTGAATTTAACGTGGGTAGGAATAATTATTTAGAACTTCTTTAGGGCAATTTTATTCCAGCTTTTAAATGTTTTGGGTTTTTTCTTTGAAAACTGGAATACTATCAAATACGTGAAATTGTCCAATCCTGTAAACTGTAAGGAGCGTTTTTGGTAATAGTGTGTGCATGTATTTAATGCAATAGCTATTAAAGAAACAAAGTCTCCGCACATCAAGATTGCGTGTTTGTAATGTGACAAAGCAGGGGATCTTTTAATACTCTGTAGTTTTTAAGTTTCCATTTATATATAGCCAAGATCCAAAAATAAGCAAAACTGTGATGGCACGAATTAAGATCCCTGGTGATAAAACCCCTGTGTGTTTGGGCCCCTGTTAACCATACAAAAGGTGATAAAACTGTTGCTATATTGTTACTTGATAACAAAGAAGAAACATTAAATTTATATTTTGGTATTTAAGTATTGTACAGGACCTTTTTTTATGTAGATGGGCCATAACTTTTGCTTCAAGCTCATTTTTGTTGTTAATTACAGCAAATTTTATCTTGCTTCAACCTTTAGTTTTGAAGTTGTGATGTTCTGAACATACTTAGACAGAAAGGATCCAATAAAAACAAAGTAACTTGCCGTAATGGAAAAAATGACTCAGTGCAGGTTGAGAACAGAAATTAGCAAAAATGCAAACAGTAATTCGTAGAACAGAAGTTAAGTTTAAGCTCTTAATAACTTAGATTGAAGATCAGTCTATTCTACTGGTTTTCCAGTTACACAAGTGCTTCTGTTATTTCAGTAAAAATTATACATTAATAATATTTTCCAGTTTTACCAAACGAATTTCACTTTCATGTTCTAGGGTTAGTCAATTATTACCTTATTTCAAGAACCATAAACCAGTATGAGTGTAGTAATCTGAGATTAAGGTACAATTTAACAGAGGAAACTGCTGCACGGTTTAGAATGTCACCTCAAAAATGATGGTACCAGTTTGCTTATCTTCTGCTGGTTGTGCCAGTGAGTGTGTACTTCATTGGAGTGATGAGGAGGTGGTTGGTGACATTAGGCTTCAACTGTTCAGCTTCTCCAGTTCTGTCTACATAAGAGTTCTGAGATGTAGATCAAATAAATCTCAAATGAAATAAACATGCCGTTTCCTTATAATCAAGGAATCATGTATTGCAATTCCACATTTAACCTTCATTTAGACCTCGTGTCTTCAGTTCAAGAACTTAAATGCAGGATGATTTTAATTAGTAAGCATTAATAGGGAAGATTGCTGCAATTAGGGACTCATTACTTCATAGTTATGAGTGAGGCTAGCTCAGACATATCATACAAAGAATAGTATTAATTAAATTAACAATAAGGTGGTTCTTTCCTTGAATTCCTGTGTAATTTAAGCTCTTGTAGCTGTACCTTTGCCCAAACTACAACTAATAGCCAGGATATTCTACTTAAACTACCTAGCTGTATTCTGCAATCTTACTCTCCATTGCCAGATGTGTAGCAGGTACCTACCAAAACAATACCTGGAACTTGTTTTGTAATACATGTTGCAACTGGATAGAAGTTTATTTTATAGACACTTTTGTTACCTCAGTACTCCCTAAACATCATTATGACATGGGAGGAACTAACTCATGGTTTTATGGCATCTAAATGAACTCCAAATTACGGAAAACTGGCTTTGTCACCTCGTTTCTCAAGAGGAAGTGAAAATTAAACACAACTTACTCTTAAACTTCTTAATTGTTTTTTCAAGGTGATAATTCTCAGTTTTACCCTCCTTTTCCCTTCCCCCATCCAATCTTTGATGTTGGCTCCTGCATGAATCATGTTGCTGTTACGTAGGTGGCTTAAGGCACAATATGCATAAACATCTTCTCTAGCTAGCATTAGCTTTCCAGATAAGAAGGGAGAAGGTTCTGAACCAGGGCATTGGTTTACCTTTGTAGACATTGGCCAAGTTTGGGTTCAACAGTGTCTAGTCTCATTATCAGAGAGAAGGACTCTACAATGACCTGAATGCAGGAATTTAAAACAGCAGGAAAATAAATACAATTCATCCTTTCGGTTGTCTTATTTGTGAAAACTTGATTCAAATTACCGTTGCTAACTGACCAGCCAAATACCACTTACCGTTCTCCTGAGAACACTATTAATCTATGTCTGAAACCTTAATTTGAAAACTTAATTTTCAATACTTGTCTAAGAAAGAAACAACAATTTATATACAAGGTTTTGTAGGGTTCTACTGTAGACAGTAGTGAGCAAAGACTCAAGGAGTGGATCTTGCTTGTGCACCTGAAAACACTTAAACTCCTGTAAATTCCTCAGCTTTAGTAGAATTATCCATAAGGCTTGCCCAGGTGGGCCCAAACTCTCCAGCCCTTTCTTGGTATACTTGGAGCATCCTTTTGTCAATGCTCACATTTAAAATCATATATTCAGGATTCTCCAAAACTGTAGCTATACCTTTCATGCAGATTTCCAGTTTGCAAACACATTTTTTTTCCTATCTCTAGAACAACAAACAACTCTTTTCAAAGCAACACAATTTGGATCTGTTTTAACTAAATAAATTGCTTAGCAAAAGTAACCATCTATGGTAATACCTAAACCTGTTTTACTGCAGACAATATCAAAGTGCTTTTTTATGGTCTGCTGAATAATTATGCACTCTGCTTTTGGAATAGTATGGTTAAACACAAACCTCTAGAGCAGCAAAGTAGTGCAGGTGTCTTCTATCTCACCACTGATTTTGCTTGCCATCTTTGTGTTGGGGAGCTTTGAGTTTGCCACAACTGGGCTGTTTCTTCTACTTGGATATAACCTCATTCATTCATAAGTGTGCTGGTTTGGTTGTCCCTGATGTCTTGATGCTTTTTGTTAGGGCCAAGAGAATTGATTCTCATAACCATCTTAAAGCCTTTTCTTCTGAAACTCAACATTTGCATTTATTTTAATGCAATTATATACAAATGCTATTTTATTGATGAATGTGTCAACCATATGGTGTTGCATGAAGATACAAAGAACAGCTGCAACGTTACTGGAAGCTTCTTGATCAGAAAGTGAAGGAGGTGGATTTGGATTCAACTAGGCTGGATCTGAACTTTTCTTCGTTTTGACCTCAGAAAGTGATGGTTGGGTTCTGCAACATCGTCTTCTTTCACAACTCTCCTTCATAGTTGTGAGATGCAACTTTGTGATAAGAATGAGGATGAGCACTGCCCTAGCATGTGATCAGGGTCAGCTGTTTGTAGGTTTTGTAAGGAGAATGCTGCTTATTGTTTGACCTTACAAGACTTCTAAATTGTCACTTATTAAACTAAGAAGGGTGTATTCTTTTGTTTTGCCTTGACCTGAATTTCCATTCTTTTCCTAAGTTATCATGAAGACTGCTGGATTGAATTTTGTTTATAATCATTTACCCTCTCCTCTCACAGTTCCCAGGCAGCAGGAGGGGAATGAGGAAAGGGTAAGATAAAAACCGATTGTAAAATCATAAGCTAGTGGCTTGCTGGTAACTGGATAAGAAGGTCCAGAGTGAGTGTGCAGACCCATTCCTTGTACACTGCAACTTGGGATACTCAAGTCCAAAGTACTCCTCTGTTTAGCAGTCAGTTCTGTCTCAGACATTAGTTATTTCTATGGGAAGAAAATAATCTATAGCCCAAAGTAACTAAGAAAAGGCAAAATCTCACCTGTCATCTCATTTCCTTCTCCCTCTTGCCTGCTAGCACATTGCGAAGGACTTTGGCATGCTCATGGAGTTCATATGTCTGCAGCACATTACTGTTGTGCTGCGTTTTTTGCCTAATCTATTCTGGTCTAACAAGAGTGAGTCCTCAGCAGAGTAGTAGGTATTTTCTGTGACATTCCTATAGGCCAGCAGTGTATTAATGGAAATGGCCACAAGTTGCCCCAGGGGAGGTTTAGACTAGACATTAGGAAGAATTTCTTTACTGAAAGAGTGGTCAAGGATTGGAACAGGCTGCCCAGGGAAGTGGTGGAGTCGTCATCCCTGGAGGGTGTTTAAAAAACGGGTGGATGAGTTTCTTAGGGACATGGTTTAGTAAGAAGACAGGCACGGTTGGACTCGGTGATCTCAGAGGTCTCTTCCAACCTAGTGATTCTATGATTCTATGAATGCCATATTGCTTCAGTGTTAATGTGATGCCATATCTTTAGTGTAGGGCAGTTAATAACTGTTTGGTTCTAGAAGCATCTTAACACTGAATACAGGCCTTCCAAATGAACCTTCACCTTCCCAGCTGCCACAGAGACAATCTCTGGGATCCTCATAGGAACTGAATAATACACTCCCTTCAGACATTTCTTTATTTATATATGTAGCTTTTTGAGTCCATGGCCACATAAAACTTGTTTTTAGCAAACTGATACCCTGCAGAGCAGAAATATAGTTATAGCTACTGTAAAGTTACCTGAGCTTGATACAATGATATGTTTTTTTCTGAACCAGGTGACATTTACATAGTTAGGGATGTAGATACTCTGAGCTACAGTGCTGTTACTGTAGACTAAATGCCTACTTAAACACAGAACTAATTAACATCTTCTGTACATTCCCTTGTTCGTTCAGTCTTGTGTAGAGAAGTTTAATTTGTCCACTTGGCAAGTCGTATGGTAGATGAGCGTGCAGTTGGGGTGCAGTAACTTCTGAAAAATTGATATAAGAATGAATTGAGCAGTCCATTAAATTACTGCTTAGGACAAGCCATTGATAAGATGTTGAGAACTGGAGTCTCAGCTCTCCTCTGTGGATAAAATCACATAAATCTAAATACTTGACAGCTCTGTAAGGGGTCTTTTTAATTTGAGGGAATGCTAGCCAAATGAATTCTAAACCTGAATAGTGATGGCTCTGATTCCCAGTATGGCATATAGGTTTCAAAGGTAGTTAGCATTGGGGGCAAATTTAAGAAGAGACAAATTTTCATCTTATACACAAATGTAGTAGTCATCTCTCCTCTTTGTGTGTGTATTTATGCTGTAATCATGTACTTAATTTTGGAAATAAAACCGATCATGCGTCCTGTTTGGCTACACACTGTTTATTTTTCTACTTTTTTTAAAAAAAACCCTAATGTAATTGCCTATACTGTTCATTTTATAAATCTTAGGTTTTAATCCCATAGTCGCTATCCTAAAGATCACATGGGGTTTTTTTAATTTAATATATATGAGGCAAAACTGAGGTATAAAGTTCGTAGAGATCTGGCCTATAAATTTTTTCAAGGTTCATTTTTCTGTCTTTACTGCTCCAGAATGATCTTTGTTACCAGATAATTTGATACTCATGTTGAACTTCCATTTTAAACTTAGTAAGTGTGAAACCACATGAAAGCATGCTATATGGTTAAGACTTCTTTAATTATGAGCAAAATCTTCAAGTCCATCAGGGTATAGGGGAAAAGTAAGTGAAAAATCATTCCTGGAATGTCAGGGCTTCATGATTTTTGAGACTCTTGCAAGTAACTCACACCTGAACTGGAATAGAAGAGGCATTTTCAGGCCATCTATGTATATATTTATGTAGTTTCATAGGAAAATTGTATCTTAACAGAAAATTCTATTCTGACTTAAAGTAGTAGCCATCATTTTATATTAAATTACCGTAAAAAAAATCTCCCTGTAATGGTGTATTCAATAATTGTATTTTTGAGAAGACAAAGAAGTGGATCTGTTAATTCTTTCTAAAGCTTAATATTGAGAAGATCATAGTGCCGTCTGTAAGTATTAAATCTGTAGATGAAATCTTACTCAAAGATGTGCTTCCCACCTGCCCCATAGATTTAGAGCTAGAAGAGTTTGTTCTTTGGATGCTTAAGCTTAACCTTCCCTCAGAAAGAAGCCAGACTTCTGAATTTTCCTGCTTTTATGTTCTGTCCCAAATCTTCATGACTGTCTCTCTAAATAAAATTTTATTCTGTCAGCACATCCCATTCTGAATCTACTTACTTGCATTAAGAAAAAAACCCTTGTGTTCTTTTAGTTACTTGGAAGTCTATGCTTAAAGTTCTCAATAAGCAGAGAGTTATTTGCATTTAGCCCTTGTGGCTGTTGTATTGTGATTGTGGATAGAAATACAAATTATATTGTACTTAGAGTAGAAGGTTCATCATTCTGTAAGTGGTTTTGCTTTTTCCAAATCAAAACCCTGTCTTCTGACTGTTGCCTGAACTGAAAATACCAGTTAATGATTACATAAAATTGAAGTAAGTGAAACATAGTTACCATCTTTTCCTCAGGAAGCTAAAAAAAACCAATCAGAGCAACCTAGGGGTTGTAAAATCCTTGATGTTTACTTTTCTTTTCGGATACAGGAATAGTTATTAGGGGTGCCATATTATGCCTGCTTAGGCATTAGAGCAGGTGGTGCCATGCGTGTGTTGATAGTTAACATAATTTGCCAGTGTGCTTGCAGGAACTCAAGTGTTTTTGCAGACAGTATAATCATAGAATGGTTTGGGTTGGAAGGGACCGTGAAGATCATCCAGTTCCAACCCTGCCTGCCATGGGCAGGGACACCTTCAGCTGGATCAGGTTGCTCATAGCCTTATCCAGCCTGGCCTTGAAAACCTCCAGGTATGGGGCAATTATGACTTTTCTCTGCAACCTGTTCCAGTGCCTCACCACCCTCACAGTAAAAAATTTCTGACTAATACCTGATCTAAATCTCCCCTCTTTCAGCTTAAAACCATTACCCCTCATCCTATCACTGCACTCCCTGGTAAGGAGCCAGGAAGTGAGCCCTGGTAATGACAATGGTTCCATTAATCAGAATGCCCTGTATTTTTATGGAGTTGATTTTTATTAAGTTGATCTCACAACCTATCACTTTGCAGATATTTTGATGTGAGTGATCGGAGTAGTAGCTAATAAATTGGTGACGCTGTCATTCAGTTTGTAAGCAGTTGGGTTGTAGCAGAGAGAATCCCAGGGCACCTATTAAAAATGAAGAGCATAAGCTATATGCAGCAGAGGAAGCATTTAAATTGTATGTGTTTAAGGGGTAGAATTATTGGTGACTGATGCTAATTATTATTTGTCATTACTGTGTGTTGTTTCATTGCACGTATCTTACTCCCATGGTAGACAGGGTAGCAACATCTAAAATTTCACTTCTTTTCTTAGGGGAAGGGCAGTTTTTTAGTGCATAATTCTGTATTGAAAATACCAGCTTCCAGCACCATGTTTACATGAGCCTGTGTCATATTGGCAGTTATTAACCACTGCATATAGTAATGAGGAAGTAGGGATGCTTTCAAAAGTTGCTGAGTATTATTTTTAATATTACTACAGAGTCTAGCATCTATGTTACATGGAATATATTCTCTAAGCTGCAAGAAGCTCGATCTGGCAGCAGCGGGGATTTATTGGAAGGAATAGTTCTGTCCAGGTTGTATTAAACAGCAGACACATTCTTTGTCCTTATGAATCAGTAGACTATGTGTTGACTGAAGAATTATATTCTAGTTCCAGCTAAAGCACGTGCAAATGTCCCAGTTAATTTAGAAGATCAGATAGTCTGGTATACAGAATACTGTGAGGTTTGGATAGCTGTTTGAAACGATTGACCAAAATATACTGTAATGTATTGGTAAAATTGAGTTCTCTTAAACCATTCATCTGTTAATCTTATAATAAATAAAAATAATAAATGAAGGTAGGCTATAAAAGGAATGGTAGAGTTCTCTACTAGTTTTGATATTGTGTTAGAAGTGTTCCTTTCCAACACTTAAATGTTTGATTCTTTTTGAAAAATAAATCCTGGAGCTAGGAAGATGCTGTTGTCATGCTGGCACACAGTTCTAACTGAGGCTTTTTGTATTCCTGTATCTGTTTGTCTCACCCGAAAGTCCACAAATATTTATTTCTTGTTCCTTCTTAGAAGCTAACGTTTTCCTTGGGTCATCTCACACCCCTCATGACCCCCTTCTGAAGTGAAAGCCCTGCAGGCATCTTTGTTTTGCACCCCCGCCTGTTCAAGAATGGTGCTTTCTCCAGTTCTCCCTGTCCTTTCTGTGTAGACTGTGTGTTACCATCTCCTTATAAGCCCTTGCTCGTTAGAGTTATTCTTGTTGGAATCTAGGCTACAAATAATCTTTCCGTGCAGCAAGTTGCTGCCTCTGATAAATGCAGGCTGCAGCCAGCGGCTGGCAGGGAGATTCATTTGCTGTCACATCTCTGAATTGTGAATTAGGTTTCTTTTCATTTGCACCAAAATCAAGGACTTTGTGTTTATGAATGCTGCCTGCAGTTTTGAAATTGATCCTGTCTTATATTGTGTAAAGAGATGTATTCAGTTGAATGTTAATCTGTAGATTCTTGTGGAAGGCTACCTACATGAACTGAGTTAAGGCAGAAGTAATGCTATAGCTGTAAGATTTAATTCTGAAGTGTCTGTAAATGTTCATATTAACTATAATATATAAACTAAAAGGACTACATGGATCTGATTTGTGTAAGCATTTTCCATGGGAATCCCAGTGCCTTATATGGTCAACTTGCTTTGTAGTGTTTCAGTGAAATGAAGGCAGCTGTCCAATAACAAAGAAAACCTCCGACAGCCCAGCTGGCTTTAGCTTTGTCTATAATACCCTCTTTCTTGGCCTCTTTCAGTAGCACAGTAGCTAATTATTAAAAATGAAATGTGGCAAGAGCCTATGTAGCTGGTAGAAGAAATTCCTTTTGTGGACTGTAGACTAAAGATTTAATGCTAATTTAGTAAAGAATAGTCGCATAATGGACTTTTGCCATCAGATAAGCTCGGTGCCTTTGCCCAAGTTTGTTATAAACTGGTAGTAATTCCTGTAGCTGTTATAAACAAAGTTTAATCAACAGAATACAGCATACTTCTTTTCTGTGTGTATGACCTGTTTGTTAACTGCTTCAAAAGATGCTAACAATTTAAATAAGCACCTGTTGAAACTTGCATCTTTTGGGATTGCTTCAGAGAGATCTGTTTCAGGTTCATCTGGAAAGAGCATCTGAGAATAGTGGCACCAGACATTGAAAATGACTATGTTTGCAGTGAGGTAAACTGCCCTGTGTTTACTCTCAAGTATTAGGATGCACATAAGCTTTACTGTAAGCTTTACTGGTAGCTCATATACCTATACTTTAAAAAACCCTCCTGAATGAGAGACTGTACTGTTAAACTTAGTCATATCTCTTTATTCAAATATGCAGAATCCTGTTTTACAAGAAGTTTGATAAACTAAGGACACAAGAATGTTAGTACCTTTATTTGGAATACTAATGAAAAGCACAACATGTTTTGAGTCTCACAAAAGCAAAACCAGAGAGCACTTTGTCACCTATTTACTATAATGAGAGTAGCACGCATTAAAAATGCTGTAGTTTTCATTTCACTTGTAGTGAAGAGAGGTTTTATTTTCTCTGTCTGGGCTGCCTAAGGACTCTTTCAGTTAATCATATATCTCCTGTGCCTGATTTGTGTGAAAAGGAAGGAGCAGTCTACTGAGCTCAGTAATAAATCATGTCTGCTTCTGCTGATATGGGGCATTCCAGTCAGCTTTCAGAAAAGCAGCTTTTGTTTCTTTGTCTTGGTTTCAGCTCTTAGTTGCCTCATACGATGACTTCAACTCTTTTTACTAGCAGAAAGGGTGAACAGTTGATTCCTGTTTCATAGAATCGTAGAATGGTTTGGGTTGGAAGGGACCTCAAAGATTGTCCAGTTCTACCCCCCCACCAAGGGACACCTTTCACCAGACCAGGGTGCCTGTCAAGGCCCCATCCACCCTGACCTTGAACACTTCCAGGGAGGATGTATCCACAACTTCCCTGGCAACCTATGCCAGTGTCTCACCACCTTCATCATGAAGAATTTCTTCCAAATGTCTAATTTAAATCTTCCCCCTTCCAATCTAAAGCCATGCCCTCTCATCCTGTCACTACAAGCCCTTGTAAAAAGTCCATTTCTGCTTTCCTGTAGCTCCTTTGGGTACTGGAAGGCTGTCATAAGGTCTTCTCATAGCCTTCTTTTCTTCAGACTGAACAACCCCAACTCTCTCAGCCTGTCTTCATAGCAGAGGTATTCCATTCCTCTGATCATCTTCCCAGCCCTGCTTTGGACCCACTCCAACATGTCCCTGTCTTTCCTGCGCTGTGGACTCCAGATCTGGATACAGTACTCCAGATGAAGTCTCAGCAGAGCAGAGTAAAGAGAGAGAATAACCTCCCTCGACATACTACCGATTCTTCTTTAGATGCGGCCCAAGATATGGTTCGTCTTCTGGGCTGCAAGCATACACTGTCCGCTCATGTTGAACTTTTCATCCACTAGTACAAGTCCTTCTCAGCAGGGCTGCTCTCAGTCCCTTCACCTTCCAGCCTGTATTGATACAGGGGATTGCCCTGACCCAGGTGCAGGACCTGGCACTTGGCCTGTTGAATTTCATAAGGTTCAAACAGGCCCACCTCTTAATTCTGTCAAGGTCCCTCTGGGTGGCCTCCTTTCTCTCTAGCATGTCAACTGTACTACACAGCTTGGTGGCATTGGTAAACTTATTGAGGGTGCCATCAAACCCACTGTCCATGTCTCCAACAAAGATGTTAAACAGTACTAGTCCCAATACCAACCCCTGAGCAATATCACTTGTCACTGGTCTCTACTTGGACATTGAGCCATTGACCACAACTCTTTGAGTGTGACCATCCAGCCAATTCCTTATCCACTGAGTGGTCCATCCGTCAGATCCATATCTCTCCAATGTAGCAAGGGGAATGTCATGCAGGACAGTGTGAAATGCTTTGCACAATTAATTTCTCTGTATTATTCATTATTTTGTTGTTGTTTATTATACAGTCATCAAAGTCATTTTGTTCTAGGCTGAAGGAGTTCGGACCTATTGAGTTGTTCTTTTTGCGGAAGACAGTGCCTTCCTTTAATCAAAACCAAGGGATCCCTGCCAAGTCAGTTCTCTTACAGTTTTCACCTAGGAGCTGTAAAGGAGGATGGCGGGTTTTGCACTTAATCAGACTAGGAGAAGCAAAGAGAAAGTCTTTTTGGATGGATCCGTATTTTTAATATTGCAGCATTTTGAAGGGTGCTAAGATTTTTCAGAACAACTCAAATTTTCAGACATTTTCAGATTCGCTGGAAGAGAAGTGTGCTTTGGAGAGAAGCTGGTATCTGACAGAGTTTACCAAGACCTAAAGAAAAATGTCAGTACTGTACAGTGATGCAGCTAAGTTAATTTTGAATTTGTTAATTCAAAGCATGGAAGCAGTGCAGATGTCAAGTTGCTGTGGACTTCTGAAATTCGTTTAGAGATACGCCAGTCCTATGTGTGCTGTGACCTCTAGCACAGGGGAGGAAGCTGTAAGATGCAAAAATAAAGTAGAGATGTAGGAGTGAGTCAGAAGAGTGGAGGCAAAAGCAAGCTGTTAGGTGTGGGCTGGCTGTCAGGATGAAACTAAGAGTTAGGAAAATTAAATCATGGTATGGAAAAGGAAGTGGGAAGAAAGGACTGATACTGGGAATACTGAAATAATGGAAATCGAGTGTTGGTGTACTGGAGATCAGGTAATTAACGTTGCCTGTGAAATCTGTACGTGGATTTAACATGCATTAACCTTTTAAGACTGTATTATGTCATCATAAATAGATTATAGGGCCTGTATAGAGGCTTTGCTTTTAAACAGGACATCTCATAAAAGACACTGTTGCTTGTGGGACTTCTGCTTTATCAGTGAGAGAAAAAAGAAGAGAATGGTGTGTAGTATAGGAGACTGCACGGAAATCTGGAGAAATATGCACTTGTGGCTATAAGCGTAACGAAAGGAAGCTTTTCTTTAGGCATATGAAATGGTGTGTATCCTAAAACGTCAGTTCCATGGTATTTCAAATCATATGGTTAAATAAAGGGATGGGGCTTATAATAACCGTTTTATCTGTTTACAGTCTATAAAATGATAACTTTTGTGGTGGAGATATATGAAAAACCTGCTTATGTACTTAAATAGTGGTAAGTGCCAATAGGTGCAAGAGCCTATAAGAAAATGAGTTCCATTTGGAACAAGATTTGAGTAATGTAGGCTGCACACTAAACACTGAAGTAAAATCCACAAGTTTGAATAGCTGCACTTTATGAAGGACTGATCATCTCATAGATAGAATAAAACAAATATCTTTTGCCACAGGGAAACAGATCATGTTGGACTGTACACAGGTCCTGTGTTTGGGGGGGCAGTTGCTTTGGCTTAGGCAGCATTAATTAAAGCATTTCCTAGTTCTGAAATATTTGGCTGTTCAGCCTTACTATTGTTTATATGTAGGTCGATGCATAAATGGATGTTTAATGTAAAAGTAGAGTCCTTAGAGAAGCATAAAGCCTAAGCACATTTTGGCTAATTTAATAGTGTAAGTTAAGCTGGCAGAACAGCTTTCCCCTCCAGGAATTCTTGTAGACATTTGCGCTGTTGAGGAGGAAAAACAAGCTCAAGGCAGCAAAGGGACTTTTCTGGCATGTCAGGGAGTGAGTTTCTCTTTTCCTGTTTAACATGGAGGCAGTTTCTCACTGCATTCCAAGGTATTTGGAGCATAGCCCCTAGCCAGGCAAATAGATCTTTCATGAAAATACATTGAAAACCGGTTTTAAAAACAGCTTGCAGTGCAGGAGCTTTCGGTTTGCAGCATGAGTGGTGGATGACTGAATAGCAGAGAAAGCTAGAGGGACCTTTGTCCGTTTTTCTGAAATGAGGAAACTTGGAAGTCTTCCCTGTCAAACCCTACCCCTGCCCTTGGTGTTGCTCTGTGCCTGCCAGGGCCACTGGATGGTTACCTGCCAAAACTGTGCAGTGTGGAGACCTTCCCTGTGCTCAGGCAGTGTGTACATTTTCTCCGTATTATTGGATCTCTTTCATTTTTTGTATTTTCCACCTGTTTACTTTAGCACCTGTTGTTAGGCATTTGTGGGGCAAATGTAGTCAGTGAAGTCAGACACATTACTATGACTGATCTTGAAGCTGATGTGCTTTTCAACCAGGCTTTCATTTTTGTGCTCTTTGATAATAGTCATCTTCAACTAGCAGTTTGATGTACGAGAAGCAGCCTTTGAAACATTTATGATTAATTTAATGATGACATATGATAAGAATAATCTTTAACCAGCAGTCCGATGTGCAAGAAGCAGACTTAATTTAAAACATTTATGATTAATTTCATGATGACGTACATACTGCTAAGGTCAGGTAAACAGACTTCTGGGTTCCTGTTATTTCTTTCAAGCTGATGCAGCCCTGGTAAAGAGATGTTGTGCTTTTGAGCCCCCCAGCTGGCAACAAAGAGCCATGCAGCTGTTGACCCCAGTGGGCAAAGAACTACACAGTCGGACTCTCACTCTTCCCCCTGCTAAGGAGGAAGAGTCATAGAATCAGAATGTCCTGAGTTGGAAGGAACCAACAAGGATCATCAAGTCCAACTCTTATCTCTGCATAGGACAACCCCAACATCCACACTGCATGTCTGAAGACGTTGTCCAAATGTTTCTTGAATATTGTCAGGCTTGGTGCCCCTACTGCTTCCCTGGGGAGCTGTTCCAGTGCTCCACCACCCTCTGCGTGAAGAACCTCTTCCTAATATCCAGCCTAAACCTCCCCTGGCACATCTTCCTGCTATTCCCTCAAGTCCTATCATTGGTCACCAGAGAGAAGAGATCAACACCTGCTTCTCCTAGAAAGAAACCAGTCCCCGTCATGGGTTGACATAAGGACAGGGAGGCACCATTCACGGGCAAAACAGACTGAACTTGGGGAAAAAAATCAGTCTAATTTATTATCACTCAAACTAAGCAAGGTACTGAGTAACACAAGCAAATACCAGAAAGAACACCTTTCACCCACTCTGTTCTTCTTGCCGGGCTTGAATTTCATTCCTCATGTTCTCTACCTCCTCCCCCTGAACAGTACAGGGGAACAGGGAGTGGGGGTTGCAGTCAGTTCATCACGTTGTCTCTACCGTTTCTTCCTCCTCAGGGGGAGGACTCTTCACACTCTTCCCCTGCTTCAGCCATGAAGTCTTTCCCATGGGAGACAGTTCTCCAAGAACTTCTCCAGCATGGGTCCTTCCTGTGGGCTGCAGTCATCCATGACCTGCTCCAGTGCGAGTTTCCATGGGGTCACAGCCTTTTTCAGGTGCCTCCACCTGCTCCAGCCTGGGGTCCTTCATGGGCTACAGGGTATCTACTCCACTGGAACTCGTCATGAGCTGCAGAGGGACTGTCTGTGTGACGGCAGTCTCCTTCACAGGCTGCAGGGGAATCTCTGCTCAGGCATCTGGAGCACCTCTTCCTCCTCCTTCTTCTCTGACCTTAGTGTTTTCTGTCATGATGTTCCTCCTGCATCTGGTGTGTGCAGGGCCGTTTCTCACACAGCTCATTTCTCTCTGCTGCCCAGTGTGACCAGTCCACCAAGACATAACAGACCAGCCACAGGCCTGAGGGGCAGGCAGCACCCCTGCCTACCCCTCCTCTCTCTCTGCTGCTTCTACCTGCCTCCATGTTTTTTCCCCCCCTTCTCAAATGTTACCTCAGAGACGTTACCACCCCTGTCACTGATGGGCTCGGCGCTGGCCAGCAGTGGGTCTGCCAGTGTGTTTTCTGTTCTGGTCCAATTCAAAGATGTCAGCAGTCTCTCAGAAGTTAGAAGTCAACACAAATGAGTTACAACATAATTAGTAATACAGGCTCTTACCCTTTCTCTGTAATCCTTACTGAGAAGGAAATCCAGAAGTGGCTGCAGCTCCAAATGCGACAAAGGCAATGCTGTACTTCGCTGACTTGAAAGGGCGTGCTCATGCTTCTTCTTTCCACCATGCTGTTTTCTTTCCTTCCTTTTTATTAATTTATTTATTTCAGTGGGTGGGGAGGGAGAAAAGGTTGTTTCTGCCTCCCTGGTGAGAGAATTGGTTAATGGAGAGTTTGACAAATTCTTTTGGGAGTGTGCAGTTGAGGAGGGAGGCTGGGACCTCCCTGTTTGTCAACAGTGAGCTCCTGTAGAATCATGCCTTGAGTAATTAGTGTATGTTAGCTCAAAGGAGTTAAATTGGGGTTTGCTGATTTTAGAACACTACCTCCTGCAGGGAACAGAATATTGCTTAAAACTCATCATGAAACATAAGAAATTCAAATTGCCCAGTAGGGATGGTATTTATGAGTACTTAGAAACATTGTCATCTCCTGAATGTCAGAGATTCTAATGCAGAATATTCAGGTGAGGGACTAATTATCAGCTGAGGTATCATTTTCGTGTAACTGCGTAAAAATCAAGTGTAGCAGGGGAAAAAGATCCTATAAGCTTAATTAGAATATTTTCTTAAAATATGTGTGTTTATCAGCATTTGGCTTTAAGAACTTTTACCAGAGGTACCTCCTGCTCACTTGTGGTATTCTGTGCTGCTAAAGACAGTGAAAGAAATACATCAACATCTTTCTTTGACTCAAGCAAAAACTTCCTGCAAAGTGACACTGCTGACGAAGTAGTGAATGTTCATTTTTAAGAAATACTTCCGTTTTCTGGCAGGTTTCTTTAGTGCCTTTTATCCTTGAAACTGATATCTGAGCTTCCAAATCTGGCATGCAGGACTGAGAAGCTAGAGCTGAACTGCTGCAGCATGTGTAAGAATGTATGAATTACTTGTGCTCTGGCAAAAGTGCGGATGACACAAGTGCTGTGCTGATTTTGGCATGTATTCTTTGGGTTACTGTTGCTCATCTAGGTACAGTATTTTCCTGTGGCTTTCTTGCTTGGAGAACATTGCACTTCAGAAGGTTGCAAGAAATGGAAAATTTAGAGTTTACTAGGCTACAGGTTTGCCTTTACACACAGAGATAACTTGGTTTGTTAGGACCAAAGGCTCTGTAGAGGATTGGGAAATAGAGTATCCTTACCCTTTTTGTAGGGTCTTTAGGTGTTTGCAGAGAATTAGAAGATGGCAGGTGTGGCCCCTTCAGGCAGTGCAGGTGGTACTAAACAGAATAGGAAGTGACCAGAGCTGTGACTTGGAGAGTCCTTAAGTCAAGCCACGTGAAATACTGCAGCTCTGCAGTCTTAAATGTTTGGTGGCAGTGGTGAAGGTGGTACAGCGTGAATCATAGTATGCAATTATGGCAGAATGAGCCTAGAAATGTTGTCAGTACTGGAATACAGGCAGCAGGTTGAAGAAAAAGAAGCTGCTTCCATAATATGCTGGCCAAAGTTGTAACATTCTTAGTATTCTGCCTCTCTTAATACAGTGATCAAAAGTCAGCATAAATCTTCCTTTTCTCCTATATCAGAGTAAACATGGAGATGAGGAGTCTGGTTTGCTTTTCCCTTTAGTGCTGTGAGGGGAAGAGCAATAATGGTGGTTGCAGATGCAGTCTAGAGAACAGCTTCTCAAAAATACTCAGTTTCTACTGGCTTTTCAGGCATTGTGTGCCAAAACGATGGAGTTCGTCTTTGATGCTTGATGTGATGCGATGTGATGAGAGGCTACTGTGGCCAAAAAAAGAGAAACATGGGTCACTTGGATTTGGGGAGATGTACTTAAAGATGTCCTCTGATGAGGAAGCCTGTTCAGGTTCTGCACCTAACGTGTCTTTGTTAATAAGCTTTCATGAACATTATGAACAGTTGCCCTGTGTGGAGTCAGTTTTCACCTGGCAAGCCTACAAGCTTAAAATGCCTCCTTGGACCCATGTTGGGTGCCCCAGGTCTTACAAGTGTGTGTCAACTGAGGTCTTTCACTGTCAATCAGCTCTGGCTTCTTGGTGCAAAACCAAGCAGTGGTGCTGTTGGTAAAGCTAAGCACACCTTTAAAGCAGTATAACCGAGTTGGTATGGTATTGCCTTCTTACTAATAAGCCTAATGAACCTCGGTTATCTTGCTATCTGTCACATGGATTTTGTGTGTGTGTTTTTTATTTATTTTGTCGAGTGTGGGTGACGAGAACTCAGTTAGGCATCTGTGTTACTGCTTTTGCGTGTAGGTACAGTCTTAACAGTCCTCTGCAGTTACCCAGGTATTTCAAGATCTGTTTGGAAAATAAGTATTGGCAAACATGAAGCTGCCTTACGTTTCTGAATAGTGGCTAGAGAGCTGCCTGAGCATACTTGTGATTTGTATTACCAACATCTACTGAGTTAAATAGTGATCTGTGGGGGGTTAGCATTTTTCTCTTATTACTGGTAGACTAGAAAGTATATAATCCTCATTATGCAAGACAAAACTTTTCTGCTTCTTTCAAAACACAAAGTAGGGGTATTTGAAAAATTCTCTCTCCCCTATATTATTTCCTTATATATATCCTGTATCATTGCGAGTTTTTTCCCATTCATAATACATTTAAGAAATGCTTTAGTATTCCCCCCCCCCGCGGCCGTGTTCTTTTTATTGATATTCATGAGTTTCCTTTCCAAATTTATACTCTCTGTTTTTTAAATTCTGATTTTATATTGATTTTCACATTTGTTGAACATTGTATTTTTAATTGCTGCCACTCATTTGCTTTGTGCTGCTGTAACTTACTGATCAAATTGCATTGTACCATTAAAAAAAAATACTTGAAAGTTGGCCCTTTTAAAATGCCATGTGTTGTGTATCTATAGCGATATATACTGTTGTAGATGAGACTGTGTAAACTTAAATTATTCTACTTGTTGTCTGTTGTCTCCCTGTCAGTTTTTCAGTGTAATTGGGCTGTAAATGGTTTCCTAGGAACTTGTGATTACTTGCTGGTTTTTCACTGTTGTAATGAGTTCCTAATGGGACAACTGTAACGAAGAGTTTCCTGTTTAGATAGACCAGAGGGAGGCCGCTGTTGAAGCTGATGCTTCTGTCAGGCTCTTTTGGGAGAGAGAAGGTTCACAAAGTGGGGTTGGTTTTACGTTTGTGGCTGGAGATAGATTGTTTGGCATCCCTAAGAAGTACTCATGTTGGTTTTCTTGGGCTGGTGAAAAATTTGGATACAGTCAGAGGGTGGTAGGTGGAGGTGCTCACTGCCGTGGCAGGGGAAGCTCACACAAGTGAGAGCAGGTTTTCTCGTCATTCCAGCCAGAGAGGGTTTGCTCAGCAAGTTGCAGAATGTGGCTGGCCTGTTGAAAATAAGTATTAAGTTACACTGTGGCAAAAATGCCTTTTTTAGAAGTTGCAAACCATATCTGTGTAGATGAACAGCTGCATAGCTAGCCTTTGGGAGAGAGGGAGTTCCACATCGAATACTTTATTTTTTGTACTTGACAGAGGCTGGCAGTGCATTTGATTGTCATCTTATTCGTTTGTACAAGCAGTTTTGTAACTATACCAAAACATGGCAGTGTATTTGGTGTAAGATATTTTAGAAGATCGTTTAACAAATTTAGCAAAGGCACAGCATGAGTACACCCTTATTTATCTTTGAAGGGATTCCTAGAGTGACTTGAATTTTGGCTTTAGGTATACTCTGAGTTGATCTTATCCTTGCAGAGGATTTGTCTGAGTCTTGGGGACCTTTGTGTATTGCAAGTTCCTCACCTTTTGGGGATCACAGTGACATTTCTTTCTGCAGATTAAGTGAGAAAAAAGGTTTTGAACAGATTGTTTGAAGTGATTCTGTGTGTTTACCTACAATGTGGAATATGAAAATGTATATGGAAATTACCTGACACTGAATATTTTAGCCTTGTCTATACTTTTATGTGCTTCCCTGAGTAATTCCTTCAAACTTTTGGCAGATCAGAAAGCAAACCAGGTCACAGTTTCTTGAGGTTTTGTGCTGAATATATTTCTGAAGTCAGAAATGAATTGAGCTATTTTAAAATCTAGTTATGTATATATGTAAGTACCATAGCCAGGCTTTTCTAAAAAAGGAAAATTGGAGAGCTGCTCCTTTTTTTTTTTGTTGAAAAGTGAAGTTGAAATGCGTATCCATTACTGATGAGTCTAAAACGTACTGGGCTGTCTTCAGGTGTTTAAAATGCTAACAGGATTATCCTGGAGTTTTATCAACATGTCTCTGTTGTCCTGCTTGGGATCTAGGGCTGCCCTGAGGAGCACTGAGCTCTCAGGGTTTTTAAACCTGGCAAAGATGTTGCCTGACACCTGCAGAGTTGCAGGGACTGGAAGCTGTAGGTTTCTCGCCTTGTTACCAACTGAATAGACAAAATCTGTATGAAAAATCACAGTTTTAAGAAAGAGCAACTGTTTGGTATTTACTGTAACAAATTTGGCTAATTTGCTTCTGGGTAATTTCGTTAAAGCTCTATTTAACTGATGTTTAGACAATCCTTAGTTTTTTGCTAAAATTTTAGTGAGAATGTCAGAATAGTCTGCTTTCACCGTGAACCTGCTGATCTGCATCCTACATCAACTTTGAGCCTTAGTAGCAATTTTTAAGAGTTGAAAATGCTTTCCAATTTTTCTAGTCGATTCAGTGAGTTGTAAGTTTGATCATAAATTGAAAATTTTCTGGGATTTATATTAGAGGATAGTTTTTCTTTTTGCAGTCTAGGAACAGAAAGTAGGAGTAGCAATATATTCTTTCTTTAAAAATGGAAAATTATGAGAAACAACAGATTTCCTGTTTATATGTGGTACTACCTTTCTTTTATTGGTTTTGTGTACAAAATGCAGTTTTGATAAACTAAAATATTTACCACATTTAAGGTAATTTGGTTAATGTTTAAGCAATTCAAAATGCTATTTTTACTTCTGATTTAATTCTTGTTTCCATCCAGGTGCAACATAATTATATTAAGTTTTTACATACAAAATGTATATAAGTCTAGCTGACGTATCATTCATACTTTTCGTGCACATTTTTATTCTATTATGATAAATTGAGTTATACAAATTAGTTGTTTATTTACATAGATTCTCATACTTAGGGAGGGAAAAAAGCACTGAACAGAAATGGCCATAATGGCTTACTAAAAATATTATTTTACTTCTAATATTTTACTTTTGTCCTCAGCATGGAGGACACAGATGGCAAATACTAATTGAATGAAGCATTCATCAGTGTCTAGTTGCAAATATGAGTGTCCTGCTGACTTGTACCTGTAATCTTGGTGTCTTCTGTTAAACGTGCTTTTCACAATCAGCGGTTATGTGTAGTAGGAAAATGAACTCATGGAATGTTTGTCTTGGTTAGTTCATAATGCCCTATCAGCATGTATATTCTTTTTTCTCTGATGGAATGAAGTTATTATTGTTTTTATTAAATTCAATGTTGTTACTTTTATTCTACTCAGATTTGCCTCTTCAGCTGGCTAAAATCAGAAAGCAGTGAAAACTTAACCTGCATCCTGCTGAAGCAGAAGATTAAATGTCAGTTGATGAATAGATCACTGATGTAGCTTATAAGAGTTCACAGCAGAGCACTGATAGATGTGGTCAGATTTGCTTTCCTCCCTTGCTTTTCACACCAAGGCAGCACAGTTTTAGTTTTCCCCCTAAAGAACTCGGAGCTTTACAGAGGTGCTAGTCAAAAGCAGAGGGAAAAAGGTAAAACAGCACATGTGGTTTAAATTAAATCCAAGGAACATGAAAGTGAACAAGCCTGTTTGTTTATGTAATCAGATTCTTCGAGTAAGTTTTCTTGATGTCTTTTTGTTTTGCTAGATTATTAATTTGTTTAAGAATATGTATTAGAGGGTACCAGTATGTTAGGTATTTTACATTGAAAAGCTGCTTTGGTGCATGAACTTATTTAGTTATCCATATGCTAAAAGCAGATTATGTTTACTCCTTAAAAAATTTAATTATTTGAAGTATAATTGGGCATATTCTTAAATTTTAATGGGATGGAAATATATACACCATATGACACTGCCTTCTCCTTCTCAAATTTAATATTTGCACTTTGTGTGGCCATGAAAACTAATCACTGTCTACCAAAGTTGTATCAATAAATGCTTAATGAAATCATAGCTGCATAATGGCACTGCATTTTTACGTATGAAAATTTTGTTTACTCCTCAAAAACCATTTCTTTTCAATGAGTAAAGACTGCTACCAGGGTTGTATGTCTGTGCCCTACCAAGCGTGGTGCATCAGCCACAATTGTTGAAACTGTCTCAGTAAGCAAACTGTGAAGGCCAGGCCAGAAGAGCAAGAAAGCCATTTGGAAATGAATGAGGCTGAGATTTGGTTCTGAATTTAACTCCCAGATTCTCAGTTTTGGTGTTGCTAGACAAACGTCGTAGGTCTCAAACAACCTGTAGCTAAAATGAGAATATGTAATTTGTCCTTACCTACTTGCCTAAGCCTTTGGGGTTCAAGACCGCTTGTGAATTTGTACATGGTTCTGCTGTAATACCATGTTGTTACTCAGATCTTCATTTCTTCATTTCACCCAGTAAACTCATGCTCTTTCACCTGCAGTGTGGTTAGAAAGCTGACTAAGAACCCTGAATCTACATTTAAAAGTAAGTTCTGTCAAACAGAACAACCGATTTTGTTTTTAAAGGGAAAGAAAACCAGAAGGAACAGCAGAAGTTATTTCTCAAATACTCGATACCATGAGTTTAAGGGAGAACCTCATTTGTGTGAAGTTTAGGCACAGGTTGCTTCATAAGAATTCCTTGTATCCATTATTTCCACCAGCTTCATGTCAGTACTTTCAGCCAAGAGAGGAAGTGACATTAAGGCAAATAGAACTCTTTCAGTATCAGTATTTTAGTCTTTAAATGTTATTTGGTTTGATCTCTTCTAAAATAATTATATAAAGGTTAGCACTTTTTTTCATGACATCTCATTTTTCTGGGTTTGTCTGAGGGGTTTTTTGGTGGGCTGTTTCCAGATAGTCTTTTTACAGGTTATCTTGAGATTTTTCTTTGTGTTGAAATAAATGAATACTAGTAAAGTTTAATATTAAACATTTAATATGGTAGTTTTAATTAAGAGATAACTTCTTGCGTGATAATTCCAAATGTTTCTGAGAATAGATTTGCACACAGCTAAAAAAGGAAACAAATATTTATTTGAACGTAGATTTGCATGAAATAGTAGGTAGCCTGAAATAGTTGGGAGTTTTTGCACCAAAACCAGGAAAGCAGGCATTAGACTGGGTTGTTTTGTCCATATAATCTCTGTCAGAGTGAGTCTAGATCCATTACTGGAATTGCTAGCAGCAATGGTAGTATCTCTGGTTGTAGTAAATAACATGTTACGGCTAACTCTCTTCTTCCCCATATTTATCTCAGTGGGAGGATACTATCTCTACTTGAAACATGCTAAAACCACTTAAATGTATGGATTCTATTACAGTCCTCATTAAGAACTAAGACTAAGCATTCATTAGAGTTTAAATAGTAGGAAGTCCCTATGAAATCAGTTTTGTAACACATAGATTCTATCAGTCTCAACAGTGATAGATTTTAGTGTTTTTCATTATTTTTGCCCTTAATTAAATTTACCATTTTAACTATAAATTACAAACTAGTAAAGCTTAAGTGCATGTAATTAATTTAGTACAGTGAATGGAGAAAAGAAGGCAAAACTGTAGTATAGACATTATGTTCTTACTGAATATTTGAGCTGAACAATTATCGGTTTCATGTAGCTCCTGGTTTTATCCACTCTGGGAGCTGAAATGAAATCTAAATGAACTTCTGTTGAGATGCTCATGCATATGACAAGGCATTTACATGAAGTGGAATTAATAGCTGGAGAAGGTTGAGTTCTGCAGTGATTTATCTATTTTTGTCAATGTTTGGCAGCTCTGCAGCATTCGGATTAAGTCATGATGGTTAATGGGTGCTTCATTTCAATAGTCTCTGCATGCCTTCCCCATGAGACTTGAACGGACATGAATCCTTGCATCAGCCTCAAATAGGGTTTTCTCCTTAGGAGAGAGTGTCTTGCCCACCTGCTTTTACAGATCTTTGAAAGAATTCTCATCTTCGACACTTAGAAGGGAGAAGTTTCCAAGAAGTTTCTGTCGAAAAAAGCTTACTGAGCTGCAGTGAGGGAAAGGGTTTGACATTCAAATTTACACCGAGATTGATTCATATTCTGGGGTGAAATACAAGCAATAAACTTGAAACTGCTGGAACTCGCAGAAGCAGTGAGATGCTTTTGAAATGATTTCTTAGTTTGAGTTATTGGAGGTATGGAAACTGTCATTATAACAATTTTGTTTGGACTGACTGCTGAATTATAAATAGTAGGCCATTCTGAACTGAAAATAATACACGCGAGCCTCATACACCCATTATTTACAAACAAGTTAAATCAAATGATGCTAGTGTAAGAAAAAGCTAATAGTTTATCAAGAATATTTGCAAGATAAACCATTTCATTTTTACTAGTAAACATACTTTAAAAAGTAAAGTATCTAATTTTAAAACTGTATTTTGTCAGAATGCAGACGTATCCAGTATTACCTCAGCTTGTTGAAAAATATAAGCTGCGACTTGTGGGTTAGCTGAATGCATACTGGAAAGATTATGCTTAATTTAATAATTAAGCAATATTTGTCATCCTTAATACTATATTAGTGCCTGAAGTTCTGTTACAACACCAAAACTGTCCTGTTTCCTAACGTAAATGTGAACATCAACAGCAGCCTTTCCACCCTCTATGTACTATATTAATAAAGAATACTCAGCAAATGTAAAATACGTGCTTTTATGGTGATTCCTTAAATAGTAAACAAGGGTAATAATCACTAATATTTCATTACATGATTTGTTGGTCATTCTTATTACCCTTTATCCTGGAAGCATTCCCAAATAGTCAGTGAGTCTTAGAACATTGTCATTACTAATATTAGACTCTTAAGATGTCATGCTTTGTTAGAAAACATTGATTTAATGACCTTCAAACAAATTTAAGGTACAAAAAAATATTCCTCCTTTGTTCCAGTGACTGTAACTGCCAGATTACTTCAGGTCTGTGGCTTGGAACTTAGTTATGGCTTATGATTTAATTTCATACGCCTTACTGCCACTTCACTTGTTTGTGCTACGTTCTTAATTAGTGTGCAGCATAGATATGTTACCTGCCAAAAGTGATAGGTGTTGCTCAAGCTTGCTTTGGGTCTTTTGACCAAATTTCTTTTTATGCCTTCTCAATTACTAGTTCATTGAAAGAAAAAAAAGAAGTATTGCAATAAGAAATTTATTCTTTTCCTCCCAAGAAGAGTGAAGGTGAACAGAAGATGCTCAAATAGACAGCATGACTATTGAACTGTGATGTCCTCTGTCCTAACAAAACCTTTCCTCATAAGGAAAAAATCATTGCAGACTGAGACTGGTGTTGGGGTTGTCTGGTAGTACTGGGCTCACTGGTGGGCCAGCCAGAGGACCCAGGTAGAAATGGTAATTGTCAGGATCACACTATGAACTGCCCTGTGGCAGCATTATTCCAGAGAACTCGTCCTTAAACCCCCTTTTCATGACAAGCAGAGAATTTAATTCTCTGCAGCCTCTATTCTTGTCTCAGTTTCAGTTGAAACTGCCTAGGGAGGGAAGACAGCCAGGTAGACAGAGTGAGTAATGTGCTTTCCTTTGCAAGTCCACGCAAAGGAGAAAATAGGCCAAAATGTGTTGTAAATTTAAAAGTGAGTGGTAGAAGTGGTTGCAAATTTAGGAAAGTGTGCTTTGAAAAGTGTCAGTTTGAAACAAGAAGCTTTAACACAAGGTTTGTAATGGGTGAAATTTCACAGTAGAACAAAATTTTTCTTCTCCACTAGTGGAAGTAGGGCATGACGATGAATTTCAGAGCGAGACTACTTCTCTGAATATAAAAAAAAAAGTTTTAATGTGATCAAGGTAAATCATTGCTTTAATCAGATAAAGCTAATGCTTTCTTGTTTTCCTTTTCTTATTTTATTAAATTTTAATTTCTAATTGCGTTTCTGATCCACTTTAGATCCAGTTCAGCAAAAGTATGTTGGCATAGCTATAAGGGTGTGGTATATGATGGCACAGGGAACAAGCAGCGCAGGGTGCAGAGAAGAGGAAGCGCTTTTAGCCAGCTCTGCTGCTAGGTGTGGATGCCCTCCCTTAGTTTGATTCTCAGGTACATTAACAAAGATGTTAATGTCCTGGCTGGTTCCATTGAACTCACTGGACTTGGTTCACTAGATAAATCAAAGGAAAGGGATAAACTATTCTTCAGGTCGCTGCATGAGGTATCTCCTGTTTCCAGCATTCCCATAGGATTTCAAAATGGTTGTTTGGCTTGTTTTATCCCTTTAAGGCTAATGTATTATTCCGTGTCCGTATTTTTTACTCCTTTCTGTACTAAGGAAAAACGAAATGTGATGACAAAGGTTAAATATACAATATCTATTTTCTGCTATTAGAGGCAAAATGTCTTAATTTGAGAAATAGATCAGGTTACTAATTAGGTAACAGTAAAATGATAGGTTTTACTCTCTCTCTAAACAATATTGGTAAAGAATCAGTCATCTAAATCTCATTAGGTGGAATTACCTCATTAGATCTCATCATCGATGAAAAACAATAAAAACTGTAGTCCAATGTAAGGTACATGCTGTATAGCTTTGCCACATGTATATGGAACCAAAGCCTAACTCATTGCTTGTCTCTTTCCCCACAAGGTTTCTGTTTTGGTTTGATTTTTAAATACAGACTTGTTTTTTTTAACTTCTAGGGAAGAGTCCTGTCTGTTGAATTCTTTGGGGGGTTACTCGGTGAAGGACCAAGCACTCCCGATATCTCTTTAAGTTATCTATTTTTAAGGTTACTTGCTAGCTTAGATCTACTCTTCAGTTATGTACCTAACAGCTGATAGTAAGGATAGCCAGCCGTATCACATGCCGCTTGTTCTGGGATACAAAGCTATGGTGAATACAGTTAAAAATCTAGGATGTTCAGCAGGCTTCTGATTATCCCTTTGCAAGTGATCAGACTTTAAACTTTCTGGGGAAAGTTAAAAACATTCTTTCACTTCACATAGGCATGTTATTTCCAGGAGAATTTGGAGCTGACTGGAGCTGGTCTGTTTGGGAGCCAGGCGCTGCTGATCTTTGCCGGTTTCTGCAGTCTGGGTTTCAGGCTGTTGTACAAATAGAAAGCAATTTTATTTCCTGGGCTTTAATATACTCCTTTGCGATTTCATCTCTGTTCTTATCAGAAAAGGTAACCAGACTTTGTATTATCGACTTTGCTTTGTTTTACTTCCTTTATGACTAATTAGCCTAGTTTCTAAATAAGTTCCCAAAGGAAACGAGGTTTGTATGATTGCTCCGTCCCAGCTGTTGTTCTGTTTGGGGCCCATTGGCTAAATTCCATGACATTTGGCTGGATAACGAGTGCTTCATGCAGAAATGCGGCCTTTCTACCCGTTTGTGGAGGCTGGGAACAGGGTTGAGAGACAGAACGAATGCATGGGATGAAGGGAAACCTGACTGTGAGCTTCCATGCTCTGCTCCTCGCCCCAGGAGCTGGCTGGTGTGCGTGCTTTACAGATGTGGTGGCTTGCAAGCACTAGGAAAGAACTTTAGGATGACCTGTTGTTTCACTAACTGGTAACTGAGCCTCTAGGTGGGAACTAAGGACAGCAGATGGGTAGGTGAATGCCAAGAACTGAGATTAACCCTAGAAAGATTATAGCAGGCATGGAAGAGGAAGGCCTGTGGCTGTTCATACCCTCTGCGGAGGGAAGGGCAGGTGTAGTCATGGGAATTTATCTTTTTGAGTCGCTGTAACATCAGTGGAACTCTTGTTATTTACATCTTGCACGTACATTGGTTTTTCCTCTGTAGTACTTTCAGGCTGAGGTCTAGAAGGGCAGACTTTTTGGAGGCTGTTGCTTTAAGTTTATCATGCTGTTCTGACAGGCTTTCCTTTTGGGGTTGAAATGTCAGCCCTTAACAACAGAGGCACTTGAGGCACTTGATAAATACTGCTTTTAGAAGTGACTGCACAGATAGCACAATGACAATTAGAGTAGAAATGGAAAAACATCGAGATAAAATTTCTTTTGTAACATTTGTTTCTTGGCTTTCTGACTTAAAGTACCTGCTGATAGTCAGGGTGTCTTTCACATGGGAAGTGTTGAGAGTGATTGGGGCTGTGAAACACCAGTCTGTGGTGGTTTTAATGAGAAAAGGGGCACAAGGATGTATTATATGTGTGTTCTTCAGCAAAGTGATCAATTGCATTTGCTTTTCTTCACCTTAAGATAAGTAATAACCTTGGAGGCCATGGTGGGGTTTCTCTAAAATATTCCAGGTGCACAGTTCATTTTTAAGTAATCATTTTTAAGGAAGATCAAAGTTCGTGTTTTTAATTATATATTTAATTATAATTATACAACTGTTTTCAATTTCATCAACTTCAGCTTCTTTGGCTCCTGTAGTCCTATAATAAAACCATTAGAACAGTTGTTCAGATTGTCTAATCACTTATGAGGAACATTATTTAAACTTCACAAATGTGATCACCAGTAATTCCAGTACTCTGCCATTTGCATATGCAAGTAAATTCTTTTAATATCTTAATAGTTATTCTCCTATCATCCTAATATATATAATCTCACAGATTGTTTAGTTTTGCTTGTCATGAATATGCATTCTCTGATAATACATGAGAAGTGTATTTGAGCTCTCCTAATTCTTGCCATGTATGGCACAATAAACTGCCCTAATTTGGTCAAATATTTTTAGCCACTTAGTCATATGTCTTTTAATGTGCTGCATATGTAAGCTTTTGATTCACTTAGCAACAGTATTTTTATGCGTACATCTTGCCAGTTTTTCTTATGTATACTCAAAAAACGGGCAGGGATTGTTCTGTGTTGGGTTCTGTCACAGATAGTCCGAGTTTTAGGGTTTTTTTCGATAGTGCTAATCAATTTTAAGATGTCCTTTTGTACAGATAATGAATTTTACAGGATCTTAAGAAATACGAATGTGCGGCAATTTGAAATGTGATATTAAAAGATCCATATTTTAAAATACTTAAGCAATTTTAAAGCTTTCTGATATAAATTTATTTTACCTAGAATAATTGGTGAATATTGTGCTATACATAGGATATGAGTGGTCAGGCAAGTCAGATATCCAGAAAAACTGGATATATGGCATGTGTGGAATATGACTAGGTTAATGTTTCTGTTAAGTGTAAATATCTATGTTTCTTGAATTTGTTTTCATCCTGATCTGAATTATGATGTCTTGCATTTAGTTCATTTGAGTAACAAAGTGCCTTGCAAAGAGAGGCAATTATTTTCTTTCTGAGCTTGTTGCTAGCATATAAACGTTGTACACTGATGATAAATGGAACACAGCTTGATGAATTTGTAGTACTTATTATTGGAGTAGGTTCCTAAATTATTTTATTAGAATAACTTCTGGTTTTAGGGTAAATAGGACTAAAAAGATAATTTAAAAAATCTTTTAGGAAGGCAATTTTCAAGAATACCTGGAAAGGTAGGAAGGTTTATGAATGTTTTCACTCCGTAATGTGGTTTTGGTTTTGATTTAAAACCAAATAATGCAAGCAGTGTACTGTAGTCCAGTGGCAGCCTTGCTGCAGGTTTATGGATGAACAAGTCCAGATGAGATTCTTTAAAAAATTTCTTTGTTAAATTCTAAACAAAGCCTTAAGTTCATACCTAACTGTAGTAAACGAGGTCAAAGAGGGATAATTTCATGCTGGTTTTGTTTGGCTCATTAAATAGAACAGCAACACGTCCCTGATGGTGTAGCTGTTGCCTCAAGACTACAGAGTGAATTGGCATTCACATTGGAAAGTACAATTGCTTAAATGAGGAAATCTGAGATTTTTTGCCATAATAAAGCACTATATAATATTCAGTCTTCATTGCTGTAGAAGTATTCTGAGAAGTAAAATTTATACTTTAATTGCATTTAATTAGAGGCGTAATTCTCTAGAAGGATTTAGGAACCCAGCAGTAAAAGGTCTCTTTTCAGCCTTCTGGTTATGTAGCATTGTTGATTTATTAAGCTAAAAAATTAATAGCAGTCTTGTGGGGTCTGGCAGTTTTGAGTCCTGGCTGTCCTGAAATGCAGAGGGACTTTTCTCTCTGTTGCTCTGCCCTTTTAAGGGCAGCAGTATGGAAGTTGGCAAGGAAACTCACTGAGCACCCTGTGAGAAAAATACTCAAACACAGAGAAGAAAGGCGAAATAGGAGCCAGTCCACAATACTGCCAGTAGTTCTGCATTGAGGCAATGCTGTTTGCTTGGTAATTAAGAGATGTGCACAAATAATAAATTCTTTGCAATATGAGAATATGATGCTCAAGTAGGTTTATGAACAGGAGTGATTAATAGGCTATTAAAAGATGTATGGTGGTATAAAGTATGGTGCTGTAGAAAACAGCAAGGGGGATTGAAATGCAAAATAGTATGCTCCATGCTCCTTGGTATCAACTGAATTATAAAAACATGGTATGGTGTTGTTTTCTGAACTCTTCCCTGTCTCTTGGTCACAACAATGCTACTTCATGGTGTACCTGTTTATTCAATTGTAACACCCACTCGAGTGACTGAGCTGGGCCTGAGATGGAACGAGGGCCTGGGGCTTTATAAAGAAAACAGCTTCCTACCAGAGAACAAGATTGTGTTGGGGATTGTAAATGGCTTCTCAGAAAACTGGAACAAATTTATGTGAGGAAATCGTATTTGTTGGTTTTAATAAACTCTATTTGAATGTATTTATTTAAGGATATTTTTACAAATCTGTTAACACCTGCTGCTTTTCTCTTGGATTCTTCCTGTCTTGCTGTCAAACCCCAACAAATAAACCCTGCTTCCTTATCTGACCTAAAATTACCTTTTTTCCCAGAAGATGTTGGTTAAAGATACACAGTATTGTAGAACAGCTTTAATATGAACTTATTTCTTAAATCTTTCTTTCTTTATAGGCTTGTATAGATGATAACGTAGATATGGTGAAATTTCTGGTGGAAAATGGAGCAAATATTAATCAACCAGATAATGAAGGCTGGATACCTCTACATGCAGCTGCTTCCTGTGGATATCTTGATATAGCAGAGTAAGGCTTTTTCCTCTATTTTTGACATGTATGTGTTTTGCTAATACATTGTTAGAGGGGCACTAGAAGCAGATGGCATTCATAAATTGTCCTTTTAGTTGTCTCTGGGATGTGGAGAGAGAGAGAATGCTTTTATGTGTGTTGGTTGTGAAGTGTGCTGTGTGTCTATTTGTGCACTCTTTAAATTTCCTACTTTGCACATTAGGTAGCTGTAAGATGTAAACCTTTAAGACTATTCATGACTGTCAGATGTTTTTCTAAAATTATTCTCTTCTGTAGAAGGATTGAATTGGGAGGAGGCAGAGGGATAAAGTTCAAATTTACATTTCATTAGTAGCCTGAAACATTATCCTGGGATAAGTCTATGTGTAGGAGATGAATTTTGCAACTATATTTGCAGCCTTTTATTTTTCAGGTGTCGTGTAAGGTGATGACTTCTGCTGATTATTTGGGCTGTGGAGCAAAGTCTTACAGTTCAAGTTAGATGCCTGTTGTGGCATTAGTTGAAGCTTACTCAGTACTAAATTCCAGGAGTCATTTTGTTGTTACTCGTGAAGCCTGTTGAGGGCCATTGAAGATATGCTAAAATTCATTTTTTCCAGAGGTTGTCTATTTAAACCAGAAGTAGTGATTGACTTCAGAAAACATGTGTTATATGTGGTTCGGCAAGCTGTTCTTGCAGTAAAGAAGATAATAGCATTTTTCAAAAGACTCTTTGGGCAAACACATACTTCATTAATTCTGCTAAACTCAGTGTGATGTCTGATCCTGTGTAAGACTTGGATAAAATACGAAGTAGTATTTTATCACATAGCTATGGTAATTCACTAATTACAGTGGCAAAAGATGCAAATTGTAAGTTAAAGGGATTGTTTCTTCATGTTCCATTCTGTGATTTGAGAGGTTTAATTGCTTGAATCTTAAGGGAAAGGAAAAATCCTGGAGACTCTTTTATATATTGTTTTCACTGGGGAAACTTTTTCTGCGTTTTGGCAGAGTGAAGTGCTTTGTGTATCGTTTTTGTATCTGGGCCAGTGTGTGACTGCTAACTTCTGCCATTCTATGCTATGCAAAGGTTTGCTGTGATGTCCCTTGCATGCTGGAAGCATTTACTTGTTGGCTATACTATGACCATTTCCCTACAACCTGAGATAATATAAGCCTTTTTTTCAGTTTAATGCAGATAAAATACCTGCCTTTTTCCACGACAGTAATAAGTTGAATAAATGTTCTTGGTTTGGCATTGTAGCCTAATGTAGGCAGATACTCAGGGAAGAAAGAACAGTGTCCCTTTTCCACAAGACAGTTTTTCACTATTGACCTGAGTAACTGAAGTCTGTAATGTCGCTGAAGACTGTCATCTGTTTTTTATTCTCTCAAACTGGGACAGGACCTGTCTGCACATTTTCTCTAGCTACTCTTTACAGAATGAGAGTATGTGAAACATGTAAGTCGTTGGGAGAGCAGTGTCTATAAAGTGCAAGAAGTTTTGGAGATAAACTGTTGAAACATATTTCCACATAGAGCTGAGAAGGGTAATGTGACCTGAATGGAGGAATATTTATACCTGATGAGGCCCATAGAGTTTATGTTTTCTTCAGGCTGATTATCCAGGAGCTCAGCTCAAATAATTTACAGAACTGACATCAGAGTTTGTATCTGAGGCAAAACTGGGGGAAGATAAAAGAATGATGCAATAAATTACTAGAGGTTAGAAATTGATTTTTATTTGACCTGTATGACACACTGGGTCCAGCATCTACTTTAGTTGAGGGTGTATCTTTCTTAAGAGGCTTGAGAATGTGTGTTTGTGCATGTCTGTGGCTGAATCTGGTATGTTTCCTTTTTAGCACTAAATTTTACGGTTCACAGAAGGGAGCTTTCCATTTAGGTAAATTGTAGAGCTTATACGGAGAGAGTTCTGAAAAGATTACAGCTAATACTTGTCATCTTTGTATCCTATAGGATATGAACTAGCATTTTTGTATCGTACATCTTCTGTTCATTTCCTGTTTTCTTGCAAGGTGCAAGAAAGAAGAGAGTTAGGGAACAAGTGCTGGTGTTTCCTAACTTCGTTAATGAAGAGCTGGGGAGATTTGGACCTGTGCTTCCTTTTCTTCTCCCATGGAGCTGCCTGTTGCACAGCTTTGTAGAGCTTCCCGAACTGGAGACTCAGCAATCTATTTCTGCTCCTTCTACTGCCATCTTAGGGCTTCCTTCAGTTGTAAATAGCTGGAATTTATTTCTCTTGAAATAGCACAATCTCTAAAATCCTCCAAATATGCAAATTTAGTTAATAATTGATTTTTGTTTACAATGCTTATATTTTTACAATTCATAATGAAAATATGGCATGACAGCATACTTTCATTTTTATAAGTTTTCATGTCTCTAAATCTAAATTTATGTCCAAGAAAGCAACAGAACTAGGAGATGGAGATATTTTCTGTTGTGACAGCATTTCTGTATTTAGCACCTAATTTAGGGACTTTCTAGCACCAAATATGTCCTCCATATGTTGACTGTTTACCTTTCAGCCTTAGTATTCTTCATGTATATATGTGCATCACTTTTTAGGCTTAAAACGGGGGAAAAGAAAGTAGAAGTTCTGTTAACGTTGCATGATAATAGTGGGATTCATCACTAGAGTCTATGAAATGTGAGATTGGGTGTGTTGGAGCTTGCAGATCTGTTACTAGGATGTGAAACCTTGGTTCTGATTTCAAAATGAAAACAAAAGTTTAATCATTACAGACCTTTGTAGTTTAATCTTTGTAATAGTTTTCCTTCTCCTGATACTCCTTTTACTTCCACAGGATTACATTTGGGGTGTTTAATGTAGTTTCTTATAGAGTGGGAAAGGTTTCTATTTGGACTGCTTTTATAATTGAATCAGTACAAAAACAATCTCACAGCTATTATGTACAGTAAATGGGAATGACTGGGAATCACTCTGGGTTAATAATAATGCCTGCCTATTTGATCAATGCAGAATCCTTCCCATCTCACTGTGCTTTCACTGAACGCCCAATTCCCTCTTGCTTTCTCTCTTTTACTCTGTAATGTATACATTCTTCTTAAGTAGCACCTGCTGCTACTGAGGCATCCCTGAGGGAGTACACCCATATTCTGGAGATCTGGGAGAAGTACAGGATATGTAGGTGGTAGGGAGCTTCTTCAAAAAAAATGGATATCTCACGGAGCCACCACTTCAGCAGTGTTTTGTCGCTGGTTCCATGCTAATCACTAATGGACCTAGTCAATTTGTGGCATGGCCCCCACTGATTGGGGTTTTTATTTTGCTTTTGCTAACTGCACTGTCTGACCAGTGGGCTTCTCACTGCTGATTTATTCCTTGGCCCTGTCACATTCCACTGTGTTCATCAGTCCTATGGCATCTGTATCTCCTGTCCCATTTCAGTTTTCTGCTCCTTTGGAACAGTTGCCTTCTCTTGAATATGCTTCCTTTCTCCTCTGAAAAATGTATCTTCTGATCAAGGCAGAAGAGGTTTAAGAAATGTTAGTCTTGTTTAAGAAATGTTAGTCTTGTAGAAGCCCACTTCAGGTGAAATACAGCAGGAGAACATCATTTGGGGTGCAATAAAGTGTCAGCTGGTTGCAGATGGAGAGTTGCGCTGTAAAAGCCAAAACTCTGCCATGGAGGGCAACTGTCCTTTTGTTTCCGTTGTTCTTTCTCAGTTCTGTAAATGCTGAGAGTGCTTCAGCTTACTGCAAATTCTTTGAATAGTTGAATTTTGGAATTAAGTTAGTGCTCATCTAGTTTGTGATCATGTGAATTAGCTTATAAGTAATGTTAATATGAACACGTTTAAATTAAAATTCTTCAAAATTTCCAAAACAAGTGGACTTTGTATAGCATGTTCTCTTTTTCTGTTTTCCTTTACACAAAGGAGCCTTTTTCTCTCCTGTGTGTTAGTATGAATTAAAGATACCATCAAATACTTTTAAAAAATATAATTATATGAAAACAAACTTTAATGGAGGAACGCTTCAACAGAAATTTTGTGTGCAGTCTTTAAGATGGTGTTTAATGGGTAGGACCCTTAAATTTACCTTTGTAAAATGCTTGTAAAACTATTTGGATGTATATAAGGTTTTTTTCCTATCTGATAGATCTCTTCTACAGTTTAAAAGCTTTGTATATTATTTCAGTATCAGGGAATAAACAATTCCTTTTTAGAATGAAAAAAAAAGGTAAGAGAGGAGGAAAAATAGTGTGACAGTGGCATTTAAAAACCATAATTTTAAAATGCTTACTATTTTATTTCCCTCTGCTTTTTATTTTACCAGATTACTGTAAAATACATCTGAAATGATAGACACTTCTTTTCTGTTCAAGAATTAAATTTTGTGGGCTTTGTACCATGCCTAGTTCTGAGAGCATAGTTGATGTATTATATTTTGAAGTTCTTTTGCAAATATTTGTAGGCTAAAATATGATACTTAAATATGAATGCCTTTTCATTTTCCTCAGAATGAAAGAAGGTGCCACTTGCAGCAAGTGTAAGAAAAGTGTTTCTCAAAAGTAAAACAGAAGTCAGTAACAGTTAACACTTCTGTGCCACAAAAAAATTAGGGGAAAGGAGGTATCTCCAAAGGGACGAATAAGGTTTTTATATCTTCATGCAGTGAGTACTACACCTGAGTGACAGTTTGCCAAATGTTGCTGTAGATAGTAAAATTTCTCATGGGTTCAAGGGATGAGAAATCTACTGAGGGTGGCTGCATAAGAAAATGCGAATGCAGAATACATACATAGAAATGGGATCTGGTTCAGGTAATCCATCAAAGTAGCTGGAGACTGAAAAGGTATTGCAGGAAGAGTAGCATTGTATTTGCCCTGTTTTTCTTCTTGAGGATGTGCTCACTTTTGGAGACAGGCTAGATGTTAAATGGATGTTTGGTGTAACTCAAGAATGGTTCCTTTTTTGTTTGGGAGGCATGTTTGATACACACAGTTAAACATACAGACCCTAAGACAGCACAGTTTCAAAATACACCTTCTTTATTCTACAGGTCTTAAAGGCTGAAGCATTTGATTTCAGTTAGAGAATAACTTCTGAGGTTCAGAGCCTTTCCACTCCTTTCATTTAGGAAGAGGATAGCAGCTTGAGCAACTGCTACTTTAAAACCCAGCTCACCTGCTTTCCTCCCTGCCCAAAGTTTCCTATGTTGTATTCCCTCTTTCCCCTAATATTTAAAGTAAACCTTAAAAGACTTGCGTGTAACCACTGCCTTGCTGCTGATGCCTGTCTGTTTTTCCAGACACCAGACACTTGAAAGTGAACCCAGCCAAACAAGTTTGCTGAAGCCTCACCAAGCCATTGGCCAAAGATCTCTCTATTTTAGTAACAGTACATTAAGACTAAATGAGTGATCATTGTCTGGTATACCGAGGAGTGAGAAACAGTTCTGCAAACCTGTAGTTGAGTAGATAGATGTTTGGTGATAGGTGGTTTACTTACAGCTCTAATAGCCTTGTAGAAACTGCTGCTGGTGCTGGGTGGTAATAATTGCTGCCCGTGGTAGGACGGGACAGTACGATGGGACCAGTTCTTATCTGGCAACAGCCAGTAAAAGGAATTCAGTGCAGTTTCACAATAGGCTTAATGTGATCTAACTTGAGACTACTGTAAAAGTAGGCAGTCATTCTGTTCCCTCCTTGGTTTTCCCTCCTCCACAGGCTCTTACCTCCTCTCTTGAATTATCTAATGATCACACAACAGTGTGGGAACTATTAGCATAAGACTAGCCCTCAGGGGGTTTGGAGGGTTTATTCTCTTTCAGATCAGTCTTTGGAGTTGATCTGTCTGCATAGATGGCATAGATACGAGGGTATAAAAAAAAGTCTGGGCTGCTTTTCAGACATAGTTTGTACCTCTGATCAGAAGCCTGGTGGCGGAGAGCTGCCTGTGCAGAGGTGGAGTCCTCTCCTTCATCTCCCACCTCATAAGCCTGAACCAGCTATTACTGTTGAATGTTCTTCCATAGTGTCTGAGGGTGGTGGTGCCACAAAATATGTTTCAAAGCAGTTGTTTCTAATACATTTCTAAGTTTAATAACTTGATCTTCTGGAGCTATTACTTAACTAGAATATTTTTAGTTTAAACTCTTTTGCTGTAACCCATTATAATCCTAGAAGATCAAGGTATTATTTAGGCAAAGCAGACTGATAAAAATGTCAGGGATGGCTTCAATCTCCTTTAGCTTTGTTCCCAGTTATGGATTTAACTAACTGAGCATGAAGTGATGTTATTAGTGATACATTCAGAAATGGATCTTTGAAGGATTATCAGAAGTTTCTGTTTGTGAATGACAAGGTGAAGTTGGTGGTCTGATGTAAACCACATTCACATTGATAATGCAAACTGATACACGGTTTAATCTGATAGAGATGCTGAAGTTTTTTGTCAGGATTCAGATGATACTTTAAATGTCACAAAGAAATGCTAACTGGAGGAGCAGAATTAAAAGGGAAAAGGACCAAAGATGAGACTTGATACAACCCACTCAGAAAATGAGAAGAGGACTTCAGGGGATACATTATAAAATAAGCCATGTGACAAAATAAAAGCAGGGAAAGAAGATTTATTCCCAGCCAAAGAAGAACAGATCTTCCAGAAGAATGACTGATTTCTTACAAGTTGACACTGGTAAAAATGCATTGTTTGTTTTGGGAGCTGTGAAAAGGTCACTGCAGGCTTTGGAAGATTGTTTCAGTTAATTCATGTCTATTTGCTGCCTTGTTTCTTTCTGGAAGAACGGATTGGGGAAAAAAAGTTAATGGGAGAGAAAATACGCTAGTAGGGTAGTCTCTTCCTTTTGTCCACCCCAGAATCAAAGTACAGTGCTTGTTCCTTTTCAGCAGCATAAAAGTTTCTCCTCCTCCAAACTTGTGTTAGGTATCTGCAAGGATGAAGTTAAATTCCATTAGAGAGAATAATGGAGAAACTTGGAGAAGATAAGTGAGCAAGTACCAGTCGGCATTTTCTTATATGAAAGTGTAGTGTGGCAGTGCAGTTTTCAGCATGATTTTCCTGTATGTATGTATGTGCTAAGAATAATGAAACACTAATTAAGTTTAGTTTGGTGGTGAAATTCCCTTTTAAAAATAATGTCATTTTGTGGCAGAGTTTAATCTTTTCTGCTGTGTAGCTGTGATCTGATGTTTGGATAAAAGAGGCCTGGTAGAAATACACGGTAAGATATGATTGATAGGTTAGAGGAAATTTATACGACTATTTGTTCAACTGAGGGAGTATAGGAGAGCTGGCCGCTGTAGGATGTGCAAAGACAATATGTGCTCTGCAGCTGCTATCTTCAGATTCAAATACTCATGTGTCCCCACTTATGACCATAAATGTTTGTTAGTAAATACATTGGATTTCTGGTCTTCTAAAGGTAAATCTACTGGACATTTAAGTTCAGAGATATCTTCTGCAGGGACATGTCATTTAGTGGAAAGTTTGGGGTTTTTTTCCTTCTAATGCTTTAGCAACTTATTGGATCTAATGACAAGTCAAGGGACTGATGCCCATTGTGAAGGTCAGAGCACTCTTAATTTTTGGCTGGAAAAGAATTTGAAAGTGCAGCTGCTGTCTAAAAAAGCATCTTGAGATGTGCATAGGAAAGGTCTTACTTGTTTATCACAAAGCATTGGTTTTATTTGTATCCTGAGAACAATTTAGAGTAGATATCTTGCCTGTCAATTTTGAAGCTGAGTGTGATACACATGGGAAGTCGTGTGGAAGAGTGACACATATGGAAGCCTGGGAGCTCAAGTAGTCTCCTGAGAAACATGACATGTCAGGTCCTCCCTGGATGATGGCTTGTAACTACCTTTTGCCACCGATCACCTTCTATTTTCTAGCTAAGGCTGGAACATGGAAGAACAGCTCTAGATAAATGAAAAAACAGATTTTGAGTTGAGCAAGTGCTTAGTAAGTCACTTGTGAGGGCCTCATCAACTAATTCAAAATTGCTGCTTTAGAGAGACGTGGCAATAGATTCTTCTTAGACTGTGTAATCTACGAAATTGTTAGTGCCATTGAATATTTAATATAGTATTTAATAAGTTATCTTATACAAAAATAATTTAATTCACAGTAAAGTTGAGTTTGAGTGTTGTTTTCTAGGAGAAAACATGGGTGTGGTGTAGATTGTCATTTCCGTGCATCTCAGTTTTAATTTCCTTTCAGTTTTTACTTGAGTGTTTCTCACATGTGAGTTTGACCCTATTCTGCCACATACAGCAGACTTCCAAATGACACCCAAACAACTTACGACCTGCTTATCCTTTCTTACAGCCCTGTCTTTCATTGGGTATCCTAAACTACTTCATTTTGGTGTAAATGATCCTAATCTGTGTCTATTTTTCTAGTCTAATCCTTGACTGAGGCGGGATAAAAGCTGCTTGAATTCTTCTGAAATCTGTACATGTGATGTGGTATCTCTGGAGACATAAAGGCTGCGGTGCCTTAATGAGCGTTATTTGGATACAATTCAGACACTAAGACACTAGAAGATAGAGTGTTTTTATAAACAGCAGTTACGATAGGAAAAAAAGTTATTAAAAAGGAGTTACTTGAAACCTCTTGTTTACCGATGATGTAATGCTTATCAAATTTGAATAAAGAGCAGGAGTCTGTTTTGGAAGAAATGTATTTTGAAGAAAGTTCAAAGTCGACCGGACAGGTAAACAACTGCTATGAATTGCAGATTGCTGATACCTGATGAGGGGTCAGACCAAGTTCAGTACTACTGAGGGATGCTTAAAGCTTCACTGAGATAGTAAAGTTGCTTGGTAGAGAGATTTGCTTGCTACATTATCATGTAATATAATTACAAACAAGATAAGTACGGTCATGCAGTGATTATATCTATGCTAATATCTGTTTAAGCACAGCAAAAGATTTGATCTTGGTTTACATTTTTCTGATAAAGATGCCAACATATGGCTGCTAGAGGAAAATAATCTTGTTACATTAGGTCCATGCTCATAACTTCCATTGAAATAGAAAGCAGCAGATAAAAATCAGCATTTGTGGTGCTACTGTAGCCAAATATAGCAATGCTGCTCTTGGCACAAGGCAGGAGGGATGATGAGCTAGTGGTGTAATCACCTCTTGTTGATGAGGAATTAGCTGAGGAAGGTGGGCGGCAGCATCATTTTCCTTCTTCCTCCTTTTCTGCCTCCATGCTGTTGTTGTTACCTCTTCTTTTCAACCAATGCAACACAATCTCAGATATTCGTCTTGGAGACTTGCTACAGCAAGGCTTCCAGAGCACAGAGTGTTGTGAGATAAAGTCACTGTATGTGCTGTACCTACACTTCTGCAACAAAGTATTTTTTCAAACTCAGCCTTCATTTTTGCACTATAGGGTACAGACTTCAAGGTAAAGGAGAGAAGCACTTGTTCACAAAGTGCATCATGAAATTATCTTTTGATATGCCCTTTAAAAGTACTTCTTTTTTTTGCTTTCTTTTTTACTAAGGCCTTGTATTCTTCCTGGCATCACCAAACTCCAATTTTTTTTTTCATTCTTTTTTTTTTTTTACAGATAGATTATGGCATATGTTTCCCTATATAGATTTCTTTACTTTTCCTATTTCCATCTTCTTGGTCACTGTCTACTTTCAGCTAAACATTGCTCTGCCACCTCTCATATGTCTGTATGGATACAGTAAAATATGAAGGCTTAGTTCCTTTTCATGTCTTGCAAGTAGGAATTTTTCCTGTTTCATCTTTGCATTGTTAATGTTTAGGTGGCTGCCTGCGTACAAGTATTTCTAGAGCTTATTCCTGGCTTTTTTCAGAGGTTTCTTGGAACACAGAAGTTTAAGACTAACCAGATACTGTTATCTACCCTGTTCCTTTTATGTTCGACATACCAGGAAGGAAGACAGATGTGATTCTAGTTACTGTGCTTCCTTGGGCGTGCAAGTTGCAGCAGAATCTAGTGACAGCCCCCTGTATGCACAGCTCAGTGGTGTTTGGTACGTTGTGGAGCGTTGGCTTCTTAGAATCATAAGTTTGGAAGAGACCTCTGAGATCACCGAGTCCAACCGTGCCTGTCTCCCTACTAAACCATATCTCTAAGAAACTCATCTACCAGTTTTTTTAAACACCTCCAGGGATGATGATTCCACCACCTCCCTAGGCAGCCTGTTCCAATGCCTGACCTCTCTTTCAGTAAAGAAATTCTTTCTAATGTCCACTTAACCTCCCCTGGCACAACTTGCGGCCATTTCCTCTCATCCTATCACTTGCCACTTGCAAGAAGAACCCAGCACCCACCTTGTCACAACCTCTGTTCAGGTAGTTGTAAACAGTGGTGAGGTCTCCCCTCAGCCTCCTCTTCTAAGGTAAGCAACCCTAATTCCCTCAGTCTGTCCTCATAGGGCTTATTCTCCAGCCCCCTCACCAGCCTTGTTGCCCTTCTATGTTTATACCCTTCATAAACATAAAGATGTTTTTCATATAGGCACAGTAGTTAGAATTGATAGAAAGTGGTGTTTGTGGGGGGGGAGTTTTTTTCTCATCTCTGTGGCATACCACTTTGATAGCTTTGGGAGAATTTGGCAGTTTTGAAGCGAAGTTGTGTGTCTATCCATGATGCCTTTCATAACACCTTCATGAGGGAGAATCAGAAGCTTTGCTGCTATCTGGAGGAGCTCTTGCATATTGAAGGATATTAAAAAAAGTCTTTTCAAACTTGTCCATAATTTAGAAAAACATGTATGCTGAAATCTGGCTTAGACTAGTGAAAATTGAAAAGAAATGTCACTCCCCATTTGCATAATATCATTTGACCATTTGTTTCTCAACAACTTTTTTTATTCAGTTTTTGAAATGTCCCTAGCTATGTGAAGTTCTCAGCTCTGATGTTCTGCTAGAGGAAATCATAAATTCATTTGAACTCTTTTGTTGATACCAGCTATCTTAAAATCATCGGTCACGAGAAAGAGAAATAATTACCTAGTTTGGCCAAATAAGTCTAATTGGCCTTGTTTAACCTGGTGTTTTGTGTAGCTGCTCTGATCCTACTGCTCGTAGGGGAGGCATGCCTATTTAGAAAGAGCTGCAGCATTTTTTTTCCAAGGGAGAAAGATGTTGATGAGAATCTTCTGCAATTTGCAAAGAAACATAACCTTAAAAGTGCCTGAGTTTTATCATTACTTGATTTTAATTTAAATGCCATCTCAGAAGCCTGTCTTCTCGTGTCAGTCTGTATTAAATTCTAAATGTTTAGAGGCAGCAGGCTGAGGCACAGCAGCGGCTGACGGCGTGGGATGGTGTTCTGCAGAGCGCCTGAATAAGATATCTCGATGAGTTTAACGTAATTGTTTTTCAAGTTATTTGATTTGTTCTACATTGGTCTTAAAACGATGCAGGAGAAAGTATTCTTGGCCCCATTAAAACTGTACAATTTTGGTTCCGATATTGAACATGGGGCCTTCATTTTCTCCTGTAAATCATAGATTCAGGAGAGTAGACAACTGCAGAGATATCTCAGCTGCAAGTGAACGGGGGACAAGGGAAATTATCTGTCAGTTGTTACTAAAGAGGGTGAGCAGATCTGCCGTTGTGCTGAGCAGGGTGCTGTGTGGGATACCACCTGCCCAGCCAAGCAAGGCTCCTCCTCCGGGTCAGCCTCCATGTTGCACATGTTTTAATGCTGTGCACCAAATGCACCAAATCTCAAAAACAGTGAAATTGTGACTTTTAATCATTACATTTGTTCGGGGTTTGAATACTGTGTTCAGAAGGGAGGGTGACAGCGTGAGTGTGAATGAGGGGATATTTGAAGGGCAGCTGGGTACTGACTGCTCACTCTTATTCAACTGACTCTATGTTTTCCTTGAAATTTGCCCACTGACACAGGGCGTGTATGTACTATGTACCACAGCAGAATTTAGCACAATGTTATTCTGATACTATTGTATTTACTTCAAGTTTGTATTATTTAAGATTTTTTTTTAAAAGAAAATTGAAGAGGATACGCCTTTCTTTAATATGTTATTTTGAGAAGTGCACCTTAAAAACTCAAGAATCACATAGGAGATGTGATTTTACCTCTTGAGATGTAGTACATGAAGATAGGTATATATATATATATTATTTTTGCTGCAATTTAAAAAAAATAATGCGTACACACATAAAAATCCCAACAAAAAAACCAAAAACCTCACTTAAAACAAAAACCAGACCCAAATCAAATTTTGTTTTCATTCATTGTACAGCTGCCTGAACACAGTAGCACTTCTTCTGTCTTGGCTTCTGTTATCATTTAGTTAAGACACTCATGGAATTAATTTAAACTTCACCATCTATGGATTTTTAAAAACACCAACTGGGTTTAGCTGAAATTGCTAACTAGTTAAAAGCTGTTGGGAGACCAGTTGTGCTGTTGGTTTGTGCCTCTGCTAGCAATTAAGCCTTGTTTCCCTTGAAGGCGACACTGAACACGTTTATTTTAAATGTATATACAATATTTTGAATGTCTGTTCAGCAGGAGATTTAGGAGTTAGAGACTGCTGTCCAATTTTCTGACTAGTCTGAAGGGACCTCTTGGTTTCATTAGTGAGTCTCCAGTGAGCTCAGTAAGCAATTTTTAATGAGCTGAATCAATTCAGCAGCCACTTCTCTGCCCTGCCTTGTGTTTGCCACCAATGTTCTGGTGACCTTCAGGTTCAGTGAGTACTTAAAGTTAATTATATCCCTAATGACTTTGCAGACTTGTTTCCATATATTGTGAACTGGAGCAAGGTTTGAATGTAAACATGGGCCTCTCTTTCCATTGCTGAGATAAATACTATTAAAATATTATCTGCATCATATCTTGTTGTCTACAACTAACAAACTTCAGTAAAACCAAAATTTGAGCATTCTTTTTGGGATTCTTAAGTAAATGGTTCCTAAATCCATAAGTAAGACTCAAGTTTGGATATAACTGTCTTCAGAGAGAGATGTGTTCCTCTCTGTTTATGTTGTGTCTTTGTATGCATTTTGTTAATAGCCTTACACACACACAACTTGGCTGTAAGGGGTTTTTTGGTTGTTTGGGTTTTAATTCAGAGTGTAGGCCAGGTTGCTAGGTAAAATTTCTGACCTCTGGTTCCTGAGCTTGGTTTTGTACAGTAGTCTCAGTGGGTTCTTATTTGTCTCCAGAGATGCTGAGATTCCAACCCTTTATGAAACACATTGAATTGGATTTTTTGTGAATTGATGGGAGAGAGTCTGGATTTCATAATAATTGTAAAAAATACATGTTTCATGTCTTTTTTTCAAGGTTGTTAATGTCAGTCTATAATAGCTATTGAGGGATATACAGCAGTGATTCCCAAGAGACAAATTTCAAATGGAAATTTCATAAAAAAATGGTATATCAAAGCAAACTTGTTCTTCCAGTCTGTCCCTGACTGCATAATGCTTGTCTTGGAAGCATCAGAGCAAAAGCATCAGGAATGGTTTTATTTTATTTTCCTTGTCTTTCCTAGTATTCCTTGGAAACTTGCAATTCTCTGTACTTAGACCACAAGAGTGTCTAAAAGAAGCACCTTTAGCTTTGATATCAACACTTGAAAACATCAGCTCCAAAAATAAGCATGGGATGGATCAAGCTACTGTTTCCTTCTCATTTGTTTGCATTTTGAATGAGCACCTACCAGAATATTACATTAATTATCACTGGATTTTTTTAATTATTTTTCTGTAGCTGCCTGTTGAACATGGCCATTACACAACAGGTAAATTATGAAGGGCACACATTTAAGTGCTATACCCCAAGGTGTTGTAAGTATGAGATGGTGAGAGTCCTATATGTTTTTATTTTTCCACTGCATTCAAGCCTTGCTATAAGCACATTTTTCTGGACATGGTATCAAAAGGCGTGGATATGGACTTTTTATTACACAGCTCCAATTTCTTTTTCACTGTGTACATTTAGCTGTATCAATTAAATATCAGCGGAGGAAATGAAAGTTATACTATGTTTACTTGCTTTGTAAAGATGGAATTTCAAGATGATGGTAATACCTACTTAATAAACATAAAATATAAGCAATTATTTGGGGGGGGTGTTCAAAACAAGGATGACTTTTTAAATATATGTTCATACTTACACATAATAGTATCCTGTTGCATGTGAAGATTGTAGTATATGGTAACAGAATAACTGAAATTTCAAATACACCCATATTTGAAGTCATTCTATAGGTTTACAATTTATTTGGAAGGTAATCGTTAAAAAAAAAAAAAAAAAGAACAAAACTTTCTGACTTTTAGGATTCTTCTGGTATTGGCTTCTGCTCAGCTATGCCTTTTAAATCCCGCGCATCATTCCCTTGGTCTTATTTACCAAATCTGTTTCCTTTCAGTAAGTGATGAAAAGTCAAGTTACATACATGTCTGAAGCAATTGCTTTCTTTTCCCTTGTAGCAACGGGTTTCCTAATAAAAGCTATAATCCTGTAGGCACCAGGATGACTTCATGCATCATCTGAACCCTGTCTTAGCTCTGCTGAACTTGTTTTTACTGTAAATTAAAATAAACATATGCATAAACATTTTCAGGACAGGGTCATCAGTTACTGAATTACATTGTAAACAACATGGACATAGATTTCATTACCAGGCTTAAAAGGTGTCTTACAATATTTGGATTTTTAATATAATTTGGCTTATGCTCTTTCACTGTCAATTTACTTGAGGGGCTCACTATTATTTTTTTGGTGGGCACAGCAGAGAGGAGACTTTCTTGGAGTGGCTAAAGGAAGGCTGGAAGAGGACCATTCTCACTTCCCTGGCGGTGCTGCCTTTCATCTTTCTTTTGTTTGTCCCATCCCTGTAAATCCTGTGAACTCGGGGCAGGTTTACCCATTCTTCCTTTGGTGACCGTGGAAAACCAAAGCCCTGTAAGCACATGCAAAGGGGAACTCAGTTACTCGGCTTCTCCAGCCCTACTAATCCCCCCAGCTCTGCTGATCTGGTTTTGGTCTGTAAGCAGCTTCATTTTCAGAATCTTTTTTAAATGAGCATTTGGTCATGAGTTTGTTCATGTATTTAAATAATAACTCTCTGAGGTGCTGCTGTAAGCTTTTGTTCATTCCCTAAACATTCTTATGCATTTCTCCTCGTATCATGTCTGTAACTTATTGACCCAGTTGACCAAATAAAGCCACTTCAATGAGAGATGTGTTTTGCTCACAAAAGTAGCTTGATTGTTCCCTGTAGATATTATGTGGAAACAGATAAAAATCTTTTTTTTTTAAGCATCACTTATTTTGTGTCTATATTAGAAAAAACAGGTTGAAAGAACGTGAATGTTGATTTGAGATTTTTTTATAAAGATATTTTTGTCAGTGGTTGACTTTGGGTTTGAAACTACATTTTGACTTTGTAAGAAAATTAGTTTCCCTACCACAGTTTTTCCCTGTTTTGCAGACACCCTGCATAGCAATTATCTGATCTGTAACCTGGAAGGTTGTGTCACTGTTAAAACAGTACAGCTGGTATTGTGGAAAGATGTTGTTACTTTGTATTAGTTTTTCATTTCAGCAGAAGTCAAATTTTTAAACTGGAGAGAGGTAAGAGTCACAGCAGCGCTTATTTAAGAGTAACAGTATAAAACCAGCACCACATACCGGCATCAAAGTTAGTGATGCCAACTGGTGATACATATCCCAGGAGATACAGTCACACTTCTGGGAACTGATTTCCATTTTGTGATCTGTTAGTTCTTACTTCTTCTTGACATAATTAGAGATTTAATAACAGCTGCTATTAAATCATACATTAAAAACCAGAAATGTACTTCATGCTGAGTTATTGAATAAAGATAAGAAAAATACGATCATAAAACTGGAGTCTGTTGGTGGTAATTGACAGTAGTTAAGCAGAAATACTTTAGAGCATTTGTATTAGTGTTGGATTAATTTTGTGATTGACTCCTGCATAATTTGGCATTCTGCAGCTGTGAGGTTAAGAAAACACTTTTGATTCCATTTGCTTGTTACTGAATGGATAACTAGTTCTTCAGGTCTGGGTATTTCCTATTTTTTTTTCTCAAACATACGGAAAGTGTAAATTAAGCTCTGCAAGGCAGGGGGTATGTTTGCAATTCTTTTGCTTATGTTGAGCACTACCAGGGCTCAAACTGTTGGAATTTGTTAGGGAAGCGGAAATGTTATGGTCAGAAAGTGTAAGACTGATCTGTTCTGATGTTTTAATTATTGTTCATTGTGTACTTAGACAATATATTAACCTGTAGATTCTCAACACCTTTATAGGCTTGTGGTTTAATGCAATGAAATAACTTAATCCTTTTGTGACATATTGTTGGAATTGTTCCATTTGTCTTACTTGGAAATTCAGAAATAAATTCCACTGACTCTGAATTGTTGGCTCCTGAAACAATAGTACTTTAAGTAAGAAAATACTTAGCGATGTTGGAATAGAGTGTAAAGTACTGCTTCCTTTATCCCCCTCACCTCTTTCACCACCAAAATATAACCTTGTGAATACTTAAGAGCAGAGATGATTCTAGTTTTATTAACTTCATGAAACTGCCTTAGAGACCAGGAGTCATGATTCTGGCAAAGTATAGAAACGTAATGTGCCACTGATATTGGAAGTTCTAGGCAGAATGGCTTAATGTGAGGACCTCATGGGAACTGATAGTTCAGCCCCTGTTCACCTTTTGTTCGCTTTTCTTGGTCATCTAACCATTTTCTTCTTTCAGTTTTTGCAAGTATGTATCTAAATATGTCAGGAGTCTTTGTGGCGAACTGCGGAGCAAACAGAGAGCTATTTGTATTAATGGATGTTATGTTGAAAAGAGATACAGGTATTCAGGGATTGTAGGCAGTCATGAGGTTTTTTACCTGATATGGTTCCTTTTATTAATTTTATGTATGCACGTATGACCCATCGCACGTGGTATCCTTCTGGCCACTATTTTTTTTATCAACTTTTCTATGTTGCTTACGGTTTGTTTGTCTTTTTTTATTGGCAGGTATTTAATTAGTCAAGGAGCACATGTAGGAGCTGTAAATAGTGAAGGAGACACTCCATTAGATATTGCTGAAGAAGAGGCAATGGAAGAGCTGCTTCAGAATGAAGTAAATAGACAAGGTAATATTGAAAATGGAATGGAGGTTTTGTTTATTGGACACTAAATATGTTTCTGAAAACTTATGCTAAATTAGGGATTTTAAAGTCACACAATTTATTTTCTAAAGAGACTTGTCAGTACAACATACAGTGCTCAAGCTGTCTTTTAGGTGTTTTTACTCAGCCCAGCCCCCTGTGAAGAAAGAGGTCAGAAGTGTTGAAAGCAGGTATTGATTGGATTTCTGCATTCATAGAATTTAGGTAGTATTCAGATACAGAGGATAGTATTCAGTGTATCTGGGATATAGACTTACATATCCCAACTTTAGACTGTATCTAAAGAGATTTCTGCCTTAGAATGGAGAGAAATAAGCACTTTCAGGATTAAGACGTAGACGTCAGTTTTAGGATATGAATCCAGCCCTAGTATCTGTTTCTATCTGTTGACTACAAGAAGGCCTAGAATAACTAAAATGACTGTACTGTATCCCATAAACCACGCTTTGTGTCTGGTGTTGACCTTTGAATGTCCTCCTACAGTGCCAAATGTCTGAAACTATTCCTGGGGCTAAGGAGTCTTAGATTGCACTTGTTTTAGGCCTGAGAACCTATGATGAACAAGTTCCTCCCTGTTCTGTACAGTCTTCTGAGAGCACTGTAGGTGAACATTCTTGGAGCAGTTAGTGGATAAGCATCAAGTTTTGACGGTATCATTTGAAAACATATATTCTAAATCTATACACCTTGATGTGTTTTTCCCTGCTTTTTTTCCCCTCCTTACACTGCTGTTTCCATATTTCAATCCTCATGTGGGTTTACCAGTGAAAGGTCTTTGAAAGTTTATGGTTTTTCTGTTCCACAGAGGAGAGTATTCAGTTGTTGATTGATGATCTTATTATCTATTATCTATATATCTATTGAGTATATTTAACAGAAATGCTGTGCTATCCCAGAACTCCCAGTACAAGAACTAAGGTTATGTAGTTTGAGTTATATTATGTATCAGGAGAATGACATTCAGAGTGAAGATGGAGACTTTGAGGGACTGCTGCTAGAGGACCACATCTCCACTACTTGTAGACCCCTGCCCCTGCCTACCTTTTAAAAGGCTTCTCCCTCCTTGAAAACTTTCCATCTTTTGTAGCATTGGATTTATTTATCTTAAGAGAGATTTATGTAATTTAAAGTAAGTAAACTAGTAATTGCTTCAGTCTTCGCTCTGATTTAATTTATATGGTTAAACCTGTTTAATGCCCAAAGCAAATAGTAAAAAGAAAGTCATGACATGATATGCAGGGAAATGAGATACCTACTGATAAGTGGTAGAATGTAGATTTAGCAAAGGTTTCTATTCAATAATTTGGTAGTGTTAATGGAGTTTTGTTTAACAGTTCTTAGAGGTAGCACACAAAGAACATCAGATTAGATAGCTGCAAATATTATTTTGTCTATTTTAATTAGTTTGGAAAAAATACAGTTGTTCTGTTTTCTAGCAGTACTGTCAGCCTTTCCTGGAGAGTTGTTTCTGGAATATGCCTTAGCCTAAATTCTTTAAGGTTGTTTTTGAAACGTTTGACTTCGCTTTTGTGTGATACTAATTGACTGTAGTAGTTCTTTGTAAGTTTGACATTATTTGGCATTATTTTGCTTTTTATATTGTATTATATATATATAATATTAATAATATATTAAATATTATTCGCTATTTGAGGCTTTTATGTACATATTTATAACACAGACATTCAACATTACGTGCTAATTTTTATTCTTTTGCAAGTTTAATTCTTTTGAACGGCAAAAAGTGTGAAATCAGCATAGGCAACATAAACTGAATGCCACAATTCACTGAAAATTTCAGTGCGGTTTACACATAATTAAACTTACAATAAACTATGTATGGTACTGTCCTTATAAGCCTTAGAAGAATGTAGATGTTACAACGCTATGGTTGCTAGTATCTAAAAGGATAATTCACTTTGGGTTTGTGTCGGAAGGTGTGGGTTTTACCTGCAGGCCTGAAATCACAGGATATATTTAATGGTTGTGACTAAGAGTGGAATAGAAAAGGTGCAATCTAGATATTAAGTTGTCGTGTATATCTTAGTGAATCAGGCAGTTGTCCCAGCAATAAGATGTTAATCATGTGCTTTTGATGGCATCCTTAACTTGAATATAAAGTTAATGTTATATACAGAATGATTATTTAGGCATTAAGATGATCACTTGGAAAGTGCCTAATTGTATGTATATCCTGGCAAGAGGAGTTAATTGCTCTAAAACGGGACCATAATTGTTTATCTTAATGTGGAATTAACACTGATGCATTGTGACAGTTTCATCTTTGATTATACATGTGGTTAAATGTAATTATTCCCTTAGCTTTAGTGTTGCTCCTTGTATAAAATAAAGCAGTGCTGCGCTTTTGATAATGTGGGATCTGTGGAATGATCTGTTCTGTCTCAGGGTTACCAATAGTGGAAGATCAGTCAGCCTATTTATTTTGAAAGTAAGCAAAACTGGGTGCCAAAAAATCTTGCCTCTGTGTAGGTAAAACATGCAGCATGAAAATTAAGTAGACGTTTTCTGTAACATTCTTGCCTTGCAGCCTTTTCCTGTGTTTTTATTCTTACATTCATTACACTTTCATTTTTGTGTTGCTTAGTTAATGCTGTGAGTATGGCTTCCTGCATATCGGCATCAGCAATCAGAGCCGTTTGGTGACAAAAGATTGCCTGGAAAGATCGCTCAGGTTCATTACGATTTCAGATACGTTTAAGCAATGACATTTGATGTTTCTTTCTTATAGAAATATGAAGAGAATCACCATGTTAGCTCACCCTTTTTTGCTGCTTTTACAGACATTCAGTCTTTATAGGAAAAGTTCAAACAGAGCTTTCCAGTTATGAGACTGTTCAGCCTTCCACAGATCATCAGTTTGTTTGTACTTATGCCCAATTGTTACAGCTATTGAATTGTATTTTAAGGACACGTCCTAACTACAGGATGAAAAGTGGAAGCCCCTGGGGACACAAAATTCAAAGAAAGAAATTATAGAATATCACACAGTTCTGCTGTATGTGACATTGCAGGCTTGTTAAAAAGAAGGATCTGCAGTGTTTGTTTATCCTATTTTAGCATTGAGACTCCAAAATCTGACCTGTCTGGAGAGAGGAGATGGTCAGTGATCAAATTAACCTTCTTGTAAAACAAGTTCTGTGTTAGGCATGAAAGAAGAAAGCTTTTATATTATTATCTAGTATCTATCTTTCTTCAGATATTCTGATCTCCATATGCGACACTTCTAAATAGTGACCCTTGGTTCAGGCGTCTTTTCATTTGTCCTCTTGTGTGGGCCACAGATCCAAAGACAAGGCCACCTGTGTTCTGGTGAGCATGTAGGCAAGGACCTGGTTGATATAACAGACCATGCCGTAATTCTGAACTAAATAAGTGAAGCTATAGCACTCCAGTAGTAAGGAAAGCATTTTTCTACCCTAATCTTCAAAGATGTATTGTTGACTTATTTTTTCATCTTAAAACCTGGTTTAGTTTTATACTTTGTGAGAAGGTAAATTGCATGCGTGCTCAGGTAAGGTATAAATATTCTTTAACACAGTTATGAAAACTTCACAAATAGCAGAATTAGATGTTTTATGGAAATTATTCCAAAGTAGTGCTGACTATTCTCTTTGCATGCTGTGTGTTTTCACTATTTTGTACATTGTACAAAAAACTTCTTTTAGGACCCGTTTTGTTGTTTCTCCATGTGGCTGATAGCTTTGTCATGGGCCAATCCCATGTAGAGGTGCCACTCTAATCCACATAAATCTTTGTTTTCATTAAAAATCTTATTATTTACAGTTTCTCGGTATGATCCCTTGTGTTTCTACTCTGCAGTGTTTCAGCATATCATAGTTGTGGAAGCTGTCTTTTGCTGGTAGTGTCAAGTTTTCATTTGCACGGCTGAAAACTGGCAGACTTGAGAGAGATGTGGCTTTAGTCCTGGCTAGCCTGTTTTAAATGTTGCCTCTCCTCAGGTCTTGAGCAGAGTTAAGTGTAATGGTTTGAAGCAATTTTTTAGCAGTTTATCATCAAATGTCCTCTTAAATTATTTTTAACTGCTTAAGCAGTTATTTTGAATTGTAGGAAACATTCTCAGGAGGTGAGTTAGTAGGGAGAGGTGATGTGAGGTGAATCGGGAGTTCATGATACAGCATGGTAGCTGTTCGGTAACTGTCGGAGAGATCATGTCTCCTTTTCCAAGGAGAAGCAAATGTTCCTCATTCTTAATTATAGGTAAGTGTAACGAGACTCTCTCAGTTGTATTGCTTAACTCAGCTTTGTTTATATGGATAAAATGCAAACTATTACATTTGTATATAAACATTCCGTACATGAAGTGAAAGGTGGGCTGATCTTCCCTGCAGTATCTATGAAACATGCCTTTATATGGCTGAGGAGTCCTGAAAGAATGATTCAGCACTTACATTTATGCTGAATCTCATTAAATGCTCACTGAACGACACGCTGTTTTCAAACCTGTTTGGAACTATTGAATAACACTTGTTGATCAGAAAAAATGAAAGCATTTAGCAATAAGTTATTAACGGTTTGAGAAGCTGTTAGACTGCCAGAGAGGTTAAGTGCAGTGGTGGTGTGCGTGAGCACTCGGCTGAAGCTGAACTAGAGGCAGCGCATTGCCATCTACGGGCCGAGCGAAGAAAGGGTTAGAAACATCTGACCAGCGTTTTCTTTTTCCCTGCTATCTTAAGAGATTCTGGAAAACAAAAGCAAGGAGAAAGATCCATACAAAGTATAATAATGGTTCTTTACGTTCCATTTTCTGTAGTTAATAATGAGAATTCTACTTAGCTTATCTCAGAGAGAAGCTTTTTTAATATAACACAAAGTTTCATTCCCGTTTTCGTGCCAGTTATTAATATGGAATGTTTTATTTAGATTGGCAAAGTGCTTGTACTTTCTTCTGTTGAAATACAATCAGAAATTTACTGTCTAATAAAATAATGTATCGATGCAGCCATTATATTTTAGTTGGGTCTCAGAAATGCAATTGATCTTAATATTGATAGAAATCCATATTCAATATTAGTTACTTTTTCTGCAAAAGCATTGCTATTTTGTCGTAATTGTTTGTGTCTTTAGGCAGAGCTGGACAAGTTCAGGGCCTGGGAGGAGTTTCTCTGTTCTTCCTCTATACAAAAATGCCTCAAAATGACCGGCCACGCACATGAACAATTTTACACTGATAGGAACTTGCATCATATTCTTCAGGTAGAGAAGATTATTCCTGCTGATAAGGATTCACAGTTAGACCTCTGGCATGCAAAAAGGGGATGGATAGAAATGTGACTAACAGATGATACATAAGCTATTTGTTTATGTACTAGTTTTTTGCAGGCAATGCTGACATGTAAATGGCTGTACTCTAGAGAATTATTTTCCCAGGATCTGCTGATCTGCACTGCTGTGTCATTCTGAAAGACAAGCAAATGCAGAGGCCCAAGGAAGTTAAAGTTTGCAGTAGTTCACACATCAATACATAGCAGCCTTCTGGAGGAATGAGAAGACATGATTATCAGTACATTATTGACTCACATTTCCTGGTTTGCATTCTTCATCTCTGTCAGAGTTATAAAAATTATTAGATATATAAAATATAATTTCAGTTCAGATTTACTTAGTCAGGGGTTGTCTTGAGAGAGACAGTTTTAGAAACCCCCACGTATTTGATTTTTCCCAAGCTGCTTTCAAACAAGTTGATATTAGCTTTTTTCTCTGGGTAGTGCTTCAGTAATCTTTTGTATCTTCCTGCATCTTGCAGACCTAGTCTCCAGATTAATGAATTATCATCAGTTTCTGATTAAACTTAATTCTGTTTTATTAAATTGCCAAGACTAAAATGATTGTTTTAACCAATGAAGTGAATGAGTCTAGTTCGGTCTAGACTGAAAAGCCTGAAAGTCTTAATGTATAACCTGCCTCAGTTACTTTTCTTACTTAGTGAAGTTTTATCTTTTCAGCTGTTATTAGCATGAAGTTTTACCAGATTTACTTAGTGAAGAGAATCTTTTCTCCAACTGATCTTTCTTAGTGTTTTTTTTAATGAAATTCCTTTTTTTTTAAATGTATTTGTAGGCATGGAATATCTGTTAAGGGTTGAATTGACTGAGGAAAAATAAAAAAGTGTACTCTGTTGCAGGCCTTTTTATGAAGCTTGTAGCTAATTTGAATGAAAGAGGATTGCGTGTGTCAATTATGTTTTAAAGATACATGTAATATTAGGTATTTAGTATTGTTTAAAAATACTAAAAATTACTAGTTATTTAAGGAAAAAACTCTACTTTTTCAGGATGTGGTGATGTCTTGCTTGTTTTCTTTGAGATGACTATTTAGGTCGTAGCATTATTTGTCTCTATAGCGAAAAGGAAGAAACTGGCATTACAACCTCCTTGTAGCACATTTTCCGTTGGTGAAAAGGGAGTTTTAGTGCCGTCATACACTACAGAAAACCAAATAAATTACATATTATGTTTCCAAAAGCATGTAATAATTAAATTCATTCTGCATTTCAGGAAATTTTGATTTGGGCATTTCATTTTCAAGGGTTTTCTCGCTGCATCTGTGAAATACTAATTCATTCGTAACGCAATAGACCAGTCTGCCAGTCACTGCCTTAAGGGTATTTCAGCAATGCCAATGCAATTATTTTAGTTTGCCAGTTTATTGTTCTGGCTTTCTAGTTGTCAGTGGATTTATAAGAGCTCAATCAATCTGCTTTATTTTAATTTGTTTTATCATATTTTACACGGTAGAATGAAGCTTTGCACTACATATGAGCTCTGTATTATCTATGTCTTTTCATTGTATGACATTAATAATTTCTTAGCTCAGTTTCTGCTGCATGTCTAAATGGGCAACAGTCAAGTTGGGTTTCATTTGGTTTCATATTCTGGGGATTCATTCACCCTGTAAAGAATTAATAGCTCACAGTTCCTTTGAAGATGTTGGAGCCTGAAATTGCTTTTCATTATGAAGACTTTGAAAATTAATTAGAATTAATTAATTACATAGAGTATTTTTGGAGATGCTCTAGCTTGGCATAGTCTTGTTTGTTTTCTGCTTTATATTGTTGTACTTTAATTAGTTGGACAGTTAGGATGCTTATGTCACAGAAACAAGTTTTCTGGAGAAAAATGGCTTGGGAACAGATGAAACCAGCAGGAAATACTGAAAGAAGGCAGACAAATCTCAGTCAAGGAGCATCTCTCAAGTGTTAAAAAATCATCTTAACACCTATTTTATAGGCTGTAAAGGCTACTGTTGAGGTTTGTGGTTTTATCTAGTAAATCAGAACCTGTTTCTTTTGTTATGTCCAAATTAATGCCTTGCTCCATGAGAGAGTAAAAATTCAGAAGGCAGAAAAACAGTATATATTTCCCAAGTCCCTGCATATCAGTGTCTAATATTAGACAAGTCATACAAATAAAATAAACGTGCTGAGGTTTGGCCCACTGATTTTCTGTTAGAAGTCAATCCAGATACAATTTTTGCTCTTGGTAACCACAATTCCTAAGTCCCTTTTCTTCGTAAAGCTGTGAGTGTTCAGACAGCATAGATAGAGCAATGCTTATGCATCGTTCTCTTCAAGACTTCTTTTCTGCTGTGCTCTTTAACTTATTCCTTGAGGTAGTAATTAAAAATTCTTGCAAATACATATTTTGCTTTGCCCATTCAAGATCTGGGCATTTTTTCAGTCTGTTTAAACAGATGTGTGTACTGGTAAGTGTTTTATTGCATTCCTCCCTTTTCATCAGTACATGATAATTTTTTATGAAATGTACTATATTTTCAGTGTTTTGGGGTTTTATTGCCTGAGATATGAAGGGAGATTTCCAAATGTTTGGCTATTTGAGTATCAGGTTTCTGTTTCACAGTGATAGAAGACAAGCTGGTTTTAACCAGAAATTATGTATAAAAAATACAGCTCTTTTCTTTCTTGTAAGTATTCATCAGTGTTGAGAAGCTAGGCTGTTCTTACACATATCTCCTTGTAAAAAAATTGTAGCTATTTTCTACTTTCTACACATAACATCAAATCAGACATATTTTGGTGCTTGGAAGCCTAAAATGTAATTTTTAAGAGGTTCATTCAGTAATTATTGGTGTGATGGTAGATATTCTTAAAATTTGAAAAGGCAGTTCTAGTAGCTTTTTTCTGGGTTTTGGGGGTATTTTTGCCTTTTCCTTCTTCTGGGGAAAAAAGCCTGCATTGTGCGTGCAAAGTGTCATGCAATAGTGAATGGATGTTTCTGTAACCTCTTGGGGTTCATCTTCAAAAAGATATTTATATCCAACCATGAACATAATTCATTTCGCTGAGCTGTTATTTTTATTGTGTCACATAAACAGGGTATAAGATTTGTTACGTAAATGAAGAATCTGAACTAAAGTGTTTTGTGTCTTCCCTTCTCCCTCTCCCTATCTGAATAGGCGTTGACATAGAGGCAGCTCGAAAAGAAGAAGAACGAATAATGCTAAGAGATGCAAGACAGTGGCTCAACAGCGGCCATATAAATGATGTCAGGCATGCAAAATCCGGTGGTACAGCACTTCATGTAGCTGCTGCTAAGGGCTATACAGAAGTCTTAAAGTAAGTGTGGTTTAAATGGAAAATTTTCATGTTTTGGTGCTTGGAATTCATGTAATGGTGCTTGGAATTGATAGGATTGGACACTTCTGACTTTTTGGGATTGTATCTTGGAAAATAATCTCTAGAACTGTCTTTTCTCAAGGCTTGATTTTGTGTTTTCAAGCACTTATAAATCATGACTGTTAGCTTTCTATGTTGTCATTCAAAATATGAAGACTGTGCATACTGAGCCTTAGTTTGTATTTAAAAGAAGAAATTTGACCAAAAACCTACTCTGTTTCTAAAGCCAACTGAATAAACAAATTTAATACCTTTTTATAGTGCCAGTTTGCATTCTGGTTGATGCATGTTTTCAAGACACTGTATTTGTTTTGCGTACATAAAGCAGAGTTTATAGTCCAGACTAAAGGTTTTAGACTTAGAAAACATAGAATTTAATTTTGCTTATTTGATATTTTTGTTGAAAATCATGACTCTTGCAATCTTTCCTAGAAAGCTTCAGGCTTTTGATGTCCCCAGATTCACAGGGTATTGGTACATACCGTAACAAAGTTTTAATTTGTTTTTCATCAGAGCCTTGCCTTTATTGAAAGGCATTGCTTTACTGTGATTGTAAATGTATTTGCCTGCTTTGGCAGTGCTAGGAACAGTTACGTATAGTAACATGAATTAAAATGAACATGCACCTTGACTGTGTAAGTATTGCTACCTTTAGGGTATACAGAGCCTTGTAATGTTTCTTCAACACAGCAGCTGAACATCAGAGGTTTTTTAATCATTATAAGTATTACATACAATTTACTGAATGTGAGTTCTGCTTCAAAAAACACTGATGCTTCAACATGATGAAGAGAAATTACTCTGTTGGAGAAGAATAGGTTTTGATTTAGAATAACGCCTCTGTAAGGGGGTTATATCTATAACCATTTTTTTTAGCTCTCTCAGTTGCTGTCATCTTTATGGTCCAGTTCATGTACTTTTCCTAGAAGGGGAAAAATATCACACAGGCAATTCTCATGATGGCTTCAAATTCTCAAAAATGTGTGCTCAGTGTAGGATGCAAGATTGCAAGATTTTGCAGCTCAACATGTGAGAAAGTTGACTCATTGAGAGGATATTGCTATAAGTGTTTTCACTCTTGAGAAGCTGAGAGAATTTTATGAGAAGAATACTTCATGGTTACATGATTCGTAATAATTATGGGCACCATTTCAGAGAGCTGGTAGCCCTTTAAACAAAGCTATTAAGTGTGCATGGTCACTTTGACACATCAGAGCCATACTGAATATGAATGTTGAATGCAAGCTGAGAAGTAGGTCTTCTGAGGCAGCTCTAGCTCCCCCTCAGAAAGCAACTGAAGCATGTAAACATTAGATTGTGACAACATCAAATGTCAGTGACAGAAGGAGATGCAAGTTTCAAACAACTAATATTAGACTTAATAGCTTGAAGAAACTAATATTGGAATAGGAGGAAGTTTTAATAATTTCCTAGATAAGAATATTGTATCTTAAGAATTTTTGACATCTTACGGCTTTCCTTAAAAGGGCTTTTCTCTGTTACCGCACATGTAGAGGAAAATATCTAGCTGTATAGAAACAATGGACTTTGCTGAAGGGGATTTGAATAAAGAAGAAAATGGAAGGCTATTTTTCTTGAATTTGCCTAAAAAATCTGTATGCTTACTGAACAGTGAAAAGGCATACGCTTCTGTGAGGAATTAAAACCAATCATCAATAGCCCAACAAAAATAGATATGATAGAAAAGGAAGAGGATATTATTGTAGAACAATTTTATGATCTTATGACAGTTTATTTATTCCTGTCAGCAGTGTCAAGATCTAATTGTTTTACTTTCTTTAGGCTTTTAATACAGGCTCGCTACGATGTAAATATTAAAGATTATGATGGCTGGACACCACTTCATGCTGCTGCTCACTGGGGTAAAGAAGAAGCATGTCGCATTTTAGTGGAAAACCTATGTGATATGGAGGCTGTCAACAAAGTGGTAGGATTTTTATGTAATCCTTGTCAAGATACAAAGTTCTGGTCTCTAAAGTGACTTTAGAAGCCAGGGTAAGAAAAGTGATGATAAACTGCTGTTTACTGTACGTGGAGCTTTATATAATGCATGTTTTGTCAGAACAGCATGTTTGTGTTCCAAACTAAATTCTTTGATTGTCTAAATTACTTTCTAGGCCCATTTTATGTTTAGTTCTGTATTAAATGGTCCAGGTAATCTTTGACAGGTAAATTCAAACTAGAATGGGTTTACTGACATTTCAGAGGTACAAAATTAGTGACATGATGGATTCCATGCATTGGTATTAACTTTTATAAATGGGATTTAGATATAACCTTTCAACTATAACAGCTTTTTTGCAAAATGATCTTTTATGTTCAAGGTAGGTCAAACTCATATTTTTTGGAAATAAACCCACTTAATAAATACCTAAAAATAGAAGGCCAGATTAAAAACAGTACTCATAAACCTGAGATAATTTTGTTGTTTAGTTTCCAGGTTAGTGCTGTGTTATTCTAAATGGAGTAGTTCACGTGTCAGAGGATCTCAAGCTGTTTTGGGTAATGTTTCTGGAAAGGGGCACATGCTTCTGCTGTATGGTCAGAAGTTTTATGGATGTGAAAATTAGTGATTTGAAGGTCCATCCTTTCTAACCAGCCAAGATAGCCTTCACAGTGCAATTAGGAATATGTTTGCCTTTCATTAACATTTTGAGAAACTGAAATAAGCAGAGGCAAATATGAACACCTTTAATTATCTTTATAAGCTGCTGTGACCATTTTTAAATGAAAGCTCTATCTTTATTGCTGATTGTTGTACAGAAGTGCTTGACTGATCTTGTCATGATCCTCCCAGCATTTTATATGTTCACCCAGTGTGTTGATGCAGCTGTGTTTATACCAGTGGATCTAGGACTTTGCCTAGATTCTGGCCGTCTCGTATTTGAATACAAACTTCCAAATACGAAACACTGTATAGCAGTATGAAAGTAAGTTAGGCTTTCTTTGTGAAACTGTGTGAGTTTCAGCTCTTCTCATCTTCAGGAGGAGATAAAGAAGGGGAATTTCTGAAATCTTTAGCAATTCATACCTTAAAGATAGATTCTCATGTCCTGTGGGTATCTATTCTAGTCAAGAATCACAGTGATTATGTAGATGTAAGATACAGCAAGCTGAAGAAATTCCAGCTGAGAGCAGTACTCTGGGTTAATGAATTACATTACGATCTTTTTATTCAAGTAAGAGTTCCGTGGAAATAGTGCACTAAGGGAAGATAAAGACAAATGGTTGTAGCAGATCTCTTCTGAAATGGGATGTAAAATACAGTCTTACCATCAAAATGTGAAAGTTCAGTATAGCTTGCTTAAATAATTGGTAGTCTACAATAGACGGGATACTAAACCATTCAGTATCTATCTGTATGACTGCCGTTGGAATAGCTGTTTGGAAATAATTTTATGAGAGTCATACTCTTCAGTCTTGTTTTCTTTTCCCTGTTAGTTTTGGGGTTTTTTTCTCCTTCAAAGGACAGCAATATTTTATTGAAGTCATGCTCTTATCTTTTAAAAAACTTGTTTACTCATCAGGTATAGATGTCTCTGTTTCAATTACCCAAGAAATGTAATACTGCAAAATTGTTTTCAACTACTGACAGACTAACAGTTTGTGATAAAGCTTGGCTTATACGTTCTAATTTTTCTCTCTGAATGTGCTCCTTACCTGCATCATCATGTGATAAGGCATCGTAATCTGTTACATTTAAATTCTGGTGTACAATTACAGTGTTTTACTTCTTCCCCTTCTGCAGGGGCAGACAGCGTTTGATGTGGCAGATGAAGATATTCTAGGATATTTAGAAGAATTACAAAAGAAGCAGAATCTGGTAGGACTTTTGCATTTAAAGATATATATATTTGTATGTGTGCTGTACTTTATTAGTCATATGATTATGATTCACAGCTCAGAGCAGCATATAGATTGAAAACAAAGGTTTGATTTGGGTCTTCAATTCAGGTAATGCCACAGTCATATTAGAAGTTATTTCATGTCCTTATTTGCTCAATTACGGTGACCAAAAAGCCTTGGAAGAAAGAATGTGCTCTTCTGCTTGCCTTCTCCAGGAGTCATTTTGTGATCTGAAGCATCAACAATGAACAGCTCTGCTTGGAGTAGCAGTTTCTGAGATTGTAGAATTTTGAACTTTGACAGCTTGAAAGCTTGTGCATATTCTGGTGTTTCTAGTAGTTAAGGAGATTTCCCTCCATTTATGTTTTTGCATACTGATAACCATTTTGTTAATTTATTTGTATCGTTCTGTGTATTTTGAAGCTTCATAGTGAAAAACGGGAAAAGAAATCTCCCCTAATTGAATCCACAGCCAACATGGATAACAATCAGACACAGAAAACATTCAAAAAGTAAGTAAATAGGAAAAATAATAAGCTCTTAATAAAAGATAATTTTACAAGCTGTTGCAAAGTCCTGCTTGACAGACTTCAGTAAATTTTTGAGGACTTAGTAAGTATTATTCTTTTCTAACTCAGTAAAGAGACATTGATTATGGAGCAAGAAAAGAATGCAACTAGTATAGAATCTCTGGAGCATGAAAAAGCAGATGAGGAAGAAGAGGGAAAGAAGGATGAATCTAGTTGTTCTAGTGAAGAGGAAGAGGATGACGACTCAGAATCTGAAGCAGAGACAGGTACGTTATTTGGTGTATTCTCTGTAAGTCCTTGCTTTATAAATTTACTTAGTCATATATAGAGCTAAGTATCTTAAGTTTCAAGTATTTGTCTGTATTTCACTAAGCTTTCAAGTCATTTTAAAGCAATTTTATATATGTCTAAAGTAGAGTCATAGCAGAGATATCAAAAAGATGTCCTCACTGGTGGCAATTTAGGTTAAAGCTATTAACCTACTTATCTGATTGACTATTTAACAATTGGTACTTCTAATAAAATAACTGGAATAATATAAGCCTGAAGTAGCATGTCCTACAATGAAGAAGTTAGAAGATCAAGTCAGCAACGAAGTCTTTATGGCTGTGCTTGCTTGTGGGACTGGTATAGAGATGGGAATAGCAGAACTGCAGACATTCTCATTTGTCCTTGCCATCTTAAAGTAAATACCAGTTCATCGGATGATCTTAGCTCAGATATTCATAAAACAATGGTGCATATGTTTACTGTTCAGTGCGTACGAAAAAAAAACTTCTAAAGGTGCTCTAATATTGACAGTTAATTCATACACAGCTTCTTTCCAAGAGGAAAGTTCTTTGAAAAGTTTGGAATTGTATGCAAATAAAAACATAACTGTATTCTCTTCAATGGAATTTTGCTTTATTTTTCTCCTTGAACAATTACCAGAGTCTTAAGGCAAGTAGTAATGTAAGAACAGGATAGCATCTTTTTCTTTCGAATGAGAAAACAAATGTTAGACAATCAGCATTTAAAGATGTGTGCTCAATCTTAAAGAATTTTAAAATCACAGTGCAACAATACAATACATAAACATAGGTGTCATTGAAAACATATTGTTAATATGTTATACTTTTTAAAATGGGTCACCCTTTTTGGTGAGCTCTCAGTTCTCATTTTAAAACATTCTTTCCAGTTTCTTCACCTGAAAAAATAAGGCTAAGAAGGGATTTTAGATGTGACCAATATATAATGAATACTTAACTTATTTTTATTTCTGCCTGTGTTATGAAACCGACCTCGGTTTTAATTATTTTTGTATTTTGAAATAAACCGGCATTTCTGAGTTAAGCTGGAAGCTCCATCTATTGAGCTTTGTAGTTAGTTGTTCAGCTTAGTGTGCTTATGTTTCTTATTTACAGAGACTGAGCTTTAATAAGCTCAAAACTCTTGTCATATATAACATGTAGTAACTTCCCAGTCACTGCAATAACTGTAACATCTCCTGAACTTTATGATTCTGGTAACTGTGTTCCCTTCGTTACCAGTAGATAGTTTGTGCCAGGAAAATTTGACTGTGACACAAGAATTAATTTATGTAAACTTTGGGTTTTTTAAGATCAACAAGGCTTTATCATACTTTATTTGGCAAGCTAGACTAAGCTTTTCCCTGTAGTGCTGCATCTCTAAATTCCAAGCTTGTACTTTCGCTTTTTTCCCATTATTCAACTTAAGGTAGTTTATAAGAAGCATTCTCGTTTTAAAAGATTTTAACAGTGTTCAATATTCTGAAGTACTTGAAACTATGATTTCTAATCTATTGTGATATTGGAAATGCTTTACCAAAACTTACATTCTCTTTCATTGATTATGTGACAATACAGCTAAAAATAAATATATTTCTGTCTGCAAGACCAAGAAGGGAAATACAAACATGAAAATACTACCTCCTAAAGGACAGGGAAACAATCTTACTTTGCTTGAGGTAGTTTAATGTTTTATGAAAACATGGCATACTTTCTAAATTAATTTCTCCTATGCTGTATAGGTAATGTAGACATAAATATATGTCTATAGTAAAGCCAAAACATGGGTTTGAAACCCATGTTGCTCCATACTGCACAGAGAAGATGTAACATCCTTCTCTGAAGTATACAATTTGAATAGATGAAAGAGCAGTGAGGTGTAAGATTGCAAAGCTTAAGCAAGTGCAGTGACAACACTTGTATCACAACCATGACATTTTCTGTATGTTTGTGTAACAGACGTTAAAGTATCCAGACAAAGGACAGAGGAAGAAAGGTGGGCAGGAAGGACAAAGCAGAAGAGGACAGCGTAGGTGAACAGTGAAACTTAGGTAGAAAAAACAAGGGACAAAAAAGGAATGAAGCCAAAGAAAAGTCAGAGCTCTAGAAGGCAAGTCCCTGCCTCAATTTATTAGACTGACCAGAATCCCTGGCTGGATTCTCTGTGCAGTTAATTATTTCTTTGCAGTCAACATACACAGTTATCCAAGAATACATGTTTTACTTTGACTTAGCATCTGTAGTTCAAATCAACTATTACATGCCAACATAGTTCCTACTGTAAAATCTTTAGAGTCATTAACCATCTGCTAAAATATAGGGTGTCTGGGGAGGCTATGAAATCTTTCTTTAGAGATTTTGAAGACCTGACTCATCAAAGCCCTGAGCAACCTGGTCTCTATGTAGTTTTGACCCTGCTTTGAGCAGGAGATTGCATTAGATGACCTCTCCAAGTCACTTTCAATCTGAGTGATTCAGTGGTTCTGTCTCTGCATTTCTGAGTGTTGAACACTTACTAAATAACAAAAAAAATGTTATATACATGAGTGTTAGGGAAAAAAGATGGTCTTAAGATACACATTGGGAGTGAGGGGGGAAACACTGAGGAACAAATAATAAAATGCTATTGGGAAAGTTGACTGTCAAATCTGTTCAAAAGAAATTCAGTTCTGTATTGCAGAAGTGAAGAAATTGTGAATGAAAAATGAAAATTAACATATTGGGAATATTTTGCAGATAAGACCAAAACCTTGGCAGCTGTAACTAATAATGCAAATACCACAACTACGCAATCAGCATCAGTAGCTGTGACAGCACCTTCAGTAGCTGGTGGCCAAGGAGCACCTACATCACCTGTTAAGAAGGTAAAATAAAATACCTTTGCCGTGATTTTAGATTTGTGTTCTTCTGTATAAACACATGGTTTTTGATTCTTCATCTAAAAAGTGGATTAGATTATCCTGTGAATTGATGAAAATATGCACAGATTCCTAAAATATTTTATGCTTTTCTGCAGAAACTGTTCTAAAGTTTTTAAAATTTTGAATGGTTTTGATTCTAAACAGGGATCTAAAATACAAAACTTTGAAACTGCTGAACGTAAGATCCTATTAAAAAAGCAAAAATCTGTTGCAGTGACTATAGTTCTTGTTTTCCTGAAGATAAACTTCATCCTTTGAAAGTCTTTTTTATGCCAAACGTCTGAAAATTTTTAGAAACTGTAGTTCTGATGTCACTTTCCGTGCCTATATTTGTGCTGCACTTAAGGCAAGGGTGGCAGGTGTGACTAAGGTACTTTCAGGAGTATTTAGAAGCATTCAGCTAGTGCTTCGGTGCAGAAGTTGAAAATGATATCTGAAATAAGAAGCAGAAAGTGCTATAGCTCCTAGCACTGATTTCAGTATGGTTAAGACACTGTGGAAGACCTAGAGAATGTGAACACTTAATTTATTCAATGCACAGCTCAAAATACACCTAGTAAGACCATATTATGTGCAGGAAGCTTTTTACAGCTTGATGTGGAAAGTTAATTGGCATTTATTTTAGTTTTGCTTGTCAAAAGGAAGATATGTATGCCTGGGGCAAAAAATTACAGCAGATAATCATGCGTGGTCAGAAGGTGCTATACAAGTTGAACTTGTAGGATATCTAAGCAAACTGGATTGTAAGCCAGTAAGGCTTACTTTGGCAATTATTACAACTTTTCTATAAACATCACAATCAAAGTGTAACCCTCTACAGATGTTTCTGAAGCTACAGTAGAGAGAGAAGACCTCATACAGGGCAAATAGTATGTCTTGTATGTAGCTTACAGGAGCTTATTGCAGTTATGCTTTCATATTTACAATAGAACCTAATGATGATTCATCTTACAAATTGTATTTTAATGTAACAGATGCAGAGATTATATTGCCCAGCTGCATCTTATTATGCAATACTGTACAAGAGGGTTGGACTAGCCTTCTTGATCCCAAGAGTTGCTTTCCAAAAGTCATTGTGACTGGTGCCCACAAGATTTGTCTCAAAAAAATTACGAGAGCGAAAGCAGGATCGTGGGCTTGGCACACCGACAGGAATGACTGCTGTCTTCCCCTCACTGAGCTTTGTGGCTGGACTTCAAGCTCTCTGCTAGATTCCAAGGTGATCCTGTAACATTAATCTAAACAGTTCCTGCTGGCTGAGTAAGTTCTCTGTCACGGGAGGTGCATTTGTATTGCTCTGCAGCTGCACAGAACTCAAGAGCCACAAGTTCTCCACACAAACCATAGCAAATGTGTGAGGGAAGGAAGACATTGTGAGTAATTACTGGTTTGCTGACTGTGCCTAACTGGAATGAATTCAAATATATAGTGTGAATTTTACTGCAAAGAAATAGGCCTACATTATATAGTTTATTTTTTTAAGTCACTTCAGTAATACAAGCATTTATGACAGTTGGATGCTTTCCACCTAGTTATTTTACTTCACTTAATTTTCTTTGCACGCTGGAGATTCTAAGATATCTAAGAATTCAAACACTTCATTTTTCATGTAATTGTATTAACTTCATCTTGAAGTGAAAAAAATTTTCTAGTTGTCCCTTCCAATCAATTTATTTATATTATGCAAAAGCCTTCTAAGCGATATGACCTTCAGCAATAGGACATTACCAAATTATTGCTGGCTGAGGTGTGGCGTGGTATTCCAGAGTTGAATGATGAAATAGACGGATCTTTTTGGTATGTGATTAAACAGTAATTTATGGGGGTAGGGAGGACACAGCTTTTTTGTAAGAAGAAGAAAAACTAAGTATGTTTTTAAGCTGAATGATGACCTTTTATAAATCATTAACACACTGCATTTATTATGCACTAATTAGTGGCTTATCTTTTGGTGTTAAAGGTAAAAGGTGCAGGTTAAAAGTAACTGTAGTTATCTTTCTAATACTACATGTGAAAAATCTAGGGCCTTCTGTAGCTACAAAGTAAATTCACATTTATATCAAGACCGATGGTCTTGTAACGTAGGATATACATGTGATCTAGAGAAGAAGTTGCAGCTCGAATCACTGGACAAAAAGGCTTTAAACTCTTCTTACTAATGAAGGTAAAACAGCACTATATGTGTGATCTTGCACCTGCCGTCTCAGGTTTGCATCGTCTGGTTTTACACCATAGATGGTCAAACTGTGTGTTGCTGACTGGTGGTGTAGATACAGTGTACTGAGTTTGAATTCTTCAGTCTGTGTGGCATTCAGTAATACTGCTTTCTGTCTGAGGGTACTGAAGTAAGGCAAGTTTGCGAGCAAAGGTAAGGGTTTGATAGCTAAGCTAGCATGGAATGTGATTGAGGGAAATAAAATATGATAAGAAGATAAGAAGTACCTTAGTGTGAATCTGCCAGTATTCTTGGCCATATAAGGATTTAAACCGTAAACCTTTTTAGGTCAACAGGCTTTGCTGCCCTCTCCTATGCAAACTGTAATTCTGTCTCTGACTTAGCTAAGCAAGCTGTGCTGTGTTTAGTAAGAGTCTGTTAGTAAGATTTTAAGTCTTTTATTGCTTTTGATATTTTTTGCTGTAATGAAGACCTACATAGCATAAACTTAGGAAGAAACTATGTGCTTTTAAAACAACCTTTTGTCTCTGTTTTCCATTCTTTCACTCTTCATCTTTGTCTTGTCTTAATTGGCTTTAGTATGATTTCATTCCTCCTATCATGCCTGTCGTGGAGTCAGTAGATCCTGCATCATGGAGGCAGGGCTTGCGCAAAACTGGCATTGTTCTTGTGCCCAATAAGGGTGAAAAGTCTATGGTGAGGTTCTGGTGTGCACAGGTTTGTGTACAGGTTGCAAAATAACATATTTAATCAAAAAGTTGATACTGGATTTGCATGTTTCTAAATTTGCATCTCATGATCATGGTGTGTATTACCAAGTGTGGGTTTCTCTAAGCTAACTTTTAGAGGAGTAGAATACATGATGAGTCTTACATTTCTTATCTCCTTAACTAATTTAAGAGAAGAGTGTGTAGGTTGTCTCTTACCGCAACTCCCCTACGAATTCAGCACTTCTATGATTATTAAAAACAGCTGTGTTCTCAAATCTCCACAAGGAGCCTTGATTACCACAGGTAATGTAAATTAATAATGTAAATTCATTTATGTGTGTTTTACAGTTTCCAACATCTACAACCAAGGTTTCTCCCAAAGAAGAAGAGAGGAAAGATGAATCTCCAGCTTCCTGGAGGTTAGGTCTTAGAAAAACTGGTAGTTATGGTGCACTTGCAGAGATTACTGCTTCCAAGGAAGCTCAGAAAGAAAAGGACTCTGCAGGTGTTATGCGTTCTGCTTCAAGTCCTAGACTTTCCTCTTCATTGGACAACAAAGAAAAGGTAATAATTTTCAGTGTGGAACAACATTTTGAGGAACTTTTCTACCCTACTTTGTGAAGATGTTTATGATGTATCATAGAAGTAAGATGTTGTCTGTAGAGACTACTACACATATATTCTTTACCAAAATTTGGAAAAGTTAAATTATGAAGCTTCTTTGCTTTAAAAGCACAGTTTGCATCTTCATTGTCTATTGACTGGGTACATAGGTCTGAACCTTTCTCTTTTTGGGATTTGCAATGCTATTAGTAGTTTTCACAGATAAAGGCAATGAGATGTTCGATAGTATCAGCATCACTTGGGGAGTGATGTTGAGAGAGCCTGACAAAAAAGGAGTCTCTGTGCCCTGTAGTCATTTTTTATTTTCAAAAAACCTGAACCAAGTGAAGCACTAATTTGGAACAGTTTTCTGAACATCATAGAGTTTATGTTTCTGTTTCAAGTACAAATGTTTAAAGGTTTTCAGGTTTAAGAATAATACCATATCATACTATATAAAAACACTAAACCAGTTGCTTTTGGGTAGTCAGTACTGGAATTGTACTGCAACAAAGCAGGAAAAAGAGAAGTCATTTGCATCACTAGAATGAAAACAAAACCAGTTTTCTTTTCCTATTGTAGTCTTTACAGTATCTGAGTAAATCTTAAAACTCATTCATATAATGAGGTCATAGTAAATACAATTGAAGTTCTCATGATGATATTCCAGCCAATAGCAGTATAATCAATAGTAGTAACACTTAATAAAAAATACGTGTCTTTCAGGAAAAAGATGGAAAAGGAACTCGACTTGCATATGTTGCACCTACAATACCAAGACGACTGGCCAGTACCTCTGACATTGATGAAAAAGAAAACAGGTGACTGAAGTTATAATTTCTGTAAATATAAAATGACCTGATCTTAGAGTGGCTGGCAAACTTATAGATTTGTGATTCTCCCCCTCTACTCTGCTCTCGTGAGACCCCACCTGGAGTACTGTGCCAGTTCTGGAATAGATATGAAACTGTTGGAACAGGTCCAGAGGATGGCTACAAAGATGATCAAAGGGCTGGAGCACCTCTGCTATGGAGAAGAGAAGGCTCCGGGGAGACCTCATAGCAGCCTTCCAGTACCTGAAGGGGCTGCAGGAAAGCTGGGATGGGGCTTTTTACAAGGACAAGTACTGATAGGAGGAGGGGGAAGATTTAGATTAGACATTAAGAAGAAATTGTTCACGATGAGGGTGGTGAGACACTGGCACGGGTTGCCCAGGGAAACCATGGACGCCACCTCTCTAGAAGTGTTCGAGGCCAGGTTGGTTGGGGCCTTGAGCAGCCTGGTGTGGTGGGAGGTGTCCCTGCCCATGGCAGGGACATGAAACTGGATATCTTTAATGTCCCTTCCAACCCAAACCATTCTGTGATTCTATGGTTATGCTAATCCATAGGGTAATCTTCTGAATTATGACTCTTGTAACTCTGAATTATTATATGACAAGAACAGAACTTGGCAATGAGTGATTTCTTCTTGGAGGAGAAAATTAATAAAATCCAAAATATGATGTCATAAGTTTTAAGCTTCTGATGGGAGCTAAAAGCATTTTATTGCTTTGTCTTGAGCCATGCATTGCTGCTACTGGGCTCCATTATTACTGTTGATGATAATAAAATGCTGTGTTTCTCACAGTCTTTGCTTAAAACTGTTCCATGCAGCAGGAATGACTTACAAAAATCATAGCTGAGTTATAAAAGCAATTCTTCCGGTGTTCTTGTTTATGTGTTGATTTTTCATCTTCTTCTAGAGATTTTTGCTTTCTTTGCTGATATTTATTCTGTAACTTTCGGTATAAACAAATCAAAAAGTTTAAGTGCATGGGCTTGTCACCTGCTGCTTTCATGATGTATTTGCATTGTCAGAATCTTCCCATTTTTATCCTTTACTGAGGTTCTACTCAGGCATTTTCTTGAGTTAATATAGAATGTTTAGTATAAAACTTACAAGTTTACCTGTAAGTAACTTACTTACTCCCTAATGTCTTGTTTCTTTTGAATCATGTCTAAATAGGTGAATATTGGATGTCCTGAACTAAAAAATCCTCTCATTGCTCAAAATGTGCTGTTGTAATAATTGACTGTCCTCTTATGTCTGAAGAGGAGCTTTTTTGTTGTGCTCCTGAGAATGTTTCATTTCAGCACAAACACAAGATAAATACTGGCTTTTCTTATGATTGCAAAATACTGTTGCATGAGTTTAGTCTCTGGGTGACAAATTCCATTTTGAAACAGGAATATTCCAGCTCTCAAGCTCCCCTGAATTCAGCTTAGTCTGTTAGCATCTCTCAAGTTACTTGGCCAGATCTTTGTAATCTATATTTCTTTAACAGGGCAGTTCAGAGTTTCTTATCATTCTATGGAGTACTGTATTCTGTGAGGCTGAGTTTATTCATCAGTTTTGGTTTGTTTCTAAGAGAGATTGTCATCATCATCATTTCAATTTTTATTCTTCTGAGAGCTTCCAAAAAATTCTTCTTCTCCAGAAGTATCTTAACTAGATGATACTTTAAGATTGGGAGTATTTCATTTCAGTTTTGCTTTTCAGAATGTGTTACTGCTTGTAACGAAGGGATTACATTTTACTTCAATATTGAGGTTTATTTGTGTCCTTGGCATGCCGGTCTTAACCATCGTGGCTTATTCATAGATGTAGTTCCAGAAGTAGGTATCAGCAATAGCGTATTTTACCTCGTTGGGTGAACTGGAGTCATCAGTCTGGTCAGTCCCAGTGCTGACCAGACAATTGACCTGAGAACCTTCTGTATTCCTTGGTGTACCAGAGATGAAGCCTGCTTTTAGGCCAGCCTGTTTAGGCACTAGTACTTTCCCTAGTGTATGATGTGGCAGACATCTCAGCTTAGTTACATAAAGACATTGGGGATTTTTGACATTTAGTCTGACCTTCTATACATGTAGAATTTAACCATCTACCCTACAGGTGCCTTAAAAAATCACTAAGCTTCTGCCTTTGTCCCTAGATCTCTGTCCTTGTTGCTTACCTTAGTGCTGGGTTGTTGTTCTGCCTATCTGAACACCTGCTTGTCTAGCTTATCAGTGATGCAGTGTAATCCAGCTAAAATCCTACTGTGAGTAATGGAAAGGACTTCAAGATGAATGCCAGCTGGGCATTTTTTTAGTACAGTAACAAGTCTCAGGCATCCAGCCTCAGTTGAGGGCCCATATTAAAACTGCAAAACTGCTGGCAAAGTGAAACCTTAAGTAATTATAAAAAATTTGTCATGCAGCAGGACCTTTCTTTGGTTGGTGATATCAAAGAATTTATGTTTCTCTTTGGTGATAAGAGATAACACTGCATTGTCTTCTTTTTGATACTTTTCTAAAGTTGTTTCGGGCCACAGAAGTGCCAACGTGCATTTTTGTGCAAAATTATGTACTTTATAAAGGCCAAAGGTAACTGAACATTAAATACATCTTTACAAAATTTTGTTTTGTTTTCCCTCACACACCTGGTTGCCTTTTACGTATGGTTTTGTGAAAGACAATTTTTTTCTTCCTTGTATCTGAACTTTACTTCAAATCTTGAGCTGACATTTTTTATTAGAAATTCAGGTTTTTGCATCTCAGTAACAGTTTTCAAAGTAGTTTTTCTAAGTAGATTTTTGCGAGGTTATTTCTTGCTGCCATAAACTGCCAACACCAGGCTGGAATTTCCTTATGACTAAACTAATGTCAGCTAATGATACATGGCAGGCCACTCAGGAACGGCTACTGCAGACCTGTTTACATTAGTCTGCAGTATCATGAGTTCTAAAGGCTAGTCAGCTTTTGAACTTCTTATAACATCCAAGAATTTAAAAAGCCATGAAATCAATTTCTAAAAAAACAAGTACTTTTCCCTTTTTTTCCCTTTAATGCACTGGAGAATCTTGTGAGCAAACAGAAAAAACTCTTTTTCTTTTTTTTGAGAAAAACAAAGAAAGCAGTGGTCACAGATAAAAGCTGATGGTTGATTTCACGTTGTTTAAATCCTCTTTAACAGTTTTTTCTTTTGATGCTACTTTTCTATTATGTTTCTAACAGTGTTAGCATGAAGGTAGTATTTTTCCACAGGAGCTTGAAAATTATTGTCCATGAAGCTCATGCTATTCCTGTTCTGCATGGTTACATTTATTTTAAGTGTGTTATCTATAATTTTAATCTTTAATTTGAAATTTCTTTTTAGCTCACATCAAGGGCAGCCTTCTTTGATATGAATTTGATAACATAAAATCTTTTTAACAGGGACTCATCTGCTAGCTCAATACGTGGTGGCAGTTCCTACACCAGGAGAAAATGGGAGGAAGATGTCAAGAAAAACAGTTTGAATGAAGGCCCTGCATCATTAAATACAAGTTATCAAAGAAGGTGTGGCATTTTATCTTGTCTTAGTTTTAATGAAAATAAGCGTACAAATTAAAAGAAATAAATTAAGTCCTGAATCACTTTGTAGGGACAGTTTAAAATTGAATGGTGACATGCTAAAATGTTCAGAATAAATGTGAAGTGTGTACTTACACTGATGCAATGCTTGTGCTCATTTTAAAGCTCCACCATTTTTACTAGCTTGAGAGTGTTGCTGCAACTGCCATATAATTAAAATTATGTACTTTTTCCTGTTGTGTATTTGAGTTTGAGGTTTGTTTGACTCTTTCCAGGCTACTTCAGTAGCCAAAGATACCTATTATGTTGGAATGTTGGAGAAGTAATTCTGCTTGTTCTGTGAAAAGGGGGGAAAAATATTGTCTCTGTTTTATTTTGGTTTTGCATAACGTTATTAGAGATCTTGGGCTGCTCTCATAGTGATTATAGCCACAATACCTTGAGTATTGGCGTCATAGAATGCATACGTAAAACTAACTTGAATGCAAAGTAAATGATGATTAATATGAAAATAATTTTCAGATTTGCGTGGTTCCTAACTTTCAGGATTTTCTCAAATGTGCCTGCACATACATATATACATGGTTAACTTCACTCCATTGAGTAGTTTTGGTGTAGCTGTTTGAGTAAAATTCTTAATTGGAATTAGTGGAGCAACAAATACCTAAAACGAATAGATCAAAGGAAAAGATTGTTGTTCAGGTAGTTTAGCTGCCTACTGGTATGTGGTGATGGGTACTTAACTTTTTTTTTGTCTTGACATTGACGTTGTCAGTGGCACATAGTCAGGCTGTTTCATACAGCATAATAACTCTTATGCCTCTGTAAACCTCCTGCCTTAAAAGGAAAATTCAGTTTTCCTAAATATAGGATTAGGAAAGATGCTGCACAGATTTCCTGTTCTGGATGGAAAGTATCAACTGTTTATACATGTAAACAATCTTTGCGTGTTGGCTTGTATTTAAGCTCCGGTCTTCAAACAAAATGTACACATCACTTAAATTGGATGTGATGCATTAATGATGTATTTCCTTATTTGTTCTTGTACAATCGTTTTTTCTTTATCATTTTAGAATTGATAGTAATAGAAAAAAAATTATCAGTTGCAGAATGACAAAGAAGTGTCTTTCCTTAAATCTTTGCAGTTAGTAATCTGATACTCTGTCTGTCCTACCTAGGGATTCTGAGGTTTAGTCATGGGCAAACATCCTGACTTGGTAATGCGAAATCTGTTCAGCAAGAACCAATGAACAAAAATGTGGAAACTGCTGAATTTTCTGTACAACTTGAAGAGCAAGAAGGGAAGAGCATGAGTGGGAGGATAATCTTTCTGGGAATGATTAAAGTTTAAAAAAAAATTAAGCAATACATTTAATTGGTTGAAAATTGTAAGAGGAGTGATATTGATGACATTTTCTTTTCTGACAAGCTGTGGAGTGCGATTTTGCATTTTCTGAGGTACTCAGTGTGGGTGAAACAGCAGATTAAAATGGGACATTGGGAGCCCTATATGAATACTTAAGTAGGTGCAATCAAGACAGTGATATATAAACCAGTGATGTTTCATTCTCTGTCTCCTCATCTCGTGAAGAAGTGGTCTGGAATAAGGGACATTTCTGCTGCCCTCTGAAGTCATAAATTGGAAGTTCTGGTCAAGGAAATAGTGAAGAAAATGGGTTTTGAAAATGCTTCCTTTTCCCCAGAAGTTTCTGAGACTCAGCTGAGAGAGACACAGGGCGGGAATTCAATGGATCATGCTTCGCTTTGTGATATTTTAATGAGCTAAGATAAGTAATACAATGCATTAATTGTACGTGTCTCTCCTTCAGTGGCTCCTTTGGAAGAAGACAAGATGATTTAATTAGTTCTAATGTTCCAAGTACTGCATCAACAGTTACCTCTTCTGCTGGTCTTCAGAAAACACTGCCTACCAGCGCAAACACTACTACAAAGAGTACAACGGGTTCTACTTCAGCAGGTGTACAAAGCAGGTAATGGCACCAGCACACTTCTTTTATTCTTTTTTTTTGTCTGGTCTACTGTGTGCTTACGTATGTGCATGCGTTCTTGTTTAGTAGATGCTGGGGCTCTGGATTTTTTCATTGTCCTGCTAAATTTGTTTTAATTTTATACGATTTGGCTTGAAAATTGTGAATGGCTTTCTACTATACAGTGGTAGCCATGTCGGTATAAAAGAATATGGAAGGGAGAAGAGTGCAATTATTGTGAATGATTCAATTCTTAATTTTATCAATTTAACAGCTCAAGTTGAGCTTTCATAGTAGAGACATTTCTCAGTTTGCTTTTAAAAAAAAAAATCCATCCCTCAACTTACATGTTACTAGTTGTTTAGTAAAGTGCTTTCATTGTTTAGCTGTTTCCTTTTCTCTTTTTTTGTGTTGCTGCTTGTTACGCTGTAGTACCTCAAATCGTTTGTGGGCTGAGGATAGTACTGAGAAAGAAAAGGACAGTGTTCCTACAGCAGTGACCGTTCCTGTTGCACCATCAGTTGTAAATGCTACAGCCACTACCACAGCCATGACTACAGCTACTTCTGGCACTGTGTCCTCAACATCAGAGGTCAGGGAGAGACGGAGGTGTGTAAAGGTCCTAAGAGTAATGTTGCTCTTATACAAAAGTTACTTCTTTTCTTATTTAAAGGAATGTGTTGGTTATCACAAATTTGGATAGTGTAGTGTGTAAAGCAGTGCTGTATGTTCCTATGTATTGAAACAACTGACGATGTTCCTCAGTTTATGTAAGAGCTTAGAACTGGTAAAGACCATTTGTGAAACTTAAACACTGATCTTGTATATTTTTGACAGGCCTTGGGTACTTGTTTGGTATGCAGTATTTTTGTATTTGTGTTTGTGTTAATCAATTAAATGAGTCCTCTTGAAAATACCCATAATGAAATGCAAAAATACTCAAATAAATACAAGAAAATCAATAATTACTTACTACAAGTGTGCTGCTGCTGATTGAGCTCCTGTGCTACTAGCAGTATGCTAATAAATCACAACATAGCATTTTTTCAGTCTTTTTGTATGCCTGACACTTTTGAGAAAAGAGTATTGAACCCAACACATTCCGTTTATTTCATTGCATCGTTTAGGATCTCTTCTACTTGAAACATAATATGCAGTTGTGAATGCAATGGTTTAAGAGATATTCAGTATGAAGAATGAGTGAGAAGCTGATGTACATCTTATTTTAAGAATATCCTGGTTTTTCTGTTACGGTTACATAAAGGATGAGTTAAGATAGGTGCATATTTGTGTTTCCTAAAGAGTTGTTACCTGCTGTTTATGGAAGCAAAAATAATATTTCACAAGATTGTTAATTCCTGTTAGCTTTTCCTGGCTTGTTCTTATTCTGGATATTTATAAATGTTTATCATTTAACCCTTCCGCTGAAAAGCAAATTCAGATTTCTGTGTTGCTCCTGTAGTAGTTTTGAAATCTGGTTCCTATATCAGTGACAGATATGTGTATCTCTGTATGTTCACAGAGGTAACGCAGCTTTTGGTTGTCACAGAAGAAACCGGAATTATTTTGGTTCTCTTAAGGCAGCGGCAACAATTAAAGATACTTCACAGCTTTGGGCCTATTTAGGATAGTCTGTTTTCCATAGTTTTCCTTTCATGCCCAAAACTGAAATGAAATAAATGCTATCAAATGGGAGTTACATTTTTATTCCCGACCATGATTCAGGAGGTGCCCACGTGTGCTTATAACCCATTTCATTAACAACCACAGTCAGAAGCTGCATATTCCATCACAAAATCTGATCAAACCCGACAAATTTAAAGCAAAATCAAAAAAAGGCATCTTTTTTTCAAAAGTAGTTCCCATTTAAAAATGCAAATGCTATTTCAGTCCCACATGAGCTAAAAAAGCAAGGAAATTTAGAATTAAGGCTTTTGCTGTCTCATTTGCTCTCACTAGTGTGTGTATACTAATGTGCATATACTACTTACATTTCAGATACCTGTAATTGGCCTGAAATTCCTTTGTTTTATCTGACTCTGGGCCAATTGTGTAGTATATTATTGCAGATGCTTTCTTGATGGCATATTAAAATATCCATTAGGTCTTAGAAATCATCAAAACTGGAAAAATTACTGCATGCATGTGAGAAGGTAGTGCTCTAAATATCAGCACATGCATATCCTATCTGTATGTATACAGATACTTATATATGCATGTGTGTATTTGTTTATATGCACATGAAAATCTTGTCTGTATGTGAAATATATGCTAAATATTTTTTAAAAAATTAAGTTGGTTAATCCATATTTATAGATTGAAAGTGTGTATTTTGAAAGTAAGTTTGGAATATTCCAAGGATATTTGAAAAGTAAAGACATTTTCCAGCCTTGTGATACTGTGATTTTGAACTACTTTTAGTAATGAAATATTTAATAGTGCATCCTTGTGGATGCAGAAACTGTTTTCTTTGTCTAATTTTTAAGATTGGTTTAGAGAAGTAGGGAAGAAAATGACAAACTTGAATCTATAAATCTTTGTATCATGAATTTTACTGCATAGGTAGCCTGTGTGGAATCCGCAGGGGACGCTAGGGGAGGGCACTTGCTTAAAAACTTCCAAGTTGTTTAATGATGGTGTTACATACACACATACATCATATTACACGCAAATATATATATTTATATATGCATGGATATGTATCTCTATTTTTTTTTCTACTCAAGTTATCTGGATCAGAAAATTTCTTTAATAAGTCCAGACCTTGTATGTCTACTTTAGTAGCATTTTGGTTTTGATTACAGTGACCTGCTTACTCTTCACGATTTTTGTGGGTTTCATAAGGATTTTGTTTTAAGCACAATTTATTTCAAAGGGAGTTGGCATTGCTCAAAGTATGGATGATTCATGTGAAAATATGGTAACCACCTCTTCAAGGACTTTGAATCTCTGGTGCAATAGATGGTATAATTAGGTTTTCAGCATTAGCAGTACATTTAGCTTTTTCTAAAAGCCTACATGTTGAAAGTTAATTCATGAACACACACACATATTATGTATAAATGTGTAACTGGCTGAATCTCTGAGGTTCCACCCCTATGTTAGTAGACTAGTGAAATACCAGAAAAGCTTAAGTTATAGTTAAGAGATAATGGCAAGAAGAAATCTTTATTAGGTAGAAAAATACTGTGGATTTTAGTTGAGTTCTAAGGCTGCTATCTTGATGAATAGTTTGTTATGGTATGGATGAAATGTCTAAAATGTAAACCATCTTATATAGTTAAAGATTTCTTCTAACTGCTTTGGTTTTCAGTCATATTGTGTTGTTGGGTTTTTTTCTGACCATTTAATACATTTTTACAAAAATTATTGTTTGCCAATTTTGTTTTGTAATTAACTCTTCAGATCATACCTCACTCCAGTACGGGATGAAGAGTCAGAGTCCCAAAGAAAAGCTAGATCCAGGCAAGCCAGACAGTCCAGAAGGTCTACACAGGTATGGTTTTATTAAAGCATCTCCATTTCTGGAAAGGTACCCATGTAGTTTCCCGACTACAGTGAAGTTTTAATTTCACGATAAAGTTCCAAATAAACTGGTGGGTCTTCCTGGTATAAATAACAACTTGTACCAGATGAAATAAAGCCTCTTTGTTTCCTTTTCTTCCCTGAAAGCATTAGGACCCTTCATTGTGTACTGAAAGATGCTTTTTCTTATCTCTGAAGAGTGGCTTATTAGAAATTTCAAAGCACAGACTCCTCCACTGAAAGGAAGGTTTGATTGCATTATGGTAAAATGGCTTACTCTTGTAAATGTATCTGGTGTTATGTAGATGTTTAAATCTAAGACTTTGAATTCTTCAAATACTAACAGGCTGAAGTCTTAACACTTCAGAAATAGACGCAGCATACTGTATTTACTTCCATTTCAAAGTCTTTTTTCTGTGCATGAACTATGGAAGATAATGTGATTGAGCTGACCAACAAGTCAATAAGATCCGTGGCATAGAAAAAAATAGTTTCTATGGACACAGAAGAGTGCTAAGAAGGAGGTTTTTGTTACTTGCTAATAATCTGGAATCTAACTGCATGTGTCCCTTCAGCGTTTCTGTCTCTCCTGTATTAAAACATGAGCAGCAGAAAAAGCAATTAAATAACTGATAAGCTGCAAAGTTGACTTTGAAGAATAGGTTACAAAGTGTTTTGAGCAGTATTTCAGTAAAATGCGTTAGCTGGAAAGTGCAGTAGAGAAGCACTGTCTTCAAAAAAATTGTTTGCTTTCTAATCTTATTATAAAGTATTTTTTGCCTCAGAATAACAAGGAATTGAGAAATTAACTACAAGTTTCTGTGGTCCTGTTGATGCAATTTTTTATGTGTTGTTGACCTAAAAATCCAGTTGCAATGAGTTTATTTGTATCAGCATTTATGAAAATTTGATAAATATTGTGTTTTTAGGGTTCTCTCAAAAATACTTAGTATGCTTATGAAAGGATCTAGTGAGATTTTTAATGATTTCTGTATGATTTTCTATACAATCTGTATGTACTGGTTCAACTAAAAACCTATTTGCTGGAGAATCTGGTAGATCACATGAAAACAAACACTTGCCACTAATCAAAGCTGGGTGTTTGGTTTCAAGATTTGAGAGAAAAGCTTGTAGGTAGAATATATAAGTAAAATTTATTTCTTAATAGATTGGATTAATTTTCTTAAACTTTTTTTTTCTTTAAAGTATGTATTTATATAACGTGATCATCTACATTAACAGGCGCGATATACTGAAACTTTGTTTGCTGACTCCTGTTTTCACAGGGCGTAACACTGACAGATCTTCAAGAGGCTGAAAAAACTATAGGAAGAAGTCGTCCCACGCGAACCAGAGAACAGGAAAGTGAAGAAAAAGAAAAAGAAGAGAAAGAAAAGCAAGACAAAGAAAAACAAGAAGAAAAGAAAGAATCTGAAACTAAAGATGATGACTATAGACAAAGATATTCCCGAACTGTTGAAGAGGTATTTTCATGATGGGTCTCTTTAGGCAGAGAAATAATATGAACTCCAACTATAATATTGTCATTTTGGTTCTACTATAAAAATTATTCATATATTTAAATGTTATAATATCCTATGGTTTATATTTGTTTAATCTTGGTAAATTAATTTTGATGTTTTTCTGCTGAATAGCCATATCATCGCTATAGACCAACTTCATCTTCAACTACTTCATCATCCACCTCTTCACTCTCCACCTCTACTAGCTCGCTTTCAACTTCAAGTCAACTAAACAGACCAAACAGCCTTATAGGTATAACTTCTGCCTATTCTCGGAGTGGAACAAAGGAAAGTGAGAGAGGTAGGAGCACTGTTTGTGAAGGGTTTTGTTTGCTTTAGTTGACAAAAGACCAGTGTATTCTAAAGGTAGTTCAAAATGGTGTGTGATATGTAAGACCACTGGGGATGTATCGACTACTGGGGATGTATCTTATTCTCATCTTCTGTAAGAATTTCCAAAACTTGAGTACCTAGATTAAAAAAAGATGTTCTGTACTTGGTGCGTGTTTTCCAGCCATTTAACATGTGAATCTGTATTTCCCACTGTTGGGTCATAGAAATGTCAAATATACTGTCATCAGTGTCCACATAATGCTTTCATTTCTGCTGGAACACAGCAACTATAATAAAATTTCAGAGTTTGAATACTTGCAGGTATTAAGGAGAAATTTTACTTGGTTAAATAATTGCTAAATAATGAGAGGTTTGTTTCAATCTTCCCACATTGAAGAAATGGAACAATGCTTTAATACACTAAGGACCTCTCAGGGTTTCATGAGCAGATGAAAAAAAGGGAAGAGGATATTTCCGGTGGTAGTTCAGAATATTTAATGAACTATACGTCTAGATACTTAACTGGTTTATGTACTTTTAGAACTATATTCTGAGGAATGTATATTACAGCAAACCCTGTATGTGATAAAGAGGTTTTCTAGCAAATTTACGTCAGATTAAAAAATTGTAAGCATTTTAAAAACTGAGAATAATTTCAGAAAAAATTCAGGAAATTAGTTTGTATCAAACTTAAATGAATAAGAAGGTTGTTATTAACAGAAGGGGGCAAAAAAGAGGAAGAAAAGGAAGAAGATAAGTCACAGCCTAAGTCTATAAGGGAAAGACGGCGACCGAGAGAGAAACGACGATCCACAGGAGTTTCTTTTTGGACTCAAGATGTAAGTAAATGACAGCCACTGATGATTTTTAGCCTTAGCTTGTAGCAATATGGAACGTGTATAGTGTATTCTTAAAACTGAGAGTAGTTTAGAGCAGTACAGTATATATCTAATTGTTCTGGAAAAAGTGGTGTTTGTTCAAGTTTTGTTTTGAATCTTTCAGAAGCAAGATCAAAATTAAGTCTAAATTATGTTGATAATGCTAAAAAAGAATTCTAGAATACTGCAATAACGCTAACTTATTAGGCATTAATCATAATCTAAGTAAAAAATAATCATTGAACAATTCTTTCCTATTGCGTGCATACCAAAGCTGTAAGAATGAGACTCTGGCACATTACATACTTAAAACTGAAAGAACTGCAATCAGATTAGAAAGGTTACAGTTAATGTTTCAGCTGATTCCCTTTCCCTTTCTTTGTCATGGGATCAGTATTTAATTTTGTAAAGGCAATATTTTCTTGTACCAGATGCAAAGTTCTGTTTCCTCTTCTGCTATTGAAAATATGCACTTGTTTGAGAACTTTCATCATATATCCCATATATTCTTTCTATATTTTAATTAGGTAGAATTCTGCTGCGCTTACATTTTCATATTAAAAGTCTTGAATGACTTAAAATCTCACTAAGCTTTTGACACTTTGTTTTTCCTCTCACACCTCTTTTACCAGAGTGATGAAAATGAACAAGAACACCAGTCTGATTCAGAAGAAGGAACAAATAAGAAAGAAACTCAGGTAATTTTTAAAAAAATAATTAGTTTATTAACTTTCTAACAGATACATTTTGACTGTAAAATTTCTGTTGCAGTTGGTTTCAATTAAAAAGAATTTCAATTCATATGGTAGAGTTCTTACAAGTGCGTTCTGATTCATAATTGTTGAACTGTTGTTCAGTGCCATTTCCTTTGCAGGCTTTCAAAACAATTTTTAACATATTAACAATGGCTAACATTGTTGTTTTTCTTTTCCATTCTGATTCTGTAGAATTAGCATCCAGAAAACATAGGTAAAATTTCTGACACATAGCTCAGGGACATGTTGCAGCAAGTTACTGGAGGGAGGAGGCTTCAGTTTCTGCCTTGCAAAAATCTCTCTGCTCTGGTATTTTCAGGTAAATGGTATGCAGCGATTTATCCGCACTAACTCAAATCTTTTAAAATGAAACCCAGTGCTGTCAATAATGTAATTAGTGAGTAATACAAGAAGTTAATATGATGAAGTATGAAAAATTGGAGAGCACAATGTACCTAGTTTCTCCATTAAAGAAGTGGATTTTTGAACTTCCTCATCCAGTATTATTAGTCTTGTTAACAAGACAGTGGAAAACAGTATAATAGGCTTGGTCTGTTGGAAGAAATCCCTATAAATTAAATGGTTTGTGGCAGTGGAATGAAGAGTAGTTGAAAGGAAAGTAGTGGCTTATACTTCACTATAAAATAGTATAGCAGAATGCATTTCTTTTCACCTAAACACTACACACTGGAGAATCAGGTTCTTTACTGAGGAATAAAACTCAAGTGATGTTTCCTCTTTGTGAAAGCTTCCATTACACACTCCTTAAATACTTTAGTTAAGAAATTCATTTTGTGCCATTTTGGTTTGCTGTATTTTTTATTTCATGTTAAGGTAAGCGCACGGTCCTGTTTCCTTTCCTCCCACTGTTGAATTTACCATTATCCTTAGATCTGTAACAGCTCTGTATTCTGTTCTGTAGAAATGTGTTCTGGTAGAATATCCATGTGATGTTTTTGATAGAATTAGACTTATATAAAACTACCCTGAAACAGTGTTAAATCAGACCCAGAGTTGTGATCTATGATTAAAAGGATGGGAGTTCTGAGCTGGGATGGTGGAGAAGCATAGAATTGGCTGCCTAATCGTGGCTTGACTTAGGATTCGAGGGAGGTGGTTCTCCCCCTCTACTCCGCTCTCGTGAGACCCCACCTGGAGTACTCTGCCAGTTCTGGAATGGATATGGAACTGTTGGAACAGGTCCAGAGGAGGGCTACAAAGATGATCAGAGGGCTGGAGCACCTCTGCTATGAAGACAGAGACAGTTGGGGTTGTACAGCCTGGAGAAGAGAGGGCTCCGGGGAGACCTCAGCGGCCTTCCAGTACCTGAAGGGGCTGAAGGAAAGCTGGGGAGGGGCTTTTTACAAGGGCGAGTACTGATAGGAGGAGGGGGAATGGCTTTAAAATTGGAAGGGGGAATAAAATGAAAACTAAATATGTAAATTTTGACAATGAGCATTTTGCCACTTAAGAAAAATAGTATTGGAATAGAATTGAACATTCTAATATAATTTGAATAGGCAGCTTGTTCCCATATCCATGGCAAAAAGTGTAATTTTTTTTTTAATAAAGAAATTTCACTTTCCTTTTTGCAGTTGCTAAATCTGCTTTCACATTGACACAAATTGTAGGAATTCATTTTTATTTGCCTATAAATCCTTCTCAGTTTTACAAAGAGAAGAGGAAAGAGATATGAACAAACAAAATTATAATGAAAGACATTCAGAAATCTTTATGCTTTTTCAGTTGTGATAAGTATTTGATGTAGCGCTATTCAGAAGACAGAAACTGTGGAAATACCGAAATTCTCTGTTCCTGCCTTATGTGGTGCTGCTGTTGGGGTGTTTTGCTTCATGAAGCTACAAGCTAGAGGTAGAAGAGGGTAACTGTAAACCTCCAAGGGCTTTGGCAGTGACTCAAGGATTTAAACCGAAGTGAAGAGGTCAAGAACAAGCCTTGCACATGGGTGCACACTACAAAGAAAATTAAAAGATCTTAAACAAAATAATTTCTAGCCTGAAACCTTTAAGGAACCAGAAAAATTACTGTCTTATTCATCTCAGAGGTCTTTGAAAGAACTGTCTTGTAACATTTCAGTTTGTGCTTTCTTGTCTTCTGACTTCTTAGCTGATCATTTATCCATAAAGGAGAGCTATTAAAAGAGAAGAAAGAATTTGCAAAGCACTTTGACAGTTGGAGGTTGTTCTATTGAAATTTTGTTTAGGCTTTTTAATGTTAAGAGTTGAGAATTTCTTCAAGTTGCACAAAAAATGCCATATTAGTTAAAGTCGTTTGGTATTCCTGCAAGAAGGACAGTCTGAGAACAAAGCTGTAGGATAGCAGTTCAAAAATAAGGAAGTCAGAATATCACCTTGGCAACTGAGAGATGCTAACTAAAAAAATGTTTCCTTGAAGCCTAATTTCAGTTGGATGTATTAAACCAATTATTAAGTACTGTGACTGTGGTTTGGTTATAATCAAATATACTGAAATTTTATTTTGTCAGAAATCAGATATGTGACTTCTGAAAGGTGAAAGCTAGCACTTTTTGCAATGTTTTTTTGTCAAATGTCAAAAATTCTGGCTGAGCTGAACTGACAGAAATCAAAGAGGAAAATAAAGAAAGAAAACAGCTGGGACTGTGCTAAAAAAAATCCAAATATGTTGTGTGAAGAATGAGGGGAACAAGAACAGGCATGCGCTTGAGAGGTGTCCTGCTCTTTCAGTGAGGCTTGGAGGCTGGATGGTGTTTGAGCAGAAGGAGCAGAGCTTTCAAGGAGCAGAAACCACTGATGTACAGTTTTTTGAAAATTCCGAAGTCCTTGTCCAGCTTCTCAGGTTCCCAGGCAGGAGAACAAGAACGGGCTGTGCCTGTGTTTCCCTGCCTCTAGTAATTATTGCTCTTCTAACTTACCAGTTCATTTGTTGTCCCCCTGTGTAGCTGGAAAAAAATGTTTCTATGATGGTCTCTGTGTGACTTAATAACTTGCCTTTCCATTCACGAAGCTGTAGTGCAGCAGGCAAATGGGAATCTGGGAAGTTTTCACATTCCCACAGCACCATGGGGAGTCCACTAAAAGCAAAGAAAAACAACCTTTAGAAAGCATGTTTGTTAAGAAATAATGTAGGAATAGTTTACTTGTGGTGGGTGTCCTACATTGTAGATAAAGGTTAAAAGGACCAGCTTAGCATTTTTCTGCATACTGCATTCCTTCAAGGTAAAAAGAGAAAACCTAAAGTGTTTATGGACAAAGCTTCCTCTGTTTTGCTGTGGTAAGAAGGAAGCAGTGGAAAAGGGATTTTTGTAGGTCATTGATTACATGGTGGAATTCTGTAATCTCACACTGATCTTACTTAAACATACAATAATGCAAGGTAAGACTCATATTTAGGTGGAAGTTAATCTTCTTGTGGCAAATAGCTTAAAAATTGTCCATGTATAGGTGTGTGCCACCCAACCATAACATTTGGTACAAAACCTCTTGAGTTCTCAGTGTTATTTATCCTCTAAACAGAAAATAAGAATGTTTTATTAGGAGTGGTTAAGCACATATTTTTGACATCCTGTGTGTAGTGAATGCACTTCAAAGTGGCAGAGGGGAAATTTAGTGTTTAGTGGACAATGTGGTTATTTTCCTCTATGCAAGTTGAAAAAATACACTTTCCTTCTGAAAAAAAAACAATCAAACCACATCACCTCCCCAAAAAAGGGCGCCTGTAGGGAAGACTTCAGCCACTGCTAGGTGAATAACCTTGTTGGATGTCCAGGTGATGATACATTAATACACAGTTTCTTGACTGAAATGTCATCAAATATTAGATTAAGTCTAATAAGTACTTCCTTATGTTGTTGGTATAATAGCTAGTTTCCTTTCAAGCTGTGTTGAAAGGATGATCTTGCATTTTATATTGCTACTTTGAGCTGACGTTGACCTTTCAAAATATTATTGCTGTATGAGAGGAAGAAGGAATGGAGAATTCAGGGAACAGAGTTCTGATGCCTTTGGTAACAGGCAGGCAAATCGCAGAATGCACTGACTGCTGAAATTATTCCAATGTTTAGGACAGTCCAGACTTTTAGAGTATAATGTTAATGTCCTTGTAAATCATATTTTGGCAAGCACATTCTAGGACATTTTCTTTTCTGTTCCAGACATAACAAAATTGAAGCTTGACAATGTTCAGATAATACATACTGTTGGATAGCATGTGTGTTTGCCATAACTTTGTAGCTATGCTTGTTCACAGATTGTTATACATTTCATTTATTTAAATTATTGACTTGATCTATTCTTTTTCTCTCTTTTTTGTACCCCTCCCCACTCAGGCTGATAGCCTTTCAAGGTATGTGCAATTTAAACAAATTTAGTTTAATTTGTTACGCTTTTTGTTCACATATTCTCACTAAGTTCTTCATGTACAAATTCAGCTTAACCCCAGTAGTTAGCTGGGCTGAGCTTTAAAAGGCTTTAATGCTATTTAACATTTGTATGAAATATGTTTGTAAAGTTAAAGTACTGATTATTTTTTTCATGTGTGGGTGGGATATGCTGTTCTGGAGAATGTATTGGACTCTATTTGTAGTGCACTGAAGGCAGGCTGGGTTTTCTGTAGCACACAGTGAATACAGTACCTTTCCCTACAGATTTTTCAGTATAAAGTCAGCTTTTATAAAGAAGACAAGTGTTTCTTGTTGCCCTTCTTTTAGAATACCCTATTGAAAATTTTCTGAGGAATCTCAAGAGAAGTACTACAGGCTCTGAAAATCAGATTTCCTTAAGATTTCTTGAAAAAGAAGTGCAGAAATATCAGTCATTTAAAAAAAGTTTTGTTTTTAGACCTTTAGAATTGATTATTGGATTTTATTATATTCTGTCTGTGCTGAAAATCTGTTAAATGCAACTACAACAGTACACAATCAGTGAAAAGAATGAGCAGCGCTAAATTATTCTAAACTGTATTAATAGAGGTTAATAGACTTTACTGAAGATTTATTTCATGAACTGGTTCTGTTGAAATACTGGAATTCACAACAAATAGTTTTGCAGTCTCCTTGTTTTCTCTGTTAGTATTTGGAGAATTCATCTAGGCTGATATTTTAGAGGTTACTTTTTAAAATCCCTTCAATTTAAGTAATATATTTTTTTAAAATAGGTCTTGTTTGTAGATAAAGAAGAATTAAATTATCTAGGCTAATACAAACTACTTCAAGACATGTAAATATTTATTAAATATTTTAATTTATTTCAATTTAAAATATTTCTCTGCATACAAGGCAGGCACTACAAAGTAGAAGACAGTGGCTTAACTAAAATATGCAGTTGCATTTGCCTATTTTCAGCTAGGTAACGGTGAACTCATTGTTTGATACAGTGAGTGGTCTCGATTTGAACACAAAGGCAAAGAACTTTCCTTCCACAGATATGATACGGGATCCCTCAGCGTGTCTTCAGGTGATCGTTATGATTCAGCGCAGGGGCGATCGGGCTCACAGAGTTACCTCGAGGATCGAAAACCATACTGCAGTAGACTAGAAAAAGAAGATAGCACTGATTTTAAGAAGGTATCTGAACCATTAATTTTGGTGTGAAAGTAAAAATTCATTACTGCTTTTCATAAATTCCTTGGAAATAATCTCACATTGTATCACAAATGCAGCTTAAAGGAACTCAGCTGAATGGAGGAACAGAGCAACCACTACAGTGGGGAAAAATACACTTTATGAAACAGCTTCTGGCTTTTACACTTTTCTCTCCAAGGCACGGGAGAAATCCAGAGGAGCCAAGATCCATATTTTATGACAAATACTATTGTGTTATTTTTTTATTTGATTGTATAATTATAACTGCTTTTACATATATGAATCCTTTTATTGTATATGTTTGCTGTATTACATACAATGTAAAATTTTTCTACATCTCACTTTAAAATAGAGTAGGAGTTTGTAAAAAATTTACTGTGGTGTCTAATTTGTGAAATCTGAAGTAAAAAAAGTGGCAGGTATTTTTTTAATATGTTTAAGGCAAGTTATATGCTCCCTGCACAAAGTTGCTTGTTTCTAGAAACATTTGGTAACAGTTCTTTAAAGCGCTTGCTGATTCTAAATATCTTTAAAATCTATAACTGATTTTTACTTCTTAGACTATTAATGTATTTGTTGATTTCACATGCCTCTCAATCGTGATGTTTTCAGCTAATCTCGCTGAATTATTATCCAGTAATTTTTTAAATTAATATTTTCTCTTAGCTTTATGAACAGATTCTAGCTGAAAATGAAAAACTGAAAGCACAGTTACATGATACCAACATGGAACTTACAGATCTTAAGCTACAGTTGGAGAAGACGACTCAGGTTTGTATAGAACACAAAAGCATGTATTTAGTTGACAAGGCAGAGAGCAAACTAGAAGCACCCAAGGGTACGGGCTGCTCTTTACTAGGCATCAGCTTTGTTTCTTATCCAAAGGTGGGAGTGAAGAAGAGGACCGCTCTTTTTCTAAAGAAAGAAGAGCGCAGGATTCTGGTCTTCATCTGTCAACAAAATGTATAAGACTGCCTCCTGCCTATTTTAAGTAGTAGTGGTTCTTGCCAGCATGTATGTAGAACTGCTTTGCAGGGTGGGGATATAAACACTTTCTAGACTGTTAAGCTTATATTCAAACTGTCAGTCGGGATTGATTGATTAATTCATAAACTTGCTGGCTGATTGGCATAACCTGCCAGGCCTTCCTGGCTGGTGAGATAGCTTTATCTTAGAACTGAAGAGCAAATAATGCACTCCAGTTACAGATAACTGCTGTCAAATAACAGTGCTGCATACAGCAATACCAAATATGTACACAAAAGTTAAATTTATGTTAAATTGCCCTAGAAAGAGGGTTTCCTGTTCTCAGATAGCATTTGACACAGTTTACCTGTGTAGATATGCAAGTGTCTTCCTTGTGTACCTTGTAAATATCCATGAAGAACATTAGGAAGATGTTTGTTTTGTGATGTTTTTAGATAGAAATACTATATTGCTTCTATTTGCCAAAGGTTGTGTAGTGATTAAATTACTTAGGGATTGTCAAAGTGCATGATAAATCGAGTTTGTTCTTCTTTATTCTTTTTGTTTCTGTGTTACTTCTGAACACACTTTAAAATGCTTTTGAGGACATACTTCGGAGAGAATACTAAAATGTCCAGTTGAATTGTCTTTCCTCAATTTTATGTCATTTAAGAACAAGTACCAATGTTCTTATTAATTTTGTGTTTCAGAGACAAGAAAGATTTGCTGACAGATCGCTCTTGGAAATGGAGAAAAGGGTGAGTTTCTGCTAAAAATCACTTTTAAGTGCTCCAATTCAGAGTTTTTTCAGTTTGTTTTGCAACTCCTGGCTTGGACATATTTTAGTGAGAACAGAAGCCTTTCTTATAACTTGCATTTTTTAGAAGATTTGGAGATTATAGGTTTCAAAGTGGCAATGAATGTGAGATACTGTGAGATGGAATTACTCTTAAGAATTGCCTTCAGGTTGCCCGTTGGTTTATGATGACCAGGTTCTAAGCCTCACTGCCTTCCAGGGATCCGCTGCTTATTCCATCTCATCCAACAAAAAATGTTGGCACTCCAGAGGGTTAAGCGGATTCAGAGCGTCTCATCTTCTAATACATTTCCAACATTCGGAGACTTTCATTTCCTCAGAGCTTTTGAGACTCATGCATGTTGTTTTACAAATTATTGTTTGTAACGAAGTAGCTGTTTCAACCTCACAGACACGAGACCTTAAACCTACTAATGGTATAAAATTAGTCATAAACTGCCTTTTTCCTTGTACTGGAACTTCTTCCAGAAGGAATATGATACTGCGGCAGAGGGAGAATGAGTGAGCAGTATGGGAAAAGGGGCATCAGGGTCAAAGACAGCCCTGAATTGAATAGGAAGAGAAATGTAATAAATCCGTATGTGAGAGAGACTATAGGAATTATTTCAGAAGTTGTATGCATGATAATTTTATGCTGTAGTTTCATGCTAGTTAAAAATCCATCCCTATAAAAGCTTAGTTCCACAGCAATGTAAAATCAAACTACATTGATTTTGTTGTGGTCCTGGCTTCCTTCATGATCCTGGCCACATGTTCTGTTCTCCTGCCCTGATCCTGGAGTGACGTTAGACACTTAAACAGGAAGAAAACTAAAGGGACAGTAATAAGTGGTACGGTATAGATTTATTTATCCTTCCTAAACTTCAGATTCACTAGCCTGCTATGTTTACTTTCCAGTATTTGAAGTTCAGAAAACAATTTTTAGCTTTGCAAACCTGTCTGGTGTATAAACAAACACGTGGTAGATTTTGTAGGACCATGTGGATATGTAGAAATGCTGTCATACACTTCCAGAATTTCTATTATCTTTATCTTAATAATCTCTGTAGATAATTTAAGCAGCCTTTTAGCACCTATTTCTCCCTGATTTTTTGGCATCCTGGTGTGGACAGCAATTTCATAAGTAGAAAAGTTACACAGGAGCTTTAATTCATTTCTTGTTTGTTATCATGGCCACACAAGTGGACATTTAATTATTTCTCGGATTTAGCTGCATCCATTACTATGTAGATTCCATACTGCAGAACATTCAGTACTGCATAGCTAGACATTATTTCAGGTTTAAATTGCTGCGTTGCTTTTTCCCAGAATAGGCCAATGCATTCAAAAAATTGGCTATATTAGAAATCATTGCACCTTTTTTTTTTTTGTAATGACATTTAGCCCAATAGTGGACAGGACAGGATAGGACAGGATAGACTATTTCAGCTGGAAGGGATCTACAATGATCATCTAATCCAACTGAAAAATGTCTTTCAGAAATGTTACTCTTCTTAAATGTATTCGTACTAAAGGTAGCAGATAAAAGAATAACATCAGTGATAGTGCTATATGGCTGAACCGTTATTTACACAAGATTAAGGAGATGTTTCTTGTACTTTTTTCCTGAAGACACCATGGCATTTTCAAGACAAAACGTACTTTTTCAGTAAGAAAATGGGAAAATTTATTAAACCAAGGATTGCATAGTAATAAAATATAGAGAATGCTGGCTTTGAATATTATTTTAACTCAGCCTTCAGAAGTGGATTTCCATGGTCTAATTTGGTGATGCATCGTCAATTTTGTTCATTTGAGAGGAGCTATTTCCATGGGGATGGGGGTACAGGTCAGATCACAGGTGCAAGCAATACACAGGCAAAAATAAGGGTTTAATTAGCAACGTGTCACTCTGAGAAGTACACTAATGTCATTTGCTGAATTTTGTAAGATGTGATAATAAAACTCAAGCTGCCAGGTTTTGATCTGGATCAGAATTCAGAACTGTAGGTACCTTTAACCAGCTTCCCCCAGATTTAGAATTCATCATCTGAGATTTTGCGTTCTGGACAGTATTTTTTTTGTATTAATTAATATATGATTATATGTAGGTATATGCATCTGGATTTATTTTGTAATAATTTTATAACTCTTGGGTCATTTTTTTAGCTTGCATATCCCTTTACCTTAGTCTCACGATATCAAGAATGTGATTCCAAGTTGCTTTGATAAATAAGAATGATCTATTGTATTTTATAAACTGAGAGGCTAGCATGTGGGTGTTTTTTCATTTTGTGGTTTACAGATGTTCTTTGACATACCTTATAGAGTAGTTGAAGTATATCACAACATTTTATATGGCATAAATTGCGAAGTTTTTCTTTAAGTCCAGGGACTTAATCAAAAAATCCTGGGAAACCTTCCTAGTGAAACTGCAATGTGTTATTTCGTTGGCAGAGTAAGCAGTTCAGGAAAAAGAAAGGCATAGCTTCATCTAATCAGAACAATATGTTCTACAATAAATCTTCTATCTAGGCCAGTCGATTTAAGTGTTTCTTGTATTTAATGTGAAGTGTACAAAGTTAATGAAATAAGTGTTTTATTTAATTGGCTTTTATTGCTAAATAGATTTCTTAGACAAGCTCAACATTTTAGTTAAGAAAATGCATCAAAAAGACTAATGATTTTTAGCCATCTGGAATTTTGAAATTTATTTAATCATTCATCTCCTGGTAATTGCAGGAATTGTCAAAAATTGCCTGTTTTAAGAGTACTCATAATGTATGTTATTCGACAATGCTAGTAAGAATTCTCAGTAATGTGAGATGGTGTGGGGGTTCTGTTAGTCACTTGCTTACGACAGTCAACTCGCTGGTGATTCCTGTGCCCATTACTGTCAGTCAGTGTCATTATGGGAAAAGTCAGCTCCAGGGAGTTAAGTAAATTAACTGTTAACAAGTGCAGTAATCTGGTACTTTTATAAACCTTTAAAGTTGTTTGCTAAAATGGGAAAATGTGGGGGTATAACTGCACCATGATTAAACTAAATTCAAATGATTTATATCTGAAAGGTGACCGGCAAGAGTCAGTATCTACTGGGCGGTATGATCTAACCAAAGTTTTACACACCTCAGTCAATGCTGCTTGCTGTTTGCATAACACCATTGTATGCAGATGCATATGTCCACTTTGCAATAATCTGTTGCTTTGGCCTTTCACACTTTGGAAAATCGGAATGTAGAGTACTGATAACCGCAGCTGCTTTTAAGTGAGACACACTGCATTGTCTGACACAGGAAAGCAAGCAATCGAGCTGAAAGCCCTGAAGTCTCTTGCATCAGCTGTTCATCTGTCAGATGTTGAAAATTAGGTTTAAACAAAATAATATCATTTAGAAATATGGTAGTGTAGTACTGCAGCATAGTCTAGAAAACCCTAAGCTAACTGTCAATAAGCTGGTTTAGGTACTATAACCAGTGTAATCAAAACAACCTCTCTACAAAGGATAATTTCTCCTTCTTCTCAGGTAAAAAGACAAAAAAAAAAAGAAAAAATAACAAAAAAATATACAGGAAATGCAGAAAACTTTCAGGAAACATTTGCTCAAGAAGCAGGTGGTCTTACGTAGCCAGCTTTCTTTGGGACACAGCTGAACTCCTTTAATGTAAATTTGGGTGTTTCTGTCTACACTGTGTTGTAGTTTATAGTGTGGACAGATCCCACTGAGCTGAGACAGATGTTTCAGCTGTGTTTGACTATGGAAGCATAGGCTTTTGGACTTGTTTCTTTTAATATTTCTGTTTGCTTCTGATAATTTTCTGCATTTCTTGTATATTAAGCTATTACAGAAGGCTAGCTCTTGAAAAAATAAGTCCAAACAAATTGTAGAATCGTAGAATGATTTGGATTGGAAGGGACCATGAAGGTCATAGAGTCCAACCCCTCCCTGCAGTAAGCAGGGACATTTCCAACTTGATCAGGTTGCTCAGAACCCCATCCAACCTGACCTTGAATGTTTCCAGGGATCAGGCAACTAGCACCTCTCTGGGCAACCTGTTCTAGTGTTTCACCAACCTCAGCGAAAAAAATTTCTTCCTAAAATCTAGTCTAAACTTCTCCTTCTAGTTTAAAACCATTACCCTTGTCCTATTGCTACAGGCCCTGCTAAGAAGTTTTTCCCCATCCTTCTTATAAGCCACCTTTAAGTATTGAAAGGCTGCAATAAGGTCTCCTCAGAGTCTTCTCAAGTGGAACAACCCTGACTCTCTCAGCCTCTCTTCATAGGAGAGGTGTTCCAGGCCTTTAATCCTTTTGGTGGCCCTCCTGTGGACCCACTCCAAGAGGTCCCTATCTTTCCCATGCTGAGGACCCCAGAGCTGGACACAGTATTCCAGGTGTGGTCTCATCAGAGCAGAGTAGAGGGGCAGAATCACCTCCCTCAATCTGCAAGCCGTGGGTATAATTTGTAGGTCTTCATGTAAGTTTCTGAATCTCTTCCTCCTCAGATACTAAAATTCCATATTGACAGAACTTCTATGTATCACTGCCATCACAAGTTTCCTGTCCCCACTACGCTTTTGGTTGTATGATCTTTGAAACTTTTGAAGTATTTCACTGTTACCACAGTATTTATAAGCAGTAATTTTTAAGAATTATGTTGTTCAGTGTTAACACATGTCTTTTGATTTAGGAAAGAAGAGCTCTAGAAAGAAGGATATCTGAAATGGAAGAGGAACTGAAAGTAAGTAAAGTATTGCATGTTAAACTATCAATAGCAAAGTGTATTACCATGTCAGTGCAGCAGGTAGTCTGGCAGTGTTACTGGTCTGTATAATTTCTTTAGAAAATAACTTAAGTTACAGGTGCATTTCAAAATCGCTCGTATCTTATGGCTTACAGCACAGGTATTAAGTCTTCTGCTTAGGACTTTGTTGTGGTTTGGGCACCAAGACTTATGCTTCTATAGTATATTGGCTAACAAGAGTCAGAGGTGGTTGGAGTGAAACATATCTGGATCTAATCAAGATGGAATTGCAATCTGATTTTGATGTGATAGCCTGTATTTTATTAGTTTAAAAATCATAGTAGCATATAGTCTCGTAGATAATTAAACATTAAATATCGCTTCAGTCTTTATCTGGTGTCTTTTAGATGTTAGCATGCTACTTGTGTCAAAAGAAAAAGTTCCATTTGTATAGGGTGAATAGTAATCAGGTTTTAGTTAACAAAAAAGCAGTGGATAGATTTCTGACATTGACAGATAAGTACCATTTACCACATGGATTGATCTCTGTTTTTTTCAACTGTGTATTAACTGAATCCCAGTAGGAAGTTTTTTAAAATACATTTCTGGCTTTTTTTCAACCAGTCATGGTACTTTTCTCATTTTCTGTTTTATCAATGTTAAGTCTGGTGATACGATTAAGAAGGGTGAGAAATTTGGCAGGGCTGTTTTGTGTTATGTCCTTGGAGATAATACTGGACAGGGCTAGCTAAACTGATAGAATTAAAGTATGACCAGAAAAGTAGTGGAAATAATAGTGGAAAACTAGTGGAAAAAATAGAAACATTTTTGCACTCCAGAATTTTAAAGCCATACCACTGTTTTGACGTTTGATACTTGTCATTGATTAATAAAAAGCTTCCTTTCAGGCTTATTTTTTTGAGCTCCCTCTGGTGCTTGGAAACGGCACTGACTTCCACATACTTTTCATTAAAACACATGAAGTTTTGAAATAATTGAAGCTGACAGGCAGGTGTAGGCAGAAGGCAACTACAATGCCTCCAGGTCCCTTGTATTCAGGCCAAGATAGTTTGCCGTAGGAGAAGACACAATGTGGTTCCTTGAAGGGGCTTAGAAGCAAAGTATGCAGAAAGCAATCTACGGAAGAAGAAAATAATTGTGCTTAAGAATGGAAGACAGGATGTGAGCTTCTATCATCAACGTGTAAATTCCTGTTTGGGAATGCTGGGCTTCCAAGAAAAATAGAGAATGCAAATGTATTTTTTTCAAAAGCCTGCTTTCAATAAGCAATATGTAGAATTTTTGAATTAAAGATTATATACCCTTCCTATCATTTGTTGCACTGCCGTGTAAAAGCATATGTTCAATGTGTCATTATTTGCAGACTTTTGAATAGGAGATTTAGTTTGTGCCATTAGGACATTAAGTAAAGAATTCCAGGAATAGCTTTCATTGTTAATGTATCCTGAACTGTTTTGGAAAGCTGTGACTAATCACTGCTGGTTCTTAGATTGCCTTTCAAGAATGTGCCACTTGTTTGATACATTCACAGCTACTTATCTACTTTAAACAGGACTGTCTCCTCCAAGTTTTATTTCAATTCTGCTCATCTCTAGTTCTTTTAAACATAATATACATGTTTTTTTTCTCATTTTCACTACTATTTCTTTGATTCCTGCAGAACCTGCAACAAATAAAGCAGATTCAGTCTTTGAGACACATAAATGAGCGACTGGTGACTGAGAATAGGGCCTTGACCCGAGTGATTGCCAAGCTGTCAGGGTCCTTTAGGAAACTGCGCTCTGTGGAGTTGTAATTTCTGCCTTCTCCTTTGTGTAGCCAGGCAGGTGTTGACATTCAGTTTGTGCTTGGGTAGAATTTTATTATTAACACTTGTGTGTCAGAAACTGACTTACTGCTGCTCGGTTATGGAAGTGTAGCTAAAGCATGGTGTCTGGTGTACCAACTACAAGTGTCGCAGATGTGTTGGTGTGGTGTGGGATTGTCCTTACTAGCACTGAAGCTTGTCCTGCCTTACTTGAAGATAAGTTGTCGATTATCCAGAAGACCTTTGACATGTTAAAACCTTGGCAACAACCGAAAGGATTTGAGTTGGCACTAGGATGCACTGAAGTCACTCCCTTGATTTGACATTTGAGTAAATGCTCAAATAGATAGATCTGCCTCTAGTTTTCTAATAAATTGGAATCAAAAATTTCTCATTGCAGTATAATTGAAGTGCATAGAATTGATACAAATCTAGTCTCAACTAAAGAATGTGTGAGAAGTGGTTTCAGGTACTGTGCATTCATGAATAGTTGCATTAGCACCTTTCTTACATTTGTGTGTTTGAGTGTTTAGAGGGGACCAAAGTCTTTCCCTTCAAAAATCTATCAGAGTTTCAGGTTGATTAATATTTTCACATATTAACTTCCCATGTGGTTCTGGCCAATCCTTATTTTTATCTGTACAGCTTAAAATATCCAGTTTTAGCACTGAGTTAAGGTTTTTTATTTATATTGCTATATATGTAGGCATTCCAGCCATAGATTGAAATCCTACCATGTAAGGACTGTGCAAACACAGATAGAACAAACCTGCCTAGTGTGTTAGATTGGTTCTTATTTATTAGGTGATGTGGTTTAGTCCCCTTCTGTTAAAGGTATGAACTGTTTTGAGTTTCATCTTGGAAAAATACACCAGTTTGTTGTCCTTAGTGTTATTGCAGGGCTGTTACAGAAACCCACTGAAGATTCAAAACTTCTATGAGGAACAAAATGTAGTTTCATTCTACACCGAATCTGTGCCTTTCTTCCTTCTTTTATATAGCAACTGCGTAGGGTGGAAGTTTCAGTGAGCTGTTAAAATCTTTAGGTGAGAATAGAAATTCCTTTTGCAGGGTGACTGATGTTAAACTGCCTTTCCTTGCTTACTCCCCTTCCCCTCTCCTACCCCCGACCGACTTAGAAGCAAGTCAATAAGGCTACATTTTTTCATTCTGCTCAGTCTGGTCTCAGGTTTTCCCCACTAAGAGGCATAAAATAAAGAGAGGGTTTATCCTTTGGCTTTGTGTCTTCCTGGAGTTGGTCTAACAATAGGATGTGGATAGAAAGGTTGTTCCTGGTCCAAGCCCTGCATTCCTCAGCGTTCCCTTGTGTTAACCCTTGCTGAGTGAGTCAAGTCAACTCACTGACCTGGCTGAAAACGAATCCCTTTATTCTTGATCCATCTCACCCCACCGTTATTGAGTGACTAAACTAACACGCAGAAAGCAGTAGGAGGATACTGCTGTATGTGAAGGGAGAGCTGTCCCTTTAGGGCAGGCTGTCTTAAATCAGCTTCAGCTAACAATGTGGTTTTTCAGCACAGCTGAACTAATCTCATGACTGCTGTCCACAGCCACACGTCCATACCATCCTTTTCTGCTAGCGCTGACATTCTTTTAACCATGGTATGCCAGTTCAGGGTGTTAAGCCACAGAAAACTATTCAGTGTTCCTGTTTGTAGGGGTAGGTTTCAACTGCAGATCGCTGTGGAGCTCGAGGAGCTGGGCTAGCAAAAGAAAAGCAATGGCAATGCAGCAGGGATGCATGACATTATGATGGTAGTTTAACCATGATGCTGTGCCTGATTAATCGAAACAGGTAACTTAACAGTTCATGAGCTTTTTATAATCTTAGCTTACAAAGCTGTTATATCTGTAAAAACTGTTAAATCCTCCAGTAAACACAGACATTATTATTACTGTACAGATCTGAGTTGGCTCCACATATGTCAGGTGATTATGAGTAATTATTTGCTCAACTACAGCACTGCAAAGTTACAGGGCTAGTCCTGTAATACAGACAGGCAAACACTGCATTTGTAGTCTCATTCAGAATCTTATCACAGGAAGATACTTGACTGTTTTAGAGAGAAGCAAATTGGAATTGGAAGTGTTAAGTACAGTATGTAACTGTAATTTGAATTTGCTGAAAATTTTTTTCGTGCACATTAAAGGAGTCACCTCATGAGACGTTTGAGTATCATAGGAATGCACTGCTCCTGGAAAATCATATACATGTCTTTGGCTCAGTTTAAAGCATGTGGGAATTAGTATAGATGAGAAGTGTAAATATTTTAGGTTACTTAAGCTTATCCTTCCTGATCAATCTCCTTTTACTCTTAACTGCTCTTATCTGCTATCAGTCTTCCCCTGTTCTTTATCAGACTCACAATAAAAGAGAAAATGCTTTCTTAATACCTCTTCTACTTATTAGTTTAATCAGGATTAAAATCCATCTACAGAGATTTGCAGACTTATAATGATACTGGATTATATTAAAACTCTGAATTTGAACAGCTGCTTTTTTGTTCAAGTAGTTCACCAGAAAATATACCCCTCTCTAGGTCTGCCTGGATTTAATGAAGCATTATTGGCTGCAGGTCCCTAGTCAATGAGTGGAAAGAGAACTGTGGTATTCCCAGAGTTACTTTGTGGTTTCATTGGAAGGCATGCACAACACTTGTTGAGACAGAGAATTAACAAGAACCATATCAGACTCCCTTGCTTCCTTGTACGTGACTAGGTGAAGGCTGTTGTGGTTTCACCCAGCATCTTTCATATGAAGTGTATAACTGAACAAAGAGGAGGAAGGAACAAACACCTGTTGCATTGTTGACAGATACACGTCATAGAAACCCCAGGTTTATTGTAATATTACAGGGGCTTGCACAAATGTAGAGCACACACCCCGTTATCTGGGTACCACCCCTAGCACATGTATCTTGGACAGCAGTGTTGTTTCTAACAGCTTAGAAAACCTAACACAGATAATACTTGAATACTGCCAAATGATTACTTATGTTGCCTGATTTGAAACACCTTGACGTGGTTTTTGAAAGCAATCAGCATTTCACAGCACTTTCTGTTCAGAGCACAGCTCTCACTTTGCTATAATGGAAGTTTCCCTCTGACTCTGTGAAGAGCTCATTTCAGGTGGCTTGCCCTAAGCTCCACCATGGAGCAGAGTTGGAATCCAGGTTAGGAGAATGGGTTTTGTTACTCTAAACTGTGCAGACCACCTTCTCTCCTCATATGATCTCCTGTTGTATTTGTTTCACATAGTCTGCTACGTATGGACAGGTAAATAAACTAGAGATCCTATAACCTCGGTCATCTTCAGTGCACTGTGAGAAGGTCTTCTGTTCGGTGAACGGGGTGTGGACGGCAGTCCTTTGGAGGAGCTGAGTAAATGAAGCCTCTAGTGTAATGCACAGTTAATTAAACCTGCAATTTTAAACTTCTCAGTTCTTTCTATTCCATTCTAATTTTGTGAATATAATGGGGTTGAAAGTATAATTTGCTTGAAAAAAAATGAAAACAAAACTAGTGGCAAGGAAATGTCATCATGAAAAAATTATGTAGCAGTTGTTAAATAGGTCACCGGTTGGACTTAGACCTGTTGCATGCACTTGCACCTGTGGTTACTGAATAACCACTCTGCAGAAAGAGGCTGTTACCTGCTGTGTAAACCTGCTGCAAGAAACCATACACATAATTTAGCCATGAGTATTGCAAGTGGTTTGTTATCAGTGTGTGAATGTAGATATGGAGAGTTGCTGAGATTACTTCTAGTTTCTGTGACAAGTAATGTTCTAGTACAAACCCCTGTGCACTGACTTGTCCGCCTTTCCTGTCTGATCCTGTCCAACTCTCACCTCACTTGGCTTCTGCCTTCCAGCTTTCGTGCTTGTGTGTCACCCATGTCCTGTGGCAACCTTAATTTCCCATCTCCCAACTTGTATGCCTGAGTATGCAGCCTGATGTTTCAGCGATCTGATCTTGTGTGAACCGAGCTATTCAGGGATATGATCTCCAATTATAGGATGTGCGCTTCAACATGAGCTTGGAAGTGGTTGGAAGATAAATGCTATGAGCCAACAAGCTGAATCACACTGTATCTGATCAGGGTGAAATCATCCGGGAGCACAGTGGTAGATGTGCTCAGCCACAGCATGTTCTTTTGAAACTGTGCAAGCGTGGAACAGACAAGCCTCTTTAGTAATTAACATTTTTTTGGTTTGCACTGAAATTTGAAGCATTTCATTACTTTCCTCATTCTACCATAAATGCTTTTGTTAGAGGCTTGTCTCTAACACTACTGAGATAGAGTGCATCTAATCCAAGCAAACGAAAACTCCTAATCTGTAACTCTTAACTGTGTCGTGCTCAAAGGTGAGATTTTTGTGAATTGCTGATATGAAGGGGGAGAACTACGAGGGTGCTTAAGCCGAATAAAGATTTCTATCCCCAGTGCTTGTCTAGTCTTGCTGCTTTTACTTGGGGTGTAACAGCAAATAACCATGATGTTTCATTTTTCATAGATGCTACCAGACCTGAAGGCAGACAACCAGAGGCTAAAAGATGAAAATGGGGCCTTGATCAGAGTTATAAGCAAACTTTCCAAATAAAAGGTTTCTACAGCAGCGACTAACGGTATTGCACATCACTAGTAACTCCAGTGGACCATAGTATGGCAGTCACTGGAAGTGTGGGAAGATCCCTTGGAGACTGTCATTTTCAGATATCCTGCCAAACGCCCTCTTACCTGTGTGTTTTTTTGTATCAAGATCATTGTTTCTGTTAAAATGCAGCTGCTGAGAAGATAAAATGACTGAGAAATCTTGTTTACAGCTACAGCATAATAAGGAAAGTGTTCAAGGCCAGATACGCCTCAGATATTTAACCAGTAAGCCTTAGTTGTACATAAACACTTTTACATCATCAAAAGCTTTCAGCTCTCACAGAAGACAGTTACTCAATAATGTTTTTGTTGTGCCACAATTCCCATTTTTTTTCTATACTCAGTTTTCCTTTAAATCTTACGTTTGGATTTTTTTTCCCCTTCTAATTATTCATGTACCAGACTTTTCTGTACAGTGTTTTCACAGCTTTACCATTTGCAGAGACCACACACCCTTTTAAATTACATATTTGTGTAGCTACCTAGAATTGTATTGTCCAGCCACCTGGAACAGAGATGTTTGGTGGAACATTTGCTTTCACTGTTTGTGCAATATGCATTTATTTCCTATACAAAATGCTTTAAAAGTCAGTTGAAACTAGAAATATTTTGAGAGTCCTGTTTTCTGCCTTTATTGGTCACTTTAAAAAAAAAAAAAAAAGGAGTTTGTAGTGAAAGATGTTAGATCCTGTAATCGTCACATTCATTTGAGCAGGTACCGAGTGATGCTGTATATATAAATGTGTACCGGTTTGATTTTTCAGACCACCACGTGGCATGCTTGAATATATTTCCCTATTGCAAATGTCTGTTAATGCAAATTAGGCTACTCCAGAATAGTGTGTTTAACAAAGTTCATTAATTTTTATGGTATAAAGAATTTAGACATTGTACATTGTATGGAGCCCTATCTTTACAAAAGGTCTAAACTATATAAAATACTTTATTATCTTTTTCTCCCATTTTTTTTTTCATTTGATAGTGTTCACCATAATAAAAAATGGCATAAATATAACTGCTTCACTACATTTCACATACCTGTATTTATCTTGAGTGCTGTCCAAAACTGTTGTGCTAGCCAAAGTAATGTACTAAATCATTTGAAAAACATAACCCATTACACTCACATTAATGTTTATATGCACTGTTGTTGCCATGTGAGAAGGCATCCAATTTGATAACACCATCATGTCAGACCATTTTATACATTTCAGTGGCCTTTAAAAACAAAAAAAGTACTTAAGTGAAGATCGCTTTTGTTAGAAACAGCTTTTATATTTTCACTAAACCATTCAAAATACAACATCCTATTGGCACATAAGTTTATTGCCTAAAACCACTGAACAGATCAGCCATTAAAACAAATTGTACATTGTAAAGCTTGTAGTAGCTATTGTATTATTGATTATATTGTATACTATATTAAATGTGAATTTGTACCCCTTCATTTAAAAAGGTCATTGTGTTCTACTGCCTACTTGGGGGGTGGGGGTTAGTTTTACGGGGGTGGGATATGTTTTGGTAAGGAAGACATGATGTCCTCTCTCTGTTGATTGGTTTTTTGAAGATGTAAGGTTATGCTCTTACTACCAAGCTCAGGATTCTTGATTTTAAAGGTACACAGACAGTTTGAGATATCTTATTGTAATTAATCTGTATGAGAGGTGGGTCTGAACCGTAGGGACTTCCATTGTCTGACGCTAACGTAAAATAAAGAATTGAATGGCTGCAACGTATTGAGTTCTGTTACAAGACAGTTAGGCATATTCTGGATTATATTTGGTAAAGTTTGGGTGCCTGTGAATGATTAAATACGTGTTTCTAATATTTTAGTGTTTTATATTTAGGTTATTTATTCTTTATATCTAAAAAATGAATGGCTACTGTGCTATATTGATTTTATTGGTAGTACTGAGCAGACCTTGTATCTGCATGAAACTAGTTGCAAAACCCACTATTTTGGAAAAAAAAAAATTGTATTTTGACATATACAAATAAAATGAATACAAACTATTTTAAATGTGTGAAAGTTTTACTGAGAAGACATTGAAATTTGTTATGAATTTAAACCATATTCTAAGTTTGCTATTTAAAATTCTTTGGTGGGCATTTTTCATTCATTGCGTTACTTGGATGCAAAGGTCAAGTACCTTGCAAAGATTGTAATCAAATTGTGACTATTTGCACATCATTGTACATGCACATCTGTAAATGCAACAGTAAAAATGCCATATTTATGCAATCTGTAACAACTTGGACAAATGTTTATATATTTTATATAAACCTGTCTGTGTGCAGAATCTGAGAACCATTTTTTATGTGATAATTCACTGAATTTCACAAAGCAGTTGCTAAACTTGGGTCACCATCATATTGTACTGATTTCATTGCAGGTCAAACCCATCTCCAGAAAACCCAGCTACCACAGAGAGAAGACGGGTAGGGGAGGGCTATTCCAGTGTTTGGGAAACAGTTTGCATACAAGAAGTACATTATTGCTGGCTGCCAACCCTGGCAAGCTTCCCTAAGCGACTGATGGCTTAAATGGTAATTCCAAACAGCCAGGGATTTTCAGGGACCTTGTCCCAGTGCAGAAAAGGATCTTTATGTCCCAGATTTAATATCAAATGCACATGGAGGCATGGATGTAGCTGGTGCTGGAGAGGCAAAGGGCGTGGCCAGAACCAGCCCCAGCTGTGAAGGAAGCCATCACCTAGAGAGCAGGAGAGACTGCAGGTGGGAAAGCAGCCCAGGCAGCAGAGTGCAGGGAGGGTGGGAGCAGCCTGGCTGTGTAAGAACTGCCTGTCTTCATGGTTCCAAACAGTAGCAGTTGCCTAGAAGACAAGACTTGGGAGCTGGAACTTCATATTTTCGCACCCCTTTTCCCTCACCGAGAACAATTTCTCTCTGGTGACCAATGATAGGACTTGAGGGAATGGCAGGAAAGATGTGCCAGGGGAGGTTTAGGTTGGATATTAGGAAAAGGTTCTTGTCTCAGAGGGTGGTGGGGCACTGGAACAGCTCCCCAGGGCAGCAGTCATGGTGCCAAGCCTGACAATATTCCAGAAGCATTTGGACAATGCCCTCAGATACATGGTGTGAATGCTGGGATTGTCCTATGCAAGGATAGTACTTGGACTCGAAGATCCTTGTGGGTCCTTTCTAACTCAGGCCATTCTATGATTCTATGAATTCCTCTGGACCTCCCCAATTCCTACTGCACCCCGCTTTCAAACTTGCACTATTCTCTTGCCAGGTTCCAAAAAGAACAGTTACAGTTCATGCTCTGTGAGTTGGTGCATTTGGTTGCTCAGTAGCAAGCACAAAACTTCAGTCTCAGTGGTTCTTCCCTTTAGAGCTTTCTTCCATGCTAGACTTTAGTTTGTGCTCAGATGGACAATAAGCCAATGGGTTTAATTTATCTTAGCTGTTCCGTGTTCCTGGTCACTGACCATTTGGTAGTCTTAAGAGCAAATGTGTTATCATAGAACAAGTGTTCTGTCGTGTTTTTTTAGAAAGAGCAATGATTTATTTCTAGAAGAGAAAAACATTTTGTTTGGTGTGCTTTAGGAGATGTGCGTCACGGGAGAAATTTTAATTATTTCCTTAAACTTTATCATACGGAACTGGGCTCCATATGAGATGGCTCCTAACCCTGATAGCTGACCTACCCATGAGGTTTATAGCCAAGAGTAAGGGCACCACTTCATGCCAAAACCATTCATAGGACAGTAGACAGGAAATCTACACAAAGAAAAGTGGGTAGCGAGGAGGAAGTATGCCATGATGCCAGGCTTGGAAAGGCAACACCAGATCAGAAAAGGAACAGTTGACATGAAGGAAGACAGAAGACACATCAGAAAAAAACTGGTCACAAGTCACAGTTCAGGGCCCCGTTGCATACAGAGAAAAAAATGCTCAAAGCTACCAACAGTGTGAATTCTGCCTTGCTGCTGGCTCGTGGTACTGCTTGGGGAGGTAGTAATTTATTTTTAAATTAAGCAATTATGAAAATAATCATTACACTGAATCATACTCGGTCTCAGTGATTCTGGAAGTGACTTGACTCCCCATAGCCATCAGTTGGGCATCTTGGGGTTTTACCCACTTGTGTAGCATAGCAGCTCCCCAGGAAAGGAACACACACCCTTTTGTCTTCGTTGCGTTGCTTGGGATCTTGTGGCAGAGGCATAAATGGAGGTGGCCAAATCTGCCATGCTGCGATGTGGTTCGGCCAGAGGTCCTGGTACCTGCAGATGGGCCTCGCCAGCAAGTGCCCAGGTCCTCTGTGGGGCGAGGGGTGCCAAAGGCTCTTGGCAGCTGTGGCCTCAAGCCTGTCCAGTATGGAAAGTGTAGACAGCAACATTTTATGTTACACTGAAAGTCACTTCTCCACTTTTAGTGGTAGCTTCAGCTTCTCCAACTTGACGAGATGTAGTGTGGGTAGAAAATAATTTTGATGCTTTTCATTGTGTAATCAAGAGGTTAATATGTTTTATAGATGAAATTTTATTTCCAGCTACAGTCTGAAAAACTGTCACAGCAAAACACCAGACACATTCACTATATCATACTGTACAGTCTAAAGACTCCACACACATGCAATCATTACAGATTTTTTTTTTCTTGTGGAGCCTATTTTTAAAGAGGATGGAGAAACAATCATAACTGCATTGTAGAGGGTTGTTTTCTTTCCTGCCTGCTTTAAATCTTAGAATAGTTTTGTTGCAGCTCTGCCAGTCACCTGTGTGAAATTAGAGGGTTTGTTCCCCAGGCAGGAATTGCCACACTGCCTGGTGGGGGACTTGCTTATTTTTTCAGAAGTTCATGCTGTTCATGGTTATGTACACAATGTTACCATTTAGCTGTGGTGATTCAGCTTCCTCAAGTTCTTAGGTCACAGCCACTAATAACAAGGGTAAAAAATGCTGGTGAGTGGAGATACTTGCTTTACATTTGTTTTGATTGTAAGAGCAGCAGTTGGGGTTTGTTAGAGAGCAATAGCCAGTAGTATTGTGCTCTGCCTCGGCATTGATTTTAAAGTGAGACTGAAATAGTCCTGAAGGTGACTTGTGTCTTCCTGCATAGAAGACAGAATTAAAAAAAAGAGCCAAACCTCCTGTGAATTGCTCACACTTTAAAGGGAGAGCTGCTGCCATACTGATGAAGTCATGGGCTATTCTTGCTTGTGTCAGCACCTCCCCATTTTGTATTCCTGATTAGATAGGAAAAGTATGTAGCCTTTAGAGAAAGGAGGGACTGTTCGGCTTTTCCTCTAAAAACATCACCTGTTGGATGTCTAATGTTTCTGATCTGGCCCAGGGACAATTACAGCTGGGACAAAAGCCCCACATTCCAACTGTAATTATTTCATCCTTCTTACTCAGGTTCTACATGTCTGTTTTGCAAACCCACGAAAGCTTAGCTGCAGTAGTTAGCCAAAACAGCACGAGTCATCTTCCAGTGTGGTCTTTTCCCTTTGTTTTATTTGCCGGAGAAAAAAAATGTGGGGGCTGGTGAGTGAGAAGAACCTATTTATTTCCTTATTATATGGTACCATCTTTCTGGGCTTCACGTGTTCCACTACAGAGTCCTCTGAGCAGAGGCTCGCTGGGCTGAATTTTAGCAAAGAAGCTGAAGAGAAGCTGCTGCAGATCTCCCTGTGCTGTACATCCTTGTCTGCCTGCACCACCTCCGGTGGGATCCCTGGCACAGCTTGCTGCTGCGCCTCCCCTTGCCCCACCAGCTCCCCCCAAAAGAAAACAGAAAACAGTCTTATTGCCCTCATTTGTGTCTGCATTGATCACCTCTGTTTTAATTATATGACTCTACCTCAAAAAAAAGGACAGGCCTGAGCTGAGGGAGTTGCTACGTTACAGCTAAAATGAAAGTTCCGGCTCTTGGTGAGTGGTTACCCAGATTTGCACCCCAAGTCTTCCAAAGAAAAGAGCACCAGCTGGCACAAAATACACACTTAGACAAAATTTACACAAAATACACATGTAGACACACTGCCCAGAGGGAAGATTTAATGTCTTAAGTTTGTTTAAAAATAAAAATCCACATTTAAATCAACTGCTGATACCATGGGCACGATTCTCCGGCTGGTACCTGCTCACCTCTCTATTTTTAGCTATATGAAAAGCAGCAAATTACCCAAAGTTCTTTCCTCCCTTTTAATCTGTGTCTATAGGTGCTGGATTATGTTAAAGTGCGTAGGAACTCACCCTCAGCTCCCCTGGTAGAAACTGCTCTGTGATAGCAACAGCTGTCACTTCGGGCTTTTATGACACTGACTTAGTCCCGTGCATTAAAAAGGAGCAAATCTATTTAAAATCATGAGCGTGTGGGGGGAGGCGGAATCACTGCTACTTAGGGACTGAAGTGCCAACGTTCCTTTACCAGTTTCTGCCTCGAACAGCGCCGCTGGGCTCAGTTTTCCCGCAGCCGGGAGGTGGCACCAGACGGCTTCGCTGCTCCTGGGCTGCTCCAGCTCCTCCCGGGCTGCAGCCACTGGGTCGGACAGCTCGGACCGGGGCAGGCTGAGACTTCTCCGTGTCTGCCTGGGAGGGCAGCATGGATTCTACTGCCTTTTCCCCCTGTTTCCTCCCCGCCCCCAGCATTTTGTAGGAATAGCTCAAACGGCAGTGAATCACAGAATCACAGAGCGACCTGAGTTGGAAGGGACCCACAAGGAACATTGAATCCAACTCCTGTCCCTGCATAGGACAACCCCAATATTCATACCGTGTGTCTGACGGCATTGCCCACACACTTCTTGAATATTGCCAGGCTTGGCACCGTGATCACTTCCCTGGGGAGCCGTTCCAGTGCCGCACCACCCTCTGGGTAAAGAACCTTTTCCTAAGATCCAGCCCAAACCTCCCCTGGCCCATCTTCCTGCCATTCCCTCTAGTCCTATCATTGGTCACCAGAGAGAAGAGATCAGCGCCTCCTCCTCCTTCTTCCCTTGTGAGGAAGCAGCAAACTGCAGTGAGGTCCCCTCTCAGTCTCCTCCAGGCTGAACAGACCAAGTGACTTCAGCCACTCCTCATACGATTTCCCCTCTAGACCCTTCACCAGCTTTGTGGCCTCCTCTGGACACTCTCCAGTAGCTTGTTGTCCTTTTTATACTGCGGCGCCCAAAACTGCACACAACACTCAATGTGGGGCCACACCAGTGTAGAATAGAGCAGGACAATCACCTCCCTCGACCAGCTGGCAATGCTTGATGCACCCAGGACACGGTTGGCCCTGTGACTGGCAGAAATTCCACCTCTGCTGCCAGTTAAGCCGGTTGCATTATGGCAGATGAAGTGTGGCAGAGAACAGCAATCTGAAACTAATTTACACAAAAGGGATGCACTGAGTTAGTCTGAATGCAGCAAGGACTGCTTCTATGTATCTTGCACTGAAAGCCTGTGAAAGGAGTTGCACTATTTCACACCTTGGGAATGGCTGAGAGAACCCTCACCTTGGCGGGTGAGCAGAAATCCATCCCACGTGGAGGGAGAAGCAGTATCCCAAGGAGGGCTGGCCGGTGGGGTTGGGGGAACACATCCGTGGGTGAGTGCTGATGGGGACCTGCTGCACAGAGAGCACTCTCGTACTGTTCGAAGAGACTTGTGGAGTAGGAGTAGATACTTACCAAGCACCACGGAATGGTTCTTCTACAGCTGAGAGAGAGGAACAGCAAAAAAAGATAATCCTCCATATCAAAAGTTGTCAAGCCAGCAGTTCACAGCAGCACTGCACTTGGCTGAAATGCCAAAACACTGGTTAACTCCTTCTTGCTCAAAGCCCTTTCAATATGATCACTATAAAAGTGCATTGCTTTGCTCTGTAACCAGAGCACTCTGTACAATACCAGGTCCTTGGAGTCCTCCCTTTGTCCCTTTCAATCTCTCTTCCCTGTTCATTGCCTTGCAAGCACTTGCAGTGCACTATGGGCACTTACATCCTTCTCATCTCCTGAATCTTTTCTCCTCCCTGTTTCCAAGTCACCATATATAATTACTTTCTGTGCAAGAGTGGGCTTTGAGGTCTAATCATGTTCACTGATTCCGCTGGTTTTAGCCACAATAACTAAAAAACCTTAGAACTTGTTTTGTCTGAGACCTTGAGCACTCTCAGAATTTCCCTGTCTGGGGAGTGGCACTCGGAATTGCTACATGCAGACACTGAGTGCAAGAAATCCCTTCATATTTTACTAACAAGTCACTACAAGCTTACCGACACGCCACATCTGCTGGAGAGAACAGGCTCTCCTCCATCTTCAGGTTATCTCAGCTGTCAGCCTTTTCAGTCACTCCTGCGTGCCACCCAGATCACCAGGACCCTCCTTGCACAGTCAGTTCCCAGCGCTTCTCATTCAGTCCTTCTGGTACCTGTTGCCTATTTCTGCCCTTAGACCATGTCCTGTCCTTCTGCTTGCTTCTTGTAGTATGTATTCATTTGCTGTTTCTCTGTCCTGTTTTACTCTCCCTTCAGACTTAATCACTGGTCACTTTTTCCTGAGCTACAGTTTTATCTTCTGTTGACTTTTTTACTGTCCACAATCCCCCTCTCTCCACAACTCCAGCAACCTTGATGCTTTGCATGCTCTCCCTCCACCTCTGTTACTTCCCTCCCACTCCTCCTTTCCTCCCACCAATGTCTAATTTGGGAATAAATACTATAAACTGAGCATGGGCTGTGGATTTGTTGGTGGGCAGGACAAAGTATGCAGTTTGTGCCCTTTCAAGTTACTTTTTAACTTAAAATTTCTTATTAATATGTATTTAAAGCTTGTAATTTTAAATACCTTGGCAGTTTTCACCTTGAAAAGGCAAATAATGTATATTGTGAGCAAACCACAAAATTCAGCGTTGTCCGCACTTGGTTGTGTAAAATCATTACAAGACAGGCAGATAGATTTTGTTCCAATTGTTCACTCAAAAATTCAGTCCCAAGCTGTTATCCTACATGTTAACAGCATGGCTGAAGTCCATATAGCATATTTCAGTATCACTTAAATAATTTTCATAATATAAAATATCAACATAATTTTAACAGTAGGTAGTATATTTTAATGTTTAAGTTCTTTAAGGCATTCTTTCCCTTTGCAGTCTGTTTGGTTTCATACACACTGACTCTGAACTCCTCCAAGTGCTTTCCCCTCCTCTGCTTACACTCACTGATATGTCACAGCCATTGATTGATTGCTGTTTGTGTTTGGTTTTGGACACTTCCAGATGATTGCTACTAATAACCGGTACTGAATTCCTGAAATATCTGCCTGATTCTTTATACAGGGCCACTTCGTTACAGGCTGTCATATGAAACACAGTAGGCCCTAGAAATACTGTGGTGCAGGAGAAAAATAATCGCCAAATGAACGGATAGCTCAAACAAAGCATTGTAAAAAGCCATCACACTAAATTCTGCATGCATCATCTACTGCATTTCAGTGAAGGCCAAGTTTCTTAGTCAGCTCTCTGAGGAGATCCATCAGCCCTCACTACTGTTCTTTTGGGGCATAGTTTTGTGGCTGCTGCACTTTTCTACTGCCTGTAACTAACCACCTGCCTGAGGTTAGAGCAAAAGGGTGCAGTGTAACTGTTTATCCAAGAGGTGTATGGTGAGAATTGAAAGATCTAATTCATTTTTACTGACTTTGTATTGGTCCTTCAAAAAACCAAAAATTATTCATAAGATTCATAAAAACCCAAACAAACTCAACACAAACAAAAAACAACAACAAAAAGCCCTGAAGGATTATGCATTGTAACCAATACCAATCACATATGGACTGACAGTAAACCAGTAACCACTGGATGTGGTTTCTAGTTACTCATTTGCATGCTTACACTTGGAGATACAGAAAGACAGGAACCAAACTGTCTTTGGTGTGGTCCAAAATGTGTTTAACAATGTTTTAAACTGTAGTGAGAGTTAGCTGTGTAGAGGTGAGCATGGTTAGGGGATGCTGTCTTTAAGAAGAATGAATAAGCTCTGTAGGTGCTGGAAACGTTTCATAAATACAAAAAGCAACAAAGGTAGTGTTATTCTGATAACTTAAGGTTATCTTAAGGGTAACTTAAACCTACAACATTATTTCTGTCATATCAATAGGTACAGTCAGCTTTCATTACCAAGGTGACAGTATCTTAGATGGCACAACAGCTTGTTAACCTGCTGGCTCTCCCAGTAGCTAAGATCGTGGCAGCCTAGCTGTCCATGCAGGGCATCCCCAAGAACTCAGGAGTCTAGAGGACAATGTGGCATACAGACATGCCCCAGAAAACACCCAAGGCTAGCTTATGTCTCGAAGACTACAAAAACTCTCTCTCTCATGGAGGAATGCAAAGGGAGCAGAGCCACCTCTATTTTGAAAGCAGCTCATTCCCAAAATTCCAAGTGTGGAGGCTGGACTAATGAGCCACTGTACAGCTAAATCCAATGCCTCTGCATTACACTGCCTGGTATTCTCACCCTGAGGCAGCATGGACATTCTGCAGGAGCATTTTAGTTTGACAGAGTCAGTGCTGCTCAAGTATGTCTAGGTAGCTTATTACCTCAGAAGATTTTCCCCAATTATATTCACTTTACATTTATCTGCACTGAAATCCACCCGCTACTTTATCACTGTCGTTCAGTTTGTCAACTTGTTATTATATTTTTCACTTTCTCTATTTGTTCCGTTTCTTTCCAGTACTTTGATTTTGATGGATTCTCCATAATCAAGAGCTCCACTACAAGAGGCTACCTAGGTTGCTTCACCTATACAGAAATGGAAGCCATAATGGAAAAAACTGTCTCCTCCAAGTACTTCTTTTGCATCGTGATCATATTCAGGCCCTGCTGATTTGACATCAGGGGATTTGCTTCCACTCCTTTTCCAAACTGGTGCTCAAGCATATTCACAGCCCAGCCTAATATATAGCATCCACCATTTCCTCCCTTCTCTTCCAAGCCCTGTGAGGCTTGTCAGCATCCTTTTTTCTCTACCTTCTTATATCTCACTGTTTTGACTCCATGTCTGTTTTTCATCATTATTCCTCAGCAAATAGCTCTAGGGCACACTCACCTGGTTCACTGTTCAAATTTTGTCCCAAGGGAGTACCCATTTGGGCAGAAAAAAGCGGTTGTTCAATAAGCTGTTTCAAAGCTCCGCTGACGGAACTTCATCACAAAGAGCAAGGAGTAATAAAAGATAAGCCAAGTCGTCACTCTGTACCTTCATACAGTGCAGAACGTGGGAAGCAGCAACAGACCATCTTATAGAGTGAAACTGTGAATTGTGGCAGAAAATGTTCCCATCATGCCTCTGAAGTCATCTGCACAGATACTGAATCTTTCCCCATCCCTGCTGTCATTCCTATCCATCAACTGCCAGCTGGAGACAGATGGAAATCTCCGCACTAATTTCTCATACTATAAGATTAAATACTTCAAAAATTAAGCAAAATTCTTCCTGTAAGTTTGGTTTTTGTTTTTCTTTCCACACTGCACTCCTCTGTCAGAAAAATGAATGAATCTTACTGTAAGAAACAACATGAGTTTGTCTGTCAAACCAAACTAGTTCAAAGAAACTATGTAGTTATTTTTGGTAAAATAGTAGCAGAGTTCAAGAACGGTAAAACACATAAAGAAACCAGACTAGAGGTTGGACTCTAGGATTGATCTTGAATGCCAGTACCGCCTGATAAATCAGATATTTCACAAAGCTCTCTTATATTTACATGCAAGATTTCAAATCAGGCCCTAGCATTTGCAAAAAATGTTTTAAGCATCCAATTCAGTAGCACAGCAAATAGGATAAACTTGATGTTTCAGTAAAAGTGGGACTGTCAGATTTATATAAGCTTCCTGGTGCAAGTCATAACAAAGTAATCTAGTTAAACCACTGGCTACAGTGACTAGAACATAATTAATTGTTAGAACCTTGCAGAGGAAAATCTTGCCAGGAGGTTAGCACTGTGACACTAAGCTCCAGTGAGGGGAAAACAAGAATAATTTAATTAATTCCTGGAAGAAAAGGAAATAAAAATCCATGGCGATAGGCTAAGCCTCTCAGATTTAGATAGCATGTATAGCTCAGAAGTAGCAGAAAGTGGTATTAAATTGCAAGGGATAGCAGCTTATCTGCATTTAGAAAGAAATACAAAAACAACCAAGACCAAGCTATTATGTAATTTGGTAGGTAAGAAGAGATAAATTGAAGATTAAGAGAGAATTTGAAAAGCAAACAGTACAGATGTAAATAGAAACAAAAAACTCCCTCTACATAAAAAGAAGGTGCTTAGAAGCAAAATTTGCAATCAACTCACTGTCCAGAAATGAGACTACCAGCATTTCCATGTTATCCTTCACAGCTTCACACCTTCCCTGACATCCACTACAAATTAATCTTCTGAAATAATGGGAAAGAAGCCAATGGTCAAGACTACAGAGCACTACCCAATTTTTTAGACTGTGACTGGCTTTGACAGAGATATTAAAAGTTCTGTTAGCCATATAACTGGGAATCACAAAATAATGCAAAGAGTAAGACACGTGCAAAGTATGTTTCACTAGGTTTTATCTCATCCTAGGCATGTGGTCTACGGCAGCATGAGTAGTTGGAGAGAGAAGTATTGCTGCAGGACAGCAAAGCATTGGCTGGAAAGGATTAGTAAAGAAGTTAAAAGGAAGAGTCAAGAGGGACAGTAGTGCTATGTTTGAGGATTATTTTACTTTTAGGAGGAGATTTGACATTAGAAATGTCATGGAGCATAAGTGGGGATTTTACAGGAAGGTTAGAGGGAAGTTATGGTTTAAAGAGAGATTTTGGAAATTTTACAGATTAAAAACCCAGCTATTTCTACAAAAAGATGGCAGTAAGATTTCACTGAGTCATAGCAATTTTAAGCAACAGCATTTATGCAAGGATAGCGCAGAAATAAGTAGGTAGATAGGTTAGTTAGGTACAGTGATGGGTGTGTGGATTATCCAGCAGGTGATATTTAAAGCAGCAGAGAGAGAAGATTTAATGAGACAGCGTCAGAGCAAGCTTAATAAACCTAGTTTAATAAAGCACGAGTGATAAAGCAAGTAGAACAAGTATGTAGCAGAAATAGGTTGTAGTTGGAGAAGGAATATGAAGAATGCTGATTGAATGGACTTCAAAGGGGATCAGATATGGGAAAGAGTAGATAGGTGCACTAAGCAAGTTCCATGGAAGTTCAGGTGAGCCAGGCAGCGGCAGGGTGAAGTCTGGAGCAGAAGGAAGAGTATGTGTGTTTGAGAGACAGGCAGGCAAATAGAGTAATCTCAACAGAGGCTTTGGGGAGAGCTTCCAGAGATGGTGAATAGGGTGGGAGGGAGGGAATGCTTCAGCGGAGAGCATACTGGTATCAGTGGGTATAAAAAATATTCGCTAAACTCGGAGCATGATGGTATAATAACAAGCAAACAGACATTGGATAGGAATTTGGATGTTGTCTTTAGTTTCCTCAGCCAACAGTATGTTGTTGTGTTCACTATTTTATTTTCCAATCCTTGAAAACTGCCACTTCAGAAAAGAGCATGGCTCGAATAAACTTGTACACAGAACCTTAATAAGGCTGGATAATTTGGTTGAATCTCTAAAAGAAATTATAAAAATCTTAAACAGCTTGCAACCCTTTACAAAGGAACAAGTTTTAAGTGTCCAACCTCAAAAGACACTTCATTTCCTCAAGATTTTAAGAATAAATGATGGTCTTTATTCTAAATTAAGAAATGAAATGTTTGGGTTTTGCCTGGCAAAGGAGATCAAGATCATCCTACCCAATCCTGGTGGCAATTTTACCTCTAGGGGAGAGTCTCATTCCATAATAATGAGTATATAAAACCCAATATCTTAAGGCTTAAGGACCCTTGTCATTATGCCAGCTTAAAATGTAGCTAATAAAATGAATTGTGTTTCTAGGCCTTAAGAACATCTTGAAGATTTTTTTGTTAAGAAAAAAGTGATGTTCTAAAAATGTTTGCAAGCTATTAAGCTGTTCTCTGTTTTGGCAGAGGAAAACATGCAGTGTGATACTTAAACTATTTGGGACTTTATCCCTGAAAGCTCTCCAGCACAGACAACCTTATTGAGATGCAAACATCCGACAGTCAGCATTTTTGTATTGGGCACTTAAGCCCAACCTCACTCACCACAACATAACTTCTGTTAATATGTAACAGACTGTAAGGAACACAAAGCCTAAAAAAACCTCCACGATTTTTTTAATAGAAGATCAGAGAACAAAAAAAATTCAACAGCTATAGTAGATGCATCTAAAGGCTGGCAATGGCACCTCCTGCATATAAGAAAGGTGGGCAGATAAGATGTGAAAAGGGCTGAGCCCTTCTAAGCCTTGCTAGTTGACAAGGACTGCCACAGAGAGAGGGGCCCAGGGAGCAGCTGTGGAGACCTAGAGTCATGGGGAACTGAAGGTATTCTAACAACTAAAATACATTGCTGTATTTCTCCATATTCTCAACATACTTTAAGTAGTGATTTCCTAATCTGTCTCTTTTTACTCATTTTTAGCCAGCTGTGCTGTTCACAGGATGTAACAGTGAGGGATGAAATACCAGTATTGTCACAGGTACATAATTCTCTCAAGAAAAGCTTTTCATCCTATAAAAGGAGAAAAAATGACAGAATGGGAAAGACAGACCAGAATTCACATGAAGGATCCTTTTTGTCAATTATGTTTTCTAAAAATACAACAAAGGAGTTTTCCAACTTAAAAACTCTACAGAGAAGAGGGCAGGTAAGAATGTTTTTTTCAGGAGTGTGTTTAGTCAAATCTTATGTTAGATCAGCTTTCTGTTAAGTGTTGATCTTCAAATAGAAATATGACCAACTTTACTACTTTCATATTGCTGAGTATAGATTCTACTGAGAGAGCACAGCTACTACAGGACTATGTTTTCATCATCTACTTTTCTGCCTATTTACAACTTTCCAGCATAACACAGAACAAGTAGCCTGTTTTGTTTTGGGATTTTCCCTTAGTCTGAAAGATAAGAGGTTTTGTCTGCACTGAGGATCCTGATATCTTAGCTTCGATGTATACAAACATTTAAACACCCCTTCAAAAACAACTGCTGCTCCAGTAAAAAAAAAAAAAGCCTTAAACCCAAACCAGAGCAGAAATCAGATATGAGTTCAGTGAAAAGTCCAAGTAAGTGAATGATCACCAGAAGGGCAGAGAGGGTTGGTAAGGTGAGAGAGTACCCACTGTTGTGGGAGAGAATGGGGCAAAGACATACGTAAGGTGAACGTGGTTACATGGACTAAGCCTGTTGTTTGTACTGTAGGGTGCTGAGAGCCTAGTGCCAAGCATTTGGGGCCCCATTTTGCTACATATTTTTTAACTGTACCTGTAGCATCTATATGTTTTTTTCTGTAAAAAGAAACAAAAAGCTTTTGCAAAGTTTATATTCTGAACTCTTAATGAATTTTATTAACCAGACAGACAAATTCAAGACTGAATCTGAGAGAAAAAAAAGGTGATGAAAAAGTGAGAACATGCTCACTCCTATGTAAGTCCATGCGAGATGGATTTCCTCCACCTTTGACATAAGCGAATCTTGTTCTGAGACTGCTGGAAAGATAGCACCAATACAGCCCTTCATTTGCTCGGCATATCCACTATACAGCTGAATTAAGCAAGCCACAAATCACTTGAAAGCAGTGATTTCTAAAAATACCATGATCAGTTTTCAGGATGCTATAAAGACATAGTGAATTCAACAAAACAAACAAAAAAAAAGCGCCAAGTTTTCCATGCAGGTTTAGCCATTTGATCACCTGCACGCAACATTTGACAGATACTGCATGCTCCCATCACACTCCCTGCATGTCCATTTTCTGTTATTTAACTGAGTGAGGTTTCCCCACTGAAGGCTGTGTTATTTATAAACGAGATATCTTCCAAGCCTGACCTGTGGAAAGCCCTTCAGAATCACAGAATCACAGAGTGACTTGAGTTGCAAAGGACCCACAAAGATCACCGAGTCCAACTCCTATCTCTGCATAGGACGATCCCAACATTCACACCATGTATCTGAGGGCATTGTCCGAATGCTTCTTGAATATTGCCAGGCTTGACGCCATGCATGCTTCCCTGGGGAGCTATTCCAGTGCCCCACCACCCTCTGGGTGAAGAACATTTTCTTAGCATCCCACCTAAACCTCCACTTGAAACTTTGTTTCTTGTAACACCATGAAAACACAGGCTTTCCCAGCCTTCTGCCTGTAGCAGCGAACTCCGCCGAGTAACTTTGCTCTGCCCACCAGAGTAGAGGGCAAGGGGGAGTTACCACGCTGCGGCAGAAGCCAACTTTACTCCTTTTCCCACCGTCCATCCCGTGGAACCACGGAGCCAGAGCAGCGGCGGCCACCGCGTTCTCAGGCCGAGCCGGCGCTCCCGTCCCGCGCTTCCCTAACGGCAGGCGAAGCCGCGGGCTGACCCAGCCGGGCTCTCACACTCGGCTGCCGCGGGTGCCGGGGACCGCGCACATCCCCGGGTACATCCCTGGGGATGTGGGCAGCGCGGCTCCGAGTCCCCGCAGGATTGAGGCAGAGGCGGGGCGGGTTTGGGGAAGCCCCCCAAGGGCTGGGGAAAGGGCGACACAGCCGATCGGCTCCTCCCGCCCCTCCTGGCTGGGCTCGGGCAGCCCCCGCCCGTTAAAGCTGCCCGGGAAGCGGGCGGCGATTGGGAACGGGCAGCGAGGAGCTACGCGGATGATTAGAGGGCTGGAGCACCTCTGCTGTGAGGACAGGCTGAGAGAGCTGGGGTTATACAGCCTGGAGAAGGCTCCGGGGAGACCTCATAGCGGCTTTCCAGTACCTGAAGGGGCTACAGGAAAGCTGGGGAGGGACTTTTTACACGGGCGAGTACTGATAGGAGGAGGGGAATGGCTTTAAATTGAAAGGGGGAAGATTTAGATTAGACATTAGGAAGAAATTGTTCACTATGAGGATGATGAGGCACTGGCATAGGTTGCCCAGGGAGGCTGTGGATGCCCCCTCCCTGGAAATGTTCAGGGCCAGGTTGGATGGGGCCTTGAGCAGCCCTGGTCTGGTGAGAGGTGTTCCCGCTTGTGGCAGGGGGGGTGGAACTGGATGGGCTTTAAGGTCTCTTTCAACCCGAACCATTCCATGATTCTGTGACTGACTCCGTCCCGTCCTGTCCGGTAACTCAGGTGGTCGCAGCCGCCCCTCGCCCCCGCTCGCCGAGAGTGCCAGAATCCGTGTCTATGTCCCCGTCCCTGTGCACGCCGGCGGTGTTCCCGGGGCAGGTGGTGGCGGGAACCGCGCGGAGCACGGTGCCGGGCGGAGCTTCCCCGCCCTCGCCCCATTGTGTTGAGGCCACCTCGGCAGTTTCCGCCCTGGCTTCGGCTCCGTCCGCGCCGCGATGGGGAAAGGGGAGGGAGAGCGGGGGGAGCTCGGGAAGCCTCGGGGCCGCGCCGCTCCTTCCGGGACAGCGGGAGGCGGGGACGCTCACCTGGTGCCGCTGGCGCGGAGCAGCGCCCGAGCTGCGGCGCCGCCGGGCGGGAGGTGAACGCCGGCCGCCCCCGCCCCGCACGGAGCCCTGGGCAGGCGAGCGAGCGAGCGACGGGAGCGGGAGGGTGCGAGCACTGCGGCCCCGGGACCGCGCTGAGCAGGCGGGCATCGGGGCGGCACCGGGTGCGGGTGCTGCGGCGGGGCCGGTCCGAGCCGCGGAACCCCGGCGTGCGGGGCGGAGGTAATGGAGCCCCATTCCCAGGGTCCGGGGGGTGACAGAACCCCATTCCCAGGGTCTCGGGAGTGACAGAGCTTCGTCACCGGTGGGCGATGGGGCCCCGTCCCCGGGGTCCGGGAGGTGATGGAGCCCCATTCCCAGGGTCCCGGGGTTGATAGAGCCCCGTCCCCAGGGTCCCGGGGGAGATGGATCCCCATTCACAGAGTCCGGGCAGCTGATGGAGCCCCGTCCCTGGGGTCCGGGGGTGGGCGGTGATGGATCCTCGACCCCAGGATGGATCCTGTTCCCCGGGGTGCGGGCGGGGATGGAGCCCGGTCCCTGGGGGCTGCATGGGGAGTCGGCAGGACCAGGACGGGCAGCGCTGCGGGGCGGTTCACATCTCCCCCTTTTGTTTCTCTCCAGGGTGTTTGTGCTTCTCCGAGCGTCTCTCCCCGCCCCCGCCTGTCCCGCCCGCCCCGCCGGGACCTCTCCTCTGCGGGCGGCGGCAGAGGTGCTGCCGGGGCGCTCTCGCCGTCCACCCTGCTGGCAGCAATGGCGACCGGCGGCTACCGCAGCGCCGGGGGCAGCACCACGGACTTTCTGGAGGAGTGGAAAGCCAAGCGGGAAAAGATGCGGGCGAAGCAAGCGCCGCCGGCCCCGGGAGCAGCCGCCGCGGGGGAGCCCAGAGCCGCCGGAGTCGCCCCCTCCTCCGAGCTGAACAATAACAACTTCCCCCCGGGCGGCCCCGCCGCCCCTACCGACCGCGCGGCGCCCCCCGGCGGCGGGGCCGTAAACTGCGCCGGCATCGGCAGCGCCGCCGCGGGGCGCGGGGCAGAACCGGCCGCCAAGCCGCCCCTTTCTGCCGCCGCCGCTGCGCCGGGCTCCCCCGAGGGCGAAGAGAAGCTGGCGGGCAAGGGTAAAAGCTCGGGCCCCAGCGCCAGGAAGGGGAAGGGGCAGATCGAGAAGAGGAAGCTGAGGGAGAAGAGGAGGTCGACAGGTGTGGTGAACATCCCGGCCGCTGAGGTGAGACCCCGAGAGGGCGGGCGGTACCGGTACTGGTGCCGGTGCCGGGGGAGCGCCCAGGGTCGGGGGTCGCAGCAGCACCGCGCACCGCGGCCGTTCCGAGTATTCCTCGCCCATCCCCGGGGCTGCTCATGAGCCGCAGTGATGGAGCTTTCTCCCTGCACCGCGTGGAAAAGCACCAAAGCCTACACGCTGCCGTCAGTAGAAATCTTATAACTGAGGCTTTTTTTGAGACTAATTACTCGTATAGTCTTTAGTTTGAGGTGGAGTGTTTTGGCATAGTTCTTGCGGTCCTTGCAGTGTGGCATCAAGACATTTTTACAAGGTCCTATAGTGATGGGACAAGGGGGAACGGCGTTAGGTTGGGACAAGGGAAGATTTTAAATTAGACATTAGAAAAAATTCTTCATGATGAGGGTGATGAGGCACTGGCACATGTTGCCCAGGGAAGCTGTGGATGCCCCCTCCAGGGGGAGGCCAGGTTGGATGGGGCTTTGAGCAACCTGGTCTGGTGGGAGGTGTCCCTGCCCACGGGACTGGATGGTCTTTAAGGTCCCTTCCAACCTAAACCATTCTATGATTCTATGAAAACAGGCAAAGTGCTGTTCATTCTAAATAAATTAGACCTGTCACAACTGGTGACACTTTTATGTCTTGTTGGCAGAGGGTAAGTTAAGTTCTAGGGCTTTTGGAGGATCAAACCGAGACACGTGCTTGTTAGTATGTGATCAAAACAACTGTAGTGAAAGAAAACTGATTTATCAGCTCTGAATGGATGTTCAGGTGTAAACATTATTCAGTTTGGAACACAGAAGAATTTCCTGCACTGGAAAAAATGCAGTGGTTTAAAGAGCATTTTTTTGAAGGCAGAGGAAGATATTTTTATCAGCCAACACCACTGTCCTCTGTGGTTTGCTACTAGTATAAAAATCTGGCATAGATTTATAGTACTCCTAGAGGAATTCAAAAGAATGATAAGTAAGTCTTTAGCTTTTTGTGCAGTTGATAAGAAAGGCCACAGGAAACTTTGAACAAAGCTGGATTTTAATCTGCAGTTTTGCGCTAATACTGATGACCACCATTACTGTAGAAAAAGACTTGTAGTTCTTCTTTTGGCTAACACTATAGATTATTAAAATAACACTAGAAGATCTTTGTTTCTAAAGCAGCACAAGAAGGTAAAATTATGTTCTCAATACCTGAAGTCACTAATCCTTGTGACATCCTGGGCACTTTCCCAGCAGACACTTTAATGCAATAGGGCATCAGAAGGTGGGGAATGAGTTTTAGAAACAGAAGAGATCTTTGTAATTGTGGGGGGTTTTTGAGAGACTAATTACTTGTATAGTCTTTAGTTTGAGGTGAAGTGTTTTGGCATAGGTCTTTAATAGTCTTGCTTTGGAAAGTGAAGAACATAAGCGAGTTCTTTAATTGTCTGGCTTCCAAGCATGCAAGCTTCTTAGACTGTGGACTGTTCGTTTGTTCTATAGGAACTCCTAAAATGCTGTATCTTTATTTCCCTGAGTAAACTGGACCTAGTTAATAATGGTTTGACACACTGCAGCAAGCATTGTACAACATCATGTTTTAAGGGCCCTATACTGTGTACGGCATTCCCAGTCATCATCTTTTTTGTTTGATTGGTTTGGTTTGGGGTAGTGGGTTCATTGTTGCTCTTTGAGACTAGTGTCCTAGTTCTTTGAATGAGTTTTCCTTTGATGGTTTTTGGGTGGTGTGGTTTGGGGTTTGCTAGTTTGGTGAGTTTGGTCATGGTTGGGTTTTTTGTTTGTTTGTTTTGTTTAAGTATTGCCCAAAATATGCTGTGCTTTCCAGGAAAACACATGTCTTGCTCAGTAGCCATTAGAATCTTATGTGTGAATTTGGTACTGTAGTTTCTGCTGCTTTATTAAGGATATTTTATTTATTAAGGTTAACATATTTAGGCATTGAGAATCAAGTTCTCGCCTGTTCCAGTATTTCTGAGGGCCTAGTGACTTTGCTGTCTGTCACCATGTGTTGGCACTTTTTGGAAACTTCTTGTATCTTTAGCCTAATTACTTATGTAACTAGCTATTAAGCACTCTATTGCATTTTCAGGATCAAGTTTTAATAAACATAGATACTGGTTGTAGGAAAGATCAGTGGGAAAACTTGCTACTAGCAAGTGTTGCATTTTTGACTGGCATATACTTATGCTAAGCTATCTCTTCAGTATTTCACATTTCTTAAATGTTTTTAATCATTACCACATACATTCCTAAGAATTATTTAACTAAGGAACACTAGATCATTCCTGATGGTGGACAGCTTCAAAAACTGTGTCCAGTGTCGAACTACTTACCAATGAATGTTTTGCAAAGTATTTACTTGTACTGTCTTTCATGTATCTGTGCATTCATGAGAAAATATTTTAAAGCACTGATTGAATACAGTCAGTTAAAGTTCTCAGACAAAAGAAGGCTGTGATGTAGATGATGACTTGTTGGAGTAATGCAGCTGAAAATCTGCAACACTCCAGTTCCTTGCTGTGTTTCTCATTAGGTGCTAGGTGTAGCTTTACCATACTATAGATAGTGACTTGGTAGTAGGACACACTGAATTTAACTATTTTGCACCTGTAGCTCTGCATGGTGTATGTTTTAAAATTACTTTTCAGGATATGTTCTCTTAGAGCATTATTGGGTGGTTTATTGTCTTAGTTTTCAAGAAAATGGTCTTTCTTTTAAATGGAGTTACCATCTTCTGCTCAACATCTTCCTTTTATGGTCAACGTGTTGCTGTGGTGGTGAAGGATGAAACCAAAATGGGTAACGTTATAAAATGCACTCACAGAAGGTACATAATGCCTGGAAGCTTCTCTGCCCAAAATGGAATACAAAACCAGTTTCTACCCCAAAGATGTAGGATCTAATTTCAATTGCAGTGCAGTTGGAGTATGTAATACGGAATACGGAAAGTAAAAGTTTGTGTTGTCACACTTATTTTGAAATAGACATGAAAAATGTTAATGGATCGTTATTCATTAATGATTAATTTCTCTTCTGCTCAATGGGAAGGCAATAGAGCTAGATCTTAAAGAATTCTGTGTCCTAAGTGTATTTTGTATTGAAGCCAGTGGAGGGCAGAAACCGTAGGGGAAGCTGTGAAAAGAGATGGTGACAGGCTGGCAGTAGTGATGATACCAAGTATCTAGAGACTATTCAGATAGAAGTAAAGGCTGGGTTTTATCTTCTCAGCACTAGTGCTTATCTAAGTAATGGTGACTTTTAAAAAAGACTTCTGAAATATTTGCAGCTTTTTTCGTTTTCAGTGGGTGCAAAGTAGTTTCTTGATAGCGTGTTGAATCTTGAAAGTTGATGTCACTGTAAATATTAAGTGCTGTGGGATTTGGGTTTTGTTGCCTCTTAAGAGTTCTTCAGGTCGTGAAAGGTAACTAAATTGCATGTAATTATCACTACTATCTAAGTTTCCTTTTTTTAATATTAAGCTTTATAACCATTTTTAGCTATGTTAGAAAGCATTACTCAGTTTGTAGGCATTCACTTGGTGCAGGTGTTTAGTTTACTTGTAGCGTTTTTCTCATTTACAGCTGTGCTAGTATCTATCCAATAAACACACAGGGTTCCTGTGATGCCACACTGGCAGTGCTTTGTGAGGACCCAGGTATAGGATGAGAGCTACCTTTTATATTGTTACAGTAATTCTTCTGTCCTGCTCCAATTAAAATGAGCTGCGCTGATGAAAATGCAGCTTTACTTTTGTAATTGTTTACGCTGGAGGATTCTGCTGGCATAGTTGTGTGGGTAATTTTTTTCCGAACCCCAGCTGGGAGAACAAAATCTATATTTGTGGTTACCTTTTTTTAAAAAAAAAAAGTGTATAGGTAATAAACGTCTTGGCCCATCTATGAAGGGCAGGTAGATAGCTGGAGTTTAATGTGCTTATAGACAAAGTTGACATTTTCACCTAACCAGATGGAAGTCGTCTAAATTCAGCAATGTTCTTCTGTTAGTAATAGGGTGATGAATGGTTTTAAAAGGTATGAAGAACTCAGGTCTGTGTATTATACACTTGAAGGTGCTAGATTTGAGACACAACAGTCTCTTGACCTATTTGTGGGAGATGCTGGAGATGCTAATGAAGTAAAAGTAGGGGAGATTCGGATGTGGAATATGCATAGGATGTTCATCCAGTCTGTGTTCATCTCTTGTCCACTTCCTAACAGCAATAAGAGTATGACTGCTTGAAACTGTTCTGATGGCTTGCTGTCAGGAATCTGGCTTCCCCTTTAGAAGGCACTGCACGTGTGGTGCTTGGTAGGTGTCATACTGAACAACAATGTTGTAAGCAAGCAGAGAGCAACGAGCTCTTTCTGTGGGGAAAGAAAGAGTTCCTGCTACTAGAGAAGCCCAGTGCTCTGAGTTGCGTAGTCTGAGAGAAAGCTGCTGTGTTCCAGTTGGAAAAACTTAAGGAAAATTTAAATGCCAAATGTGTCAGAAGTAGCAGTTACTGGGTACATTGGAAAGGAATTTAAATCCTTCTCTGAATGGCTGCAAATGAGAGAGAGGAGTGGAATCCTGTACTAGTGGTTGGACTCTTTTGACCAGAAGTGTGCCTTCAGCAATATCTTTCTTGGTGATTCCCTCCCTAAGGCTTTAGTTGGATGAAAGAACAGTTACAGCCATCTCTTCACAGTAAACAGACAAGGCAGTGTTTTTGCATTGCCTAACATCTCTATGCATTTTGTTTTGGGCTCCTCATTATAAGAAGGACATTGAGGTGCTGGAACATATCCAAAGAAGAGCAGTGAGGCTGGTGAGGGGGCTGGAGAATAAGCCCTGTGAGGAGCAACTGAGGGAATTAAGGTTGTTTAGCTTAGAGAAGAGGACGCTGAGGGGAAACCTCATTACTGTCTGCAACTCCCTGAAAGGAGGTTGTGATGGAGTGGGTACTGGTCTCTTCTCACAAGTGACAAGTGATAGGATGAGAGGAAATGGCTGCAAGTTGCGCCAGGGTTTAGACTGGACATTAGGAAGAATTTCTTCACTGAAAGGGTGGTCAGGCATTGGAATAGGCTGCCCAGGGAGGTGGTAGAGTCACCATACTTGGAGGTGTTTAAAAAAAGGGTGGATGAGTTCCTTAGGGACACGGTTTAGTAGGGAGACAGGCACAGTTGGACTCAATGATCTCGGAGGTCTCTTCCAGCCTTAGGATTCTATGGTTCTATGATTTTCTTATAAAACAACTTGATTCTTCTGGCATATGTTGGAGGAGGAAACTCTCAGTGAATGTCTGCTCAAATTACTGGAAAAAGCCCCTATTTCTGACCACTGATACCCTTAACCATCCATGCAGAGGTGTTAGTATTATGACAGGGATCTGAAATAAGTTTATTTGCCATGGATCACCATTGGTGATATATTAGGCCGTCTTCCTGCTTGCTTTGTCTAGTGAACACATTCATCTTATTATGGTTCTGTTTATGGTTCTTCCTTCGGATGTGGCAGGGTGAAAGAAGCAATATAAGCCTTTTCACATTCTGATAAAAAGATTATATTGAGATTGTTTACATCCAGTCTGTTTTGCTGTTGATGCCTTTGTGAATTCTGATTTTAGACCAAGCTTCTGGACAATATCTGTTCAAAGAGTGTATTTTTTTTTTTTTCTTACCATCTTTTTTAGCATATGATAAGCTTATATCCTCACTCTTTTTTTCACATATGTTTAAGGGTATACTTCAATATTCTGACACTTAGCTAGGTAAGAGCAGTTACTTGGTCAAATAGATCACGCAGTAAGCTTAAAAATCTGGAAAATTTTGATTTACAGAATCCTTGTTGCAGCTTCTAAATCACTGCATGTGCACTGTCCAAACCTAGGGTCTCTGTGCTCTAGGGTAGCTCTATTTTGGAATAAGGCTGGGTGATGCATTAGTTTTTCCAGTAGAAAGATACATGGAATTTGTGTAATTTCTCTTCAAGAGGAGATATGGATAACTTCTTGCTAAATTTAATAAGGCTGTTTTTGTAGAGAAGCAGGTTGTAGACCAGTACCTACAGCTGGAATTCACTGGACTCAACCAGAAAGTACCAATTCTTTTATGTATTTAGTTCTTTTTAATTCCAAGGCTTGTTCCTACTGGAGAAGGAGGGGCAGTGATGGAAAAGTATCAGAAGCCATTAATTTCCCCTCTAATAGTTTTGACTGTGTATTTGTCTCATAAGTGCAATTTTGGGAAGGATGGTTTATAAAATGATCTTTTAATAGGTAGGTGTATTTGGAAAACATTCTTGTATGGTTGGTTTTTTTCACTCTTCTCTTTTTGAGGTGAATCATCTGAAATGATATAGTTAGTAGCTGGAAAATTAATGCAATGTAAGTAAAGTATTTCCTCTATTGTTGAGTACAGAATTCTACAGAAAGTAAGAGAAGTATTTAGTAGGTTGTAATTGGTGGTTGAAAGCTTGTTAATGTTCAGCCTTGCCAGTTGCTGCCTTTTCTTGCCAGTCTGTCATGTAGCCAATAACCCTAAATAAATTTAGATGTTGGTTGGCTGAAGATAAATATTCCTTTGTGTGCTTTCTAGACTAGTTCTCTAGTACTTAAGACTAAAACACTGTCTGCCCCATCGTTGTTTGTTCCTAAAGCCTGCTTAAAAGACAATCTGGAAGAAAAAAATATTGTAGGGTATAGAGTAGAAACAGCCTGTCAGCTGTACGCTCCTCTGCTTTTACAGTGACATAAACATATGAAGCATCTTGCTTCCAGTGGAAATGGGGTGTCTTCAGTCTCATTGAAGAGCACAGGGAGGGAAGTGTTGATATAACCAGATATTTCACTCAAGTGAATGTATTGCTAAAAATGTCTAACCTGACAATTTTTCCAAAAGTTATATATAGTGTCAGTAACAAGTAATTGCTTTGAAAATATTTAATTATTGGGTTTTTTTTTACAAAATGCCTTAGTCTGATCCTCAGATTCGAAATGTGTGACTTAAATGTTAGGTTGATGGTTTCCTACAAATCAAAAAGAAACTTCTATTCCTTTGGCTGTTTGCAACTAGTGACTCAGACATATACATGTGAAGATTTTTCAGCATTAGTGTATGATATATTACACTGTAATAGGCAAAGAGTCATAACAGTAATATAGGTTGGAAGAGATCTCTGTAAAAGTCATCTGGTCCAATCTCCTGCTCAAAGTGGGGCCAGTTTTGATCACCTTGCTTAAGGTCTTGTTTAGTAAAGCTTTGAATGTATTCAGCCTGTTGAGGCTGGTCTAAATAGCAGCTCTGCCTTCCAGCCTCTCAACCAGTCCCTACCGGTTTGGTGTCAGCCACAAACTTGCTTAGAGTACCTTCCATCCGATTGTTCAGATCGTTAATGAAGGTGTTGCATTTCATTAGCACTAATATCAGCCCCTGAGGGATGGCACCTAACTGGCTGCCAGCTGAGGTTTATAATATTGATTGCAACATTTCAAACTTGAAAATGCAACCAGTTTTCCACCACCTACTAGTATACCTCTGTGGCCCATATTTAAATAGTTTGGCTTTGAGGATACTAAAGGGTCAAGTCAAAGAAAGGCCTTTCTTCACCCTCTGTATTTCAAGGAAACTTTCAAAGTTTCTCGAATTGCTGGTGCAGAAAACCCTAGCATGAGAACTGTGTACACTAATACAGCTGAATCATTAAAATCGTGTATGTGATGGGAAATTCTTAGAGTTTTCTAGTTTCTTTTTTTTTTTTTAAATGAAAAATACAACTCTTGTCCACTGAGTTCTACAGATGTAACTTTCTCTGAGGATGTAAGAGTAAAAACCATGAATGGATGAATCTCCACAGTTGTTCAGAAACTGCCAGAAGCCTCATAAATTGTTTTATAATTTCTCCAGATTTGCATTATAACTTTCCAGCAGCCTGTTTGTGCTTTGAATGTACTGTATCCCAGATGTGTTACTTTCAAAAGAACAAAGTTAAAAAAACCCAAAAAAACCCAAACCCAAAACAAACCACAAAAGCCCCTAAAACAAATAACTCTTTAGCCCCTATGTGAGAGAATTATAAGCAACCATCCCCCTAGAAACCGCCCAGCTCTTGACTGTTCTGCCTGGCAGACTATACCTTACCCTATTTCAGTTTTGCTTTATGCAACTTGAATATTCGTGCATCTCTGATGGCAACTGAGTTTGAGCATATCTTTCTTTCTGTGCCACTTAAATAGGATCTGCGCCAAAAATGTAGTTTCTATATATCCCAGTAAGAGCTGATGGGAAAGAGATTCTTTTTTTTTTTTTTTTTTCAAGGAAAGATTAAAACAAATCTCACTCCACCTTTAAATTAAAAGCAATAATATGAATTGATATGCAAAGTATCTATTGGCACAGACTTCTCATGCTTCTTACTTTATTGCATCTCCTAAGCATAATTATTTTCTAAATCCTCCTGCAGTTTGAAGTGGAGGGGGGAGTTTTGGAAAGGTCACTGTTAAGTTTGTACTGATTTCTTAGAACTGTTTTTATCTGGTTCCCATTTGTTACTTGTATGTGAGCTTATGTATGTTTTTGTCTGCTCCTTTTTTTTCTGAGTTGGAATTGTGTATTTAAAGCCTTTCCAATTGGAAGACTGTAGGTGGATGTCTATTTCCCGTGCTTTACAAGGTCATGGGAAATTAAAATAAAAACCACAACCGTGATGTTTTATTTCAGGATTTTACTGCATTTGATCCGCTTGTGTGTTGCTAGGAAGGATTGAATGGAACACTTAGGTCTCTTGCGCCAGGCTTGTGAATGTCATGTGCAACTCTATTGTATAGTCTTGCCATGTAATAATCACATGTCATCTTAAATGTAGCCAGGTTTTGTGCCTCATACAAGAACATCATCTTGGGTGAAACCTAAGCTTAAAATACAAAAAACCTCCCATACCAACCAAACAAGAAACCCTCAGAGAAGCAAAGTAACACTGAGTCAACTGTGAATTTTTTAAAATATCTTAACTCTCATCCACCTTCAAACAAGAATATGTGCTGGGCATGGACTGCAGACAGTATTTCATCAGCAATGAGATAGCATTAATTTTCTTCATCTGAAGCCTGTGTAGGTAACAAATGTTTTGAACCTCTCTAAATCAGAGACTTTAATAGGAAAGAGATTTGTAGAAGCTTTCTGTGTGTGTAGACATTGCATCAAAGTGTAATTGAAGTGGGAAGAAACCTCCGGAGGTCTTTAATCCAACCTGATTTCCTAAGGGTTTATCTAGTCAGGTTTTGAAAACATCCAAAGATGAAGACAGCACAGCTTCTTTGGGCAACCCTTCCAGTGCTTGACTGTCCTTGTGATGGAAGTGTTTTCTTTTGGTCAGTCTCCTTTAAATCTAATGTCCGTTGTCTCTTATGATACAGAAGCCAAGCAACCATCAACTGGGATTTCTCCTCTTTCACCATTCCTCCTCTCAGCACTTTCTGACCTTGCTAATCCTTTTTGAGTCATGGGAACCTGTATGTCCTACTTGTCTCCTGTAGTTACTGGTGCATATTTTATGAATTATTTTCCATGCAATATGCAGTTTAGTGTTTGTAGGAACATGGGATTTCAATTGAAATCTGCAGTCATCTGGACCAATCTCTTCCTGCTGTGTGCACGTAAGTTGCCTGTAACTGCTTTGTAAAGCTCTAGCTTATTTTTTCCTCTCTGTACACTGTAAGAAAGACTGATCACAGTGGCTCTGGCTGAGGAGCTACCTAGCTGGATGTCCTGATCCTGCAGTGACCGTAAATAGATACATAGGAATGAAAAAGAATCTAGAAATCTTACCAGATATTTCCTGTTAATTAATTTTCTAGGCTCTTGGCAGCTTTCATCTTGAAGATTTGTAGCATCAGGTGAAAGTTACTAAATAGCCAGAAATTAAAATGAACTTATGTCAAGTGCTTGTTCAGTCTCCCCTTGAACCTATATAAACTGTTCACATACAAAAAACCACTGGGTGGTGAGGTTCACAATTTTAAGAACCCATATATATATTGAGCTATGTTTTTATGATTATTATTTCTTCCTGTTCCCCTCTAAAACTCATTGTGGCACTTGTTAGCCTTGTGTCATGATCGCTATTCACGAGATATTCTAATCATCATTGTTAAGAGGCATTTTCTAATTTGATTTTATTTTGTATGCTGTAATCTCTGGTCTGTTTTCTTGCTCGTTTGACAGTCTGTTACTTATAACCATTAATCTACTGCTGCTCCTTAGGACCTCTTTCCTCACTCTGTGCAAGCACTTGGACTTTTAGGTTTTCGTGGCTCATCTGTTGAGGAAGATTTTCTGATGTAAACCTTGGCTTAAGCTGCTGTGGAGCCATACCTGAAGATGAGGGGTTTTTTTTACTGATCGTTCACATTGTCACACGTTCCTTTGTAGATTTTTGCTTTTGGAATTAGGTTATTTATCCAGAAGAGTTGAGCAATGTTTTGTATGGTCTTACGTTTTGTTTGAGATACAGGCCCAGACTACCGTACCACTTTGAATGACAACTTCTGGATCCTCATCATACAAGTACTTGTGCAACCAAGCTGAGGTCACCTAGCTAAACAGCTCCTTTTAGGTTTACCAGAATTTGTAGTAAGGGCCAACTTTTGAAATAAGTATCTCGTTAAAGAACTTCAAAGTGGAAACAAATATATTATTATCTGAACCAACCACGTGTGATTGTTCACTACAACCCAGCAAGTTATTTTATATAACCTGGTCTTTTGTAATGTCCTCTTTAGTTACCAAAACCCAATCTCTTAGTAATTTAGTAATTCAAATAGGAAACCTGTGTGCTATAACATCTGGAAGTATCTGGGCCTTACAAGATGAACAGTTGGCTTGAACTTAAATATGTTGACATTTGTTTTTCTTGTATATTTTATTTTTTCATTTTGATACTTTGTTCTGGAGAGAGAATGGGGAAAATTAGTTGGCTGTTGCTGATTGCTGTTGAATTTTTTTTTTGCTTGTATGTAGGAATTGCTAAGGGTAGAGACTGAGGCCCCTATGTTTACAAATTGTATGTGGATAAATGCTACATGAGAAGCTAGCTCCTAATGTCTAAAGTAGTGGCAAAATAAACAAATGCAATATTCGTTCTTGAATGGGACATTGATTTAAAATAGCTTCTTAATTGTTTATATAGTGCTTTTTGTCTTGTTTTACCTCTTCTTTCAAGCCAGCAGCACTAAGGGAAATTAAGCTGACCTACTTCTTTTCTCCACCTTTCCAACTGTAAGTTTTTGATACTAAATGCTCAATTAGATGGTAGCAAATAAGAAGTTAATTACCTTTTGGAGTTCTTTCCTTTGCAGTGTTTAGGTACTTACTGGCATACTAAGGTCTTTTTTTAGGTTAACATTAGAAAACTGTTTGCTAAATTAATATTGTGGGGTTTTAGGTTTGTTTTATTTTGTTACAAAAAGGCTTTTCTTTCCCCACCACTTTTTGTTTTTCTGTCTGGAAAAACAAAACTTTCCAATTTGATATGCTTTTCCTGAATTTAAAAAAGAAATGTAATCTTCAAGGTATTTTCATCTTATGAAAGATGACCTTTATTGCAAAGTTTAGGATCCAATTAATGTTCTGGTATCCGGAAGCAGATTATTAAATAAACTTACCTCAAGGAATCTCTTAAAATACTATTATACTGTGAGGAGCCATGTAGAAAGAACTCTAAAACTCTTAGCCTGCTGTAAGAGCTCTTAGAACAAATTTAATCTGAATAATTCTTCCAAGGTGCCACAAAGAGACTATTCAGTGATGTGGAGTGTAATCTCAATTTCTTCCATAAAATCACTCATTTGTCTTTGCAGGTTAAATTAGGAATAATTCACTACTATTATTGATGAATTAAACAATGCCTTGCCGTGGCAGAACTGTGCCGGTGCCATATTAGCCATAGTACTTTGAAATATTTTAAGATATAGCAGTGTGCTTTTAGTCCGTGTCCCAGAGGGTTAATAACAAAGTGAGATGCAGAGTGTGTGTATTTCTCATTTGTACTGATGTGGCTTATGAATTTTTGGAGAGTAAATCCAATCCGAAATTGGGTGCATTAAGAAAAGCGTGGCTAGCAGGTCAGTGAAGGTTATCCTCTACTCTGCCCTAGTGAGGCCCCATCAGGAGTATCGTGTCCAGTTTGGAGCTCTCCAGCTCAAGAAAGACAAGGAACTTCTGGAGAGCGTCCAGCGAAGGGCCATGAAGGTGGGGGGACTGGAGCATCTCTCATATGAGGAAAGGCTGGGAGACATGGATCTGTTCAGCCTAGAGAAGAAGGCTGAGAGGGGATCATAACAATGCTTATAAATATCTGAAGGGCAGATGTCAAGAGGATGGGGCCAGACTCTTCACAGTGGTGCCCAGTAACAGGACAAGGGGCAACGGGCACAATTCGGAAAACAGGAGATTCCACCTGAACATGAGGAAAAGCTTCTTTGTTGTGATGATGACAGAGCACTGGAATAGGCTGTCCAGAGAGGTTGTGGAATCTTCTTCTCTGGAAATAGAACCTGCCTGGACATGTTCCTGTGCAACCTGCTGTAGGTAAACCTGCTTTAGCAGGGTGGTTGGACTGGATGATCTCCAGAAGTCCCTTCCAGCCCATCCAGTGCTGTGATTCTGTGAAACAGTATCATCCCTTCAGTCTTCCTGTTTTTAGCAAGACAACTGTCAAAAGTTGTATTGATCGCTTGCCAGATAACAGTACTTAGCAATACTTTCCTAATATCTTAGTTAACGGATTAGCTCTCCTCACCCGATGTTACATGGCACACTACAGAATGCAGAAACACAATGTTGGCATGTGTAACCTGGAACCCAGCAAAGATTCCCTGTGTCTTTTCAGGGGTACTATTTAATATTTTTTCCTGAAGCTGGTAGCTGCTGGAGTTCTGTCTAGAAAGGAAAGTCAAAAGCTTATCTTTCTCCTCCCCCACCCCCCGGAGTATTGTAGGCTTTTATGTAAATAATCATGTAACTTCTTAGGCACTTAGATTGAAAGTTTTCTGTGAAGTCTGTTTTAAGTAAAGGTCTGGGTATTCTGGAGATGGAAGGTAGAGTGGAACCTGGAAGTGCATAGTCCTGTTGCAGACTGTGTGCTAGACCTGTACTAAATGAGTTGCTTCTCTTTGTTACACAGCCATGCTTAGCGTTAGTTTTTTTTTCTCCTTATGAAAGCTCTCAGATCTTTATATGAAAAAGCACTATTTTAAATTAATGTACTGACTCCAAGATGAAAGATTTAGCTTTTATGTGTGTGATGTTGTGCTTCAAAGGATAATTGTATGACACTGCCATTTCAATTAGACAAAAGCTATAAACAATCTGTAAAGTGCTGAGACATGCTGAGTGATTTAAGAACGGAGTGTACAGAGAGATTTTGTAGAGAAGTTCTTTGGTATTGTCCTTTAAGGAAAAAAAAGATGAAGATATGGTGAATTGAGTTACTTCACATTAGTATTTGATGCGAAAAAACTTCCTTTTTTTTAAATTGCATTCATTTCTGCTATAGTATGCTGAGAAGAGGTTAAAGGATATGTTTGGGGCTACATTATTAATTTACATTAGTTTTGTCATTTATGTTCATGGCATTTGAGCTACTAACTTGTAGGCTTCTGCTTTGGAGAGAAAAAAATTAGATAGGAACTGCATGCACTCTGAAGGACGTTACAGAACTGGGTGCTGAGGAAGTTTGTACTACCGTGGGCAATGGAAAAGCTTTGCAGGAATTCTGACCACAAGGATTAACGAACCACTTCTTTCACAAAGAAGTCACATTTCTTTCACAAAGGTATTAAATACTCATGTAACCTCAGAAATGTGATAATTTTTTCAGTTTTGGAAATTTACAGCTGAATGTTTAACTAAGTAGGGTATTTCTGGTGTGCTAAATACTCTAATGCAGCATTCCAGTGAGGTAAATAGGAATTGGGCACTTTGAGCATACTTGACAATTAAATTAGGGGCGTGCACTTGACAGCCAAGTATTTAGGGGCCTGCATTCAGACACTTCTGAATAATGGCATAGCTAGAGTTTAGTTGGTCCTAACACATCTGTGAAAGAATTTCCTGTTCAGCCCTTTTCTTTACTCTTTTGATTTATTGCTTATAGAAAAAAAATTGAAAAAGAACAGAGTCCTTAATACTACTTAATGAACTCCTGTAGCTAGATGTAGAAGCCCTAAAGGTAATTCTTCGTGAATAGGGAAATAAACTAAAAATTAAGAAAACTTGTACAGTAACTACATATAAAGATATCTTGAATCCTCTTGAAGATGGTGTGCATTGTAATTATTTTGCATGCATAAAAAGACACCTCAGGCTGTTGATTTCTACAGGAAAACGTAGAAGTTATTTTTGGCCTGAGGCAGAAGCTGAGGAGCATCCCATTATCTGACAGTACTCTTTAGTCTAAAATGTAAATGGATGTTTTATTATAATCCCATTTTGAGGGTTTGTTTCTTCCTTTCAATTAAAAAAAAATTGGGCTCGTCAGATGTCAGATTGGTTTTTGTCAAACTTGCCCAGAGGCTATTTGAATGCAGGTGTTGCTAAGCAGCTCAACACTAGAAACCACTTCTCATAACATGTTGCATTTTTTATAAGATGCAAGAATGTCTGCGAATCAAACCAAGAAATTAGAAGTGGGTGTATCAATGTATTTATGCACTCATGAAATATTCCCAGCTACCATTCTGCTTCCCTTTTTGATTTTTCATAGTTTTTTGTGTTCTGTTTATTTAGAGAGGTTTGGAGGTTGTTCTTATGCTTATGTTTTCTGAAGCTTTCGACATGCATTGCTAGCTGGCTCAGAGAGATGGGAAGTTGAGATGTGAAGCCTGAATTCTCTACACTGTAATTGCCTATTCTACTCTGAGTGTAGACATCCTGGCTTTTTATACACTCTTAGAGCTTACTAGGTTGAAGATTTTTGTTATGCTTTGAGATCCTGCTTGGGTTGATCTGGGAGTACCATGATGATACTAGTGCACTGCTCAACTTGTGGTTAATCAGTCACGCTGACCTAAGCTGGCTCCATCCAGAAGTACGGGGAAATGGGAGTATGCAGATGTAACACAATGACGTTCAGGCTGATCTCAGACCTTTGGATGTCAGTGTTGCTTCCCACTTCTGAGATCCATTAGTGGCCCTGCCACTACATTGCATAATTACAGCTATGTTTTTTAAATAGACCCAGCTTTTGTTTTGATTCGTGTGCCTGAGGTCTGCGTGTTGCAGACCTGTGTTTGGAAGCAGTGATATTGCAAAGAAGGCTTTTGCACCACTTTACGAGTGGAATGGTAAAGGTATATCTGAAAATGTGTTTCTGTCCCTTTAAAATATGCCTGTGAAAAAACCTTTTTTAATTTTTTTTTTTTTTTTTAAAAAAGTAGATTTACTGAAGTTGTAGTAAATAACAAGAAAGGCTAAAATTAAGGATAAATTCAAGATGTGGCTACCCCTCAATATGTTACAGAACTTTGACAAAGATCACAAATGTCCTGATGTTTAAAAAAGCAGATGGTAAGTAATGATAGCTAATCATAGACAGAGTTTAGAAGAGATAGTTTTGTGGATTTTATTCTTGGTTAGGACTACAAATTGCACTGTGTAGAGGATTGTTGAATTGTGATAATTAATAAGCAGCTCACTAAAGAGAGTTTTAAGAATGGATTATTTGTCTAAGTAATATAATGCTCAGGTATAATAGGGTTTATTAACAAACAGACTAAAAGCTACTAAGTGTTCAAGTGCCCAAGCTTATGCTTTCATCTTCATTAGTGCCATCATTGATCATTGTATTTCATTTACCATAGTAAATAAAGTGAAGAAAAAGAAGACTGGAACCCTTTACCAAAAAAAAAAAAAAAAAGTTTTTCTTCATGTTAGACTAATCACTGAAGTTCTGATATTCTACCAGTAATGTTTCCTATTTGACTTTCTTCTGTGTTACCGTTGGTTTATTTTTATCTTCATTTTCTTTTGCTCTTTTTTGTCTGTTGAATGCATGATGTATCGAGTGCTCACACTTGTATATGAGATTGCTTTATAGAGCCTTTTGGGTTTCTTCATAATTCTGATACTGAGATAAGGTTTTTTTGAAGAATCCTGTAAAAAAAACTAGTGAGGGTTGGAGTAATCGTTAGGTGTGTTAAATCTGCAATAACTAGATGAGTGGATTCTCCTTTAATTTTTCAAACCACTTCCAAAATGAGTATGTGACAGACAAAACTGGTATTGGAAAAACAGAGGTGAGCACATGGCAAAGTAGAACAGCAGAATTTGAATGTGGGAAGGGAGAAAGACAAATGTGTTCCAGTCAAGTTGTCCGTACAGGTTTTTTAAATTGTATTTTCTGTAATGGAAAGCATATTATAGACATTCTTAAAACACAAATGACCAAAATCTTAGTTCATATAGATGTGTATGAATGCAAGCTACACCGTGAAAATTAGCTTGATTGTTTATATGAGCCAGTATTTAAAATGTATAATTTAAAATATTCCTTTCTATTCCCCCATAAACTTGAGAAATTGAACTGGTAGTATTTACAGAATGCATAGTTTAGTGTAGTGATCTGAATCTGAAACAAAAGCTGACGGGACTTGGTTTTGGTTTATTTGCCACAGTCAGTGGTTCTATGTAGCAGGACTCTGGTTGATGTTTGGAGGGACTGTATGAATCAGGATCTGTTGTGGGACTAGTATTTGATCACTATCAACAATTATTGATTAGCAAAAGAGGGGCAGTAAATTATTTTTCCACTCTTCTGAGTGGATTTTTTTCTATTAGTATCTGCCTTTATCCAAATTCCAGAACTCTCATTTTTCTGTGTTGTGCAGGGATGGTTCTTCTGCTTGGACACTGCTTATTAGGAAGCTGCACTAATAAATTGTGAATTAATCCCCTTAAATATCACAGTATAGTGGGGGGAGCGAATTAAAATGTTTTTCATTTGTTTCTAACTGCATCTTAGATATTGCTGATGTTAGTATTAAAATAATAAATTTAGAACATTAATATTACAAATATATTCTAAAAAAGCAGGTAGTTTTTAGTTACCAGCACAAAAGTAGACAGAGACTAATGAAATATGAGATGAGTATTGTGACAGAGGAGTCGTGAAATGCATTTGCTAAGTAGCTTTGTATTCATAACAAAGACTACTATTTCTCCTCTGTAAATTAAAATTAGTACTCAAATCTCACATGGGGAATCTTCTAGTTCATCAAAACTCAAAATGACTCCTAGCTGTTTGATTTAATTTGGATGATGCTGAAGGAAAAGCTAATTTAGCATCAGTACATGGCTGTGGAAACTGCATAGAAGCAGGGGCCTGTGTACCACTGTGAAGAGGTTGTCATCAAGAATATACTGGCTTACATCTGGAATTTAGCTTGGATCATAATTTGCCAGCTCTCTACATATGTATGAACTATTTCTAACCCAGCACGCTATGAACTTCATAGACAACTGAGCGTAAGAAGTAAGCTTGGAGGGAATGGCACTGTTTACCTTATTTTTAACTTTTTACTTTGAAGTACTTGATTAAACTTCTAGGTGTTACACATCAGGTCTGTAAGAGGACATTCCCTTAATCAGTTGCAGCCGCAGGTTTTATTTAACAAGAGAAATCTCAAAATGGCATGTTCAGTCATGCTTTAACTGTACGACAAACAAAATGCCTGAAGCCGATAGAGATAACAGCAAATGCGAACTATCTCCTAGCAGAGAGACGGTGGCTCGTTAAACAATGATGTTCATTCTTGGTATTCCAAACCTTTCTTTTCTTTCTTCCCTCAGAAGTCTGGCACTTCCCGATACTAGCAATAGTATGCACTAGTAATTAAGAGGAGAGGATGTGAAGTCTATACGCCCAGATGGGTTCATTTGAGGTAAAAATACGTGATATCAGTACATTTCTCATTGATCATTGAGAGGATTGAATTTGTAGTAACTCTTGTCCCAAAATAGACAATAACAACCAAAATGCCACTTACTGAGGGGAGCAAAGACAGTAACCCATTTAAAGTGCACCTGGCAAGCTTCTCAAGTTCTTATTCTTTTTGTGTGTGTATGTAATAAAAGGAAAGTAGGGGGTTAGATAAAAAGCTAGAATAATCTAAGATTCAATTTTAAAACTTATTTCTTAAAAAGGAAAGAAAAGAGCAGAGGAAACTGCCTTTGAGTCTTGGCTGCCTTTAGAGCCAGCAAGTAGATTTTTTGTGCAGAAGTAGCTTGCTTTTTTATTTCTGATTTCACTCTTAACCTGATCCTCCATTTGTCTTAGTAATTTGTTTCTGACTAATTTTTTTAATAGCCTGTTAGGTACCATGTCTACTTCTGTAATCAACGTATGATTTATTGTTGGTCATTCTCTGCCACACTCTTGAGTGTATACTTCTAGGGGTTTATTTCTTATTTATTGCTCCATTCTTAGTATGAGTTTGTAACGTTTATGCAAAACTATGCTTTTAGGGGTATTTTTATTAAATTGCCTTTTGAAGTTTTAATGGGTTGGGCTTTTTGAAGACTGTGTGCTGGGAACTTTAAAATAAAACATCCTTTCAGACTGTGAATGCATAATGCATGCCTTGGACTTTTTTTTTTTGTCTCCAGGTATGTCTGAGGTAGAGCAAAGGTCAAATGTTAACCATCTCCTCAAGTTACGCTTCAGATTAAGAAGACATGAATGTTAGGAATTTGCAGGTTTGAGTTTAGTGAGGCCAGTAATGTCAAAGTATTAGTTGAAAATGTGAGGAGAAGGAAAAGGGAATGTGACAAGAGGGAGGGGGATATTTTGGAGATACTTAAATATGTTTCATCCAGAGCAGACAATGTATTACAAGGAACGACAGAACTGGTCATGTTAAAATGAAAAAGTCTGGGTGGATTTTGCTTTTAAATTAAAAATCAGTTTATTAGTTTTGAAGTAGTTTGGTTTAAAATAAACATTTGCTGTTGTTTTGGTTTTTTTCATTCTTTTTATTTTTGCTTAACTGTTTTAATACCTTTGAATATTTGCAATATAAATAAGTAGAAGTGTAATCATGGATGGTTAGTGGTTTTTTTAATTGAGAGGCTTTTCAGGAATGTGCTTGTTTTCTGCTTAAATGCATTTGCTGCTTATAATTTTAATGAGTTTATAGATGAGTGCTTTTTACTTTCAAGACCAATCCTCTTGAAAAGATGGAAATGTCCTTGAAAGGTTTTATTTCTAAGAGCTTTATAAAAAAAGCCATTTATCTCCAGAAGGTTCTTTTTATTGTTCAGAACATAATCCTGTCCTCTAAATATTTCATTTATTGGTCAGAATATTTTATACTCAGCAGTTAGATTGAATCTTTTAGGCAGTATTGGACTTGAGGATAGCATTATGGCTGAGTCAATTCTTGCTGAAATATGGCTAGATGTCTACTGCTGCCATCAGCTGATCCAACAAAAACTTATTTGAAATTCAGTCCACATAATCATGTTATATTTAAACTTGCTTCTGTGTTGGAGTGACTTATGTTGTAAGTATGTCGTCATCAACAGCACCAAAACCTGGACAAAAGACAACAGAAGGGACGATTCCCATTCAACTGTTCTAAAGGATTTGGAAGGACAACTACAAACCAAAACAGAGACTATTTTTTAAGCTTTCGTTCACTCTACAAGATATTTAAATGTGGCTGTAGTTAGTCAGAAGCAATTGGCATTGGCTGCTTACCCATTTCAGACTTTTGGCAGCGGCCTGGTTAGTCCTCATTAGAAGTCCATTGATAGTCATCCCTTAATATTAAATAGTGAGGAGGAAATGTGTTGTGAAACTTACACACTGCAAGTCACTCCTGCTGGTAGAGCACTGTAACAGAACTAGGCATGTCACTTCCAGATGTTACTGTCTGCTAGAAACTGTTTTGAGAACCAAATAAAATTAAAACACATTGAGCTGTGTGCTTTTTTACTTAAGGTTAATGTGAAGGCAACAGGCAGGCTTTACCAATTTTATTTTATGCTGCTATGATTTGGCCAAATATTTTCGTTATTTTTGTCTTTGGTTCCAAATTTTAATAAAATATTTACTGTCAATTAATTTCTGAACTAGATCTGCCTTTGTCAGTACACCCACTGCTTACTGTAGTTATTGACTGAGGATTTATTTTTTTTCTTCCAGCAATCCTTTCCTGTCTAAGTGGGGCATTTTTGAAAATTGTATGGAGAAGTTACTCTATAGTGCAAGTACAGTTGGCCTAATGTGCCTTTTTGTACGCCAAATCACTGTGAAAAAATAAGTTAGTTTAGTGGTGGTAGGTACCTTTTGGACTTTAATAAACAATACTTTTTGTCAACCAGTCCAAATCCAGTTTATGAAATTTTGTAGAATTTGTATTTGTATTACGTTTCTTTGTGTCACCTTTCTGCAGAAGTCCTGCTCAGGAACCTATGGAAGCAGGCTTTCAAAATCAGGGGGAAAAACGGAGGTGAAATCACTATTACTGCAGGTTGTTCTGTTATGGCGCTAGGTCTTAATTATGTGTGTGTTGGAAGGACGATTGGACTTACGCATCCAGTACGCTTTTTGAAATGGCCTTCATTGGATTTAGTGCTGTGCAAAATGAATGGTTAAAGGCTGCACCTGTGTCCCCCTTGGCTTCTGTCTAAGATTGTGCAGCTGTACACAGGGAATAGGATTGGTAGGGTATCTGTGAAAAGTGTGTGGTCTCTTATCTTTAAAGATGAGCAGAGTTGCCTGATAACTGGTTGATAACTTTTGTTGGGCAAGTAGTGTTAAAAGTAGTATGTTGTGGATGGTTTTCCTTTACAGCTTTGTAACTCATGAGTCCCATTTCTTCTGTTCCTTAAATTTGAGAACGTTGCCACTCTCAGTAGTAATAAAGCTCTTACAAATTCCACAATGGAAAGCCAAGAAAAGAAGAGAGCTAATTAATATGCAACAGAAGAAAATATTAAGTGAGTGAGTCCATCACCAGAGAAGAGCAGAACATAATTCATATTCTTACAAAGGAGAGAGATTCCTGAATTTGCCAACTTTGATCTGATTTCAGTGAACCATCGGTTCATGAATCCATTGGAATCTGACCTTCATTGGATTTGATGTATTCAGAACTCCTTGCTCAATATACAGTCTTTGTCATGTGGTGAGTGGTGTGAGTTGTGACTTGACTGTAAATATATATGTATATAGATGTCTGTAGGCAGTAGAGTAAGAGTTGGAAGAGTAAAACAGGAAAGAAACCTTTGGATAGCACAGATCACGTTTTGGAGGTGGGTAACTTATTAAGTAGATGTTACAGGAAGAAGTATGCTTCTATCCAGATAAAGTGTGTGCATTTTAATTGGTCCATGTTTCTTCATCCTCCTAATGAATAATAGCATATCAATTGGCTGTTTCAAATCCAGAAACTTTGGCTTTTAAGAGGTTTTTTGTTTGCATATTTTTGGAGAACTTTCCTACACATTCTTCTTAACAAATGCATCTGGTTACTTGTTTGCTTGGATTTTTTTTGTTGCCAAATTGTTACTACACTTTTTTTTTGATACATCTTTGAATTTGTGCCTGAATCGTTTTTTTGCACAGAGCTTTGAATCAGAGAAGATTTTGCCTGGTTCATTTTAGGAAGGAAGTATAAATCTAGGCTGTTGCCCAAAAGTGAGAAAAATAAAAGCCAAATGAACCCTGAAATTTCCAGTTTTGGGGGAAGTGGGGAACAGAGCATGAAAAATAAATCAAACCACCCCACTGGCTCTATAAATGCATAGAAATGTTGGTTGAAGAGGACCCTTTGAAAGTCTCAGTGCAGTACTTAGAGCAGTACTAGATCAGGTCAGCTGTGGCTTTGTCTTGCTGAGACTTGAAAATCTCTAAGGATGGAGGTTCGACTCTCTGAGTAGCGTGACCCAGTGTTGTACAGCCTTCTCACTGAAATGTTGTTGGTGTCCAGTTGATGCATTTTGTCCCCTTTGCTGTATCACCTTCTGCTTCCGAGAAGAGCCTGGCTCCATTATCTTTGTAGCTAACCTTCGATAGTTCTAGTTTGGTGTTAAATTGCTCCTTGACTTCCTCTTCAGCAGACTAAACAAGCCCTTCTTCTTCATGTGCTCTTGCTCTATAGACCCTCTCTGGTTTCTTTTCCTCCTATCCACTTGTTTCACTCATTTCAGAAATTGCTTCAGTTTTGTACTTGAATCATGTTTTCGTATGAGTAAGGGGAGTATAAGGCATTATTTATTATTTTTGTTGTTTCTCCTTGCGCCTGTTGGTGAGCAGAAACCTATCTGAGAAAAGTTTCTTTTTGCTGGTTCTCCTTGCTGGAGTGTATTAGAGTGTGTCATCTGGGTTTTGTTTTTTCAAGGAAAACCAAACAAAATTACGTTGAGACACAGATAATTCTTTCTCAGAAGCCAGTTAAAGTTTACATTTTTTCAAGATCCTTTTTTTCCAGGTGTTTCAGGGGCCTACGGAGCTGAATTCAACTGTTCTTTCATCGATGGAATAAAGATGGATCCAGAAATGCTGTGTCCAATACAGTAATTCCAAGTAGGAAATATTTTTTAGGTTGTTCCTCATTCTTTAAACTGAAGCATTTTAATTGCTAGCAGAACCAAAAGTATTTCCAGTAACAAAAACAGTCAGTGTTTGTTTGGATAGATATGTATTCACATATTTCTAGTACTTTAAAGAATTCTGCTATTGCTTGCAGCAGCCACCTAGGAGACTCATAATCTTGGCAAAATATGGAATGCACATTCAAATATATCTGTTCTTCAGTTATACACAGCTGAGGTTTAAATTTGAATGTGAAAGCAGCATTAAATGTTTATTCTGAACAATATCATAAATATTCTGAAAAATACCATAAATTTCAAGTTCATCTCAATACCTTAATCATTCTGATAGTGTTTGTTTTGATAAACATTATTTGCTGCCTTTGTGCTGATAAGAAAAATTACTTACTCCAGTATTTTAAGAAGAATAGTTCTTTCTTAAAAACTTTAAGAATTCTTTAGAGGTAGAATGGACTGCATTGTGAGGGGTTTTTACAGGGTGTTTTTGGAAATTGAATGATGGTAGTGTTTGTGAAGCATCACTTAGCTTGGTGTTTTTGAGAATGGTTTCTTATTTCCTTGTTTCCTTTCAGAAAGCCAAACTCTAAATTATGTCTACAAAGCATTTTTTTTTTTAGGCTACCCATATTGGACATTACGAACCCCCAAATATGTACTTCCTAGTGGCAAACTTATTCTTTGTTCCAGGGTTGAAAATAAGGTCCACCCTTTAATTTTCATTTGACTCTTTAGTCATGCTAATAATAAACTAACACTGGAGCAATACAAAAATGAAATCTGCACTTCCTTTGTTAATCAGAATTGTGTGGAATGGCATGTTCGTTAATAAACTGTGTGATATAGTTGTGGAGCCGAAAAACAATTTGTGGAAAATTCAAAGTGATTTTGTCATCCTAATACTTGTCAATGTTCTATTTTTATTTATCAGTGAAGCATATGCTAGGGAATAAGAGCTGGCTATTGAGATGCCAAAAAGTCTTTTTCTTTGACAGTTTGAGGGAGTTTCTCAAGGGGCATAAACGAGCTGACTCTGTCTTCCAGTAGTGAATAAATGTTATATCTGTACTCTAAAATTTGTGGATGGGATAAGGCTCAGTACTGTTCAATAACAATGTTAGAGTATCTGTAACATCCATTTGATTTTGTGGTCTCCTTCTCAAAACAAGTTATCTTTCCTCCTCTCCCCTGCTCCCCACTCCTTTTCTTTCTTTCTGACTCGTGTGTAAGAAGAGTTGTTAGATTATTATTTTTTTACTGTTTTGCTATTGAACTAAAGGTTGTGTGAGAATCCCCAGGAATCAGCCATTTCCCAAGAATGTGACTCCTGAAAGATGTTCTGTTCTAACATACCGCTTCTGCAGCCATGATGTGCTGCATGTCAGAGTAAATTAGAGCACCGCTTATTCATTCTCGTGCTACATCACAGGAGCTGGATTTTGAATACCCATTGCTCTTTATTCTTCAGACTTCATTAATAGTTTCGGACCACGAGTAAAGTTCTAGGTCACTGGCCCTTTCCCCGTTAGTGTTAATGGAGCCCTTTTTAAATCTATTGGAATGTGAAGAATGAAGTTTTACTTCCTTTTTTGGGAACTCCTAATTTTTGCCAGTTGTATGATTACTTCAAGCTTCTGCATTGCTTTAAGCAATAAAAGAGTATCACTAATTTATTTACTATGAATAATTAGAATTTACAACACAAAGAAATAACATTTAAGCCTTAGCCTTTCAGGAAACTAATTATCATGTATGTGAAGATTCCCTAGAAGATGGAAACTGAATGCTGAGAAGATTGGATTTAATGAGACTGTTTTAAGTTTCTTTTTTTTTTAAGGCCTGTTTTTATTCTGATGCCCTATTGATAGCTGAGGAGAAAAATAAGATTAGAATGAGAAAATAAATTATTTTAAGACAAGTATGCCTCAAATCCTATAAAAAATATTAGGAAATGCATTTGAAATTGAGATCCAGATTTGAAATTGAGATCTGAAATTGAGACAGTTCCGGTATTTAATGTAAAATTATCTTTTCAAATGTCAATTTAAAGTTAGATTCCATAGTAGTTTTGAGAAGTGCAAACAGGTTTAATTTGGTTTAGAAACAGTATTGCTGTAAGTATTTTTCACTTAGCAAAACCCCATTATCTTATTAAAGTGGGCTTTTCATGTCGATGGTTGTGTTTTTCAAGGAAAAAGATCAGGAGGAATGAGAATGTTCTCTTTTGTGTCTGTGTGTGACTGTATCCAAGTTACTATCCGTAACCCAGGTTTTGTTCTGCTGCAAACTAATTTAAATCCTCCTAGGAATGCACAATATCCTTGCCAAAGGGTTTCACAGAGCAATTGAAAGCTGTGTTTCAAAATAGACATTCTTTACAAATACTTCAATTAAAATTTTGTCTTTAAGAATAGACTATAATAGCGCATGTGCTTTGTGGCAGATAGAGGTAAATGTTTAGCCTGTGCTGTTGAATAACTGAGAGCTCAGCATGGTTAGCTTTGCCAGTAGTGCAGCTCAGTGGAGGCTGGCATTTGAAGAAAACCACAAATTAAAGCTCTGCAGGAATGTAATAAATAAAATAAACTTTGGCTTGATTAAAAAGAAAAACAAAAAAATTACATTGCTTGTCTCTTTTTTTTTTTTTTTAAAAATGTTATAAATAAGTAACGTCTCAAAGCCAATGTAGTCAGATAAATTCCCAATGTTTCTAGCACTTAGCTCCATGCACAGTTGGTTCAACCAGCGGCTTTCAGATCTTTCCTCTGGAAGTGCACAGCACTGTTACTGAGAACCGTGTCCACTCCAGATTGGGCTGGACCTGTCCTGCTTCCAGTCGAAGCTGCATTTATCTGCCAGTGAGATCCTCAAGGGAGTGACTGCTTTAGGCTCAGGTTATGGTCAGCGTTCAGCTGTGATGGTGTTAGCATTGGGTTTTGTGCCTCTTGCTTGCCTTTCTCACTTAAGGTAGGGTTACTGGTAGTGGGTATGATCTTAGCCCATTACATTGCAAAATAAGAGGTTTGTTTCAAACAGTTTGTTTGGATTCTTTAAGTGAATCTTTGCAGATCAGAGGTCTGGTAGCATGGCTGTGGCCAAGTGCTGCATTTCGTTTCAAGGATCCTGTCTTGATGCGTGTGCCCATGTCTTCTGATGAAAAGCTGGAGTCGTGCAGTCCCACTGGTGTGGGATGATGTGACAGCAAAATCGCTCTTCATCTTATGCTTGCTTCTCCCAGTTTGCCATGCAATTGGGGTTGGTTTATGTGGAATGTATGCATGAGGGTTGGTGGGGAGGAATACTTTCCTGGTGCAATTTGTTAACCCTATTTGCTGTATGTGTTGCCATTGAAAATTTTCCTGCAGAGTTTACTATTATGAAATCCAAGAAAATAAGGCTGTGGGGGACCTTGAAGAGTCATCTAGTTTGTCATCTTCTTCCAACAGGGTCCTTGTACCTGTGATATCGTTGACGTTTATCTGACATTGATGTTTTCTTTAACATCTCCAGTGATGATGACTGCTTTTCTAGGCAAACTGCGCTATGCTCTTTTTTTGTTTGTTTTTTTGATTGTTGCTTTTTTGTGTAATTGTATTGGTTTTGGAAGAAAATCTTATTAGGTTCAATGTGACGTGTAAGTGAATCGGTCTGCATCCTATTTACAAAGTGATTTTTTGCTGTCACTAACCCAATGAATTGTTTATAATTTTAACTGGGCTTCTGGGAGAAATCCTTTCTTAGATTTCATATCAGTGGTGCATGACTGTGAAAGCCTATGTGGGTGTTTGATATGACAATTCATAGATGTACTTATGTCTTCCATCCTTCTTACACGTTCTAAAATGTCTTCAAATGCAAACCATAAATTGCAAAGCAGCTACAGAAGAGAAGCAGAACTTTTTATTCTCCCAAATCCAGTTAATAAGATACTCTGTTATATATAAGGGAAGATAGCCAAATGTTAACCTAGGTGTTTCACATTTTCAGATTCACAGCCAGAAAAGATCCTAGGCCAGACTTATATTTCAGGCATAAACTACTACAGCTTAATTAACAATACCTTCTTTTTATCTTATTATAAATCCATGTCAGAAGTAAATTAAAAAAATCATGGAAGTGTGAAAGGAGCTGTAATTGTTTTAAGAAAAATGAGTTCCATTGAAGAAAATGTGGAAAATTTTACTTAAAGTGATAATAAGAGAATGTCAACACCCGAGTACATAGAGCATAGGATAATAGCTGTGTTATGATCCTTGTAGTCTTAATTTCAATGGATGTTTCTTCCTAAACTTACTTGCATGTGTAAGTAGGAGTAACTACTGATGTGAGGAACACTGTGTGTACAAGGTATACATTTTAATGACATTTTTTGCATATCTGTACCAAGAGAAGGGGTAATTTATTACAGATTTCATAAGGAGTTAGGCAATATCTAATGGTTCCTATCAATGTGTTGTCCTGTCTGTTGTGTGTGGACACCTGTTTTTATAACAGGGCACATGGCAAGTCTGAAAGTAACGGTTTTGGTTTTTTGATGAATTCATTTATAGTGGGATCAGTTCTGATGCAGCTAAACATTGGACCAGAACAGAAGAATGGGCTGTGCAGGCTCCAGGGTGAGCAAAAGATGAGGCTGGGCTGTTTGAGCAGTGTGTAGGTATTTCTGAGTTCATGGTGTTAGTGGTTCAAAAGCCAGGTTAAGAAGTGCAGCTTGTCTTGTACTCCTTCCTGCTTATTCATATTTCTGTTGCGGTTTTCTTTCAGTTACAGTGGTCCAGCTGTGTGTGGAGCCAAGCTGTAAGAAATAGCACATTAATCCACTGTCCTTGACTGCTAACGGGCTTTTCTACCTTAGGAATCAATAACATGGGGGTATGCCATTATATGGCATGGAAGGGAAACTTCCAGTGGCTGGATAGATGAGCTCTGCAGGTCTGTGGTAGTCCTCTTGTTGCAGCTGAGGATGGTAGCAGCTGTGCAGATCACAAGGGGAAAACTGCCCTTACAGTCTGCAGGTTAAAGAAGTCACCCTGGCTGTGTGTCAGACCTCTGAAATCTGAATCAACAGTTTGTTTCCCCTTTAAAATAGATAGTGTTTAGTGCTATCAGAGACATTATTTGTCTCCCAGAGTTGTTACTAATGTTCCACATTAGCATGTGCTTTTAGATTAATATTTCAGTATTTTTCTGGTTTGAATTGCTGAGGTTTCAATTTGTGAGAGTTTAACCTTTTCCATGTCCTAGGTGCTTCGGGTCCTTGATTTTACCCGATTTTGCCAATGCTGACCCTGTCTCTCCTTTGATCCTGTAGTTAGCTAGACCAAGGTGTACAAAAGACTGTTCACGTTTTATTGAGGTAGCTTTCTGCTAGTGAATTACCCTGAAGTGGTTTGCCAGTGTCAGGGGAAGTGATGCAGATGCCTGGTACATGTCCATGGGCAGGAGCAGGAAAGAGGGACAGTTGGATTATGGATGAATGGACACAGGCTAATTTTAGCTATTGTAGATCTCAGCCCTTGTCCATCGTGTTGTTAATTTGTTAGGAATCTTGAGGGAGGCAGAAGAGTCTTGTTTTCTTGGCTGCATAAAGCAATTGCAGGAGGGGCAAGTGAAAATAAAAAATAGGAAGCAAAAATAAAAGCAAAGCAATGCAGAGTTGTTTCAGTGTCCAAATAAAGTTTGGCTCAGCTTTAGGGTGAAGGTTCAGTTCTCATTCTATCTGGAGTAGTTTCCTTTCTTTAAATTGTCTAGTACCCTCAAAGTTAGGCATAGATATGCAGAAAGGTTATTTATTTCTGTATTGTTTTTATAGTGTTTGAGAGACGATTGGATTCCTTACTCTTCCAAATCTACAGAGAGAATCATGTGGCAGGGGAGAAGGCTGTTAAATTGTTCTTGAGCAAAAAGTAAGGTATATATGAAACTTTCAACTAATTTGCCTATCTTTTAGTGGAGGTGCTAAAAGGTTAATAGTTAACCTATCACTTCTGTTGTATAAAGAGACTTTTTTGGGGGGAGTAACCTAAAGCAATGTTAATTTCCATGTAAGGAAGAATGTCCGCAGGAGCCAGTGGTATTTACTAACTGCGCCTGTGAAAACATTCCTTTTCACCCTTAGATGCTCACTCAGCCTGCTGTTTTCCAAGTGACATTATTACAGGCTTTAGCTTGTAGTCTGAGAAATTAGAAGCACATTTTAATGACATGAACAGCAGAATCCTCACTGGTGACTCCTCCTTGGATACTTTCTCAAATGCACTCCCCTGGCTCAGATCAGAGTGCAAGTGTAGCAATGGTTGGGGGAATTATGGTTTTTTTGTTGTGGGGTTGTTGGGTTTGTTTCCCCTCCCTGTTTACAACATGAGTCCCCTACTGGAGCATCATTTTATCTTTGTAAGTGGCTTTTTTTGTTATTAAGATTCTTAAACAGATTTTTTTTTTTCTTGATTTAAAGTATCATTTGGCTGTGATGGTTATTGCATGAGAGGCATTTTGGTCTGAATCCCATCTCCAGTGTTGTCAGCTCATGCTAATTCCTCTCCTTGTCCTCTGCACTGTGGGGTTGGACACAGGAATGGCTCAGGGAGGCTCCATGGTGAAGCAAGGAGCTCTCCTAGCTGTGGTACCTACAGGATATGTGAAATTGTTTATAAACATTTCTTTCACCTGGGGATGGTAAAGCTTGAATTACCTTATGTTTACCACAGTTTCATCTACAGAAAACAGCCCTTGTGAACAGTTACCATGGAGAAGACAACGCATGTTAGTTTGTGTATCATTCTTAACCTCTGGCTCACTTTGCACTCAATAGAAAATGAGGGGGAGGGGTTTCCTGGCCCTTTTATCCTGTGCTTCAGCAAGGGAGACCCTTGCCAGTGCAGTACCAAGCAGTGCAGGGGTCTGGAGCACAGAGCTGATCCATGTCATCATGTGACATGTTTTCCTGAGCATCTGTAGTGGATAGATTTCCAAGTAATTAAAAAAAGAGGACTGTACTCTTTATTCCTGTTTTACATTTGAGAAATGCTTGTTGATATTTCAAATCAAGAAAACAAATGCCTTTATAAGCTGAAATCTTAATGATTTGCTTGAGCTGTCTGGTCTGAAAAGGTAGGTTTGCTGACATACAATGAGCTTCTTGGTTGCTGAAGGCCTGGTCAAGACTTATCCTATATTGAATGCAAGTAACTGAATAGCTAACCCCCCCAACTATATCAGTCACTCAGCACTCAAAAAACCAATAATGGAAAACTGCCTTTGTTGTCCAAACTTTTCCAACATGAAAATTTCAAATACAAACTCATTTGTACAGCACTTTACTTGCTTTACTTATTCCTGCTTTATTCTGATTTGATTTGTTGTAAAGATACCATAGCGCTCTTACACAGTGAGTTACATTAGTGCAAGGTTCCAGTGAGTGCAGTTGTTTTGAACTACCTGTTATGATGTGACTCATTCCTGCCATTACAATCCTATACTACATTTCTTCACATCTAGATTGACTTGTTTTTGTGTCTATGCATGTTCTTCTCTGTTCTGAGGTCTCCATATGCAAATGCTACTGCTGTACTAAGGTACTTGAACTTGCTGGTACTGTTTTGTGGGCTTAAAGTGTGGGCGTGAAATGCTCTTGAGTGGCTCTTCTATCTCTGGGCTCCCATCCTGAAGCCCTAGTTTCCTTACCTTCTGGGAGAGGAGCGTATCCATCTCTGTCTTAGATCTGCTAATAAAAATGTAAAGATTTTGAGTGAGTGATGCAGGGGAGATGAACCAGATCACTGACAGTGACACAAGTGCCACAGAAAAGTATAATGTGTAGTTTACTTCTCAGACCGATTGAAACAGATGTGTTCTTTGCTTGCTTGCTTATTTTTGCTGTTGTAATCTCAATTTACTTGCATAGCTCCCTCTCACCAGGCATCAACTGCATTTTCTTTCTGTGATCCTTTCCCACAGCTCTCTCTGTCTCCCACGCTTTCTCCTCCTCACTCGTAAGTCAATCCTATAGTTCCCTCAGTTCCTCACAGCGGCTTTGAATGGGAAGAGTCAAACACCTGCTGAGCTGGTTCAGAGCTGTATACAGCGCTGACTGCTCAGGTGGAAGGGTAACTGCCTGCTTTGTCTAGCCCTTGAATTACTGTGGCAGCTAATCTGCATCTTTTGCTTTCAGCAAACTGGATGTAAAAAAAATAGTTGTGCAACTTTCATATCTTTACAATATTAACCTATTATTAATATTCCTTATTACTGTCTGTCCTTCCACCTTCTGTTACTAGTGACTTCAAATATGAGGACAAAAGAACGGTAATTTCTGAGCACATTTTCCGTAAAAAGGAGGGTTGCAAATAGTGGTGACAGAAGATTTTAGGACATAGAGTTACACTGTGGGAACCTGGACTGAATTTCTATCAGGAGCCTCGGACCTTGATGTGAGCATTTATAGAAGAAAATCTTGGCAAGGCCCCTGAAGAAGAGGTTTTACTTCCAAATGCAGACCTAAAGGGTGATCTCAGAAGTCTGATTGGGAAACAGCTTCACAGCATTGTTGTTAGGACTAACTTGTAAGTATAAGGAGTTCTCCCAAGAAATAGTTACAATATTGCCTGCAGTAGGAACATTAAACGTTTTTGACCTTCTCTGTATATTGCCATTCTAACAGGCTTTGTCTGCCTCTCTGATTTTGGTAGTTACTGTATTCCTGACATCAGTGCTGAGGACTTGAAAATGTGCTTATCTATTGCCTTGGAAGTAAAATTTCACATTTTTTTATCCAGATGTGTGCCTATCCTGTTTAAGATGCACTCACAGGACTTAGTCTCCCTTCTGTCCCGTGGCTGAATGTAGAATCCTTGTATCTGTCTGGTTTGAACAGCTTATATCAGGATTCAAATGGATCAACTGGGAGAGCAAAAGAACTGGTTGGTATTTTTAGCAGCTCTTCTACAGATTCAGAAGATCTCATTCCCAAATGAGAAATACAGTACAACTTTCAAAAAAGCATTGCTTTGAAGTTTTCTTTTTCCCTTGGAAATGGTTCTGAGTGTATTGTTGTGGCTTGACCGTGCTCACTTGGTTGTCAGGAGCCTCTTTGGCTTTGTTTGACCAATCCCACACCCACTGTGTGTAAACTCTGAATGAGATTCAGTTGGATAGAAAAAAGAAAAAGTACAATTAACATGGTGAGCAAAATAGCATAAGCCTATGAAGGCACTGTATTGGATTTTTTAAAAACAATGCATTTTAAGTGCAGCTTGATATTCAGGCAATATAAGTTGCTAAAAACTGTGTGCTTCAGAAGGTAGGGTAGTTAGAAATACAGTACACTGATTAAACCTGCTTCATCTCCTTTCAGAACATTCCTCAAATACTCATCTTTATTTCTTTTACAAGTACCATAGATGTAACTAGGGAAGAAAATGGAATTAGATGCCTTCTATATTCATGGTCACATGAGAAGGAATACTTATGTGTTGAAAATAGTGTGCTAATCTTCTCCAAGATTTGTTTCTCTTTCTGTTCTTCTGGCTTTAAAGAACAGGGTACTCCATCTGTATAGTCTTTATCTACGTGACAATACATCTTTCCTTTGGAGTATTGCTTCTGTTTGTTTAGTTTTGGCAGAAGTACATGGCAGTGGAAGTCAAAATGATGGCAGGTGCAGGCATTTTAACTCCATTATCCAGCGGTTCTTTGGGTGCCATTGTTCCTGGTGATTAAACTATTCCCATTTCAGATAGTTAGCTCGCTCTCTAATGCCAATATCTCTCAGAATCCTGTCTAATACAGGAGCAAGTTTTATAGGAAAAATTATGTAGACAGGCATCAGGTCTGTAAACTATAGCTGTGTTCTATACATCCAGGATGAGTTCTCCATTCTGTTCCTCCAATCTCTGTTTCCTAGCGTGTATGGCATGATGCAAACTGAGAAATACTTAATTTGTGAACAGTGCAGATATCCTCAACAATTCCTCTTTTCTCCTGGCTGCACCAGGCAAACTTTGTTTTGCCAGGTTTCTTCTGCTCAACCACTCCGTTTGTGGTCTTTGTATTAGGTAGGATGCATCATTTCAGAATGCTAATTAGGAGGCTAAGGAGATGGGTTTGTTGACTGAAAACTATGATTATTTTTTTCCCCCTCCCTGATTTGTGTGTGGAACATTGCTATAACTTTGAGTTGTATGTTCGACGTTGTTAGTGATTTCTATGTACAGGATGTGGTCTTTAATAGCTATACCAGATACAAACCATCAGCAGAAGAGGGAAAAGATGTGTTGTCACTAGCAAAAGTTGATTAGAGCATAGAGGTGAGAAGAGCAGTGTGAAAAGTTTTGAAAAGGAAGGGGACTGAAAGATCTTCAGTCAATTCTACTGTTACTGTACTTCCATTCTTAGATGGTGATCAATCTGAAAAGGGTCTAAGACGCTAGCTTTGAGTATAGTATTAAATAGCTTGATGCTTATTTCTGATAATTGCTAATCCATATTTTTTATTACGTTTTTCTCTTATCTAGAAGGATTTTAATAATGCCAGACAGCTTGTCTTTTGCAGTTTCTCTTCTATCTCTGGCATTTTATTCAGTGACTTTAATATTAATATCACATACTAAGTAGTTAAATTGAGCATTTCCATCAATCATTCTTGACAAGTGTTGTGATAAAGGATTTTTTGGCAATTAGTATAAGTTAAACATTTGACTTTTGAACTCATTCTTGTGGTATGTTTAAAAGCAGTGGTGGCCAAATAGTGTATTTTGCTGAATAACAAACTGCAAACATAGCTGCCTTTTGTTATTATAATGGAGGGATAATTGACATTGTGATGTTGATGTAGTTGATGTTTTACTTAAAGTTTTAAAAGAATTCAGATTACTTTGTTATTTTGCTCTAATACAGACAAATATGTTGGTTTTTCTTTTTTCTCAGAAACATTTCTAAATGGATTTTAAGACTGCAAAATGTATTTGCTCTGAAATGTAGTCACGTGTACAGAGTAGGCACTCGTAAATTCACATTATGGCTGAGAAAAGGATAGAGTTCAAGCAAAATGTAAATGTGACATAGTCATGAATGAAATGAGTTCTGTAGAGCAAGATGTGCATCTCATTGATCTCTAAGTGATGCTCATCTTTTTGGTTTGCTTTGTCGGCAGCATGGTCAAGGATGAGCGCATCCCACGGCTGCCATCAGCTGTGCTCTGGCCCACCTGCTGGTCACTGACCCATTGCTGCATTGAGATCTCTTTTGATCCTGGATGCCAAAGATTCCTGGCTTTATTCTTTTTTGGGTTAAAAATCTATGCTTGTGATCATACTAATTGTTGATATTGGACCACTCCATTTGGATACGTAGACTTTTAAGAGTGCACAAAGATCATTCAGATAAGGCGTTGCAGTTCAGAATCCTTTTTTGGACTCTTTTAATGTGAGAATTAAGGTCAAGTATTCTTAAAAAAAATAAAATCTTTTACTGGCTGATCCATATCCATAAAGCTGTTTCTAAGTATTAGATAGAGTTCCTATGAATAACGCTAGCTCTTTTCATGTCTATAAGGATATTTTTCAACTTGTAAGAAAAAGCACTTGGGCAAACTAAACCAGATCAAAGGCTTGCATGGTCAAAAAGATGCCATTTTTCCAATTATACTATTTTTTCTAGTAAAAGATTATATTATTGTAACCTCGCTTTAATTAAATATTTTGAGTGCTGTCTAGACATTTAAATAAGAGTGTGCTTACAAAGTATGATTAAATATAGTGTTTCTGAACGGCAAATGTAATGTCAAATCATTGAGATCTGGCATTTTTGCCTACTTTTGTTGCATATTTTAAGAACTGATGACAGAAAAGTTTGATATTGTGCAAAGAGATAGGAAGATGGTGTTTAACAGATATCAGAGCTGGGCGTGGTAAAACGAAGGAAGCTGGTGTTCTCAGTGCTGCAGTACGAAAAGTGATTATAAAGAAATGATGTTTAAAATAGGAGGTTTTTATTTACAGTTAACTTTTCCAGCCTTTTCCCTCCAGCTGAGGGAACACCAATATTGACTCTGAAAATGTATTTTGCTGGAGTTAATTGCCTAGTTACATTTTTTTCAGCATTAAAAACAAAATTCTTATATCTTGTCTTGTATTTCTACAGTGGAAGTCTTTAGGAAATGTTTACATTTAATAGAAACCTTTGAATTTTTCCAGCATCTTGATACGAAGCTGTGATAGTGCACTTTGAACTTCTACTAAACATGGAAAATGTCCTTGTGGTAAAACTGAGTTTTTAATTTTATTTTTTTTTAGTTCAATGCCGTTTTGAGGCATTGGGAAGAAGCCTAGATTTGTTTGCTAGATTGGTAGCATGGTTAAGAAGCTAAAAAAAGTCAAGATAACTGATAGTGCTTGTGTTGCAGAAATTGTATTTGTTGCCCAATGTGTAGTTGAACATGGGGGTTTTACTGAGAGTACGTATCTGCTTGCACATCTTGCTTTACTGGTTAAATTTGTTATTATCTCAAGTGCTCATCATTTTCAAAAAGCTGATGTAGCGCAACCATCCATGGAGTTCTGAAAAAGAAATAGTTTGAATGGGCTTGCATCTGGTTCAGGGAAGATCAGCTGGGCTAATTAAAACTGCTGAAACTAACCTGACTGACCTTTCATGAAATGAACTGGGAAGCTCTTAGATACGTGCTTGGCCAGCACAACTGGAAGGCAAAAGCAAGTTGGTGCATGAAGGGGGATGGGCATAGCGACGTTTTGACTCTGCACAATATCTTGTGGCAAGGGCCTCTTGTGCGCTCAGAAACTTGTCTTTTGCGTGTAGGAATACTGCTTGTTTTCATGGAAAAGACAGTCTCTCTCCAGTGGCTGTTTGTTCTTAGCAATGCACAGATGTTTATAGGAAGCAACCCAGTGAATCATTAGAAATGTTCTTTGTACAATGTTTCCTTAAACCGCAGGCTGGTGGTGCGCTGGAATGCAGGGGTATCTTTGTGGCTGTTTCCTTCATCAGTCTAATTCTTTTGAAAGCATCTTTTTCTGCTTGTATTTTCCATACTAGAGGTTTACAGAAAAATGTTTATACTACAGTTTCAAACATGTACTGAAATGGTAGAAAACCTAAAGAATTTCTGTGGATTCCTTATATTAAGATCAGATGTGGGAATGTCACATTGAATATCTGCTGTACAAAACTCAGATGATTTTAATGGAAAACAAGAATCCGAACTGGTATGTACCTCGCAGCAAAATAGAAAAAGCAGGGGGGAAGGGAATGGCCAGAGAGAATTACATAATAGACCAGAATTACACTTCGGTTGTTACAATTCCATTTCTCTCCTGTGCTGACAGCGAAGGTAATTACTGCATTTATGTCTTTTTCAATGACATGAAACTCATTTTTAAAGCACAGTAGAGTATTTGAGAGAAGCCTGCAATGCGAGCAACGTAGTAATCTGTCTGATTGAAATGTTCTGTGGGTTGATGCAGTTTCAGCTGCAGGGCAGTGTGAACACGTTAGTTTGAAAGTGTGTAACGACACCTTGGACATATTTAATTTTTTGACAATAATTAATCCATCAACTGAGACTTGACTTTACTGATTTTTATTACTGTAAAGGTTTGCTTAGAATATAAATAGCATTAAGATTAGCAGTCTAACTGAAGTTGGTAGAGAGGTGATAAGCAGGATATTGAATGTAAAGTATTATTTTGCGTAAGATAGCTTATTTAGTTGTGAATAAAAACACATGGATTTCCTTATTAGGGCTAATGGTTATTGAAACAAAATAGTAAAATATGAAAACTCCATAGTTATCATGTTGACTTGTACTCAGCAGGCATTTCATGGACATTGTTTAAATTAGTGTGCAGGTATGTACATGGGTGTATGTTTGGAAGGGGAAACGTAACCTTTGCATTTAGGAAACCACAGGAGGTCCTTGACAGTGATTAGTAATCTGCTTTACAGCAGGAAGACACTGGCCACCCTAGCCAAATGTGCCACATCAGCTGGAAATGGGTGAGGATCAACCTGTCTAGGACTTTCTTACCCCTTCTGAAACAAGTAATATTTTAACTTTGAAAGTATGATTTATGAGGGGTGGTGTTGCTGTTGAATACCTCTTGATGGTATTGATTAGCAGTCTTTTGTGGTCTTGGACCTTCCTGAGAAGAAGGGAAAGGGTGGGAATTGACATGGCTGGCAAATCCTAGCTGAAAATACTTAGTTTAAAATTTTATGGCTGGAAATTTCATATCAGATGACATTTCGTTCCTGTCCTAAACTGCTAAGAAAATTGTTAGTAACAGGTAATCTTATATTGAAGGAAAGAAGAGCATTCTTCCTCACTAACGTATTTATATCCAGAGTGAAATATTTCTGTGGAATGCTAATGGTCTCTGGGAATTTTATGAGAAGCATGTACCTAAAGAAGGAGAGAATTTGTGAAGAAAGGAGCACTTGTCTGTGTAGTCACTGCAAAGACTTTTTTTTTTTACCTACACTATTGTAATTTGATCTTTATGCTTCTTCTTAAAGAATGTTGTTCCTTGAAAATGCAAAGCTTTTTTGAGGTGTGTGAAGATTACTGGTCTCTGCTGTCTTCAGTCAGGTTTTTCCTACATTTATTAGAGGTTGCTCTTCCAAACTCATGTCAAATTATCTCTTTCCTTTGAGATCATCTGGGATCTTCATTTTCTTACATGAACATTTTGTAGCCTGAAAGAACAATCTGAAAGTTTTCCTGTTTTTCTAACACAGTATCATTCTTCATCTGCATGACATTAGTCTTAATTTATGTGAGACCTTCCGTGAGCCTCATAATTCTTTCTAAACAAGCCTGGTTTTGCGAGAACTGACGCTCGCTACATTTCTTGTTGCAGTAGCGGCTCATTATTTTTTATTTTGTCACTTCAGAATGGATTATTAGGATAATGGAATAAATTAGGGTACAAACTTAAGTTTATGGTACTGAAATTTTACAGTTTATAAAAGTTAGAAGATGTTGTTTTAAAGATCATCTCCTAGAATGTGCTGCTGACCATGTTTTTTAAACACTGTTAAAAATGGACCTGAGATACAAAAATATTTAATTTTGTTCTTTATAATTATTCTATTTTAAAAGACAACTTATTGAAATTGGTTTTGAGCGTATAATGATTCAGCTAGTAATGATGATCTTTCAAGTATGACTTTTCGTAGTGGGAGAAGTAGACAGGTCTACTGCAGTTGCATTACAGTGTTGGCTGGAAGTATGGAAGTATACTGGTGAAATTGCATTAGGATACTGCCATGAGTGCTACTGTAGAGAACTGAAATGGCCTTTATTCGGGTTCACTTACATTTACTTTTGGAAATGTACATCTTTATATCTTGTCAGTTTTGTAGCACTTCAATCACCATAGGGTTTGCTTTGCAGCAGCCAAGGTTAGTTTTTTATATGCTGTTTTGATTTTCAGTTAGTACATAACAGCAGGTTTCTTTTTTTAAAAATATTCTAGCATTCTCATTATATGCTTTTGACTAGGATTACATCCTTTAGATAAGGTGACTGTCAGTATCTTAGCCTCAGAACAGTGATTTTGTTTTTTGTGCATCAGAAACAGGGAAATAATTTGACATTCATCTTTGTTCTGTTTCTCAAGGTACTGCACACTGACCTAGAAGCTTTTTGTGGTGGCTTAGGATGGTTAGTTCCTTGTGTTTTTGTAGATCTCGCATACCTCTTCTTTTCACGCAGAGTGCTGGCAAATAGCTAGTGGTCTTATGGTCGGGTTTTTTTGGAGCTTCATGTCTGCTTCAAGTTGGTCTTCTAGATATAAGATTGTGGTGGTTTTTCTTTATGTAAATTTGTACATGATAAATTAATAGTCTGATTTAGACATAGCTGACTTAGTCTGAAGCTGGTTGAGTCCTCACATTTCTGCAGTGGCTTCAGCACGGCACTGAGCTAGAACAGAAACAGTGTTACTGATTTTTGTTTAATTATTATAAGGTTTTTCCATTGTTTTCCTGTGTCTTACTTGTCAGCAATCAGTGCTTTATTGTTTTGGATCAAGTATTTCAATAAATCTAGGACGTGATTTTGCGATTTGTGATGAAGAGCAAAAATGTTATGTATTAATATAAAGTGCTAGTAATTAATGACTGTCCAAATAATTTAAAAATGACTAATTTTCAATAGAACACTTTCAAAGATAAAACCAAAACCGAGGAGACCAAATTAAGATGGACAATTCAGATTGATCCTTCAATTTCAGCAGATGCCACTGTATCAAAAAAGGTCAGCTATTGAGTGAAGAGTACAATTAAATTTTTTTCTTTCTCTGCTTCCTCAAAATTTCCAGTGTAGAGATAAAATTATTGCTTATGACAAACAGGATTGTAAATTATACAAATGGAAAGTTCCTCAGATATAGACCATGGATTAACATTGAACTCTTAATGTTGCCTAGGGCTTTGTCAAGTTGAGTCTTGATTTGACTATTTTTTCTTTTTGTTTTGTGATTAAGAAAGCATTTAGTTGTTAAACTTTATTCTTGTATTGGAGGTATCCATGAAAGGAAAAAAAATATTAAATATTTAATTAAACTTTTTTTAAAAAAAATATAAAATTAGTCTTGAAAAAGTGTACTGATGCATGAGTTTTATGAAATATGGGAAGCGTGTGAAGCAACATAAAATGATTATCTTGTAACAGAGAACTTTTGTTTTTAGAGCCTTGATGAATATGAAGATGATGAAGCAGGGCAGAAGGAGCGAAAGAAGGAGGATGCTATTACCCAACAGAATACGATACAAAATGAAAGTTTCAGTGCAGATACCACTGGCTCGTACTTACTACAGGTAAGATTTCTATGCTTGCTTGTTTTAATATTTTACTTGTTTTTTAAAGTCATACTACCTTCGTTGTACTCCTACTTAACAGTAGATTATACCTGATATAGAAACAAACATTAAATTTAGGAGTTGACACATTACTAAAAACGGAGTATGAGGTTCCGTTCCTCAATCTCAACACTAGTGAGACCTGGTTCTGAAAACAGAATCTCTTGTTTCTCTCTGGTGGCTTTGACAGTAAAGGTATCGATGTCCACCAAACGCTCATTGGATAAAAGGAAGAGAATCCTGAAGATTCAACTGTAAAATACTTGTATTTTTAGAAAAATCAATTAATTAGAGGTAAACTTTTCAAATCAGGACCTAACTTCCCAATTTTATTTATTGTCAGTTTACAAGCTTCTGATTACTGATTCTGGTAAATAGACAAGTAAACACACTTAGGGGAAACATTCCTCACCTCTGTGAAACCTCTTTACTTTTTCTGTTCTTCAATACTCTCGCCACAGATTATGCTCAGTCTTGCAGCCCTGCCCCGTCAAAACCTTGCCAATTATGCCCTATAGACCATTGAAAAGGAGGTTGTAGCAAGGTGGGTGTCGATACCTTCTTCTCCCAGGTGGCGAGGCACAGGACAAGAGGAAATGACCTCAAGTTATGGGAGGCTTAGACTGGATATTAGAAAAAATTTCTTCACTGAAAAGGTTATCAAGCACTGGCACAGGCTGCCCAGGGAAGTGGGTGAGTCACCATCCTGGGGGATATTTAAAAGACTTGTAGACGTGGCACTTAGGAACATGGTTAGTGGTGCACTTGGCAGTGTTAGGTTGATATTTAGACTCTATGATCTTAAAGGGTTTTTTCCAACCTAAATGATTCTGTTTCTGTATGCCTTTCCTGCAGACTGTACTGCCTGTGGCAAATTTTCCATCTCTGTGCTTTTATGCCCTTACTGTCTCTAGCCAGTCTTGTTTCTCCTTCTCTTCTGTTACCTAAAAGCATGTGCAAACCCGTCTGTACACACAGAGTTCATCCAGCTCTGCTTCTTGCCTCTAACAGAGGCAATAGCACATAGGGAGAAAAATACACGAACAAAGCAAGGATGTAGGGGTAATTTTCAAACCACCAGGGGAATATCCTGAACGAGAGGGGGCATTGCTGAATTTAGTGTCTTTGGATGCACTTTCCTTCTAATATTTTGCACAGTCTTTCATATGCTCATAGATGTGTTTAACATTCAGAAGAGCATACAGCAAAGAAATCTACAGATTAATTACCTGGAATGTGAAGAACAATTTCCTTTTGTTTAAGTCGAACCTGTCATGTACCATCTGTTTTCATGTGATTTCACCAAGGTGTCCCAGTGGAAGACACTGGGAACAACTGCTTCCTCTTCATGTGACTGGATGCCACAGAGAGAGAACGGCCCCTCTCAGTTGCCTCTTCCTTGGGCTGAAGAATTTGATTTTGTTTAGTTGTTCCTTGTACAGGATAACATTCTGTACTTTTTCCAGTTCGATTGTATTTTATTTGGGATCAGGAAACACAACTGAAGATTTCAGTACAGCATGGAGTTGTAAAATGGTTTAATGATGATTTTTAGTTTGTTCTGTGTTTCTTTCCTGGCAGTTCCTGATATCCGCCTGTTTATCTGCTGAGCACTAAGTTTACTATTTTTGTTGAGTGTCTGCTTTAACGTTTTGGGGTTATCTCTGAGTGATAATAACCAGCTCAGAGGCTGATGCATATGTAAATTTAGAAGCATGTTTACCTTTGTCTTGCTATGTGCTTACATACACTAAATTTTATTTCCTGTTTCATCTGTCAGCCACTCTTAACAGAGAAATCCTGTGTGTTTTCACAGTTGACCCTCATCTTTTCTGTTTTAAGTAGCATCTGTGGACATCTCCTTCCTGAACATATTGAAGAGCACAGGGCCTGGAACAGATTCCTGTGGAACTCTTTTGGGTACTTCATCCATTGCAAAAGCTTGCTATCAGGGCCCACCATCATTTTCTGTCTTTTCAGTAGTGATTTATTCACAAGCTCTTATTCCAGTGTGGCTTAATTTCTTTAAGAGGCTTTGTGGAATGTCTTTTTGTAAGTCAGTAGACTGCCAATCCTCTTCCGAACATTTTTACACTTAAAGTTATATTAGATTTGTGAAGTGTAACAGATGCCCTGGTGACTCTTCCATACTATATCATATTTATCCACTTATTCCCTAATTGTTTTAGATTTACTACCACCCCATATTCAGTGTAAATATCAAGCTTACTGGTCTGTTTTTCTCTCGTCTACTCTAGAATCGTCTTACAGACAGTGATTATGTTTACCACCAATACTAGGGCAGCTTTAAGAGAGAGATTGTATACAATCTTGAGTAGTTAAGATATTAATTTTCAGCAACTTCAGTAGATCTTTCAAAGCTCAAGGAGTAAAATACCTTCTCATTCTGGCAACTAGCTTTTTTATTTTGATAATTTGTTTTTAAGTTCTACCAGCACCTCTGCTTGGAACAGATCCTTTGAGTCTTCTGTGAAGAAGTGCTCTGATGAGACCCTTATCATGCTTTTCCATGATGAACAGCCAGAAAAAAATTTCTGCAGAAAAATTGTCTCCTCCAAGTGTGCCTCTTATAACTTGATATATTGTCTTTGCAGATTTTTTGGCAGGATTCCTCATTTTGAAATGTTTTCATACTTTTTCCAAGTTGTTTGTTAAACTCTTATTGTGTTCACTCTTGTCACTTCTTCAACAAATATTCTGGAAGTTGTCACTTTTAGTTTTCCGTAGTGATATTATTACATAATACTTTGGCCCTTTTTTTAATCCATATTTTCTATTCTTCTTGACCAACAATCTCAGTTTCTGTTTACTAGTCTGCCTGTATTAATTGTAACCTACACAGTTCCAAGTTTGTCACCACTGTATTCAAACAGGCACTACTTCTTTGTTGACAGAGCATACCAGTGTCTTGTCACTGACGATACAGAAGAGTCAGTCCTCAGATCTGGCAAAGACCCAGGATTGCACATATACAGAACAAGTGGAACCTTAGAAAGGTGTAGCTGCTGAGACTTTATCAGTTTATTACTGACTCTGTCAACTTGCTTTTTATTAGAAGACTTAGAACTTGCCCGATTTGAACAGCACTGTAATTTCAGCTTTGAAGACTTAGTTTCCTTTTGATTCTTCTCTGTGCAACATTTAAGCTTAATTCAGTTCTTTGAAGTAGAATTTGTATTTTAGATCTAAGAATTCAGTCAATTCTAGTTGCTGTTGACCAATATCTATTCTAGTTCTACTTACGAAGCAGAATACATTTCTTCAGTTCTAGGTGTGTTCACTGGTTTGTCCTTTCTGTTCATAACTTTATTAAATTTGTAAATACATAATTACTTTGACAATTATATGGGAAACAAGACACTTTAATTTTGACTTAATGTATGGTGGATAAATACCTTGCTGAAGAACATTTTGTTTCCAGTCCTTAACCTGATCTTTCAGTTCTCTTTTAACATTGTCAGAAGTTGCTGTTGTACTTCTAATGGGCAAAATGCACAAGTTTTGAAAACTCTGGCTGAGTTTGTTTAAGAAACATACCAGACCCGAGAGTATTTTTCCTGAAGCAGAACTTGGCTTGTCGAGATTGGCTTCTCAATAATTTTATATTGGAGATGTGGAAGGTGGTAGGTCTGTCAACAGTATAAACATTTGGGAAACAGTTACAGTCAGAACTGTTACTTAACTTCAGCAAAAGACAGTGTAGAAAGCCCCACCTCACCGAGCCAGTCAATGCTAGATGCACTCCCAAACATAAAACAAGTGTTACATCTGGGTCTGCCTTCCTTGCTTGATTTTTCTCCTATTTTTAATTTGGTGGTTTTCAGCTTGTGGGTCAGTGTGCTGTGGACTACTCACCAATGTGTATGGAGATGCAGTCTAAGAGTAATGTTTTATGTAATGAAGCATAGAACTCTTACAGAAAAGCTAAACATTTTTAATTCTAAGGACAAGCATAGTTCAAGCTACTACTTTCAAGTTACTGAAGTTACTATTTTAAGAGTCAGTGGAGTCTAGCAATTATATAAATCTAGCTCTTGCTCAATGATGACAGTAAAATTAGAAATAGTGCAAAATTATTTGATAATGATGTCTTTCTTGCAGTTGGACGGAAATGATGTAATGTTTAGGGTAATGACCATCTCTCTTCATAACTGATGAACCTCTTAACATGTGCTCAGTTTAAAGATAACATGCATCAAAAAACCTACAGGATTTGGCTGGAAAAATGATTAGCTTACTGATGACATTTTTAAATCTCTTAGAAGACTGGCTGAATTCCAGAAGGAAAATTATATTATACTAATACTCAAAACCAATACCTATATGCAAGGCCTTGCATTTTGCAACAAAGAATATATGTTATGTTGATTCCATGGTCGCCTGCCTCCTGTAACTCAATTGTTTGGGGAATATTTTAGGAGACCAGATGCACCAATAGTGCCCATCTTGGGGTAACCCTGTAGTAAGAATGGTTAATACGAACTCTACATCATTATAGAAGTGATATCTGAACGTGATACCATGTTGTGGTGTCTTTATCACTTGCCAAACTGGAGAGCAGACTGAGAAGGCTGAGAAAACTAATCCATCCCTTAAAACCTCCAAATCACAACTGGCTATTTTTCTGCGAATTATACCATAATCACACAGAACTGTTATTCTCAATACCTTGGAAGGAATCTGAAATCCTTTGCTTCATACTTTATACTATACATTGTATCATATTCCTGGAATCACTTCAAATTATGTGCATTAGTAGATAGGCAAGTTTGACCCTAGTACTGAATTCCTGTGGGACGGTTAATCCGAGACAGCAAAAGAAGTTGGTCTAGCTTTCAGATCACAACGCTGACTTGTATACACAGTAGTATTGCTATGATTTGGATTGCCCTTACTCCTCCCTGTAGCAGCAGTGCGTGTTTTTATTCTCTACAAGAGATTAGCTTGTGATAAATGCTTGGTTGTTCAATCCATTTAGTGTAGAAATTACCCAGTACCTTGAAAGAATCCTTGTTGATGGGAGGTGAGGATAGGATGAAGTGTCTACATAATCAGCATCACATAACGGTATAATTTTAAACTGTGTCACAGCAGATTGGGTTCATTGTAGCTAACTTCAGTAGTGAATAGGTTAGATAGCTGCCAAAGTCATCTAAACTTGATTTATTAGCATGACCATTTCGTTATGACTTGTGCATTTAGTCATAAGTCATCCAAGACCCAATGAAAATTGAAGGAAAACCACATTTGAGCTTTTTTTAACCTTTTGTTCTAATAAAACTTAACTTTTCACTAGAACATTGCAGGCAATTTCTAAAAGGAATGTGGTCCAAATATATTCACACAGAAGTGCTCTGAAGCAGTTCTGATTGCTTAAATACCGTCCTTTACTTTAGATGTGACCCAATACATTGAAATTTTCTGAAGCATTGATACACAGCTGTGAATGTTGAACAGAGGCACTTTATAAGCCATGCTGAAAGGAATTAATAAAATAAAGTTAGGGGATAAAAGTCTTCAGTGACTTCTTAGCTGTGTGACAAACTGTGAGGAATGCAGGAAACCAAAGTATCACATGTAACTCCATTAGGAAACACAGCTGAAAACCTGCTTGACACAAGATTCACCAGAGTTTTATACTTGAATCTTATGCCAAGAATATGCTACCAAATAAGCTTCTTAACTCACATTGCAGTTTATACCCACCTATTTTGCATTTCCTGGCTTATTATTTTGTGCAGCAGTGTAGTGTCATACACCATCATTTTGCAATTACTCTAATTATCCAAAGTATGTGGTAATGGTATTCAAATCTATTCATACCTGACTACAGCTTTTCAAAGATGTTTTGCATCTAGGTTTCACATAGTTCTTGCAAAAGAGAACTGTTTGCACGCATTCAAGAGTAATAATTTCTTTTCTAAGTATATTGTCATGATGTTACTGGGTGTTAATTTCTGTCTGTAGAGAAAATGCAGTTGTGCTGCAGGGCATATATTAAAGGCATGTGTTTTATTTTTTATACTATATTTCTTCAGATGTTAGGCCAAGGATCTGTTTACATAATAATGTGATTATAATACTGGTGTTGTGTAAAAAAATGACTATATAAAATGTGATTGAAATACAGAAGTGTGTAAATTAGGAAGAGCTGTGTTTGAGTATGTGGAGCCGTATGTAATTCTGTCAAATCCAGTTGTGGAATTTTAATATTTGACAGTTAATTACCAGATGATACTCATCTTGGGGTTTCTATTTGCAGATTAAGAGCAAGATCAACTTCACAGAGATGGTATGATAACAGTCATTAGTATTCACAAAGCACTTAAGCCATAATAGTGAATGCAATAGAACGACTTGTGAGAAAATCCTACTGTATGTCTAAAAATGTGCCCATAAAATGGGTTTTAAAGTATTCAAATTAAATGTTAAGTATTAAAAGCTCATTTAATTTAAAAAAAAAATTGCATCTAAAGTCTATCTTGTATGTGCAGTGTTTTTAAATAAGTGACATCAGTTGCAGGGAATTTGCTGCTCTGTACAGTTTATGACGTGAACCAGTTGCTGTAGATGTTTAACTGCCATGGCTGTTACAGCTTGGGAGACCCATATTATTCCTGTGATCTGTACAAGGAAAACAGAAACACAGGAGTTTCATCTTTCCATGATCATGTATGATCAGGCCATCATTCGGGTAGTTTCTAGCAATATAGGCATGTATTCAGAGCAGTTTGTGTATGTAAGCAGTAAATAAGGCACAGTGTTCAAAAACAAGTAAATGCAAAATACCGAACACTACTTCCTGAGTACTCTGTTCAACTAAGAGCTCTTCTGGAAAAATACGTGGTGTGGTGATGTCAGGAAAGGCAGTATCATGATGCCTGTAGCTGTTAAGAATTTGAATGAAAGTTGCATAAGTCAACAATGTTCCGACCTGTTATGGATTGATTAACTTTGCAGTCTTAATTTTCTTTAAGTCCTTTTTGTCTGTATTATTGGAGACTGGGAATAAAACCACCCCATGTAGTAGCTTTTAAAATAGTCTGCAAAGTAACTTTTCAGAATAATAATGTTGCATGGTCGTCTTATCTGCTGTAACTGGAGGCATTGAAGACACTGAATGAATTGTTTTGCAAAAATGAGATTGCTGGTTTTTAGGTAAATTTTGTATTTTTGGGTTTCTTAATAAAAATTGAGTTTTGAAGCAGTGGAGTCTGGATTTCTCAGCTGAATGGGCTATGCCATAGACATCGTTACAGCAGCATAGGTTTCTCGCGCAAAATTGTCCTCCTCTGCTTTTGTGAGCAAATTTAGTATACATATGCCTATATGCAGTGCTGCTGATCTATGCACGTTCAGTGGGTTTTACATTCCCAAAGGATCTGCACATACTCAGCAAATCTGATTCACCCATACGGCACATGCACTGTCTAATTCTGCTGCTTTCGGAAAGTGCTTACAAGTGAAATCGGGATCCCCTTTGCCCCTAAGAAATCAGGAAGCTGAGAGCTAGCAGTTACTAATGTGAGATCAAAGGGAAAGCGGGTGACTGTAAACTGGCTATGAGCAGGATGAAATTGTGTGGCCAGCGATGCGTAGCCTTAAGGATGCAGGCTGGGCATCCCTATTTTGAGTCATCTTCGCTCTTGTAGGAATTACTAATGCGTGGTCATCAACATCATAACAACTGATCAAAAAGAGAAATATTTCAATTTGTTTGTGGAAGGCATCATTTGTGTTCAGTGCCTGATCATCATCAGCATAGATTTGATTACCTTTGGCAAGCAAACTTTGCTTTTCTTAGAAAGAAATACAAAGTAATGAACGTTTTTAAGATTTTTGTTCAGCGAAGTTTAATTCAGTGGATAAGTGGTTTAAGCTTAAAATTTTATTTCATGAATGCATTTCACTCCCAGTAAATAAAGTTAAATGTACCCCTGAAGTCTCCTATAATTGAATACTCTGTTTTGTGTGACTGTGTGCATGTGCAGCTATTCGTCACTGGACCTGCATGAAAACTAAAGCTGAATCAAGCCTGTATCTGTGAATGCAAGGTGGTGTGGAGGCTTCTCACTCCTGCTTTATGTTCACGGTTGTGAATATAAAGGGTTTCACACAGCCTGCTCTTTGGGTACTTTCTAAATCCTTATGCAGGCCAAGTGGAAAGCAAAGTGTGTAAGGTTTCTTCCTTGTGATTTCTGTTAAATTTGACTGTGATCCTTCCATTAAGATTTTATATGAGGAGGGCTTTTTTTACTTCTCTTTTTTCGTATCTACAAATGTTGCTGCTGTGTACTCAGCCTGCATGACCAGTTGTTTGTTTCATTGTTGCATGAGTTGTTTCTTTCACTGTTGAAATCCTGAAGCTATGCTCTAGAATTGCATAATCTGGTGCATTAGCTGGTGTTGCACTGGTTCGGAGCCTTTGTAGGCCATAAGGAATAGGAAGCAGTTTCTCAAATTCCCAGCTAATGTTTTGAGCAATCAGCAGGGCCCTCATGTGAAGGAATTAATTTTCTTTCTCACATGCTTTCTTTTTTGGACAGGCATCACTTTTTAATTCAGCTAACTGAATGCTGTTTTGAGAACATTGTTTTACCTCTGAAAGAGTCAATATGGCAATTCTGTTCAGCAGTCAAAAATGATGATGTCTATGTGGGTATCTCCTCCCAGTCTTATCTTCAAATTTCTTGGAGGAAAAAAAAAAGGTGGTCTGGCAGAGTATAATGATACACTGCAGGTAAGGCTTCTGTGGGAAGAAGAGTCCCCTGGTAAATATAAATTTGTTGAAAAGGAAGGACTTCCTGCCATATCTGTTTGTACAAATTAGTCAGCCTGACTGATCTGAAAATCTTCTGTAAAGTATGGTAATAATCCTGATTCCTGCGCTTTTCTGCTATTCCATTCTAAAGAGAGAATTTTAGTTAATGCTGCTTTCATGCCAAGAACAAGTCTGAAGACTAGATAATGAAGATATAAGTACTTGTGGGATGTGTACAGAGGAGGAGGACACTCTTCTTCTGTAAGAACCTACGTGGACCATCCCTATTCAATGTCTTTGTGCAAGGTGGAGAGGGGAGACAACTTCCTCACTATCCAGCAAGATGAGCAGGAATTTATACAGCAGAAACAGACGTAGCAATGGTTGTCAAACATTTTAATAACATGGATCCTTCATTCCTGTTATTCTTACTGAGTTAGAGAATGTAATAGTGGTAGTTACTCAGATGTGCTTGTATGTTTAGAACTTTGCATTCCAGTTGCATAGTGGTGTGAGGATGGGGGAATGGGGAGCCTGCTTCTCTGTGTCTTTGTAGTCTGGTACAATTAATGTGATGGCTCAGGAGGGAGGAGGAATCTGGAATTCAGAGTTGTTTGGTGGAGATAGTCTGAGTTTATACTGCTAAAAAGAGCAAGACCTGGGTGTGAACTCAACTGCTGTACTGCTGATAAAGCCTATGGCTTAATTATTAGCAAGGTTTTCTGGCATGGTTCATACTACCGAATACTCTCTGATATCATAACTGGGGAATGTTTGAGGAATGGTGTGTCAGGAACTGGTCCTTACATGTATTATGAACATCACAGCACCAGGTTTGGCTTCTTGTGTAGTGCTACAAGAACATAACTAGTTTTTGCTAGCTCGGAAAGAGCCACATGTCCTTAACATGCTGGGCTGTGCAGTAGAAGCTTAAGTTGCATTCTGTGAAAACACCACTTTGGGTTGTAGTTCAGCCCTTGCTTTACTTCAGACTGGGAGGAAGACTACACGTTATTCTTAGAGACACCAGATAGGACAAGTGCTTTGGAGTATGAATGTGACAACTCGGTGCCACTTGGCTTTGGAGCTATAGAATCATCTCTGGCTTGTGTTGCTTCCATTGACTATTTTGTTAGTAGCAGCTGTCAGACCCATTCTGCTGGTAAACTCACCAACGAGGGCGAATCTCTTCTTTTTGTGGAATCAGCACCCAGTAGAGATGTGCTGGGTGGTTCATTATTTTAAACTGGTTCCACAGAAGTAGCTGGGTTTGTCACTAGTTGTGTTTCTAGTACATAGTGTGCAAACGACTGTGTAGACAAATCAACAAGCAGCTCAGCACTCTAAGGTGGGGTTGAAAAAGTTTTATAATGCTGTGTAAAATGTGAGACAAATCCCATTGAAAATAATTTTTGGAAATTGCATTTTATCTGTTTGTATGTCTGGACACAGGGTGTTGTGACATGTGTTATGCATGGCTCCATGCTGGACTTTATATTTACACTTGCTATAAAGTACTTCAGCAAATTCTGTTGGTGTTTTCACTGTCATTATTTCTGCTGTGGGTTCCATATTGTGAGTTAGCTGTTCTGTAACTCAGAATCCTAGAATAATATAATCATTTAGGTTGGAAAAGACCCTGAAGAACTGACACTACTTTCTTAATTTCTCTGAGCCATAAAGGTTTATGTCCATCTGAATTCTGTCTTTGTTTTTGGTGTTTGTTTTTTTTTCTTCAAATCCTCTCCGGTTTCAGCGTCAGGTTGTGTGGTTCCTATGCTTTTTGCTTATGTGTTGGGAGTTTCCCTCAGGTTTCTGGCAATGCGTTGGTTCTTTATTTTTTCATGATTGATTGATTGACACATTGACTTTGGGAGCTTTGTGCAAATGTTTCCAAGTTCCATTTATTTCATGGAATTTTAGGAAGCCTGCATTTTCAGTTTATGACTGTTCAACACTGATTCACAAAGCTTATGCCTTGGCTGTAATCACTGTCTTTCTGCTCAGTTTTCTTTGCTGTGTCAGTTAGTCACCTGAGATCTAGTCAGGCTTTGTCAGCCTGATGTAATCAGCTCCTTCATAGCTTTGGTTCCGAGTCCCTAACTGCTTGTCCTGAACTCTTGTTCTGGCTCTTTAGTGTCAAATATTGCTTGTCTATAAAAGTGGAGAATAATGAATAAAGAAAAAACTCTGTATATTTTAGTGGGTATTTCTGTTTTCCTTATTTCTGGGAGGTATTTTCTTCTTGATGACTCTTGATTTCCATGGGAGTTACTTGTTTTACCTGCAGGTGGTTCTTTAATTTTTTCGTCTCACCTAATGTCCTTGATAGATTTCTTCATAGGTAGGAATTGAGGATACTTACTTTCCTGTTAGATGCCTGATTTGGTTCCCTAGACATTCTTGCAGTGTTTCTCCATGGCATCCTGCCTCTGTGTAAACAGGGAGGTGAGTCGTAACTTCTTTGGCTTTGCAGGAATAACACGTATCACTTGTACTGGGTGTTTTAGCATGCCTATGTTAGTTCTCATTTGAAGTCGATATTAATAACATATTAATTAAAGGTAGTAGATGAGACTGTACAAAAATAACGTTAAGGTTCACTTAAGTTAGTGAACAGAATTAAAGATACTTTTCTCTGGCTGAAATATGCTTTTCCGATCTTTTTGTTTGTTTGTGCCACCCAACCCCTTGGGGTTTGGTTTACTACGCAGGCTGATCACTAGGTGGAAATAATTTTTCACTGTGTTTCTTTCATTTTCTGTCATGTTGGTGTCTCCTTTTCTGAACTAATTCTCATCTGTAATAATTTGGTTTATTTTGCTTTACAAGTTATAGGTAATATAGGACATTGTAAACATACTATAGTCTTAAATCACGTGACTACGTTTATTGGTCAACATCAAAACAATATGCTACAATCTAACAGGAGAAGATATTATACAAAAATACTTACATCCAAGTATGTAGTATAAATATAACATCCCTTCCAAACTTAACCATTCTGTGATGCTGTGCTATTAGCATCTAATGTAAAGCTGATTAAGAGATACTGCTGAAGTATAAGGACTAATAAACTTTAAAATCCTCTATTTGTTTGTAAAAAAATACAATAGGTTTGTAAACCATATTGGCCAAGAAATGGCTCAAGAAATTAAGTACCAGATTTAGTTCATACTGTTTTTTAGGTAAAGAACCTGCATGAATTTACGTATTCTAATGACTTTTCTTCATGGAAGGCATTCATACCTTTGCAACTATAAATTACATAAAAGCAGTTAAAAAACCTTCTGTTAAGACTTTTAAAGTATATTAGCATGATAAGAAATAAGACTGACCTAAAATTGTGCTGCAGCTTAATAATTGGTTTACTAATATATTTGATTTTCTTCTTCACAACTTAGACAGGTGATTAAAAGTCGGAATAGCTGGATTTTATCTTGTAACATAATTAGGGACAGATAATGAGTGTGTGCTACAGAATACTTTTGGGAATATCATGCAAATATATTTCAGTAGGTGAGGATAGAATGACAGACTTTCTTTGTGGCAGACTTTGATTTTGCTGCCCATGCTGCAGCCTGGCTGGCTGTTCTTCGAGGCCTTAGAACCATATTTCCCACTCTGCTGGGCTCGGGCAGGGTCATGCATGTGTCTGCAGGGTACAATGCCCAGGCAGGCAATGTGTGAGAACATTTGAGTCATTCTGCACAAGCCAGATGAGGCCAGTGCTGAGCTAGAGCTCATGGGTTCTCTTGGATCTTGGAAGACTTTGGGAAGAGGCATTCTTTTCATGATTGTTTCCATTGCTCCTGAGCACACGAACAGGCTCTATGCGCATGCATGTTGCATATGTACAGTACTTCGTTGAGGTTCTGCTCTGTAAGGTAAATAGAAATGCATTGTTTTTATCTAGAACATCATTTGTCCACAGTCCAGAGGAATGTACACATCACAGAGAATGACATGTTTTCAGAGTTCTCTTTTGAAAAAAGAAATTGAATAACTTTTCTCCCCAAAGGATTGCATAGTCAAGAGGTAGAAGAGTCTGCCTGGAAGCTGTTTGAGATGGATGGAATTCATTTGAGCTGCAGTGAAAGGGCCTGAGAGATTCAAAGTCAGCCTAGGAAACTGGTAACGTCTGGTACTGCCATACTTTATTTTTAGGTTACTGTACATCTAGAGAGGTGTCTTCTCTTTAGATCTTCTGTTTGGTGTCTCTTTCTCAATAGAAAAATATAGGCAGCTGCTCTAACAGATCAATTTACTTATTTGAACTTACCTTTGTATTTTCTCATATGGCTTCCTTCCAAAATAAAGTATCATCCTTGTATAGACTGTAATGCCATTGCCTTTCCACTTCTGTAAATGCCTCCCTGAATCAGTCACCCAGTATTTCAGAAATGTGTGATTAGAGGGCATATTAACCTTAAATTTCTTCTCTTTAGCACAGGTAAGGAAAATATATCTTCCCTTTACCCTATGACATTTTTTTTAGCTTTTACTTTTCTACATCAGCTGCTTCACACAGAAGATATTGTTCCGTATTGCTGATCTGGAATTAAGTATCTAGGTTCCACACTATCAAAATAGTTCTGGCAATTGAATTTTAATTGCCAGAATATAGGAATGTCTTTTTTCCTACTCAAAGTTTTCTTCTGTTTGATTCATGCCATTTTCATTATAACATGTTTTAAAAAGGTCAGTTGGTTGTAAGTTAAACAAGGGTCTTTTAAGACTTGTTGGTTCCGACTTGACAAAGTACAAATCAAAAGAAGATCAAAATATGAAAATTTTTTCCAGGCTATTTAAGAACAGTAGGTCAGCTTTTGTTTTTGTTTTATCTTACCAGGCTCCTGTTTCAGTTTATTTTGTAACTGATTAATAGGTGGTGATAACTTCATGCTTTCTTAACAGTTTTAGAGGTAAATACTCATTTTTAGAATGGCTGCTTATAAAAGAGGTTTATTGGGTGAGTAAAGAGTGTTTAAGGTCATCTTTAGGAAAATAAAATCTAACAAATCTTAGAAATAGCCGTAAAATATTGGCAGCCTTTTTTATGGACTAGTATTCTTTCAACATGTAGATCTAGAAAGCACACAGCTGCCAAGGTGCAAGTGATTGAGTGATATAATTGCTGCTTTAAAGCATTTACATTCCAAGTTGAATTTGTGTTGCGTTCCACAAAAAACATCTCTAGAAATTTTTAAGTGATTTAGAATCAGGAATGGAAGGTAAATGGTATCTCCATGACTCTGTCGCTCCTGAGGGATGCTTGCTTTGAGGGAATTTTGATGGGATGGGGAGGAAGTGTATTTCATCTTTCTTTCTCCTACTTATCACACCTGCATTTATTTCTGGTTTGTATTAGGATCAGATGACCTTTCAGTTATCAAGCATTCAGATGTTATTTCACTTACTATCTGAATGAAACTTGCAGAAGGTACCCAACAGCCATTGCTGATGAAATGGCAATGTAAAGTTGTACTGAATTTAAGAAGAAAGTAGCTGTAGCAATCAACTCATGAAGGAGACTGGAGTTAACTTGTTTGGCTGAATGGAGATAGAATCTACCTGTTCCTTGATATGTAAAAAGGCAAGAAACCCCAGCAACAGTTCTCCTTCCATCGTGTAGTTAAGATGGATCGGCTCACATCTTGAGCAACGTATATGAAACTTTGTAGGAAGCTCATGTTTGGATTGCATATGAAAAAGACAATTGTTTTGATGGCCTAATTTCAGTCAAAATTTACCCTTGGGTGTTGCAGGAATATCATTATGTGGTTTTAATTTACACTAGCATATAGTCAAATTCTAAAACACTGCATGATTTCTACATGCCATTATATACACCAGCAGCCTGATTTGATCCAGGCAGTGTGCTTTAATTGTTTCTGAAACTTTTAAGTTGTCTTTCAAGGAATTCCATTGAACTGTTTTCATAGTCCAGCTGACTACAGAGCTTCTATGTGTTTAAAAACAATGTTTGTTAGTGCATCTTAACTAGCAGATTTGTAATGGTAGGGTTGGTTTAACATCTGGAAATTTTTGTCAGAAACTTGTAAACACAGACAACTCTATTTATTTAAAGCCTGATGACCAGCTTGTTTGTGTAATCTCCATATTGGCTAGATGAAATACCAAGATGGGCCAGGAACAAGAAAGTTGTTACAGTTGTAATAAAGTTGCTTACATCCTAATCTGAAAGAAATTTAATTGGCAGTAGATGGTTTCTTTAATGGAAATGGTCTCAGCTGCCTTTTCTGCCCTTACACATTCTCTTTTACGCAGCAGGTGTGTCTGTGTGTTAAGCTGTGTGGTGAATCAAATGAAGGAGCTCATGTGAAATGTGATAAATCTTTTGCTTTTTCCTTGGTTAATTTTACTGAGAGCATACCCTGTTGTGCATCAATATGTAGCTGCACAAACACTTTTGTAGACAAGACAAAAAGAGAGCATGACCAGTGTTCTGCAGCAATGCTGGCATGTGTTGGTCTGCAGTGTTCTTGAACTCCGCAAAAGCAAGACTACTTTTTATATAGTTTCTTAGCAGTGGTATATACCATTAATGCCAGCTACCAGAAATCATTTGCGAGAATTAAAAGTAATTTCAAGCTGTATTTTGAATACTGTATTGAAGCAAGTGCTTCATTTCAACCCTGAATGAAGAACTGATGTTGTTAGATGTCTGTGGCAGCAGTATTTTCTCACCAGTATGAAGGAAATCATTAGCATACTTGTTATAGGTTACTACTTTACTGATTGCTTTTCCGTTCAGTATTTACACAGACAGTAAAGAGAATTCCTTTTTTAAAGGGAGATATTCAAATAAATTGATCTCTTCTTTGCTCATAAACAATTGTTTTGACAAATTATTCACTTTTATAGTAACGATTAGGTATTTTTACACACGAATTAGAACTCAAAGTTTAAAAATATTAAAGAATATAAGCAAGATTTATATACTTATTTGTGTATATGCCTCATCATCTGCTTTCAGTTTAATTCTTCATGGAACAGGGATCTCCTTTTTCTCCTTTCCCTTTTTATGCCAACCTTCTTTTCAAAAGTGGTGGAGGAAATAAGATCCTAAATTATAAAAGATATTTGTCTCATTTTAAGACCGTCTGAATAATTTGAAGGCTTAGATTAATTTTTGATTACTAGACACAGAATGCTGTTTATAGTGTAACTATCAACTTTTGGATAAATAACACATACAAAATAAATATGAGAACAGGGATCAATTATATATTTACCTGGTGCTTACATCATCACTTTAAAGAATGATTGGTTTGTATTTACATTAGAGAATCCAAAATAGTAATGGTCACAATTTACCAAATCTGCAGTATTAATTTAGTAATCAGAGGAAATTATTTTTATGCATCAGGTGTATATTTTTAACTTGTCTGTTTGTAGTTGGTTTTAAGTACAAAAAGTAAAGAACAACAAAGCTTGCTGTAGAAATATGTGTTACAAAGGACTAGTTAATTGATTTTTTTTTTTAGTGTTAACAGCTGTCATTTGTAGCAAATAAGAGTATTTGCCCTGTACTTTGCTCCTGAGCATTTGTTTGCTTTCCAAGCTTTTTTTTTTTTTTTTTCTAATAGTATTGCCAAAGTTTTAGAATTCTCCTGTTGAGGTAAATGTACAAATCTATGTATATTAATTGCTTTACAGGTTATATTTGAGTTTACTATATGAAAAGGTCTTAGCAAATTTGAGAATATACATTGCATCCCTTTGGTGTCTAGAGTAGGAAACAATCTTCCAGGATCCAGAGATTTTTTTGTACAAGGGTATGTGTCCTTCAGTACACTGCAATGTCATGTGCAAATTCTGCCTTTCTTGTGAATTCTGCTGTTCGCTGTAAGCAGAGGCTGATGTTCACCAGGAAGTGTGGCCATAACCTCAAGGCTTCAACGTTTTCCTGAAAAAGCAGCTGTTTAACAAGTAAGAAGCAAGAAAATTAGAGCCCAGAGTTCTAATTTTTTGGCAAGATTCCTATCTATAGACTGGCAAAATTTTGACCCAGTCACCTATGTGTGTCTCTTTCTCCATCCAAGCTTAGAAAGAGAGTTGAACTGCTTGTCTATGTCTATTAAAGCAACTAGTCTGAGACTACCACCAAGAACTGTGGGTGATATTACTGATACGGCATTTCAGTTTTCATATGCAGTGAACATGTATCTAAATGCATTAGATGAAACTAATTGAATCTCTTAGAATCATAGAATCATAAGGTTGGAAGAGACCTCCAAGATCATCGAGTCCAACCGTACCTGTCTTCCCATGAAACCATGTCCCTAAAACTCATCCACCCGTCTTTTAAACACCTCCAGGGATGGTGACTCCGCCACCTCCCTGGGCAGCCTGTTCCAATCCCTGACCACCCTTTCAGTGAAGAAATTCTTCCTAATGTCCAGTCTAAACCTTCCCTGACGCAACTTGTGGCCATTTTCTCTCGTCCTATTGCTCATCACTTGCAAGAAGAGACCAGCACCCACTCCATCACAACCTCCTTTCAGGCAGTTGTACATAGTGATGAGGTCTCCCCTCAGCCTTCCCTTCTCTAAGCTAAACAACCCCAGTTCCTTCAGTCTCTTCTCATAGGGCTTGTTCTCCTGCCCCCTCACCAGCCTCATTGCCCTTCTCTGGACGCGCTCCAGCACCTCAATGTCCTTCTTGTAGCAAGGGGCCCAACACTGAACCCAGCACTTGAAGTGTGGCCTCACCAGTGCAGAGCACAGGGGCACAACCACCTCCCTGCTCCTGCTGGCCATGCTGTTTCTGATACTGGCCAAGATGCCATTGGCCCTCTTGGCCACCTGGGCACACTGCAGGCTCATTTTCAACCTGCTGTCAACAAACACCCCCAGGTCCTTCTCTGCCAGACAGCTCTCCAGCCACTCTTCCCCAAGTCTGTGTCATTACATGGGGTTGTTGTGTTCCAAATGAAGGACTTTGCACTTGGCCTTCGCATACATCAGAGTCAAATCACCTTTTCAGTCATTGCTGACTATCTTAAAGCTAAAACGTGGGCTGTTACAGTCCTCCATGTCTAGAAGTTCAAATAGGCAAATCCCTAGATATCAGTATTAGAGGGCAGAATGAAATGTTGAATACAGATTGAAAACTCGGACAAGCAGAGCAAAAGCACATAATCATTAATGCTGGAAGGGATCTCGGAAAGTCTCTAGTCCAACCCTTGTGGACACAGCAGGTTCAACTATAGCAGATTGCTCAGGACTGTGGCCAGATGGGTTTTTATTATCTCTGTGGACAGAAATGTCATAACCCATTGTCTTAGTTTAGATGAAAGAAAACCCAACCAAGATATGCTATCAGAAATTAATAAAACTATAACACCTGTCTAGGCAACCTGCTCGAGTGTTTAATGTCACAGTAACAAAGTATTTTCTTACACTGTAAGTTGAATTTCCTGTATTTCAGTTTATGTCCATTGCTTCTCATCCTTTCTTATGGCTCAATGGATATGGCTCCATCTTCTTTACCCCATCAGGTATTTATATAAATTGGCACAGTACCTCCTGAGTATCCAGGCTGAACATTCCCAGCACTCTCAGCTTCTCCTCATGTGTCAGATGCTCCAAACCTTTGATCATCTTTGAGGCCCTTTGCTGGAGTCACTCCAGTATGTCTTTCTCATATTGAGAAGCCCAGAACTGGACTCAGCACTGCAGCTGTGGTCTCACTAGGGCTGAGCAGAGGGGAAGGATCACCTCCTTTGACCTGCTGGCAACATGCAAATGACCACCTTTGCTGGAAGAGGGGACAGTGATGGTTCATGTTCAGCTTGGTGTCCTCCAGGACTTCCAGGTCCTTTTCTACGTAGCAGCTTTCCAGCCAGTCTACAGCATGTCCTAATGCTTGGGATTATTCTTCCCTAGGTGCAAGACTTTGCATTGCTGCTTTTTTGAACTTCATGAGATCTCTTTTAGCCCATTTTCCAGCCTGCCAATGTTCCTCTGCATGGAAGCAAAGCCATCTGATGTATTATTAACTGCTCATCCAAGTTTTGTGTAGTGTGCAAACTCGCCGAGGGTGCACTTTGTCCCATCATTCGGTCATTAATGGAAATGTTGAACAGTACTGACCTCTGTATCAACTCCTACTGAGGTGTCCAGCTGGGATTCATGCTGCCTTTCCTGACCCTTTGGGCCCGATAGTCCAGTCCCTTTTTGTTGCACCTCACAGTCATCTTACCTGGTCCATACTTCAGTAGTCTGCCTGTACAAATGTTATGTGGGAAGGTGCTGAAAGCCTTGCTGAAATCTATATAAACATATCTGCTCTCCCTTTATTCACTGAGCCAGTCATCTCATTGTGGAAGGCTATCAGATCGGCCAGGCATGATTTGTCTTTCATGTATTCATGCAGCTTTCACTTTCCTGCCCTTCAGGATTTGTTTTATCGTCACTCCAGGACTGAGGTAAGGACTGGCCTGTAGTTCCTTGGATCTTTGTTCTTGAAGATAGGAGTGACATTTACTTCCTTTCACTCCTCAGAAATCTCCCCTTAGTGCCATGACCTTTCAAAGATAACATACCCTTAGTAAATTTTAAAAATAGCGTTGGTACCATTTAAAATTCTGTTTCCTTGTCCTTTTAGAGATGAAATTATGTTGCTGTTTCATTGCTATGAATTGCTACTTTTCAGATGCTGTCATCAATGATAAAATAGTTCCCAGTGTTAAAACAACAATTTTACACCACTTTGTGCGTTTCTTAAAATAGTTCCTATGACTTAACTTTGACAGTTGTTCTTCTGCTTATATTAGGGAAAGTGGAGCACATACTGTAGTTGAAAATGCTTCATAAAATAAAATGTACTTTAAGATCAAGTTTTGTTTCTGTTATGCAAATATTTTTGTCTTCATATTCTATAATAAAATAATATTATTTAATCCTATTTTTTAGCTTGTTTATTTACTTACAAAGACATTAATGTGCTGATCAGTGATGGCAGTGTAATGTTTTGAAAGATTTTCAGAATGGATGGAGTTTCTCTTGCATCCTGTTTTGAAAGTACGTGTATTCCTTTGTCTGCAGTGAGTGTCATAAATAGAGAGAATTTCATGCTTTACCATTGTTTTTTCCAATGATAGCAATTGTTTAGTTCATGACCTCCTTAAATACTATTCCCTGACTTTTTACCTAATATTTGCTGATGCTGGGGGGAGTTTTGTCTATGACTAATAAAATAATTGGTTTGTCTTCCTCTTGCAACATCCTAAAAAAATATCTGTGGACGTACTCTGTCTAATCCAAGTTCAAACATGTCTTATTTTTTCTATGTGATCAGACTGGTATTGGGAAGCTACAAGCAGAGCAATATTGATGCAAATATAGTCTTCCAGATTTTCTCATTTGTACCTAATGCACTGATGTTTTTTTTAGGGACTGTGTAACAATAATTTAGCCCTTTCCTCTGCTATTCTTTTTGTTTCCACTTCCATCTTTATAGAGCCAGAATAAAAGCATAATGGATTTTTTTCAAATTAAACACACAAAAAAGAAAACCCCAAATAAAATATAATCTTAGTGAAAACATGTCACTGCATTCTTGGAGTCTGAAAAGTAGTGAAATTCTTTCCCTTAAGCTAGAAAAAATATGATAAAATTTGTAATCTGTAATCAATCCATCTATGTAACATCGAAGGGCCAGGGGCACAGCTCTTGCACCATTGAGCTTGTGTTTAAAATGTATACTGTTATTTAAAATGTGTTCTGTTCTATGCTATTTCAGTTGTTAAGATGATTTCCCGGTAGCAATCAAAGGAGACAAAGAGTATTCTTTAAGTTTGTACTTAGAATGCGTTTAGCTTTTGTGGGTGCTTAGAAAGCAATGATCTAAAAAAATTACTTACAGTAGCTTGACAAGTCACTGACATTTGAGTGCATAGAACATCCACATCCAGACTTCTAGCCTACTTGCTTAGCAACAAAGGCCAGGAAAAGATACCACTTCAGTTATCCTGAGAGAAACTGCGGCAAACCAGGTTGCAACACCTGGGTTAGCAAGGTGAATCGCATGCCTGTAGTTACCATGACCCAGCTGATAGCTAATAAAGTCAGTTTGGGTCTCAACCCTAATTACTTGCTGGCTTCATTTTTTTGTTCCATCCAGAAGGACAGTAGTGGTGCTGAAGGATCAGAGCAGTTCTGCTCTGCTGCTCTTGGACAAGTAGATGAACAGCTATCAAAGTGCACAAACATTTCTGTCCTATTAATGGTAGTGAAGGTATATTGGTAGCAGGCTGTGTACTGTTTTGGTAAGCTGTGTGTTCTGGATGCTGAGGGATGGAGAAAATACAACCAGGTTTAAGATGTAACCAGAAGCATAAATGGTGACAAGAATCCTGATATTCTCTCTACTCCTGACAGCAAAATACTGCAAAACTGATTGTGCAGCAGCTGCTTGAGGCATGGGCCTCCTGCTTTTAACTGCAGGCTTCATTTTCTATGCAGTGATAAAGTACTTTGGAAGTACAAATACAAGAAAAATATTAATTTTTCCTTTCTATTTGTTTTAGGACTCCTCCAGGATGGTTTCAAGCAGATATAAAAGGTATGAGGTCTTCGTACACAACACATTTATCTACATATATAGTTCTGCCAGAAATAAAGCTGATTAAATAGGTGTTTGTAGTAGAGGTCACAATACTACTACTGTATTTATATAGCCTGATTTTTGGGTAAGGACCTGAGAGATGCAGCAAACTTATCTAAACCCCTCTGTTTTGTTACTAATTTAGAATAAATTCAGCTAGTATTTTGGTGGATCTTACTAGTGCAGAATAGTTTCCCAAGCAAATGTCTGACTTGACTACACGTTACCTAGGAGCCACTACTTTCACAGTTAGTTTATGAGCCACGCTCTTCTGAAGTTTAGTACAAGAATATAATTTTGTTGCTCTCTTCAGTAATAAATTTCTGTGTTTTTTTATACTGTTTCAGTGTAGGGGATGCTGCCCACATGTACCAGTCCTGTTTGTTATTTGTTTGTCTTTGAGCCAAGTGTTCCCTTGTCATTACTCAAGTTTTTCAATTGAAAAATATTTCAGATGAGTGTGTAAGATTTTTTTGGCTGTGTGGAATTACCATTGACAAAGCTGTCACCATTATTAGGAAATTGTAATGGTTACATGGAGTCTAAAATACCTCAAGTGAAGCAAGGCATTTGTGTAAACGTGTTTTCATTTGACACATGAATGTGTTCTCTTTTAGATAGCCCTTACTCAGGTAAAATGTTTAGGTGGTTAATTTGTCTGTGTGTATATATCCTGGATGTAGAAGTAAGTGCAGAGAACACCTAACAATTGTGTAGTCTTCACTGGTGTGTTTTCCACCAGTAAGAATTGTTCATCTGTACAGTTACAGAACAGTTTGGGTTGGAAGGAACCTTCAAAGTTTGTCTAGTTCAAGTGCAATGCAATGGGAAGGGGTATATTTCACAAAATTAGGTTGATCAAAGCCCCACCCAACCTGACCTTGAACACTTCCAGTAACAGGGCATCCACAGCTTCTCTGGGCAAGTGTTGCAGTGTTTTACCACTCTCATTGTAAAAAAGTAATAATCTATCCTATTATGCTTTAGATTTCTTAGTGTGGTGCTGTCTTTTATATTTATATTCCTGAGTTCTCATAAACCTAGTTGAGTGATGCTTTTTATTGCTGTTGAGATTTTTTTAATCACTTTGTCATTGCAGAATGGGTGGACTTATTGTCACAAGCTTAATAACTACGATAATCTCACTATTACTTTCACATTAATCAAACACCTTTTAGTTCAGTTTCCACTTCCTCTTCAGTCCCTGTACAGAATTTCATTGCTGTTTGGTGCTGCCAAAATGCTTAGTGGTGTGTGTCATAGTGCTTTGTGGCTTTTCATAAGCCTTATCTTTATTCTATTCACATGCTCTATATACTCACTTGCAAAAACTTGGTTGTGTTTCGAGTGGTAATAAAGGGAAGTTTACACAATCACATTCATAGCTTATTTGAAAATAAGCTAATTCTCCTGATAAGCATTGCAAAAATAGGAAACTCCAAAGCTAGAAAATGCTTAAATAAGACTTGTTTGTGCAGTCTTTGTGTGGTCAGGTTGAGCTATATGTGAGATGTACATTTTTTATTTGTCAGCGTTCCCCCTCAGGACTGACATCACATTCAGGTGGAACCTGACTTGTGAGCTGCTTTTCAGTATTTTTGTTATGTATGTAGCCATCTATCTTACTTTTTGCACAGTGTCCAAACCTGATATTGAAAACAAAGGATTATTTTCCTGTGAAGTCAGCACAGTCCTCGCAAATACTGTGGGTTTTATTCTAACTGTACCTTTGTGAGGTATACAGTGCCCATTGTGATTAGAGTTAATGGTATCTATTGATTTTCCTCTATGTTTGAAAATTTCTACCTCCCCTGAAGTCAGTTTTCAGGTAAGAGTACTTGAACAAACTATGTCTCCCAGTAGCTTCACTTACTGGAGTGATTGCTAAAGGAGTCGGGAACAGAATCCTCTTCTCTTCTGACAGTGTTTGGTTTGTTTGCCCCTTCCAATGTCTGCAGTGAGGGAAGGTCTTACAGAAAACAGCCCCTTCTACAGTAGTTCTTATTCAAGTCACTCAGATCTCGCTTAAGACCAAAATACAGTAGAGGTCCTTTGGAATCCTAAAATGCCATTCTGTGATTACACCTATGACTGGAATGTAAATGCCAGAAGGCTGAACCGAGTCCGTAAGCTGCTTGAAGACTCAAATATGTTCAACTTAATGTGCTTTTAATAGTTCTCTGTGTACTCCCATAGGTTTTTAAAGCAAGTGGAGAAAAGCAGATTCTCACATAGGGGCAAACCGCTTTGAGATCGCATTTGAAACTCTGACAGCAGGTGGTCAGTACTTTGTGGGTGGGGAAGAGACTGTTAGTAGACTTTATAGACATATGACAGCAAAAGTAAAAAGATGTTTTACTGAAGTGTTGGGCTGTATTGTAGACTTACTGTCCCATGGAAAGAATGCATTATTTGCCAGAAATTTTTGGGTCGTTTTTTACTACTACTTCTTCTCTTTTGCCCTTTACCTCTTCCCCTGTTGTTCCTCATCAGAAGTGTCATGTCTTCATCACAGCTCTTAACTTGACTGGTTTCTATTTCCTAGCCCAGTTAGACACCCTTTCTTCTCTCTCCCCCTTTCTCTTACATCCTTGTATTTAATCATTGCGATCTTGGCCATCTTTTTCTTGGTTCTTTTTTTTTTTTCCTGGTTTGTCTCCATTCTCTATCCTTTTCTGACTTCTAGTGCTGGGTAACTGATACCATGCTGGGCTTCCAGAACTTTGCCTTTAGCTTCCCATATAGCTGTTTTCATGTCTGCATTAAGATACCCAGCCTCCCAGACCTAATGAGAAAAGAGACTTAGGAACAGTGGAGGATCTGTGCAGTGCGTTCTGATGGAATCACTATTCTCTCAGTATGTTCCAGGGCTCAAGGAATTGCATAGATTTTACTCATCAGACACTGACTGCTTTGCCTTTTATGGATTCAGCAATCCATGGTTAAACATTTATGTAACAATGCAGAGAAACTCATTTCATTGGGTGTCTGTTGACTGCACGATGTAATTACAAATGAACTCTACTGGCTGCTGGTGTGTTATTCTACTTCTGTTCTGGCTGACTTGGACAAACTGAGTCTTTCTCCTTATGCAGTAAAGTAAATAAAAGTTTGGGAGGAGGATCTTAGTCTATCATTGTAGTCTCTCTTCTGATTTTACTTCAAAATTTCCACATTTTGCACCCCAAAAGTTTGTGAAGTTGTTCCTTTGTAGTTGTATTTGAGTATTTGGGAGTTGTAATCAGCCTTCTGTCCTGATTGTGAGCTTCATGTGATTCAAATGTGGAGGTATCCTTCAATTGTAATAGCCCATATCAACTTCCTTATCTTTCATTTTTCTCTAAACTTTTCTTAATGCGATACACCTTGGCCATTCAAAACTTCTATTACTGTAACTGGGTCTACCAGTTTTTGCTCGGCTTTGCAAGTAGTTATTTTTAAAGCCAACAAAACCATTACAATTGCTAAGAATGGTTTTCTAATCCAGGTCTGATGCTATTGGTGTGGTTGGTGTCATCACTTGATTTGTAAAACAAGAAAACGACAATGTGTATGCTGTTTATTGAAATATTTGAGTGTAGTCTACGTATAAACATGAATTAAGTTTCTCTTCTGTAAACTAAAAAGTTCGCAAATAACAGTAAAGCAAGATAGATATGTGGACACAGGAATATTTTTATAAGCAGAGAGAACTTCTTTTAGCAGATTATTTTTCAGTCTATTAGCTTTTGAACCACTTTAGCTTCCTTTTTAGAAATGCCTTAAATTGAAAAGAAAATGTGGCAGATCAGGATTTAAAATAACTCGGTAGATTTTTGCATGGTTCACGGATCAGACAGATCAGACTGGATCAGTTTACAGAAAGAGTTAGATTAAAATCTTTTAGTGGTTCGAGGGTGTGTTCCCCTTAAGTTTATAAGTGGGAATGAATACAATATGCTGTGCTCTTATGGCTTCCAGACAATGTCAGAGAGGTTTTTTTCCCCCTCTTTTAGGTAGTACAGCACGCTAACATGGAACCCAACACACAGAGACCCTTGCCCACTGATTCTAAAAGACTGCTTTATACTCAAGTTTAATATTCATGCAAGATTTGAAAAAGAAATTAGGAAGAAAAGAACTTCAGAAGAAGCTAGTGCTTCAGAGCACTTACTGGAGTACTGCTAAATTCTCTTTGTCAGTGTTTTTGAATTTCCACAAAGCTTTAACTATGTAACAGTTTATAATCCCTCATGCTAACCTTACTCTTAAAAACTCAAATGCAGCTGTAAAGTTCTGTTTCGTAAATATGATACCTAAACTTGCCTGCTTGTCTTTGTTTGGGAATTCTGCAGTGTGGACTGGCTGTGAAGCAGTCTCATCTAGCTTGTTATTCTATATTAGGGACCACTACTGTGTAGATAGGGAGACTTAAAATAGACAGGGTCATTCAAGGTGCTTTTCTTGACCTTTGTATCCCTTTTTCAGCCAATGCTGATGTTATGGAAAGGCGGAAACACAGAGTTTATTCTGCAGAAGGTTTTAATGGTCTAAGTTGAGCTGGTTGCAGTTCCTCAGTGTCCCTTGTGCCAGCACTCATACAGCGGAATAGGGTGATGCTTCAGGGAGCTACTGTGGCTGAAAGTCAATGTCTTCCTTTTGCTGGGCTGCTGGATTGCTGAATCAGCTCCTTGAATGGTTTCCTACTAAGTCACCTGAAGGCCAGAGACAGGAAAAGCGGAGGAGACTAGGAACAGCAGCTACAGAGAAAACAAGACTGCCTTTCCTTAGCTCAGCTCTGAAAGCCACAAACTTAGCTTAAGCAGTCCAAACTAACAGAAGTTCAAGGTGACCTATTTAGAAATACTATCTTTTGCCTATTTCTCCAAAGAAGCTGTTAGCAACTCTGCAGTGACATAATTAATTAGGAGTTTCCAAACCAAGTATAGTTAAAAGGTTTTGGCAACAAAAGCAAATATGTCGTAGTTGAAATCGATGAAATTTGGGGTTGACTGGGTGATTTTAATTAGATGAAATTGCAGTTTGGGCAGTGCTTCAGGAAGACATTGAGAGAACCAAAGAGGCATTGGAAAGAGCAAGATTTATTCCACCCTTCTATATTATTGCTGTTAAACCTGCCCTGTGTGAATAACTGGTTTTATTTTGAAGGAAGTGACCTTTTGTTTCTGTGTAAGAGCAGTCAAACTGCGATGTGAGTTGATATAACTACACGATTCTCATGTAAATACAGCTAGGAAAAACTTTTCAAAAGCAAGTCATCTTAAGTATTTTCTGTTTTCAGCATTCTAGTACAAGTACACCGATTTAAAATGAGGTTTTGATAATGGCGAAGTGAAAGGAAGCTAGTGGAACAACAAGCTGAATTTTGTTAAACATCTTTTGAAGCAATAGTGAGGGATGTTTTTATCCAGAAGCATTCTCATTTGCTGCTCTCCAGGTGGGCACTCTGATCCAGTGTACACATGGCTACGAATGCAATCTCAGATACTTTTCTTGAAAAATAATTTTAAAAATACTGTTTCCTGTAGCCATAGCCTGTGGTTACATGTTTCAACTGCAGGTGTTGAAACACTCATGTGCATAAGTTATTTGTAGGCTAAAATTTGAATACGTTTTGAATTACATTCTTGAGCAGTTCTTGACTCTTTTACGCTGTGTGCATCTACTGACAATAGGCTTTCCTTGCTTTCATACCTTTTGTGAGATTCCAGCAACTTCCAAGTTGCAAGGATTTGTAAACCTTTATTCAGTTAGGAAGTGGAGGAAGCAAGGCTTCAGTTGCAGTCTCAAACTGAACAGGTTCTGTTGTGACATACATGCACTTTCCCCTTCTCCCCCAAAAGAAAGCATATACTAAGAAAACAAATTGGGTTTAATAGTATACAAAGCTCTTCAGTAGTAGGGGTATTGTTGTTACCTATTTATAAATATAAAATAGATTTTTATTTTTATATATATATAAATAAACATAAATAAAATATACAGGTTTGTTTCCATAGAGTGGGGGCAGGTTGATAGGCATTTTCTCTTGATAAAGCGTAGACACCGAATTCAATCATATTATTCTACATAAGCTTTCAAAGTGACATCGTATCTGAAGACTAAAATTCCATTCTTTGTGAAAGATCTGTCTGTTGTGTTTCAAATGGTACTTTTTTTGATGTTGGTATGTGATGAACATTGGTTATAACAGCCAAAATAATGAACTTCCTATCTTCTATTCCTATTCGTTGTGTTAGGTTATGGTTTAATGCCTCCTTAAATGTTGTCTTCATGACGTGTCCTTTGTACTTGCTGTTACTGAAAAGGAATGTGTTCACTAGGGTCTGCCCCTGATGGAATAGGTCAGGAAATTTTTGAGGTTTGAGTTTTACAGAAAATACAGAAAATGTCTTAATTTTTAATGTTAAGTAAATGCTTCCTATCTAAGTTTCCTGTAGGAGCATCTACCAGGATCACTGGAGCTGAGTTGAGGTACTCCAGTATGTTTGCAAAAGGGTTCATTTCTGAGTGATGAAAAATTGAGCCTTTTATATGTGGGCTGTCCTTGAGATATTAACAGTGCAAAACAACACATCTTTCAGAAAGCTAAATAATCTAGAATTTATAGAGTTAAGCTGAAATATTTGTCTTATGTTGTGTTGCAACATGCGTATCCGGTCGTATAAATGTTTTTTAAAAAAATCTTCTGGATGAAGAATAAACAGTGCTAAATATGGTAATAACATTAAGCTACAAAATTCCTTACAATTGTGTCAGTATGCCTTGGAAACTTCGCACGTACTGGAGCAAAACAATATTTATATCCATGAAAAGACATTCTTTTGCCAGATACTCCTGCTTTTGATTTGGGCTATATCCATCTAGATTTACACATTGTTAGCAGGGTTTTTCTGGAGTTATGAAATGCCAAGCTGTTAAATCAATGTATTAATCATATACTCTTCTGTGTTTTAAAGGAAGTGTAGGGATGCTTATCGTGCTTTTCATTCTTTTCCTGAGTGCTCTAGAAAACCATTGTATAGATGTTTCAGCTGTGTGATTTCATGGAATCACAGACTGGTTGAGGTGGGAAGGGACCTCTGGAGGGCATCCAGCCCAACCTCTCTGCTCAACCGGGGCCAAGGAGAGCCAGTTGCCCAGAAAAATGTCTATATATCTTTTGAGTGTCTCTGAGTTCTTCTGGTAAAGATTGAACAGGGTTGTTTGAGGGTTTTATTTGTTTTTGACTATTTAGCTGTGTATTTTCAGAGTCAAAGGAGTGTGGGTTTGGTGGATTGAAGATTTAAAGATCTGTATCTCTCTGCCTGATCCCAGGGCGCTCTGTTCTGTTGCTCTTAATTATTAATTAGATTCTACGTTGAAGGTAAATAACATTGCTATTAGGAAGAAGATAGCTATGGGAAGAACACTTACATTTGTGTCTTTGAAAATGTTTGACTTGTGATATATATTTTTAAAATAGCGCTGGTTTTGTACATAGCAATCACAATGGAGAACTCAGAAGCTTTTTTTAAAAAACTAGCTCATGTGCATTTGCACTGCTTATCTGTTAAGATTCTGTTGCAGTGATTTTAAAGGAATGGACATATGATCCAAATCAAAAAATGTATTGCCTTTTAATGAATGAGTGTCTACCGAGGTGTGACAAACTGCTGTATATTCAAGTTCTGAAGTAAAATACTTGGAAATGGCATAAAATTGGTATGTTGGGCAGCATCACTTTCTTACTTTGGTTTGCTTTACAGTTCCTTGCAGACCATATCCGTAGTTCCTGAAAAGTCAATTGATACGTGTAAGCTTCATGCATTTTGGGCATTTACTCATTTTTCATCCTTTATGGTTTCATCTACTTAAAGTGATGCTCGGTTTGAATCCCATAGTGGCGTTTGGCTGGTTTTTAATGTGCACAGTTCATAAAACTTTTAAATCTTTACAAATGAGGTAGGGTAGGTTTTTAAGTGTGTGTTTAAAGTTGATTACCGATGTGAGCTGCATTATCCAAGTATTCAGCTCCCTGGGGCAGTGAATTTAGTGAGTTCTCAACAATACAGGGGCTGGGAAATAAGTCCTCTGCAATTTATTAGACTGACCTATTGGGTGCTTTGGAAAGCACTTCTTGTTACTTCTAGTGTTTCGATTTCATTAAATATATAAATAGGCATCTGCTTTGCTCTTTGCCTCTATAGCGCAGCTAATGCACCAGAAGATGATGCTCCAAATAGATATTCCCGAACAGACAGGGCAACTTACAGCAGATACAGCAGGGATGCGAATTCTTCTGGCAGTTCTGTTCCAAGTAACACTTTGGAAAAGAGGGTTGAGGAACTTGAAAGGGTAAGTACCAACTGACATCTGCATGGCACAAATTTGAAATAAGGTACTTTTGAAACTCCATGGGGAAATTTACAAGTAAAATATGTAGAAATAATGCTAAAAGCTTGAAGTAGAGATAGTTATGTCTATAAAAGTGTATAAAGAGTCAGACTAAGATGAATGTGAACTTCCTAAACACAGATGTTTAGTTTTCATTTGGTATAGGAGTGAGAAATAGTTGAAGACAACATAATTACAGAGCCAGGAGAGCTCTTCATGTTTCCCATATGTACCTCATGACACACCAACACAGGGCAAATAACTTGGGGAAAGGAGAAGCTTACTGGCCATTTAGAAAATTAACAAGCTTACTTCTGATCTACTTCTGTTTTTTTTAATGTACTGAAATATAACATTTAATTGTTACCCAGTTGTTTGTTAAAGTTTTAAACGTTTGAAATGTATGTCTAAACCAAAGTTTTCATTATTTTAGATGTTCTTCATACAATTTTGGGAAAAACCATAGTAATGTTTAAGCTGAGATTTTCACCTAAACCAGTATTTTGCTAAATAATGTCATATGTGTAATTTAATACTGGCTTGTCTGTCTTCCTCTGAAGTAGATTTTTATGGGTAACTTGCCACATATTCTTGAATTCATGTGGATGGCAGTTACAAAGTAAACACAATTTGAATAGGCCTCTTTTTTTGGAAAGCATTAAAATAAAGCATATTTTGTAGAAATTACTATATTTTTTTAGTATTATTTTTAAGATTTGGAGAAGTTTGATTTGAGTGAAGTACACAGTAATCCTACCTTCCAAATCAGCTTCCTTCTGAAACAATTTAACTGCCAGGTACCACAGAAAATAGAGGAACATTTAAGGACTTTCAGTATTCTTAAATACCGATTTACTGAATTCCTAATGGACACGGTCATTTTATCTAACATCTAGGCCCACAGATCCAACAGTGGGTCTTCGTTCCTTGTTAATTAATGGTAGTATAACACCACCTCCCCACCCAAAAAGAAAAAAGCCACAATCAAACAGCAAGAACAAAAAGGAATAACCCTCCCAGTATAACAAATTTGGAAGCTGATACTTTACATTTATTTACTTCTGGCTTGGGCCTCTATCCAATTCTGGATTCATGCTTAAATTAAATATTAATTAAAACATTATATCTGGAATGAGAGATACCACACAGGTTTGCTGTGGGTAAAGTATTTTCTTAGATGTGATTCTTAAGCTCTTTGAAAAGTAAAGACTTGAAGATGTGGGTTTGACTTGCTGTAGAAAAGGAATTATAGGTAAGTGTGTGTGGGGGTTTTCTTCATTATGTGTTTGTTTTAAATGGTAATAGCTTAAACCTGTGTCTTAACCCAAAAATTACATTGCAAACTACATTACATATTTTTGTTTTAGGAACTTGCAAAGGAGAGACAGGAAAATGCAAGATTAATGAAGATGACACAGGACAAAGAGGAACTAATTGGAAAGCTGAAGGAAGAAATTGATTTATTAAACAGAGTAAGCACATACTTTCTTATAAAAAGCAGATAAAGTCTCTGTGTTCTCTGTGCTCCTTTAGGCACCTGCATCTACGCGGCAAAGTCAGAAGAGAATTAAGTGTGGGATGTTTTTGTATTTGTGTAACTTTTCAAGAGGCCTGTCAATAACTGTATTTTTTCCAGGTGATTTGTTTGTCATGATTCCCCCCCAAAGTTGTGTGTTATTGGGATACCTGAGTTTCTTGTTGCTGTAAGTGTTTGTAGAACAAGATTGTAACAGCAAGAGCTGTTTACTGCTGCCTCTTTCCAAATTCAGTATGTAGTAATTAAGTTGAAGTTTTGACAGTTTTCATAGTAAATTGTTACCCAAGTCTTTTGTTAGACAAAGTAATTATAAATTTAATTTCATTTTCATCAGCTTTTAGTTACTAGTAATAGTTTAGATGATCTTAGAAAGATTTAGGACTGAGTGCTTTATATTCTCACACATATTCTCATATTTTTTGTTGTTGATCCTCATGCAGGAGACTTGGGCTAGTATCACTCAGGCAAGGTGTGTAGGCAGGAGAAAAAGGGGTAGAAGAGTGAGACATGCTTGGGAATAGGACAGGATGAGAAGTTTTAAACTCAATAGAAGATAACTAATTTTAACAAGTCCTGCTTTTAAGGGCAGACTGGAACTGTTTCGTAGCATGGATTATTAACCTCATCTTGCACTTCCTGGCTGAGATGCCTGTTCTTGGGAAATATGATTTTACTGGTCCAGTGCAGACATTGCCATAAAAATTCAGGAAAAAAATTCAGAACTGCCTATTCATTTGTAGCAAAGGAGGACAACAAAAGTTTGCAAACTAATCTAGCTGAGATTATTCTTTTATTTTTTTTTATAAAGACAGTTTGAAATTAATTTGTAGGATAAATGAAGTATTGCCTGATTTGGAGAGTTAGCAATTTTGATTGGAGAATTGGTCTTTATGCTGTTCTTCCATCCTGCAAAGAATCTGTCACATTGAAGCTGATGACCTTATTTACAGTCAGCACAACTGTTCATTCCTTCTACATAATGGATGGCAAACCTACTTAATACTGCTGGTCACATCTGACTTCCTGACTTAAGAGGTCAGAAAAAACAAATAAGAAGAACCTAAGTCACTGAAAGCCTGTGGTTTGCAAGTTTTGCTGTTCCAAAAACAATGTGGGTGTTTTAATGCTGTATTTGGAGTATGATGTCCTAAATTATACCCACCTAGTGTCTGATCAGAAACTGTCTTTAAACGTTCGTGGTGAAGTCAGGCAGTGCCTGAGCCTTGCCAATGTTGAAGTATGATGGCAGTTTCTGCTTGTTGTGTGGAAAGAAAAACTGAAACTGAATATGGTCCTTCCAAAAACCTCTTTATTATAAAAGAACTAAAATGATACTATTCAATGAGATATACAAAGCCAATTTATTGATGATCCATAAGTAACCTCTCTTAAATGCAGAAGAGAATGTTTTCTTACTTTTTCTCCATCAGATCAGCATTTATCATAGCTATAACATGTTAGCTTAATTGCAGTGAAGGTTATTTATGTTTGCATCCCTTGGGCTTTTTCTTAGCAATGAAATGTCTGCCTTTTAACTTTATGACCAGTATAGTAATCTGTCTTTTTACAAAAGTTTGAACCCATGCCTCAATTGATGCTTCCATTAAAACAGATACAGTTGTACTTTCTTTTTTAATAGCTCTTGGATTTATGTTTCCTTGTATATTGGCTATCCATGTGGATTTAGAAAGAGGAAAGGTTTAGAATTAAGAAAAGCTACAGAAATACTGCATCATTCCTATGATAGAAGATTATGGAAGTTAATAGGGCAGTTATTGGCCTAAGGTTTATTATCACAACAGAGATCATGAGAGCCAGGATTTGGACATCTCTCTGTTATGGAACATTACTCTGTAGACCTCCACTAGGATTAGATGCTTTGCATGGAAGAACAGTTGTGATCATCAGCCTTCTGCTAAGATAAAAGGGTGTCCTGAGGACTAAACTTTACTTAGCGAGCTTATGGAGAGATCTTTTTAAAAAAAATTGCTGGTAAGTAACCTAAATAGGGGTCTCTAAATTTGACCGTCTATGCATTCATGGTATCTCTTCATCTTTTCTGTTCATCAAAATGTGCAGTTATTGCATGTTAAGTTGCACAGAGAGGGTAAGAGTTTAATGTTAAAGAGTCAAAGTAACTTCTTAAAATGCCATTTTATTGCATACCTTTCTGTCTGCTCAGTCCTCATATTTAAAGAAATGCTTTCTAGAGGGTTCAGTCAGTTCATAACCATGAATGCATCTTCGGCAAAGATATTGTGATACACTTGAGCTCTTTTTCCAAGAATCCTGAAAATTTCTTGGCAGACTTTTCCTGATTTTAAGTAAATATATTTATTTATTGTTACAATGTATTTTTACTGAGATCAGTGAGTACATCTCAAAGATCCTTGCAGAACATGAGCATTTATATTGAGAAACAGAAAAGGCTTTATACCATAAACGGCGTTCTTTCGCTCCAGTACATTAACCACTAAAAGTATGTCTGCCACGTTTTTTGTAAGAAAGGAGTAATTGCTTAATAAAAAGCTCAAATGTCTGAAGGAAAAGGCATCTCAAGACATTTAAATATTTGTAGGCTAAGTTCAGCTGTCGGCTAGTTTACACTTGGTCATTTCTGACCTCACTAAGATGTCATTGTAGTTAAATGTGTGTTTGGAGAGAGTCTGTCAGTGAGGATTTACAGTCCAGTTACTGTCAGTTGTGTAGTTATTGGTTTCTTTGGTATGTGAAGTCCAAGCTTTCCTGCTATTGCATCTTTTTTTTATTAACAAGCATAAACTAATGTTGAAATTTTGAGTTTCTCATAAGAAGCTTGGAAATTCCAGAGTGACAAAACCAACCTATGTCTCTTGGTTCATTGTTTCTGTAGATACTTAAACTGCAATAGTTACTTTTCCTGACATATTTGAGAAGCTTTCGCTTGTAGTACACTTTGGAATGTTATTTTGCATGATAAATGTTTAAAAATCTTTTAATATCTTATTTTGAGTAAAATACAGGTATTTTAAACATAAGGCTTTTATGTAAGCTTTAATTGAGACATCTGATTGCTAGTTTAACAAAATGTGCAAACAGTGTTGTGTATACTGAACTAAAAAAATACCATTTCATTGAAAGAGTGTTGACCCTTCAATCTGATTATTGATCTGAACTGCACAAAAGAGAAAACAAAGCGTGTTTCTTGCAATTACTTAGTAAACTCTGTTTATAGTAGCTATCCATCAAAACTTTCTATGTTTAGATGTTTAAGTCATTTGTGTCTGTTATGTTGGAGTGGTCAAATGTTTCTCCTAGAAGTCATTCGTACTGTGATGCAGCATTTCTTTTGTTAGGCAAAGAACTTCTGCTAGCGATTTCTTGAATCCACATTAAAAACACAGTAAAGTAATCGTGATGATATTGCAAGTATGGATTTTGGCTTGACAAGCTGAGGAGGCTTTTAAAAGTCATTATACTGATTAAACACAACATCTCCAGCAGGCCCTTCTGGAATGACCCCACTAAAAAGAAATAAGAAAATAGGCTCCATATGTCAAACACCACTTAACAACTTAAAAGAACAAGAGAGAGAATATATTTGCTGTATTACTATTTTATGTTTAATCTAGCTTAGCGACAGTAGGGTTTTGAAGACTCCAGTCAAAAGGCATCTAAGGTCTGTTCTGTGAATCTTGGAGTTTCTTCCTTTGCCTGCCTTTCATCTTCCTCCACAGTGCTATCCTTGAGGCCACTCCTCCATTTCTTCTTTCTTTGTTGTTCTCTTTCTTATAATAATGCTTACATTAACCAGCCAGTTCCATTGATTTTCATTTAAAGATTTTATAAAGACTTGGTAGGAATTGGAGAAGTGAAATGGGAACTGGGTAAATATGGGAACTGGTGGAAGGGGGCTGAACACTAGGGGTGGGAGCAATCTATTTTAAGCACCCATGATTATTACTGTGTGTGCGGTCTGTTCATTCAGTAGCCGTTTATACAGAAGTTACAAAATGCCTTTTAATTTTTTTTTGCAAAAACAACCCAAGAAAAAATGGACAGGCAATACTTTTTCTGAAGATGTTGATACTCAATTTAAAGCACAAAGCAGGTCTTTTTCCAGTAATAACTGATGATGTGTATCTGTGAGTGAGATAGTTGCAGACAAGTGCAATCTGGGGAGCAGAGACTAATGCACTCTCTGTATACCAGTATAATAATCACACCTATCCTACTTTGGTTTCTTGATGCATCAATTCCCGCTGTAGCTTTAGTTTTGATTATAAGTTTTCATTTAAAGGTGCTTGTATGTGGAAATACAATATTAAGTAACCCTTGGCTGAAGGCTGGTTTAAACAGATTTAAGGGTAGTACTGTGACACTAATTCTTCCCAATCCCAACTTCTTCATTTCAGAGCTAAGATGCTAAATTTCTGCTGCTACTAATTGAGAGTTTTTGTTTATGTCCTGAGAAATGTTTATTTTTATTTTCACAGGACCTAGATGATATAGAAGATGAAAATGAACAATTGAAGCAAGAAAATAAAACCCTCTTAAAAGTTGTTGGACAGCTGACAAGGTAGAAGATGCAAGCCTCAATGAGGAAAGATTTAAAAACTACTGATTGAACACTAAGGTCAATATAGTAATACTTCCTGTGTTGCAGTACGTTATAATAACTGTCTTTATATTTATTGTTAGGAAACCAGATGAATGTTTATTTTCATAGTACCTTCTTCTTCATTCAATGAAATGGCATCAAATTTGGGGTGTATTTTTAGCTTTCTTTTCACAAAGGAATAATTTTTGACATATTTCAAATTACTGAGTTCAAAGATGTTTGGGTTTTTTATCTTCATATTACATCTGGATAAATTACAATAATTTAAAATTCATAGCGCCAAGATCACTTTCGGTCCATGTGGGTGTATATTTTTGAAATGATTGGAAGCAATACATATAAGTTTTGTTTACACAGATCCCAAATATATATTTTGGGAAATATTTCCTTTTTTTGTTTATAGACAGCTGTAAAGTGGATGCCTTATTACTGATGTATGACATTTTGCAGATTGATTACTTGCTCTAAAACTCCTGTATTTTGAGGATTTTTTACTGTGTTTGAAAGGCTGACAGTAGAGAGTAGCAACTTTTTTTCTGTATAACAGTGTTCTGGCAGGAGGACGAGGTTTTGTTGATATAAAAAACCCCAAGAAAATCACCAAAAACCCAATAAATCACCTGTGGTATCAGCATTAATGAGTTGTTAGATTCATATTGAAGTTGTGCACTGCAGTTTATTTTAAAACTTTTGCTTTAGCAATGAAATGCAAGTTTGCTTTCAGACAGTGAGTTTGCTTGCTATGGTGAGAATTCATTCAAAGCCTGGAGCTTTCATTTTAGCTAAGACACTTTTGCAATACTCTTCTACTTAAAGCTGTTGTCTTAAAATTTGTAGTGATCATAACCGATATGAGTTTTTGATGTTTTCATTTGTTGAGCTGAGTGAAATTTTTTCTACATAACAAAGTAGAGAGGCATACAAGTGATTCATGCCCTTTTGAAGCATGAAATCATTTTAAAAAAACTTTTATCCTTGATTTTAAACTAAAAATGTTTTAAAAGTGCCTGTTTAGAAGTTACAGTCCAATTATGACTGCATACTGCTTCTTCTATAACCTGAGAGTAGATAAGATTTTCATTTGACTTCAACCACAGACCTCAGTTAACAATTTTCTTCTTAAAATTCTTGTTAGGCTGACATTAGATGTACTTTATTTCATCTTAATACAGCATATTTTTCATTCCTAATCAGAATAAATGTATGCCATTTGAGTCAGGACACTAGAAATGAAAACATTTCAAGGAGTCCAGGCCTTTTCCTGACAATTTTGAAGTTTGGTGTCAGAAGGTTGCATGCATATGGTTTTTGTTACCTTAAAGCTTAAACACAACTTTGATATATAATAAAAATCACCTTTTCAGATTTGCCAAATGTTTTAATAATGTGTATTTAATGACTGTAACTTCAAATCTAGGTTTTATTGTTAGGCCTTGGATTGTTTTGGAAATAGAATAGGTTATTTTGCTTTTGTGTATTCTAATGAAGAGGAGAAACTTTTCAAAGCTTTAAAGTATTTTTCAAGACAGTTATATTCCAGAACGCCTTGATGTTTTCCTTCATAGTGAATGAGTTCCCGTGGGACACCATTTAAAACCTTTACTCAGGGGTTTAAATGGTATGGGGGATTTGTATAGGCCCTCTGAACTATGATATACACCAATGAGTATTGCTTTTAATATTATTCAAACAGTAAGAAGTCCCTTAATTTATCAGTTTCATGAAATAAAAAATTTAAATAAAAAAATCAGTTAAGATGTATGCCTTCTGAATAAATACGAAACTTTCTTTGGGAGAACATCTCATTTCCTTCTCTGCGTACTAGAAAAGAAATACCATATCAATTTATGCCATGGGATGCCAAACATATTGAAGCATCATTAAGGAGTTCATGCAGAGCACACAGATATTAATACAAAGTTGTAAGCGATGTATTTAATGAACTGTATTTCACGTACTTTTTAAACCAAAGAACAATAACAACAAAGAACATAACAGAAATTACTTGTCTTCATATTACCTCTTCTTCGTTTGTACGTGTATTGACTAAAACTCAGCAGCAGCAGCAATGCCAAAATTAGAATTTTTCTTTTTATTTTTTAACTTGGTCATTCAGCTAACAGAACTATTTGGCAGAAGTACTTCTTATACTCTACCTTGAAAAGGTACTGGCGGGGAAGTTTCCAAATATTTGAAACCAGTTAGGCTTCTGGCAGAACATCTGAACAAAGGAACTGTTGGGAACTCACAGATAAAGTACCTCATGACATGATTATTGTTGTGTATTATTATACAAATGTAAAGTTCTTCATGTTTTTAAAAATTCCCACAAATTGTATCTTGAAGCATAATGCTTCTGCTAACAGTTGGGAAGTTGTAGATGGCTTTTTGGAAAAGAATATGTCAATAACAATTCATTATGACTTACGTTATCAGGCTCTTGGGAGAAGTTTAGTAGATTCTAGGAAAAATGATGTATTATGTGGAATGTTAATAATTGTCTATCTAGTCATTACTTGCCATTAACTTTTTATTTCCGTAGGGTACCCTTAGAGTCAAGCTCAAACATAGAGTAAGTTTTTATTGTGAGTAATTTGAAGGTGTTAAATTAGCTACCTTACAAGCAATTCGCTGACCCATTTCCACGTCCTCAGCAGTCCAACAGCTTGATTGCTGTCAGTTGTGTGATTTGAAAGCAAAGAGACTGTTTTAAGTGGGAAGTCACCTCACTTGGAAAAGTATATTAACCTACCTTTGCTAAAATTAATTTACTGTGGCTCTTTTGGGGGCAGGTGGTGGTTATGGGAGATGGTAGTATGCAGTATTAACTGTATGGGTAAGTCTCTCAGAATTTCTAAACTTTCATATCTTAAAATTCGTACCAGACCACTTCGGTCTAGCATCTGTGTTTCTGGGTTACTTGGGTGATCTAAGAAATCTAAACAGAACAATATTCTCACTGATACAGCAAATAAGATGATTTTTTTTCCTAAGGTACTTTAAGAATGTCTGTTTTGATAATACAAAAAGATACTATTGTTATGGTCACATGCCTTTGTATAGAAAACAGATACTACATCCAGTGCTGAAGGTTAAAGTTGTGCAGAAATATTAGGATGGTGCAAAGATAATTGCTATTTTTGTAATTGTAAGCTTTGATGTTTATTTTGGATTAAACTTTTTATTTAACTGTGTTCATACTGCATGCCATTTTCAAGCATGAAATTTGCTCTACTTATTTATGCTAATGGTTTTGTTTTCACTGTTTAGTCTTTGTTATATTACACTGTCAAATTGAAGATAAAAAAAAGCAAATTTGAGCGATTTTGTTCTAGGAGTTAAAAGGGGACATAAAGCAACGGAAATGCTAGCAAAGTCAACTTAAGTATTTGGCCATAGGACCATCAATGAGCGTACAGGTCAACATGGGTTCCAAAAATTTCATAATGGAAACGAGAGCCTTGAAGATGAGGAGGGTTGCAGACATCCTTCTGTGATAGATGTCAACCAAATGAGGTCCACTATTGAAGCAGACTCATGCAGAACTACTCAAGATGTTGCAAAAGAACCAAACAGTGACCATTCAGAAGTTGTTTGACAGTTGCACCAAATGGAAAAATCAGAAAAGATCGACAAATAGGTGCCACGTGAGTTGAAGGAAAATAAAAAATTGCTGTTACAAAGGCTGCTCCATGCTTCTTTAGTGCAACAAAAATAATCCATTTCTTGATTGCATTGTGACATGTGGCAAAAATGGCTTCTGTATGACAATCTGTGCCATTCTGCACCTTGGCTGGACAGAGGTGAAGCACCAAAACACTTCCCCAAACTGAAGCTGCATCGAAACAATGTTATCATCACTGACACAGTGGAATCATCTACTGCAACTTCCTGAGTCCTGTTGAAACCATCACAACAGAGAAGTATTGCCATGAAATCGACAAAACACACCGAGAATTGTAAGCAGTGCTTACATTCAACACTGGTCAATTGAAAAGGACCAATTCTTTATGTCAGTGCTGGACTACGTCTTTCAAATGACTCAGCAGAAGCTCCATGAACCGGGCTACGAAACCCTACCTCACCCAGTTTACTCACCAGATCTTTCTCCCACCGATTAAATTTTCAAGCATCTTGACAGCTTTCTTCAAGAGAGGGTTTTCCACAACCAAGCAGAAGCTCAAAATGCCTTTGAATAATTAATCAGTTCCAGAATTCTTTGCTACCAGAATAAACAGACCTGTTTCATGTTGGCAAAAATATGTAGATTCTATTGGTTCTTATTTCAGTAAATAAATTTTATTCTAAGCTGATATATACTGCTTTAAAGTTGATGGTTAAAAACAAATATTATTTTTGCACCAACCTAATATTTTTATTGTTAATAATATGCACTAAGGTTTGTGGGATTGATTTCCTGAAGAGTGTGTTCAACCATATATAAATATTGATGATTTTTGCAAGGAAATTAAAATTTACTAATTTTTCATTTTTTAAATAATTAAATGGCCATGTTTAAGTTCAGTGTTACTTGATGTATATATTAACTGAAAGAGTACATTCTGTATTTGCAAATGAATGTGTTTTCTGTCTTTAAAGCAATATTTTTCTTCGTTAATTACTAGATTTGAATCCACATATTTGGAGGTTAATTATTTCTGTGTTAGATTGACTGAATTTGAGAGCTAGAATGAGAAAAGAGGGTAACAAGAAATAAATCAATGACTTCTAAAGTAGGAAGTGTAACCTAATGATTGGGCTTTTACATTCAGCTGTACTGAGAATTAGCTGTGGAAAGACTTGTGATTGGCATAAGCACTACAAGAGATATAGGGGGTTTAGTATGTTGGAAACAAATGATTAACCTATATCAAAGCTCTTTTCAACTTGTCTGGTATTGTTACAGCTTGGAATCTTGCTACCATAAGAGAAACCAAAAGGAATATTGTAGATTAAATTACTTTTTAAACATTTTGCTAGGAGAGCTGAGTTCACTGACTCCAACTATTTCATGGTTTTCTGCAAGTTCTTTATGGCTATTTCTAGCTTGAATTGAAACAAATCAGTATTAGTAGCCAAGAGGAATGGTAATTATTGGGCAACAAATACGTGACTTGTAACTATGGATGCCATTAATATATGAATGAGTGTCAGTATTTCTGGGGCTCAGACTCTTTATAAAATGTCAGTTGAGTTGGTTCATTTCCGTCAGTATTCATGATCATAAACCTCTGACCTTTTTAATAAGAAGCAACGATTTTATTTCAAGAAATTACCATTGCAAGCCATGACTTTAAAATGCAGTATAATTTAAAAAATTGTGCTGGTACCTCTAGCTGCTGAGACTAAAGAGCTAAGGATTATACTTTAAAAGTTTTGATAAAAAATAAATGAAATAAAAATGCATTCTGGATCTTGTAATTTAATTTGATATAGAAGTTCACTGCAAGTATGTTCCATGCCAGCATTTTTAGAAGCGTTTGTGCTTCTTTTATTAAGCATTTCTTTTGGACTGCTGAAATATATCCGGGACAAAAAGGACTTTGATGTGTATTTTAGTAGCATTCATGATCTTCCAGGTATGCTGACTTACTGTAGCAAATCTCCATCTACCATTTCTCCTTGTACTGTAGCAGATGTGCGTTACCTTGTTAATTTAATCCTTTTGCTTTTATTTCTGGATTTCTGGTGTAACTGTTCCTGTTCAGGGCTACTTGTAATTTTTCTATTCCAGAAAAATTATGGTAGTTGAGTTTTCCTCTGAAAATAGTCTCAATCTCAATAGTCTTAAAAATTATCTATTTTATGTGTTATTATCCATTTTAGTTTTGAACATTGACTAGTTGTGATATTTGTGCTATCAGATTAAAAAATATGTTGAGATTCTTATTATTGCAGGTAAAAGATGTGTTTGATCTAACAGTGAAGACTGTGTGCCTTTGTCCAAATAAAACAAAATTCTTTTTAATCGAGGCTGGCTACTTATTGCGTTTAAAGGAGAATTAATATTGTCAGAATAAAATTCTTACTGGATTTGTCACCCGTACTGGGAAGCTCCCACCCTGAACTGCTAGAATTATTTTTACATTCAGATTCAGTTCTTAAAGTGCTTATGTGTTTGCGCATTTGCAAAAGAGAAATCTGCATTTTTCCACTATACTAATTTTCTGTGTTTTTATTTTTCTTTGGGAATGTATTGAGTATCCTTCCATCAATGTTTGGTGAATTTTGTTTAAGATTGTTACTCCCACGCTTGACTTCCTTTAGGAAAGCCCAGTGACCTTTGGATTTTGTTTTAAAATACAAAAGTATGCCCTTCCTTAGTATTTGCCTTTGACATTTTAGGTTTTTTAGTCTTGCTGGGAAATTTTAGCTCCAGGTACAGAAGTGCTTGTACTGTGCTCCTCCTTTAGTCACTGGACTTGCCATACAGTATCTACCTGCACTTGATATGTTTTGCATGTGGATCTTCTAATTTTGCTCTCATAGTCCGTGTCTTCCCATTCTCTTTTGTCATTTTTGCATTTTCTTGTTCCCATTGTTCTGCTAGAACCTTCAAGTGGGATCTGTATTTTAACAATGTCTATAAAATGATTATTTGCAGATATTGTCCTTTCTTAAACAGACCTCAAACATTTGTATGAGGAAATTTTCTCATTTGGTAAATAATTACACTGTGAAATGTTCTGCTTGAAGTTTCTCTGGGACACCAAGAACTTACCAAGGTTTTGAGAGAGACTGAATATTGATGTGGAGATTGAGACGATCCAGTGCTATAAAACATTCCATTAGTCTCCAGCTATTAAAAATTTAAAAGAAACTTTGTAGGAATATCACATGTGAGATTGATGTTGAGGTGTGGAAAGCATTTGGGCAGGAGTCAACAACAGGGATATCCTTTTGATGTGTATCTGACAGTCTCAAATAGCACAATTCTGTATGGAGGTCTAAGGGGTTTCTACTCACATTTACAGGTTTGCAGCCGAGACATTGTGGAAGCTGATACTTCCAAGTCAGTTGGCATTCCTCGAGCAGGAAGGTCTAATTACACAGCCTGTAGCTGTGGTCTCTTGCTGATATCTTAGTAGGGATTATTATTTAAGCAAAATTGACTGGCAAATTCTGGATTCACTCAAGGCATTTGCAGTAATATTAAGCATTTGACATATTTTAATATTTTATTAGGAAATCGGTGGAGTCTTTCCTACTACATCAAAAGGCAGCTCTTCATTTTCCTAGGCAAAGCCATGTCCCCCAGGCCTTTTCTTGAAGTGAAAGTTGCTGCCTCAAGAGAAGGCATTTTAATTTTAACACCTTTAAATGGGGCACGTTCTACAGACTGTTGAGGGTGCTCACCTCAACAAATACAAAACCTCCAGGCCTTCTTTTAACAAGCACTGGAAGTTAAATGTCTTTGGGAATGTTCTAGGAGCAGATTTCAGGGTTAAACCCTTTAAGATCAAAAGCAGTCAAAAGTCCTTGTTCTCTTCATTGAAGGAAATCTGGCTGGACAGACAAAACCCAGCAGTGTTTCTGAAGGAGTACCTGGGGTAGTCATTGATGGGCTCCTCAGGCCACAGTTGCCTCTGCACACCAAAGTCCTACAAGTATCTTAATACAGCAAAGAATAACAACAGAGTTCTAGAAATATTGGACTTAGATTTTCTACTAGTTTGAGCAAAACTGTGTAAAACATGGTTGGTAATTAGTGGTGGATTGTAGTGGATGTTGCTAAGTAGGAAAAGTGGAATTCTCTTACTTTGTGGCTTAGACCTTAATCAAGAACTGTGTCTGTAATGTTAATTGCTGACAGATTAAACAGTAAACTTTGGCAATAACTGTGTAAGTTTTGGAAAGAATCTTTGAAGTGAGAAGTGCCAGCTTTGATATCTTTAAAGCCTTTGACTTGTAGATGTTTGTTATGTGGTAAAGCTCTGTTAGAGATAACAAAAGGTAAACCCCCTATCTACACTGCAGAGACAGTAACCCAAGTCTGTGTTGATTTTTAATCAATATCCTGTAAATTTTTAAGAATACTAAAATAACAGATATCAAACTAGAATTGGAATTTCTTTATTAAGGGAGGTAATGAAAACGTTTGCATATTTGGTGCTAATGTTCTGCCTTTTTTTTTTGATAAATGCTGTTGAAGATGAGCAGGTTTTATAATTGATCTTCTCATTGTTGACTTCTTTAGATGTTAACACTAATAAAATCCATGCTTTCTGAAATAGCAAAATGATGCACTTACAGTGTGGTCACAGCAAAAATGACAAGTTACTCTCTCTTAGTCTCTCTCTTAGGGAATTCAAGCAATTTTTATGGGCTTCCCGTGATGAAATGACCTCAATATATTCAGGTATTACAGATTCATTCAGTGAGTTATTGTGTAATCTTATGTAACAATGTAGCATTAACTCTTATCCTGTCTTTGTATTTTCTAAGAACCTAAAGCATAATTTAAAAGAAAAAGTGTCCTGTTGCACAAGATTATATTTCAGATCACTGCAGCTTGATAATTGGCATCTTGACACGTTCTCCATTAGTATTTATCTCTGGAAATCAGATTTTGTAGACCAAGAACCTGTGGAATGAAATCTTTGTTTTTCTGTCTCTCAGAAATGTTAATCTCTGCTTTTGCCTGAAGGCTTGCTACAACAATGATGCATTTTAAAGTTTAAGATTTTGATTGCAACAGTGTTAAGTGTGGTTACAGCCAGCTACCAAATATATTTAATGGGTGGGGACAACAAAACCACTGAAGCTTTGCAAGTTGAGACTCTCTAGAAATAACTCTCATATTTCTCTGTGAAGCAATTATACAGAAAATGCTAATTGTTCCCAACTGAATCACTCTCTCTCTCCATTTAACTGCTTCTGCTTGCTATCGTTTGTAATAAAATATCACTTAAAAACCCCTTTAATTGTATTCTTCTGGCTTTGTATGAGAAGCAGCATTCAGAAAAGAAACTTTCAATTTTCACTCTCCAGATTCTAGGATTTATAAAGATGGTTGAAACCAGGGAGAAAATTAGGAGAAAATGTATGGGTTGAGAATGTGCAGAATTGAATGTTAGGGAGAAGAATAGATGTGCAAGGCTGAAGAATATCTAGTTTTCTCCAATATTTTTTTCACATAATTTTCAAAAAGAAAAGGATGACAAACTGAGTTTATTTTATAAAGAGCTAAAAATGGTTCTGGTTATCACTACAATATAGTGGTTTTATGAGAAAAATGTGATCTCTAGTCCTTCATTTCCCCACCTTTACACCAATACTTGAAAAAAGATAACTTTCCACTCCTCAAGAAATCCAAATAACTATTTATAAATCAGTTTTTGACATATCTTTCCTAGACTGTGCTAGACTGTAGATGAGTAGGCAGAAATTGTGGCCATTACTTTCCAAACATTACCTAATTTTTGGTACTGCTGTGGTAATGTATGTTTGATTCTTGGGGGGAAATTGTAGGGCTAGCCCCAGGCATTTAGATATGTAGTGGAAATGTGATAGAGCTGACTTTTGGGTTATGGTGGGAGCCCCTTTCTAAGCACCAGGACCATGTGGAGGACTTCTGATTTCCTTGCATCTGAGACCCTCTTGCTACATTCTGCAAACAAAGTCTTCTGCAACAACTGCTGAGAGATTTAGGAAAGAAAAAAAAGACAACTGCCTTTTACAATGTACTAGATAGGTGTATGCAAGTGTTAGAGAACAAAATAAATTTAAAAGTCTTTTAAAAAGTACATAGAATATAATGCTACTGAGTGAAGCCATTCAATGAATTTTAATGTAATTCATTGTATCTATCTAAAGTGGTGGTCCTTAGATGAATATTTTATAATTGCTTAGAATAATTACAAATTTGTGTATCAGATTTATATGAGGTTAGAGTGATATGTAACTAAAAAATTGTGTTTTCAAATGCTTCATTTACATTCATTTAATTTAAATTCTATACTTTTTAAAAAAGTAACTTTCGTTTTAGGAAATGATAACTAGAATTAGCAGTTTGATGCTGGTATAATTATCCATTATTTTTTAATAATAAAAATTTTAATCCAAAACCTGGTGACTTGAAAGTCATGTTCCTGAAAGAGATGCAATGGGTATTAACTGTAATATAAATAATACCTAAGAGTATTTAAAAGTGAGGTAAAGGAAAACATTTTTCTACTTTCAATAATATTAATTACTCACTTTCTTAACTTTATCTGTTTTGCTGAAGTTTCATTTCATTTCATTTCTGGTTGATCTGCTTAGCAGCAGGAGAATGATACTCCTCTGGGTGCGCTCAATTGTAGAAGTCTAGGACTGGATAAGGATCTCAAGAAAGGTGCTTCTTATTTTAAATGAAACAGGTGGTTCAGCTCCGTAAGCATGTTCATCAGGCAGGCTCCTTGCAAGCAGTTGTCAGCAGTCTCTACTGAGGAGGGAGACTCCTCTCTCTACTCCTCTCTACATAGAAATTGCATCTTTTCCTGTCCATTGAGTTTACATGGCTTTGTGAATGCTGTTAATGTTGCAGCTGAGGCAGCTGAGAGCAGAATTTCATTGGCTTCTTTTTGTGGGACTGTAATTTCGTTATTGGACTCTATTCCTGGCAATAACTGTGTAACTTACTTCACCAGTAGAAGAAAGTGGATTGCTATTTGGGAATTGTAAGAAGAAGTGGAAATGCTCTCTTACTCAGAAGCAGCAATGACTGACAGGTGTTCACAGGGCTACCTGTGTAATATAGAGCAATATGCCCTTCTGAATTTTGATAGTGGAAATTCACATTAAGATGGTAAATTGGGTGTTAGCTGAGATGAGAGGTCAAAGAAGTATCCAAACTAGAAACTAAACTCCTGTAGTCAAGAGATCAAGGTGTTACTGTCTATTCTGTAGGCAGGTGAAGATGCAGACTTGTCAAATGTTTTCTTTAGTGCTTCTGTAGAATATATATATTCTATAGATAAATCTATAGGTAAATGAGGATCTATAATTTATACATAAATAAGGACTTGAACTTTTCTGTTCTGTCACTTCATTATCCTTTCGTCTTCAACAGCATTTAATTATTTCTTATGAGACTTCAAGCAATGACAAGTAGATCTCATTTGACGACTTGAGGGTTCTACAGTAGAGGAGTGTGATTGTCCTTTTGCTTGGTTTAATTTTCTTCTGTTATCTCTTGCCTTATTGATATCTCTTGAGATTTTTAGTGCTTAAACTGAAATGTAGTTCAGCTTACGTTCTAAATCTAAGGAAGGATATCCTAGCAGATTACTATTAACATATTAGCTCTGCAACTGGAGTGTTCTGTGTATTTTACTCATTTTATAATTCAATGGAAGCAAAAACACTTAACTGAAGAGTTCAGGAAATGCCTGTATCATTGCTGCCAAATACTCCGTATTTGCTGCAGTCAGAGCTATGTGATTGTGGAAAGTAAACAACTGGAGTATCTATGCAGGGAGCAAGAGTTATAGGTAAGCACTTTCTGTTAGTTTTTTCCTCTCTCAGGCCGTGCACTGGATGATATACTGTGCTGTCCACTAAGCTGCTGCAGCTAGACAGCTGAACCAACATATTTCAGGGTAGTATCACTAACCGAGTGCTGATATGAAAACCCACCGGACAGGATGAATCAGCTTCCATTTATTTGCAAATTGGCAAAATGTCATTTTCCTCCTCTGCTCTTCTATGAAATTTTTACCCATCTTTCCCACTGCTCTTTTGCAAATAACAGCGTGTCTCAATACTGAGAAACAAAGTTTTAAAGCAAGTCGTCTATTGATTTGTCAGCTGCCTTGTTCAGCACCGAGGCAGTGAGACACAGGATATGGTTTATTAGGTGCTGGCACTAAGGAGAACTTTCCTCCTTGTAACCGGGCAAGAAGCCATATCGCCTCACCAAAGAGGTTGAAACAAAACATATTTTTCCTCGTAATTATGCAAGAATTAAAATAATAAACTGTTTGGAGATCTTGACAAGCATTACTGTGTATTTTAATGAACTTTAATCACCTTTGAAGAAAAAAAATAATTAAATTATTTTTAATAAAGCATCCAAATTTGAAATAATGGGCAGAACTTTTTTCCTCCGGTTTGTCCCCTGCGTAGCGTTATGTTGTTTATCCTGTTAAGCATTCTTGGCACATGAAAGAAAAGATAACATGACATTCTGAAGAATATTTCTTTCAATGCTTAAGAAATGAGATATCTATAAAATAATAGCCCAATGAGCGCAAAATATTACTATATATTAGACCTTATTATATATTAGACCTTTTTCCAAAATAGAAAAGGAAACACAAGTTTCAAGTGAGACATGTTCTGTCTGGGTGAGTTGCAAAGACCGAATACATGTGTACGACTACACTTGTTACTAACATGGCTCTATGGTCCCAAGCCTAGGGTGGGAAGCTGCAAGGCCAGGGAAAGCTGGCCTTCAAATTCTGTCATACAGTCAGGGGAAGAAGACAGTGTGTTATGTAGCCTTTTCTTTTTCCTCTAACTATACTTTTTATTATGCTTGACTTCACTGCAGGTCTGCGACAGTATTTTTTGTTTGTGTGTCACAGTGAGAATTTAGGGTGTGTCAATGAGAGATGGGGACGTGAACAAAGGTCAGGCTGGATGGCAGGTAGGGATTGAGGTGCAGGTAAGTACACCTGCAGGGAGTATATTTGTACAGGATGATATGTGGCTTGGGAGGGGAAAAGAAAATTCTGTTTGGCTGATACGTTGGCATGGAAATAGTTATCACAGTAGGTAGGCTGTGCTGAACCTGTGGAGAATACTGTTATTCAAAAATAAGTCCTCATGCCTACTGATTTTGTTTTTCCTTTTATTTGTTTAGTGCCATAGAGAGGAATAGCTGTGAGATGCAGAGGAAGGAGTAGAAAGTGACAGAAAGAGGGGGTCAGAGTGTAAAAGACCAGGATGCTGCAAAACGGCTTTAAACCAAAATGGGCACAGTAAGTCAAATGCGAGAGGAGGGTGGCTGGAGTCCTCCTGCCAGCAGACAGCCTGTCCCCAGCACTCAGCAAAATAATAGCAGTCAACCAGAAAGGCATCCAGTCAACTTAGAAAGGCATGCAGACTATGGGCTGTGAAAGGTGAGAGCTGGGAGGTTCTTCCTTTTCAGGCAGATAAGCTTCTAAAGGCTACTGCTTTTGTCAGTTTTGAGCTGATAAAAAATTGATAGGCTCTTATTAAGCCTGTGTCATCTTGGGTAAACATCACAGTACAAGGCTTAAAACTAAATTACGTATTTTCATATGTGTTTTGAAAGACTGTTCGACACATGTAGTTTTTAACATTGTCTCAGTAATATACAATGAGAAATATGAAAGTATCCACAGGCGATGAAGCAACAGCTTCAAATTCTGAGCAACAGCTGTGCAACTGTGTGCTCTGTGTACTCTGTTAGGTCTTCCCTTGAAATTACCACGTGGGTGAACAGCAAGGTTGATTTGCTGGTGCTGCAGGGAATTCTGGGAATTTGCAAACCCTGCAAGAACCAGCCAGAATTTAAAAGACAGTTGGTGAAGAGATAATGGAGTGGCTTCGATGGGAGTTTCTTCACTGAGGAAAGAGGGAATTTGACTATGAACAGCCGTAGTAAGGACAGATGGGAAAGGACAACTCTCTGTGGGGACAAATGTCCATGGGGAGCCATTACAGTTAGGGTTAGGCTTAGGGTCAGGGTTCAGGTTAGCATTGTCACTGCAGAGATGTGGATGTGGTGAGTTGTCCTACACCCAGGGCAGAGCATGGCAAACTCTGCAGTCTGGCGTCATTAGCAGAAATAACCTGTTCTTTTGAATCACAGCAAAGCCAGGTGGATATGAAGGGAGCAGAGCTTATCTTTCTCATCTCATCTGCCTTTTTAATAAATGAATGGGAGCATTCAGGAGAACTAATGCTGGAACTATTTGGACACTATAAACAATTCTCATTCCTTCCCCATTTGTCCATTCTTATTCCTGCCCCCATCTGTAAAATGGTAGGGAAACAATTTGAAGTAGTTATTTCTTAGAAGGGGAGAGGTGAGTTTGATCATTGCTAAGTAGGTGGTTAAATGGATTTTAGTGTTACTGGAGTGCTGCTATTTTGGAAAACGTGCCCAGAACATCCCAGGCTGTTCTAGGATCTGGTTTTAATATATTTCTAAATTAGGAATTAAAAACAGATGCAACATGAGATTAATTAGTCTTCGTGTACTTTCCCTTGTCACCATGCAGTCCTCCTGTGAGAGCTGTATGCCAGAAAGCCAGGAAGAGGGCAGTCTCACCACAAGTAATTTCATTGTACAAGAACAAAAACTAATTCCCAAGTTTCCTCCCAAATATAACCATGTTAAACAGAGGATCTGTCTGGGATTGCATAACTACTTCTGAGGCAATTACAGAAAATGCCTCCATGGAAAAGCAACAGTAGGAAAACATCTGTGTTTCAAGCTTGTCTGTATAAGGTTTTCTGTCCTTTTCTGTTAATTTGATACAGTTACAACTGTACAATCCATTTTTCTCCTTAGTGTGTTTTTTTCTCATTTGCTGTTTCTCTTCCTAAGTGAAATGAGCAGAGTCAGCTTGATAGAGCTAGCCAGCTTTCTGTAGAGCAAGCGCATGTGATTTGTGGCCTGTAGTTGAGAAACCACTGGTATTAAATTGTTTATGAAATCTACTTCTGCAGCATGATGACTGGAGAAGGATGTCAGCCCTCAGGAGGGACCAGGCTGGATGCAGGGCTGAAGAGTGTGAGAGAGGGAAATCCCATTGCCTGCTTGACCACAGGCTGCTTAAATCACTCAAACTCTGGTTGAAACTCTGACCTCTCAGGACAATTAATAATAGTGCCTTTCTGATAACTCTCTTTTCCCTACACTCTCACTTGAGGAAATGGGTCTCTGTCCAGTTTATTACTGGATTATATACATGCTGGATTATATACGTGCTAGATTATATACAACAGGTGGTATGAACTCCATCCTAACACAGCATTATTTTTTCAATAGCCTAGATAGAGATATTTAGATATCTCAGTAAAGACCTTTCAGTCATCTGTTTTCTAGAGGCAGCTGCTTCTTGGCGACCTTGCCTGTACGTTCATGTAGATACGGGGCTGGGTTGGGTCAGGAGAGGGCTGGGACTGCTTGAGCTCTCTGGGTGTTATTCAAGGTAGAAATACGACTGGTTAAACTGTGACAGCAGCATAGGCTGATAATTTCATGGAAAGACTGTAGGGTTTGTAGTGTGGGAAGCAGCCACCTGGGGAATGAAACCAGAAGGTGGTTCAGCAATCCACTTTTTTGGGAGAAAGCAAGCGAGACGGCTGAGAGCTTTCTGAGGGAGACAGAGCAAAGACCTGGGCAATGGAAAAGAAGAGAATCTGGTGGCAATGGTGGCAAACAGCTGCCTATGTGCAGAGTCCCAACACTTTCTGCCTCTTCCACTGACACCTAAAAGGACATAGCTAAATGGGGCGGTGCTGTGAAAAGCCCCGTCCTGAAGTAAGGGAAGAGGGATCCACCTGATGACTGTGACTGCCCTTGATGCAAGATGAGATAAACGGGAAGCTGTGCACTGTGTGAAGGGCTTCGCTGCCTTGCCACAGTAAAAGATGAAGACACCTAGTGACATCCAAATGTCGAGCTCTATTTTTAGTGAAGTTTTCCATTTGAATCCTCATTCTGAAATGGGAAAGAAAGACTTCTTTCACCGGAGGCCGGCTGTTTCACAAGGCCTGAAGATACCGAAATATCCTGAATGAATACACAGTATCACGGTATAATAAGGTTGGAAAAGACCTTTGAGATCATCGAGTCCAACCTATGACCCAACATGTACACCTACTCCTACTCATCAATCACACCATGGCACTAAGTGCCTCATCCAATCTCTCTTTAAACACCTCCAGGGACGGTGACTCCACCACCTCCCCGGGCAGCGCATTCCAGTGACAAATCACCTTATATCGCAGTATCACAGTATCATAAGGTTGGAAAAGACTTCTGAGATCATCGAGTCCAATCTTTGACCCAACTTACACCTACTCCTACGTGTCAGCTACACCATGGCACTAAGTGCCTCATCCAGTCTCCTCTCAAACACCTCCAGGGACGGTGACTCCACCACCTCCCCGGGCAGCGCATTCCGATGGCCAATCACCCTCTCAGTAAAGAACTTCTTCCTAATGTCAAGCCTAAACCTCCCCTGGCGAAGCTTGAGACCGTGTCCTCTTGTTCTGTCGCCGGTCGCCTTGTACTTCTACCTTGTGGCTCTAGGTGCTGGAAAGTTACTTTTACATGTTGCGTATATTGCAGTGTGTCTTAGAATTGCTGTTCAGGGTCATTTGTTATATATCTATTTCAGCTGTATTTTTTCAGGCATAACATCTACTCTAATATCACATCTATAGAACTACTAGAGCCACGTGAAAAGGAAAAAAACAGCAAAACAAAAACAACAACAAAACCCCCCAAACATAAGGAGTCTAGTGCTACATTCATTAAAATGTAGCAGCCTGCTTGTTAACTGAGCGACTTCACAAGTTGCTCTCAGAAGAAAGAGGTGGGGCTCATATTGTTTTGCCCAAATAATGATTCGTATGCCAATTTAATTCAAAGGGGAATAAAAATTCATCATCTGTCTTTCCTTCTATACAGAATATTTTAATGTAATTTCATTTCACAGAATATATTTCATAAAATAAATTTGAACAGTTTTCTCAGAAGCAGAGCCCTGAAGGTGTGTGAGGACACCACGTGCTGCTCTCCCAGACCCTGAATTCCTCAGGAGCCAGAGTTTGGATGAAGTCACATCTCTTGGCCAGTCTGTTTACTGTCTCCCATTTTCAACATTCTTCCCTTGACCTGCAATGTTCGTTTATGAACTCCATTACAAATTCCAGTACTGCAGGTCAGTAGATGGAGTAGAGGTTTCAAATAATTCCAGGCTGGTTTGGCGTGGGGTAGATATGAGTGTGTGATTGAATCAAACTTGAGTTAGGTGTGGTTTATCTTGATTTTACTCAATTGAAGTCAAACAAAATGGCAACGAAAAACATCCTAATGTAATTGTAATCAACTTTGTTGAGGTATGGACAGTAAGTGACAAAGTTATGGTATTAATCAAGTTGCAGTATTGGAACTGCATCTGTTCTTGAACTTAAAGTGAACAGACAGTAGTTTTTTCATTTAAGCTTGGCTTTAGTTGTGTTAGTAGTGCTGGAGTTAGAACTCTTCAAATGTACATTCTTAAAGAACAGTTGAACCAAAAATCTTATTCCCCCTACCCTGCCTTTGCTGAAGGCTGGGACAGCAAAACCCTTCTCTCCTGGGGAACTGAAAAAGGACAGTGGCTCTTCATTTGAAATGCAAACTGTTCTGGTTTTTGGGTTTGTGTCAACCTTAACCACTTGGGGATTGCCAACTAGAAGACAAGACAGTTCATGAAATCACATGTTCTCAAATCTAGAGGGGGCTAAACCTGGTAAAACTCTTGCTATTTCAGCAGGACTACTTGTGATTTAAAATATAAAAAAAAGAGGCTTACAATCTGGTATCTGAAAATCGGCAGATTACATTTGTTCAGAATGTCTTTGGAAAGGCGATGGCTTGCTGCCTGCCTAACACTAGCCACTAGGCAGAAATGAATCCATGCCAGCAGGTGGTTATTGCTCCATTTGTCATCCCAGTCCTCAGTAAATATTATGGATGATTATAAGAAAAAAGAAAAGAAGTCATAAAAGTCTACCTGAGTATAAATTTTTGTAGCAAGAGCAAAACCCAAAGAGTAGATAAGCCCTGTAATCTTAAATGTCATAAACCTTTAGATCTACAATATACTGAACTCTGTTCTGTCTTAGCAATCGATATATTCTCCTGAGTACCCTGAAAGGGAATCTGCAGACATAAAAATTACAAGAGTCAAACACAATTCACTCTGTATTTCTTGGATAAAATAGTTCTAATGAACTGTATGAAAAACCTATTCAGATGTTACGGACTTTGTGATGTCTAATACACAAATTCTAACTTCAGGAAGTTGTTGCAGCACATATTTAGTATGTCATGCTTGATCCCAGAGTTGTGTGGGAGTTTGTGTGTGCGTGCATGGATACATACAGACACATGTACATGTCTGTTAGTTTGAAACATTCAGATCTTAGTCGAATTGCTCTTCTGGCATATTGAAAGAGCTAGGGAAAGGTACTGTAGATTTTAATATTGAGATACAACAACATCAGAAACTTCATTTTCTATTTTCCCAAAATTGACATTTTCCTTAAGTATGAAGTACCAACACAGTATTAGCAATGACATCTGTGCCTGTCAAATGCTTTTCTTCTGAAGGTTTATTTATATGAATTTGGCTTGTACAGCCTTGTCCCCCGCAGCCCCCACACACTGTTCATGGTCCGTGCCTGACATCTTCTGGTGGCATTTCCATACTACACAGTAGCCTGCAGACAGTGCAAGAGGAACAGTACAGGGCCCTAGAGCTTAAAAAAAAACGTAACTGCCTTTGTGAAATAATGATACTAAGGTTTATTTTAGTTGTCTTCTTCTTTATCACCCTATTTACGTATGAAAAATATTCCTTAAATTCTGTATTTGGCGTTATTCCTCTAAGTTTCCCTTGCAGAATTCTGGATTCTGATGACATTTTAAGAAAAGGGAGAGGGGAAAGCATTTTTAAAAACATGTATCAAATATGTAAGATGTATTTTAAATGTATTATGAAGTGTAATGAATTTTTAAACTACATTTGGCATCTAACTTGAGCTGTGGGCCACATAATAGCAAAGCCCCATAACAGTACAGGCTTTAGACTCTAATAAATTTCATTTCCTAAGTAAAGCTTAAAGCATTGTTTTCTTGGATGCTAGACCATTGCCTCTCATATTTCCCAGGAATTTACTGAGCTGCTGTGTGTGTATAAACGAAGCAGTGGGAACATAGGTATGTGTTTAATTTAAAAGAAGCCGATGGTTTTGTTTACAGAATTACATTCTAGTCCTTCATCTCCATTCGTCTCCGCATTCCTTTCATTCAGAGGCTCAGACTGTTTACATGGTCCACTTCCCTGGCGTTATGCTAAACCCTGGAAAGAAAGACATTTTTCCAAAGAGGTCTGCTTGGGAAACTCCCCCCACATGAATGGTCTGTGTGGAAAGCTGGTGGGAGTTTAAACCCTGAAACTGCCAGCATTAGCGTGGGGTATTTGGCAGCGGTCCTGAAAGAAGGGCTGCTGCTCATGCTCCAAATGCCTGCTTAATTCTTAAGGTGGCCAAGGATATGGCATCCCTGGGCCTCGGACTTTTGGTAGCCACTTACTAGCTGTGTTTGTTCCTTGAATTTCTTTAAAGTAAACAAGATTTTTTTGAACACTTTCTCCTCCCAGTTCTAATTCCTTGAGCAGGCTGTCCCAGCCAGAGCTCCATGTGGTTTCCTCTGTTTCCAGCAGCACCAATGCTGTCCTGTAGTACCACCCTCCAGGAGAAGGCTTCAGGCCTGCTTGCACTGTCCTTCAAGGACTTTCCCTAGATGGCGTGGATCTGAGTGAGGTATCCAACCTCATGTTCTCCCTTTGGGTTGCCATTGATGTTTTTTTCAGTGCCTTCCCTGCATGCATTAGCCTGGCTGGACAGAGCCGTGTGTTGCACTGCTGCAAGGTGTCCATCCCCTGATGCTACACGTAGTCTTCAGAGCTCCGGGTGGTAGAAGCTGAAGTATCCTTCTTGGCACTTTGCATAACATGTCAAAAAACTTGATACTTTTTTCCCTTACTGTTTGCCTTCCTGAAAAGGCCCCAAATGCCTTGTGAAGATTGTCCAGATCGTGTCTATCTCCTGCTCCTCACAGAGACCTGAAGGTTGCTCCTCAGACAAGGTCACCCGCGGAATGAAATTACTGAGACAACAAAGTCATGAGTGAGTGTTTCAAAGCACCTTATCTGCTTTCACTTTTTTGTGCTGGGTCTGGTTTTAGTACAGCCTACAAAGCATTAGAAGCGTTGGCCCTAAAATCCAGAGCTGAGAGAACGCCCTCACCTGCCAAAAGGATAATCCAGCTCCTTTTTCTTCCCATTATTCTGGTGTGGTTTTGATCAAATCGATGTGACCAGCACTTAGTGAGGCTTTACAGCTCTTGCCACAGTCTGACATTACAATTAAGAGAGCATCCTCTGCTGAAGCACAGAATGGGGCCAGCATTGAGAGGGGTTCTAAACCGCTTCACAGTCTCTTCAGAGCTAAGTGCCAGAACAATACTCTGTCCTTTGCAGGGTCAACTTGTTAGAGAGCAGCTTTGGATGGTTTGGCAGAGATTTGTTTTGAAACTGGCATTAAACTGAGGTGCCCACTTGCAGGTCTCTGCATGACCACTGGGTGCCTGAACTCCCATTGTAGTCTCTGGAGCTCAGAGAGCAATACCACTCCCCATTGCACATACCCACTGCCTTGTGCAGGAAATCGCTGTTTCATTGACCAAATCTCTGCTGTCTGTACTTAAAATTAATCCCAGGTACACTTGTGGACACCTATATGCGGTTTGACATCTTAAGCCAAATGTCCACCCTCATTACACAGTGATCTCGATTTTGCAGCATCCAGAAGTACCAGCATTTTTGAAAGAAAGTCTATTCCAAATCGCCTTCCTTGAAAATTCATTGCAGTTCTGTGCAGTCAGCAAGTAGCTTCATCAGCAATCCAGTCCTCCTCCATCACACAGAAAAGAGATTTTAAAAAGTATTTGTAAATGTAATACCTTTAAAAGAATTCATAACTGTAGCCTCTGGACACTCAAAACTATGCCAGTTTAGCTCTAGCACTAACCCTAGACTTGGAGGATTTCCTGAGAAAAGGAATACAATAATTTCTATCAGCATATTCAACAGGGTACCGAACAGGTTGAAAAATCTTCCTTCTTTATGAAAAATGAAGGCATGGTCAGGCAGTTTCCAAGGCTGCATATGTAGATACATAGGAAATACATTTCCTTTCAGGTTTTTTTGCATGCTGTATTTTACTGTTGTTTTTTTTTATATATATTTCCAACAAGGCAGGAGGAAGAAATACAGCAAGGTGTTGATTGGAGTGGCTTTCAAGTTGTAAAAGAATGAGAGACGATCTTAATCCTGACTAAGCATCGTTGCCTGATTCTGAAGACCCACATCTTTTATACCCCTGCCAGAAGCTCTGCATCATCCTACAGTTAACACACCTGGGCTACTCTCTGCTATCCTCATCTTCCACAAAGTGGAGCTACAGCTGCACAAAGAGACAGGATTGTGGAAAAACTATTGAAGCACGAGGAAATAATATTCTGCACTGGAAAAAAGTTGAAACTTGACAGCTGAAATTGAAGGAGAGATAATTCATCAATCTAGCTTTGCAATGCTCTAGATCCAGAAATCATAGAGGCTTCTCATCTTAATCCACCTTGAGTGAGCAATGAAGTGCATATACTGCTTGCACATGGCATACACTTTCTTTACCTTGGCTCAAATCTTATTGGAATGGTAAGATATTTTTCTTGTGAGAGACAATGGTTGGTTTTCAAAACAGTGGTATCATTTACAGGTAGAAGTGCATAGTCGCATGTGCCACACCACTGAGTAGCCATGACTCGTTTCTATTGTGTCTCCCTACAAGCAGCTTTGTGAAATATCTAAAAACTCTTCGAGAATGCTTTACGGTTGAGTGAGAGTGTGAGGTTTGAGCTGTGTCAGGACTAAAGCTCTAATCACTGTTGTAGCCTTGTGTGGTGTATTACTGACCTGAGGTCAAGTAACTGGCATTTAATTTCTGCATGCTTCAGAAAAGCAATTATTGAAATAATTCTTTAGATATGATGGTCAAGGTTTCTACAGCACACTGAAAAAAACAGTTATTTAACTTCTTAATGATAGAATCAATGTTATTGTTAATATATTAACTCTGTTACATGTTGCCTACAAAACTCTCTTCCTCAAATTCTCAAGGAGATCAAGATTCTTGTTTCCTAGTTACATACATGGAAACAGAGATAGAAGAAATGTGAATATTCCCTGAAAAAAAGGCAGTCAGGAGTAAAACCTGACCATCACAAAGTAGCATGCTGCCAGTGAGACCAGTAGTCACTTAATTAGCAAAACAAAAAGTTCAATTAACTAGGATAGTAAGCCCAACAGAAAAAAACAGCTGCAGCTGTGATTGGGATCAGAGGAGTGTTGGGAAATGCAGCCCTGGACTCCAGAGCAGAAAAGATGATACAATGTATGTCAAATTGTAGGGTACATACAAAGGTAGTGTTTCACCCAGTTCTTATTGACAGAATCATCAGGGAAGGTGGATCAGCCGTGTCTGTGCATGAACTGATGCTCACTGGTGTGAAGATCAGAATCTTGGAGAGGTTCAGCTAATGCTCTTGGCACAGCTGCCAGGTGAAAGATGGTGGCTGGTGGGGTCATGGGACTAATACTGGGTATCCCTGAAGTGCAGGTAATCTGGCTCCTCACTGTTTACCAGTAAACCTCTGGGCCAACTCTATTGCATACCTTTTACGGCAGGGAGGGAGGAAGGGGATGGTGTTACATCCAGTTCTGCCCAGGCTGAAGTCCTCAGCTGCCCAGCAGGTCCTTCCTTGTTTCACCCTGCAGTTCTGCTGAAGGGGAAGACCTGATTGTGTGACTTTGTTACATGCACTGCACTTATTAAACTTGGGAAAACTGCCTGCCTGTATTCACAAACCAAGCAAATAGCTCACTGCTACTTAGTAAGTCCCTGTTTTCTGTTACGACACGTAGGGCTAACACTTAGGTCTAACACAGGACCTTGTTCTCCAGTTAGTTTCCAGGAGCCACGTGTTAGGAATCGATTATTTCATGGTATTATCCAGACAGTTTCCAGGAGCCATGTGCTAGGGATTGATTATTCCATGGTATTATCCAGATTGGTGATTTCCGAAGTGCAGGGATTTTTTTTTTCCCTGATGTGTTCCCTGTGGCTGTGTTGTCAGGCACGTGTTGAATAATGTTGCATGGCAAGGAGGAGACCATGCTGCTGTTGATAAGACCAAATGCAATCTGTGGATAACTGTTTTAGATAATTAACAGGCTCCAATGTTTTCATATGTTCTAAGTAGTTTAGATGAAAAGAATAAAATATTTGCAGGATTTTGAAACTGACTTAGCTCTGCCAGCCCATCACAGTAAGTGGCTGTTCTACAGTGTGGGAAATATTAATGCCATTTCCTGATCATCTCATTAACATTATCTCTTCTTTTTTTTAAGGAAAAGCACAGTAATCTATATGGATATAAAAATCCAGACAGTTTTTGAGTAAGATGATTTGGCTGATGATAATATGATTGTGTAGCAGAGTTGTGTCAATGGTAATTTCAGATTTGCAACGTTAAAAGCTAGAGATCCTGAAGCCCTTTTGCTGTGGTTTTGAAATTTAAATAGCTAGCATTTGCAGTTCAGTAATGCCTGGGTGCCCAAATTATGGACCAGAAGTCTGTGTGTTGCAAACCACAGGAAAAAGAAGTCAATCGTGGCAACAATGTGAGTGTAAATGAAGAAAGAAAGTGTGGTATATGCTGTGTGATATATTCAGCAAGGACAGGTGCATTGCTATTTATACATGAGGAGACCTACTCTCTTTTGAGGTGCTGAGGAACACAGTGTGCTAGTGCATATTTGTATTTAACAGCTGCTAGTCAAGGAACATGCTGTGTAATTGTGCAGGGACATGAAATATTCTGTCATGAAGGAGCTCCTCATCTATCCTTGAACATATCAAGAGCGTGAGAGGATTTATGAAGCTGTCATCCAGGAGATAATGAATGCACACACATACAAAAGAAACTGAAGACACTATAAAATAATTAGCTTGGCTAGCAGGAAAGTAAAGGAGTTCCCTGATAGTTAATGTTTTTTAGCTTGCTTATTGTTTAAATTTGAAAATCCAGACTCCAGTGAAGTTTGCTTTTATTTCAATTGTATTGACATCCTGCTGAATGTTTGCTGTCTACTCTGTATCATGGGAATTTTGCTGTTTAAGATAAATAGGAGTAGGTATGCGATAGTGGTGTGACCTAAACTTCTCTCTCCATGAGATACCTTAAAGAGAGAATGTGAGATGGCCCAAGGCAGTTTAAGAGTAAAGATAGTCCTCTTCGTGTGTGATCAGAGGTGAAGTGTTTGTGCTGCCAACTTTGAACAAGGCTGGGAGGAGACTGGCTGAGGCTAATGTGCAGTTCATACTGATTGTTCAGCTACCTTGGTTATAATGAAATGGGCTTCCATTATGGTGCTGGGCAGAGAGAGCATTTTACTCTTTCTAAGGGAAGGGTTGCCAGAGATTTGAAGGTGGCACTTGAGATGATGGAAGTCATGGTGGGAACTGATTTATAATTTCTGGTGCAGAGGAAAAAAAAGAAAGCCCTCGGTGTTACCTGGTCCATCACAGTTCTTCTCCATCAAAGTACTACTACACTTCTTTGAAGGGCTGGTATGACTCATCATTGCTAATAAGGTATAGAATAAAATCATGAAAAAGCATACTTTATATTGCACAGGTATTCTACTGTGGGAAGGGATTAAAAATTGTGGCCTCTTTGTAATTTATACTCTGAAACACATATTAACTTGTTGCAAAGGCAAACCCCATGTTCCTAAGAGATCGTTAGGCATCAGTTATCGCAGAGCAGTTGGATAAACTTCAGAAAGGAGAGGAAAGTTGGCTACGCAGAAGTGGAACAAGGGAAGCATGAGAAGAATCAACAACAGAACAGCTTCTGCTCAGCTGGATTAGGGAACAGAGTAAATACAACATAAGGAGTAGTAAAAGTGGGATCAAAAGTTTAGTTGTGACCCTGTTGACATAACAGTGACATAAGGAAAAGACTAAACCAACTAAGACTGTGAGGTGCTGGGACAGCAAGGCAAAGACAAAGATTTGGTCCCCTGATTGCCAAGTGATTCCTTTTTCTTCCTGATTTTTTTCCCAATTTATACCTTTGTGTTACCAGCTGTACTTTCAAAAATGGCAGCTGGAGAAGCTTCCTTGTTTTTCTTGTTTGCTGTTGTTGCATTACTAATCACTGCAGGTTTAATGGTGGTCACTGTGCTCAAACCTTGCAGGTGCTATTTGTTTCTTCTGAATCCAAGGAGTGAGAGCACTAACCAGTTCTACTCATGAGTGGGCTGGAGTGGGAGATGTAATTCTTAGTGCTTCCAAAAAGAGCCTTTTTCCCCACACTAAGAAAAGCAACAATAACAACCTGGATCTTCTGAGGTTTCTATTCTGGACACTTGGAAGGCTCAAACACAAGACAGTATGTGGCTGAGGTAGGACTCATCTTTGCTCTGGTAGAAATTTGTAGCTAGGTACTTTTTTCTAATTCTAGTATGATAGAAGTGTGTAGCTAGGATACATGTTTATTCATTTGACCTACATTTATTTTTCTGTTAATTTATATAATCTTCACAACTGTCTTATTTTTTGCCTGAGATTCGCCATTTTTAGATTTAATTCTCACAACTTCTTCCTGCCAAAGAATCACTCAATTCCTTTCTATACCCCGTGTTTGATCTGCAAATACTTACCTGATTCAGCTGCAGTGGAGAGCTTTTTACTGTATACTAGATCATATGACAGCTCTTTACAAGGTAGTAGTTTTCCAACATGTAAATTTTAATGTCTTAGTTTGATCTTTGAAAAGCACTTTGAGATGTTTGCATGGAGGGTACTTTGTCTTAGTGGCAGTAGTTACTCTAATGGAGAAATGTCCTTATAGAAATCAGAAGCATCCTGGCACCTGTACACAGTGCTGTACTGGGACACGTAGACGTATTCTGTTGATGTGAGAAGTATGTCTACAACTAAACATATTCCAGATAATGTATATGAAGTTTAAATATGTATATAAGGATAGTGATTTGAACATCCTTTGTGTACATCAGATTTTATTACATTCTAAGAGACTACTGAGAAGACAAATTTGGTTTCCTGTACAAAAACCAGAAATTCTGCCCTCATTTTCCTGATGGCTTGACTACCTCTTCTACCTTCTCTTTTTATTTGAGATCATTTTTACAGAAATTTTCATACTACTGTTCACAAAACTCTCGAGAGTATTTGGGTGATCAACAACATTTGATTTGAAGTGTCTGTCTGGGCACTTGAGTCTCAATATATGAAATTACAGATGGCCTCATAATTTAGATCTGTTCCACTTGAAACAATTTTATGCCACATGTAAATTTTGTCAACTTATTCATCTGTTTTCTAGATCATTAATAAATATTTATCTGCAACAATGAATCTCTTAGCACCTCACCCTTAATCTTACACTATGTTGAAATTTGACATTTTTTTCTTCATTTAATCCATGAAAATGACTATATCAAGCTTTCTGATAACTTAATTTCCTTGATACCCAAAAGCCTGATGGAAGGCTATCAATCAATGTCACATCATAGTGTATGGTTAGAGAGGAGTGGGTGAAACTTTAAGTTGTTTGATGAAGCAAGGAGTTAAAGCCAGTTAAACAATTTAGCCACTTATTAACGGTTGAAGAGTTGGCTTAGAAATTCTCGACTGAGTTCAACAATAGAAGCAACCTTGTGTATGAAAGAAAGAAAATATATGAAAGCTGTTTTTACTCTGTGAATGTCAGAGAAACTACCTAAAAAACCCCCCAGTTGAATAATATTGCCACTTTCATGAAGAAAAAACCATCTTACGCAGGATGTAAATTACTAAGCCTCAGAGCCTGCCTTTCACTAGAATGAGTGAATGATGTTTTTTGACTGAAAGTGAAATACTTGACTGCAGCATTGCATTCCAAGTTCCAACCTTTCAGGCTTTCAACCAGGATTTACAACCAGAGAACCTCCTTGTGATGAATAGTCCCAGGGAGAAGACAAATATAGCCTAAGCCCAATCTGGAATCTTTCAATGTCAGATCCATGTTAGGGTTTCGGAAAAATCTCTTGGTGCCAGTAAGAACTGCTGCTTCTTACAAAAGAGGCATGAAATCTTCCAGACTAAGGTGCAATTATGTGAATACAATGAATACAAGGAGAGAACCATCCCTGAGCTCTGGGAGAATGCAAGAAAAAATTCGGGGATTTTGTTCAGGATTGTGTGATTAGCAGAGCAGAGAATATTTTGCCACTTTTGTGCATTGTCTTTTTTATTTATGAGGAAAACTGATGTCAGCTCTATTTGGTACACAACATCAGTGCATCACCTACCGAGTGCCTTCCCTGTTGAAAGTAAGAGAGTGTACTGAAATATGGAATGATTGACTGAAATTAAATGTGAACTGTCAAACTGATGAGACTGGTTCTGTCAGAAGATGACACTCTTTTATTTTGATTTAGTTTTTTTTGGTCTAAATGGCTGTTCAAAATCTCAGTATGTTCAGTGCATGCATAGAAGAAAAAGACTGTATGACCTGACCCCTCCACCTTCGCCCCAAAAGACTTGAGGAACTGTCTTCACTTCCCTAACCTGTTTGGCCTCTTCATAAACTCCATTAAGGATGTCTAGGTCATTCTCTAATTTATAGAAATTTCTTTTTTTTTTTTTATTACGTTGAATACAGCATAATCCTGAAATAAAACTCTTTGTATGGCTCTTCTGTCTGAAAATATTGCTCCAGGTGTCAGTCACAAAGTACCACAGAGTCAGAGGCTACTCTATACTAGTTTGTCACATAGTTTTGGAACTACTTTTTGCTGCAATATTAAAAGTATTCTCTATATTGAATATAAAAGAATTTACTTCATAAAAGGTAAACGTAACTAAGACTCAGTAAAAACTCTTGTGGTATGTATGGAAACCCGCTTTTCCACGCTTTTTTTTTAATGCCTGCATGTCTGAACTGACACTGAAAATAGGTAGCTGAATTTGGTAGATGTATGTTCTGAAAAGCAGGACAGTATGTATACAAGAAACTGAACTGGCAGCCTGGAGTGAAAATGCTAATGCATAAATAAATATGGCAATTGACTGTTAGAGTAATCAGAAAATATAATGTTCTAATTCTTGCTTTGCATAACTAACAGGCAATTAACTTTCATTGACTCGTGATGTGAAAAGTGATCAAGAGACATAGATCCTTTGCTTTGGTAACAGTCTGTCAGTTGGGAAGAATGTTTTTCTTGACAGTTGATTAGGGGTTAAATGAGCTGAGTAAAACTGGTAATTTTTGCTGCTTTTCCCACTTAGTACTAAGAGCTATTATATGATGCATTTTTCCTTACATTAGTTGGAATGATTGTCTGTCTTTAGTTAACTAAATAGCCCTGTTGGAAGAACTGGTTTTGATTGACAAAGATGGTATTTGGGTATTCTCAAGAACAGCAGAAATGACTGGTGCGTATAGAACCTGGATCAAAGTGGTTTTACTTATTGATGTTATTTATATATTTTAGTTATATATTTTTGATATATTTACTTATTGATTACTTGTTTTTACTTGTAGACTTGGATCTGCACTTGAGCAAACTGTTCCTTTTAGAGAAGTGCATGCTTGGTCTGAATATGTAACAGCTTAGATGGCAAAGAAGGGTGCAGCATCATCTCAATGCTTCTTTAATGGAAGTATGATGGATGCCTGTATCCACGGGAACTACGCTGCACCACAGGAATGTTATCTCAGCTCCTGCAGACCAAGCAGGTATTACCTCATAGCAGATCTGTAAAGCCACCGAGACAGACTCCAGCCATTAACAGTCTCGAAAGAGTAACTGCTCTCCTAGTCACCAGGCTCATCAGGAGATGTTGGCCTGCTCTCACTCACTGAGAGTGGCATCTGTACATTTTGTGCTCATTGCCTCCAGATGATGGAAAAAAAAAAAAAATAGCTGGGAGAAAAGAGCACTTTCAGAGTGGTAGAAATAGGGAAAAAGGTCAACTCTGAAAATACAATGAGCTCCAGCTCTTAGTAAGACTTTGTGTAAGCAATGGCTTTGGTTAAACTGGTACATAATTACCACACTGTGGTTCCTGAAAGGAATGGGCGTATTTCTTTTCAGACTGGGGGAAAAGCAAAAGGAGGTTACTGTGGAAAATGGCTACATAAAACAAAAATGGCGACAGGTTAGTTTTGGTTTGTTTCCCCCCCCGCTCCCCCATTGTTTTTTCCTCAGAGGCTCAGAAGCTTTAATTGTTTTGTAGTATAGTGTTTTCCAGTAATTTTTCATTTGTGAATTTAGTTCCTCCAGCACCTTCTTCCTCCCCCCTATAAAGTTTAAGCTCTTTTAAAATTAACTTTAGTCTACAAGAGGCTTGATTTTATGGCCAACTTAGAAGAAGCTATTAAATGCAGGTTAAAATATACCATCTCTCTCTAAATGAAAACTTCAACCATGGCTCTGACACAATTGCTTGAAGAGTATCGATGCATAGTTTTTGTTGTGGAATAGAAATTAGTCCATGTTTTGATAGAGAATAATATTTTTGGAGGTAGATCAGGCTCCTTGGGAAAATAGGCTGATAGTCCTTCATGTGCAGTAGACGTGGCGAATCTACTGGAGCACTCCTGCCTGTGACCATTTTACAGCAGACGATACTGGCAAAAGCAGCTTTTCACAGCCCCTCTAAATGTACTGTGCTGTTACTCTTGTGACACTTCAAAGTTGATGATTGTGCTAAAGTCCTAGAGTGAATGTCTTTTCAAAATTTTAGATAAAAAGAGAAACACTAGAACATCAACAGGAAATAAAACATTTTTATTGAATATCTGTGTAATATGTATGTTATTTTAACGACAATTGGAAAACTCTACTGTGGGAAGTCACTACACAAAGTGAAACAAAATATAAACCACCTCATCAAAAATGAAGGTAAAATACGGCTAAAGTTGTCAGCTCGCGGGCCACGAGCGATATGGCAGGATAAAACACCCCAAACATTTCTACAAGATACAGAGAAAACCCACACAGAGAAACACTCAAGCAGGCAGTAGATATACACAAAGGCAACTAGGATCTTTCTACAGCATCAGATTCTATTACTTCACACAGCTTTGTCAGAAAGGTACATGTGGCTTCTTTGAGGATGAAAATGTCATCTTGGTCACATAGCAGGTTCATTCTCTGAGAATCATTGTACCTTACAAACCAGTTCTACAGTGACATTCAGTCTGGCAGTGTAGGAAGAGAAAGCATTAAGACTACCTTAACACAATGAGTCAGTCCTGGCAATTTGAACCTGCAGCTATCCTGAATGAACAACTGAAAGTTGGAGACCATGAAGCTCTTATGTTGGAAAGCTGACTGTCTGCTTCTCCTTGGTGAGGTTTGGTCCTTAAGGTTAAGATTTTAAAGTATTGATGCTTTGCATGTATGCGCCTGTTTCTATCAGAAAATGTCTCACTTGTGTTTTTTCTGTGTTTCATGTAAAAAAGAAAGCAAATGGGTCTTGCTATTCTCACTTTTGGAGGTGGGGAGAGATCCAGGCTTTTTTTTCTTCTCCCACTCCTTTGCTGCTTCTTTTACGCTCAATGTACTGAACTGTTGGTGCTTGACCATCGCTGTACTGACCTCTCAGAAGTGTCACACCTCTCCCAAAAGCAGACCCTTGAGGGAGGCTGTGGAATTTAGTTTTCAGTACACAGTTCTCTGATTACATTCATGTTTCAGTACTTTCTTTTGGATAGAATTGATAAGAACATTAATGGTTAACTTCTCGTGCCTCCCTCCAAAAGGTATAGCATTTCCACATTTCTGGGGCAGTTTGCATTGCTGAAAATAATGAACTCTTCAAAGCATTACAAATACATTCACAGCTTGGAAACATAAGCGAGGGGCCTCAGGGGACGGTGCATGAGATAGAAGTGATGCCCTGAATGACTTGATGAGATGGTGCAAGCTGAGATGACATGCTGGCTAGCCGTAAGGTGACTATCTACAGTAAAGCGGCGGGGGAGGGAGGTTGGAAATGTAGAGTATTGCACAGGGCTTGACAAAATGCTGCGTGGTCAACCCATCCAATATAGCATCCTTGTCCCCTGCATAGCTCTCCAGTTCTAAATTGGTCCGTAATAACTAGAACTGCTTGTGCTATGCATTCCTTCGGCAGTGCAGTAGAAGGGAATGGCAGTATTATTACAATATCACTACGGAATAAATTGATTGCTATCCACTGAGAAAACTACATTTCTAAGCACACACGGCAGTCACAGTGATACACAGAGCAGTCTTTCAAGACTCTTATGGAATGACTAATAGCTTCATAATAGTGCCATTTACTACATAATAACATTGAAAACATTTAAAAACTCCTCCTGAAACGAGCATCTAGTATACAGAAGAGGTTGCTTCAGTTTTCTAGAACTTGTTCTTTGTTTTCACTTTTTTTTTAAAGGACAAATTAAAACTTAAGTATAAATAGTATATAAAAGGTCACTAGCTGTTCTCTTTTGGCTTACTTTGAAGTGCATTTAGAACTATGGCTAAATTTTTGTCATCTTCTGATGGGATTACAATACTGTCTGTTTACCATGAAACTATTTTTGTATAATAAACTCACACGGCTGTGTCTAAAAAATATTCTGCATTCCTTCTAATCTGAGTTAGTATAATAAAATATTTTGTTACAAAGTCTAATGTGCAAACTCATTATAATGTGAAATCATGGATGGAATTCACAGTATGCAAATTTTATATAAAGGTGATAACGGAGAGCTACTCTTGTTTTCATGGCAGCATTTCGCTACTGCTGCGTCTTCCCCTGTCCCTTCCCCCCTCCCTGCACAACCTCTGCAATGGTCTTACATTGTATGTTAGATGAAATCATTGCCACCTAAGGAACTGCTTCCTCAACTTTCAATCTAAAGCCATTTCGGTCTGTTATGTGTTTGCTTTGGAATATATACAAAAAAATGATATCCTGGCTTCTGGCTACATCTCCTTGAGGTCAGCCATGGAGCTGCTCAGATCATGCTAAGTTGCCTGTGAAAGAAGTCTACCCAATTGGATTTGCCCTTCCAAGATTCACTGTGGACGTGTAGTGTGTTATTAACATGGTCCAGTTGAAAGCTCAGATTTAAGTTGTCCTTTAAGATGTCAGTGTAACACTACTAGTGCCTTACAAGTTGGAATTTTTTTTTTTTTCTGGAATGCAGACGATACAATAGTTACCCTATAATATATTATCAGCTCTCCTATATCTCAGTCAATTTACATAATTTAAAATAGAACATCTTATTAAAAACATCTAGATATACACAGATTAGGAAACGCTTACAACATACAAATACACAAACTAGAAATAAATTCTCAGCATACTGGTGTATATATACAACTGTGTGATACAATAAATAATTTCTGTCATGCTCTATCTACACATCATATTGCTTAAAAGAAGAGTAGATCTCAGGGCAGTGGTGAAATGAAGCGCCTTTAGAGGGCTCTCTACATTTAAATTTGTGCAAATTAAAATGGGAATTTAAAAGTACAATTGATCTGTGTCAGGAACACATGGCTGGAAATGAAAGGACCCATATTACTGAGGTATTTACAGATACTGGCTAAAGAGCACTATGTGGGCAAATGCAGAAAGGCTTTTCTTCTTCTTCATAATTTAATTTAATTTAATTTACTTCTTGACAGCCAACATGGCATCTACCTCCTCCTCGGGCTGTAAGGTGTGCCACTGTGCAATGGGCCGCCGAGGGTTAGCCAACATGTCTGACCAATGCCGCAGCTCCGCGCCGGTGCTGTTGTAGCCCACAAAGACTTTCCCGATGGCATCGTTCTTGCCAATCTTGTCATAGTCCAAAACAGTCACAACAATTTGCACTTTCTACAATGAGACAGAAAAAGACCAGTGAGCAAGGAAAGGTAGGCAAGGATAAATCTCAGGACAGACAAGGACAATGGAAACTTCAAGTATATGAAGGGGGTAAGTGTGTGACAGCCAGAGCAGGTTCCCCCAGTGAGAAGCAAATTCAAACTTTTGTCTTTGCACCTTGTAAGCTTTCCAAATAAAATTGAGTTCACAACTTATTTGTTAGCTTGGAAATTAACCCCTTACATAGAAGAGTTTCATATGGGAACTGAGGTTGATTTTTTTTTTTCCTTTTAACAAATTAACAACTTATGGCTTTGTGGGGTTTTTTGTTTGTTTTTATTGAGGATTTGGACTGCTAGAAGTCTGTAAGGCTAAAATGGAGATCTTAAGGTAAGTTAATTCAAAAGTACTGCAATTTAACGCATCATTATTGTTTCAATAAATAAGAAGACAAAATTTAGAAACAGCTCCATCCCAACTTAACATGTACAATGTTGTACTCTATTCTGTTAATTACTTTTCTGCACTTAAACAACTCTGACCCATCCATCCAGCATGCTAATCAGTTATTTTCAGACCAATTCACAAGATAGCCCTGAGGGTTACAATATACATACACACATGCATACTCATCTCTCTGTGTGTGCGTATAAACTGTGTATATTCTATATATTTACAAAAGAGTCTAGAAAACTGGTTCTATGCTCAGGGGAGTTGGAAAGAAGTATAAACCCCACTGTCTCAGGGTTCCGACACATGGGTGCTACCTGTGACTGAGTTGGAGTGCCACTTCTGCTGTAGGAACAATGACGTCTGGCAAACAGGGTTAAACTATTCCCACAAAATCTGTGCGAGGCCATCTGTCCCAGCTCATAGACAACTTTCCATTCACTTAGACTGGGGCACACTGGGAGGTGATATTCAGACCCAGTATTTGCATGTATGTTTGCATGCACGTGCACACATTCCTCTCCATCAGGTCATTTATATTTGTCAAAAGAGCACAAACAGCTATTCCTTCAGTGGCTTGGTGTTCTTCCCCAACAGCTCCTAAGACATTAACAGCCTTGAGCTGATTTTACTGAACTGTAAACAATTCTCCTAAGGGAGCTTGATTTTTGAAGATGAACATACTGTTTTCCCGATTCTTTTCTATCCCATAGTAAATACATAGCTTCTTACTCCAGTGTGAGTTTCCCGAATTGGAGGAAGAAATGCCCTGAAATACATTTCTTCCAGAAAAATCTTTTGTTCTCAAGTATCAGTTTTGTAAATTGAAGGTTTTAAATATAAGTACAGTCTAAATTTTTTAATATAATTATTGATTTCAGTGCTTGTAATTGGATTATATTTTAAAAGTAACTGACTTTTAAGCCTATCTTCAAGACCGCGCTCGTGAGGTCTATTTTAAAGAGTCCACTCCCTTATGAGATTGTACAATTCACTGAGCCAGAGAAAGAGATGATTCCAACAGGCACTAAAGTATTTATATAGTTGCTCATGACAAAAGTGTACATCAAACTCAAGATTCTCTCTCCCCAGAGCACTCACGATAAAAGGTAATATCCTGAAGCAAGTATTTCTAGAAGCCAGAATGATGTTTCTTTGTTGCTGTTTGCAATATACTCACTTTTAATGTTGATGCTACCTCCCCAAATGAACATTTATGTTTTAGATGCACGGTACAAGCACAGATATAAAAAAGTAAGCATGAGACTATTAGTTTACGGCACGAAAAAAAGTTGCCTGCTGCACCCAGAGGCTTAGAACATAGTCACTACTGGATATTTTTTTTTTGGTGTTAATCATAAACCAACAATGAGCACTGTAAACAAAAGACCCTTTCTCTTGCCCTATAAAGAAATAAGACCAACTAGCTCAGATGATTAACTCTGAGATGACTTTCACCTCATGGTCTCTGAGAAATGTGAGCATCTGCTCACATTTATATTGCAAATATATGGTACATTTGCCTTTGTACCATATATGAAAGGAACAGCTGCACTGCAAAAAACCAACAGGTACTAGTAGAAAGCACCACCTCTGCTAATAAACACGTGGATTAGCAGTTCTTCATTGGGATTAGGCATTCTTTGGCCTGAAAGGGCCTAGAGATGTTGCTACCTATGGAGGCAATCTGTCTTGAAAGCAGCAAAACACGTTTAACCTGCGTGTAGCAACAGGATTTCACTTCCTGGTTGTGTTCTTCCATTACCTTTCAAGACATGACTTTCTTAAAAGTTAGAATCCATATTCACTAATAAATTGTTGAAAATGTTAATGACTGGCCCATTTTAAATTACATAGGTGTGCTGCTATTGGGCTATTGACCTCCCTTATCTTTGCTTTCTAACCATCAGGAAACTTGGATTATTTTTTTATTTGACTGTGAAAATTTGCATAATGACTTTTACATGAATTATACCAAAGTCACGGTGATTCTTACCGTATTAAGTCTAAATAACAATTAAAATGGGTTTTACTAATGATGAATTTACTTCTAAATACAGTCTTTTATAACTAACTCCAAAATACCTTGGCATAAGACCAAAGTCCATATTTACAGTTTTAAAATTGAGGCTATATACTGAAGTAAATAGCTGTAAAGTCTTTCAAATAAAGTTACCACAAAAAGCACAAAATATTAAACTGCTAAAGCACAATACTTTTTAAATGGCCTATATCCACCCTACAAAACTGATGTAAGATTAGAAGACAAAATGGCCAAGTATCTACAGAACACACCTAACCATGCCAAAGATGTGGTAAATTGGAGGTGTTCACTCCCGTTCCCTAGTTCTGCCCCTGTATGGAAATCAAGACATTTGTTGCTCACATTGCCAGAATTGTTCGATTTCTTTAATTGTTTTTACCTTTGCATCTTTGATGCTTGTTATAAAATTTTTCACAGACACATAGACCAGCTTTCATTAAAATCGACAGGAATTAGGTCCCACTGGATTGACTACTTTTTGATTTCTAGAGTTCATAGACACCTGTACATCCTGCGGTGCATGAAGAAACTCTTCAATGTGCCAGTTATGCATCCAAGCCACTATTCCTAGTGCCTCACTTTGTCTAGTTTCATTATCTTTTTTGGTTCCAAGTCAATAAAAAACAAGCACGTGGCTTTAGGTGAAATCTAGGCCTTGGCTCCTGGGCTCCTCTGCAGTTGCTCTCAAATTCCAAGACGCAGAGTCTCAAAACCCATACCATGCTCTCATCTAATCCAGACGTGTCTGTGTGTCCCTGTTACCCGGGAGTTTTCTCTGGCAATGTCTTCTGCCTCCAAATTTGTCCCAAGTTATTTAAACCCACGTAGTAGCAAGGCTCGTAACCCCTACCTAGACCCCTGTTACAAGCCACAAAAGGCTGTATTCCCAGACTGTTTCAATTACAGTCATTCAAACTGGAAGACCTCCGAAAGTACACCTGGAGGAGGTCTGTACCAGCAGATCTTTATGTGGTTTACATTACTTAGATCAGAACATAATCCAAAGCCTCTCCCTCACCAAGCAAACCATCCAATCAGAAGATGTTAAAGCTCACTCTCATCAGTGAGAGACGATTTGCCTCCCAGTAGCCGAAAGGTAAGAAACTGAATCCCTGAAACAAAATGACACGATGCCTTGTCCTGGTATTTTCCAGTGCTAATGTAGGTGACTTCCAGCTCACTGTGCTGACCTGAGGCCTCTAATTTTAGACACTGAACTCTGTAGGAGTAGCACCTGGACAACTGCTGGAGCTCCCCTGAGGGGCCAAGTAACCGGCACTGCAATACTGACGCGTGAGGTCATGAAAAATGTTTTCACAGTGTGGTGAATAACTGAAAAGGAATCTGATTGAATTATGTGTTTTACTTAAGAGGGATGCGGCAGTACTTGCAACAAACAGAACCAATAAATGGATGGGGAACACAGATGTGACTGATGATGGCAATTTATTATTTAAAATAATTTGAGGAAAACTGTAATACGCGCTTTTTCTTTTATCCCTATACTTTTTTTTGCTGTTACATTCCTTCACTTATCTCCCTGTGGATGGTTTTTTTTTTTCAGAATCCATTTCTGTTAACAGAAAATGTCAGTTATTCATTTCTCACTGATGAATCAAAGCTTCATAAGTACTGTGCATTTTATCATTTCCCTCTTGAAGCAGTCACACTCATCTAATGTAGCACAGGGCTGGCACCTAGGTGCTAATGAAGGCATGCACACGTGATAATTAACAAGATACCTGTTAAATATTTATAAGGGTTGAGAAATGGAATGCAGAGGGAAGAAAAAACACTGTTTGACATTACCTGAATTTGCTCGAATGGTACTTCAAAGCTGAAAGACTCGTTGTAGTAGGGATTCAGAGTATTCTTTTTAATTGTAGTCTTTTTCTTCTTCAGCCTCTTGCCATTCTGCATCAGATGGATCTTCACATAGGGATCTAAGTAATCAAGAGAAAAAGCAGAGCTAAGAAAGGTAGTTCAGTGTGTAATCTACAGATTTTAATGCCACAAATTTAAGACTTGATGAAAAAAAGAAAAACTTCTAGCAACAAACAGCTTATATTTAAACAAAGTCCTAATTTCCACTACAGAAAAACTCCTGTGCCATTGCAAAGTGTTCCTGATGGAAACAGGTACAAAACATTTATTGCATTATCTCCTCAAGCACTGTAAGGGAGGGGTAAATTCTCACCTAACTTTGTTCCATAGCTCATTAACCATCCTGGAAACATTTTTACTTTAATATTATTTATTTACTGCCAACATTTCTTGGTAACAGGGCTGTGGTTTTCCCAAGGGCCGTGAGCACTGCTGAATGCACTCATGGCGGGCACAGGGCTCAGGATGGCTGGGTGCTCTGTGACTGCCTAGCAGCTCTTTGTATCGCTCCCTGGCCAGAAGTTGCCACCAAGGTTTTCCTGTCCTCCGACCTCCCCAGTAGGCTGAGACTGACACAGCAGTGTCCATGGGTCACAGATGGCATGACAGGAAGGGACTTTGCCCTTTAAATAGCAGTCGTCTACCTTAGTTCCCATTTTTTTTTCATATCATTGGTGGTGGTTAAGGAACAGAACTGATTTGGTATCTAATCAGGTATTCCTTGTGCAAGCAAAATTCTCATGGATGCACACAGAATAGCAATATCAGTCTTTAAGCAGTTAGAAGAGTCACGTTCTTGTTTAGAGAATAAACTGCAGTTAGTCTTTCATGGTGGTGTTAATTTAGCACTACCTTCCCTGAGCTCAGTTATTTTTTTCTCTTTATGCCTATCATGAAGCACCTCAAGCTCATGCTTTTCAAAGACCTATATGGTACTGTCACCAAAATCTGGATAGGTACTTCCCTTGGCTTTAGGCAGCTGAGCTATGATGTAAGTTGAGGCAAGTCTTTGCCCTAGCGAGCTTGTAGGAGATATAAAAAAATGCCATCCAGTCACAAGTCATCAGTGGTGTAAATTAAGAGAGCCTGAATGCAAACTATCAAGAGAAAGGGCTTCTCTTTTCCCTTCAGAGAAAAGGAAGGAGCTACAGAAGAATGACAAATTAAGACTGAAATGAAATATTATCATGATGAGCATACCATGCTTTATGACTCTGTGATGAAATTCATGCTTGGAGTGCCTGAGAAAAGTAATTGCATTCTGCTACAGTCAAAATATACTTTACTGTGGAAGACGTTGGTTACTGGAGTGACTTAATCACAGTTTATAGTACCCCTGAAGGGAGTATAATGTTGGTGGTGGACTCTTCAGGCCAGCAGATATGGGTATAATAAGATCTAATGGCTGTGAGAAGGAACTGGACAAATTCTAACTCAGAAATAGGCATGTACTTTAGTAGCAAGACTACTGAAGCAGCTGGGGTAGTTTCTGAGTGTTGACGGTGAACTCTCCGTTACAGAGGGTTAAGATTCCTTCTTTCTCAAAAGACTCAAGGTCAAACAGAAATTAAATCTCAGTACATTTATGCTTGAGGCTAGACAGGGGATTGCAAGGGTTCCTTTTGGCTGCACAATGTGTAAATTAAGGAGTATCATGTGAAGAGCAGAAATGCCAGCAAAAAGCCAACAGAATTCTATTTCTTTTTGAATACTGAGTTCAATATCACTGCATACAGGGTTTTGAAGGTGAAAATGAGGTAAATCTGGACTCCTCAAATATTAGATGATACTTGAGAAAAGCTCATCTACTTTATTATTTTGTTGAAGCTTGATGCTGAATGCACAATTTTTTTGACAAAATGATGTTTTAGGTACAGCTAATGTATAATAAGAAAGTTCAGTAGTCAGGGAGCCAGTGGTAGAGAGTTAAGATATGGAAATAAGGTAAGATGCTCTTCAAATATAAGTCCAGTAACTACAGTGAACTTGGGGGCTAAGCAGTGCAGTAATACATTCTTATTAAGGGGATCAGAACTGAAGAATTCTATTAAAATAAATGCAGTTGCTATAAGTCAATCTTTACTGACCGGTACTTGTGCACAGACAATACAAACAGATTTGGTATTATTGATATGCCCACAAGGAACTGTACGGTAGTGATTTATATAGTGATGCAGATACATTCCTAGCTTGATAAACATTCCACATTTTGAAGAACAATATTTTTTACCTAGAATTCAAGTGTATGTGCATGCTCAGGATTTATGCATAAATTCACTTGAAGTGATTTGCTTCTGTTGATGTTCTAGATTTTCTTCATGCTGATATTAAACCAAATCGGAGCCTGGATAACTCATGGCCATGGGACGAGGCCCGGAAGCTAGTTCCTAATCAACTTGTTATGTTTGTCTGTTTGGGTATTTGAGTTAGGCTCAAACAAATGCCAGTTTTTTTAGAAGGAAAGATCCCAGTGTTATCATATTGCCGTGGTAGTGCAAAACTGTCACTGGTAGAAGTCCCAAACAGAAGAGAAGATGTCATACGATACAACATCCCCATTTTTTTTCATCCAAGCGTAAAATTGTCATGCTGAACCAAATACAAATTGAATAACACCTAACTGAAATCCCGTTCCTTCTTTTCTAGTTTGAGAGGAAATTATTAAATAAGTTTACTCATCACAAAACCACTGTAAATGAGAATGGAGTATCTAGCTCAAGTAAGTGGATGGGCCATTAGAGATTTTTAAGTGAGTTTCTTCACATTAGATTGTACATCCCCTTCCTATTTCTTTAAGTATCCTGATCTTACCTAGTCTGCCCCTCTTCATTCCTGCCTCTCATGTATGACCCCCTCCACCACTGCATTATCTTGAGTTACACTCTCCCCTAACCCAAAACATTATCCCTAACTCCCTTAACTCTAACGCAATCTATTTGCTTGTGACCTACACAGCCTGATATCTGAGAACAGACTTCCCTGTGACTTCATGAATAAATCTCTGAAAAAGACAGACGCTGTTCAACCAAATAATAGAAGCAGAACTGCTAGGAGTCGATTACTAGAAGAAGAGAGGATAATCAAAAGCAAGCAGAGCCTCTGGGAAGTGCCAGTCTCCAGTGATGTTTCTGAGCTAAGTTTTAGTGCTAATGGAAACATCTCTTCACTTGCAACATAACCTCAGTGCTGGCACCGTTACTCATGCTCAGTAACACTTTAATATGTAAATAGTCTCACTGAATAAGTAAGACTAGTAAGGATGACAGAACTGATATTACAGCCTAGCAGTGATAAATTGTCTGTTAAAGTGCATAGCTTAGGGATAAAGGGCAAAATTCTTTTGACCAAGTAGAAATGTCATCTGACGCCGATGAAAATAAATAAGCATTTCTCTTTATGTAGTCTGGATAGTTATCTCATTCCAGAGTAAATATCTGCCTTCAGTCAAATAAATCACATCCCAAAATATTTATTTCTCTCCACTGATACAAGACAACCTATTCACTTCCATGTAAACAGTTACACTGAAGAAATTCCAAGTTAGAAGAGGTGAACATCCCTCTGTTTTCTTCCTCCAGGTTTAATCCTTTCAAGTAAACAGAGATTTAGGTCTACATTACATCCACAGGTATCTGTAGATGGACCTTATCCATCTATCCAGAGCACTACAGATGTCCCTCTGCCAAAGGGGGCAGAATGGCTGTGTCCCTTGCTTAATAACTCATGTTAAGCAATGTGTGGGATTAAATAAAATTCTGCTATTTATTCCCTCATTAACAGTCTAGCCATGAATGCTAAAAAGATGTAAAACTCATAACTAATTGTGCATTGTAGAATTTACAACAATGTCTCAAGGGAGCGTAGCTGAACAGCTTTAAAAGCACTAGGGGACGTTTTGTTTTCCTGAAGTTTCCACTAAGATGCCAATGCATTATTTAACAGATAACTGAAATGGAATGTAATAGCAGGTAAAGACCTATGGAGTCATTTGGATCATGAGGCATATATATATAAACAACTGGAATTCTCTTAGAATAATGACTAATAATGAAGTGTCTTATCTACAAAATGATAATGATGAACTGGAGTTTTTGAAAAAGCAAAGTTGCGGCTGAAAGAAAATACTACAACTCAAAAGAAGAAAATTCTGGGTAATGACAATATTTGAGGAAAAAAGTGGAACTTAAGAATGACTGCTTGTCAGTGGATTTTAAGATGAAGAATTTGTCACAGGGATCAACAGTTAATGAAAAATCATTTTCCACCTTCGTGAGGGAGAACTCAGCACACAAATTTGCAACTGTCTGGATCTTTCACAGAAAAGTGTCAATATGTTACTCAGCTTGGTTTTACAATGGTTTATTCTGAACACAAACATAAGGATGGTGCTGATCTTTGATAAATATTTGTAAAGCTTCTGTAATCTGAGCAAAATATGAAAAGTAAGTGCCTAGAAGGTTGACAAATTCAAAAAATAATACAAGTATAACACTGGACTTGATTGAATGTGCAATTACCGTCCTGAGCTGGCGTGTGTGGGAAGCTCAGTGGTTTAAAGAAAAAAATCCCACACAGACCTATGGGGTATGATCAGAGAAAACCCTCTGCAATCATCAGCTAAGTCTAACATGATTAATAGGAAAAAAAATTGAGCCAGAACAAACTGATCATAGATATATTGAATAAGTCTCATATGACAAAACACTGTAATAAGAAGATGTTCTCAACTGAAATGTAGAAACAAAGAAGAAATATGGTGCCGGAATTGCCTCCAGCTGTATTTTTTTCTTCAAAATGTTCAGGATAACTGAGTGCTAATTAGCACAGGTTTTTCCCTATCAGAAGAAAATTTATGTCAAACTCTTGCCAAAGCACACATCACCGACATTTAGAGCAAAGGTGTCAGCAGACAGTAGAGTTTCCATTTGAGGAATCAGAATGGATTCCTAAGAGCTTGGCAATTGATCCAATAACTGAAGAAAATAATGTTTGGAAATACAGCCTTATAAATGGCTCTGAAAACACAGGTAGGACAGAGGTGACTTGCAGGGTGGATTGTTAGTTCCATGCTAAAGAGTTATAATGAGTCTCATCCTGCAACAGCGCAGCAGGGTGGAAAGCCAAGGAAAGGCCAACAGCCTTTGGAGAGCAACAGCACTGGTTACCACAGCTGTGCTATGGAAAGCAGCAGGGCCCTGAGAGCAGAGCAAAACAGGATGAACTTTCCTGGGAGTTCCCACAGATTTGCTGATTTTTCCCAAAGATCATGGGACATGCTCCCTCTGAGGGCATATAAACCCTTCCCTCCCAAGAGAGGAATGATTCACATGATGCCTGCGGTGTCCAGGCCATGGATAATTTGCCCTGACTTTTTTTCCTTCTGTTTATTCATATAGGGATGAGTGGGGATAATTAAAATCTCTGAAATAACGAGTTTAGAGTAATATTGTGCCTGGATTGTCTAAACTAGTATTTTTCAGATGAATGGAAAGCTTCAAATGGGAAGGAAAGCCAGAGGGGGAAAATGTGTTATCTGGGGAAGAAGCAATATAAGGTACAATTACTAAGGAGTACAAGTGCTATAGTACATTCTAGATCCCATAAAAGTTATAGTTTATATTCATTGACACAAGCTGTTGGGCCTTCTATGTTTCTCCACAAATGAGCAAATTAAAGTTGGAACATTATTTTTAAGGAGCAGCTGATGTCTCAAGGGAAATATTGGAGAACATTCTCATTAGAAACAGTTCTCTTGGCATAAAATATAGGGTTTGAGGTTTTTTTCTTATCACATTTCTTTGAAAAGAGGATTGTTGACTTTTTAAAAAAGTTTATTTGCTACATAATGTCCAGTCCTCTGCTAATATTCATATTTAGCTACCTGGGACCTCATCATAGTTTCCATAACCCCACTGGGCTGTAGATTACTTGATGTTATGGGCTAAATCTTTAGCTGTAGCCTGTACTTGATCAATACACAAAGGAAAGGTGGGTAGAAAAAGTATTTATATGGATTCCTGCATAGCGTCCATGCCAGCCATGACTCCAGCTAAACGCTTTCTAAAATCACTTTAATGAGCGGGCTGAGGATTGAGCCCTATGCTGGGTAGATTCTCCCAACACGACTTAGCAGTGCACTGGACATGAATGGAGTTGATGGGCTGTGAGTGTGGCCCTGATAGCTGAAAACAGTTTAGTTAAAAAGACTCATATTACAGTTACTAACAACTAACTATCTATGCCTCATGGGTGGACCTGCTCCAGATGCAGCCCACGCACAGAGTTCAGGGTCCATCAGGCCCCCTCTTGCTCATACTATGTCACAATATAACAAGTTAGATGACTTTTCAGCGGCGTCTTAGAAAGAGGACGTTGTAAGACTGGATAATTTATAAATTAAAACATTTTAACTTCATGTTCAATAATATTAGCCAGATTCTCATAGGAATAACAGTTTGATAATCCATATAGAGTGGGAAATATGGGAAGAACTCACAGCAGCCTGCCTATAAGAGAAAAGTTAAACAGAGAGTGTAGCAAAGCAGTCTCAAAACAACAATGCTTCACTGTTGTGAAGTTAGATGAACTACTGAAATGCTGAATTCAGAGAACCAGGGAGCCTTGGGAAGCAGGAGGTGCCATAAAACTGACAGGAAGCCAACGATTCCCTAAACCGAGATTCCCAAACTGAGGCTGCAGAACACATAGAGCTAACAGTGGAAACAGAAATGTTCACAGTGGTCTAAGAGCTATTAAGCCAGGACACAAGTCTGCAGTTCCACCCACAGCACTTTCAACAAATGTTACGGCACCAGATGGGGAAAGTAGCAGAAAACAGAAAAAAAAGAAACAAGAATTCTTATTTAAAACCAGCACAATATAGTGCTTATGTGCCTGTGATTACGCTCACTGCCAGAGCAAGGGCAGCTGATCTGTCTCTCTTGCATCCAAGCAGTTCATTTCAGCATAGTTACACACAGGCAAAACAAAGAGTTTTACAGTGCACAGCAAATGTGGGTTGAACCAACAGGAAAATGCACCTTGAGTTTTGGCTTTAGGTAAACACAGAATACTCCTGTGGAAAAGCAAAGCAACTCAATCAAGCACTTCGTAAATATGATTACATGGAAACCACGAGCACCAAAGCATTAAACCTTGCTCCCCTGTATCTGCATCAAAAGGAGTGGAACTGACTGCTCATGAAGCTTGAATGCAGTTAGGAGGGGGAAAGACAGCATGGAGAGGCCTCCTGCAACCTTAGATAACAAAGAAAGAACTAAAAAAGCAGTCTGAAATACCTCGTGTTTGTATTCAAATTGAAAGAATGTGATAGCAACTTAGATGAGGTAGGCACTAACATCAAATAGCAGAAACCTATTAATTGGGACTGCTAATGCAGACAGATTCTCCAGTACAGGTATTGAGACAGAAACCAAAGCAAACTGGCAGTACTTCAGGCAGCAAATTCCATAAGACTGCTGAGTTTAATTTATGTGATGTCTTTTAATGATATAGACAAAAAAAATTTAAGTTTATATTTATTAAATTGGTAGTACTGAAAATAGCAGAAGATAATACATAGAGGCTTAAGAGACTCAAAATAATGTCCTCAAGTGAACTGGGAAGGAGGGAGTAGACATTGACTGAGGAATAATGACAGGCAGAAGAGTGGAGAGAGAAGCAGAAGTACATAACACAGAAAAACCCAAACAACTCAAGGTTAAAGAGCAGACCATGTGGGACATTTTAGCAGAAAACAAGAGCTGGGAACATAATAATGTATCAAACTTAACTGTTAGTGAAGCTCTTGAAGCTCTCCAGATATGAGATGCCTATCTAACAAGGCCAAGCAGAAAGCGGTATCAGTTTTTGAGGAGAGGGGTAGCACTGCCCTACCACACTGTGAGGCACACTCCACTGAGCAGAGGCCACCATTCACAAACCAGGCTGAAAAAGCAGGCAGGTGATGAGCATCAGGTGGTAAAAGCTGGGGCTTGGAAGGGCCAGACACCTGGGGGGAGAGCTGCCTCTACATGTCTGGAAGAAGTGTGATAGAGAGGAATTATACTTCACCTTTTCAAGTCATCACTGTTTTCCTACAGCTCTGCTATTTTAGGATTTTTTGAGTTTATCTATTTTGTTTTACAAAACAAAGCAATTAAACACTGGCTTTTTCTGTCCATCCTTCTTTTGTTTACAGTGAACTTTTTGTTTACTGCTAACTGTTGCTTTTAGGATATGTTCTTCAGATCTCTCTGTTGGCTGAAGGGCTCTGAACCCACACTTCCCACCTCTTGAGAGAGTGAGACAAAGTTATAATTACGTTACGAGAAACAGGTTCTCAGTCTGCTCTGCTGAGAAGAATGCTGTAATTTTTGTGCTCCTTTTAATTACTCAGTGGAGCAAAGGCTGGTGTAAAGCCTCCTTTCTAGGACAGCCCTCACCAACCCTGCCTGTGGGATCTCTGCTCCTGTGGGTATTTACTACATATAGCAATTTGCCTGTGTCCTGGATGATGGTGGAATGGCACTTGCTTTAGGAATGCCAGTGGGTGACATTGCTGGGTAGTGGTGTGACTAACGAGATTTTAGGGGACTTGACAGAAAGAAACCCAGGGGGATTTCCAAATTTTGGTTAGTCGAGAATTTCTATTTGCATGGCAATGTTTCTATGTGCTTCCAGGCTTAGGTAGCTGGGCTGACTGTCCCAAGGAAAATCACAGCACCACACAGAGAAAAGGGCAAGAACAGACACCCAAAAATAACTTGAAAAAAGCAAAGAAAGGGAGTTCTTTCATGTAGTGAAAGGCTTGGCCTATAGAAAGAACTGACTGAAAGGAAGTAATGTCAATCAGGAAGAAGCATAGATGATACCTATTCAAAAAGAACATTTTGCCACAGACAAGCACTGAGACACCTTTACTTATGACCAAAGCTATGGAGACTGCGGTGCTGTAGGGAGCAACCTTCCACATCCATTTTCTTTCTATGAAAACAGTTGAGATTTTTTTTTCCCTTCATAAACTGCTGACTGACGAAAAACATATTGGTTACTCCCCCTATCCTGCCAAAAACCTACCCATCACAAAAATCCCAAAACTCAAAGCTAGCAGCTGTAAGGCAAAACAAATCCTGACCTCAAACTATACTGAGGACAGATAGGAGTTCCAGTATTACTGGGTAATAAAGAAAACCACATCGGAGTGAGTGGCAGTATTCAAAGGAATTACTCAACCCTGAAACACAGAGAAAGTCTATTAAAACCAAAAATTGTCTAATGTATTAGCAATTTACTCTAGCAAGAATATGCATTTCATGCTACAGACTCTTCATGTCAACATCAGCACGTACTCCTGTGTTGTGATTTTCTTTACATGGAAAAAGCTAATGTACCCTGCCTAAGGGTAATCTTCACCAGCTCCCACAGAGGGCTGGAAGCAACACTCTCAAAGGAAAACAAAGGCTGCTGCCTCACATCAGAACCACTGAACTATCATTGTTTTATATGTGAGAGCTTTTTCAAATGCAGCAAATCCAGTTATGACTGCATATTCCATACTCTTGAAGTTCCAAACAGTGTTAGGTGAGTTGGGAGGAGAAGTAGAGGATAACAAAAATAGAAAAGCAAAGACGCAGGAAACACCCGATTACCTTAGCTCATATAAATGACCCACCAGAAATACGCAATCCAATATACTGCAAAATAATTCCTATATTTTAAACAAAAAACCTATTGCTTCTACTTTGTAAACTGCTTTTCTCACTCAGGTAAGCTTTCAGTCTTAGTGTGAAAGAGGTATGTATTTTGATTCAGATGATTAAACTAGAAATAGCACTGAGAACTAATACTGCAAGAATGCTGCAGTACAGAAGGAATAAAAAAAATAGACTTAAAACATCAGTGACTACCAGTAAAACAGCCTTATCCAAACTCTTCACAGGCGAGAAACCAACCCTAGTTATGCTTTATCAAGGTTGATATTTATTTTAAGAGCATATCCAGACGTTCAAACTTCATTTCATTCATCAGTGGCTGCATACAAAGGGAGTTCATCAACATCTGGTTTTCAGTCTTAATTTGAAATAATACTCCTAGCATTTTCCTACCCAAGAAGTTTATATTTATATAAATATCAGTTCTTATTCTGTTATCATTATATTTCTGTTAGATTGGAGCTCTAAGGAAAAATGTAAATGGATGGAGGGAGCTGCATGATAGCTGTTTTACTTTCAGCCAATAAAACATTCATAATTACTTGAAGAAAACACTTAACAACTCCCTCTTTCCCCCTCTGTCCTGCTTCCCAACACATCCAGCGTCTGTTAAGCAGGATTAGGGGAAGTATTTCAGGTATTTGTATAGGCTATTTGTAACACCTAATTTCAGTGCAATTCAGAAGATCAAAGACTTTACTGCCTCAAAACACACACCACCTATCCTGACATACACCCCCATATGAAGCCTAAAGCAAACCATGATACTACTGTTTATTTGTGCCTATTTAGACACAGAGGCCACATGATACCTTTCCTTGCGCTCTGCTCACAGGTTAAGAAAAGGCCCAGTTGCAGTTAATGTGCTTCCTGGTGCTTAGGAGAAGACTCCTGGAATACTGCAACACAAGAACTGCATTTGCCTAGGGAATGGAAGGGGTCATTCTGCATGGTGTTTCCCAATATTGTTGGGAAGATTGGCTTTGTTTTGGATTAAATTTAAACACAGTAAGGAATAGAAGATTAAAAACAGACTTTCTTGGGATGGGCAACATCTTCATCTCAATCTTGGCAAGAGAAGTTACAATGTAGGCTAAATCAATCAGCATTTTCAAGTTACATCTGATTTTCAGAAAAAATCTATTTTGCAGTATTTAAAAAAAAAGTTTTGAACAGCCTGAAGGTCAGATTTTTAACTTCAGTGCTTACACAGGAAGGGCTGGGAGGCTGCATGCCTGCTCACATTCCTGTCGATTCCACATAATGAGAAGCAGTGACCTGAAACTTAAGGCAAATTTTTACTTAGACAAGAGTAACATGTAGATTATGCCCACTGAAGAGTTATGGAAGCGCTGAAGTCCTTGGTAGAAAAAACAGTTTAACTTGTTTGTTTACCTCAGACAAGTTACAAAAAAGAACAAAACTAGGAGGTATTCAAGGTAGACTACAGAACAAGTTTTCAAGGCAAACAGCATCTGCAGTAAGAATGCTCTGCTGCCAAGAACATTAGTCGTGCTACAAGACAAGACGATAGACATCTTGACAAATGGCACCATTAGGTGAAAGATGGAAGTATTTCTGATAACGCGACCAGTAGCTCATGCCCCAGCGTACCCAAATTCTTCTTCAAATTGTCCCAGCCATTAATGGCACGAATGGATATCTGACTGAAATGTTCACTACTTACTGTACAGTATTTTAGCTCAAAAAGCAGTCAAATGCGACACAATCTATCAGGAATCCACAGGTACATGATAGTTTTCAGCTTCGATACCCACTACACATTTATACAGCAGATATCCAATTTGGTACAAAAGTGGTAGAGTAACCTGATCTTGTGCTTCACTGACAAGCTAGATTGAATCTGGGCATCTCAGCGTATTTCTGCATGCAACTCCATTAAAACAAGATCTTGATGTAGTCTAGTCAAGAATCATGATCTGTAATAAAATCAAATAACCCAGGAATCCAAAAAGCACATATGAATTTCAGAAACCTGTTAGAATTGAAAGCAGGAATATTTGAAAAGACAAGTCTGAGTGTTTGTGGTTATTGGATAAGGAGGAGGAGGAAGAGGATGACAGAGGAGAGCAACTGATAAGTGGTTTTATTTGGAATCAATAGATTGAAATCAATGTAAAGGAAAGGTGGATGACCCCACTTCCAAGGCAAAGCAGTACCTGTTGTGTATAAAAGAGAACATAAATAATTTCAGTGAAACTAAGCTTGAAAAGCAATACTCTTTTCAAGCAATGTTTGCCAAATTCAGAATAGATTTTCAAAGATATTAAGTGCTTGGAATTGTAGATGTGCCATTTTCAAAGGCACCTAACTCCTGTTAAAAATCACTGGTAAGAACATGAAGAAATCAATTTCCCTGGAGTCTCAGGCTTCAGCTTTCCCCTGGAAACTCCTATTGAATGTTTTTCTGCATTAGTATGTAGGTAGGTCATAACAGGCCTCCTTTTTTTTGCCTGTGAATGAAAGTCAATGCAGTCACTCAACTACGATTCTATGACTCTATGATTCTAAGAAATAATTTAAATTCTTTTGTTTAATGTACATGCCAGTAATGGCAATCAGCAAGCAATAATATTAGATTTGTGGATTTCAAAAAAGACAAAAAATTCTTCTGTCGGAGATGAAGTCACAAATGCTAAAAAGAATGATCTAAGAGCTGAGGTTTTAATTTTAAAAAGGCCAGATTTGGCAAACAATAAACTTGCCTTTCTCATACCCTCAGGAGAGAAAGAAAGAGAGAGAGAAAGGGGGAGAGAGAGAGGGAGCACCTCCAGTTAGCTTGCCTTTAGCACAAAGGAAAACAATTGCAGGGCTTAGGGAGGATTTAGCTTTAACAAATGCTTATCACAAAGTCATGTCACTGCACACTATTGTTCTGTATTTGGAATGAAATTAATTTCCAACTGGAAAGTAACCTTTTAGAGACCTTGCTTGGTGAAGGAATTTTTAACCCTTTGGATTTTGGTATGCCACCAGCAAAGGCCATTTGTTGATTTGGTGAGTGTGACAGTCTATTACCTGAAGAACACTTCATTAAAAGGAAAAAAAAATCAAAAATGTTTTTTTACCATAATGGACAGCAGCTATTTCAGAGCATTGAGAAGTTGTGTGGGTTGAGTCACATAAGTAAAAAAGCCAAAATAAAATGGGAAATACTAAGGGTTTTTTTTCAGTTCCCATAACATATTATTCTTCTGTGCTATAATTAATCCACTGACAACGTAACAGTATGCTTTCAAGTCATACACTAGTATAATAAAAAACTTTATTGTGATAGAGTAGTTGTTTTCCAAACTTATTGAAAAATATATTTTCTGATGCGATCAAGAAAGACCATTCAGCTGGATAATGGGAAACAATCCGTAGCCTTACCATAAAGTAAGACAAAAGCAGTGATTTAGAGAGTACTGAAAGCAGGAATTTCAGTGCATGTGGGGAAGCCCATTTTCTGGTCTTTATTAGCCTTAGTGCAACAACTGTCTTTGTTGGTCTCTGCAGGACTCTTTCCCCGATGCATTTCGGGAGCTGAGAGGAGCCCTCTGGAAGTGAGACAAAATCTGCTGCCGCTACCATATTAGGAATCAAACTGAGTAGCAAAAGACGCTGGCTGAGCGGAGATAAATCAACAGGGAACACATTTGCCTTCCAGCCAAATGAGTAAAGCAAAGTGATTGAGGAAATAAAATAAACAATAATTATAATAAAAAACAAATCCTAAGCAGTAGGACTGACTGCTTCTTTATCTGTTTTTACTTCCTACTGAAGTGTAGCTCGAAAGGAGATTTGCAGATATGAGCAAACCCTGTTTCTAACATTTCTATTTTTGCTGCAGAATGAAATAATGCCAAAATACATATCAATAATCAGCTTCAAATGTTTTTAACACATTCTTTTTGGCTGGAAAGGCATTATATTGCAGTGGAGACAGTGTAAACTGTTCTCACTCTATTGACAAAAATTTCAGTTTACAGCCAATCTGTCCCTTCCACCAAGACATCCCCTAATCATAGATGTAGTCACTCTTTCACTGGTGATCAGCCTTGTAATCCGTAAGAAATTTCACCTAAAGTACAACCTTTGCTAATGAGTCAATTCTTTGCGTGTGGAGGCAGAACACAGGACTTGCTATTACACTTCCTTATATGTGCATGGATGCATTTTGAGTAATCTTTATCAGAGAGGGTCTGTAAGATAACTAATGCATTATGTCATTGGTGAAAGGATGCAGTTCCTCCTAGGTGTGATTGAAATCTACAGATTTTGTATCTGCTGTGCATGAATGAAAGCCAGATCTGCAAGGCGTGTCTGTGCATAGCCTGTAAAATGTGGGAAAGTCTTACTTCTATTACATCACTCTTATTCCTATTGCATCACATTTGGGAGTCTGAACTCAGTGTAACGAACTGTCTCGTGAAAGCTCTTCAGCTCTACTTTCAGCAGTGCAGATGCTGTGAGATGGTGGATGCTCACAAGATGCAGGTGCTCCAGATGCCATCCCAACAGAGAGGAAAGACTGCTGGGGTTCGGTGCCTAGACCTACACACCAGCCCCACACATATGGCAAAGTGTCATATGCCCTACTGCTCCACAGCAGTCCTCAGCCCAACCATTCGGCATCCTCTTGCACAAGTACGCACCCTACTGTATGTCAGCCTGCTTAACAAAATCAAGGTAAGGTTTTGGTTTCTGTTCTGAAACCCAGATGAGTTTTGGTTTTACCATGTTAATTCGCAGAAAGAAAACAGTCTAGAGAATAAGAAAAAACAGGTAGCTAAATTTTTGAAGAACGGCAGTATTTCAGCCTTAGTAACCTTCCACGTCACTTATGATGGCTGTCTTTGGTTGCAATAGGTAGGGAACTGTCCCATCCACATATTTTTCCACACATTTTTCTGTCCTTCAGCCATTACATACCTGTGGCATTCATTGTTTCACATAACCAAAATTAATGGGGTGGTTTCCCCACAGAATTCAATTCAGAACGTTGTAAAGAAATCCTATATTGCCCATGGAAATATTGCCACTCCTTCTGAGAGAAGAGGTGGTTTGTGGAAGGTGGCAGACTAACAATAAGAAAGAAGATTGTATATATGTCTTGTATATGTTCAGGGAAAGAAAATCAGTAGGATTCTGTCAACCAGCATGTCGTCTCAGTATAAAAATAAGCAATGGCTGAGGGAATTCAGAAATAGGATGGTAGTCATGACTTTCTATAGCTTTTGAGACAAGAATAAAGCTGCAGTTTCCTAACTGTATAACGCTCACTCTATAGCATACTGATTTCATTGTTATCTCCTCTCCTTTCTTGCTAAGGCGCTGTAGTTCCATGCTGTTGTCGTCTCCAAGCATGTTGATTTTCTGCAAGTCAGCCTTCACTATTCAGATACCCACAAAGTATATGAACAAATAGAACTGTGTATAATACAGTTGAAGCTGCATCAAAATACTCCTATCAATCCCCAAAATCAAAGGAAGGAAAACCAGAAACCCATAGGTCATGATACCAACCAGTGGTGGAAGATCAGAACCATACTTTTGAAGGGCATCACACCATTAAGGACTCATCACCAATGGAAGCCTGGAAACTGGACTCCACTCTGGGACAGCTCTCTGATTAAAGCTAAATTCAGGTGATTCACTCTGAAAGGCAATGTGGTGGCATCCAGAAGATGCAATTGGATAACTCCGTCTACAACCACCTTGCTGCTAACTTGAGTTCATTTTTCTTTTTCACCTGGAGTGATCATGGAAACTGCATTCTCTTTTCTCAGCGGTGTTTGTGGCTGATATGAAAAGCTGGTGTGCTAGGAGGAAATTTAAGGGCAGTAGGGAATAGTGGAATTTGAAGTCCTGTTCCCTCCCATTCCAGGTTATGGGACTTGTATCTACACTATTGATTGAAAAGAGACAAGCAGGGCAGAGTAATTACAGAAGATCCAACTTTGCCTTAGTTCACTAGGTTTTCCTTTGCAAAACAGTTACTACATATTTTGTCATAGATATTACTCATCTATAAAGAAGTATTGTTCAAATAAGATATAATAGCTAAGAGAAAACATTTTCAGCTAAAGTTGCAGATTACAAAGAAAAACAGTGAAAAGGTGTGAAAAATACAGATTTCATACTGCTACAATTTTCCATCAATGAACTTTTCCTCAAATCAGCTAGAATATAAACTCTGAGTCCTACTGGTGCACATCTGCTATCTCGAATAGATTTTCACAAAATAAAGGCTTAAAATACCTTTAAAGCTTTAAAGTGAGGTCTATTACATAAATTTGCCTACAACACGCTATGCACGGCACCACAGCATTTCAAATGTATTTTTCATAGCATCCCTCTCATTCTAACCATAGCAAATTCCAGACAGGGCGGTAAGCAAAACCCACAGAAGCTCTTCAAAGGCTCTGTATTTTCCTGCTCCTGGAATTATCCGTGCCTTTGTTTCATAAACTTTTGAACTTGCCATAAACATGTCTCGATATGTTAAAGAACTGTCTTTCACCCAACCCTAGACCATGAAAATACAGAAGATTACAAAAACATTTGACATTTAAAAAAAAAACCCAACTCATATACCCCAACTTCATATATTTTACTTTTTGTAAGTAAAGAGGTGACTTTGTCAACCATTTCTAAAGGATTAAAAAGCCTGCTGTGTCATCTCATATATCTTCGTTCAGTTTCTAATGCAGCCAGAGAGCACAAAGGCTGAGAGAAAACCTTTTATCATTTGCAGTTATCGACTGGGCCAGAATACAGTATTAGGTACCTTCGAAACTTTTGGCTAAAACTTCTTTGCTTTGTAAAATGGCTGTTCTCCTAAGTGAAGGAAAGCAGGCAGTCTAACTTCAAAAAGGTTGTTATTATTATCCAGACACATAACACATTTTAGGGAAAAATGCTGGGGGCACTTTAAATAACAACCTATTTTCTACTACATTGCTACGATAGTCCAGAAGGTTTTGGATGCTCTAAATCACTTTATATGCCAGGATGAAAGTTGCTTTGGGAGAGTTTTAGCTGCCTTCAATGATAAGGTCTTTATTTAAAAAAATACATATCAGAAGGCAAAGGCAATTTAAAAAATTGTAGCTTCAATGAGATTGAAAGTTAGTGTTTTGTCCCGAAGGCTCTTTATCCAAGATGCAGCTGATCTTAATGTTACAAGTTTCCAGCACAACACAGGCAGAATGCTTTTCTCCTGGCAGCATCCTGAAATTGCCTGTGCATCGTGTCATTCCCAAAGTAGAATGTCAGAGGTAGAGGCTGACATTTAACACCAGAGTAACACCCCAGACTAGGTGCCAAGAACTCTGCAAAACAATCATAAAAAAATTTATACTTTTATATATAAATTTGTAGCTTTTAAATATATAAAAATGTAGTTAAAAAATCATTCTCCTTGCTTATGATTTCTAAGGTTAGGTTTTATTTTGCATATGTCTTATCTCTCACCATGGATAAGAATCTGGACTTCATTCCAAGGCATCAGTCCATTTTCTGATCAGAAATAACCCACTGAAGAACTCTGGCATTGGTTTTCGTGCCAGCAAACAGCTCCTGTAAGTACTGTATCATTACAGAAGTGAGACCGCAAAATCAACTGCATACAAACTTGAAGAATATTCAACACTGCCAACTCTTGTTATTTTATCACAATGCCTGAGATATGGAGTATACGTCCAGAAATCTTAATTTCTTGGCTTTATATTATCACGCGAGATTCTCAGCTTGCATTTCAGATAAAAAACCCCCAAACTTCTCTATCCCTTATGGCTAGAAATAACAGTCTGAAAGCATAGAATCCAAAGCTTTAAACCAGGAATAATTTATTTATTACTATGTAAATTTTTTAAGCCAAAAGTAAGAATTTTGAGAACCTGGCTTCGGCAATATTGCTATTGTCCTCTACTTAGCAACAGCACGCTCTAAAACTGAGCCACCTGTGACCTTCCTCTTGCATCTTCTCTCTTGCTCCCCATTTCAACCATTGTCAACATGCCGTGATAAAAGCTTTAAAAGCATTGTCAGGAAGGCCTTTTACGGGTAGTTTTGTCTGACATTTCTCCCAGGAAATTTTCAGAACTGAGTGAAGTCAGAATCAGTCAAAACAAAGTCTTCAGAAAATTCTTCTTAGTGTCCTCCTTGGAGCTAGGATAGTGGCATCACTAACATACTGGACTGGGTAAAACATCAAAAGAGACACAGAAAAACAACTAGAACTGTATTGGTCGACTTGCTGTCAGGTCAGCATGAACTCATCCACACAGGTGTTCTCACCATCTTGATAAATATTTTTCTAACTACCACAGTGCTGTTTTTACTGTTGGGAGAAGATTTATCACTAAATTCCCTATAGCCTTCTCCCCGCTTTAAGTATCATAGAAAGCTCCTTTCTCAATTATTATTTAGGTTTTCTCCTGAGGAGAAAATAAAGCAATTTAGAAGACTAATCAGACAAAAGTAGGGTTTTGAAGTGCTGGGCACAAAAAATCCTCCCTGCAGTTTCCACAGCAAAATAGCTGTGCCATGTAATTCTCAGATGGTACCTGTTTACTTTGCTTTAGTTGTGTTGAAAACCAAACTTTGAGCTCTGGCAAGCACAAAAGAAGGGTGGCACACAAAAAGAACAGATACAGGAGGGCAATGACTCTGCATGATTACTGGCTCCTCAGGCAGCTGCTCTCACACAGTCACAAGAACAGCACCTGAGTTATGCTCTTCCTCTGAATCACTCGGAAAGTATCTGTTCTTCTCTGCTGCTTATAAAGGGAGATAAGGGGAGAAAAAGGCTCTGTCTGTAGTTTAACTATTATCCTAAAAATTCCCAACTAGTCTGGCATCCCTCACCCTGACACGCAGTGCTCATTGGACCTCTGCATTTTATCATACTCAATTACAGACATTAGATTTCTTGCCCTGCTTTGTTAACATGGACTAAAAATTTGGAATACTTTAACCACATTTCTCCAGCTTTCTCTTTTCTCCTACTGCAGAAAGTAACTATCTCGTATCTGTTCATATCGTGCTCTAAAAAATTGGATCTATCTCTTAAAGAGACTTTGAGGGAACAGTAAACATCTAGATCATAATCTTATTGCCTCGATTCATAGCACAGGACATCTGACTTTCACAGATGGTAGCCCATGACTGAAACCTGAACCAAAACCATTTCCTTCCAGAATTCAGTGCTCCTTTGTTGTTTATTTTTCATTGGATTTTATTTGTACACGTAAAAGGAAAGCAGGAACGCTGCGACCAGCCAGTCTGACCTTTAGCATGCGTGTGCACTATTTCACTAAATGATTACTTCAGCAAGACAGTATCTTCCGGCCAAGCTAAAGATGATCTTTTAGAAAGGCACCAAACCAGATTTATGGACTTCAGGCTGCTCCTTTAGATCATATTTTCTGTCTTGAAGCTGCTTTCACATGAAATCTCTTGGGATCACTCTCTTTATTACTTACATTATCAATCATCCTCATTGCTCTGAGGTGGTTTGATAGAATTTAAAGAAATCCAACAAACTCAAACCTCTCTTAATGGTTTCGAGTATCTCTGAAACTGACAGTCTCTTTTTTGTTCATGTATTGATTCTGGAAACTCTAGCTTATGCAGTAGCATTGGCTAATGACTCGTTTTTCACCTTTTCATGTTAAGAATTGAAAACAGCATGGTAATACAGCTATTGCAGAATACAAAAATTTGATTTAGTAATTGAGAATGATTATACAGTTGAGCTACATTACATAAAGTAACACCTTTCATAAGCATTCACAGTTATTACAAGCTACTCATGCCACTACAGGTTCAGTTTGGTACTATGACAGTATTGGATATATTTAGTTTTGTTTACAGAAAGTAACATCTGTTGATTGCCATAACTGTTTCAAAATAACAATTAGGAGAATAACTGGAAAAGTTTTCTCTATCTTTGTGGTGCTCTATAGGTTTTCCGAAGGATTAGGTGAAAACATGATTTATGTCCTTGCAGAATTAATCAAATACAATTGGAAGACCAGCAATCGATTCATATACAGGCAATAAAACCAATTGATTGGTTTCAAACGCGACATTTCTTAATAACTGCAAGACGCCAGCAAGCTAGTCTTTGCATCATCTTTACCCCTAGAACTTTTGTAATCATTTAAAGGGGCCATGGAGTTGGGTGTCACAACCTAGTTGGCATTTTCTTGTTAAAAAAAACAGAGTGAGAGAGAGGCAGGAAGAAAAGATAAGAAAGGAGTCTCAAAATTCATTAGGAAGTTTACCTGGAAGAAGTATGAAAGGGGTTGAAGTCTTACCTCCAATGAATATTCAGTTATTTATGAAAGTGGAATAATTTGGGCATGGTTATGCTCTACTAGCTAATAACCTAGTGTAGAGAGGACTCCCTTGGGAGATCTGGAACCCTGCTCTAAATAGAGTTTACCCTCTCCAAATGCCAAGTTTGAAAATCCTTCTGACTGAGATCATTCCCAGGAGTAGAAACATTTCTACTGGGAAGTTTTGAGGAACTAAGAGGACCCTAATACTAGCCCTTTTTCTAAACTATTGTATTGATTTCCTGAATATTTCTGTAAACATTGTTATTTTCATGCCATTCTCTCCTTCAAGGGAAATAAAAATTTCCCTTCCACAGGCAGTGTTTGTCTTCCTCTGACATGATAAAGTAACTCTAGGTTTTGCACAAACAAGGCACCCCAGATTGGATTTACTGGCAATTAAAAATGCTGCATACAACAACCTAGATAAACTGAGAAATAAGAATTGGCCGTGCCTGTTGCAGACTGCCAAGTTATGGCAAAGGAAGCACACAGGCAGTGCGCAAGAGGTGAGTCAGTGGGATTTTTGTTTGACTAACAGCTCTGCGTGACACACATAAAGTAAAGGCAGGCACAATTATAGCATTTATGGTCATGGAAACACAATTCCCCAGCTAGTGCTCAACAGACAAAGACCGCTGATCAGTGAAAATTATGTGGCGCTCCCCTGCAAAAGAAGAAGAAGGACCACATTGTGTTATATATTTAGATGCTAGCCAGCTCCCTGCCAGGTCCCTATCCCAGGCTCAGTCTCCGTGCCATAAAAACCAATTGTGCTGCCCAAAGTTGCCTTTGAAGCCACCCCAGTGAGAAAACGGTGAGAAACTGATTCTAACAAAGGAAAGACAAGGATGCACTTCAGACAACATCAGATAATTTAAAACTGCACACAGCTCCCTGCTAGAATAAATGGGAACATTGCTGTCATTGTTGGTGAAATTTTATCTGTTCAGATAAGCAGAGAATTAGGCCAATAATGCCCTACCAGACTAAATGATGTAACAACTTAGCCGTAAAGGTTACCTCTGTTTCCTTTATAATGGAATTATCTCCACAAAACCAGTTATTTAGCCACTTGGCTATAAAACCATATAGGAACATCACAATTTCTATCATCAGTTTATGATTGTCTTTCATTATTATTAATTCTAATAGTGCTATATAGTGATAATGAATCACAACGGGGGCCCTTGCTTCAGATATTGTAGCACAGCATATCCACCAGACTAGAACAACTACCTGCTGCATTAGGATAATTCTGACATGCTTTGTCTTCTTTGCTGTTTTTTTTTGTTCCCTATTTATTTTCTCTGCTCTCAGCTTCCTAATGTAAGCAAAGCAATGATAATATTTTTCTCTTTGTTAAATGCCTGAGTGACATCTCAATTTACTTTTGAATCAGTTTGCCTGTTTCATTTGAGATCAATAGTGAGGTCCACTAGACATGTCAAGGCCAGCAAGTGAAAAGGCATACTTGTCGAAATTTGAAGAGTCGACCCAAAACATACCATCCAACATTTAAAGTACCGGGAACACCCCTTGAACAAGCACCATGACATACTCAATTGTCCAAAATAATGGGATTACATGTTTCTGTAGACCTGGTCTCACCGCTTTGCATCTTGATAAATTATTTACATCTGTGCTTAATGAGTATAGAGTCATGCCTTTACAGTCTGGTAGTGCTCTACATCATCTTTCACACACAGCTACATGATTGAACAAGCCTTTTGTCGAACTAGAAAATCAGGTTCATGCTCATCCCTAGACCAATTCCCTAATAATGATTTTTCCATCTTGCAATGTGAAGTTTAATTTAAGGACAGAGGAGAGAAGAAAACTGTATTTTCCCTCATGAGAATTTGTCTCATTCAGATCTAAACGTCAATACAATATACGTTAGGAATGTACTGTCTTCATTTAGATGTGAATAACTCTTTACTTGTTCCTTCTTTCTCTCCTGAGGAAGATAGTCCATGTCCCCTTCTGGCATCTAAAACCCCTACCTAATCTTGCACCGGGAAAGTCATTTGCGGTTGAGACTGTAACCTAGATGCTGCATAAAATTTTGCAGCCACTTACAGCATCAGCTTCAAGTCAGTACCAGTTTCCAAAAGGATCTACACAACTGTATCTCCTTCAGCGTGCCAGATATACTACAAATCCACAGACAAATGCACTCTGCCTTGGTTTACTGTTGCGGGCATTTTTCTCAAATTTGATGACATCTTGTCTTTGTGAGGGGATCTGCTAATATATTACTGATGGAATTTCATACAGTCATAACTTTCTTAGTACATAATCTATCAGAAATAATGCTCATACAACTATGATCATGAAATGCTAAATTAATAAAATACGTTCTATAAACATTTTCATTTATTTTCATTTATTTTATTTAGTTTGAATACTTAAGGATGTTGAAATTGAACTTTAACATGACATTCAAAAGAGCCCTTGCTTTTAGTAGAAACAACAAAAAAATATTAGTGTTTTTCTACACTTCCATTATATGGTGTTACAGCAAAAGGAACATTTTCATAGCCATTTAAAATGCTTAAGTGGGGCCAAATACTTGTTAACTCATGAGGGTTCTCAATGCCAAAGCACATGAGTCCAAACACTATTGTTATCTCAGTTGTTCTTGTACTCTGTTGCCCTGCTACTAGCTTCAGCTAACTGACACATGTAGGCTCAGGTTCTATCTTTGCATTTTCAAATATACTTTGCACTGCCAGGTGGGCAGTCTAGGATCTGCTTGGCACAACAAGCAGAACAGCCTGAACAAAAAGAATTGTCAGCCTTTTCTAATCTCATTTCTATTAGTTACGTAATAATATGAAATTCTTATTCTCTGTACTCAGAGGTTAAGTGAAGATTGTAATAATTCTAAAAGATGGAGTCTTCTCTTGAAAATCTTAATAATGTACAGAAAATAATGAAATCACTAGCACCAAGCTCTAAAGTTTTCCTTACACAGGACTAGAAAAAAATGTTTTTCCTTTGTTTTCAAGATTCTTCTTTTGCAGCATTTGATTAGCTAGAAAAATGCTCTGTTCAAACTGATGTTCAGAAATTAGCTTGGAGGCTCGTTTTGAGACCAATACAATTCTAGAAAGGGATATCATATATTTTAGCATTAGTCTTTCATATACAGAAACGTCTTTTTCATTAGATTTCTTTCAATAGGTTTCATTTTCTTTGCATGAACAATGAGAATAAGAGATAATCCCTGCCCCCAAACAGTCAGCAAAAAAAATACAGCCTAAAACTATGAATGTTATACATACATATCTTTTCTCTTCCACCTCACAAGCTACAATCAGAATATTAGTTTAGATAATTTTTGTAAAAATATTCAACAATATATATTTTTTTCTTCAGTGATGGAATAAATAAAATCTAGTACTTAGTAGCACTCTACCACAAGTAAAACAGGTACAAATTTGGGGTAAGTAATCTTCTTTCAAAACAAAGCTGAAAATTCATACTGCCTTTTAAAATCTGATTGATACTTGAACTAGCACAGCAATATTTACATGACATAAAAGTCAGAATTTACTCACAGCTGGAGGTTAGTATTCACAACACTGCTAGTTTACCATCATAAACTGTCTCTTTACACAGTCTAACCAAGCTGGGGCCTGATCCATGACCAATACTACTGTGCACAAATAATCAGTAACAACACGATTGCAGTATTGAAGAATTATAGGCTAAACTGACAGGATAACGTCAACTGCTATTGCACTGCAGATTTTGGTTGGTTTTGTATAAGGAAGATAAGGTGTTTTATTTTGCATTCTTGAACAAAGACATTCATTAACATCTCTCACTTTTACTTAGCTAAATCCAAGGTGGCCATGCAATATCCATATTTCAAACTGTCCATAAATCACTCTCGGAGGATAAGAATCAGTTGCATAAGGAGAACAGCCAAACAATATTTCAGACTTTTGGTATTAAATACACTTTATACCAATAAAATAATAAAAATATTATCTGTGTAAGTCAGGATAATGTCATTTAAGTGTATTAGATTAAAACTAACAAATTTCTTCCACACATACCATGAAAGCGGAATAAATATGATAAAATTATTTCTCTAACCTCCAATTTTGTGATTGTACTGTACAGTGGGGTATATTAAATTAGCACTATAAAAAGTGGACATAAAGTTTAAAAATCAAAGTGTTTGTATGTAAAACTTTGTTTTATTCTTTCATTCACAAGGTAATTCATAAAGTTATAAAACAGGATTCTTCCAAAATAATTGAATTGCTTATAAACTGCCATCATTATTGGAGTAGCCATAAAAATGAGAAAAGGAGGAAAACATCCAAAAAGAATTACAAAACAAGTTTGCACAAATTTTTGTAAAGCATGACACCTTACCAAAATAGATGAGAAAGCATTTACTGGCAATAGGCAATGGATTTCATAGCATCCGCATAAATACCTGAAATTAGCCACAGTGCAAGTTTCTCGCAGATGCAAGTTCCTTTTACTCAAAGAAGTAGTAAGTTTCCAGTATAAACCTAATAATACACTGAGCTGTGGAGCACTTTCATATTCCCTACTTCCGAACCAATCCTGTTCTTTATCACACGATAGACAGACATGTAGAATAATTTTTTTGGTGCTGGATAATATTACAGTATGGTACCAAGTACATGGCGATAGATGTGATTTTTAGATACTTTTTCCCTCCAACTCATGAGCCTGAAGCATCCATGGACCAGTGACATACTCTGGATTTCTCAACATTACTAAAAAATGTGACATAAATCTCATGTAAATCTTGTAGTAGTAATACAGTCATAGTCTTCATTTTTGTATCCTAAACCAGAGATTTCCAGTTGTTAGGCTGAAATACTGTCAATACTTTACAAAAGTCTGCATCCATGTTTATTAATTCGATGTATACATATACTTATCCCATACACATGCATATGCCTCGTAGAATTGGTCACACATGATGCAGAATGCTAATTTAACGTTGTACAGGAGGAATGTTTATTCATTCCTTCCAGGGTGTCTTGGTTATAAGAACTACAAACTATTCTGATCTGGAAACTGTGTGGCAGTGAGGGGGGATGACCCCTGTTCAGCACCACTCCTGCAGGAGCGATACTCCCACACAAGGCATTTGCATAGTAATAGAAAAGCAGTATTTGCAGGTCTTTATTTACTACATAAATAGCTGTACACTATAGATTATTGACCAAAGCACCCACATCTCTGCTCACGTCTTCATTTCTCATAACTATGCATTCCAGATGCACTTTGTCTAGCATTATTTTTCTACCATACTCACTCTTTTATTTTCATTGTCTTTAGGTTACAACAACTACAGGTATGCTGACAAATATATATTCCAAAATATCTTACACATTACTAATCATTCAAATTATGAAATGCTCTGCTTCACCATGTTGTTCCTATTATCTATATGATGTTATAAGTATTTTCAGGTACCCATGACAGGCCGAAACACTTCTCGGCAGTGCAAATTTCTTTATATATATCTAGTGTGATTTAGTGACATTTGGCCAACTGAAAAATTGGAGAAAAATATTTTCTAGTTATTTGGCTAGGTGCCTGTTTGGCTGATGTCCTTTAGCACTACTGGGTGACTCATAGCTTCTTAGCTCTGAGAATCAGTTCAGCAGAAAATGCTGTTGTTTTTCTGTATCAAAGAGATAGGTTTACAACTGATTTCTCTGGAAAATGCAAACCCAATTTACACAATTTCAAAAAGTAGTGGCACTATCTACTCTTAAAAGGATACACTTATTTTAAATCCAAACTTACCCTAAGGCAAATGACTCCCCAGATAAGGGGTACCTAGATCGATAGCAGCTCCAACGCTTCCAGATCAAACCAGCCAAGGCCTTTAGACAGGACTGTGGCTTTGTAGAACAAAAATCAAATAGAAAGCCATTCTGCAGTTTGGGGAGTGTCTGGATTGAACCCTTCAGGAAATCCACAGCTCAGCAGCCTGGACCACAAGATCTTCCTCTGTGAGGAAAGTGGATGGGGCAAGAGCTGCAGGGACCACATGCCATCCTTCTTGCGATTCCTTTTACTCTGGGCTTACAGAGCTCCTCTTATTGTCTGACTACAAGTACATTCATCCTAGGACCACAATATTTTCTGTCTGCAGCTTGTGAACTGATAGGAAGGAGATAACCTGCTCTTTGATCGTGTGGTGAGCATGTTTTCAGTTGCATGATGGGAGAAAGACTGGAGAATTTAAGCACTGCTGTTCTCCCAATACCAGGTGAAGATTTCCTCATTGCTGCTTTAAATTACTGACTTCAAGCTTTTTGGAAGAGCTGTGAATATGCGCAAGCTGCAATGCGGTTATTTCTTAGCTTCCCATCTATTTTTGTATTTCACTTTCTGAATTATCTTGTTACATAAAAAAAGTGTATCCACACCCACTATTGGGCATCTTTAATTTCGTATCAGTTTTTTCCCCCCACTTGTTATTAGATCTCTCAAGATAGTTTTGCCACTTTTGTAACTTTGGGCTCTTTTATTTTGGGGACTTTCAAATACATCATTAATCTTGTGAATGTTTTCAGTTCTCTCTAAAGCTTTCCTATATCATTCAATTCACTCAGCTTAAATATTTTGGCTGGTCTCATACAAATAACAGGTCGTACTGCTGTATGAAGTATAATTTTCCATACATGTGCATCAGTTTGCTTCATGCTGCCACGTAACTAATAATACATGTCTAAAAATATATAGATCTGAGATGAAAGTAATCAGTCCATTTATGTAATCCAATCAATCTGTTTATGTTTAAATAGTCTGTATGTTGTTTTGGCATTTGAGTACCTCCTATGACTAAAATCTAGCACTAAATTAATGATACCCACAGAGAACTGTCAGGCCCCAATTACTTGTGTGCTGCTGCTGTCGTCGCTAAACTGAGTAAACAGCCCGTCAGTTTTGCAGTAGACAATGGAGATGATGCATTGTAATGCAGATCTCAGTCCTATGCAGTAGCATAGCAGTTGAAGCATTTATACTGTGCTAACTTAAAAGAATCATCTTCATTCCCATGTAATATACAACTAATAATCACATAGAAAAGCCTCCAATTAAAGCCCTCTCTGAAAGCTTATCAGACCTGCAGAATCCCAAACAAGGAATGGTCAATGTCAAGTAAAAATTAAATTAGAAAGAATGTGATAAAAACCTTAATTAAAAGTGTGTCAGAACAAATACACCTCACTTTACGTCCTGAAGCCCATTGAATTTCAATATGACAAAGTGCCACTGGGCATGACTGTCGGAGATTCAGTGCTGCTCCCCCAAAGCCCTCTTTTGTCCCTTTTGCATCCTGACTGTCTCTGCAGCTGGCAGGAAAAGAGGCATCTCAGAAAACTTATCTCCAAACCACTCAAGACCGCAGCTAGGCTCTGAGAGGTGGCAACGAACAGACATAGGTATCCAGCGTCACCAGCTTCTAACATACAGAATGTGCCACCAGTACCATTTGTACCAGCTGTCAGCTTCTGGGCAGCTGGTGAAAATAAACAGCAATAATAATATTGGCCTTCAGTCCTCTCTGCACTGAGATTCAATGCGCACATGGGCAACCAACCGTAGCCAGTTAACCACCGAAATGGACCTTGGTTCTGCTCCCGATAGAAAGGAGAGCAACCTTAAATCTATGTAGCAACAACCAGGACAACTCCAAACTGTCTTGAGAAGAGGGGACACTACAGTCCCTCCTCCTAAAAGGGAAACAGAATAAATCCCTGCAAAATTCTCCTCTAATTTCCCCAATCAATAAGCTGCTTTTTTAATCTCAGCCTAATCTTAGATGGGACACACTTCTTCAAACCTGCCCTTTGTCTACTGAATAGGAGAATAACAGAAGCTATTTGCAAAATACATGCTGCAAAAAATTTAAGCCATGGCAGCTACAAAGTAAAAAAAAAAAAGAAAAGCGATCAAGGTTTTGTTCAGTTATTGTTCAAAATCAACCAACTAACACAACTGAAAATCACTGCCATTTCCATACATTTGTATTTTTTGCAAACATAGGGGACATCTTGATAATTTTTTGATAATGAGATGTTGAATAATACAGTTCCTTTTATAAAATTTACCAGAGATGGAATGTCCAAATCAGTGGCATAAACCTCTGAGGAGAACTATATAATTACTTTACGATTTTATCAGTGTGAGCGTCAACAGGAGCAAGAAAGAGACTGCTCTTCACAGAGACAATTCTATCACAACAAGGCTTACAAAGATATTAATGTAAAATCTTCTCATTGTCTGAAAATCCTTTGCCATGGCAACTTGAAATCAACTGCTTCCAAGTGATTTTAAAGCTTAACCATTCCTTCTAATCCTTGAGCTTCAGGCCTGGTATTTCAACCACAACTATTAAATCTTCCAAACTGGTGTATGTATTACCTCTACAAAGACCTGAACGATGAGCAGGTCCATTTACCCTACAGAGACAAGTAATCATTTTGGTTCTCACGTGTGGCAGAAATTATTGTATCAGAAATCCTGTATTCAAATCACTCAAACTCTTGCACACAGTCTCCCAGAATGGCTGGAGCACTGAAATGTTTTTTGAATTACAATCAAGTTGCCTTTCACTGAACTGTATTCCTGTGCTGCCCTGCACTTGCTGACAGCATTGATCTTCTTATCATCTTCAAGGATATTTGATAAGAATTATCTGATTCAATGGGAACTTGAGACAGTTTCAGCTACAGATGTACCAAAATTTGCTTTGAATTCTGCAGATGCTCCTCCATTCAGACAGCAAGACTGAGTATGTAGATAAGTTGAAAAAATATCTGTTACAGATTTGGAGAACTGTGTACCTCAATTTCTGTGAATATAAAAAAACTGCAGAGTACATTTTCAGTTGTGAGTGTCCAAACTGTGTTGGGCTAATGGTTCTCGGGTGTGTGTATCACCAGCAGTGACTGTAAACAAGTTAACCCCCTTGAGAAAATACCCAACTCCATGCATTTCACAAGGAGTGCTTACCATTTCCTGTTCATCCATTATATTCCTGATTCATGTTTAGGTGATGGCAAGGAAAAAGAATATTTAAAATTCTGCTATGTGGCTTTTGGGCTAATGTTTTTATGGTCATGAGCACGATCAAACTGACTGGAGATCTTAATTAACTACAATTATGATACAAATAATATACAAGGAAGAAAGGGATCTGAGCACCAATGGAAGGAGGGGGGAAAAATCAGGAAATTCATACTATTATTATTGTGATAGAAACGCTCAGAGGCCCCTTTGAGTAGGACATTGGCTTTACATGATGAGAAGCAGTCCTGTCCCACACTAGAGACGATGTGAGTGCAAACAAAGACATCAAGAAATGCTCTCTAGTGTCAAACTTAACCAAACACCTTTTCACGCGTCAAACAACAAGTTCTTAGCATATCTGGGAAGAGTTAACCTTAGGGCTCAAAATAGCATTTAGGTGGATACAGAATAACATTGCTACATCTTGGGTACCAAAAAAAGTAAATGTAAAATGGCCTTACATATGCATGTGAGAGGACATGGCTGTCAGGGTTTTCTAGAAAAATATTTATTTTTAAGTGCCTAACATCAGAACACTGCATCGCAGAACATGTTCATTGAGTCACCCAACATGTGGAGATGCCCACGCTCTCCTAAACATTTTGGGATATGGAAAACTGCACACTTAGATCCCTCTATGATGCACTCTGGTTGGCATGCTGGGCTCATGCTTAGCTCAGAGACAGACTGAGAGGTTACGATCAAGCTCTGCATAAAGCGCAGCCTTTGGATGTTTGGTAAAAAAATTTAGGTGTCCCTGGAAACAGAGAAGCTGGTTCTGAGGACTAGGTTTTCATGAGCAGAACGCACACCAGGGAAGCAGGAACCTCAGTCTTGCTCCTACTCAACATGAGGGAATTTAATCCGCCACCTCCTCTGAGCATCTCCTGTCCACTAGTGTATACTCTTGGCTGGTGGTTAAGGAAACTAAACCCTTTTCTCAAATCTGGACAATAAAGGAGAATGAAAGGCTCCTGGGACTAGAAGGACATCTGGTAGGAAATATCTTGACTTTGCAAACCACTGGTTAGGACACTTAGGTGGGTGAGGACAGACAAAAAACTCTAGTTTATGAGATTTTGCTTTGCTGGGATTGTACAAGCACTTCATGTTAGGAATTTATGAGTTAAAGCCATCTACAAAGCATACACTTAAATGGGAATCAGAAAGTAAGATTTCTCCGAAGGTTGAGAACAGAAGCTGCTACTAAATCAGTCACGTTCCCATGCCACTCGTATCACCACTGCCTCATTTGCAGAACCGTTTGGAATACTAATGTTTAGAGACTCCCTGAGAAATGCTAGGGGTGCTTCTTAGACAAACACAGTTGAAATTTTTCTCTTTTGGTTTTGTTTTGATGCCTTAGTAAGTCAAGAGTGCTTACTAGTCTAAGCTCTCCTTTAAATTTTTATCACCTAGCTCTATGTGGTTCATTGACATCCAGGAATCAGCTTTTGGAAAAAAGAACTCAAGGGAATGAGCAATATGCACATTTTTCTTCTGAGTGCTCCTTTTCAAATTTGGCTATCCGAGCCACCAGATAGATGGTTAAATTCACATACACTCTGTCATTTCTCTATTGACTGCACATCTAAGAGACTCAGCTAAGCCTTAGCTTAAGCCCTAAAATATCTAAGGTAAGCCTTCGCTTAAGCCTTAAAATATCTATGAAGCCTTGAGTACCAGAAAATATTTTTTGAATTTAAGTCCTTTAATTCATCGAAAAAAAAAATAAAAATAACAGGTTCTCTGTGCTGTCAGGGCTTTGTAAAAGAGTCTTGATATAAACAAGACGCCAACTTTTTGCTTATCAGTTTATCAAGGCTTGGCCCTGAACTGCTGATGCAGTGAAAATTTGGTCCCCCTTAATTTAATCAGGAAAAGTCGGCAAAAGGACAGTTTACAATGTATTTACAAGTCTAAGTATAGATGGAATTTTCAAAAGTACCAATTCTGTATCTCAGGACACATAACTGTGGCCAAATATTTATGCTCCTGTTCTTAAAAAACACTGTAAATTTCACTATTTTACTTAGTAATTTTCTTCCACAGTTAAGTGAAAATTTGTTCGTATGTGGTTATTCATTTTGTCTATTAAAAATCATCTGCCTCATAAGAATAATTGAATGTCACTTTTTTTTTTTTGCGTATGCAAGAAGACAAACAAAGATGTACCAATAGTGTATTTGTGCTTGGAAAAGAAAAAAGTCCAAAACGCCTGTCACCCACTCGAGTTCAAATTAAGGAATTATCCTTATTTGAAATAAAAATTTTAGCAGAAGTTCCTGATCATTTTAGTAAGGCTTGTCTTTCCCTTCATTGCTTCTAATTTATTTGTATGTTATCTGTTGAGCTTCAGCCCCATGGCAGAGTAGAAATAGAGATCTGACGTCAACATATGCTGTCAGATCTGTTGATTTAAAGTTTGAAAATATGCATTTCAACCAATTTTAATGCTTCAGCTTACCACGACTTTGGAGAGAAAAAGGCAAGCTTTATGTGGATCTAGTACAGCTATTGGAAAGCTCCTGCTCTTCTACAGTGCTTTGTGTTTTATGGCCATTTTCAAAATTGTGATGCGGTTGTGTTAGCTTGCACGCCCTTTGGTGATGCATAGACGGCAATGCACCGTGTCTTTTACAACCCCCAAATTTTTGCCTTCCTGGCAATTTGCATGCAATTTCTTTCAAATACTTTTCACTGTAATTATTTAGAGCTTTTATTTCATCTTGCCAAGTATCTTTATTTATCATGCTAACCTGATTAAGTCATTAAGTAAGTGATTTGCTGTTTCTTATATGCCTTATGTCTTTCATTCTGATTAGTTTGTGAGACACTTTCTAATTGCTGTGCTTTTTCTCTTTCTTATGGCTTGCAGATCATTTAGGAATATGTGCTATTCAGCCTATTTTATTATCCCCATATAAAATTCACATAGAAATCGTTGACAGGAAATAAAAAACACAGACGATGATAGCCAATGTTTCTTGTTTCCCAGAGGCAAAAAGGTGGCATTCATTTACGCACAAGCAAAACAAACATCCGATCAATAAAGAGTACTCCAGCAATAACCAAAGCCTTTACTAACTCTGTGGCCATGTAGAAGCTTAAACAAAACAGCATTAAAAAAATCCAACATCTGAGTTCTACTACCCTTTACATGCTAAAATAGAAACTTCACCTGATGGAAGGTAGTGGGACAATCTGAAAATGTGTCTTAGCGGTACATTGTCGAATGGCAGAATCTAACTGTGTTACAGTCAGTTTTGATTTAAGACATGTACACAATTTGAGAGACAAGGAGGAAAATAAACATTCAGTGTAAGTGGAAAGATAAAACTGGCAGATGGAGAAGATGACTTTTATGCTTCTGAGAATAAATAAAAATTAACAGAGAAAAACAAAGGTAAAAATATAAAACTGAGCATGAATGTTTTGCATTTGACCAGAATGGTATCTTTCAATGAAACAACACTGGGATTAATATAGAACACTATTGTACCATATGGACGCTTGGATTTCTGCCAGAAAAATTGCACCATCTGTCCTTTTACCAGAAAATTGACTGAAATGCTATGTGTTACAGGAAGGCTACCATTCTTTTCAATGTACCAGACACGATCCTGACTAGCAAGATACACTTCTCAGTCCAGTAAGATTTGCAAAGGTGCCAAGACAATGCTTGTAACTAAGTCTGACTCAAAGATACCGTATCAGAAACCCAGCCTGCAATGTAAAATTTGATTAATCAGGAATTGTCATTGATCATATCAAGAAGCAGCTTAGAGCTTTTCTGTATTATTTCTGTAATGTATCTGCATGTTTACAATATAGCACTATTAACAAAATTTTAAACAAGAAATCCAAGCTCCTCCACCTTTCTTACCAAGTTGAGTACAATAACTTTCTTTTGTCTATAGATGGCAGCTCTATCGATTTACTTACTTTACCCTGTTATCAAACACATGAGATAAACAGCCCTAAACAGCACACAGAACATGCACTTACATAATGCTTCTCATTTACTATGCCCGATTGTTTAATATAAGTCAAACAAACAAAAAAATCCAAACCATTCCCCTACGGTTCTTCACATTTGAAGCAGATTTCATGGAAATTTAACTCAATTTCAGGAATATAATTGAAGTAACAATCTGTTCTCTCAGACAGGATGGCCCCTGCTTGATATTATGCATGGCTGGGCGGATGCCAAAGCAGATTTGAATGTACCTCAAAGCACTGGTGAAAAATGACCGAGCTTTTCTAAAAGCAAGATGCATGTGCTGGATAGGTCGGGCAGCAGCACTGTGGATCATGCTAGTCTTCCCTTCCATTTAACCTATCAGAATTCAAATATGCTGGAGTTGCAAACAAAGAAAATACAGCAAACAGCATGTAAACAAGAAAAGCCAATCTGCGCACCCAGTAAAACCTCTGCAGAAAGGAAACTCGTATGCAAATACACAGCAATGGAATGCTTGGGGACCATGCGCTTTGCTGAAGCACGATGACAACAGCCAACAGAACCAGGGTTTGTTTTCTAAAATCAAGGCATGGCTTAGGTTATTCAGATTCAGGCTCTTCTATGCATGCAAAGCAATTAAAACTAGAGCGGAAGCAATGGAATGATTTGGAGCAGCTATGTAGATTTTTTTTTAAAAATAAAAATATTAATTTGCTTTATCTAGATGTCAGACAGAAAAAACCCACCACATGGCAAGAAATGAGAATGGGTTTAAATATGAACCATCAAAGCTCGTTTGACAGTGGATTTGCAATAAAACAAAGTACATTTTTTTTTTGTTTGGGTTCCCAAGGAAACACAGTGTAGGTAATAATTCTGCCTTCTTTGTGTGCAAGTACCAGCCTGGTGACTGACTGCCCCCTTTCCGTACCTTTTTAGTATTATTGGCCACTGTCAATCAAACATGACAGGATCACAGGCCTCTCAAGGATATTAAATTCCTACAAGCTTTGTGAAAGTAGGCAGCCATGGAATAGAGAGAGCCTACTAAGTACCCCTATATGAGATGAAAGCTGCAACACAGTCTCACCTCTTATTACGCACCAGAAAATACACACGTGAAAGAGATATTATGGATGTTAAAACTCTACAAAAAAGTTTCAATTGAAGTACATATTTTATTTGACATCAGAATACCAGTCATGCTCTGAAATTTAAAGGAAATCATGCCTTATAATTCCACTGCTCACAGAACTATATTTTAAATTACTAGAGGACTACTGTTGGCCTTGGGTTTTTGCCAGCTCTTAATGCAATGGAATATTTTGTTAGTGCAAAACCTACCTCAAGATTGAAAAGCTATCAAGTCCATATCCCCTGCTAACTCATGGAATCTGAAGCTGAGAAGCATAATAACTAGACACTACAGCAACTGGTATTTTATAATACTGTAGACAGACTAGTTACACAAAGGAAAGTATGCACTGGTGTATGCAGAAGATGTGCTGGTGTGAATAATTTCATTTATAAATGATAAGTGATTTTCTGTGCTACTCCATTTTGTTGTAAGAACAATCCAAACCCTGATCAAAAAGATGCAATCCATGCCCAGATTAGACAAAAACAACTCCTATCTCATGCTTGAGCCTATTTCTTGACTAACTGAAGTCAAAGAACTTGATCAATTTAGGAAATCGGTCAGTAGCTCTCCTGCAGGGACTACCAGATACAAAAACTGAACAGAGCGGCAGATGGAAAGATTGTTCTTGTCAAGTGCTGGTGTTCCAACCAGAAGCAGGACAGTTACTTCCTGAAGTAGATCTTCCTCAGCAATGGGGCACTTATGGATAGTGTCTGGGAATGGCTGAGCCAGTCTTCAACTTCCACCGTCCATGGAGGAGTTTGATTTGATACCCTTTAAACTTGCTCAACCCCAGTGAAAGTGACTTTGAATGACAACAGCAGAAACCTCTCCCAGACACAAAGCTTTCCAGATCCCAGATACCTATTTGTAAAGTAAAATGCACTTCTTCTTAATTAAACATTCCCCTCTGTATCTTTTAAGCCATGAGGGAGCAGCCTGAATTAACTTAGCTCCCAATGAACTGAAAAAATTTGCAACGCAAGATTTTTTGACGCTGGCACATGCTTGCATAAGCATTTCTTCACATCCCACACAGCCAGGGCTCCTGAACTTAAAAACGTGTTATGTTGCACGCTCTCACTTTTAGTATCCTTCAAACATTGACAAGCATGTGATGGTTTGCTGATGGGATGCAACTGATACAGCTGAGTACTTCAGCTTCCTGGAACTTACTGAAGGAATGCATTTCCCCACAATAATGTTGCAGTGAGATTGGCCCTAGAGACAGCTATACTGGAAAGATTTCTGGAGAGGCTAAAACATTATTTAAGATGGTTTCTCACTAGGGCTCAATCAGGACATTATCGTTTTCTTTCACTGGAAAAGTGAATTTAACCTGCGGAGCTGTACATATAAAGTGTACATATTCATACATATTCACTGAGAATCTGAAAAAAAAGAGGTCCCATGAACCTTTTAAATCCAGGTGTTTAAAAGATGGGTAGATGAGTTTCTTAGGGACATGGTTTAGTAAGGGGACAGGTATGGCTGGACTCGATGATCCGAAAGGTCTTTTCCAACTGGATGATTCTGTGATTTTATGATAATTGGGATAAGGACCCCTTACTTCACTGACCAGAAGTGATTCCTACAGAGATGTTTCTGAGCTGCAGAGGTTACATTTGGATCCTGAAAACTTTGTGCGTCACTGCTTCCAGGATAAATTAAAAGTTGGTCTCTCTATTATTAGTTCATGCAGTTTTACAATGTATATCTGTATCTTTATTTGGTTTTCATCAAACTCAAATCTGAGAGAGATTATGTTGTGACAAAGCTTGCAATACAGAGTTTACAAATCCTAATTTCTTCCTTCAAAAAAAACTAGAAACAGCTGAGCTCTGCAGTGAGTGACATTCTTTATGACAGATTTCCTTTCAGGCATGTTTTTGTGACAAAACCTCTATCTGTTACCTATCGCATATTACAGTATCACAGTATCGTAAGGTTGCAAAGACCTTTGAGATCATCGAGTCCAACCTATGACTCAACACCTACACCTACTCCTACTTGTCAACTACACCATGTCACTAAGTGCCTCATCCAATTTCTCTTTGAACACCTCCAGGGATGGTGACTTGACCACCTCCCTAGGCAGCGCATTCCAATGAACAATTACCCTCTCAGTGAAGAATTTCTTCCGAATGTCAATCCTAAACCTCCCCTGGAGAAGCTTGAGACCGTGTCCTCTCGTTCTGTCCCTGGTCGCCTGAGAGAAGAGTCCAACTCCTGCCTCACTACAACCTCCCTTTAGGCAGTTGTAGAGAGCAATAAGGTCTCCCGTGAGCCTCCTCTTCTCCAGGCTAAACAACCCAGCTCCCTCAGTCGCTCCTCATAGGGCCTGTGCCCCAGCCCCTTCACCATCCTCGTCGCTCTCCTCTGGACACACTCCAGCATCTCAACATCCTTCTTAAACTGAGGGGCCCAGAACTGGACACAGTACTCGAGGTGCGGCCTGACCAGTGCCGAGTATAAGGGGATGATGACCTCTCTAGTCCTGCTGGCCACACTGTTCCTGATGCAGGCCAAGATACCATTGGCCTTCTTTGCCACGTGAGCGCACTGCTGGCTCATGTTGAGTTTCCTGTCCACCAGCACTCCCAAGTCCCTTTCCACCTGACTGCTCTCCAGCCACTCTGCACCCAGTCTATAGCTCTGCATGGGGTTGTTGTGTCCAAAGTGTAGGACCCGGCATTTGGACTTGTTAAACCTCATGCTATTGGAGTCAGCCCATCCCTCCAGCCTGTCAAGGTCCCTCTGTAGGGCCCTCCTACCTTCTAGCAGATCAACACTTCCTCCCAGCTTGGTGTCATCTGCGAACTTGCTGATGAAGGACTCGATCCCCTCATCCAGATCATCAATAAAGATACTAAACAGGACCGGGCCCAGCACCGAATCCTGGGGGACGCCACTAGTGACCAGCCACCAGCTGGATGGGACACCATTCACCACCACCCTTTGGGCTCGGCCATCCAACCAATTGGGTCAATTGTGGTACATAACACTTGAATTTTGCAGTCAAATAAAGAAATGTACCTCTGTTGGCACTCAGAGTGGACAGGTGCTATGTGATCTGTGCTTTATTCATATTTGCCTTAATGAAAGTTATGTATTTTGCTATTCAATAAGGATTTCATTAATATCTAATGTGATGGGATGCCACAAGAATCCCCTGCATATAAATTATTTTGATTTAAAGAAAGTAAAAAATGTTGCTATTTGTAAACTTGAAGTCAGCTCAGCAGAAACAGAAGGAATTCATGTGGGGAACGAGCACTAGCATATTCATCAACAAGACAGAAAAAAGATAGCTTAATAAACAAAACAGGAAGAAAATCTTAATCTCCTCCTATGGACTAAAACCACTGCACTAACAATCACAAAATGCCAGGAGGTGTTCCCTCCATATTACCAGTTTTATGATTGTATTACATTGGCGATAGATCCATAAGTTGAGAGAAAACATCTGGCAGTATTATATTGACAAGACTGGTACAATGGAGGAAAACCCCCTCAGTTTTTAGTTTAGAAGCAACCATATTGTTATGGGAGAGAAAAAAAAAAGATCAGATTCCTCTCGTATGTTTAGGTTTGTGAAACAATTGTGTAGCACCTTAGTTGTCCTAAATAAACAAAATATCTAAATAAAGGTGTTGCTGGTTTAGACACTTCACTCATACCCAGTCTTGTTTTCCCCATTTGAGATTTTCACAGTGATACACAGTTTACAATAATATGTCTGAAGAGTTTAGTTATTCAGTTCATTACAAAGAAGATGTAAAGACACCTTAATGATGACACAGAAGAACTTCATGAAAACAGGACACATGCTGTGCTGACTCTCACTGCTAATAAACAAAAGCAGAAGAAATGGTAACTAGATATTAAACCCAGATAAAATTCTCACCCCCACCACACACAAGCTTCTTTAGGAAGGAAAAATGGCATTTCTGGGCTTCACTTTTCTACCTCATTGGCAGGTAATTTGCAGTTAATCAAATCGTGGTGACTGACTCAACTAGAACAAGGTGACTCTAAGGCAGCATGACCTATGCTGGAAGGAAGAAACAAAGCCCAAATGCTGGCTTTTCTACCTTACTGATAGCAACATGGAACTAAAGTGAAGGATAAAATGTTTGGAAGGAGAATCCCACTGAGATTCAAATAACTCTCCTGAATCACACAAAAGGCACAATGAGAATAAGTGAATGTTAGTACCTCAGCCTCCATCAGCAACAAGATTATATTTCTCCCTATTACCTCCAATAGCCTAATGGAATCTTTTTAGGGAACTGCATCAATAGAAGAGAGGGCAGGACTTTCACCTTCAGTTAGAAAGCTGTTGGAAAATGAATTTTAGAATTGGAAATGGGGAAACTTCTTTTCCATTTTGGTTGAATAGTAGGCATCTCACAGTGGAAAGCTTCACCTGCCAAACGTGTGAACAGATTTGAACAATTATGACCCATAAAGCATATATGCAAAGTAATGATATCGACAGAGAACTATAAACACTCATTTTCCCATTTCTCTCCTTACACTGAAGTATACACTTTCTCTGTCATCACAGACATTTTCAGCACAGTGTACTAGAGGAGATGTGCAGTTCTCTCCTCAGTATATAATCCCTGCTCTCTTCAGGGATAATTCAAGATCAGGATCGAGAGTCCAATTTGTGAAATGTTTCTTTACCTTGAGATGTGCACACAGAGGAACTACACATTGGAAATAAGAGTCAGGAGGCCTATAAAAAGGAACCACAAAGATCTAACAGAAACTAATCGTCTTTCTTGCCTACACGGAATTAAACAACCAAAAAAATGCATATGGGATTTCAAGTAATGTAAAAACTTGGATTTAAAGTTGCTTCTGTTTCTTCAGAAAGTCCTACAAATTTCACCAAACCTCAGCCTCACTAACAGTGCTAATGAAATGTTCAACATGCTGTCTTAAAAACCTGTATGAATTCACACAGTCCTGAAAAGGAGATACCCTCAATTATACTTTCCTCACCTTCTGTGAACATTTAAGCACTGATCTAAACTGTATTTATAGAGATTAAAAAAGACATTTTGCTTTTGAGTTCATATTTTAATTTTTTTCAAACCCATTAGAAGAAAAGACATAGACTGCAATATTCAGAGAGTAAAAATAAATTAAAACTTACTTGTAAGAAAACTGACTAATTTCCCTAAGGACTCTAAAATCTATCTACAGTATTTCTACATCCATTTTACAGCCACTCACATTGCTATGAAATTCTTGCAGAGCTGGAAATTCTAAAGTATTAACCACCTCATTTTCATATAATTAACACACACACACATCTTCATGCTTGCTTTGGGACTATATAACCAAACAAAAGCACACTATAATTTAATCAGAAAGAAGCATGCATACAAACACATGCAAAGTGCATCATTTAGATGTGGCTATTCAAATAAAAGAAGTGTTCCTATTCTCTGTTTTGGGGAAGAAAAGGTGAGGGGAAATCAATAGTAATGCCAGAAAATTATGAATAGTGGCTAGCAGAGCCCACACAGCTGGGTGCTGATCTCCCTGACCTTTTTCAGCATGTACAATTAAGGAGATGTACACACACACAATAAGCTTTCTTTCCTTTCACAAGTCAAGAGATTGTTTAGGGATCTCCTGAGCCCAGGAGCTTTTCAGCACAGTGTTTGTCCTAAGAGCAATGCCTACAGGTTTTGTACAACTTCACTGGTAATCACCAGGCACAATCTCTTTTTCTTCATTTTAATCACAGGTGATAGAAAAGAGCAGAACATTTTGACTCTGCTTCTATGTAGGAATCACAACATTTGATGGTTCATCTAATTTGATGCTTCATCTGTCTTCTTCAGCTTTTAACTTGAGGGAGAAGGTGGTTTGATGTTGAAGGCTTGAGATGGGATTAGAAGAATCAACCCCCCAAGACCTTATTTACATATTGTAAGAGGACCATTTCAGACAACCATCCCCCTCCCCACTGCCCAGTCTTAGGGAAGATGTTGTGAACAGAACACTCTTCTCGGCAGAATAGAAAGATTTTAACATGATGGAGATTGGGTGACCGATCCCATCATCACTGTAGGAGCCCACAGTGGATTCACTGTGATGCTGTGAGACTGCTTTGCGAGCACGAGAGAGATGTATTGCTGTAGCCATCTACTACTGGAAGTTTCACCAACGTGTTACAGTAGAGATACCGAGATATTAGATGTTGTAGAAATCCTCACAGTAAGTAGGGATCTTAAAATATTTGTTGTTACTGATCTCTGTTGCATTCTTTAGGATTAGACTAGTTGCAAATGCAGCTGCTGTGGTGGTGGAGTATGTTGTTTATTTTTACTTCTGTATTTTAATAAGTCTTTTTTTTTTTCTTTAATATTTACTGAGTTATGCTCACAATATGGCTTATAGCAAGGCCACGGCACTAACGGTGTATATTTCTCTTCCCATAATAGTGCATTTATGTTAGCTAGCTTTAAGGTTTCTTATGCTTTAATGAAGTTATTAAAGTGAATGTTCTGGCTCCATAATTCATGAGCATTCACTCTGTCTTCAAAGAGTTGGTCTCTAAACAATTTTTAATTTTTTAATTATTTTCTAAGACATCTGACCAAGGCTTTTGAATTTGAATGCCATATTTAAAATAAATGTCTAAATGTGGAAAACTAGCTTTATTTCTGTGATAGTATCGTTTGGTCCCCAGAGCTGGTTCTGATTTATAGTATTTGCTTGGCAGACACAAAGAGTTGCTGTGTATTTTCTATTTATAACTCATAAATATTGAGATTAGCTTTCACACATAATGGACTGGATTATGGGCTGCTTTCACTCCACAGCTGTATCTGCAGCTTTCTGCAGAAGAGCACATGGATCCAATAACAATCCTCTTCACCTTGCAGTTCTACCTAAGAATTAATTTGGCATAAATAGGTCCAGTTTGAAGTCTGCTATAATTTTTGCTACTTGGCAACAGTTTCTATGGCAATATCTGAGCCCATGCCAGCTAGGGCATCTCCTCCCCATTGAAACTCTGGGTCTGATCGAGTGTGGGGAGGGAAGTGGGGAGAAGGGAGTGGTGAGAGGCAACAGTGCTAAGGAGAAAAGGGGACAGTATATTTCTTGCTACTACGATACATTCCTGGCAATTAGACTCACTAAAAGCTAAGTATACTAAAGCAATACACAAAGAACAGAACCACGTTAGCTTTCAAAGATTTTTTTGGAGGGAATAAACCATACTGAAATTAATCCTGAAAAGATGATAAGCTATTTTAAGGTTTACGCTTATTGTAAGCTACTAAGAGACGACTTTTTGATATAAAATCATATTTTGCCAGTAACACATACAGACATTGAAGTTCTTAAAAACAGAAAAATAAGCATTTAAGCCAAAGGTCCTGGGTAGCTAAACACTCATAACAACAGCCTGTCCAGGTGCCAGCCCCAGCTTCTTCTCAACGCTCAGAGGGAAAATGTACTCAGGTCTTTTAGTTAATGATTGTCTCAGTCAAAGTAGGGAAAGCTGTTGGAAGTTGAAATAAAAAATGAATACAAATGGAGGATACGACTAAATACATGGAAATCTATAGAACTTCCTGCATAAATGTGTATTAATATTGGTAATTTTCCTATGTAATAAAAAGAAGCACCATATTTATTGCACAGACTATATTTAGCTGCTAGTTAGATGTGTTGAGATTTTTTCTTTATAAAATAAGTAAAAAATACAAATAAAAGACAAGGTTAAAATGAATTTAGATAAAAGTTTCATACTCATTTAAATCTGCATCTGAAATCACCACCACTTTTATTTAAATGAATATCTCATAGGAGAGTTGCAGGTAATTCCTGCCCTCTTTCTGCAGCAGAAGCGATCGTAAACCTGAATAAAGTATCATAATCATAGATGACCCTTGTGAACTGAACGGCATTACGAAGCTGCATTGTGCCCTTACTGAGGAACCAGTCAGTCTATGCCTCCACAGCCTGTTTGGAGAGATAAAACTGCAAACTTTTTTTGAAATCTTCCAGTTTTGCAGATCATCTAAACCTAAAAAACAACACAGTGACTTGGGAATCTAAGTTTCCTTGATTTTCAGTGAGACCTAAGCTTCTAAGTCTCTTTGACATTTTGGGTGAAGAATACCTATAAAGCCATGTAAGCTAAGTTTACGAAATTCAGACAAATAAAAATAATGTCTTTATAGTTCATATTCCTACATATCACCTGCCAGATGTTAGATTCATTAAAATGCATTTGAGTATCATTTAAATAATTAAAGTGCCTTTTAAAACCAGGCATAATTGCTTGCCAGAGGCCTTTGCTCCAAAGAAGTAATAATTTCCACTTGTTGCAGTGACTTGATGAGCCCAGGCTGAACAGTTCCAGTGTCTGAGCAAAGGTTTGCTTTAGTCACAGCCTGATGTTGCGATTAAGTTTAAGACCTGGGAGTTTATTGCTCAGATGGGTGATCCACAAGGAGACTAAAGAATTTGATGATTAGGCTGTTGTCTTTTATTGTCTGTTTCCAAAGTAATTTGTGCTTCAATTGTGACTGCTAATAAAATTTATGGAAAAGTTCAAAACACTGGAGATAAAGGCTTTTTTTTTCAACTGTAGTAACTATTAAATGGGATATATATATTGCAGGACTAACGTTTCACCAGTAGAATTTCACCCTGTAGAAAGGCTAAGAAAGATAGTACTTTGATCAGTCCCTTGGTTTTGATAGGTACTTTCTTAACGGGGCATAAAATATACCTGTTGAAAATCAAACATGTTTTTAAGTTCAACTGACCACAAATATTGAAGCATTCTAATTTTTAATAAATTACTAAATAGAAGTGCAGAAGACTACTGAGCCACAGCAACTGGTTCTTTGTATTGGGACTAAAGATAACATTAATGCTAAAGCTTCCCACATTGTTGAGGAACAGCAGATATTTACTAGCAGCCGTAATACTCAAGATGTGGAGGGAAGCAGTCAGAAGGAAACTGCAAGGTTGCCCACTGCTGTGCTGCGAGTGCTTGGCAGCACTATATCAGACCTCCTGCAGGATCCAGGGCCTTGCTCTACCTTTCTGCAAGGCAGATAAACTCCACAGAGATGCATAAAGGCTGGATGCAAGAGCAACCCTTTCCAAATATATGCCTTCTGTTTTTCCAGCATCTTCTCCGAAACAGGAAAGAATAACAAAAAGACATATTATGAACTCAAAAAACCAGATATTTTTTGCCTATTTTTGACAACTTCTAAGATTTTCTTCCCCATTTGTGTCAACTGTTTAATTTTCACCTCTTGCTAATGGCCCTTCCTTGGTGACAGTAAGTGCTGTTGAGTATATAAGTAACATTCAGGTTGAGATCACATTTGATTGTTAACATTTTCCCACCTCCACAGCCAGGAAAAACTTTTAGTTTGCTATTTTAGTATCTAGAGAAAATAACAAAACTAGTGGGGAAGGCATTTGCTAATTGATATAAAATTATGTCGCCTTCATTACGACTTAGCAGTGCTGTACTTCGAGAGTAGGTATTATTTAGTGTGAATAATGACAACAGAATCTCAGCTTGATTTCAAAAGTTATTTCTGCATAATTTATTCAAAAGATAAATTCCCTAATGAAAAATACTGGATCCACTTTAAACCAACAGTATTTCATCTATAATTACTGCCTCAGGAATACCATACTAACTGCCATTTATCACTGTCAGTGACTTTTGAATTCCTGCTACAACCATGGTATCCCATTGGGTTTGTTTGTATCCGAGAGGACATGATGTTTCTAGTTTGGCATGGCTCTAAAACAGCAGAACAAAACCTGTCATCTTCTAGAAATATATTTAAATGTCCTCTATGTTTTTCAGCATATAGAGGAGAATAAGCCCATTCATTTCCTTGTAGTTATTTCTAACCCAATATATTGTTTCCCATCTGAAGTTTGTAGAAGGTCTTCAGTTCACTACTGTTTCCCCTACCCCATTCTTTCTCTTCTCATGAGCTGAACATCAATTATCAGTCATATTTCTTGCAAAGCTTGGAAAAGAATGTAGATGCTCTGGCTTGTAGAGCTACACTGCATTCAAAAAAACCCCGTACCTCCTCTTTATGAGAATCTAATCTTTCATTAGGAAACAATTAGGAAGTAAATGTGCTTAAGAACATTAATTTGGATTTGGTTTAGCGTGTTAGAGAAACTGTTAGTGGCGTGTCCTAATCCGGTGCCCATTTTAAACAAGAAAAATCTAGACTTGATTGAAGTAATGACTACAACAATATTTTGATGTATTTTTACATTATTCTGTCACTGTGCAGTGGAAGACTTTAGAAGCAAGTAATATATATTGGAGTGTCAAACTCATGGCTCCCGTGCCGTTCTCTTGCTCCTGCTCCTGCAGCGTAACGTGCGTCACACGTGCCGCACATGACTGGCGCGCTGGCAGGAGTGAAGGGGCAAGGAGCTCGGTGCTGCTGCCGGGTAGAAAAAAGGTGCCAGGCTGGATAAAACAAGGTGGAGGACCAGATTCATCCTGCAGGCTGTGAGTTTGACACTCCTGGCATATATATCTATGAAAAGAAAATTGGTTACTGACAAGAGACTTTGTTTGCCCTCCCTTTGTGAAGGTCCTCCTGTTATTGTTCATCAAAGGTGGTAAATAAAGCCTTGGGGCTTGCTTTTAGCAGGTTCCCATTTCTCTGTGTATTCTGGATATCAATCTTACTTTTTGCTAAGATTATAAGAAAAAAAAGTAAGCTACTTTTTCTTGCCACTTCCTAATTCAAAATTGACAATTATATCACCTGTGTGTTAGTGACAGCTGTAAAATTTTTCAGTTCTAGAGCTGCACTGGAGTACCCTCACTCCTAATGGTTGGTAGAAACTGTCTTTTTTAAAAAAGAAGGTATATAAAACAAAACTCTCCTGGAAAGACTTCTCCTGAGAAAGCATTGTTATTTAATTTGGTCTAAATTGGCAACTTGGACAGTAATTCGTATCCAAGAATTCCAGACACAACAGAGAACAGCAGCCTAAACAGCCTTCACCAGTCCCTGGGACACAGCCCTTAGGTCATGTGTGCTGACCGCACCCTCCCCTATTGCTGGCATACATCCCCTCACTCACCGTGTGTTTAGCCTTAGTATGAGGATGGACTACGAGGACTATCCGTAGCTACTGAGCATGCTGGAGCCATCAATGAGCCTCAGTGACTACCACAAGTGCAAGACTCTCATCTCCACTGCTGGTGTACATGCAAATGCAGAGCACTCCCAGCTCTGCACACACAGGAACAATACCACCTGAGCCCTTCAAATGTAGAAACAATTATCCTAGCACCTAATCAGCTGTCAGCACTGTGACCTGTGGCGGTTTCCTCTACTATGTTTTATCAGTAACACCACAGGGAAATGCTCATGTTTTTGTGAGATTAAATGGACTACAGGAATTGTAGTCAGATTTTTAACTCTTCCCTAAATATTCTGTATTTATCTCCAGGCAACAGGAGGGAAGGAAAGTACAGAGAGCTTGCACTATGATATGATTGTTTAACTCTTCAGACCTTGTCTTGGAGTGGAATGCAATGTATAATGAAATTCCTTTTATTTTTAAGATAGAATTACTTCTGATATACTCTGTCATGCCCTAACTTCCAGAAAACAAACCACATTTTTCAGATAGTGCACAAGAGCCCTTACCTTCTCAACTAAGTGATCTCCAACAAAAAATGAGTTGATTTTCTCCCTTTATAAGCCTGCAAAATCTACAAGCAGATATTCATGCATGTACCTGATAGTCCACCAACATCCATCTTCTTCAGGTTCTTTGCCTCCAGAATGACGACAGTTAGTTTGCCAGCAGTAGGCACATAACGGAGGGAGAAGCAAATATCACCCAGTTTTTCTTGCTGTGAAAGCAAACAAGACATGGTGTTATATTTTAATAATTCTTCGACCTTTTAAAAATGCAATTTTCAAAGTCCCACAGAAAATTAACAGGATTACATCGCAAACTCCTACTGTTAAACAAAACATTCAAATGGACAATAAGAGGCATCTGTCACAAGTTGGTCAGCTTAAATCCTCAATAACTTCAAGTTCTGTTGCAGCAACTCTCCTGTATGATCCAAACGACAAGATATGTGCTGGCTGAAAGTAAGTTATACCGCTCAGCATTTCACCCCTGACAATCAGGGTACCGCAAACACTGTTTGCTCTTTAACGTAAGTCATGACTGAGTTTTTTCCCAAATACTTCAGTGGAAATCAATTAACACATCTACTAGACAGTTTTTCTTGAAACAGTAACGTGGGTCTTTCTCACCACAACATCACAAAAGCAAAAAGTATAAAATGCGCAAAGCACAGATCACTCAGTATAAAAAAGACTTGTCTCCTGTCTGACAAGCTAGAAAAAAATAAAAAAAGGCAGATATAGACCACAAAAGCACACATTGCATCCCTTCTCACATCAGGAACAGCTGGAAGGATTTGGTTTTGCCTTCAGCCTTGCAGCCTATCATCTAGTATTCTGCCAAATGCAACCTTTGGTCATTCATTGCTTAGTACCTTCCTAACAGTTCTGGCAAAGAGGGAAAGGTTAAACTACATTCAGAATTACAGGAACTTTTTTTTTAAAAGGAAGAATATATTTGACCTTGCATATACAAGAGAGAAAAAGAGGAGAATACTGCTTAGAAATAATCACTAGCAGGATCCAAGCTACTTTTCTCCTTTCTTTCAGGCATAACTTATCTCCAGGGGGGTAACACAGTTGTTTTTGAGACAAGAAGAATCAGTTTACACTGAACAGTCCAATAAAGCACTGGAGACAGCAATACTTCACTTTCAAAGACAGTAATTCTCATGGCATATGTCTGTTTCCACAATTTATTCTGGCAGTAGAGTAAAAAATACATTTCTATGAAGATATCGCTTTGCTTTCAGTGTTTTGTTGGAATAAATTGGAAGGTTGGTTATTGAAAACTTTTCGGGGTGTATCCAAGCTTTTTGTTAAGACATTAGGTAATTTTTGGCAGGAATTACGCACCTTTTCCCCGTACCATAAATGCAAACAAACCCCACGGCAATTTACAATGTTCAAACAGCCAAGGGGCAAGAGGCAAAGTCAGAACCTTGTCTAAAAAGCTGGGGGAACACTACTGAGAGCAACTGGCGTGCATATTCATGAACGTAGGATATTTCCTAGAGAAAAGACAGCCCATATCTTAAGGACTTTACTGTCCATGTAAAAGGAACCAAAATGATCTTTTCCAACGGGGAGCTCAAGCTTCCAAGTCATTTAAGAGAAACTGAACTTTATCCACTAAACCAAATTTTCAGCATCAGTGGCAGTTCTTCTCTCAATACCTCTTACATAGAATCGCTTTTTATTCAGGTTTGGATGAGCATCTGCAGTTTATCCATCTGGAGGATGTATGCCAGATACTCAGCTATACTTCAGGGTTTACATCTTCCTCTCTTATCAAAAGATGTGTGGGTTTGTCTTAGAAGACGTCCCTGGTGATGTGGGATTCTTTGTTGATCCCAGCAATGGACTGGAGCAGTATATATTAAGAGCGGCACCATGCAGTTATGGACCCTTTTAATTTTAATAAACTTAGAAACTGCAACAATAATGCAATAGCTAAAAGGGGCAGACTCTGAATCAATTATTACAAGTTGTGAATGAGACTCAGGGAATGTAATATATAGTTCCCTGGAAAACATCAGCTCAGTGATCACCAGTGGTCAGGAAACATACAGAACAAGCAGTTACGTATAGCTAGAAAACGCTCAGAGAGAACACAACAAAATAGTTCATGATATTAAATGTGTGTAACACATATAAAAAAGCTGTTAGAATGCACATGTGGCAGTATCTTGAAAACTTATGGTGTCTTCCCCGCCTCAAAAAGGATATGGTAGAATGGAGAAAGCTTCCAAGAAAGGCAGCAGGAATGATCAATGATACGACACAGCTCCTGCAGAAGGAACAGCTAAGTAGATTAGGACTCTTCAGGCTGCAAATGGAGGAGTTAGGGAGCGGTATCTTACATACCTCTATCTGACCCAGGAGGGCTATAATGATGTTATAAAACCTTGCTCAAAAGAACAGATCCTAATGTCAGAAAATTTACATTTTTAACTCATATCTAGAATAATCTAAGAGGTCTTTCACAGCATGGACTGCACTGCTGTGGAAGGACTTATTATTCTACCCTGTCTGCATAAATGGTAACAAATCCCAGCACAGATTCAGATCATGGAAACATGGATTTCAGCCGTGCTATCCGCATAGCTTGTGCTCAGCTCTAATTGAGCCTGCAACGGCACAGTGATAGCAACACACGGTCCTGTTCCCCTGACATTCAGTTCTGGAAGTCCCTATTGGCTAGGCTAATGGTGAAGTTGATCTATCACTTGCAGGTTGTTTAGAATGGAAGAAATCAATTGCTTATTGATTTGTGTTATCAAGATCACAGCTCAGCCAGCCACCCGTTGTTCTCCACGGTTGCTGTTCTATTACATGGTAGACTTGGTTTAAATTAGCCTGGTTGATTTCATGGAGCTCTGAATAAGACTGAAACAGGGCATATCTGAAAGCTTATTTTAGGCCCCCATCTTAGCGACGTTTTTATTCCCCCATCACCAGACATTCGAGGGCTCTGCTGTTACCTGTAGATTCAGTAGGCAGAGCTTTGGTTGTAGCAGCTTGGGAAATTATATTCCCTTGTACTCTTCAGAAATGTACCTCACCAACAAGAATATCCAAACATCTATTTTGGAAGGTACTTTTAGATCAATACTATGTTTATAATTGAGAGGATTTTTTTTCAGGTTTTTTGTTTGTTTGGGAGTGGTAGGTTTTTTTTTTCCCCTTATGTTGAGATTAGACTGTGTTTTGATGGCATAAAATGGTGTTAAGGATATTGTTTCTGATCTGAGTGCTTCAGCAGAGGCAGGAGGAGGTACTTTACAAACACAGTTATTGCCACGGAGACTATCACCTCTCACCAGCCTTTCTCCATCTGCAATCATGTTATGCTTCTGTGCAAATACCACAATTGTCTACACAGAAGAGCAATTTTATGACAGCATTTAATGCATTTTTAGCCTCTTTTAATGTAATTTTAGCTGCAGGAAGCATGGATAAGAAGCCAGCATCATGTAAACAGGCAGCTTTCCATAGATCAGCAGCAAGCCATGGGAAATGGCAGCAGATGACAGGCTCATTCCAGAGAACAACCTGAAGAAAAATCATAGGTACCTCTTTAAATGCTTTCAGAATCATGTTTAGTACTTTTCTGTTGTTATTAAAATCTGTATTAACTGCATTTCTTAAATATTTCTTGTACTTTTAACATGTTCTCTTTGCATGCCTGCCACAAGTTTCCTGCTCCTAAGTGTTCTTTTTTGTTGTTGTTTTTTTTTTTTTTTCTTTTTTAATGTTAAAATATTTGTCAGGCAAAATACTGCAAGTGGCAGCACTGCAATGAAGCAACAAAAAGCAATCACTAGAGGTGTGGTTTGCAGGAGATAATTACAAACCCCTGCAGGGCTACAAGGTACAGATGAGTGCTTCTGGCATGGTGATTATCTCATGGAGGTGCCTTATTGTTATTATAAATTTCTTTCAGCCCTATGTATAAATAATTTATGTTAGTAAATTACTTTGATCTCTGATGGAAACTGTAAGTTAGTGTTAGAAACTTCCAACTGGGAGGTTCATAAACATTAACCTATTCATATATAATGTCTAAACACCAATCAAAAGACTCTCTCCATCTAAGCAACTTCATAATTTCATTACATTTAAAGAGGATGCAATGGAGCAGAACGTAAATGACATGGGCAGTGCTGCTAACTCTTCTTCAGCTTAGAAAAGGCTATTTGAAGTCCTGTTGAGAATCTGGACTTTTCAGAGACGACTCTAAATGGCTCCTGCCTGTCTCATGTTTCTTCTCGTATTTGTCAGTAGTCATTTTCATCTTGACAGTACACTCTCCTAATGAGCTACAGAGAAAAATGCTATTTATGCAGATTACTCTCATTCAGATTGCAGAATCTCTAACAGACATATCTATCTTGTTAATATAAACATTCTCCATATTTTTGTGGAAGATATTACAAGGAAGTTGATGCTTGCAGCTCTCTTAGTAAAACCATACCAAAATAATGAGCCCCAGCACCATATGCTCTTTCTTAATTGAATCTAAAACTCCAAAATAGTCAGTAGAGGAAAGGTATAAACACAGTGAGGTGGGTTTCCAACTCCAGTACCTGGTTTAATTGTGGATATTTGCATAAGCCTGAGAGAAACACAATAGGATGTGGTTTATGGGTGAAGACCCAAAATACATTCTGTTTTAAAATGAGGACAGCATAAAGGTAGGTTATAACCTAAATTTCAGGTTTTCAAATTCAGGAAACCCAGGTAAACTTTAATGACAGAATTTCTGATCCTAACTGCCACACCTCGGGGGCTTCAGACAGTTTTTGAGGCCATCGTATTCTGTCTACACACGGAGATTTCAAACCCCCATATTATTTTTCTTGGCACATAAACCATGAATACACTAAACTGCAAAGGTGTCACAATAATACTAGTAACAGAATTACATGGATGCAGCAGTCGATGAATGGACTAGCCACAACTTCAATTAATCCACCATAGCAAGTGGGCAGAATTAGCAGCACATACACAAAGCTGGGATCTACAATGGTAAAGTATTTCTCCCTCACACCCCCTAGCAGAAATAATCAGACTGGCAAAAGGAAATACTGGTTTCTTTGGCTCTCTTTTTTTCTTTAAACCTGAAATTTTATTGACAAAACAGCTGTCGTTAACATTACCAGCTTCAAAGGCATTGCATTGTTGATAAATTCAAAGCAGAACATTTCAAAACTTGCAATAGGTATAATCACGAAAGAAAGACAATCTTTTGCTCGTACGCTTGCAAATGAGGGACAATACGAAGACGATCCTGCCACAATTAGGCAAAGGAGTGGGAAGTGAGCAAGAAGCTCTTAAAGTTCAGTTTGCATAAAAAGACTAGAAATAGATGGTGCAGTAGGGAAAGATAAAGAAAGAAATGGAAAGAGAAAGAAAGGCTGGAGCTAATGTGTCAGCCCATTATTATAGCACTTTCAGAGACTACCACACGAATAGGTGCGTAAACCAAGTACCACTGTACCCCAGAGTCTATGAACTACTTTTGGGGTAAAGTTCTGAGAGCAAACAGGAGAGGCAGAGCTCTCCCCATCTTTTTCAATCAAAACATTGATTACAGAAGTAGCTATTTCAGATTTGCAAAATGTTAACTATAAACCCAGTCAATATGAACTTAAGGACTTTAACAACTAAACCATTACTCCGACACGGAGAATAATTCCATTGCTGTCTAAAAGAATTTCCTGCTCATGAACAGAGCAGCCACGCTGTTACACAGCTAGCAATAAATAGGTGCTAAATGCCTCTGGAGAGAAGAAAGAAGGATCTGCACTTCAGAAGAAAATATTTAAACCAGCAGAATATAAACAGACAAGTGCCCTACTGCACGTTTCCTTATTCAGTCTTCATTTGCAGGAATAACTCACTTGTCTTACAAAATGGAAGCACCGAGTGTCTGTGATCAAAAGGCTGTCCTGTTTGCTTTCACTAACATTATTTCAAAAGTGTCTTCACAGGTTACACCCTCTTCAAATGTGCAAAGTTGGCCATAAAAGGAAGCTTCCGTTAATGTAAAGTGTTCAGTTACAAGCCATGTAACAAGTAAATTAAGAAGCAAAGCAAAGTTAAATAGGTTACAGCGGGAGACCTTGGAAGAAACATAAGATTCTTGCGGCAAAGATTCGGAGCGCTCATTTTGGATGCTGTAAAAAAGGGACTAGAAGTGACAACAGGCTAAAGAAGAGATGGAAAGGAGACTGATGCCAGGTGAACAGAGAACAGAAATAGAAGCAAAGGTCTATCAGGTAAGATTTAAAAGGGAGAAGTTTTAGGGCAGAGAGGGAACATCTCTCAAATGTAGTGAATTTATTAAAGGTATCAGGAGGTGGTATCTGTAGGCATGCAGTCACGGTATAAAGTAGGAGTGAGGAAGAGCCAAAAGTAAGGGTTTAATTGCATATTCCTTTTGACTGCTTTCCCTACTACAGTCCTACTCTCTGACTCCTTTGTGATACAACTTCTGTAAGCCAGCACTACTTTTTACCTTTGCTTAAAGGGAATAGACCTAGCAGGATCTTTCTGTGGAAATAAAAATCTGCTCCCCTGCCTCCAAACAGCACTATTTGACATAGAAATTCTTCACAAATCTCTCCCTTCTTATTGCAATACATATTTAGAAAAGTAGGAGACCGCATTTCCTTTAACTGCCCCAATTATGTAATATTCTCAAACACAATGGTAAATTGGACTTGAAAGCAAGTTGAGCAATAATTTGAACTGGCCAATGTTATTAAGATTAACAAGTCATGATTTGTCAGCTACCTCCTTTCAGTCCTCTTCATTACATTTTTAACTTTTTAGAGAAAGCACTTCTATTACTGCTTTCTAAAAAGCAGAGGAAATGGAAAGAGAAAACACTGCTATTATTAGTAGAAAATAACACTTTATGCTCATCAGTTTAAAAGCATCACAATCACCTGCCTCTTGCAAAATGAGAAATGCTGTGGCTGAAGGCACTTGAAATCAAAGACTAGCAGAAATGCACTCTTTGATTTCCAAACAAGAGACTATGCTACCAAACATACCGGGTTCTTAATTCAACAAGAAGAAAATGAATTTCTTAAATAAATGAGAAAGGGAGAAATGAATTAAAAGAAATATAGACGCCCAGACATCATAGCCTGGTTTTGCGTAACTCTTTGCCTACCCACAAATGCTTGCAGCTGGCTGCTCTGCTTTAATGATTGCATCTCATTCTGTTTTGCCACTTGGCTTCTTCTTAGCTCCTGCCTGATCATATTTCTAAATGTCACTCACGTTTATGCAGGCCAGTGCACAAAGCAAAATTAATTTAACTGAATGGCACATTAATATTATTACTTTTGACAGCATGGAAAACTTATTAACTATAGCATGTCACAAGGCTAGTCTTCTAGTGAGTAGTCCAAGTACAACATTGAAAGGAAATGTAATACATTTGAAAGATTTTTTTTGGCTTATCAGACACTGTGAGAAGTCAAGCCAAAAAGCTTTTCCGTAATTATTAGAATATTATACATGCATTGCAGTCACTCTACATAAAGTTCTTGTCCTCCTGTGATAGGATACAAGAGACTACTGTACAGTACCCTTGCTTGTTCTGAAAACATCCCTGGTACTCAGAATGGGCACCTTAATGCTCAGATAATGTAGCTTCTACTACCTAGAGTGCTTAGGTTCCAAAAGTGATTTGACTCCAGAGCTTTAGGTTATGGATTGGAAATACAGCATACATCAAAAAATATACAGGATCAGTAGAGAGCAGAGAACTGTAATTAAAAATCAAATCAATTGCCAGTTTCTTACTTGTAAGATGGTATGGCATTAAAAACCTGTCATGAACAGAGTCCTTGCTATGACAACCATACATTATTGATTAATGAAAGACAGAACAAACAGATTAAGAAAACCAGTAGGTTGGAATGATTGGCATGACGGAATGAGTGATCATAATGGTCGCTGGTAAATTCTGCTGAAACTCAACAGCACCAGGGAAAGACTGTCAGGTGAGTTCAGGGCCTCCAGTACTGAAGCCATACAGCACTTTTCTATTTGTTCTGCAAAAGTGGCAGAGAAATTCATTGGAATTTGTGGATTACATTCATAGTCAGCTGTCTTCTTCCCTTTCCTCTGTTATAAAATACCAAGACAAAAAGACTGGCACCTCATGCCAGTCCCAGCTACATTATAAATAAATGGTATTTATTTATTATCTCTTTTGCAATGCCACTAGCACAGCCTAGTTCACTCAACCCCTGCAAACATATGTTCTCCTTTGTCTCATCTGTAACATCAGTTTAGCTTTAATGCATCCCCCAACACCACCCTCAGCTCCCTTCCATGACCTCAGTCACAAACCCCACACAATACAGAAGCCTCGTTCTCCAAAATCTCTTAAACTCGTAATTAGGCAAGGGGCAGTATTTGATGGCATTGTTTTAAAACTAGAAACTTCCTGGTTAGTAAGTGGCAGGCCAGAACACACAAGGAACTGACATGCGCTCAAGGGTTTCTCTGAACAAGGCAAGAATCTGAATACCTATCCTCTTTAAGGCACTGCTTTCCATTAAATTTACAGGAATCTTCTTATCATGCTCCCCAGCTTCCAGGGCAGCACACAACACAATTCTGTGTTAAAATCAGCTTGTGCCTTTCCTTTCACAAGAAGACGACCCAGCCATATACGCAGGTCAGGATGCTCACTGCATTGTCGCCACAGTAGAAAGGGCTGCAGACCAGGGGACTGCTGAGCAAGCTGAAAAGGAACTAGATTTGCTAATGGGAAAACCAGAGAGCTGATGTAAGTTAACAGCTGATAGGTGAAGTCTTATAACAAGACAGTTCTTCACCTGTAATTTATCAAGATTAATAAGATTTTCCTTTATGTGTAATTTGACCCAAGTCAATGTTATCTTTTACTTCCACCTGCTGCTGATGTGCTATAAGCACAGATAGGATTTTAAATTCATAGGATCATAGAATCCAAAGGTTGGAAGAGACCTCTGAGATCATGGAGTCCAACCGTACCTGACTCCCTACTAAACCATGTCCCTAAGAAACTCATCTACCTGTCTTTTAAACACCTCCAGGGATGGCGAATCCACCATCTCCCTGAGCAGCCTCTTTCAATCCCTGACCACTCTTTTGGTAAAGAAATTCTTCCTAATGTCCAGTCTAAACCTCCCCTGGTGCAACTTGTGGCCATTCCCTCTCATCCTATAGCTGTCACTTGTGAGAAGAGCCCAGCACCCACCCTGTCACAACCTCCTCTTAGGCAGTTGTAGACAGTGATGAGTTCTCCCTTCAGCCTCCTCTTCTCTAAGCTAAACAACCTCAACTCCCTCAGCCACTCCTCGTAGGGCTTGTTCTCCAGCCCCCTCACCAGCCTCGTTGCCTTTTTCTGGACGCGCTCCAGCCCCTCAGTGTCCTTCTTGGAGTGAGGGGCCCAAAACTGAACCCAGCACTCGAGGTGTGGCCTCACCAGTGCAGAGCACAGGGGCACAATCACCTCCCTGCTCCTGCTGGCCACGCTGTGTCTGATACAGGCCAAGATGTCACTGGCCCTCTTGGTCACCTGGGCCACTGCTGGCTCATCTTCAGTCACTGCCAACCAACACCCCCAGGTCCTTCTCTGCCAGGCAGCTCTCCAGCCACTCCTCCCCAAGCCTGTAACGCTGCACGGGGTTGTTGTGACCCAAATGGAGGACCCGGCACTTGGCCTTGTTGAACCTCATCCCATTGGTCTCAGCCCATCGGTCCAGCCTGTCCAGATCCCTCTGCAGAGCCTCCCTTCCTTCAAGCAGATCCACACTTGCACCCAGCTTGGTGTCATCTGCAAACTTGCTGAGGGTGCACTCCATCCCTTCATCGAGATCATTGATAAAGATGTTGAACAGGACTGGACCCAGCACTGAACCCTGGGGAACACTGCTCGTGACCGGTTTCCAACTGGATTTAACTCCATTTACCCCAACCCTTTGGGCCCGGCCATCCAGTCAGTTTCTAACCCAGCAGAGGCTGTGCCTGTCCACGCCAATGACAGCCAGTTTCTCAAGCAGAATGCTGTGAGAAATGTGTCAAAGGCTTTACTGAAGCCCAAGTACACCACATCCAAGGCCTTTCCCTCGTCCATTAAATGGGTAACCTTGTCATAGAAGGAGATCAGATTGGTCTGGAAGACCCATGCTGACGGAGCCTGATCACCCTGTTGTCCCATGTGTGTTGTGTGATAGCACTTGAGACAATCTGCTCCATGACCTTCCCCGGTACCGAGGTCAGACTGACAGGCCTGTAGTTACCCGTATTCTTTTCTGTATCCTTGTGCTTCATTTGGTAAGTTCTCTGTCCTCTTTAACTAATTTTTGAACTGAAGATTTTTCCAGAGCATCCAAACTGTCTAAAAATATGAAATGGAGTAAAGGATATGCAGCTGGAAAAGAGGCAAGCTGAAAACCCTCAGAAAAGCTCAGAGCCACTCTTGTTCTAGTGCTTCCTAGTTTCAGGGAAGTGAGAAATATGTAAAATATTCTCTCAGATAATTTCAGTATTTTGTCATTGGTTTCAGATGAAATGAAGAAACGAACATATGCTCCCTTCTACAATATCTTCCATTTTAAGTTCAGCTTATTAAATATTTGCACTCATTTCAAGAATGAGTTCTTTCTAACTGACGCTATGTATTCAAATCTAGTGACTTACCCTTGCAAGGCTCATATTCAATTCTTAAACTAAGCACTCAAAAATATATTTTTATGAAACTACTGAAAGATATTGAAGTTTTTGGAAAATATATACTGGCAAAACCCTCTTTTATTACTCCATTTCCTCTGGCTCTTTCACTTTGAAAAATTCTCTTAACACATTCTTTAGGAAGACAAGACAGCTCATCAAAGGTCATCGCAGCAATCAGCCCCACACACTGAATTTCATTAATCTCTTCTGTAAAAAGAAAGAGGTCACTGCAGTCATCTATAAAAATACAGGAAAGAGGACTGGACTTATCATGAGATCTCTGGCTCAATGATGTTCATTTTTAATAAATCTTAGACCACAAGGGAAATTCCAGAAGACTGGAACAGTGCTAATGTTATGCCCATCTTACTCAAAAAAGGCCAAATGGGATGAAGGCGATATCTATCAGCCATTTGCCTTTTATCAAACCCAGATGAAACAAAGGAAGACCTCATAAAAGTCTGCATGAATGATGGTTTAAAGGATATGAAATATAATGAATGTGAAGTCACACAGTTTTATGGAAAATAGGTCTTTTGAACTAAAACAAGTTTCACTCCTTGAGAAGATCGTAAATTTGGTTGATGAAGTAAGCATGCAGAAATTTTTTTGTTCTATTCAAAGTCTATTGCTGTTTTTTTAGATGCGGAAGATATCTCTGCTGATAAAGTAAGCAGGTGATACATGAATTAACATAATAGTAAACAGTAATGCAACAGGTTGGTCAGAACGAAAGTGTTTAATTGCTTAGCTGTAACCAGTCAGACACAATACATTTTCACACAGCCAAAAGCAAAAACTCTACATTCTAAGACAAGGAATTCAAGACTATTTCTAAGTTATCTACTGAATCAAGAAACATCTCTTACAAGGCAGCGCCTCCTACTGACTATTTAGGGTCATAAGATTATGAACTGCTAGCATAGTGCTGTGCAAACCACTCAACAGTAGAAGAGCAGAAGCAGCTGGGGACTTTGCTTGTCTGGCAAGGATATAAAGCATACTGCACACAGTTCTTGTGCATGTATTTTTTTTTAAGATGCTGAAAACTATAAAGAAGGTAAAAAGTCACAATTCATAGGAAATTTTTTTTGGAAAAAGCCTGATCATGAAAACATAAAAGATGAATTTCTGCAGCTTTTCGAAAAGCAGACTGGAAGTGACTTGATTACAGTGTGTAAGTACTGTACAGAGAGAGGAAGCATCATGTATTAAGTGGGCTGAAGAAGGGCATAACAAGAATCAACGACTTGGAGTAGAATCCAGGAACAACTAAATAACAAATAAAGTACATATTTTAACAGTAACTGAAGAAACTTTAAGGGTTGTGTTATTTTTTCCATTTCCTGATGTCTCGATGCCTTGAAATCAGTAACTTGCAATCTTTTGGGGTCTGAAGATCCTAAGGGTTTTCCAGTGGAGGTGAAAAGCTGCTTATAATGAATACAGGTTTACTGTCAGTTGCATTATCTTTGTAAACTTTGTCAGTAAACACTCACACAGAATTTTCCAGTGGAATATCCACAAAATTCTGGTTGGAGGATATTAAAATGTGTCATGGCAGACTTAGTTTTGGTGAACCTCCACAAAGAGCAAGGAGATAATGCTGAAAGTCAGGATGCCATGAGGAAATCTGATTTTTTGGAGTTTGCAGTCTATGGCTGTGCAGCCAGGACAAAATGACATGGGCTGAGAATTGGATGGTTTCTAGATCCTTGCTCCAAAACTAAGCAAGGTCTAACTTTCAAGTTTGTAAAAGTGTTTCTTTGTGCCTCATTCCTCTCAGCTTGGAACAGAGGGAACACTACCATCTCGTGGATACTGCCTGTTTACTAGGCTGTAGATGGTTCTTCAAAAGGTTCCTTGAAGACCTAAGAGGCCTCCAGATTTAGGGCAGACAACCACATCTCATAGAAAAACACTCAATTTGAGAGGAAATAGTAGTATGGGTAAACAAAAGAAAGGTTTTTAAAGTCGCAGATTATTTTTTTTTCAGGAAGAAAATTTTAATGCTAGCTGGTCTAGGCTCAACGCAAATAAAACATCAGATTTAAAGACTGACATTCTCAGCAAGTTGTAAAAGCTCACATAGCCGTGTCTTCTGGCAATAAACCCAAGGAATCAATGAACAGGTGGGCTAAATAGTCTAACCAGCATATCCTAATGTTTATACACAAGATATTCACAGCTTTTTATGTCATGATTGTGCTTGAGGTTTGATTAACAGCTAGTTTTCCTGATAGGGAACATATAAACAGGGAAGTTTCAGAACCTTCAATTCTTACAAAATGTGACTTGTGTCTGTGCTTGCAGGAACTTATGCCAATTCTAGAACTCTACAATTCAAGTAGGAAGCCAATATTGTCCAGTCATTCATGAACTTCTGATCGATGCAGCAAATCTAGTAGAGCTTAATTACAACCTGTTCTCATTTACAATTATCATATAACTGAGAATATTTATTTTTTGATTTTATGTTTTTAATCATGAAGGTTGTAACTTTGCATACACTAAATGTGCATATTTTTCCTTTAGGCTGATGGATAAAACTAAAAGCATACACTTCTTCATTAAGAAATCAAATAATAGCTTAGTGCCACAGACAGACATTCTGAAGAAATGATCATGTCTTTATGACATTTTAAATGACTTAATGATTTATAGGGTATGTAGAAAAGTATGATCCTATATCTACAAAAATATCATCAGCAGTTATATCAAATTGCAATGAGACAAACTGCACATATTTGGATGGCATATGAAATTACAGGTGTGGTTTTTTTTTTTGAGGGCTTTAACGTATTGTCATATAAATTTAATGTTTAAGAGTGATAGAAAAAGAAAATGCAGGGATGAAGATCTACTATGTCAGTAAAGAAATCACCGGCTACGGAGATGTGCTGTGAAAGAACTGCAGCTCTTAGCTTGTGTCACAGAATTGTAATAGTTGTACCTATTTTCTGTACAATAAGTACAAGCGAAAAAATTAGAGTAATCAAAATTAATTCAAATGACCCTTATCTCCTGGAAAACTTGCCTGCCCTAAGACATCACAGAAAATTAATGTTCAGCCTGACTGATTAATATGAAAGTCTGAATGAATAAAACCACTCTCAGTATAATCCACTGCTATCTAATTCTAGGCCGAGCATTAACAGACAGGGGATGTCAGCTGCAGACCTCAGGGCACTCGCATGAAAATAAGCTGCTGTCAGTTTTGAAACCTGAGCTCCACTCATCAATAGAGATCCTGTTGTTAATTTTCACAGTTACTGAAGAAGATGTGGAAAAACCAAAGTAAAATAACTAGATTTCAGACAACCCAGTAGCTCTGAAGATTATGAAAAGTAATTTAAGTAGCACCTGGAATTGGTTAAGGATCTAATGGGAAGCTCAGGTACTGCCTGCCCACTGCCATACATATCACTGAGAAGGTGCAGTGCCATGTTCTATGCCAGTGGCATCAAAAGCAAGTTATAAACACCACATAATGGTAATTGTCTAGGAAATTACTTAGCTTAGAATTTTATGGCAAAGTGTCTATCTAAGAATAAGAGATTCGAACTCAAGGTCAACCACAAGTGGAAAAAGGGACTAGAGAAGGGTTCCCAAATTTAGTTGCCATTATCAGTGACAGCAGAAGTAGCAGTAACACCTAATTCTGTTCTGTTGTTGGTGAATGCATCCAGCCAATCAAGCAGCAATAACACATCACTTTGAACTCTCTGACTGCTAGTTTAGAAACTCCTACCTTTGTCACTATTTCTATAACTGAAACTGCAGATATAATGCTCAAGGAAGATGTCTTGGCCTCCATGTTACTGGATTCGGTTTCAGGGATTTTTTTTCATTTAGTACTTGGCCATCAAGAAGCATGTACAGACAATATCTGGGTCCAAAAGGTGGTGAGATATGAATTTCATCTGCATACTGATGATTTGAGCTCAAAGTGAGTCGAGGTCTGCTCTAAGAAAACAGTAGGGGTAATAATTCTGTGGCAGTGACCACACTCAAGCCCCCCACAGGAAAAAAACCCATACTCCGAAAGCTCTGCCAGTGGAACAGAATAACTACAGTACTGCTCCATCCATATAGAAAGTGAACCATCCAGGTAGCCACCTGAAAAAATAGTCCTAGTTAAAGCAATTAAAGGCTGCTCAGAAAACTATTGAAGCCTGCGCAAAAGGTTCCACCACAGAAGATGAATCATAAAAGAAACATGTATTCCTGCTCCATGCTCAGGTCTGCATCTCATACACACATATACACACAGAGTTAGAATATGCTGAGAAGTGAGGAGGTGGAATGGTTCACTGAAGCTTGATTTCTGGTCAACATATTGAAAAAGAACAGCAACTTTAGACTGGAGGCTAAAAAATGCAACTTAATTATTAACTGACTCACTCAGGTGAACAGAGTGACGGTAGAAGCTGAAAAAAAGAAAATAAGGAACTGAAAGATCAGTCAGCATTTTATGAATTTCTTCCATCGTGCAGCCACTGCTATGAAAGTCTGGAGAGACAGAGAGAAAGAAAGAAGTGGTTTGATCTTGTGGCATCATTCGTGAAGTAAAATTCCTCACTACTGGAATTCTAGATGACGGAGAGGTTAAAAAAATTTGAATTACAAATGTTCATGCTCAGATAAGGTACAGAAAAGCATTTACATCTATCCTGTTAATCTATTTAAATCTTATGTATGACGTAGAGTTACCTATGAACATCCCAGAATAATAATATTTGCTTTGATCTATGTGATTGAAAGTGAAATACTAGCCATTATTAGTCCTTCAAAAAGAACTGTGTGTATGTCGTAGACTGCAAGGTTTTAGAAACTGGAAATGTCAGTTCTCCATTAACCTACAAGGGAAGAATGCATAAAATGTAGAAACAGAGATATTCTATGAAAAGATTGTTTTCTGCAAGTTATTATTTTGTACACCAGCGTCCTGCCCAGAATGAATTAGAGGTGAACAAGATAAAAAGGCTACACTGTTCCAAAGGTTTATAGAATCTAATTTAAACTATCGTGTCCTGAATGTTTCACTAGTTATGATGATAACAATCACAGGGTAAGCTATAGAAGGCTAAGGAAAAGAAAGAGGAGAGCAGTACAGAGTTGACTGCACTAAACCTACCCAGCTGCATCACTTGTAACACACCAACAACACACAAGCCAATGTGAGGAATTTGTTTGGTCTTTGGTGGAAGGCTGAGTTTCATGATGCAATCGAACAGGTATGTTATCCATTTAGCCTAGAAATAAGACCTGGTAAAATGTCCTAAATTCATGTACTCTACCTCTTAAAATATTAGCATAAAACCAATAAAAGCCTAATACCATTGAACTGAAAATTCAGTTTTATGTTCTAGGTTCTAACTGATTTCTCTAAAATAAGGGCATTTGGTGCTAATGCCTGTCACAGGTACAATGCAAAGTCCTCCAAATGCCAGTTAAGCTTGTTGTTGAACTAAACTGAAACAGAATAGGCTCTGAAAAGAGGTTAAATGGTTACTATGGTAATCCCTGACATGTTCTAAATTGGTGTTTAAGAGCTGACAGAGGAAAAAATGAAGAAAATGGCTAATCCCTTTCTTTCTCACACTGCTATTCCTAACTCTTTCTCTTTAACCTTTCAAAAATTCATTTTTCCCTGATGCTTCTCGAAACCAAGATCTTTTACTTCTACAAGGAATGGGCACAACAAAGTGAGGAGACTGGAGTGGCATGTTACGTCTCAGCCTTTTAGTGAAAAAGCTGCCGTCTTCTTTGTGAGAGCTGCTTTCTCCTTGTGACTGTTGAAATGCTGGTCTCTGTTCTGAAGGTCCTTTTAATGACATTTATGATGGAGTATTTTGATACAGCTAACTCACTGCTTCCCTTAGCCCCTGATCCTGGTTTGTAACAGCAATCAGATAACAGTTTTTGTCACTGTCAGTTTACAAAGGGAGGGGAGAAAAGGAAATAAGGTATTACCCTGGACTACCACAAAGCTTCTGCCTAGCATCCCAACGAGAAATGCAATTTCTGCCTCTGGATAACGTCCCCACTGATGCTGGTAGTTAGAAAAATAAGTGAGAACATGTAAGTCTGCATGGAGAACAATGCAGGAAAATTTCATACATAGCATGTTCTGCAGTCCTTTCATATCAATCAGGTAATTCTGCAGATGTATTTGCAGTCCCTCTCAGAATACAGAGCTTTATAACTGGGAGTACTCCACGATTATGGCTGAATTCCCTGGAATTACTTCTGTAGCTTCCATCTAAAAGATCTCTTCATAGCGTAGCTTTAGCGCCTTCGCCTTTGAAGATACTTCAGCCCATGCTAATGACTGATACATCAGCTACCTGAATGAATGAATCACTTGCAGGTATATGGAGAATACTTCCAGCATCTAAGTGATATAAATTCTACTTAAGCCTTTTAAAGAACTCTAAGATGATTTAGATCCCTCTCAGTATCTCTCTAAAAGCCTGTGAAAACATGATTCAGAACATTGCTTTCCAAATGCCTCTGAGTGTTTAACATCCAAGTTCAGTGCTTTTTAACTCATTGGCTGGTCTGGTCTGTCTCCTCTATTAAGCATTTAAAAATATCCTATACTTGTGCAATAAAAAAACACACAATAACTTTAAGAGTCAGAGATGGGGAATTGTCTACTATTCCGTCCTTTCTACAAGGTGTTAAGAAATATGCCTTATCTGGAATCAACATTCATATAATTATTATTATTTTGTGTATGGATCATGAGATGCTTAGCACCAAGGGAAGGATTTACTTTGTCAGCACAGTTTAACCTCACGATGCCCTTCCACACTTGAAAGTCAAATGGTAATAAGTATGTTTCTGACAAATAAGCAATACAAGTTTCTCTGATCTCCGAATGAATACTATCCAGAAACAGAAGGGCCCCAGCAGAGCTTGAGTTTATCAGTGAACTTCTTTCTTGTCTACTGTCCTCTCTATTTGAATTTCATATCCGTAATGCCAGACAGTCTGAGATGAATAAAGACAAGTTCCCTTTTGATTTCAAGCAAGCCAATTACATTCTTTTTGTTATAACACAAGAATATCTCTGACCCACTAAGGTAAGTGGCTTTTCCAGAGAGGGAGTTAAGAAAAAGAATACTCAACCAAGGTATACAGTGGGATTGTCAGCAGTTTAAGTATGAAAGGCGAGTAAAGAAATGTATAATTCTAAGAGCCTGAAACACTGCTCTAACTTCTCTACTTGAGTCACAAGAATTTACCTTTAAAATCATAACATTTCAACATCTTCAATTTCAAGATGAAAAATTATTAACTGCTAAAGGATTTTAAATCAGCCTTGGTTATTCTCAAACTTTAGCCATCTCTCTCATATTAAGAACCTCTATTTTGTTCCCTGTCTCACCATCAAATTAAGTTCCTCTGCAGGACAGCTGTTGCACTTACAGTCAATACTGTGCACTCAAGTGAACATATGTTCAACATCGTGCATTTACTGTATGTAACCCTGCCACAAAATCTGAAAATTAAAAATCCCTTAGATTTAACATTGTGAAGTTTTGATTGGGTATAAGATGAAGTGAACTTGAGAAAACTTGAAATTATGCAGAAAACATAGTGATCCAATATAATATGCAGCTAAACAAAGGAGATCTCACATTCTAAAATCTTTCTGATGCTCTGACAGAATCTCCATAGGGATAATGATATATTTTTTTGCAAAGCACTGTGCTATCTGCAAAGCTGTATAAGAACTAAGTGTTAGTATTAGAGATGGGAAAGGTCTATTAGATCATCTGTCTATCTCTGATATAAAAGAAAATGATAGTGATTTGCTGCTGCGAATTGACAGTGACATTTGTAAAAATGTCCTTTCTTCTGAACTCTCTGCAAGTTCCAGTGCTAAGGATTCAATAAGCTAGACAGCTTACTAACTTTGTCACCCTCCAACTTCTATGAAGCATACTGAGGTACTATACACACTCATTTCAGGCCCACTTTTCCATCTCCTTCTTTCAACCGGAAAGAAAGAACGATCTGCATGAATAGCACAGATGTCGATCTTCACAGAACTGGTCTTTGACTCCCCAGCTGCAGAACACTTGCATCTCACCCATCTGCAAGGCGGTTTTGTACCATCTCTGCTTCTTGGGATTGTGCATCCTGCAGGAGAGAAGCTGTTGTCCAACTTGTTGGTGTTTTCCAGAAGATTTCCATCCAAAATATACCTATCGGAACCCACAGTGATACGAGCATGTAACCTATCCATGGTGGATGCCTGATCACATAACGCATGGAGTCTCATCTGATGGCAGTCGTAAGATGTCTGCAGAGATCTGTGAGGCAGATACTGGCAGGTCAAAGATACTTCTCGTGGATGAAGGTTCTGCTTCTCCACTACTTTCTAGGGACACAATTGTTTCTACACTTCTTTATACCCCCTAAAATGACTTGAAATGTTTGCTAGAACAGGTTTTCAGTTTAAGTGCCAAAATAACACAATGTCTGGAGGGAAATCAGTTGAAGTATGCAGAAGATGACTCTCAGGATGATTCGCACTGCTCTGAGTAAAAAAGAGGTCCGCCTGGCCTTCTGTACTGGAGTGATAACAAATATTGAAAGCAGTGTGTACTCAGATAAAGTTAATGGCAGTGACATCTGGTAGATGACACAGAGGAGTAAACTCCTATCATCTCTTTTTTAACACTCTGTGCCCAAACCATTATATGTCAGACTTAGTGAAAGCGAATAATCTTTCACTATCTACCACGCCTCCCTCCCATGCTCTCAGTCATATGAGACTGAAGGACTGCTAGATAAATCACCTCCATATATTCACAAGGACAGCAGAGCTAAAAGCAGATAGGGAAGACGGATTCAAGGTACGCAGCTCATTAGCAGTGGCCTTCCCGATATTTAGCAGTCATTGTACAGACTCATACATTCCCAAAGCCCTCTCACAGTCATAATAAATGCTTACATAAAACCTGGTGCCTTCAAAGTGCTTCCCCAACATAAATATATTAATAAGACCCTTCCCAGAAGAGAATGCAGTGTTAGAGAGATGTCATTCAAATGGCTGGGCCATGAGAAGTAGAGCTTCAAATATTTCATTAAACCTGCATCCTCTGACATCAATTTCAAGCCCATTTAGAAAAAAAAAAATGGAAAGCACAGCGGAATTTTATGAGCAAAAAGAAGAGTAACAGCTCATAAAACGATTTAGCCCTCTATGGTTGTAGTGTTAATTAAATTGTATATTCTGTGATGTGCACCAACTGAATTCTATATAAGGTGACATAAAAATAAGATTCTTCTACTACATTTGACTGATGCCACCTAGATGGTTCATTCAAAGTGACTGGTGACAATTGTGACTGATGTGCTTTAGTATGTAACTTGTTTTGGCGCCATAATGAAAACATTAAGGGTAGTTTGGCACTGCATACTTAATCGTAAACATATTTAGAATTCTAGCTTGTGGCCACACATCTGGCCTAGGTAAGTCACATTAGCTTTTATATGTGCAGTACTGTATTTGCTGATTCTGAAGCCAGGATACTTCTTGGTTGTAGCTGTATCTGCTGTGTATTCTGCAGTGTCTGCTGTGTCAGCTGATAACAAGTTTATGGAGCTAGGACCCTCCCATCTCTCTCAGTCCCCTATTTATTATCACAGAAAATATACTAGAATTTGTTTAGTATCTCTGCTGCAGAACAGATGCTAGAACATCAAAGATGGTGAGGTACATAGTAGTAGTAGTCAAATACAGAAATACGAATGACACTTAGGAGCATCCTAAACCACTGACAGATGTAACTCTCTTGGTTCTTGGTAGAGGCTTCTTTTCCAAGTTGGGTTAAGCAATTCTTTGAATCAGGTTCAACATTAATATGACAGAAGTAGAGGTTCTGTAGCAGAGCAAAAATAAGCAAAGACCTTTTGAGTTAAATATACTTGGCTTACCTATATCTTAAGTAACTGGTTTCTGCGGATCATTTTTATTTGTACAGTGAGCTCAGGAGCTGTTGTAGAAAAGCTACAAACTACTACATAGAAAACAAGATTAACAGTCTCCAACTAACCTAAGTTATGATATTTTCCCATATTTATTACATGCTTTGCATGCTTATAGAGATGGAAAAACGAAAAGATGTCTTGTGTTATGCAAAAATATTCAGGGAGCTGGTGTAAACATAGTTTCTTATGAAGTTTTCACAAGATTGTATTGCCTAGCTTCTTATAAATAAAAAAGCCACGCGTTGGAAGGAACTTCAAAAAGCCGTATCAAAAAACTTTACAAAACTGACAATATAATTTCTGCATATATAGAACCTGAAATGTGAAGAAATGTGAGGGCACAGGCTCAAAGGAGAACTGACAAATGCTAGTTTCTTCTAGCTAACATGGCTCTCACGCAACTATATTTGCATAGACAAATGAAAAATACACGTAAAAACATATATCCATCAGTTCTCTTGGGCTCTGAAAGCACAAATAAGGTACAACCTAGATTTCGTCTCTACTACAAACTATTCAAAGCTCTCGTAACACTCTTCTAATATCCAAATACTTTAAGAATTATTTATTTTAATTACCTCCTTTGGCTTTAATAAAAGTTTTTCCAAGTCAGAATGCATTTTTGGAAATAGCTCACATTGTTCAATATCTATTTCAAGCAACATTATTATCATTTTGTATTAGCTGGATATGAACTGTATGAAGCAAGCAAGCAACTGAGTCAGATCTTACTGTGGATATAAGCTACAAAAATCAAGAGGCAATGTTCTGTGCCACAAGACAGATGATGCCACACTAATCTATACCATGTTACTTGTCAGCTGCATATGGGGATATCATTGTTTATGTCCTAAAAGCTTAAGGTTATACTGAAAAGGTAAAGTGTCAATTCCTCTTTGTGTAGTATTTGGCTTATTTTATGTGTTTTGAAACAGGAAAACATGAAACACTTTGATATCACACACAACAGTGCAATAAAAGTCCAATTTGACACTTAATAAAGATTGGAAAGATTAATACACTTCAATTTCACATTTCTAGCTTTCCAGTATGCCGAGGCCTTAAAGGAACATTGCCCTTGAACAGGAAACTTCCTTTTTCTCCTTTTTTTCATTTTCATCTTCAGCTCTAAGAGTGGAAAAAAATATTGCCCCATATAGCAATGTCACATAGAATCATATAATGGTTTGGCTTGGAAAGTACATTAAAGATCATCTAGTTCCAACTTCCCTGCCATGGGCAGGGACACCTACCGCTAGGTCAGGTTGCTCATAGCCTTATCCAACCTGATCTTGGACACCTTCAGGGATGGGGCATCCACTGCTTCTCTGGGCAACCTGTTCCAGGCAATAAAAGAGCCTTGCAAATGCTGTCACTATGAAATATTGCCATGCAGAATAGTCTTGACGTAGCAGTGGCTTTCAAATCAATAAGCAGTAGAAGAAAGCCACCTGAAAATAGACTTTAAAACAAACCTTCAAAAAGGCAAGAAATCTACCATTTTTGAAAGTCTGAGAAGGCTGCAGTATCTGCTGAATGTTTCACAACTTGTAGTCTAAGTCCAATGCTCAGGTTTTCATCACTTGTATGAAGGAAAGATTTAATCCAGAGATTGTATGTTTAATTACAGAAACTAATGTTTGAATCCAAAGCAGTGTATTAGCTAAATTAGGCAATGAGAAACTCAGATTCTTCTTCTACCACTAGACAACTGAAGCACGCTGTGCACTGTGGCTGTTATGAGTGGGCAGATATTATCTAGCAATCAAAAGGAAAAACAACATAAACCAGTACAAAATGGTCTTATAATAAGCAACAAGGTGGATGTGCCAATATGAACAATCACACAGGATGCACGATTTAGTGATGAAATATTTTCAAAAAGTATCTTGTGTACATGTAGCAATATATCTACTAAATAAGGAACACACAGGATGTTTGCCCAGAAAAGAAAATATAAAAAGATGATTAGTATCTGAGGGAGATGCTGTTCCCAGGTCTTTGTCAAATTCTAATTCTAATCAATGGATATTATTTTGTAGCAGCTAAATAATACTGTGAGGTATTTCAATGAAAACCTACTATTATCTTCATGCACAATAAGATGCCTTGAGATACAAACATTGAGAATGATGAGGGCCACAAAGAAGCCTAAATGCACCCTGCTCTTGTAATTCAAATGCAAATTCTATGTATCCAAACTACATCAATTCGAGAAAAAGTCAAACTCGCGAAAACTTTCTTAATATGTTGCATAAAGTATCAAAAAGATTGGAAATAGGATTAGGAAAGGAGAATGTACCATTCAATGAGTATTGGAAAAGATGCTTATCAAAAATTTAACAGGCGAAGTAAGCCTGAGAAATGGTGATAACAGATGGGAGCCGTCTTGCAAAAAAACGTTGCTAGTTTGACTGTTTCTCTGGCTGAGCATAGAAGTGTCCTCGGAAAAAAAAAAAGTCTGATTTTTCTTACCTCTTCCTTCTCTGCGCTTTGCAAGTCCCTCCACTCCTCAGTGACGTGACCGAAGTCCACTGTGTTCATTGCCACCTTATATTCCCCAATGATATCATGTTTAGAGAAACGATCAAAGTCATAAACTGCCATCACTAAAGTTTTTCCACCCAGCTCGGAGTATGGCACCTGCAAAGAAGAGAAAATGACAAACTCTGTATCTGAGACAATAAAGATCAGTCCACCACAATGCAAATCTATTTCTTTGGTTTATCAACTGTCATCTCAGGTAAATTGAACTGCTGAGAAAATTATGAGGTATATTTGTTTCAGAGTCAACAGATGCAGTATTTTTTGAGACCAAGCTCTGGCACTCAATAGAACAATGTGGCAGCTCACTCATCACTCCATGGATTTTTCACATTCTACTTCAAATCATTTTGTGGGTGATGAAACCGAAACAGGAAGCCCAATTATTTGCACTGAAGACACATGAACTTTTCACACAATTGTGTCTTTCCCTCAATAAATCAACTGTCATCACTCAAAAATGGGTAGCTCCCAGACTGAAGCAAAAACCTAGAACTGCCTTGCTATATCTGACACAAAGTAATTAGACACTAATAGTTCTCCTACAGCAGCACTACCTGTTACTTGCCAAGGCGTATTTTTCATCATTATACCTTTCACACTGGAGACACTAAAATGCTTTTAAGGGCACAGTAAGAAATTGTGGTGGCAGAGGGCCAAGTTCTGACTAATTCTCCAGCTATTCTGATGTGTTTTGGACAGATGCTGTGGGTTAGGATGATTATGAGTCACATTTTTAATACTCTGATGAAGATGTGCAGCTCAGGTAAGCTATGTTTGAGTGGCTGTCTGGAGAAGTCTGACTTAGGAATTGTTTGGATTTATATTGAACAAGCAGTCAAATTGAATATATTCTGCAACTACAAATAGTTTCCATGGGCTTCAGTAAACATTTCTCTGTTAATTGTCTATATAAAAAGAGAAATGAAAGGATGGCATTATCATTGGCTTTGTTGATCACTGTATGTTCCGGTCTGTTTAAACCCTAGGACTGTTGTCTTTTGTTACTGTTTGGCTTCCACTTGCTTTTAAAATACTACTAAAGCAGTTTTTCTTCTTCATAACGTGTTATATAATGCTTAAAAGAAGCTTCAGCTTCCATTACTGAGTACAACGGTTTCAGAGAGTACATGCTTGTGTATTGTAGAAAATACTATAGCAAAATCTATTTTGATTCTGTAAATTATCTGTAGCTTCTAAAAAGCTATGGAAAGGAAATGCATTTGGACAGCAAAATTCCAAATAATTTCACTTTTATTTTTACAAAGCCTCAAAACCATGAGAAGAGAAAAGTAAAGTTTCCTTCTCCATCAGTTTACAATACCACTTAATGGATCCTGGCCATTTGGAATGCATGAAAAGACTGCATTTATTGTTATTAAATTTTTTTATCATTAACTTGACCTCAGTAAAGCTTATTTTAGCTACATTTTAAATACCTAGTGGCAGTGCTTCCTCCATTCGCTACCTCCAAAGCAGCCTGAGCCTACAGCTTTGTCCAGGACTACCAATGATGTTCTCACCTCTAATGAGAACTCCCTCTCCCTGCTTTCTTCTCAGAGACATTCAGCCTGAATGTCACTCCTCCAGACATGAAACCTCTTCCCACGTTGTGCCAAGGGGAGGAACACCTTTCTTTGCCAGGATTTCTCAGTTTCCTTTTGGCAGCACAGTGTGGCTACACAATTCAGACAGCTGGAGCCTGACAAACAGCTGTACCCTGGAATGGCACTGTGGATGCCCGGGAAGCAGCCATGAAAAGCGAACTAACATAGGGAACCACCCAAAGAGGTGCAGGGCTCAAGATGCAACACAGCAGAAACATCAGTAGCTCCCAGGGAAGTTAGTTATTAGAGGTCCAGCACTAGCTAAACGGTGACTCCTCTTTTCCACGGTAGAGCCCAAAACACTTGGCATGCTCTCTTGGTTTTCTCTTGAGTACAGACCGTAGCATCCAGGGGGTGATCAGAACCACAGTGGGATGCACCTAAACACTCTGTCAGGTCTTGCATGGAAAGGAAATTTTCTTCTTGCCCATAAAATTTGAATATTAAAGATGTGACTTAAAACAAGTGGACATTATAGACCAGGAGTGGGTGATGCGATTTATAATTTGTGATTTCATTTTAGATGACAGCATTATTTGTTCTTTCTTTTCTTCCGTGAGTTGCAGAGGAATCTGTAATTTATAACTCTGTTTTCCTTTAAATACTCTCTTAGGAAAGCTCAAGAAAAAAATAACTCCCTACAAAAGCTTATTTTTATGAACATCTTCAAGGGAAAAAATAAGCTTATATATGCAGTAGTAGTTCTGGCCTCCAGGGATATCTTTCTCACTGAATGATTACATAGCCTGAGTCTTTCACTGTTCTTGTTTTCAATCTGTAGCTGTCATTATAAGATTTGGCATAGAGAGAAAGGCCTAAAGTAACAGCAGAGGAATGTATAATAGGAAAAGCCCTATGAAACATGCTGCGTAGCATTCCTTTACTGTATTTAAATGGAGTTTAGGCATGGCTACAGTTTTAGAAAACCACCATTGATAGATATTATTGGAAGGACTTAAATATTGCACCGTAAGGCTTAGCTAAATTTATTTAATTTGTATGTTATTAAACCTGAGACATGATTTCATATAATAAGCATGGCAAAGAATTGCTACAAGAAAGTCTAATAAAATTAATGTGCTATATTGTCCTTCATTTATTTACCTTCCTTGAATTTTACTTTATTTTTGAGGGGGAAAGAAATGGTAAACTGAAATTCATAAATATAATATTTTAAATGTAAAAGTATTTAAAGCAAATGCCGGTCTAGTGAAATTTACTTGACATTTGTCAAAGTGTCACTGTTTTCTGACTCTCTCCTAAGTTTTATCCAGCCATAAAATATGGATCAGACTGTCATATACTAGGATAACTGAATAGCTTAAAATCATATGATGCCTTTTATCCCTACTGAGGTCTGACCCTGTGTTATACCATTTTCATCATGATTGAATATCAGAGGTTTCTATAACATGAAAAATCAGTATACTGCAATTGCCAATTAACTAAGATGTCTAACTTTGTAGTCAATCACGAGATACATAGTGGTTAAATAAAAAAGTTTCAATAATTATTAAAAAAAATACCTTGAACGTAAATTGCTCATTGAACACAGGGTTAAGGGTCTTCCTGTGGACTTTTGTCTCGTATTTCTTCTTCTTATCAGGCAGCAGGAAAACTTTGACGTAGGGGTCAGATGTACCACCCATATCTAATGCAGGCAGCTCAGCTGCTTGAATAATCCCAACCAGAAGCTGAAAAAAGAGAAAAACAGCGAATGACATTTCAAATAGATACTTATAAAAAAAACTGTAACAGAAAAATACACATGCAGACTCTATTTCTGGTCTATGAGAAACGATGTCCCCTTCCTTCCCCCTCTCCTTCAAGGAAGGCAAATTAAACAACACTATAGACTTTAGAAAACCAATTATGGCAGGTGCAGACTGTACCAAGGCTGTTTTTAAGTAGAAAAGAGGTTTTCAAAGGGCAGCTGATTACAGCTAAATACAGACTTCATCTTTTTAAAGACTGCAATCAAATAACTTTCAATTGCTCTCTCCTCTTGTGCATTATTTTTCTGTGCTGGGCACCATGAATAGAAATCACATTATTAAACAATCAAGAATGTCTAATTTTGACTACATAATTTGTATTCTAAATCCCAAAAATGTAACCTCTCCCCTCAACCAAACACAAAAGGGTGATATATCAAATATAAATCCTTCAGTCAGAGCTTTATTGAAAACAAATGGATCTTGCAGTATTCCTTATATTTATCTTCTTGTGCTATGTATACAATTGGGCTTAGAGAGTGAAGTAAGGACAGCACTTTCAAAAAAAAACCCCACGAAAACTAACCTTTGGTGACTAAATCCTAATATCAATTTGTAATCCCATTACAAACCAGAAATATTAGTTTCTTAAATCTTTTATACACTTTTGAAAATAAGCCTGAACCATATCTGAAACTTGTAAATGTCTTGGCCATTTTTTAAGAGATATAAACGAAGGCTGATGTTACATTACATTATGTTACACTATGTTATGTTAAATTATTTATACATCCCAGCCTCTATCAGGCCTCATCAGCATAACGGAGTTCAGAAAAAGAAAATACTTTTAATCTTGTTTCATAGACACAGAACTAAGCTAAACGTTCAAGTGACTCTTCAAGGTCGATCTGGAGACAAGATATTAAGGACCTGGAATGAAATCTGAGAATATTTTCTTCTAAATCAGTGCTTCAGTCACAATATATTTGCGTCTTTCACGAATGAATTGTTTAAAATTGGAAACAGAAGTTATAAGAACTGGAATACAGAACAATATAGTCAATCTAGGAAAGAAGCTTTTGGTTTCTGAGAGATTCTTCAAAGTTAGACTCACTTTTACCACTTTTAAATTCAGAGTATGGCGTGCACGCTTTCCCACCTATAGGACTCTTAAACTCCATGACATATTTTCAATTAGCTGTAGGGAACCCTTCTCCTTTTCTGTCTCATTCTTATTCTAGATGCATAACAGTTCATAAATACATGAATAGGCTCAGGATCTACATCAAGCCTCTCACATCAAAGAGTGAAAAACAAGTCTATGACTTAGTTAACAGAGTGGAAAAGCAATTCAATCCCCTTTTAAAATTTCTCTCTCTAAAACTGAGGCATCATGCTCTGGAGAGTACATTGGTCTTCTTGTCTCCATTGTTAACTCTGTGCACTACATTAGTCAGATTTTTTGGTCTGTAGTTTCATGTCACCATGCTACCCTTACCTAATTGAATCCCCTCTTCTACATCATCTATCCTCTGAGAAAATTCCAAACTGCAACACAGTTTAGAGTAGCAAAATAAAATAGGAATCCATAACTCAAATAATTTATCACCTTAATTAAATACTACAAACTTTCACAGATTTGTTGCTCTCCCGTTCTATTTCCCTTTGTAAACTATAATACACAATATCAATTTTTCTTTTAATAAATTCACAGACAAAATTTGTTTTCATATTCTAAACAGAAATCCATTTGTCAGAACGTATTTGCAGCTTTTCCTTTCCCTCTCTTTAGATCTTCTGCTTCTGAAGGGTTTAATGCTTCATACTGATTTCATACTGATTTCAAGGGGGATCAGTGTGACTCATCACACGGCCAGAGAATTTGCTTTGGGAGTTGAGGAAAAGCTCCTTAACTACAGGTTCTTGAAAGGCTTCAGAATTCTTTATGGCACTTGCATTGAAAAACAAGCATCGATAGACAGAAGACAGTTGAAAAGACAGGGAAATACTATGTATTATGCCAGGTCATATCTGTGTGTAAATATGCTGCTGCTGACATAGAATGTTTTCTAAATTTCTCTTGCAACGATTAAGTGTACTGCATTCTGTAAACAGCATTAAATAAAGAATCTGAATGTGGAAATAAGTTCAAAGTACATGTGGAAATCGGTTCAGATGAAGAGCAGGGATTAACAGGAGTTTAAGTTCAGTAGTCATTTCTTTCCCTAAAGAAAGAATGAGATGCAGGATATGTATTCTCAAGCTCACTGAAAGAAATGCAGAAGTGGAAAAGTGAAATGTGCTGATGTATTTCAGTCCAAAGTTAAGCACAATGAGTTTTAATGTGAGGCTGTGAATTGGTATAATGGACCGAAGTGATCCCAACCACAGCAAGAGATCAGGGAGGAGAATTAAGTAAAAGCTAGCTCAGGATGTCGCCAGGCCCGTTAAGTAGGTCGACTCTAGGTTTACATCACATTACAGTGTCTATTCCTTCTGAAAACTCGGGTAAGTTTGCCAAAGTTTGGTCTTATCAGATTTAGAGTGGGCTACTGAAGGAGTATCAGTCCTTGACTGGAGAGATTCTTCTTGCTCAACTTTCCTACTTTTTTAGGGACAGATCTTTTTATTTGAACTTTTCTTCGAAACTAAAATGTTCTTGGCTAGTAGGTGTACTTTTTTCATGGAGAGCAACAGAACCTGAAGCAGCCAGTTAAAAAGGCAAGGTGCACTGATGAAGTGAGAGAAAGCTAATCCTGGCAATCTTATCAACTTGTTAAAAGACCCACAATGAATCAACTTACTTTTATGTCCCTCTCTTTTCCTTTCCATCTTTTGTTTATGTTTGAACTATCTGAAGGTTGAAGCTATCTGTCTGTATGCAGACTCCTCAACATAATGGGTGTTGACATTGATTGCTGACACTTGAATATAAGTTATTAATAAACATTAGATAAAACTATGTCTTCAATTTTGATTAAAGGTGCAATATAAACTCTGAATACACTGAATATCAATTTAGTAGTACCTCTGTAATGAATATTCAGTCTTGCTTTCTCCCTTTACTCCGTTCAAGCAGTAAGGATTTTAGAAATATCTACTGTAACTAAATGTATTAGTAATTGCTTCATGCTCCCCTTGCACACATAGGAAGAAAATGTTACAGGTTGGTTGTTTCAAACCTGATTGTTCTGGAAGTCATAATCCAACGAATATTGGATTTTCCCTAGCTTCTCCACTTCTTTGGGTTCTTCTTTCTCTTCCCCATCAGTCAGTCCAGTCTCAGCATCATCATCCTTAAGAGCCTAGAGAGAAGGAACATAATATTCACAAATAAGGCATAAATAAGCACCAGTTTAAAATAGACAGTGTCCTGAAATCTATTTTAAAGCCATTAAAAGCAAGCATGACAGCAGAAATCCAAATATGCAGTGTACATATCTATTTATTTAGGTTGCTAAAGAAGATGTTATAAACCAGCAAGCAAGCAATGGAAGTAGGAAGAAAGCTTCTTGGACTATTACAAGCAATATTTTTTTATAAAACCTGTAAGTAGAAACAAAATACCAACTCGATATAAAAAAATTCTTCTGGGCTCATACTGGCTCTTAAAAGAGGCACAAGGAGGCAAACATGCTATTAAATAAGCAAAGTCAGTCATTCATTCAGCTTAAGAATATCTTGGCAATATCAAACCTGGTTGTGCATGCTGTGAATTGTTTGCAATTGGCAACACGTTTCTGTAGAATTACTATGATAAAGAGCATGTGCTGTGGATGAGTTCTTCCTACAATCATATGCCAAACATTTTTCATGTTTATTTAGAATGAATATGGAAGCAAAGTTTTCACCATGCCATTAGCAAATGCATGTTTCTCCTTTTCACTCGCTCCCGAGAATAATTTCCTTTTTATTCATTCTTGCTATAAAGCTTGGCTGAACCAAACTGATTGAAAGTTGATTTTAGTTTGCTTAGAAGAAAACACAAAAATAAAGAAATACAGAAGAGCTTACAGTTTTGTTTGTGGAATAAAGCCTGCTTTTTTAAAAGAACACAGCAGTTATCTTAAATTTTATACATAATTAATTGTTTTTTTTTTTTTCTTCTGTACCAGAAAGCAGAAGTATTTTCACTGTGTAAAAGGAATTCATTCAATTATTAAACCATATGAACCATAGTTAACTATGTAGATCTTATTCCAGTAGTTTCTTACCTGAGTAAGAACTGAAAAATGGGCAAATGACATTAACAGTGAAAAATTGTGGAAAATGTTGAGTGTGAAAAGAAGGAACCAATACTGAGCATTCATCCAGAATGCATGGTATGTAAGAGCCCTATCTGGATGAAAGTTCCTTTTATATGGAGTTTCTTCTTGCAGAAACAGACTATGAAGTGCAAAAATAAAATTTATTACGTTTTTTCTTTTTTCACAATGTGAGGTGGGCTGAAGAAACAGCATATATAAACACCTGACTGCAGCTTGAGCTCTCTGTCCAATGAGACAGCAAGGCTGGAAAGTATCTACACCCACAGTTGATGATGGCTGGTGAAAGAAAGAATGTGAAAGCATTAATATTCTCACTCAGCCATGAAGGCATCGGGGGCCATGCAACAGTTGTGTGGGTGTGGTAAGAGAAAAGATTGATCCCTGAGGTAGAAAATGTAATTTTTCAGAAGCCAGATATAAATTCAAAAGGTCAGACACAAAACTGTACACTATTAAGCAATTATTTCTCTACTTTTTGAAATAAGATAGAAATTCAGCTGGCATAGTTCAACTGAAATCAATGCGACAACATTGATTTATGCAAGTAGAGGTCCTGAGTTAGAATTAAATATCTGAGTGTCAGTGGATGATAGACTCTTTACTAGGAACATAAATTACAGTGTACCTGGATGAGATCGGTGAGAAAGGTTGATAGTGGATGAGAATCACCTGTGATGTTGGAAGAGTAATACTTTTTCAACTAAACCATTTCTATTTGGAAGGGTTGAACTGCCTGAAATGAAAATTATTTTGAGACATTTTAATCGCTGCGCTGCTAGTGAGCTCCCTGGCTGTAGCACAACATTTTTGTTAGTACAAGTGTGACACTTCAATAGTGGCAGGTTCAATGGCAAGAGGATCATAGTGTTGGAGCAAAGGCAGTCTGAGGCGCAGCCCCTGCAGGACCATACATGGGACTTTCAGGATATGGGGTGATGTGATTAAGCCAAACACCTTGCTTTCATTGTTTATAAAAATAAGCTTGAGGGTTTGTGATCAAGACAAAAAAAAAAAAAAAGAAGAGATGTGACTCACTACAACCAAAGCAATCACATTTATCTGAGCCTGGAAATAACAGGAAGCGATAACTCAGAGTGGGATGCTAATGCCAAGACCCACTGCTCTGAATAATCTTCATATTGCCCTAGCAGAGGACTCTATGATAGAACAGTGATAAATGGCTCTAGTATATCACCGTTTCTGGGATAAGTACTGTACTTTCTGCTGTTCCACCTACTTTTGACCTGTATTTTGTTTGAGAGGCACTATCCTACAGCAATTTCTCAGGGATAAAAGAGAGAATGATAAAAGAACCTTCTATGTTAATTTCCAGGTATCAGGAATCTTTAGTTATTGCATCAAGGCAAGAGATATGTATCCATACTCTCCCTAGAAAAAATATACTATTCTGCTTAGCCGATGAATCTGGGAGATGCCAGAGTTGGAGGTAACTCAACATGAAAAAGTTCTTGCTATGACTATGGAAAATATAATGGGAAGCTAATGTCCCTCTTGCACAAGAGTTTTGAAGTGCAGGCAGAAAACACTGCATGGTTGGAAAAGTCTTCTCCACAGATTTTAAGAGGCCTGCTGGAAGGTGAAAGCTATTTCCCAGGAGGGATAGTAAATATTGAGTGTTACTCACATCAGCTGAGGAGCTATATGATTATTCTTGACCTTGACTCAGAAATGCTGAAGCCCTAAGTGACATTAAGAAGGAGACAGTGTTTGGATTTGGCCAAGGTCATGGTGTGGAGGCAAGGAAGAAATGATCAATTTTTCTCTCTACAGCCGTCTGTACATAATAGTTTTTACCATCAAGAGAGGTATTTGCTTTCAATCTAGAGGCCAATGCTTCAAGAAGAAGCTGAGTCAAAGGAAGCACAGAAATTTCTCTTGTTTAATGCAGCTGCTGAGTTCCAAAGAGGAAGAATTGTATTGCTTCAAAGTACTTGAAACACCCTGTAGGGACTTTCATTTTGTATTGAGATTCTCTGAAAGATCAATATTTAATGGAATAGTACTGCAACCCTCAATTTATGGCACACTATATCACACTATATTGGATTTTACTGTTGTATTGCTACAATCAATTAAAATAAGCAGCTATATTTTATTGGTTTTAGAAACAATAAAGTATTTTTAATTATGAGCCAGCTTTTTCCTCAAGCCTCTTCAGCTGACACAACTGCGATCAGAAAGCCTGGATTTAGGTGCAGAGGAATATAAGCCTTTCCTTTCCTAATATTTCTTTTAATTCCATGACATTTTAAATGCCTTTTCCATTAAATACGCAGCAGAGAAATACATTATTACATTGTGCTGGAGGCTAGATTTATTTTTTCTAATTTGGGATGACCGTGAAGTTCACTCAAGTGGTTTCTTCATTTCTGCGTAACATATGCAGAAATGCACAACAATGGAACCTCTGTATCCTCTTACACGTCTACAAGCGTCTGAAAAACACAGGTTTATATGTAAGGAAGTGTAGGAATGTACAAAAAAGTGTTAATCAAATATAGCCATTACTAGGTGATACACTCAAATCTAATGAAATCAGCAAGTGAGAAAAGTTATGTCATGCCAGGGACCTTAACAGAGCCACACAATGGACAATATAAGCTTTCTTAAACCTGGAAGACCAAATGCATTTTTGAGCAACCTCTCATTTAAACCACATTTGAATGAGCTCTGTAACTAGTTCTAACCAAGGGTGCAGGCATAAATCTACATATGGCATTAGAATTCTCTTTTTTGTGCTGTGTTTAGTCAATCTTTTCCAAGCTTGTCTATTCTGTAGTGGTTCCTACAACAAACAGGGCTAAATTATAGCAATCTGGAATATACAGTTCAATCTGCTGTTTTTTCTTAACTTCTGTAACACAATTAAGAGTGGTTTTACAGTCTCTCCTCTTTTATTCTGGTTTGTTAAGGAAAATGCTTAATTTTCAATTTATTTTTTTTTTCAATTGCATCTTTTGCATTAGAAAAAAGAAAGAAAAAACAAAGCTGCTTATAATTGCAGTTCTGCAAACTTCACACCTTGCAGTGGGTTTTCACATGTCCTGGGCTTCCTCCCCCTCCCATTCTCCCAGCTGATAAAAGCCTCTCTCCAGTGATGCTGCCTCCTGATACTGTGAACGTCCCTCGCTTCTAGCTCAGTTCCACCAAAAGCCCTTCACCAAGTCACTGGGTTTGCCCCACTTGTATCCATCACAAACCACAAGGTAGAGTGTGGATTCTGACAGCTTTACGTACACTTCCACTCAATCCCTCCCAAAACTACGTATAGAAATGAAGGAGGTCTGCAAGGGATTTAGCACAGTTCATCTGTTGGATGCCTCCAGATTCCACACGTGTAGAAGCTCCAAGAAAGCAAACTGACATGAGACTCAAGTGGCAAAGCTGCTGGGCAGGCAAGTGTACTTCCTTGCTTCCTGTACAGTAAGGCAGAGGCCACAATCATGTTGGAGTCATGAGGAGGGTGCGAAGACCCATGAAGGTGCATTTTGGACTTTGATTCCAGTCTGAGTTATCATCATGTCTCATTTTTAATGCCTAGTACATGTCACAAGCTATTTAAGACTGCAAACAAAGTGTCTTTCACCTGTCTTATGTAAAGAAAGTTCTATTAATAAAGTTTTTAGGGTTCTTTCCATTCATGGTGTGGTTTATCTCCTCACTTTCAAGGAAACAAATTACCAGTAAGCAAGGAAATGTTAGGAAGGAAAACAACACTGACTGCAGCCTGTGAGTTTATTTGCTGCACAGTGCATGCTGCCATCCTGAGTTCCATCTCTGCCTGCCCCATCAATCATTCCTTTTGTTCACATGGTGAAGGGGATATTTTTTTAATGTGTGAAGGATATCCAGTCCTCAGGCTTGTGCAATGCCTGCTGAGGTGAATGGAAGAAAACAATATTATTTTGTAGCAAGAATGTTCTATGCTGTGTCCAACAATAAATTTACCAGAAAGGCAGCTTTTTCTCTACACCTAGGAATGGCTCTGTTTCCACTAATGGTGGTGAACCTCTTCTCAATTTCTTTCATGTTCAAGAACACAATAATTCTGACCTGGCCAATTTTTATCCCAGGGGAAAAGAAAAGCCTTTAAAAATTCCTGACTGATTCCCTACCACAAAACATAAAAGTCTGCAATTGTAGCACATTCTCTATCAGAGTCCCTCAGAAGGAAAGGCAAGTCTTTCAGCATCTGCTTTCTCTCCATGAATTAATTTAAAAAGCATGTTATGCATGGGTTTCCAGTGGCTGAGCCAGGCTTTGGTCATTGTGAAATCTACTTTGTCGTTACTGCTGTAAGAGTGTTTGCCTCACACACCAGCAGTGGACCACACCGCAGCACAGAATGAGTAAGACCCTGCTGTGTCCAGCATGCCATGCCTTGACATTACTTCCTTGCTTGTTATCCAGGTTTTAAATGATCTGTTGGATTATTCAAAAGGCTTTCTTTCTTCAGGAGCTATGTGACACGAGGTCATCATGTTCAGCTTAAGAGATTGTTGAATTGTTTGGGTACTAAAATATGATTTTTTCTGGTGCAAGAAAGAATAGAAGAACATAGCAAATACCAGAGGTGTTCAATGTGAAATACTAATACGTACATTCAAGCTGGAGCTGTCAAGCCCCCAAATCAACCTTTTTTTCCTGTAGCCGGTGTTTCTTCACTGAAAAAAAAAATGCAGCTAATCTTAGCCTATTTTGGAGGTTCACCCTGTGGGTCAGGGCTCTGCTTTGAACGCAGGGCCCATGCCCATGAACAAAAAGAACTCCTGGAAGTATGCTAGCGTGTTCTGCCCCCACTTTCCATATGGCAGCACTTGGTTGGGCTAAGCAGCAGGCTGTGAGTAGGAGGCACCTTTAGGCTGCCTGGCCTGTGTGTGATGCTCAAACAATTGTTCTTCATGCTCCCCAAATTAATGACAGTGGGCCAGATGAGAGCACACTTCGGGAGAGAGCTGGCTCCTCGACATGGGAAGATCACTCTCAGTACTGCATTTATTTCTGTTTGAAAAATTTTTCATATTATATAATTAGGAATATATCTATATAACAGTGAAAATGAACCTCAGTGTAGCCAGACATGATTTATTGGGTGCCACATTAATATAGGGAGAAGAAGTTGGCAAAGACCTGTTGTTTTTGGCTCAGTTACTTAAAAAGAGATAAAATCATCTTCTCACTACGACTTTATCAAGTATCTGATATTCTCCTGCTTGAAGGTTATTTTGGTATTTATATTTATTATTATAAACCTCCCCCCAAAATAAAAGTAAAGAAATCAATATTCCCAATGGGGTTCGAAATGTATACCTCATTGATAGGAAATGCTGTTCCTGTTCTAGGTTATTCCATACCCACTAACTTCAGGCACTTCGGAGCTTATGTCTCCAAATAATCAGTAGATACAGGTAAATGTCTCGAGGGTGTGATTCAAATAACTTAATTTAGCGAATAATTGCATCTTTCCTAGACAACACTCATTAGAATCCTGCAGACTCTGGTCTTGAATAAAGAATTCAAAATTTGGTCAGTTAATCAAGAGAATGCAAGAAAGAAACGCCCTTGAGAATGGGAGCTTCCAGTGGCAAGATCTTAAGTATAGAAACTTCGGTATGCAAGAAAATTAATAGGATTTGTAGCTTAATATCGTCCTAACAGTAAAATAGGTTACAATTAAAGTAATAAATGTATTATTTTAAAGGAAAAACTATTTATAAAAAAGGAGGAAAAAGAAACTGAGGAAGCATGCAAAAGAAGCTCCTGTGTCTTCTTGAGAGTGACTGAGGGGAAAAGAGGAATGCAAATAAGCCCAGCTTTGTGACTCACATCTGTTGCTTCCGTATCTTCAAGGTTCTGAAGTTTAATATAAATCTAAGTTACAAAACAGTTCTGTGAAAAACACTACAGAACACAATCACTCATCTATAACACTGTATCTTCATAAACATGTTATTTTCACATTTTTCAGGAAGTTTTATGCACCCTACACAGTTGTCTTCTGAGGCAGGTGAAAAAGTAGGATGACTGATCAAGCCTGAGGTTGAATTAATGTACAAATGGGACTCAGTCAATCCAATTTGACTGTCCCAGTATACTTATTGGACTTTTTTTCTAAGAAAGACTTGTCCCCATTGGTTCTGACTAATTTTATCTACTGTAATGGCTCTGCAGCACATGCTGTCTTTCTAAGCATGAACTGGGATGTTTCACTGCATTGTGGATAAGCCACATCAAGCATTAATGCCACCATGGTCTGAAGATGCCAACAAATAGGAACTGGCACGCTGAGACCAAGACAGGTGGCACACTCACTATTCTCTAGGCATTCAACTGGGAAAACAACCAAGCACAAGAGCAAACAGTAGAGAAGAAAAGACCACTGCCAGCAACAGAGCTCCTGTCCTCTGTGAAGATACTCATGGATTATTTCTGACAATAAAGGCATGGGTTCCTTCAAGTGAAATCCAGGCTTTCTGGATATCAGTTCGGATTTCATGCGTTTCATTTTGGCTATCATCTTCATGCTGCCAGGTCAACACACATGACTTTGGAATATTTCAGAATATCTAAAATTAAAAAGTTTTTTCCTTCATTATTTTGTTTCTATGAGAGCAAGAATGATTACCGTTCAACAGCTAAAATCATATGGTGCAACGGTCTAAGAAAGCCATCATATGTTGAAGTTCAGTTAGGTGTAATTGTAGCTCTCAATATCACGTTACTTAATAAAGCCCCAATGTGTCACTGTCATTAATACTTGAAAATTAATCAGAATATTCTGATTAAGTTAGTACATAACCTCAATGTAAAGGAAAGGCCTACGTAAAGGATAAACAAACATTTAGAGAAGTCAAGTGGCTGACTGAAGGCCACAGTAAGTCATCGGCAGAGCCAAGATCCTCATACTCCTGGGTGTAGTATACCTGATCCCAAATCTCTTATTCCACCTACCAGACACATTCATTGTAAAGCAAAAATCTTTCACTAGTAACAGTGTTCTAGCCTCATGTAACGAGTAAGGACCGAACTATTAAATCCCCTTCTCCACTAACGCTTTGTGACCTAATAAAATGTTCAGACCACCACAATTACTCTCTAAGCAACAGAGCTAAATATTAATATTTTTTCAGTGCCACTGTTCATGACTGAAATGATTATGTCTATTCCTTCCCTCAGCCCACAGGCTGAGTTTAAGCAAGAATTTTGTTGTACCAATGCATTAAACTCAGACCAAATAAATCAGCAACTACAAGAGTGTCTCTGGACCTGGGTGTATGCGGTTTGGTTTATTTTCCTAAAGAAAATTAACGGGAGCCACTGGGGGCATGCCAGAGACTGGAAAGTTATGGAGATGAAACTGTGATGAGAAGAACTCACAAAAACACTGGTTCTAGTTTCAGTCAGTTGCACCAACAGAAATCTGGATTAAGATCACTTAAAGGAGTTTGGTATGGAACATTAAGAACTTAGAGCGTGGGCACTGCACTGAGATGATGCAAGACCCCACGGCAAGTTTCATGAAGTATCAATCATTTTAGCAACACTTAGAAACTAAGACATTAAAAATACATACTGCTTTCATCTACTTTTGATACAGTGACATTTATACAAAAAGGAAATAAAATTAGCAGGTTATTTTTATATGTCTTTCAATTTTCAACTTGAGCTTTCTAGTACAGTTTGACTTAATATTTTAAGTACAGAAAAAATGACAATCCCTTTCTTTTCACCATCCCATAGCCTCCCCCCAGATATACATCCAACCAAAAAAATACCCAATCAATTTGGTTCAGCCTCTTGGTGTGTGTATCAAAGCTACTACATATAAATCTCAGCTGAGGAGCCACAGCTGTCAGAAGACTATATGTATCAGAGCTTTAGACTAGGTGCGTCCAAATAGCAAAATAAACCTACCGCAAGTGACAATCCAGAACAGTCATGAGACAAAACATAGACAAGGAGGACATAGAAGGAAGAAATAAAAATTAAAACATCCACACACAAACATTAGTAAAAACCATGGAGAAATGACCTTTTTATAGTAGTACGTTCATTAACAATTTGCCTCCCCTAGAAGGAACCTAATTCTCCCAGTGGCCCTTGGCAGATACTATACTTTAAAAAGTAAGCATTGTCTGCAAAGGAAACAGGTTTCAAGACTGAAAACCTAATCTTATTTTCAACTTATCTTTCACTTTACCTCAACTACATTTGCTCATGATCTATATTATTTCATAAGCAGCTTCCCATTTGAAGCTGTGTTCAGAAAAGTGGACATTTTGATGCACAAATATTCTAACAGAGACCAAAATTTTATTCCACTTTCTGTAATATCTAGCTATAAAATGTGACTGTTGAGCTGAGTGAGTCTCTGTGTCAAAAGGATCTTTAACTATGTCAAGCCATATGGCTTTATAATGATTTGGCACAGATGTGCAGGTCAGCATGAGTACACGTAGGTCAGAAGTCCTCTTTGACAAACAAAAGCAAACTAAAGTGGAGATTATATTTCCAGAAGCTGATACTTTCAATTTATCAAATGCTACACTAGTTTTGTGTGCCTAGGGAACTTGGATCTTGCAAGATGCCAAGTGCCTATCAACTGTTATTAAGCAGGCTCAGCAGAAGGCAGAAGATAATTAGCACATGCAGGTTCAGGCCTAACAATGAATGAACTAAGCTTTTCAGGTTTTTGACAATATTTCAGATATTTAGTACTGTACATTGCCCTTTATAATGGAATTAGATTTACATCTTGATCTTCGACTCTAAAGTGGTTCAGTTCTCTTAACCGAAATATTTGACATTTAGCATTTCACTTAGTTCACCTAGGTGTATTAAAATTTGCACTTATAATTGAAGAATAAACTTTTAGAATAAATCATCACTCATACTGAAAAAAAAGAAAACACAGCAAAAATTTCAGAAAGTAGTCATTAAGTTGTTATAAGTTATTCAATGCCAGGGACTTAATATCTGTACACTATCAGACTGCTAAGTATGAATTTAAAGGGCTAATTTTAGCAGCCTGATTTTGAAATCCCAGACAGCAGAGAGGAAGCTTGGCTGGAGAGCTGCTGATGCATCCACTTATTAAAGATCTGACATTTACATCAACTGAGAATCTACTCTCCCTAGATTTAAGTGTGAGAAACAAAAAGTATTAGTTAAATATCAAAATACTCAGGCAAAAGCATGTTTAAATAACTATACAGAATATTTTGCATCATCTTAAAATACCTATCTGTGTAACATTTCGAAGTTTGAGGTGTTTGTAGACAAGAGACACTATTCAACTTTTTATCACATTTTCCCATGAAAAAGATAGAAACAAAACTCAATATTAATTACATAATGTAATTTTGCATTTAAAATATTTGTTTTCCAAGAATCCATGGTCATTTATCCAGGTCCTAATGAATATAATTAAAAACACTTAATAATATACTGTAAATGCAACAATGGCCTTACACGATATGGAACAAATTCCACATAAATATCAATCAACAAATTGCACATTATTTATCCTAAAAAAGAGTATTAGATTTGTTATCATTGGTAGAACATAGCAAACATCTCAAGGAACTTTTCCACAAGCATAATCAAACAGTTCTTCCAAATTACTGTTGGTTCAATAGGAAAATGTTGGCTAACAATAGCCAAAAATTGATGGTCTGATTTTCCATGCATTGCTGAGGGGCAAGCATCTCACAATTACTTAATAGCTCAGAACAAAGTCTACAAATCAAATACAGGGAATCTACAAACACTAAATCAAAGTGCTTAAAGAAAAGGAGTTTGTTTCACATTCATCATATGGAGAAAAGAAAACCAGCATAAAATCTCTTTCAAGGGAGAACTCAAAATTTCTGCTCTGTTGTTTTTTGAGCTCAGCCTCACTAATCTTCCTAAGCTTGGAATAGCTGCATCTGCATTAGTGATTTTGTGTACTGATGAGGGTGTTTTCAGGTGTGAATTTGTACTGTGTCAGAGTCATGTACCGTGGTACACCAGTGTGGCACATGAAGCATCTTCTATCTAGGTGGAACCAAGGTTGAAGCTGCACATCAGGGCACACTTGCAATGTAGATGCAAGGGTCTCCAGCTGTTCACTCTTTGTGTCTGTGCAGGACTCTGTTAGTGGTGGTAAGGCAATCTGGGAAGGCTGTAGAAAAATATGCTTTCTATTGCCTACTAGCATGTACGCACAAGTACACTGAGATCCAACACAGATTGTGTCAGATCAAGCCTCACTGTCTTCATTAATCAGATGATGACAGTGCATACAGTGGTCACTATAAGGTGTTGACATAAGGAGCTCACAAGGAATGAATTTTGCCAAGGCTTATTTCATTGGTGCAGTATACAGACTAGAAAAGTTAACTGCTGTCTACTGAATCAACATTTTAATAGTGACTAGTGCAATTGAGTAGCACGAACAGGAATAAAACTGCATTGTCAGTCATTTTCTTTTCATATTGCCTAGTGAGCAACAACAACAAAAACTGTCTTCTCATGTGAAAACTGAAAATAGCTCTGATAGCTTTGTACCATGGAAGCTTATCCATTATTTTCCTTCCCTTTTCTAAGCTGCTTTCAGACTCCACTCAGATGATCCAGTTGCACCTAGCAATCAGACTTGTAAGGCTTCCTCATGCACTCTTCTGATTTTGCTCCTCCCCTATCAAGTCTTATGTGCCAAGAGAAGCATGTTAACCTGTTCTAGGACTCTTAAGACTGGATAACAAGCCACAGCGGTAGCTACTCCATCACCGTACAGTGGCATCTTACCACTTGTTCTGGACTGCTCCATGGGCTTCTTAACTACTGTGCTCTAGGCTTCTTTTCTTGAATCTTGTTCCCAATCAGCTGGCCCTAGACCTCAGGTTCCCAGCTTTGGATTGTACTTCTAATCAACTTGTATTCAGTCCAGCTTTCTTCATATACTAGATCCCAACTTGTGGAAGGAACTGCTTATTCCTGACCATGTTTTATCCTTTCTCTTTGGCTGGATAAGCACTCCTGGACTCTTCTGGCTCAGTCTTACAGGGTGTTCTGGGTGCACAGACTTGAGCATGCAATTTTTTTGCAGTTATTGTCTCTTACTGAAGAGGTTTTGCAAAGCAGTTCTCTACATCTCTTCAGTACTTTTCTTTTGAAAAACAGAGCCCTTTGTCTTCGTAGCCTAGGAACTCTGGCATCACAGTAAGAGCACATGGGTACTGCACATTTATTTCCGCATTCTTTTGCTTATTCTCAACCGTTTGCTCCAGGAAGGAGCCATTATTTTCTTTCAGGAGCATATTAATTAAGTCGGTGGCCCTGTGGTCCTGCAACCTGCTGCTTCTGCAAGAAGCAGTTCCAAAGTTTTTTTGCTCTTATAAAAACGATGCTGCTCAAAGGGTATTATGCTAATCTTTTCCTCCAAGTTACTCAGTTGACTAACAGATACAAGTATGGCTTGTTATCTTTAATTTCCTCTTCTCTAGTATAAAATGAATTCTCTCAAAATCATTGCACTGAATGCCCCTGTGCTCTTCCTTTTTGTTTGTTTTCACATGTTTCTATGCTTCTCACTTTTTCTTCCGTACTGTTGTTTCTTTCTCTGCTGAACTTTTGCTTTGGTGTAAAAGAGAGAATTAGAGTTCAGAGCTGATTTGTTTATTATGTAAGCTCAGAAATACTGCTAGAATGATGTGCAAACACTGTACTAGATCCTGGTCAAAGTCTTGAAAAACGACAATGAAGATTGCTCACATTTGCTTCATTTTGGGGACAACCAAGATACTCTCAATAAATTTACCCCTCCCAGATGAATCACTATACACCTGCTCATATTTTTTAGCAGAGCAGGGAAAACTGCTACACCTAAGTTCATCTTCTGTGATACCACCAAGAAGATGCTGCCAATCAGTCCCCTCCTCTCAGAGCCACTACTGGAGCAAAAAGCAGAACTTTTCATAATGAAGACACATCAAAAAGAAATCTTCAAATGCAACTCAAGAGTTCAAGAAAAGGAGTACTTTACCTGGTCTTTCATGGTTTTCCCTAAATCTTTAACATCTTTCATGTTAATAGCATTCTTCCCTCCCTTCTCCTTTCCCTTCTTCTTGTTCTTCTTTTTGAATAAGCATTTCTTACAGAGACAAAAGCAGCAGGTAAGGATTAATAGGACTGCAACTATGGCTATGGCTATTAAGGCCCAAGGTGGCACTGGAAGAAAAAGAAACACACACAAAAGAAGGTGGTAAACTGTTAGTAGGGTTAAATTTAGAAACAAGAACATTTTTATCACAGCTAAGCCTTTTTCAATGAAAATGTCTTGCAGAAATACCTGAAATCCTTTATAAAATATCCTGTCATCGTGTACTTCTCCCAACTGAGCATGTGCACACACAAACCAATTTAACCCATCTATTTACATGCCTGGTGACATATATCAAACTCTCCTGTAGCTATTTTGATTAGTCAACCTTCTGAAAATAATATATCCAAAGTATTTACACTGTGCAAATCTGCAAAATGCTCAGCACATTTAGGCAATTACTTCCTTCCTTCTTTAATCATCTCCCCAACCCACCTGGCATTGTGGTCGAACTGTGTGGAACCGGCTGGGAATCTCCCTTTTCTGGAACAGCATCCAATCCAAGCAGTCAGTTGTAATGAACAGTCCTTTTCCTCTGCTCACTATTGCACTTGACAGACTTGCAGACTCCTCACAACAGATGCAGGTCAAGGTCACCAGTAAAGACTGATCAAGGACAAAGGACTGTCCAGTCCAAGTGCATTTGCCTTTACACTAGCAAAGGTTCATTACATAGCTGTATTCTCACCTACGCTTTCCTATAAGGAAAGCCTATATTCTGTTTATTCGTTTAGTCCAGGATGCTGGACATGGCTAAAGCATAAATAAATAACACAGAACACTTATGATAAAACAGTCTTGTTAAAGATCAGAATTTTTAGAAAAAGGAATTAAGACGACACTTGAACACAAGTACTTCAGAAGGGAATTAGCTTCATACAAATCAGCTTTAATGACCACAGATAACTAGAACACCTGACAAAACTTTAAATCTTGTAAACTGTCATTTTCTAAAAATCTTGAAATGCACTCAGTTTGTCCAGTTTGTAAGATACTGTCTTAGCACATAACCTAAAGGTCTCTGATACGATACAGAGCAAAACTGAAGAGTGAATCAAATTTGACATGTTGACGTCACTGAATCACAGAAGGGAATGGACAATATAAATAGATAAAATTAATTGCTTAAAGGAGCTAAGCAGAGGGTGAAGAATGGCCACAAGAACTTCCACTACAAATTACCAGTTCTGGAAGAGGACAAAGCACTTAAACCTTCCTTACTCTAAATTTAATGACCATATTCCTAACATATATTAAAATGTCCTTGGTGACAGATACAAAAATAATACAGGAGATTAGTTAAACAATAATTTCTGTAATACTTTTGTGCCTTCAAATATTCATTAAATGCAGCTGCTATAAAACGGAAGCTGTAACATATGTAGAACAAATGAGAACTGATTACTAAACAAACGAATGTTAAAAGACAAACAGTGAACAGATTACCAGCTGTCTACGGGATATATTTTATGGAGTCAGCAGCAGCAAGTCTGCAGTTAAAGTTGCATTAGAGCTGCACTTATAACAACGTAAAATCTGTATTTCATGCATTAATGATTTTGTTTTGTCTTCAAATCTGGTGTGGTCACAGTTTGTAGCACAAGTGACTCTCCCACAAATTTTTGATTATTTTTCACCCAGCCCTCACAAATATAAAATTATCACCTTTCACAGGCCATGTGGGTTCTTCCCAAATTGTAAACTTCATGTGTACTTAGTCTGTTAGACACTTCATATCTGAAACAGTATTTATATAACACTATATATCTGAAGTAATATATAGGAGTTATTAATGCTGTGCTGAAATTTATCAGCTATTTGTTTTGCTGCCTTGTCAGCAGTGCTTGAAGCATGATGCCAGCGAATAAGAGGAACACCAAGAATATGGGATGGGGTTCTGCCAGCAGGGTAGCATCACGGGAGGAAAAGGGAGGGTCACAACAAATGTGGGTAAGCTGGAGAATCAAGGAACTGAGGAGACAGGGCATGTGGATGTTAATAGGATACATACATGTGCATCCCACAGATGAAAAAGCTTGTGTAGCTAGTGAAGTCAGGTGCCTTTATGCTGAAATTGTTGTGCGAAGTGGGATTCTGGCACTGCCGCTTCGCTTCTCTGGAGCATGAACAATGTAGGGTGCCTTGGGGAGCATTTGAAACACTTGCAGATACCTCAGCTTCTTTTATATAACACATTGCCTGCTCTCATCTGTTTGTGATTTAATTTCACCCAATAGCTCTTGTGATGCAATTAAATGATCATCAAATTAATATCTGAGACACTAAGAATTATGCAGAATTCCTTATTTATCTCTTAAAATAAAATATGCTTCCTTTTTTATTAAAGAGAACATAAGCAAGAAAGGAAAAAAATTGGGGTGACCTCAAATCCGGACATTTTACAAAACAACCTCAACATTCAAGTCTGAAAAAGCAAAAAGAAATGGAAATTTTTTTTCCCCCAACAAAAGTCTTCTACCTTTGTCAAGGAGATGGCTCATCTGAACATTGCCATTGACAGAGCTTGCCCAGTCAAACATTGCCGTCAGTGGGTGTACATGTCAGATTTAAGACAAGTGAAACATACAGTTAGCACTGACTTTGAAGCTATGCTTGTTTCCTTTCAAAAGCATTATTTAAATAATATTAAGTGTTCATAATTTTATACAATACAGACAAGCTTTTCCAAAACTACTACCGACTTTCAGGGTTTTCCTATTTTTGCTCCCTAATTTACAGCACTGCCAGAGGAGCCTGAAGTCCAGAAAAAGATAGGTTTCTAAAAATCTGTTTTCCGTAAGTTCATCTCAAGGTGGGCAGGTCAGAATGAAATGATTGAAGTCGCTAGTCACTTTGGAAGAGTCAAATCTACCGCCTTTAATTTTCCAGCCTTTTTGCCAACTGTAAATAATATCTATAAAAACCTTACTGACAGGATATAAACTTTGTTGGTTTTGTACAGTAGCTCACTCTGGAGATTCATATTGGTTAATTCCAGTTGGATGATTCTCACACATATGCAAGATTTTAAAATTATTTCATTTTTCTCTAGTCTTTAAATGGACAACAAAGGGAACCTACAGTTTGAGGACAATCTCCACCTAAATTGAAGCAGTTTGGTCAGGGTTAGTAGCACCTTTTGAAACCTCAGGAGGTTTTCAGATATAAGTCACTGAAGTAAAGACCTCTGTGGCACATGAGTGTGGGTGACAAGAAAAATATTCATCCTCCCCACTTGATTGAGGTGTCAGTGAGCCAGAAGCTTCCTGTACAACTTGTCTTACCCAATGCCTGCACAAGGGGGTGCTTTGAAACAAGCAATATTTAGTTATGTGATCGAGGAAAAGCTATTGGTTTAAGGATAATTAATATGTGTGTCAACTTTCTGATATTTCTTTGTTCTATTCCAGTGGGCAAATATAAAATACTTATTTTGAAGAAGCTTTCACGAATCCCTACGTGATTTGCTGATTCTAGAGGGCTCTTATAGACAAATCTATGGGAGGGGATTTGCTGAGTAGCATAGTTAGTAAATAAGGTCTTGAATTAGTCTTATTGATCCAATCCCAACAGGGTATGCTCTAGGACTTTACTCAGAAATGCAGGAACGAAGCCTGTCCGTAAAGGGAGAGTGTAGAGGAAATGAAATGCGTGGTTTACTCCTGAGCAATAGCAGGACACTGAAATCAGTAAACTTTGGGACTGTATTGATAATCAAGGCATTCTGGGTTCTGATTTTTCAGCCTTCACTTATACTGAACATGAGTCAGACACAAATGCAACTAAAGGAACTGTCAGCCTTCTCATCCCTCTCTGTTGCCTCCTACCTAAAGCCAGCCTGTGTTACGGGCATGTTGTGGGTCATTTGATGCATTTGTAGCATTTCACAAATACTGCAGGTGTCTTGCACCTATATTACCATTTTAGTTTGGGCTTAAGAGTGCCTTTATGAGGCATATCTCCAGACCAAGCCCACATACCATGCTTGGATATATGCTAAGCAGGGATCTGGGAGGGCACAATGGACTGAATGGGAATATACGCTCACCTAACCGTGCTCCAACTACAAAAGGCAATTGTCCTCCAGAAGCAAATCTAAACCAAAGCATTACCCCATAAAGTTTTCAGTGTGGGGTTGAGTCCTCAGGATTGACTGCTTCACTCCACTGATTTGCTTCTACTGTGCTGCACTAAACACAGATTGTGTTGCAACCTGTCATTGAATCTTGTTCCACCAAACACGCTAGGTTCAAAGGAAAGGGTGTATTACTGACTTACTCAATTTAAGAACTACAAATTATGCCCTTTAAATAAAGATATCCTTACTTAGCCTTACACAAAATGCTTAGAGAGGTACAGGCCTTGGGTTCAAAACTGACTTCCCTGTTAGACAATCTAAAATTATCAAATGCCTTGAAGGACATTTGCCTCCAGAGGAAAGCCAGTAAGAGGAAAGTCAATAAACATGTAACAGCATCAGTCATGTAACAGTCTTTAAAAGAGAATAAAATCTTTCATTCTAATAAATTAATTCCCATTCTGTGTGCAATGGCCAGATGAAACTTTATTAACTTAGAAGCCAAAGAGAGAGAGGGTCAAGGAAGAATTGGAGAGAGAAGCAAAATTTAAAAGCGAAGACTTCTCTACCAAGAATGCTGTTCACCGACAACTCCCAATTAAGCAATTAAGTAGCTCCATTTAAAATGTGACAGCAAAGGACTATTGGATGATAGTAGCTTCCACATTATTCTGCGAAGGAGGGCCATGGCATGTCAGAATTGATAAATATTAATCATCTATGTTTCAGAGGGGGCATGATACTTAACAGGAAACTGCAACTGCCAAATAGTTGTATCAGAAGTGCATTGCATTAATCTAAAGCTCCAGCAGCCTGAACATGCAAGCACTGGCAGTTTGCATTTACTAAACCATAGTTTTATCTCAGCTTTTTGCACTTACAACTTCTAATCAGGAAGCACACCCCATGTATAGTCATATTCAGACTTTCTGTATAGAAACTCCCCAGAGACCACGTTCTGGGAATCAATTTGAATTTCATTAGAAGTTACTTAAAGAAAATGTACTGGGAGCAAGGACCCAGGTAATAAATACCACTATTAACAGCAGAAGGAATACAAAGGTGATCAATGCAAAGAAAAGCAAATGCTGATATGTGGCAAAATGACTTGTAAAAGAGGAAGATAAAAACTGAAAATACATACTTACAAATACCAATTATTTAAATACTAGCCTTTAGGCTTATACAGCTACTTTTCCACCCCGAACATTATATATGATCTCTTGCTTTAAAAGTATGTTTGCCAAACATTATTTTCACTTTCTTAAATTTTCTAGACGTTTTTTATGTGGTTCAAGTTAATGATGATACCTTTGACCCATCACATTACTAAATATCTAAATGAGTGCTCTCATCCTGACATTCCCCACTCTCTCCTTCTCTATTTTTTAAGCATGTGCAGTTGCATAAGACTATCTCTGTGAATAGTTTATGGAAGTTACTGAAGCTTTAACTGACCTAAGAGTTGTGTGTTTTGACAACAAAAGTTCCCCACATGCAAAACAGTCTATGAAAGTGCATCATCAGAGGGGCTTCACTCATTGAATATACTTCGGTCTATGGCTTCTTTGTGAGACATTATCATGCAAAATTATTCAAACTTTGTATGACTGAACATTGCAGTCTTTACAAATAAACTGACATTGAATTTAGCAGTAATCCTAGATATGGCTACAAATTTAGCTGAGGCACTTGGGCTGCTTGAGAATCTGGTGTGCCTACTGTACGCCCCGAAAGCTGGAAGCCGAAATACCTAAAATTACTGAACTATTCATCTGAAGGCAAACAAACACCTATTACTGGAATTTGCAGGTTATTATTGTTCCTGGGATTAAGTCAGCTTTTAGGCCACGTGGTAGGTTCCCTGTTGTGGTAAACGACATTTAGCCAACAATATATCTTCTTTCTGCAGAGCAGAACTATTTCTGTCTCTATTGTTATCTCTCTCCTTTCCAATGAGTTTTGCTCCCTCTCTCCTCTAGCTCCTCACTGTTCATTCTCATCACCTTCTCTGCCCCTTATCTCTCGAGACACATGGAGGAGAAAGCAAGACAAGAGAGTTTCCAGGTGAGATGGGACAGTAAAGCAGCCACAGTGAGGAAGAGAAGTTGCTGAGATATCTCCTTCTCGAAGGAAGCACCTCAGAGAGAACACAAAGGCCTTCAAGCTCAAATGTCAGGTTTCATCTGTATGAATACTAAAATGAAAAGAGCTCCTCTGTTAACATATGACTCCCTCTCTGAATCAATATGAAACAGAGTATGAGCAAAAGAGAATTAAACACAGATTTCCTCTCTGCTGGCTGTGTCACTGCCGGTCAGGGCTGCTCTCTTGGGCTTGTTTTCAGCTCAGCTATTGCACAGTCTCCTTGGTGGCTATATGGCTCCTCAGGAAGGTCCCTCCTGTGGTCTCTGGTGCCTGGCTGCCCTTCCGAGCAGTGCCATGCCCTCACAGATCCTGTCTGCTTGGCCCCGGCCCTTCCCGCTTCCTCCAGCAAATACAGTCATTTCTTCTGCTGACCTCCTCGAAAGAACAATATTCTACTACTTGGCCCAGAGAAGGAACCAGCAGTCCTGCTCAGTGTGCCTGTTGTGAAGGACCACAAATAAAACATCCTTTCCTTTCTGGCACAACCTCTAGGTCACTTACTACAGAAAACAGAGTAGGGAAAGGAAAGACTTTGGAGGAAGATGCATTCTAGTCAAGTGGATAATATTTTTAGACTGATGCTTCCCATCAGTTCATATGTCTGCTGCCTTAAAGCTTTAAAATAAAATAAATGAATTCAGGCTCTAGATAATTGCTGCAGAAAGCACTTGACACACTGAGCATCTGGGGAAGATGAGGAAAGCTGGAGCTTCCAACCAGACCTGGAAGCCAGAAGGGTTTGCTGAAGGCTTTCCAAAAGGTGTATCAACACCAGTTGAGGCTAAATACTTTCCTGAGAAGAGACTGCTTTCCATCATGTGGACAATTGTACTTTGTGGTTAAAACACATTTCACTTTTCCTGTGACATAAACAATATGTTGCCCTTCAAACTTTGATGGATAGTCTAAATGAAAAAAAACTGTAAAAAAACCCAGTCGTGCAAATCCCTCTGATTTGGAACTGGAATTTTCAAAGGAAGAAAATACTCCAGTCATATCAATTCCAGGACACAGAAACCAAGAGAATAAGATTCAAAAATAATGAAACTATGGGAAAAATCAGTCATGCCTATGTATATTTAATTGTCTTAGCTGATTTCATTCATTGCATGCAATGAACACTGGCATTGTTTCATCTTCCTTCTAAGTTTTTGAACAATTAGAAATGCTATTTGTGTCACATTTTCAAGGCTTGCTCTGCAAATATGAGGGCCAGGGTTATATTTCCTAAAGCAGGAATCACATTTCTTGCATACCAGAATCAGTCATACGTAATGAAAGTTTTAAGTTCCAAAACTAGGTAAAAGCTCCATTGCCAAGGAAAAACAAGCTAATTTGGCAGATTAATTAATAAAATAGTATGCAGGGGTAAAGTCCTTTAAAAAAAGGAACTGATTTGTGATGACCGATAAGACAAACTTACAGAAACTCTATCTGTCTGTAAGTCAGTGGTCTGTCACAAACAAACTTAACACAGGATACCGTTACAAGATGGCCTAAGGTTTAAAAGAGAACAGCTACTATTAAAAAAATTAACAATCATTGAAGTAATACAGTAAGTTCCCACTGAAAGTAATAACCAGTTTTATTCCTTAGTGAGATTTAATACTCATTTAGAAGGTCTCATATAATAATGGCTCATATAAAGTGTTTCTATCAGTAGATCACAAAATGCCCTATACAGGAGGTAGGTAATAATATCTGAACGACTGAGACGCAGAGATTAATACACACACAATAAAATTACTTTGGTTAGCATCATCTAGAAGACACCCCGGGAGCACTAGTCTATATTACTGACTGGTGTGGTGCACAGGAACCTCTAGGGGCTTCATTTGCTGCGAGTCTGTTGCCTGGACCACAAGTCCTTGCTCTGTCTTTGCCATGAGTGAGGTTTATGGAAGCTGCAGGTCCTAGGCATGCACCACACCAAGGGTCGGGAGCTAAGTGCTGGAGGATGCCATTGTGCTAGCAAGTGCACCAGACAGCAGCCTGGGGTGCGGTGTCAGTGCAATATCCCACCAGAGGAAGCACCGGGGTGCACGCGTGCTGCGTGGCTCCCGGTACAGAGGCAACAGAAACTCACAACCAGAAGGAACCCCTCCAGCACACTGAATCACGAGCATCGAGTGCCCCGTGTGACACCAGAGCCAAGCATACATGAGAGGTGCCCCAGGTTTCAGTGCCAGGCCTCTCAAGGCTGTAATCTTTGTGGCACATCTCACTGGCACTTCAGCTACTGCAGAGCCAGAAGCCTTGCTCAGCCCCCAGGGCACCTCCTTCACTCTGCTTCTTCCCAAGCAGCAAGTCAGATGATCACTTCCATATTTTCTGCATGGCTGTTTCATACAAAACAGTGATGCTACCGAAAAGAGGGACTGAAACAGTACACTTCCCACCCTGGTGTGGAATGGTTACTGTCAGCAGGGTAATAACTGTCCCATGGAGAGCATAATGACATGCCATGCTCTGAAAACATTTCAGACTTTGCAGAGTGTTTGGAACCTTAAAAAAATCAATTTTGTTTATCACCATAGAGCTGTAACACAAACAAAGAGACTTCAGTTTCATTTGTCATGATGTGCTACTTTGATAATAATTTTTCCCTTCTTATTTAAAGCTTTATAAATGATCTTTTTTTTTTTTTTCCCTGACTCCTGCCATTTTATTATTCAGTCAGCAAGATTGTATCCAAAGTCCATATACTTAGAGAAAGCACTGATGTTTGGGATAGCACAGAGTAAACAGAATTTTCTTCTTATATGTATCAAACTGACGAACTTACCCATTGGAACAATTCTCCTGTTCCTCAGCCTTGCTGTCAGCTCAGATTTTCATTTGCCACATTATTAAAAATTTGGGTGAAATTCTCAGTGAAATTTACTGTCTCTCCATGTGATATAAAACCAAATGTCAAAATGTATAGTATTTCGAACTTGTAAATAATCAAACCTTTTCTGCTGATAAAAAGTATGATGCCTTTTCCCTTAGAACTTCATCTTTCGTCTCTATCCATTACACAGCCTGGTAGAGCCACATTGTCAACTATGAACAGCTACTAAACAGGTTTGTATATGTGCTTTTACCCAGCCCTTGAAAAGGCCTGGGATGAACCTCTTTCCCCCCAGCCGACAGACAAGATAAAGACAGGTTAAAAATATTCATCTACAGCATAGAATGTAATATATATATATATATATATATGCATTGTATCTGCCACCCATGTATTAAAGAAACTGATGTATTCTACAGTTAAGAATCATGGGAACAGTTAATTTCCAGAACTGATTAATACCTTCGGACAGAAAAGCCTTTTTTGCTGTTTTTCATTATTTTTAATTGCTTCAACAGGAAAGCATTTGCATACTTAGGTATGGTAAGCAGTGAGAAGGGCTAATTTCTAATAGGTTTGAGAACTTTTTCATATGTTCAATATCCAGAAAGATTTTTTTTTTAAAAAATTTAACTGCATAGCTGTAGTAGTGATAAATCAATTATAAAAACAATCAAGCAGCAAACCGAAACCAATCTCCTTCTTCCAGGAGAATTAAATAAAGATCTGTTTTGAAATGTTTATGTTAGGCAAATTGCAGTACATCATAGGCAGAAGTTGCTCATAGGAGATGCCTTATTTCTTTTTGTGATAGCAATGTATCTGCAAAAGCATATTTGTTTTGCTGGGCAATAGTGTATACCAATTGAATTCAACTGAATATCTGCATTTCTTGATCTGTTATTTTAAATGTACAGCTATAACTTTGAACATGATTCTTTCATTAAATATTATCATTATTAATAGACACTCATTTGTGTGTGGGTAGTGCCTAAAGGCACTGACTGAGAAGAAATGCCTCGCCATATCAGACGTTGCACACAGATGAAATAAAAAGACAGTCTCGCCTGAGAGGCTTTCCAGGGCAAGGTCCCAAGCATGTGTGATGGGTATGTGCCCATCTTGATCTGACTTCTCACAAGAAGCTGACTTGTCACAAGAGCTGTGCCCTTGTACAACCATCAGCCTACAAGGATGCACCACGCTTGTACACTACCAGATCCTGAGCACATTGCCCTTCTGCACGACTCTTGCTAAATACCCCTGCTACCACCTCAACAAGATGCTCCTATGATCCTGTCCACCTAATGAAGGTCCTCTTTCTGAAGGGAACTCAGAGAGCCAGCCTGGTATCTCTATAACTCACCAGTGGCCAAGGTTATAGCCAACACTGGGCCTTGAAATAAAAGACTCAGAAACCCAAACGACTCTCTTTGGCTAGGACTCTCCAAAAGGGGTACCTGAGCAGACTGCATTTTTGAGGCAATGGCAGTCAGCCCCAGACAAACCAGATTCCAACCATGGCTCTCTCTGCTGTTCCAGATGACAGCTTTTAATAGGAATGTTCCAAATAAAAATTTAATGTATTCAATAATTCTTCAGGTCACACAGTCTTGTCTATTTTTTTTTGCATAAATGGTTGCATGGCAAACACACTTCCGTGCTGAACCCTCAGTGTAAGATGAAATCCCCTACCCCTAATCACTACGACTGAAACATCCCATGCATGTACACAGGTTGTCAAAAAAGATACTATTTGTTTGTCCAATGTCCCCTCAAATCCAGATGCAAGTGGATGCAAGGATTGTTAGGTAATCCTGGTATTTCTGCATGGTCAGCTGTGCCTGATCAGGTGCACCACACACAGGCAAGGGCTCCTAGCATGTGCCAGCTGCAGAGTGCAGCAGAATTGCAACGGTGTTATTCCACTCCTGGCTGGCTCTGCTCACCTCTGGGACAAAGTGAGGGCTGGGTTTGGCTGTATGTATACATTTTTCCAAGGGATCTCAAATTGTGTATTACCTCAGTCATGCAGAGTTATGGGGGAGAGCATTCCTGGCAGGCATTTCTGTCCTTGATGAGGAGTAAACCATCCACGCTGCAGGTGTTTTGAGAACGTTGTATGAGTAACACTGATTTGTGGGATTGGGGGCATAATGGTGCAGGGTTCTGTTGCACTGGTATTCGGTGAATGCCTGGCAGGCCAGGGCAGCTAGGCGAGCTGTTCTTCTGTGTGTAGTCTGCCAGGCTGACTTGGGGGTGGGGTTGAGGGGGGGGGGGGGGGAGTGTGCTGAAGGACTGAATGGTTCCAGGTTTGCCCCAGACTATCAAACTAAAAAGTTTTCATGACCTCTCTCTATTAAGCCCTGGTATTGTTCAGGTTATTTGTATCAGCTTTGCAAATTTTGAGGCAGTAAGTAATCAACAGCTCAGTTACCCCAAGCCTCACTTTTGTCTCAAAACCACCACAAAAGGTAATACCCCTTGTTCCTCCCTTGCCAATTCAAACTTCCCAAGAAAACACTTACTGGCATGAATGTGCACAACAGTGTTTGCAGCTGTCTGTTCCACCAGCACATGGCTTTCACTATGAAGAAATGTATTAGAAGATATTCTAAAGATACAGTTTTGTGGAATCTGTATGTTATTAGACACTTAAGCTACTAATACAGAAAAAAGAAATTTGATTTGATCATTCTCTGACGGTAGACCACTCAAATCCCTTTGGACAAAATGTTGTTTCACTTCCTATTTAAAAATATCAGGCTTTGACCTTTCTCTTTTTAAGCGTTCAGTTTTATTTTAAAAGGCTGAAGTAAAGAATCTAAATACGGGTTGTGCCCTTGCCCAGTATTTTGACCTCCTTTATTCTGCAAGAGACTATCAAGGCTGCAATCACCTATCAGTAGTAGCCTTTGTAGGAAGAAATCTATTTTCAAGGTACAGTTAAGGTTAATAGCCCTGTTGCTCTTCTTTTTCAGAAGCTCATTTAGCAGCACTATTATGATGAAGATGATGATGATTGATTACCAACTTCTGCCTTTTTTGCACAAAAAGCACCATTCCTGATTGGATAACTCTAAATGCTGTAATGGTCGTTAACTCTGTTGCAGGAACCACTGCCAAAGTGATAAATAGATTTGGTTTACATTAGCTACCAGCCTAAAAGCATCATTTGACCTCATTAATAGATCTAATCAAATCTGCAGTTAATCTCACTGTACAGGAAGACTATCATTTTTAGGACAAGAACTCTGAGGCTTTTTTCTGCTCTCTTTATATATAAAAGTTGAAATTTTGTTCCGTGGAGGTAAGGTCCCAGTTTTCTCCAAAACACTTTGGGCAAATGCCAGGCATTCAGGTTTTCCTTAGTTCTTGTTCAGCCTAGAACTTGAAACTGCTTGAAACTGACCAGGGAAGCTGTGAGCACTTTGCTGAGGGAACCAAGAACATAACCTTTACGTATACTTATCTAGAAATTCATTTTAGTATATTGAAATCTACATCAAAATTATATGGTTGATTTATAGCTATAGCTCTTTAGGTCTGTGGAATAAAAAAGTTGCAGATTGCATTTGATCTCTTGATCCATACTTCCTCCATGCTAGCTGCAAATTGTTTCTCACATGCTTAATCTTTACTTCTGTAAGGTACATGTACAACACACTGCTCACTGTTGGTGTGCTTCTCACTTTGCCTAACTAACAATGTTAGACGATATTAATTTAGAATGCCTGGAATATGTTTTCTGTCATGTTGCGCTTCAGTCTTCTGCTAATTAGTCTGAATAATTGATTTACATGAGCTTTTGTCAGGCCTTATATTCAGCTAGGCCACGACTGTGTGCTACAACTGTAACCCAAAGTTGATAGTTTAAGTTTAAGGGAAGATGTGGATTTGAAAGAAGCCTGGAAAGGGCTGTTTTATAAGCACACACGTCACCCTGAAGTACAGCACAAAACGTTCTAGAACAGTGTGGATTAATACAGGCAGTTTGTCCCAATGATTTCTTTGTCCTCTTAATCTTATTTGCTATCAGCAAAATACAAGTACTATCAGTTTGTCTCTTAAGACAGCAACTCTCCCTAAAAAAAATCTCATCTAGTACTTTTATCTCCCCTTTTTTAAAACCTGACATAAAGTAAAGGTGAAGTATGACTCTGCAAGCTTTGGGACAGAGGAGAAACCATGAAAAAGAAGATTCTTTTCATCAACTTCTGTATCTCCTTTTGTGATTGTTGCTTTTTCTAAAATTTAGCAATGTTGAGAATGGGAACCAGAAATCTGTTCTCCCCTCTCATTTTGGCCTAAAGTTTGAATTATTTCCTACAAAATGCCATAATTTCAGCATGAGTTAGAAGTGCTGTCGTATACTAGAGCTTCTGGCTTGATGAAGGAATTTAATCTCAGTCTCTCCATTTCCTGGACAAGCATTCCAACTTTCAGATTAATATATAAGAAGTGGTGAGCTGTGCTATCAGAAGACCCTTGTTCTACTGCTACCACTGTTCCTCCAGAAGGTCTGTAGTAGGCATCTGTCCTTCGAAGGAGAATTTTCATTCCCCATTGTTAAGCAGACAGATGAACCAGTTTGCTGCTCTGAGACACGTGCTAAGGGTTTCAGATGAAAATCTTCCATTTTAAACCCCTGTATCTGGCCTGCTGCTGGACATCCAGTCCGGGAGGCTTTTCATTGTTCTGAGACCCCTTGACTCCCACCTGTGCTGAGTTTGAAGTCCAGCCTTGTCATACTGAATGCAGGCTGCAAGATTTTCTCAAATTATGACAGTCATTTTTCCTGGATATGACAGAAAGAAATGAATCCCCTCTCTCAGTAACAGAGTCCACCTTTGATTATCTGCAGCAGGTGCCAGCTTTGCCTTACGCTGCTCAAATGAAAACCAGACACATTCTGGACACTTACGTCCTTTATGGGATCTAATTGTTTGCACTCAATTCACAGAAAGAGCGTCCTTTTGCTCCATCTCCTTCTATATTGTCCTACTGACACTAAGTGTGTTCAGCACAGATTGATCCTACAGGTACATCCAGGCCACACTTTCTCCACTAAGTGAAGCATTCCTGTAAGCACATATTGAAAACTCAGTGCTGAAAAGTCACTGGCTCGTTCTGTTCATTCGGAAGAGAAGAGAAACCAGAAACTTACACTAGCTCTGAAAACCAATTATTAGACATTCTTGTTTGACTTTGCTGCATTAAATGGTCATCAGGGTCTGACTCAAAAGTTCTATACTAGACTTCTATCTACAGTCCTTGGATTGACACCACTCTATGTTTATTGGGTTTTTTATCTTTGAATGATGATTTGCTAATTGGCATAGTCAGAGAAAATACTAATTTCATTTTAAAGAAAGAAAGCCGGGAGAGGATGACCTGTGACTTGCTTTCAGGATCACTAAAACTTGAGAGTGGTCAATCCAACTCCATGCCCAGCGTATGCTTGTGCCTGAGACTTGCATACTTCGACTCTAGTAATATTTCACTCCAATATTTACAGTTAACCTTAGCAGCTGCTCTGTCTACATGGACACATGCTGCTCTTTATCAACCACTGCATTCCCTCGTTGCTCAGAAGAGCATTCCAATTATTTAAATAATTTAATTAAAATTATTCTTCTCAGTGGATTAATTTCAATGCTACTGAACAAAAAGGCTGAAAAAGGATCAAAACTTAAAATTAAAAGTACACAGTAGAGTTCCTTCTTCTGTCTCTGTATAAATACAATCAAATCCGAAGTGATTAACCCCAAGTCTGGCCACAACAGGTGAAATAAAATTAAAAGGCAATGCTGTAACTAAGCATAGGAAAACTAATTATTTCAGGAATTAGAGTCAAAGGCTTATTCTGCTGAAATCAATGGCCACGGTACTGATGACTTCTGTCCAGCGAGGATACTGTCCCTGGTTCACAATCCCTCTGGCAAGTACTCTGCCATAAACTAAAGAAAGCAGCCGTGCTCTCTCCTAATAAGAACTTTGCAATAGCTAACTGACAATTCTTTCAAACCTGTAGCATTACCAATAATGAACAATTAACCCTCTGTCTCCTCAGAAGTGAGTTGAGCTCAGAACACAAAGCAAGAGGCAGCAAAAGAAAATGTACTCTGTGAAGCATGACGAAATAAAAATGAAAAGTTCATAAAGAAAACAAACATTAAGGGTAGAAAACTAATCAATAAAGTCCAAAGCTTACAAAGATTGTCTTGGAAAAGAAGTACTCTAAACGAATTTCAATAAGTATAAATGGAATTCCCAGAAAGATTTATTTAAGAGTGAATTAATTCTTCAGTGCAATTTCCTTTTTTCTTTCCTAGCACGATTGTCTCTTAGGCTACTTCACTTTCTGCATATGGTGCCACATGACAATAACAACACATTAATCTCTAAATTACAGATGTTCTTCCATAGTCATTATTTCAGCAAGCAAAAGGTTAACACATTTAAATGAATGCAAATGATATGGTGGTTTGTTATTGGCTGAAGGTGCCTGAAACCAGACTAATAGAGATACACAGATGCAACTTTGCATCTGTAGTCTAATTAAAACTAATCTAATTAAATATGGTGCATCTGCAAAGCAGCTTAAGCACTGCAAAGAACACACAGAATTCCTTTCATAGTTTGAAGGAGCTTCCAAGAGACAGTGTGTCTGTCATTTCACTTTATTTGGAACCCCTTTAATAGCAGGTGGGTAATCAGCAAATAAATTCTCTGTAGCTGCTTTGGAATTGTTCATTCACAGAGGCAGAAGCAGTGATAATGTATCCACAGATATATTACAACAGCAATGGAGGCCACACTGGCCGGGGGGAGGTAAAGTCCTTTTCATTAGGCAAAATGACACAGTTGGAAAAAAGAAAAAAGCTTGAAGCCATAGGTCATCCACTTATTAAGGCAGAACTCAACTACAACCCCCCATATTTGCAGATGTGTTAGGTTACTGATATGGGTTGTCCACAGTAAATCAGGCACGATCAAAACCTTATCTTGTAGAAGGTTTTATTTTAAAATAATCTTATTACAGAATGCTTTCTTTTTCTTGGCAAATAAACATTCCACAGGCATTGTATTTGGTATGAAAACTTATTGCTCTCAATTGAAATTCTGCCATAAACGGAATTCTAGCACTGAGAACATAAACGGCCAACAGATAATAAAATGTGTATAATCCTCTACCCAGCATAAGGTCTACATGCTGTGAGACTGACGTAGAGGAATAAATTCCAGTCTTTTTATCCTTTTTCTTTCCCTCTCAAAAATCCAGGTAAGAAACTTTATGTTAGAAAACTGTCTTAAAATGCTTAAATCATCAATTCTCAGATGAAAGAAGGTCAAAGGAGGACAAATCTTAATGAAAAGTTCATTACAACGTATTTCCATGAGTTACAGAAGATAAGGATGCTCTGTATATTCCCACCTTAGAGAAATAGTCTGAAATGTCTTGATGCTATTGCAACCTAAAATAACTATGTGTGTATAAAGCCAAAGCTATGACGATGCAATGCTTGGCAGGAGTCTGGTCTGAATCCATGCAGGGTAAAGACGCTTTCCGCATCTCACTGTTTTCCTTTTCAAGGCTCACCAGATTACTAAAATGTTGAATTTATTAATATCCAGATTGCTAAAATGTTGAATTCCAGTATGTCCCTGATTCTGTGGGACAGGTATGGCTCTATATTCTATATTCCTATATTCTTCACTTTGTGTTACGAGCAAATTCGTGGAATGAGAGCGTGCAAGATCTATTCTGTAGATATGACACTTTCCTAGAAGGCCAGCAAATAGATTTTCCCTATCTTTTGAGATGGAATATTCACAGTCCAAAAACCTGAAATGGGACTCAGGGTAGAGTTCTGAACTTCTCTGTGCTTGCTTAGTACCCTGACCTGTGAGCTATTTACCCCACATAAGCCAGAAGCTAAGCCACTTCTCCCACAGAACAATGTTCCCAAGTCCCTGACTCTCCCATAGACCATTCTGTCTCAGCCTCAGTGAGAGGGGTGAATAACGCATTCTCCATGCAGTCTAAACTATAGCCCACAGGCTCTCTCCATGGGGTGAGATACATGGGTTTAAACTTGCTTAGGCTAAGATGCAAGCCATGTTCTTCCACCTCTCATGATAGTGCCTTAGCAAGTACCCTTAGTGACAACACTCCCTTTCCTTCTTTAGCTCCACTGTAATACCCCTGGGTCCAAGAATGAAAATACAACCTCCAAGTAAGAGAGCAATATACAGGACAGATAAATCCCACAGTGAAAATTTGGTGTGCTGGTTGAATAAAAATGTACATAGAGGGCTCTATTCTAAAAAAGAAATAATAAATGATGAAAATTTTCAAAATTGTCCCATTAAAGTAATTTTCTTTGCTGGCTGATGTTTCTAGACAAGTAGCACCCTGATTTGAGTCCTTACAGTTGTAAATAGCTCCATTAATTTCAGCAAAACTATGCTGAAAAATGTTTGCAGGATTATGTCTTGAGGTGAACTTACTAACAAAAAGGAAAAAACCAGTGTGTTTTTGACAGTGTTCCTTTAATCTAGGAAAGATAAATGAGGCGATTCATAGAAAAGGGATATTTTAGTAAGTCATAACAAAATTTCAAAAGAAATGTCAGTCTGAAATTGCTAATCGAATAGTCATTTTCATGGTATTTTTCTATATGCCGCTGTGAAATTTACTCCATTGTAGAAGCTTGCAAAAGGCATCTTTCATAATTCAAAACCTATATTAAAGTGAGGTCTATGTGCTGCACAGGCTGTCACAGAGGCCACAGCGGAATGAATATCCTCCTTTGTGAATATGTGCACTGATGGTTAACAGTACTGTGCACTCACTAAAAAGACTTAGGGTAACAGAGACTTAAAAAAAATTGTTTTCTTTCTCTTAACATGAAGAAAAGTTTGAAATGAAAAGTATTTAACTTTATAGAAAGGAATTTTTGTTCAGATCTAGATTTTCCTGATGTTGTTATTTTATTGTGGTATCATACGTTTCCGAAGGAATGAAAAGAGGACGGTCAAATACATTGTTATTCTTACATCATATTTTGATTTCAGTGCAATTTGGAGCTTTCAGAGTGTGGTACAAACACGTGGATGTATATACATTGCATTTACTTGTTTTACTCTTTCTTAAGCATTATTTAATTTACTATTTGGTCATTATTTGTTCATTGTTTATGTATATTCATTACCTTTACCATTACTCTTGCATTACATTTCTTCTACATTTGCTCAATATATACTATTCATAAGACAAACTGCTTTTATAATGTATGAAGGCCTTATTATGGTTCAGCCATCTGTGAACTGTCTTTAAATCTGCACAGACATTTAAGCCACCATGAATACAAAATGGTAATTTATATATGGTAAAATCCAAATAATATTCACAGTACAGTAAGACAGAAATTATTTTGGAAAAACCCAAAGGACATCTGATGCAAAGTTTCTAACTTCTAGACAAAAATGCTGACTATATTGGTGAGCACAACACTTAAAAAAATTTAAACTTTAACCTTGAGCTGCCTTTGCTATATTTTCAATACAGCAAATAATGTAATGCAGCAAAATAATACTGATTTGCCCAGATTATCTCAGAAATAAATCCCTGAATATTTGCCTCACGTTCTGATTGCTGTTACTAGCATATCACTCTGCAGTACAACAAAATTAAGAGTTACATGGCAAAATCTGAAAAACAGTTTCCAGAAACTGGTAGGTAACTTCTGCTTATGCTTTTAATCAGATCTGTCACAAATTCCTAGGTCTGCTAGGTAGTGAGAAGCCTCTCCTTGAGCTGAAGAAAAGGAAGACCTCATCAATAGTTCTTTTCAATGGAGGCTCAGAGCCAAAGTTATGGCTACATACAGGAACACTATAGTATAAGAGAAGTGCAGCTGGCAGAGGTAAAAATGGGCCAATAGATTTTATTGTTATGGTGAAACATTCCTTTAATAAGGATAAAGGTTTTGTCTCCATCACTTGCAATATGCAGTAAGATTGGATGGTAATATTTTTGTGCTGTGACTAGTATTCAACCCATCCCAAATCATAAATAACTTATGTTGGCAGTGTTGTCCCAGGAGACTCCACTAAAGCAAGTGAAGCTAGTCATATTTATTCAGCCACATCATGGTAGAGGTGACACTCGATGAAAGAAGAAATCCTTCCCTGGAGCAAAACTAAATGCCATTTACCTGACTGCTGATGGCTTAGGGATTCAATATCTCTGTAGTGGCTTCCACAGATTCAACCACTGAAGAGTTAAAAATAGCACCCCAAAATTAAATTAAATGAAATTAAACAGCTCCCTAGTCAAACTATTTTAATTATGGGCAACGTGTAGACTATATTTTGATTGACTAGCCCTTTTATCCCATTATGAAAGCAGTTTCTGACAGGCATACCCCTTGCAAATGGCTAGTACTTATTTAATTGGCCTCAAATGCCTTCAAGTTGAGCCAGCTCATGCCAGGAAACAACCTTCTGGAAGCCGGCACTGTAACCGATATTCCTTTGGCTTCTCTCTAATATTGGCAATCATGTGATTCATCCTGGCTTGTCTCAATTGTTGATCCTTATCTGAGGTCACAAACAATTTTGCTGACTACCATAGACATCGCAGGATTCTATGCAACACGCTTTCCTCTCTGACTCTCCTTCCAAAAATGTTTCTTGTCCAACAAGTAGTGTAATTAGTAGCTGTTAGAAAACACTTGAGCAGGGATATGAGGTTTCCAGTTCATGGTTCAGTGCAGGAATGTTCAATATATTCATGAGGTAAAGCATAGCCATTGAGCAGAACCCTGTTAGTCTTGAGCAAACAACCAGCTAGTCCTACCCTCACGACTTCTGCCACTGTGATAAGAAAAAATTGTACATTTTATAGTACATTAGTCTTCAAGTTACTAACATAAACATTAGTATTCAGTCTGCTTTGCTAAAATGTTAGCTGAATGCTTTTCACTCCTTTTTAGCAAGCTTTGTGTGAAGTAGAGGGAAAAGTAGAGAAATATTGTTTTATATTTATTCTTATCCATGAGAAGTGTGCTATGGCAGACAGCCTGGAGAACGGAGCGGAGACTCGCGCTGGCAGGGAGCCTTATGCTTCTCTCAGCCAAAAAAAATTTCAGAGACTTTAACTTTCTTCCTTCCTTCTGCAAATGTGTTCTCTGTGAAAAGTCTTAGCATGGCAAAACTGTGTATTTTTCTGAAGAGGCAGACGATGTAAACAAAAGGAGAGAGTGCCACGCGATGAGGGAACCGGGAAGAAGTAAGGGAAAGAGGCAGTAGATGAAAGATGGTAAGAAGAACTGGAATTGTAAATCACAAACTGCTTATCTTTTACTTTCAGATTACAGCTGTGACCTCTAATGGTTACAAGCCATACATATCCTCAACATACACTGTAAGAGTAATTCTCAGAAAATCAGGCCTATTGAAATGGAAATTGTGAAGACATATACCATCATTAATGCTCACCTGCCCGGTGGAAGCAAATGTTACACCTTCTTGGTGAAAGATTCACTGGTAGATATATATTTTTTTTTTACCTTAGAAAAGGCAGTTTTAAGTTCACTTAACATGAGGACAGGACCATAGATACTTTGCAGCTCTCAGTTCTCCACTCTCCAAATGTCAGTACAAACACAACATTGATGCAAAGCCCCTTTATTTTCCTTGCCTCCTAAGATACTGCGGGAAAGCAGGGAAAATCAGTATCGCTTTGTTACAGCAAGAATCCTCACTGACACGTCAGTCTCCTAATGGCTCTCAGCCCTCGTTCTGACAATACTGAACGAGTAACACACTGCTGTAATTCAGCATCCTCACAATCTGTCTATAACCTCATTAAGTTTAGGAGCTGGACAATACGTACACTCGCCTACAATTATAACCAGGGACATAATTTATTTTAGTCCTATTTGACATAAGTGTATTATAGCTTTGTCTGTTGCAAAAACCAAATCAAAGCAAAACTATTTTTGAAACATCATGGCACTTGCTAATCTATTAGAAGTGATCTATCTTAGCGTACACGACTGATACAGCCTATGCTCCTAGCACTTTATAATTCCCCCTGACACCAGGGGAAAGATTAAAAAAGTCTGCCCAAACAGAGAACCATCAGAAGCATCGGAAGCAATCCTGTAATTTTGCTTGCAAGAATTAAAGTCTGTTGAGATCCAGCTACTGAAAAAGTCTTGAACCCTGTGATAATCTCATGCTAACTTTCAGATCCTTCTCTGTGCTGAAGCTGAAAGGAGGGAGGAATTAAGTGAGGCTCCACATCCGCTCCCTACTCATTGCCACAGCTCTCCAGTACACCCACCAAACTGCTGAGCTATTTACTAAAGCTCATGGATGATCTAAACTTCAGAAGACGAAACCTAAACAATATCATCTGCCAGTATCCTGGGTCCTTCTGAGGCATAGAAAGTGGCACCGTGGTGGCCTGCTTCCCCCTGAGCAAGTAATGCTGAGGAACAGCGGTGGAGACTCGCTGATGCAATGGCTGCTATATTTTGAAGGAAGCATAAAACCAATGTCCCCAGCTTTTGTGGTGATGAAAGACCTCCTGGGATTTTCCCAAAAGGATTGTAATGCCTTACAGCCCCATCCAACTCTCATTAAACTAAATGGAAAGAACTTCAATCACTTCTGTGGAAATTGGATGTTTGTAGAGTTGGCCCAAATCCCAAGTGAGGTAATTACATTCTTCCATCAGTTTCCATTGGAAAATTTCAGTCCCCCTCATCCCAAATGATCTCAAAGTAGCATTCTACTGATCATTTAAACTAAACAACTGCCCTAAACGCCATCTTTTTTGACAATCTCAACAATGCATATTGTGATAATATGCCATGTGACAAAAGAGGGCACAACTCTCAGCAGGGAGACTACTAAAATGAAATGGCAGGTAAAATAATTACAGATATTTATGAAAGTCTGAAAAGAAATTTGCTACTACCACTATATGTATGTGGGACACATCTTCACATCACTCGTAGAGTTATAAACTTTTAAAATAACTATAGCTAAAGTAAAATTAACTTATGTTAAAATATGAATGCATAAAGCAGTTCTTCAGGTAAATTGCAGGTTGTATTAGCAATATTACAGCCTTAATGCTCCAAACCAGTTGTGTATAACAAACTTAATTCGATGCACTACTCAGGAGCTTAAAGGTTAGTACACTTTAAAATACTTTACTTGATTAAACCTTTTGAAATTCTAAAATCTGCTATGTATCATTTCGGTACTTGAACACATCTTGCAGACCCATGTTATGCTTGCATGGCTATATCATATAAGAATGTACTTCTGTTGTGTCTTAGGTTACTTACAGGAGTGTTGTAGGTCAGTCAAGAAAAAGACTTGAAAACAAGAAAAGACTTGTTCACCAATCTGCACTCATTCCACACTGCAGGGTTTTGCCAGCGTTTCTATGCCATCAGGGATTTGGTATGACAAATTGTTTTACTTAATGTAGACACAATTTACAGATGTTTGTTTTTAAAGATTTTCTGTTCTTTTTATATCAGGAATTACTGGGACAAATATTTAATTCAACAGAATAAAAATGTTTCTTGTCATTATCGTTATAAAATTAAAGCTAGTTTTCTTATTTTAAATGGCAGTGAGGAGTAGTGGTGATGTTGGACAGATTCATACAATTTACAGAATCAAAGCCCAGCTGTCAGTAGGTTCCTAACAAAAATAAGCTGTTGGAAATGAAGGATGTTGCAGAGTTTAAACACTTCAGTTAATGCATTAACTGAACAGAAAAAAGATTTTTGTAAATAGTTCCCGTTTTCAATTTCTTCTCTTCCTACGTACCTAATGCATGGCTGTTTCACAACAGTCAAGTCAATTTTGACATTTTTTCGTGCTATATTACCATCATTAATATTATGCCCTGAGTTCAGGTAACACACAGCTTTCTTGTTTGTCCAGTGGTCCTTTCCACCCCCCATACTATTTTATGTCATCTTGGCCACCTCGCTGTCCTAGGACTTCATCAAAGAATCATACATTGCAAGCTTGGAAGGCACCTCAAGGAACATCTGGTCCAATCTTTCTTGCCAAAAGCGCGGTCCAGACAAGATGGCCCAGCTAAATATTAAAAGTCTCCAGTGTTGGGGAATCCTCTACTTCCATGGGGAGATTATTTCAATGGCTGATTGCTCTCACTGTGAAAAATCTTCTCTTGTGTCCAATTCGAATGTCCCTGGCAGTCACTTGTACTCATTACCCTTTGACTTTTCCACGTGACTCCTTGTAAAAACGCAGTCTCCATCTTCTTTGTAGGCACCCTTTAAATACTGGAACATGAGTGATAAGGTCTCCTCTAAGCCTTCTTTTCTCAAGGCTGAACAAACCAGGTTCTCTCATTTTTTTCTTATACAATAGGCTTCCCAGTCCTTTGATCATTTTTGTGGCCCTTCTCTAGACCCTCTCCAGCCTGTCCATATCATTTTTTGCATAGGGGGGACCAAAACCAAACACAAGTATTCCAGGTGTGTCCTGACAAGTGCCAAGTAGAGCAGGATAATGCCGTATTTGTCTCTCCTGGCGATGCCCTTGTTGACGCAACCCAGCATACTGTTGGCTTTCTTTGCCGCAGCAGCACACTGTTAGCTCATATTGAGCTTGCTGTCCACCAGGACTCCCTAGGTCCCTTTCCACAGAGGTGCTTCCCAGCTGGGTAGATCCCAGCCTGTGCTGCACTCTTGAACTATGTTTTCCCAGGTGCAAGTACCTTACACTTGTCCTTGTTGAACTTAGTAAGTTTCTTGTAAGTCTACTCTTCCAGTCTTCCTGCAGGGTGGATCTCCCCTCTGTGCTGGGTTTTTCCGATTCCATGCTTCATTTGACCTGTGATAGCCTCCAGGAGGATTTGTTCCATAATTTTCCCAGGGACTGAAGTAAGAGTGATGGGTCTATAATTTACTGGATCCTCCCTTAAGTTCTTCTTGTAGATGGGAGTGACATTAGCCTTCATCCATTCCTCATGGATGCCCCTGATCTCCACAACTTCTCAAAGATTATAGAGAGTGACCACACAATGATGTCAGCCACCTCTCAACACTCTTGGGTGGACAGTGTCAGGGCCAATCCATTTGTAGCGTTCGGGCTCCTGTTCACATACTAACCCTTCACTAACAGGGTATCTGTGTTTGCATCAATCTGAGTTTTTATTCCCAAGGCTGGGGCTCAATAGTGCTCTTAAAGACAGAGGTGAAGAAAGACCTGAGACGCTCTGCTTTTTCAGTACTGTTGGTGGCTAATTCCCCTTTCCTGTTAAGCAGTGGGTCAATATTTTCCTTCTGTTTCTGTTCGTTGCGTAGGTAACTGAAGAACCCTTTCTTGTAGCTTTTGACATGTCTGGCCACTTTCAATTTGAGCTGACGTTTTCCTTTTCTAACTGCATCTCTGCATGCCCTGAGAATGGTCTTGTAGTTCTCAATGAGTATTTGTCCACTTTTCCATCTCTGGTATGATTCTCTTTTGGTTTTGAGCAGACTTAAGACCCATCAATAAACATTTCACGAGGCAAGAGAGTTTAGAAATTTGTATTCTGGAACAGCTTCCTATAAAGTGATTACCATCATTGAGTTGTAATCTAAAATGCTATGCTAGACTGAAATTTATGAATAGTAAGCTTACCTTACCTTCCCCTGGACACTCCCTTGTCCACAATGCAAATAAATCTGCACCCGCGGCATTTTTACAAACGAATAAGTGACTCTGGGCCTGAGACCTGAAAAGCTATATTCCAGCTTAGAGTATGTGTTTGCTGAAAATTGGGTACTAAGGTCCCAGAAAACGTGATAAAATAGTAGCTCTAAGATACTCCTTCTAGGACTGCCATCCCTGTGTTAAAAGAATGGTTTGTGTGGCTGCTTCAAACTGACAACATGGGAGCTGCCATGGAGGAATATCATTCTGGCTGCAGCCTGAAATACCCGAGTTCCTGATCTTCTTGAGACTAAAGGAAATCAGGGGATCAAGCTGTAAAACTAACTTGGGTAAGTGTTTCCTGCAGGAAGAGCTAGGAAAGAAATGCATAGAGTCAGACTCTTTAGCCTAGTGAGGGACATTTCTTTAAGAGTAGGAGCCCTAAATACCCAGTGTTATTTGCTTATTTTCTGCAATGGCATTTCACAGCAAAATGCATCTGCTGTGCTTCAGCCAGGTCTCTGGTCCACTGAGTTTCCTTGCTCTTCATCAGACATTGACAGAAGACAGTGAACCAATTGTTCTCAAAGTGAGAGAAATCAGATCTCTTCAGTCCAGGAAAGTGTTTTCAGGCTGTGCTTTTAAGGCTGTCATTAGGGCCTAACCTTGGGATTTTTCTAGATATCAAAGTCTGTGAGTCTAGTATCATTTCAGAAACATCTCCCTCCGATTTTTCTTTCTGGATAAACCCAGGCCTCCTGTTTCTGCATCGTTCTGAAGAGAACCAAGGCATTTAACTCAGATTTGTGAATCTGACTGCCAGAGCCTGGTTCCTAAAAGCTAAGTGTAGAAACCCTGAATATTCTGGAGTCTTTTTTAGATGAGGGTTGAAATGCCTTTCCTATCTGAAAGGACAAACCTCATCTTTCATTTTGGCCGCTCTTGCTGCAATAGGGAAGCAGTGCCAGCTACAGTACTGAAACATGCCCCCAGATGATATAGGGGCTGTGAGCAAATTAGGGAGCTCTTGCTGAAGTTGATAATTAAGATTAGATTCAGATTCAGAAACCTGCACAGGAGTAGGCAGATGGCTTGCTCAGCTGCCAGCTGGAACTGGGCCTTCATGAGGCAGTTATTCAAGTTCAACAGCACAGCCTTCTGTGGAGTCAGAGTGAAGTCTACCTATACTAAGATTCTTCTGAAGATTTGAGGCCACCTCCACAGCTCTTGCAAAGTGGCTGCGAGTTCTGGAAGTAGAGATTTTTCAGATGTAGACCAGTTCAAGTTCTCACCTGAAATACAAGCCAGGACTAAAAAGGTAAAAGAAATGCAAGAAAGGATGCTATAGACCTATAGGGATTTATAATCCCTCGGGGAAAACTTTAGTTTGGGCAATTCTCAGCAGCAAACTTGGCCAGCTCAAAGCACAATAGTTAACAACAAAGAATATTCTTTTCTTTATCTGTGCCAACTTAGAACAGTGACTCAGAATAAGAGAAGTTCATCACCTACTCTTAGTTCTTATAAAAATCCAAGAGAACATCTTCTAGCTTGCCATAATGCCTAGGCACAAGTAACTGAGGTAAGGATGGAATATGAGTCTTAAAAGTAACTCTTATATTTTCATTGCCTATTTATACCATACTTTTTAAAAGCAGATCTATTAACTGTAGTCCCAAGAGCATTTTTTCTTCTTCTATGCAGTGTGCTGCTGAGAAGCAATCTTTAAATGCACTCTCAATTTTAAGTTCGTAACAATTGTTCCATGAACCCTCTTTATAGAGCATTTTCAGAACAAGATTGCAAACCGAATTATAACAGATAATGAGTAATTTCTGTAGACACTTATCTGCAAGTAAGTTTGAAAAAGACTAGCAATGATTGTGTTTATTTTATGTATGTAAACATAATTTTAGTGCACCTTCCCTCACACAAAGTAATGAAACACACATTCCAAGTTCTGAAAGGAAGCCAGCAACCATGTTCAGTTTTCTGCTTGTAAATTGAATTCTCTACTCAAATTATAGGGCACTGGCACAACGTGACATATCTATAGTGCAATAAAATACCTACCAGAGTAGTTATAACATATAAAACAATAATCACTGTGGTGTGCTAGAGGAGACCTTGGGGGTACTCTGGCACCCCTTGTTAAAATCTCCTCACCAAACTAAAGGTAGGGGCTCACCCTTGTTTCTGCTAGAAATGAATTTTATCCCTATGGTTGTAAAAGTTAATCTGAATGGGTGTTTTTGTTTTCTTATATTTCACTGAAATGTACTTATGATCTATTTTGAGGAGAACTTGCTTCTCCTCATTCTTTCAGATTACACAAATCAAAACCAACTGCTGTTTCTGAAAATTATGTTTCAGACACACATAATTAATAACGTACAATCCTCTTTGACACTGAGATTATGCTTCCAGTGTGCTTCTGGCTAAGAGACAATGTTTCCTTTCAGATGGGACAGCACATTCTCAAGGTCCTGTAGAAGAAGACACGGGTTTAGCACGTGACAGGCTCCACCTGTGCCAGAGACAGAGGTTGCTGCAGCTGGTGCTCCGGAGAAAGTTGCTCTTTGGATTTCTCCCCTCCCCTTCAGCTTGTCCAAGGAGCCGAGACAATGGCCAGAGTAGGAATAATGTCCTCTCTCAGACCTATGTGTGTCAGATGTGTGGGCTGAGCTTGCTTTGATCAGAGGGGACATGTAACCTCCTGGTAAGCACGTGTGCTTGCTGCTGCTGGATCAAGCTATGGTCTGCTCTGCACTTCAGGGACGTGCTAGAGCAGCTCGTACCTCTAACGGCGTGACCCGTCTAGCTCAGTCCTCTATGAGGATCAAACCAGTAACCATTATGAATCCAAAAGCTTAAGTACAGGACATGTTAAGCATGTCAAGGGGGTCCTGTCAGAAGGCATATGAAAATAACTCACAGACTGTAAAAACTTTCTTCAAGACAGAATCAATCATTAAAATATCAACAGAGTGTAATTCAGCAGCACCTCGGACGGCATGCTCTTCCTTACAGACAAGGATTCTGCTTCATGAGGTTTTCATTTCCATTCTTCTCCCCCCTCGTTACCTATTTAGATATTGTGGATTTAAATCTGTATTTTTTCAGGATTACTAATTTCACGCATTCAAAATGTACTGGAACCCCCAAAATAATGAAAATATTTTCATATTATAGGTTTTAAAAATAACAGAATTGAATTGTTTTTCTTGTCTCAGGATTTTTGTGTTTTCTGGATGTGTGGGGGTAGTATTTTCAAGCTTTTATCCACCAGCAGGTGATCTAGAAACTTTTATTTAACGAAAAAATAAATCTGAACTTCTCTTCCAATACCTGAACTCTGGGACTGGAGGGTTCAGGGAGAAAGCCAAGTAACCTGAGATTTGCATTTAAATTGCTATATATAGAAATAATGATTTTTTCCCCCTCTACTATTCTACTGTAATATCTCTTTCTCATACTTCTTATATGTTCCAAAATAAATCTTTATTTCTGATCTGCCCAGTTTCTTTCCCAGTGTAAAGCTGCATATATTTGCTTGGCATGAACAACTGCCAATGATTTGATGATGGGAAGGGAAACAAGAGGACTTGAATTTATGCCTTCCTCCTTCCTTCAGTGCCTTTCTTCAGACTTTGCTAAACATCAAGAAAATTCTTTCTTTATTATCCTCTAAATCTCTCCTTACCAGTCCTCTCTGCCAGGATACCTAAATAGAGTTTGCCAGTGTTAGAATGCTCCCAAGCTGGGATCACTGCTTATTGTATTGACAAATATACGTGTGTACATTTCTCTATATACATCTGTATGAACATAGTTCTCATTTTCTACAGGCAGGCAGCAATTCCTTGCCTGATATTTAGACAGGAAAGTCTCTGAAACAAAGACTTAATTTTCTTCCTGCCAACCTAAGATGACCTTAGGCAATGACAAATACTGGTATGTGCCATGGAAATATAAATAATAGCTAGTGCTGAGAATTTTACTATGATTTTATGGTATTTCCCTCTCTCCATTCATCCCATTTTGAAATCTGAAAGCATTCTATTATCAGCATTTTACTTCTTTTTTATGAACTTAGACAAGAACATGCCCTTTCTTCCCTGTGCCAGTGACACTTGCACTCCAGGAACCATTAGTAGAAGCAGTGAAATGAACAGCCTGAATTTATTTTCTGCAAATGATCAAGATGGCAGCTCCATAAAAATTAAGTTTCAGAAAGATCCCACGCACAAAATCATCAGTTTTCTAATAACAGATAAAATTCAATAGTATCTTCTTGCTAATCATGATGTCAAAAAAGAATGACAAATTAAGAAATGAACTCTATTGTCATTTACATAGGATAATAAGAACTCTTAATACAACCTCAGCTGGTCAATCATGAAAGGCAGAAGGGCAGAAAAGCAGAGACCAGCAGGGAGAAAGAAATTATGAGGTCTGTCTATGATGACTGCTGAAGGCTGAAACTTTAAATTAAATGGCTAAACATATACATCCAGTCTTATTTGCTAATTTACCCAAATATATCTACAAGTTTGTACTCCAATTTACTAAGCTATTATTCAGAATTAACCCAGACCAAATCTTACAGTTACTTTTAATTTTTTATTACAGTTTCCTGTCTAGCCTCCAGTCCCATTTTGTTTTGACAGTCACTAAGCCAAGGACGCGTAAATAAACCTTTCACTGAATATCTGCAAACAGAACGCGAAACAAGCCTGCACAGAACATCAGATTTTAGCCACACAGTTTTGAGCTCCTGGTTTGGGGATTATCAGTTGTTACATGATGAATCAAATTTAGGGGTCTGGACCACCAGCCATGGAGGCAAAATGGAGTTGCAACCAGCCAAACATTTCAGAATAAGGCTGGTATGGAAATGGAGCTTTGTATCCAATTACAACGTAGGACAGACACAGCATTAGAAACATGCAATAACTTCCTATTAAAGAGGTAATAGTATCCTGGATTCAATGCATTCAGTATTACAGCTGTTCAAGATTGTATGAGAAGCATTAACAGAGCATCATTACTCAGTCAAACATATGCTGGAATTTTATTGGCTCTTTGCTGTTCTATTTACTTAACTGGAAGATTAAAGTCTTCTGTTCATACAGGAACATGTTCTTAGGAAGTGCATCATGATCACTTTGCTTTTACAAAGATGTTTATTAAGCAAACTAACTCTGACTGCTACTAGGTTTTATTTTTATATGGTTAGTATCAGTATCCTGACATTTAAAGCCTCTGCCCAAAAGCTGTTGCTGTCTTGCATTCCCATAGTCTTGCTAGAACTCGCTTACTCTAAATGTGTGGCAGATATTTTCCTAGCCTGTAGACAAAGGCCCAGATGGAAAAGCAGTGAGAGGGAGGAAGGAAAGAATCAATATATCTTATCAGGTCTTTTAATGCAATTTTGTCTTCAGAAGTGTAAGTGCCATTTTATCTGCTTTGTTTTACCCCTTTCTTCAGGTGTTGGAATTACTGCATTTAAAATGCAAAGCACAAAATCAGAAATGGTGCCTTTCTTCTCCTTCTGGTAAACAGCTTAAAATTCTGCAGATTAAAGATAAATAGGGATAGAAAGTAAAAGAACCAATTAAGATCGAGTGACTTTTATACACAGTGCAGTTACAGAAAAACAACTGTACTGTGATTATGCAAATCAGCCACTCACAACCAAAATGCAGGGATTTACATAACGGAGAAAAAAATTCTTCACAGTTATGCCTCAGTAACCTTACAGGATTCCTGCACTTTAATTGTATGACTCATTGTAATAAAATGATCCCACTTGCTTTATGCAGAGTGAAATACATATTAGGACATCACCATTCTAAATGATTGGTGTGCTTTTGGAAGCCTACATTCTCCTGCCACAAAATGTGGAGTATGTTCTACTTTAAAGAGATACAATTCAATGCAAAATAACAGAATTTGTGCTTGTATCTATCAAAATTTTAACTGGGTTTGCCTACTGCATCACTGCTCATGAAATAAATGTATACTAATACAAAAGGGCCCTCTGTTATTCTTGGAACTTTTATTTCCTCATTCCATTAAAATTATCCATTTTTTACAAAGCAAGACTTCACTGGTGCATATATTACAGTAGGAAACACCAGTGTAATTTAAATTGCACAGACCCTCTGTGGTTTTGCAAAGTGAAATCTTAATAGGAATCCTGATATTTTTAGTTAGTTAAGTATGTCTAGCCTATTTACCTTGTGACTTCTTTGTGTTCCACAATGCATTATTTTAAAAAGATGATGGTTCTATTATAAGGCACATGGAAGGAACATAATTTATTCAGCTGGGTGTAGTTTGCTGTACCTTTTTTTTTGTCATTATGGAGCCCACTTATTGAATGTGGGTTTTTTTTATATAAGCATGACTTGATATTATGTAATTTCTATTAAAAAAAAACAAACAGAAAGAGGAGACTATGTATAAATTAGCCCTTACTGTAGCTCGGCTTTTTTGCCACTCAGGTTGATTGCAGGTGAGCTTTTACACAATATGGGTACATTCTATCTTATTATAAATCCATTAAATCATGATGGCTTATTTTCCACCTGCAGACATCTTAGGCAGAGGCAGCTAAAAATTTAATTATTTCTTTCTTGCACATAGACAACATAGACAACTGATAAAAAAGATCCTCTTACAATAACTAGTGAGCTTTCAAAGCCTTCCCTGTTATGTGGAGATGAACGTAAGACCTTTGGAAGTTTTAAATAAGAAAGTATGTTAACTAGAAAACAGGCTTGTCACTATTTCTGCGAAGATGAGAAAACTTGCTGTCTATGGCATTCCTCTGCCACGTCTAAGACTCGAGGTAAGGTCTTTAGTTTGAATCTACCAGAGGGAAAATCTGGTCCACGGTCTTTGAAGCATTCTTTGACCAAAGTATCTGTGCTGTCCTGATGGGGTCCGTTCACCGTTCAGCAAGAAATTCCCAGAAAGGCACTAGGAAAACAATTTGGCTGGAACAAACTTACATTCTGCTCTGTTTTAAAAGATTCTCAAAAAATTCACAAACAGCTGTAAGAGGTAAGGTCTGAACACTTTTCTACTGTAATTAAATCCCGTTTTTTAATATGCTAACAACACCTGACAGCTGACAGCTCCCTACTGAAACTATCTGAAAAAATAGTAGGGAAATTCTATAATCTTCCAACAGGGAAATGAGGTCTCCTCTCTCTTCCTGCCCCCAAAATTCTGGAGAGTCTACTTAAAACTTATTTAGCGATCATATTGTGATACTTTATAAATAAGAAACACATACAGTTACAGTCTATTTACGTAGGATTTGTTATTGGGGAAAATGGGGAAAACTGAAGTTATTTAGGATATAAAATGTTCCACTATGTCAATGCTACTGTTTCATATTTAAATATTTCAAAAAACCCCACACCCTTTGCTCCTTTGCAGTCCAATGAACATTCAACTTCCTATTTAAAATGGCAAAATGAAAAAACCCCCACAGCAGAATGTCACAGTTCCACTATTTGATGGAGATGTTGGGAAGATACAATCACATCTGCAGCTTCTAGAAGGAAAGCAGACAGTTGGCATGGGATTTTGTTCATTTCTCTGTTCCACCTCAAAATTACTGCATGATCTTGGATAAGAGTCCAGATTTCTAAAATGGAGGCAACGTCTTCTGGTCTCACTATCAGCATAAGGTACCATATTTTACAGATATTATAATGTATTTCGTAACAATTAAGAGTCGTCATATGGCCTCGTACACTCTTCTCAGTAAGCACTTTCATAATGTAATAGTAGGTTCTTTTTTTTTTTTTTCCATGAACAGAAAAAAAAAGAAAAGTTTTCTTCAGTCCCATTTGGAAATATTCTCCAGGTTGGACTTCCCACTTATTTCCATTCCTCTCTATCTACAGCCCTTTTCCTAGATGTAGCAATTATAGAGTTCTTCATATTGGAAACCATTCATACCTTTGCTATATTAAAATGAAAGTTTAAATTAAAAGAATATCTACATAGAAGTGTCATCTATCTCATTTACCTAGCTTGGTGAGATAAAAATTAAAAGACAAATGTTTTAAATGCTGACCGTTTCTCCCTCAATGTCTTGTCTTTTCTTTTTTCCACTTCTTTTTTCTTCTTGTAGTTTATTTTTCCCATGATATCATCAAGCAATTTCACTTCAGTACGGTCTGCACTGGACCGTGCACATTACCAAACTAATGACATATGGACTTCTTACCACTGTAACACCTCTATTCTTGCAAGTGAGAATTTCGAGTGACAGAGCAAGGCTGTTTGCTATCAACCTTGCAAAAAACGCATCTGCCAGTTTGCCAAGATCCATTTCAGAGATAAAAAATCGATTAATATTCTAATCTGTTATCTGACTTTATCAGTCTCACAACATTTCTTTACACAAATGATAACCTTCTAAACCAGAAAACTCTTACATATGTTAAAATATTTCCCTGGAAATATTTTACATTTACTTATTCTTTTGAAGTAAAAATTAGTAAAGATTGAACGTCTCTAACGCCTGCTATTAAAACACACATACACACAGAGCCTTCACCTTCATGTCTACAAAAGAGCCAAAATTATCTGCTTCTATCACCAGGCAATTTTTCTGTCAGTAACAAAAAGGATTTTTTTCTTTATTATACAAAACAACATTGACACCGTTGAATTAGTTTTATATTTAACACAAGTGTATGCATACTGAAACATACCAAACAGGTTCAAGGACCCTAGTACTAGAATAAAGAACAGCAAAATTTAGCGCTCATGTTTTTTTTATAAATGTGAACAAATTGAGGCCTCGAGTTTGAATCTAAACTTTCTAGCATAGACTAAACGAACCCTGCTAACTTTAACCCTACTGAGTTCACAGAAATACACACTGGTGCTTTTAACGTGTTCTGCAAAGGTACAGGAACTCATGCAAACAACGGTCACTAACAGAATTACAGAGCGGGAAGCCATGCCTATATTAATGAAATACTAATATTAGAGCATTTCTCTTTTTAAAAATCCATTTTCCCAGTTTTTCTGCATTTTCTGATCATCAGATATACACATTTATTTTTTCAATATTTATGAGTTCTGGCCAAATTTTGCATTAAGGTAATATGCTCACACACATTTGTCATAAAAATGAAAGCCTAGGTGTTACTGTTAAGAAATATTTTACTTATTGGTCCCACAGCCACTGTGAAGCTCTGCCATTCCAGTTTTGGTGATTCAGCAATAATTCCATCAGTAAAAATTACCAAGGCAATCTGTCATATCAAGATTAGACTGAAATTACATATGAGTTTGACCATACTTTTTCTACTCCAAGTAATTATGAGGATCTTACAAAACCAGATTAATATTGTGATTTTTCCAGTTTTGACTAGAAAATATTTAGTATGCTAAATAAATGATGAAGAATAAAATGTCAAATTAAATCTAATCTGCCAAAAGATGCTTTTTAATCAATTAAGTTTTACTTACGTGGAATTTTGTTCAGTTCATTCATGAACTTCTCTTTTAACTTAGAAAATGCATCTTCTTTTCCTCCTCCTCCTCCTCCTCCTCCAGGACTGGCTGGCTCGGTGACATTACTTGGAAGGGCTGCTGCTACTGTGGTAGCTGGCGGTGCTGCCAGGGCCTCATGATGACTTTCACTCACCATTTTAACCCCTGGGTAAGCTGCTGGAAAAAACCCAAAAGATAACGATTAAATCATTGACATGGATCTCTCGTCGATAAAAGACTACATAGGCAGAGCATCACTTGGTGCTCATGCTTACTGGGTAAATATGAGTGCATCAGCATATCGCTTCATGTTCTTCATAAAATATTTATTAGACAAGACAGAAAAGTCTTTTGCAGGGTTAATTTCAGCCAGAACAGTTTTATTGCTTAGAGTTCTCCAACAGTGTTGTATTTTGAAGTGCTGAATTCAAAACCTCAAAATTCCTGTAAAACTCTCATGTAGATTTACATTTTACTCTTCAATTTTGAAAGTCTAAGCAAATTGGGTAATAACTGCTCCCTACGTGCAAATTTCACAGTATATTTACAGAATTATTATTCTATGAGAGTTGCAGAGGTGTGGATCATAACCAGAGTTTCTATATAAAATAAATGAAGTGCTAAGGACATAATAGAAACAAGATTTCCTGACAAAGCAATAACCTATAGTTTCCTATTTAAGCAAGTTGTACATTTAACAGAAATTTACTTGCATCCATTTTTATCTTCACTTTTTTAAAGCAATTTTCCTTCCAGTTATTTTGTGTGACATTTGCTACTGACAATATTCTCTTAAATTATTCAGATGCCTCATTGGTGTATTCATAAGCTACGACACCTGTGGGGTACCTAACTGCAGCCATACTGAAATGTCTTTTTTTTTTTTTATGTTGTTGAACAGGAATTTTGCAACACCTTTACTTCAGAGTATATTAAAAAGCAAAAAAATTTGGGCCAGTGAGGTGATATGAGATGCCCAAAGAAATGTCAATATTGTAAGAAGTTTGGCTGAAATGTTTCCGTTGGTGCTGAACACATTGTTCTGATTTTCTGCCACATCCTAGATATTGCTGATCTGAATAATGATTCTGTTTTTCTTCAGAAAGTCAGAGGGAGAAAGGACTTCAGAGATAACAAACATTCGTTATTGCTTTGAGCGTACAATTGCTCTCAGTCCCAAAAGACAGTTGGCTTTTGACCTTTTGCTGAGAAATGTAAACATCACCATAGGAAAAAAAGGCAACACATCAACATTAAAGGGGCGTAAGAGCATTCGACTGCATGCAACACGATGAATCATGAGCTCTCCTGCCTTACGTGACTGCTTTCATGGATGCTGCTGAGAGGGCTCAAATTGCTAAATCGAGATGAGGACTGGCGGTTTGTCCTTCAGCTTTACTTCTACGAGCTCACAGTCATGAGGACCTGCAGGATCAGACTAGACTACAGGCAGAATGAACCTTCTGAAATCACTCTCATCATCCTTGTCATCAAACAGGGGTTTGCACACAAGTGTAGTGTGGAATAGAAGCCATTCTCCAATATTGTCATCTGATGAAAAAGATGTTACTAAACAGGGGGTTGGCCTTGTTCTGAAGAAGCAATTTAGTGGATATTTTGCAGCAATTTTATACATACAGCACTGAATGAAGCAGTATTCCCTGCCTGCCCATGGCTTCTGCCTTTGCCCTCAAGAGTCTCCAGCCTAATATAAAACCATGTTGATGTTGACACAGAATACATATACGATACAGTTCCATAAATATTTCATAAGCATGCAGTCTTATCTATTTGCCTGTAACAACATGGGAGCAATTCACTATCTAAAGCAGACCAAAGCTGATGGAAAGATTCTAGTTTATATCCATGAACTTTGGCTCAAGTCCGATGCCTGCGAAGATTTCCCCGCTCGCTTATCGAAATAACAATCGGGAAAAACACGCAGTGTATAATTTGTGTAGTATGAAATAACCTGCCAGCTATTCCAGACTAGAAGACTTTTTCCATATGCTCCTGATGGATGCCAAATACTACGAAGCAAAACATGCAGAGCCATCAGCTGTAAACATAAATGCTGTTTTATATTACAGCATTTTGTCAATGAATGTCAGTTAAACCAGAAGAAAAGTTGTGTGATATATCACAATTAAATCAAAATTAAATTGCTTAATTATAATATATTGCTTAATTATTTCAGGTCTGGCAGTTGACTATTTTATTTTGTAATGGAAGACACAATTTGCAGTGATGACTTTCAGCTAATTAAAAATTAAGGCAAATGTAATTTATTTGCTTCCAGTTTTGGAGCTATATTTTGAAAATATAGAAAAGAAGAACAAACCTGAAGTGTTACACTTCCATTTATTTAAAAGCAGAAAAAAAATAACAAAATAGAGTATTCCTCTGATATCCAGGAACAATCCTCAGTAGAGTCCTAGTGCAGTTAGAGGTCGCTACATCTAATGAGGCATGCACAAATGCTTTGAGACTTGCTACAGAGCCTTTGACCTTTACACACTAATGACACTGTCCTGATATTTTAAATAGGTGTGAAGAGGCTGAAAAACAATTTTGTCTCAGAAAAAGCTTTCTGCAGTAAAGAATTTTCTGAAGAGCACATGCCTACTTGCTTAGAGAGCTGATATCTGATGCTTCTATTACTGTAATGCTGCAGCTTTCCATGATAATGGTATAAACACTACAAGCATTACTAGAGACTGCAGAATACTGGATAATTAGGTTTAAATTGGCCATTTACAAAAAAAAAGCGTTACTCTAATGCTGCAGTGCATCACAGAAGGTAAAGAAGTACAAAATAATAGCAGCTGTTCTGCCATTTATGAAATGGTAGTTGCAATCAAAGATTTCTTATAGGTTAAAAAATGAAATGTCATAGAATTCAATTATGATTTCCAGTTCAGTGTTTACTACTATGATTACAGTGCTAGGTATGAAATACTACATGTTGCATGTGCAACGTGTAGTTGTCACTATGAGTACATTTGTAGTCATAAATAAAAACATTTACATGCTTCCATAATATAAAACACAGCACAGACTGTATTCTCTGAGTGTGACTGTTGTTTGGTGCATCACTGCCCATCCATACTAGTGCTGTATAATCATTTTATAATAATCTGTCTTATATGATCCGTTCTATAACAGATGTAAACGAAAACAATGAATAAGAAGAGAAGATTAATGAGGGAGATGTAGGAAGTTCACAGTGATTCACATGAAAGGGGGATTTTCAAGTTCTGGCATGACAGCAAAACTCAGAGTACTGTATCATCTTCTACTAAATCATGGGGAGATTTATGATAAAATTACCATGGATATGACATGGTAATAGTTTCTGTGTGGTTAAATTACAGCAGGTATTCCATAGCAGGTGCTGAAGGACTCAGATAATACTTAATCCCATGGAAATAAATTTGGTAACATTGCTTCTGCATGTTGGATTTCAGACAATTTAGTTTTGCTTAGTCCTCCTCTTATCTGCTGAATACAAACTGGGTAGAATGAGACAGGGCGTAGGTCAGACATCCCATGCCGACCAAATCATTCCCTCCCAGTGAGAAATTTTCTGGAAAGTGTCCTTTTATCTTGCTGTGTCTCAAATATTTTTGCCATACTAAACATTAAGATCAATTAATTTATTAAAAACGTACAAATAAAGTGCTATTATCAGTGATTGTATAATTTTTCAGAAGCAACTGTCACCATTCTTTCAATGTTTAATGCTGTAACTGTAGCACAGCTGGTCGCCGTACCTCAATAAACGTGTGAAATAATAAATTGGGACCTATATCATTAAATGGTATTTCCTTGACCGCTTATCTTTTCAGCATGCCAGACACATTGACCTCGGCAGTTACATCCAGCTTGGGATGTAATCACACAACTCATTCAAGAAAGAAAAAAAAATCACATGTTAACATCAGTTGTGTTCCTCTGTCATTTTTGTTTACAGCTTCTGTGTATGGAAAGAGAAAGAAACTATGAGCTGTCCAGGGTAAGTATGCAATGTTACCAGAGAGCAGTTTGACACCACATTGAAAATTTACCCTATTCCATTAGACTGTTTTTAATGAAATTAATGAATCATTAAGAAGATGGGAACATTTCCAGAATGTCTAAAGATATCTTCAATAAATGATCTCTTCTTAGATTTAAGTATTCTGGGATGTTAATAATGTATTTTTACTCATTCATCTTTCTATTAATGAAATACGCTATCTTTCTAGCTTCAGTAATGGACATTTATTTTAGCTCAGAAAAGAGACTTTCTTGGCTTTTTATAAAGATGAGTCTGTAACTATATTTTCAGAAGAAAAGAAGTAAAGATGTCATATCAAAACAGCCTTTTCACCACTACCACAAAGGCTTACAATGCAATCCAGATTTAGTACTGCTTTAGAAAGGGTACATAAAAGGCCCAGCATCTCATGGGGAAAAAAAAGTTCTGATGAAGAACCTCGGTGGGGGAGTTCAGGTGTCTTGTTTGCACTGAAAGTGATTCACAAGAAATGTTAGAGCAAAATCCTACACCACTTCTGCGTCTCTTTTAGTGCAGGGAAGACAGTTCTCCTGTTGCCGTATGTGAAACACCAAATCAGTTGACGCTTTCTAGATCCCAGTTGTGCATTAGCTCTTTAAAACTGTCTTCCAATGCTTGCTACTAACACCACATCAATAGTTTCATTAACTGAACATACAAGATAAAGCACAAGATAAATCTCTCCCCAGAAGCCCACAGCTACTTTATTGTTAATTTTTAGAAAAGCCTGTGACTGTGTGTCCTGCCATAGGAGTATCACTGGTTTTGGAGCAGGATGGAGGAACACGGTGTCGCAGATAGGAAGAGGGACCAAGAGATGAGTCAGTAGGGATGAGGCCCCACGTACAGAGAGAGAACATCTGAGCCCACATTTAATTAAGTGGGTGGCAGGAAAGGAGTCAAATACAAAGTCAATCAGAAGTGCTGCAACTCCAAGGTTGCAGAGAGGAAAGCTTGGCAGAAATATGTCTACACTGTTAGTCGACATTGTTAATTTTGGGAGCCAGCAGCTAGTTAGACTGATTTATCTACAGCACAGTCCTGGACTAGGCAACAAATCTCCTGATTACTAGACATGCACTTAGTATCAATCTCCAGAATTTGCTTAAAATAGGAACAAAAATTTATAAAAAAAAGCGGAAAGAAACTAAGTGGATGGCCAAAACCAAAATAATCTCTCTTTTTTTCTTTCCATAGTAGGTTCTGCTTCTCTCCTGAGACATCCGTTTAGTTCCAACTCCAAGTGCTCTTCGCAGTTTAGCTATCCAAAAGTTTTGTGTATGTAGACATGAATTTCAGCTGGGTCTTTCTTTAATACTCAGACAAAGTAGCAATAATAAGCACCTGAAAAGTCATGACAAAATGAAATACTGCAAGAATTCCAGTCTAATATTGGCACTGAAAACCTATTATCTGAATTATGAGTTATAACTAAATAATATCCAAATCTTTATGTATTCTTCTTAACCTATGTTGCTTTCATTCTCTGTATATCTGATAAATGTAGAATTAAGCATAGAATAGTTCACAGTTCTCTGTCATGATAAACACATTTTAATTGACAGCATTACAGCGTACGATTTAATCTATAAGCGTGCTACAAAGCTAACCATATAATGTCACAGAAAATTACCTGCCCAGTGGACAACAAACCTTCTGAATGTTTTGTGAGGGATATGGACACTGTGAGCATTGGAAAAATTCCTCACTACATAGCACAATCTACATGCTTCTCTTTTGGGTCCTGGTCACCCATTATTAAATACGGGGCTCCAAAACATCTCATGCTGCAGAGTTTGTGCAAGAGAAACTTTGACTCTCATTTTCAGAAAGAACCTAATCTATGACCAATTAATCAGTCTATGTTTTGCAGTACCAAGCCATGCAAAATGATATTTTCAGACTTGCTCCTTAAGCTGCTGGTAAACCTGCTGTTAATTTAAATGAGAAGATTGAAGCCAAGACTATTTTCTTTTCAGCTAAAAGCCGTAATTTTTGACTGCACTTCAAACTTCCACTCCTGCAATGCAGAAGAGCACACAGGAGAAAGAGGAGCCACAGCAGCTTATGGAAACATAAAAATCAAGAGCATGGAGCACTGCAGCAAGCCAGGAGTGGTGAGTCCCTTGCACAGATTCAGTATATAAATGCCTGTTTCCCTGACCATGTTCTGAAACTCTTATTTTCCCATAAGTATATGATATTTCTTAGTCAGGTAGTTCTTTTAATTTTCAGAGGTAATGGGGCTTGCAGACAACTCTGGCTCTCTGGATGTTGACATTGTCGTTATGTTTCAGCAGCACTGAGGTTACCAAACCTGCCGAAGTGTCAGGATATGCATAATTTAACCCCTCTGTCTTCCTCTGCTTCTGCAAATGCTACTTCAAAATGACTGAGGTCCTTGATAACAGCTAGTTATGAATAAGGGAAAGAAAGAAATGACAGTAATTCCTCCCACATGATCATTGTGTCATCTTTCACATGTGCATCTTGTTTACTGAAGCTGTAATCTGCATTTCAACTCCCCTGGTATTTACTTCCAGACTTCCTTTATGCAACAGCGTAAGACAAAAGAATTAATATAAAAAGTAGTGTTAAGCTGTATTTAAGCATGAAATTCTAATACAGTCTGCAGAGAATTCTGCTGCTCCAGAATAATTTTAGAATAATCCTACAAATACTGAAATCCTTTTTATCAATAAACTCCTTGTTGCTTATATTGCATAAAATCATTTTATATTCACATATTTGGCTCGTCCAATCAATGGCTCTAATAAAGCCTATCAACTAGTAAAGTGCCATAGAGATTAACTATGATGTGGTAAAATTCATAAGGAACAACACAACAGAAATTAGAAAATAATACAGAAAAGCATTATTACTATTCTTGTTTTGGTATCTGCAGACCATAGCTCTAAATTCACTATTTCCCCTTTGAATTTTCCTTCTATCGAGATTTCCTACGTGTCCCAATTTCTGCACTCAGTGAGTGCATGGGGTGAGTCCATTTAATTAGGAACAAGGAGGATGGTACATGCACTAAGGCACCAAATACAGGGACCCGAGATACGCAATTTAGTGCTGCCTCACAGATTAGTTAAGTCTTGAACTTAGGTTGTGAAATAATTGGCACCTCAGAGTGTGATTCTACTCTGACAAGTGACTGTATAAAAGTGGCACCATCTTCCTGAAAAAGATCTGCTCCTTATGTATATTCAGTCATATCTATCACATTCTAACTTCACCCAGTGGTTTTTTCCCTGTTATATCTGCATTGTCAAAAAGCTAAGAAAACAAGAACGCAATGAGGTTGTATTCCTCCTCTGCATTATGAATGCAATTATAAGCTTAATTTCAAAGACTGGTTGATTACATCTTTGAGAATCTACTGCAGATTACACAGTTACAGCTGAAGTCATGGGATTATATCACTGTAGCCAGGACCATGAAATCTGGGCTGCATTACTTTATGGTAGGTGGGAAAGGAAACAGCGAGCTCATATGATTTTTCAGATCCTATGATAAAATTACATGGCTTGCATTTAGAAAAATGCAGACAGTTGGTATTTGCCATTAAAGCTTTAAGATGCGTCACCCAAGGGTACTAATGGGAAAAGCACTCACACGTGAGTGAAATTTGTAGATCAAGCTTTGCCATCTCTGCGATAAAAGATTCAGATTTTTCTGGTAGACACATTCTAGTTTTTAAAAATCCCCCTGGTTCACCACACAGGTATCAGCCAGATACACGTAAAGTACCTGTGTGTACAAACCTGTCTCTCTGTGTATCTACCTCATAGGTATATTCTGCCCAAACGAGCATTAATGATATGCTACCACACTTGCTGTAGGGTGACTAAACAAGTATTACGATTTCACTGTCAATAAAGCAAACAATGACAGTTCGAGTCCAAGAATATTCTTGTAAACAGATAGTGGGTTTGTGGGGAAATACACAATTTTCATAAACTGCGATGTTGATAAAAAAGATTTTTCAGGGTTTTCTTCAGCCATATCATATTAGCACTGAAACCAGCAATAACGCTGCAAAACCAGGAACGTAAGCTGTGAAGGCTCTGTTAATTGCGGCTACTTGAAAATTACTGTTTCATGAATATTACCAGTCAAGGAAAGAATAGCATGGGGCATAGGAAGCATCTAGATTTATACTTGTTTTTTAAGTTAAAAAACCTAAAATGGTTATTTGATATTTATGGTTAATTCCTGTACTTACACTTTGTAGGCAATCTTATCAGCACAGAGAAGAAAAATAGTGGGAATTGGAACTAATTGACCCATAATGACTGATACTTTTTTGCTCCTTTTGAGAAAAATATACCATCATCCAATAGCTTTCCGCACACAGCAGGAGGAAAAATTATCAACTAATTACATGACAATTAATTCCTAACTTGTAACATTTTTCTACTAAAAAAAAAATAAAATCCTAATTTGAGATTAATAATCATGCATCACAAGCCACCTTTTTAAAAGATGCCCTTATAAACATCTGAAATTATTCTAACAAATGATAATTGTAAACTGACGTGGTTTATAAAGAATTAGTAGAAGCACTGTTTTCTGCTGTTAGCACAATTATTTCTTGTTCTGCAGTTATCTCTGCAGATGAAAATTTAGCAAGGATTCCACTCACAGGAATGTTGTATCCAACTCACATGTGAGCAATACTAGAGAAAGCAACTTCAGAAGAAAGGTGAGGAAGTAACAAAACCAAAAGCAAAAATTTTTGTTTAAATAAAGTTAAGGACTGAATGGCAAGTTAAGGATTTTTATAAATTTAAAACTTTCACATTTTTTGTACATGGAAATGCTTGGTGTTCCCTTATTTTCTCCTGACCAGAGAAAGCTCACATGACATAGCTTTGGATTCCTCTGGATAAACAACACACCTTAGCCTAAGGTTACCTTCACTGAGTGAGTTCTGCTATCACTGAGTTTTGCATAGAACAGTGTGGCTGCTCCCATTCATTTGCATTTCATTGAAAGGAAAAAAACATCACTGTTTAGCTTTTGAAAAAATGGACTTGCATGCCTGTCTTCAGAAGAGGACACAAACATCACCTGGAAGAAAGTGCTGGAGATAGCTCAGAGGATGAGCAGGATTTATGAGTCACTCCTGGTTTTAGTATACTCTATTAGGCAGCTTATCACTTAGCATGCTGGCTGCTGAGCAACCCATTTTGAGGTACTCGCATCTTCCGGATATTATACAGGAAGCTTGGTCTAAATCTATGACTCAGCCCAAGATTGTAGAGTAGGGGTATTTATATGCATAGCATCAGGGACCCTCTAATCAAATCCAAAGTCTGCGTTTGCTTTGCTTGTATAAACAGGATGAAAAAAGCAGTCTGGTATCTCTGTCTGACGGTATCACCCTTCTGGGTCATGAACATTCCCAACTTCCATCTGGAAATTCAGCACAGCTTTGAAAGAAACTTTGTGGATTGAGGCCAACCAAGATGCCTGGGCTGAATTCCGAAAGCAGTCCTCCTGAGTGTCTCATCTAGAACGGCAGGTGAAGTCCCAGAGCATCATGTCTTTAGACCGAGAGATGGATCTACCCTAAATTTGGACAACAGTCTGCAGTACCATTCTGACTGAGGCAGTGATTGATAGACCATTCTGCCTCATTAGCCACTTACTGCTGCAGGAGGGCAACTAAGGTTAGCGCTATTGCCAAAACAACCCGGGGAGATAGAAATCCCACTTAATAGGTATGGCTGATTTATTGCTGTTGCTGGCATTCCCAATTTTGTTCTGAGCACTTCTTCCTTCTGCCCAGTACAGTGCTCTTTGTTTTAAACCGTTGACTCAGTGCCTGTCTGGAGGAAAGTGCTGTTCATCAGAAGACTGTAAGTAGGATAATTCATTTTTCAAGCTTGTTGATTCAAAACTGAGCAAATTTTACTTAACCTACTGGTAATTACACCTAGACCACTCTGTACAACTCATTGGTTACAGGATGGTTATACCCTGCTATTTAGGTTACATCCTGATATTTATATTATAAAAAATGTATTATGTTGTTTTTTAATGCAGTGCACCATCTATCGCTATTGCAGATAGATCTCTAGCAGCCAAACATCTTAGAATACATTATCACATGCCCTAAGTTTTCCTGTAGATTTAGCTGCTTGAGCTAATTGTCCAACCAGACAGAAGAAGGGCTGCCTGTACATGAAGTTCTATACAGTTAACATTCATGCAGAAAACCAACAGTTTTAAGTAAGCAAATGAACGTGAAAGAACCAGAGTTCTGCTTTATATAGACATCATATTAATATAACTAAAAAAAAATCTGTTCTGTTTCAGACCTTACTTTCTTTGATGATCATAGTGTCTAACTGAATGTTTCAATGCAATAATGCCTTTTTTGTTTGTTTGTTCAGTTTTCTTTTTTCTCCCCTATTTTGGTTATTGCAAAGCTCTGTATACAGCTATGGCATCATAACCATTTATCAGTAACCAATCTCAGCCTATAACCGTGTTCCATTTAAAAAATTAAACCAAAAAACTTACTGATCACATGGGCACAGGAAAATAAAATTATCTGTTGTCACAGAGCACAGAACAAAGACAATTAGTTACGCATTCAGTTCGCAATTTTTTAGGTTGCCATAGCTGATGTACAGCTACGCATCTTTTTCAAACTTTTAGCTGACAACAGTCTGATTTTTACTATTAAGTGACCTGTGTCCTGCTGAGCACTGTGTGGCATAGCAGATGTGCAGCTGGGGAGCTTCAGCACTAGCAATGCACATCTTCCAGGGTTGTGTGCTACCACCGCCTGGCTGGTAAACCTTGCCAAGATGGAAGATGACACAAGGCTCATGCTCTCTGTTGCTCCATGTCCTCAAGAGGAGAAAGTGTCCAGGACAGACAAGGTGTAATTTTAACTTCATTTTCACCCTCCAGTCTGCAATCTGTAAATCAAAGCCTATTGCTCTGGAAAAGGATAAGGATACTGAGCCAAAACAGAAGCAGGACATAGGGAAGCTACCATGACCTTCAAGACTCTTCAGTACGTGTGTTTCTGCTTTGTGGCATGGGCATTTTACCTTCATGAAAGCACGAAAACACAGGACTGTAATCAAATTATAATGCCAGAACTACTTGCAAGAGCTTGGTCCTCTATAATGAATGTAGTGCTAATTATTAAAGAAATCCTTGGCTTCCTCTAAAAAATTTGCAGCCAAGAGCTTTGCTGAGATTATGTCTACATTATAAAAGGCATATAAAGGATTCAACAAAAGGATTCAACATGATTGATGAAATTGTTTGCTTTCTCTTTAGAAGAGAGTAATAAATAAGTTAGCATTCCTAGGTTCTGTGAAGAGAAAAGATATTTGAGAGAAAGCACGTGGATGCATTGTTCTGTAGCACAGGCATTTGATGAGCTCCAGAAATCTCTTTGGAAGAGAAAAGATGTATTATAGTGTGTGTGAAAAGAAGAAATCCTCAGTATCAGGGTGTTATCTAGTTGCTAAGGGCTGGTTCTTGATGAAAACAGAGCAGAATAGAATAGATAGTTTAAGCGCTGTGAGGTAAAAGCAGAAAATTGGACGTAGAGCACAAGGGACATTCACAATGGAATGAAAGTGGATGCAGTAAAACGTTAAGAATGTGACAAGAAAAAGATTATCATAAATATGAAGAGACGGAAGTCCAAGTTTTGCCTTCACTTCAACAAAGCCCTTGGAGAAAAAAAAGAGGAATTAGCCCTGCTGGAATGTACATTAGCAAAGAGAAAAGAAAGATGAAAAGAAGAAGAGCACTTCAAGGTCATTTTAAACCAAGCAGCACTATGAAACCTTTAATTATAAGCCTGTAATTCTTGTTTATTATTAATTGCTAGCAAAAGAAGAGATAAAACTTGAAACCATAGTTCTGAACTTCATTGTGTCCATATTTTTGCTGTCAAAAACCAAATAGGATAATTTAAAATTGTTTTAGCCTAGACAAAAAGACTTTTCCTGTAAATGGAAAAGTGTATTAGCTAATTCTTTTAATGCACATTAAGTAGCACTTTTTTTCTTGTCTTCTGCCCTTTACAAACCCAACAGTTTTAAGTTCACAGAGCACTGAAAGAACAATAAGCCAAGGCATCTCCTTGGAAGCTAGAAACAAGTGCTGCTTCCTCGTCCTACACAGAGGCAGTCTGGCTTTCCTTGAAGAGTTTAACAAACCTGGAGCCAGGCTGAGAAGTTAAATACCCCTTGAAAGTCCTTTCCTATTGAAACCTGAGCTGATGAGGCACCTGTGTTTCAGCCATTATCAGCTGTCACAGTAGAAGAGAAGCGGCATTTATGGCAACGACTGATATTTGTTTTTAATCCACAAGCACTGACTGGAATTTTCATTACCTTTCCAATCATTTGAAAACAATAATTGTTAGCTCTGTTAAATACCTTCTCTTTCTAAACCAATACTTTCGAAATGCAAATTGTAGTCACAGCTGCAAAGGAAATCTACTGCCAAAATACACCATTGGGAGAGAAGAAAATATAGTGGCAGCTGGCTGTCTCCAAACAGGGAGAATGCCATCTCTGAAACACTGTTGGCTCTTGTAGAAGAAATACTAAAGAGCAAAGAACTGCAATCCCAGCCAGCCACTGGCTGACGCTGAATGTTGCTAATGCGAAAAAAGTGGAGGCTGTAACTTTAGGAGAAAAAGAAAGGAAGGATCAGGAGTGCTGAAGCAGTGGGATGCCTTTGCCTGCACACAAAGTGAAAATTCAGTCAAAAACGTGTAGTGTAAAACCTCTTTTTTTGAGTTAGTTTGGATTCAACAGGTATTGTTTATCTCTTTCGTTCAAACATTTCTTATTCTTTGTGCTTCCTGACATAAGGTTGGTGATTGCTTCACTAGCTATTTGTTTATCTCACATTCCAGTTCCATAAGTTTATTATTAGCAGGGGACAGTTTAAGGAATAAAACGCAGAGGTGGTGTAGCACCTTAGTGCAAACTCGTCAAGCAAGCTGTGATGGCACAACACTTTAAGAAATGCACGTTGCCTGTGACATGGGAATAGCTCAACACAGCAGCTTTTTCTGCTGACAGAGTGGACTGAATTCAAAGTGGTGACCTACGAGGTGACGCACTACAGCTGATCAGAACTGTCTTACAGCATTAAGTCCTGTGGCCAAAGAACACTGAAGGTAACATCTTAAACCCTCAAAAGAGAACCTTGAACCCTTTATATTACTACTTTTTTACCTAAGATGACAACAACTTCTAGTTATACGATCACTACATATTTGACTGGGTCCTCTGCAATGCTTGAATCAAGAACTTATAGATTTACAGTACAGCCACTTTCCATCTCAGTTTAGTATTAGCATCAGTAGTTTCTCAATCTAGCCTACGTGGAAGAAAACAGCACATACTTTGCCTTGTTACAAAACCAGCTGTAAGACAGCAGGGAGATGGATACTGGGGTCTTAGGTACCTTTTTACCAAAGGTAGCAATTTTCTAGTATTTAGAGCAGTGGTTAGAGACATGACAGGACACTAATTTCTCTATTTAATTCTTTCTGACAAGCAAAGCTGGTACAGTAGGTGAAATTTCATTCTTTCTGTTGAAACCTATTCACACTTTTCGTGATAAGCTACCCTACGACAAAATGGGCAAGTGACATCTGCTGTGAAATGGGAATCTGGTCCATAATAAAGGTTGTGAATTATGCTGAAATATACACACTAGCCTAAAAAATATTTAGGGCTGCATTTACACCTGACATCTACATGTGTAGCCTCAGTGGATGCCATGACATGTTCTAACACACCTTCAGTGTGCATTAGCAGAGCCTGCGCCCTGTGGTGCATCTACGTGCAGGTGAGGTCAGACACATAGACTTTCTTGCCATTACCTGGTATCCCAGCCTTTTTTGAAGGCTGTTTCTTGTACTTATGTGGTGGTTTTAGCCTTTTCCCTTTGCTTATGGCTGTTGCTTTGCTCTTCTTTTCCTTATCCTGGTGTGCAACTCATTCTACTCCAAGAACCACATTTCTCTGCTTCAGTAACCACCTTCAGACTATCTCTTTAGATCCCTCCTCCAGACTTTCTCCCTCCTGTTCTCTGTTCTTCCCCTCTATCTGACTTCAGTCTCAGTGTAACATTAATAAGAGATTTTCAGAAGCAGAAAGTGAAATTTAGACACTTAGCTATCATTCATGCCTTTGAAAAATCTCTTCCTACACCTCCTTAATTCTCTTGCTCCACAGCAAAACCCTTTCTTACTTTTAACTCCCCTTCCTCTCATCAACAGTCCTTTCCTTCCTCTGTTCTCTTTACTCGGTTTTGCTTATCTAACCGAGTCCATGGCTATGCCAGCAGATCTCTGCAGTGCAGACATGTCAGCAAAACTTCTAAGGAATGTGGTTATCCTACCAGAAACAGCTTTTGTCCGTCTGTATTACCCAACTTCAAAAGATGGTGTAACTTCACCAGCAAACACATCTCCTCTTCAGCCCTTTGTTTTACCTACACATGTGGAAATGGATCAGCAGTTACAGCAGACAGTCCTTGATGCAGACCGTCCTCTTAGAACAACAACAACAATAAGAAGCAACAAGGAATGTTAATTATGGTGAAAAATAAGTATTTGATAGAATGTATGTATATATCCTGATACTTCGTGTCTACCCAATTGGCTAAGGAAGAGGTTTGGTTTGCCAAGTATAACTGTGCAATGCTTCGGCAGAAGGAAATGTATTTATTTAGCATAGCTGGAGTGAATAATAACCAGTTCTTCTCAGGTCTTTTTCATACGTTGCAACTGCTTAGGAGTGACGGAAATTTTAATTTAAAATGGCTGTCTCATTAGAACATGGGACTGTTAAAAGATTTAAGAAAGTTCACCATAATAGCATAGAAAGCACAGAACTGATTTTTAGCAAATCTGCTTGTCTCATTGTGCACTGCAGCCTAATGATGCAGCACAAAACTTAATTGGCTGTATTTTGAGCCCACTACTTTCACTTGTAATCAAAACTAGTACTGAAATGGTAAAAGGAAACTGTATCTTGGGAACGTATCAGGAAAAAAAACAACTTTGGGTAATATAAATCTCTGTAAACTCTTTGGGGTTTCTATTTTAACTAGTATCTTTGATTATGTTTTAGGGATACACAGCCAAGAACCTCTCTCTCCTGAGACATGACAGAGAGGAAAAAAACCTATTTTGTGTAAGCAGGGAGATATCGGATATACCCTTTGGGAAGCGAATATGCAATGTGACCTAAACAGTCTTTCCCCACACACTGAATCTTCTCTTCTGAAACTACCTTCACTACCCTTGGAAAGCCACAAAGTCTCATTCCTTTGTGCACTTATCAAACTGCCAGCAGTAAAGGGCTAGGAGTCATTTCCCATGTGACTGATGAGTCCGTAATGAGCTGGTTTAGGATTTCCTGCTTGTCTATTTGAAGCATCCGAGTCTAAACACGCACAGACATTATATACTATATTGAATGGGTACTAACCTATATTAAACTAGATGGAATATAGGTTTAATCTAGTATAGTAAATCTCTATCTTTCTGTATGATCATAAACAGGGAACAGCGCTTGGCCATATTCCAAGATCTACTACATTTCTGTTGCATACTTTACACACCTAGTATGAATCATGGTTAGGCCCTCTAAATACGATAAAGTAATAGTCATCCAACTCATCTTCATTTAATTATACTAAAATGGCTATAATGCTCAAGGAGCCGAGAAGTTAAACAACCCAATTCACTTCTGATGTTAGAATAACTGCTTCTTCCATCCTATAGCAATGTATCGTATATCGTTTCAAAATCGTTTTCACGGTCACCATCCAGTGCCTGATATATTCAAGGCTAACCACGTGAGATTTTTTCATATGTTCCTGCCTATCATCTCTTCCTTTAAATGAAACTTGCCATTCTTATTGCTTAATGTGGGATTTTTTGTTTATTTTGATTTATTTTACTGAGTAAGGCAGCGATATAAAGCAGAGAAAAAAGGTTGAGTTAGTGTTTGAAAATGATCTCTTCACATCAGCTGCTCAATAATAATCACAGTTCTTATTTTGAATGCCTGAAGTCAGTAACTTCTGAGTGCATCTCAAAATGTGGACTGTAGCAACTTTGTTATGTTTTGGGTAGATTTGATTGAAATGTTTTGCTGTTTAAAGATAATAAACTATAAGTTAAAAATGGGATTATTCTTGTATGCAGTAATCACCTTCTTTGTCTTGGGAGAAGCTATGAGAACTGTGAGTGAGAACTAAGTAAATACTATAGTTAATATGCAGATTTTGTAAATGAGTAGAGCTCTGGACAGGCAAATATTACTTGTTACTGAACTGGCACAATATGGAGAAGGACAGTTTTGAACCAAGGAAACTTTTTTTGGGTGAAAAAGGAAACAGCTTCTCTTTTGACATCTTTGTTCTGCTGCACTGCTTGTAAACTGCACAGCGGGGTTTTTTGGTGGATTCAGTTTCTAAGCACAGAATAGAGACTTTCTCTGGCATACTATATGATCATTGGAAGAACAAACTGGTGAATCATTTTACAAATGGTGAAGCTTATTAATTCCACAAGCTGTAGGCATTGGACATAGTTCAAAGATATTACAACATTCACAAATTTAACCACCTTGGATTTTTGCCTTGAAAAAAGGAAAATAAAATATACGACTTAAAGGTACCAAGAATAAGACTAGAAGTGTTAATGTTTGTTTGCAAATTCTACCTTTGGGTATGCAGTTCTGATATTTCTATTCATTCACCTCAAGATTATTTTAAAATATAGAAGAATTTCTATTCAGTATTTTTTTTTTGGTTTTTTACTACTAACTCTAGGTAGCCCATTACTTCAGTTCAATAAACATATAAGCATAATAAGTTTCACAATAAAATCTGTGGTGGGTATTTTTGAGATATCAGGCAAAATATTTGTAATACAAAATACTGCAAAATTTAGTAAGCACAGATGAGCAATGGGATGTGGTATTTGATTTACATTTTAAATTTCTAATTAAAGATATTAATTTATAAAGACCTTAAATTTGTACACCTCTGAGAGTTGAAACTTAAAAGATTTCCAACTTTACAAAAACTGCTGTAGATCATAGAGTAGGTAATAACATCACATTTATTATAAACATATTAATAAAGCTGTTCGATACTAAAATTTACTTATGCCTGCACATAATGCTTACAGCAATTTTAAATCATGATGCTATGCCATGTTTTCTTTCTCTTTCTGTTTCACTGAATTCTGAAATACAGAACACAGATTATTCCAAGGAAGTTCACATCTTTAGTGATGTAGCAGGGAAGAAACAATATGCAATCATATTAAAAGTATTACAAGCTACAAACTGTAGGCTCTAAAATTGTCATTTTAGCTTATGTTTTGTATTTCCTGTCTCCCAAATGCTTAGAAGACTGCTTGGGATTTATGCAAGACATTCTCTTCTCTCTAAAGACACATTAATAGCATCCGTTTTATTGTCTACATTCTAGTGGTCTCATATGATTTGAATCCCAAAATATCTAATCAGAAATCTTGATTTCTAATTCATCTTTGAAGTTTGGATGCATTTTTCATAAGTTCTAAAAATAAAGAGTTCTGTCTTCTGCAGTGGCATGTCATGCATATGTATGAAGGCACTGTGACAAAACTCCAAGGCATTTTAAGAAATGTAAATGGAAGGGAAAACATAGCAGCAAAATATGATGCAGCATTTTAGTCCTTTACATATGGGAAGTCTTTGAATATATCAATATAATTAAGGCCAATCCAGTGACAACGGCAGACAAAATAGGGTCATGCACTGGAGTTACAGACTGGAGACTGTTAAAGGTACAGTCTAAAAGTGAAGTACTCATTTTCTGGAGCATAAATTGTATTGGAATGCATGGATAAGCTTAAACAATGTTCATCCCAATTACACTGAAAAATACATAAAGGTGAAAGAATAAGGCTTCTTAAAACTGCTGTTATAGACAATGACTGATTGATAGTGCTGCGCAAGCTTAGTCCACTGTTCCCATGTTAAAAGATCCCAGTCTAATTGTGTCAGATGGGTAACATCCTACAAATGAGCAAATATAATTTTTTTATTTATTTTCAGAACAAGCTGTCAATTTTTGTACCGGCTCTGAAATAACTCCAGCTGGTAGAACAGAGCACCTCCCACTTATCCGAAAGAAAATCTAAAAAAACGCCCTGTGAAAACAGCTCTGAGGACACAAAAAGGGTTAAATGGATGTTTTCATAGACAGACTTTTACAGAAAAAGCTTCCCAGGAGACCTTTTAAAAGAGATGAAGCATATGTGTGTAAACAAACATTTTAGAAAAATGCTCTCATATATTACAAAAACACTAAAAGCACTTCAGTTTTTGAAGAATGTTAGCTAGGAGATCAGGCAATTAAAGTGAGATTCCAGTATATAGTCCTTTGTTTAGAAATTTTTCAAAATTCTTTTGAATTCAGTTCAGGATGTTTCTCATCCTATAGTTACAGGAACATTGTTCCTGAATCTCATTGTATTCATGATTGGAAAACTCCTTTAATTTCCAGTCTATGTTTACTCACGGCCAGCGTTGTCTCTTAGCTTCAGTAGTATTTTCCCCCTGCTAGTATTTATATCACCATTATCTTTCAATATTCCTCTCAGTCTTCTTTTTTTTCAACCAGTCCCCTGGTGATTTTATTAGGTATTTTCCAATTTTTCAGCATTCTCTTCCTAATCTGGACACACCACAATAGTCCTAAGAGCATCTGCTGTCACTGTCAAAAGACTGATAGAGAAACAGAGCCTCCGAAGAAAGTAAAGAGCATGGATGGTGTTGAACCTAAGATGACACAAGTAGGCCACTACAATTACTGTGAAATGTAGTTTTGCCTTGTGCAGCTGCTACCTACGATCATCTTTATCCTCTCTTCATTATGCACCTACATTTAAGCGTTATTTTAGGCTCTGCTTGCTGAACTCCTTCCCAGTGTGCAGCATTTCTAAAGCACTGTAGAGACAGAATATAATACAACCATTAAAAGCTGAAGAGTAATTTTATTGCCTAAAGCTAAACATTTTTCTGACCTAAACATAGCCTTCCCTTGATGACAAGGTTTATTTAATAAAAAAAAAAAAAAGAAAATAAAGAAGTCTGTTTAGGTTTATACATGAAGATGGATGCATCTGAACAACTGCATATGAGGGCTGGTAGCATCCAGAACAGGCATTCCCAAATAACGCCTTTTCAGCTGTACCTGCTCTGAGCAGGCAGAGAGATTTTTATCCACTGTTCCCTTCCTCTATTGGAGAAGAAAGAAGAGGTACAGAAAAATCAGATAACATATATAAAATCAAAGAAGAATCAACTAAGGAATGGCTAAGCAGTGGAGCCTGCTGCAATATTCTTATATTCAGTACGCTCCACTAGAACACAACTTTTTCTACCATCTTCTGTTGTTATGCAATATTTATTAAGAGACTTTGGATAAGAAGATTATGGAGCGTAGTGATCAAATGCTTGAAAAAAGCAAAAGCAGAAGTGAACTTCTCATAAGAGAAATCATTAATTAAAAAGTAATGCACATGGAATCAAAACCCTGTGAGGTTATAAATCCCCCAACGCTGTATCTCACAAAGCTCAATATTAACATCCAAACCCAGTAAGCATTTAAAAGGACTAGTGCTGTGTTCCTCTTTGACCTTAATTGGTGTTTCAGACTGGCATTTCAGTCTTCTGAAGTCAGCACCTTCCTCTGATACAAACAGTACCAACAGGAGAAAGAAAAGTCTAGGTTGAATTCAGATGCAGGTTTCCTTCTCCCCTACAGGTGATGTTCAAGGACATAATTAGCATCTGTCCATTCTCATTCCTCCTACTGCAGCAGGAATTCAGTCCTACCGCTAATGGGCACCAGATAAATCTGCAGGGAAAATGCTAACCTAAAACTGCCTATGACGGGAAGGAAAAGGAAATCCTGGAATGGACAAGCTTCAAGGCATAAAATTGAAGGATAAAGAACTCAAAAAAAATGCTAGAGCTAGTAAAATATTCATGGAAGAAGGTGACAGGGAGATGTGACTGTTAAGTGCAATTCAGGAGAGAGAACAGAAAAACAAAAGGAGAACGAAGTGAAAGAAAGATTCTAAGAGAAAAGGTGAAATATGGAAGAGAGGAAAACAATGCAACAAAAGAATGAGTCACAACTCCTAAGAGAGGCAAAGTAAAAAGTGCAAAGAGGGAATAAAAAATTACCTGACGCTGAAGCTCTCGCGTGTGGTCTATGTATTTTAATCACACATTCTATAGATCTTTTAATTTAGAATCATAGAATCATAGCGTGGTTTGGGTTGGAAGAGACCTTAAAGATTATCTTGTTCCAACCCCAATACCATGGGCAGGGATACATTTAAAAAGCATAAAGTCTTGTTTTGATCCCTCCTATTGCACAACACTGTTGAATACACTGGCTCACAAATCTAAATAGTGAAAGAAGGAGAAAGAGAAATCATAATTAATTTTTCTTTTTGTCATCTTCTGGCAAAGGTACAAACCTTTGGACTCGGCACCTTAAAACTCTGTGAAGTCACCGTGCACATGGCAGCGTGGCCTCTCAGTGAGCACCTTTCCCCTCCCCAGGGCGCCAGGAGCCAGACTGCCTCTTGGAAAAGAAACAGGGGCAAGCGGGAGGGAGAGGCGAGGAGAAGGCATGCTCCTTGCTGTCTAATGCCATGTACAGGGTGTCTACATGACTGCTACAGTTTCAAAATCCTTCAGGGAATTTTTCTCTCCCTTGCCAACACAGGGGGGTTTTGGGAGACAGGATGGGTGGCATGGGGGTGGCTGGTAGTTCTGAGTTCCAGTTTGGTGGCTGGGCGGAGGTGAGGGGGGAGGGAGGTGAGAGGTTTTTTCCAGTTGGCACCACTTCTGCTTGGCGGCTGCTGTGAGCAGGAGCCATCGTTTTGCTAGGCTGGTGGAGGCATCTCAGAGGGAGCTCCCTTGACTCATCCCCAACTCCACACACCTTTGTTCTGTCTTTCGGTGACAGGGCGATCATCACTACCTGGAATGGCTGCAGACTCCCTGGGGGTCGACGTCACCTGCACAGGAGTTGTTACCCTATACCTCCCATCTCCCTCCACCCTTCCCAACACTTTGGGACAAAAGGACAAGCAGAGAGAATTTTGCCATCTCCCAGAGTGCTGTCCGTAAATATAACTGTACTGAAAGGAGCAGGGATAGAACTTCATTCGTTTAAAGGTTTTGGTTACGGTGTTGTTGTGTGTCCTGTTCTGGTTTTGGTTATATACATACATATTTGTAGTTAAGAACTGTTATCCTTCTCTATACATTTTTTTCCTGATTAAAATCTCTTAATTTCAAAGGTCATGGTGGTTTCAGATACGCATCTTAGTTTTCCTTTTAACTGAGATCATGACGTATTCAAAGGACAGAAACAGATTCCTCCAGGTGCTCCTTTGAAACTTTCTAAGATGGAGCATCTCTCCACTTCCATTGACCCACAGGCTACCAAGCAGGGTGAACAGTCTTCCACAAGCCTGGATAAGGAGCCTTGTCTCCTTCTGACTCCTTTTGCTTGCATGAAACCATATAGACTCAGGAATGAGGTGGTCACAGGCACCCTAGCAGTGGACTGATTCAAGAACTTCAGTGCTAACACCTGGTTCTTAAGGAACAATATTACTGAGAAAGACAAACAAGTATAACACTCTTTTGTTTCTTTCTGGAGAGCACTAAAGAAATCAGAGTAGGCAGCCAGCAAGGATGCTGGATTCAGTAGCATCACACAGTTACACTGAGGGTAAGGCGCTGTCAGAAGACAGTGCTCTCTTGGGTTCCCACCTTGGTCTGCCATGATCAGCCTAGGGTCTCTAAACAAAAGTCATTCTCACCTTCTCCCTAGCTTGCATTGTAACCTAAAGTGACTACAGGAGGCAGCTTTTGGTAATCATCTCAGCATGGATGAAAACTGTCAGAAATGGGCTCCCCATACAAGCAGGTTGGGTACAGAAAGCACCAAACAGGCGCTGGCTTGCAGGAGGAGAAGCAGCAGGAGATGGAGGACAGCTGTAAGGGATGTGTAGATTTTTCAACACCGTTCAAGGCTTCTGCTTTGCCACAGAGACTGGGGGATTTTTTCTGGATTCTGCCCATTAGCTGGTATGATCCTTGTGACCCACTTCTGGTCTGTGTCTCCTACACGCTGAGTAATCTTGCTCTAATCCATGCCTCTAGAAAACAAGACTGGCTTGTTTGGCACAAAGGTTCGTTCAAAGCCATCAAATTTTATGAAGCAATTTAAAATGGGCTTTCATATCCTATTTTTAAATATAGCTTCTTTACGAAGGCTCCTTGTATAATCTTCATCCTTTGCAGGCAACCATAATCACATAACTTTAAGCAGTTTTTTTCTGAAACCAGTGCCCCAGTTTATAACAGGTAATAAAATACCCATGCTTGTACACGCTGCACAGTTTGTAATGGAGCTGTTTAAAAATTCCTAGATATAGCAAAGAACAGTAAGTTGTCTATTGCATATATTGCTGCCATGAGATCTTCAATATTTTCTCCTATATGTCCTCTGTGAGTACCAGAAAATGTTCTCAACATAAATAACTTGACTAGAGAATCTAAATGACTTTATAAAGCAAACAAAACAACAATAAAACCTGTTCAACACAAATACTCTCCCCCTGTTCTCCATCCTTTAGCTACTAAACCAATGTGGAACAAATCTCATCTGTGCTGGAAACTCTAAATGTCATGTTAACCATAGGAAACACTAGACAACATTTTAAAATAACACAAAAGGAACAAAAATACTCTATATTTGACTCAAAAAACATTTTCTGCTTAGGAAAACTCCCATACAGTACTGTACCTTGGTAAAAATATATACAAATGATTTATGTATGTAGGTAGATACATTTCTTCGTCAGGTTTCAAAATAAATGCATCCTCAATCTCTAGACGAAAAGGTCCAATCAAGCACAGAAGGAATGAAACAATTAGTAAATTCTACCGTACTTCTTTTTTGGGTCCATGGAGTATAACTGAAAACAAGAAATCCTTTCCTAAAGACCATTAATGCAGAGTTTCAGAACCACCGTAGCTATCATGTAATAAACTGCATGGCCATTCGAACAATTTAAAAATTCTACAGAAAAATTATTATGTATCATTTTATTAGATTACTCAAGGCCAATTGCAATAGCATTACAATTGTCCTAGCCAGCCCTAGGTAAACCTTACTTATTCACAGGCCCTGGAGATCTTAATCCAAGATGAACAGAAGCTGATTGCTCATAAAAAGTGAAACCCAAGTCAAGACTATCTGAGTTGCTATTTTGTAAATACTTGTGAAAAAGTACAATCCATGACATTTTGAAAACAAAACATATACCTCTTATTACAGAGGCAGACTGAAAGCTATTAAAATTGGAAATTGTTGCTATTACCCTGCTATTCAACTGCTGAGATGCACCGTCCATAACATGTATTGTACATTTCAAAAGTAATTAGCAGTCAAATCTTGAAGGGTGAAAAACATCTTAATAATGAGTACAGAATGTTTTATTACAAAGTTGTGCATCTTTTTGATTTCTTCTCATCTATAGTGACTGGGTAAATAAAAACAAAACAAAACAAAAAAATCCGCAATAAAATCGAAAACCGTACAGAGATTCTATATATACTATATACTATATATATATATTATGGATTATTTATGATAGGTATTAGGTAGAATAAATTTAAAAGAGTAATTAATTAGGCCATGGAGGGGTTTTGGTCAAACTAAGAATCATTCTGACCTGATGCAGTAGGCAGCTTGGCAAATGCTACTTAAAGTCAGGAATGAAGACTACTTGGCAGAATGTCATACAGATTTAGTATAGTGGAACGAAAATGATTCTGGCATAGAAAAATAAAATTACCTGCAAATGGAAATTATGAATACATTCTATTGACTGTATTTAATCTTTGAACTATACTATCTATAGAAGATCACCTGAACAATATCAGCTATAAATATTGGATCCTGTATACTAGTCCATATCCTATTACATGATGACACTTCCTTTTCAGCTAAAGACCTTGCTTCCTCAAAATGGCCAAAGGTACTTTTCACCTGAAAAAGTAGAAAAGAGAATAAATTTTGGGAAATTCCAAAAAATTTTAACCTGCCTCTGTATTAAAGCTATGGAGTGAAGCAGTGGTGCAGAGGTGATGACTAAAGGATGCTGGTCTAGTGTGGAACAGGAGGAAATGCACAGAGTTGCTGCTAAGTTGTTGCTGTCCCCACTGTCAGCTTTGGATATCTGGTGTATAAAAAAAGGCCCCAGAATACTAAATAATTCGAGATCCAGTACTTTAATCCAGTCAAGATTTTGTTGGCTGAAAGGTGGCTAGCACAGATACACTGACTAGAGGCAGCATCTCTTTAACAGGCTGCCCAGGGAAGTGGTTGAGTCACCATCCCTGGAGGTATTTAATAGACGGGTAGATGAGGTGCTTAGGGATATCATTTAGTAGCATGGCTGGACTTGATTATCTCAAAGGTCTTTTCCAACTAAACAATTCTATGATTCTTTACATGAAGTTATAAAACTTCACATGATCAGTAGGATTTTGCCTCGGAATTGTCAATATTTCAGCAAACAGAAAAGGGATATGAGTTAAAGTGACACCACTCCACTTAAAAACATACAGAAATACCTCGTCTGCTTTAACGAGACTTTGATTTATGATTTAATTGTCTAAGAAAAGAGCTGAGCTCACTGATTTGCTTTACTGTGTAGAGGTGATTATTCTTTATTAGAGAGAATGTTCTCTGTTATTAACCTGGAGGATGCTCTTATCTTATATGTAATCCACCTTGCTCAATGAATGATTTTTTAGCAGGAAATGTGGCTCTTATTTGAAATGCAAATTTTCTCTGGATATTTATTAACGTAAACACAGGAAAAGATATTTTAAGTGAAGTCATTATTTGTAGATATCAGAAAGCAGAGACATACCTAACAGGGATTATGTCTTCATATTAAGGTCCAAAACCAACCCCAAATCCGGTCTCACCTCTGAAGTAAAAACAATATCAGCTGTATTACACACTTGGGCATTAACTCATTGCAACCATGAACAGGGATGAGAAAGGGCACTTTTTATTTTTTTTTTCTGTTTTAAATGAGTTCCTACCTATGAATCACCTATAGCAAACCAGTGTCAGCATATATTTTCACAGATTCTGAGAAGACACAAACCTCACTGCAGACAGTGGAAGAGAAGGCACTCAGCAATTTTGAAAACCAGGTTATTGAAAGGTCTTTCTAACAACAAATTATTTTAGCTTTCTTGCTGCAGTAGAAGCTTTAGAAGAATGAATCCTGATTCCTGAAGCATCAGGTTTAACATCTCAAGCTCAGCCTGTATTTAATCAAAGAGGTGTACATAATGTTCTGATTATTTTTAATGCTATGAGCCCTGCAAGCTTCTTTTGAGGCTGACTGTCCTGGTGGCACTGTTATTTTAGTCAGTAGATGGCATTAGCTGCCTCAGTGTCATTTTTTGCTATGCGTTTTATCAAGAAGTGGGTCAGCTACAGCCTGTGGCTGTGTGCACGTTCCCAGCAGGCCAAGAAAAAAAAAAAAAGAGATGATTTTGTTTTCTTCTGTTAATTACTCTTGCCATATTTTAGTTGTTTTGTCAGACAATATAATTAGACGATAAGGAACAGATCCAACAGCAGGTATGCACCTTCAGATAGCGATGTAAGAAGTAGGTAGGTTAGCACAGGAATTTGCGTTCCGACAGCAAATCCTTCTGCTGTAGGTATCGCTCAGGATTCCAGAGAGCTGGCACTGAGGAAGCAAGGACAGCAAAACTGTTCCAAGCCATGAGGGGCAAGACAGCTGACACAGCTCTAACTCTCTTTTGACCCTTTTGCTCTACCCGACTCCTCCCAGCTTCTTCAATTAATGATGAAGAACACGTTATATGTCAGAGCTAGATGTAAACTGATGAGTACAATTCATATTTTTCAGATTTTTTATATCTAGCAGGTCTTAAAAATTATGTTTTTCAGTTATCTTTGTGATAAAACTTAGGTTGTAAAGATACACACACTACACTATATACACATACTATAGACAAAATCTTAATCCTGTATTATTCAAATATCCAATGGGAATGTTATAATATTCCTCTGAAGTGGTTCCAACCCAAACCCTGCAGTTAAAACACCATGAAAGTATGTTTGTACGTGTTTGAGACCCACAATCTAAAATTGCCTAGTGTTGAGCAGGAAGCAATTCTCTCCTCATGTAAAAATAATTCAAGCAGATTTTTTTTTTCCTTTCGATACTGAGATGAATTTGACAAACTTTAAGACGCTTTTTTGGCAAAGTTTGAAATACTTCCACTCACTGCTCCCACAGCCAGTGATTAGAACATGCACCAGAGAGAGGTACAAGCAGCTGAAAGATGTGGCAGTGGACTCCCCACACTGCTGTGTATGCCCTGTCCACCCAGACATGGCTGTGGTTACCTTGCGATCCCGAAATCTCTGTTTCACCATTCTTAAACCAGTGCATATATCCCTCCTGACTGTTCCATTCTGTGCGAAGGGGTTACTTTTTCGGAGGGCTTCCTTGATTTTTCTCACTTGTATTTTCAAGGCAGCAACTCATCACAGGGATTTCTCGTTTGCAGTTAGTGTTTCCCCTTCAAATTTCAGGTGTTTATTTTGGTTGTACACCAGAACTAGAGCAAACTTTCAACAACAAACACAATGATTTTTCTAAGGAACATAGATTTTTAATCCACATTGAACACGCATATGTCAATTTATGGCAAAAATAGTTTTATGTCAAAAGTACAGTTCTATTCCACTATCTTAATTGCCAGCTCTGATTATTGATATGTATGACAGGCAAATCCTTATCTAGGCAAATGGGTATAGGCTTAGGCAAATCAAGAAGTGACTGTATCGGTACCTTTAGTCCAGTTATGCACAACTAGAGACTCATCTAAATTTGCACTCATATTTTATATTGTGATGTATCTCCCCAAACGCCAAGTCGAACCAAGCCAGAACTTTTTTTTCAAACTGACAATGCATATAACTCTAACAAATCAGTTATAAACAAGGAACAAATGTTCCCTTTTCTTAAAATTCTGGATTAGCAGGATTATCCTCTTCTAGCCCTCTAAATACAAATGTTTTGAGGTTCATTCTTAACTATTCAGAGCATTCTCTTGCTGTAGGGGGAGTGGAAGAGTAGTATGGCTGGCAGCAGGGAAATATATCAGTTCCATATGTGGGTAACTGAAGCACAGAAAAATTAAAGGACTTAATCAGGTTTGTACATACTATTATGGAAAAGCTTATTCCCAAATTTCCCATGTCAGTATCTTCACATTAAAATATTGCAAATATGCTCCATTCATAGCTCTCTAAGCGCCAACACAAAACAAAAATGTTATATGTAAGATAAAGTCAGTACATAAAAAGAAATGCACAAAATCAGCAGCAGGGTGAAACAGACAAATCTTAAAATGCTGCCTGATGCATTTTCCTAGCAAGCACATTTCCTCTGCTTCAACATCTTCATAACCTGAAGGTAAACATGGGTTTAACGTTTAAATGAGACACTGCTATACAGCCAGCTAGCTACAACTCAGGGGTGTGCTGCTGCTTATTCCATAGCCAATCCTCTGGATAGTATCATGAAATGGAGAAAAATGAGGATAAGGAGTCCTTATATATACAGAAACCCCGGGTACCATTTCATCAAGAGTAAAAGATTTTGCTTCCAGCCATTAAAACACCCAACGCTGGAAGCACAAGGCTTCTTGCCAGCCTAAATATGGCATCAGACTAGCGAGTTCACAACATACAAACCTTGTTCCCCACCAAGGAATTCTTGGTTAAAGAACAAGAGAAATAATTGCTGAAATAAACTGAGAAAATAGAATCAGGATTCCTTAGGACTGTAACCCATCTTGCTCTGTTCTAACAAAATGTATTCCATATGTACAAATGGCAAATTATGTCAGGATAATTATTTATTCTATAAAAAAAGACTTTGGCTTCAAGTTAGAACATTTTTTTTTTCAACGACAAAGAAAAACAATTATAATTTTGGTCCCAAAACACTGACTTGGCAGAAGGCCTGAGCTGCTGTTCTTAAATTCAATGACACTGAAAGCTCAATAAAATAACTTTGCCTGAGAACTCACAACACAGAAAGAACAAATGAAGAGACCCAGTTCTGAAGGGAAATCAAGAATTTAGAAAGCCTCACAACAGTGATTGCTGTAGAAGTATTTTTCAGGCTTGAAACTCATATTTGATATTTTAGAAGGAAAATTGGAGGGAATGAAATCTCAAAGCAAGGAGGAAAATATCAAGCCATCTCAGATACCAATGCAAGTCTAGATAAAGCCAGATAATCATGAACAACGCAATGACAGTAAAACCTCAACACACACTAGGGCAAGAGAACAATGATTAGATAAAACAAGTATCCCGAGTCTTTTCAACCCCTCTCAGAAAGTGTTCAAATATGAACTGACAGTCATTATAATAGGTTAAAGGGTTTTTTTTAATTGGCAGTCATTTCCAAATTTGCAATTTTCACTGACCTAAACATCTGCTGAAAATTTCATGCCATGTCTGAATACCTAGAATATTTTATATGATATGCACATTAACATTACTAGGCTATTACAGATGACTTCGTAGACCTAGCTCTACGTGCTTAACACTGAGGAAGCTCCCCAGCTAATTTCACTTTCGAAGATTTGTGAAACAAACTCAAATTACCAGATGAAGGCAAGCATTTTAGAAAGTGCAGACCCTGTCCCATAGAGAAGCAGTGCAATAAGGTCAATTGTCTGTGTGAAATTATTTATTTTTCTGGATTTCTTTGTCCTTCATACAGCTGTGTCTTCCCAGAAAGGCCAGGCCTAATTGGTTCAGTCTGATATAACCTTTTATGCCAGATGAATTTCAATCTTTTTTCAGAAGTATCTGCTATTCTGGAAGAAGACTTGGCTTGAGTTGTACAGATAAATACCACAAATATTGACTCATATTTGGCATTTTCGGAGCTTTGTATTGTGATTCATACGGAATCTGTAGTCCTGGAGCAATCTCGAACAACAAATAATATGCAGGAGGCCCAGCTCAATGTAAATATCCAAATAAACAAATTACTGGACTACATCAATCAAGTCCCACATATAATAGCCTAATATTATTCTGAGATGCAATTATTTAGTAGAGAAGGTATTTTTCCAGCAGCTCCTAGTGCAGCTTTCCCTTTACCACTTAGCTAAATGCTGTGCTGATCACTACCTTCCAAAAAATTAAAATAATACTGTTAGGCAATACAGCACATAAAACTTAGAAAGGATAATACCGAAGTCCCAGGGATTTTCTACTGTCATCTTTTCACTAATGAAGCTGCTTAAATGCAATCAGAAAATAAATCATGCGCAGTGAAAATGCTAGCCTTGAACTCTGGATTCAGTTGTGTCACAGAAATGATGTGTCACAGAGAACTCATATGAACTTGATGGGTCACTAAAGGATTGACTTCCTAAGTATGTTTTAGCAGATGCTGAAAATCTTGGTGCATTGTAGTGCGAAATATCTGTTCATTGTTGTGAGCTACTAAAATGACAGATCATGAACAAACTGCTTAACGACACACACACCCACAAAGTTTAATATAGGGTTTATGAAAAATTGGCACAAAGCTAAGATTAATAAATTGTCCAAGTTGCCTTCATGTGATTTCTTACAAGGAATACCAAGGAACATAGAAAAACATAGCATGGGGATTCAAACTTTACATGAAAGTTATGCTTCCCACTGGAGATCTACTGGAATTGATTTTTCAGCCTGTCCTGACCAACAGTCGGCTTTTAAGACAAACGTGACTGACATTTGATTAATAACTGATTTTGCTTATGCAACCGAGTTTCCCTCTTCCCCCAATCACTTTACTAACCCTTCTCTTCATCTGCTCTAATATGGATTGACTTCTGAGGACAAGTGATGGCAAGAACTGTATACAGCATTCCAAGTGGAATTCCACCTGTTTCTTTCTAAATTAACACCTTTCCATTTTTCTGGAATATCTACCCAGTAACTCTTAGAAATCATTCTGTTTTCCACGGTGGTATCTCTAGTCATCCATGAATGGATATGTTTTTCCTTCTTCGTTTTCAAGGGATGAGAGGACAGATAGGGTAGAATTTTTTTTATCACTGGTTACTTTTTATTTTGTACTTATACACACTATGTGTTTCTAGTGAACCTCTCAATTTCAATCTCAATCTCAATCTCAATCTCAATCTCAATCTCAATCTCAATCTAGTGATATCATTCCTTCTCCAAGCTGACAAAACTTTCCAATATGTATGAGAAACAAATTGCTTGTTTTCTGACTTTGAGGACAAGTGTTAAAGAATAATATTGATTCAAGACCAATGTTCTTTTAAGTATCACACCAATAAATCTACTTCATATCAAATAAATTTAAATACAGCCCAACATCATGCCCTACCCCTTTCTGATCACTTTGCAGCTTTTATAAACGTTTACAACAAAATCAAGATCTTTTAAAAAATGTGCTTCCATATTAATGCTAGAAAGTCTGTAGATAAAATTTACTGAGCTTCCTTTCTCAAGAAACAACAGCTATTTCATCAAAGAATATGGCAAATTTACTCTGGTATGTTCTATATTTGGTAATTCCATGTGGGCTTCCATTACCTCCATGACCCTAATTACTGTTTTGTTATAATATCTTCTAAATCCTTGTATATTGCTGAGGTCAGACTAATTGTCTAACATTGCCTGAAACATCTTTTAACATGAAAGGAAGAAAATAATTTTTGTGTATAATAAAGCTCCTTTTCCAGACACACTTTAAATCATAGATTTTTAAAACATAATTTTCTAAATCTAGGACATCTCTAAATAATTTACAGTTTTTGAAAAACCACAGGCAATAGGAAATGAAAATAGGCACAGTAAATCAAAAAGAAAACAAAAATTCCCAAATATGTTACAACTTCTGAAAACATACGGCAATTATTGACGTTTATTATTCAGATTATTTTAAAACAAATATATATTTCAATTATTTTATTTTGCTTATTAAAATGGATTTTAAAATAGCAAAGTATTGAAAAATATCAGCTAATCTTTAATTTTGCTTTTCTGGGGAAATAATATTTCTCTTTAATATAATCCGTCTGTCAGGCATAAAGTTAGAGATGATCCTCAGGTGTGGAATTTCTAGACTGTAGTGTTTCACATCTCACTAATTCACCCGTTTGTCATTTCATGATGTTTATTAAGGAGACCTGGTTATGAAACACAAGGGTAAACTGGTATCTTAAAAATGGTTTAATTTTCAAATTGACTGCCAAAGAACACTTAAGTAATCAATGCAATATTCAGGGTATGTTGCACACACGCAGCTCTCCCTCGGAGATGAATGGATGCTTTGGGTTCTCACCATTACTTCAGAGGAGGTTTCTCATTTGGGTAGCTTCTATCTGGTTAGCTTTAAGAACTGAGAAACATCATCTTCATTCAAGTAGCATGTGATAAGTACAGAGAGCATGCATCAGCAATTCTTACGCAGACATAATTCCTATAAACAGTAACATGCTACTCATAAAATCCTCTAAATATAGTTTGAATTGAAGATTATACATATATGGAAATAATACAAATAGACATCTTTGGCTATTAGTTTTAATATAATCATGTCCACTCATAAAATGCTTCATGTAAATCATTGATACCGTTCTTTAGTGACAAGTCAATGTTGTTTTATACTTCTATAGAAAGGTTTGAAAGGTGTTAGTAAAGAATTATATGAAAAGGTATTAATGTAATATTAAAACCTGTCTATGGCTTAGTTTTTAATAAATCTTTATGTGAGAAGAATAAGAGACTTAGTTATCTCTGTAGTTCAAGTACCAGTTTATGGGTTATTTAACTGGAAAGCACAATAGATTTACACGTTCTGTTTGTAATGAGAAACTGCAAAATAGAGTAATAAATGCTCTGAAGAAACCTGTACCCCAAAAACATCTGGAATGAAATTGAAGGACTTTTATTTAGAACCTGTGTGGAAGACTCAGGTGCAATCTATTGTGCTTATAATAGTACAGAGAGTAGCTGCAAAAAATGGGAGTGCTATAGGATAAGCATAGTATAGGATGAGGAAAGAGAAGTTTTTTAGTTCTTTAAATCAAAGTGTCTTCTTCTGAGACTTGCTTCTATCATCAGCTTCAATATCTTTTCATTATAAAAACTGTTTTACAAATCACTACTAGCACTTTTATGTCCAGCTCAACAACCTTTCTTCCATAATATCATAATTTATATGCAAAAAATAATGTGCCTGATTTAATATGCTTATCGGTCCTTGTACTAATTAATGCATACATATTTTCCATCAGCCATTGAGCTTAGTAACAGTAATTTAAAAAAGATACAAACTGTATGTCAAAGTAATCACTAAGCCATCATGAACTCTTTTTTTACGCATGCCAACATTTGTACTCTTGCAACTCTGCTTGGGATAGAATTCGGCATAGCAATTTAAATCCCAAAGCTTTTGATGGGGAAACTGAAATCTAGTTACTACATATATTGATCTTGGGAATCACCTCTGCCAAAGTACAAGAGATACATACTTCTTTAGAATCTCTCTTCACCACAATAAATACAACAGAACAGACATTTATAGGGGAAGTCTGCATCAGTCGTGATTAAAAGGATCTGAAACGCCAACGATTTAAATTGTTGTTTTTGTCTGTCAGCAGGTTGCTGGACACAAAGACAGATTTAAAAACTTGTACCGCCCCTTAGTTAAACGGACCAATTGTGTGCAAACTATTCATGTTATTTTATCCATTTTTACTAGAGCAGAACCTAATCAGTTGAAGACGTGTCGCAATAGCACAATGCCAAGATACTGCTTCCACTTGCCCAGACCAATATTGTCATTGGAAACTCATCTAGGGGAAAAATTTCTTTAAATGCCCTTCAGCTAGGGAATGCTACAGAAGCAGTATTTATTTTTATTGTTGGTGTTAGTGGCATGCAGTTAAAAGCTGTACTTCTAAGATAAGGTGTACTTCTCATCCCCTAAGCTTTGCTTAAGAACAGTTATTTAAAATGTTGCTCACGCACCTTACAATGCTTTTCCAACTTGCATTTAATTTTAATTGGAAATACCTTATTTAAACTTTCACAGACCTATGATTTTTTTAAATATATTTCAAACACAACAGTGAAATCATTAATAATCAGTACTGCGTGTTGCCTTTTTTTTTAATGTAACTTTAATAATTATTAGATAGAGTAGTATTTTAACCAGACCTCTTAAGGCACTGAGGACTTTAAGAGTGGGATTTGTCTTGTTTGACTTTAGATATTAATTCTGAGCAAACAGCAGACTAGGAAGAAAAAACAGATTGGAAAGAGACATCTACAGAGGAAAGTTTATACCATTTTATCTGCTTTTAATGTATTTATGTGATGTCTAACCTTTACAGATCTAAAATTAGGTAAGATGAATCCAACTCTTGGCAAGTTTATGCGGTGCCATGCATTGCACTGTAATTTCTTTTCCAGAAGACAGCAGACTGGGAAATGACTGTCCCCAAAGAAGAGTGAGTTTTATAGGACTATTAAATGAGGAAAGGGGAAAAGCACAGCACAGGTCAAGATGAGTCTGTGAGAAACCTGAAAGCTATTTTACAAACATAAAAAGTAAATTTCACTTTGGCTTCAATTATTTTATGTATAGCTTTAGAAATAAAAATGGAGAAAAAAAAATCAGAAAAAATATACAGCAATTTAGTATTATTTTATATATTATTGCATTTAGACTATGATTAGTATATGCATGTATATATATACACATATATACTAATGAAAGATTTAAAGATGCATTCAATTTGGTCAGAGAGAGAATGAAAAAGAAGGATTTTTTCCATGCATTTGGCTTTTGGAAGCATTCATTGCAATTGAATCCATGTGGAAAGGTGGGTTGCTATTTACGAGTTTCATTTATATGAAAATGACCACCTGCTTTGGTAATGAAAAAGTCAGTATGCTAAAACTTGAGAAATATCTTTTTATGAGCTATTTCTTCACCACCCTTACAAATATCACAGAATGGTGATAAAAGTTATTTTTCTTATTTTCTTCTTGAAGTTTGAAAAGAAGAACCCTTAACAGAAAACAATACTTTAGTGAGAATGGAAAAAAAGAATTTGACCCCAGTCTTTCATCACCTCTCCAATCCAAAACAAATAAAATACTGTGAGTTTTTGGCTACCGCTGAAGAAATTCCCCATTTAGTATTCAAAAGCTGTAATGCTTTCACATAGCCTCAGATAGGAAAACCTGAAAAACTGCTAAAAAATCTACCTCCCTCCCTATTGCCACATAATCCCACACAAGTATACAAAATTCTTGGTTGAACAGTATTGCCTTAGTTATCAATCTGTCATCTGTGAATCCTTTTCCACTTACCTATTACTTGCTATCAGACGATAGCTATGTTAATACCTATTACCGCTAACATAGCTATGTTCTAGAAGAATGGATTTTACGCTGGAGATACTGTGGATGCCTTTACTTATAGGATTGTAGTTACGGTTCAGTAGAAATTATTGAACAACCCTTGACTTGAAGTAAGCCAAGGGACTACTGGCAAGGATTTTATTTGTTCCCAGCTTTTGGAATTCATTCTTCTCTCCTCTCCAGTTTACAGAGGACCTGACTTGCCAATTATCCAGATACATTATACAGAACTCCTACATATACCAGAGCATGTGAGCACATGGCATTTGGAAACCGAGAACTCTGAGAAACTGTTTCTTTTTTTTTTTTTAGTATTCAATACCTTTTTTACAATTTGGAAATCAAAGATTATGCAGAGGTTGGTGGATTCTACAAATTAAACAAAATAATAGGTATTTATCACAACTTTTCATGAAGACCAAACACAGATATTGGACAGTTTATTAAGTCAGTCACTTGTTACCCGGAGAAGACCGTATCAGTAATACTCCTTAAAAAAAGAAACTTTGATAGGGAATCTAAACACTTTTGTGAGATTCAGGGTTGAAGAAGCTTACAGCAGCAGAACTAAATAACTGGCCTGTGTTTTTCACACTGGCACTGAATCTCAAGTTACTTAACAAAACAGTAACAAAACAAGGTATGGGAATCCATAAAAAGAAAATCAAACAAACAGTCCCTCAGAAAGTAAAGAGTGGTTCTACCAGAGTTTAGAGCTCACAGATACACAAAATATGTGACGCTGTTCTCATACAATAAAAATGCTTAAATACCTTGCTACCCTTACTAGGACCACATAAGTTTCTCTACAGTTCAGTGGCTTAGTAGAAAAACATGTATAATTTAAGCAGTAAATCAAAGTTTGGCATTTATCTTCCCCGTGAGGGCTTGGCAATTTAAAATATCCCTTTGGCTTTGTTTTCATTTTGTACAGGTTTTCTATGTTCTGAAGAGATACACTAATATACTCACTCTTTGGAACATCTGTGTAATCTACTTCAGCCACAACCAGGCAGAGGTTTTTCCTGCTAGAAGAGCCACCTTTGCAAATTAGAATGTCCTGAAACAGCTGTCATTAAACTCAGTCTCTCTTCCAAGCACATCCCACTGAAGTACCAAAGCAATCATCAGCCACCAACTCAAAAAGCAGGTTCAAAGCCCCTGAGGTATTTGTTACAGAATCACAGAACAGGCTGCTTTGGAAGGGACCTTAAAGATTATACAGTTCCACCCCCCCGCCATGGACAGGAACACCTTCCACCAGATCAGGTTGCTCAAAGCCCCATTCAACCTGGCCTTGAACACTCCCAGGGATGGTGCATCCACAGCTTCCCTGGGCAATCTGTTCCAATGCCTTACTGCCCTCACAATAAGATTTCTTCCTAATATCTAATCGAAAACTTCCCTCTTTCAGCTTAAGACTCTTACCCCTATTCCTATCACTGCACTCCCTGAGAAAAAGCCCCTCCCCACCCCTCCTGTAGGCCCCCTTTAAGTACTGGAACGCTGCTATAAGGTCTCCCCAGAGCCTTCTCTTCTCTAGGCTAAACAACCGGAACTCTCAGCCTGTCCTTATATGGGAGATGCTCCAGCCTTCCGATCGTCTTTGTGGCCTCCTCTGGACTCGCTGTAACAGATCCATGTCCTTCCTGTGCTGAGGACTCCAAAACTAAATGCAGCACTCCAGGTGAGGTCTCACAGGAGCGAAATAGAGGGGGGGGAATCACCTCCCTTTACCTTCTGGTCACATTTGTTTTGATGTAGCCCAGGATATGGTTTGCCTTCTAGGCTGCAAGCTCACATTGATGGCTCATGTTGAGCTTCTTAGCCACTAGCACCCCCAAGTGCTTCTCTTCCCCTTTTCAATCCATTCTCCGCTCAGCCTGTAGTTGTGCTTGGGATTGCCCCGACCTAGGTAGAGGATCTTGCACATGTGATCAAGATCTTTAAGGAACTGGAGCAAGTATCGTACAAGGAGAGGCTGCAAGAGCTGGGAATGCTGTCTAGAAGAGCCCAACGGCTTCATCCCAACCAGCAGGAAGCCAGACAAAATGGCAGGAGGCTTGCATGGATGAACAAGGAGCTCCCAGCAGAACTGAAACACAAAAAATGAAGCATGCAGAAGGTAGAAAGAGGGAGAGGTAGCCTGGGAGGAACATAGAGGTATTGGCTGAGCATGCAGAGATGTAGTTAGGAGAGCCAAAGACTAACTGGAATCAAACCTGTCGAGGGATGTTAGAGGCAAGAACGCTTCCATAAGTACATAGGTGACAAAAGGAAGACTAAGGAAAATGTGAGGCTGCTGCTGAATGTGGCAGGGGACCTGATGACAAAGCACATAGAAAAGGCTGAGGTACTGAACACCTTCTTTACCTCAGTCTCTACTAGCAAGACCAGCCTTCAGGAATCCCAAGACCTGGAGATCAATGGGCAAGTCAGGAGCAAAGAAGATGTTGCCTTTGGTTGAAGAGGATCAGGTCAGGAAATACTTCAGCGAATTGATAAGGTCATGGTTCCTCGTGGGATGTACCCACAAGCGCTGAGAGAGCTGTCTGATGCCTTTTCAAGGCTACATTTGATACTCTTTGAATGACTGTGGCCACTGGGAGAACTGTCCAAAGACTAGAGGAAAGCAAACTCATTTCAAACTTCAAGAAGGGCAGGAAGAAGGATGAAGGGAACTACAGGCTGGTGAGCCTCACTTCCATCCCTGGGAAGGTGATGGAACGGGTGAACCTAAAAACCCCTTTCTGGACAAGAAGGTGATTGGGAGTAGTCAGCATGGGGAGGTCATGCTTAAGCATCCTGACAATCTTCTATGACAAAATGCCTGGCTTTGTAGATGAGGGGAGAGCAGTGGCTATTGTCAGCTTTGACTTCAATAAGGCTTTTGACACTGCCTCTTTCCTGTTAAGACCCTCATAGAAGAGCTGATGAAGTATGAGCTAGATAAACAGGCAGTGATGTGGACTGAAAACTGGCTGAACATCTGGGCACAGAAGGTGGTGATCACTGGTACACAGTCTAGTTAGAGGCTGGTAACTAGTGATTGTCAATAGGGGGTCCGGTCCTGTTTAATATCTTCATTAATGGTCAGATGCGTCAGGGTGTACCTTCATTAAGTCTGCAGTCTGCTAAAAGCAAGCATTTCAAACAGAAAGTGCTAAGAGGACAGCAGGCAGACAATAATATATTCTTCCAAAACTCCCACTCCTAGAGTTAACCGTTATCATCTGTTATCTCTTTTGTTGCTCTTTTCTCTAATTTTAGATTGCAAATACTTCAGGGCATGGATGACATTTTTTTATTTGCTTAAGATGTGAACTATATAAATGATTAATAATGATACTAGCAGCAGCACGATAAAATACAACTCTCTCCACCTCCCATTTAATAATCCAATAATCCAAAATAAAAAAACAAATAGTCTACAAACAAGTAAACATTTTTTACTATTTTTATATTATTATTTCATATAATCTTTATTTGGATATAATGGAGACTATTTTCTACCTTAGTAATGCTACAAAGTTAAAAAAAAAAAAAGAGACCCTAAATTTCACAAATTCAATGATTCAATGAAAACTTTTTCTCCAGAATCAAAAGGTTCTCTAATTCAAAAGGTCAGATAGAAAATGCTTAACGAAAACAGAACCCAGTCAAGTCAAATAAAATACAAAAATAACCCAGGATTTTGCTTCAGGCAGCTTGAATCTGATTTAAGCAGCACTCTTGGAAGAATCCAGCTGTTGTTTACTGAAATGTAAAATAGTGTGCTTATTCTTTTATGTGACAGCATTCATGATCCTTCAAATCAGGATGTAGCATATTTCTTCCCGTTGACAACAATCATTTTATGTACAGTTACTAATCTGACCAATTACCTGAAAGCTAATTACTCAGACTTTACAGAATGGGACAGCTAACCCAATGTATTTTGATTTTAATTACTGGTTTAATAAGGAGCACTGCCAAATACATCCATACGTTAATGTTTTACAACAGAGTTACAGATATTTTAATAGTGATTGAATAAGTCTATGATCATCTTTGTTTTATAGCCTCAGAGCTTAATCTAATTTTAGCCAGTGCAGAGCTGTGCTGTGCTTTGGCAATTACAGTATATTATTCACGTTAACAGTTTACCTCTTTTCTCTGCATGTAGACTATATTTCCATGTGGAGTTCCTGTAATTGTCTCAAGACAGCAGGATAACCAAGAAGGTTCAAAATGATGCATTATTAAGAAGAAAAGGACACAGCCTTCCTCAGGAATATAACTCGTGGCAAGTTTAGACAGAGATTTACTCAGCCTAGACTGTGAGCCCTCAAAATCATAAGCTGCAAACCCCAACTGCACTCCTATCTATCTCTAAAAATGATGTCCAGTCTCCCCTCATGTATAGCTCCTAATTTTTACAGAAAATTAGTGAAAGGCCAGTGCTACTACCGAAAGTAGCTTCCTTTCTATATCATTGTGCTAAGCAATCTTCTATATAATTGCATATATTCTATACATTCTATATTATTGCACTAAACATTCAGTGCAATTCTATGCTGCTTATAAAAGGTAAAAAAGGTCAGCAGAGAGAGATATGCTCCAGCAATCCATGCTAAAACGTCTATTTCAGTCTCATGGTCTCCAAGCTTTCACAAGTGCTTTAAGAGGAGATTGGAAAGAATTTGCTGCCCACTCATGATGATGTCTCATAAAAGGTTCTTCAAAAACGGATCAAAGGCTGTAATTTCCATGCCATTTCTGTCCAATTTCCTTTTCTCTTAATGTTTTCATTTTTGAAATGGCTATGATTGCAATCCAATTTTGCCCACACAGCACTGCAGGTCTAAATGAACCATTTATCACAAACTTTTTGTCTTTTGGCTGCTCGTGATTTTATTTGCTTTGCAATATTTTAATTTCATTTTTTGGTACTACTTACACTGCATTGCAATTACCTTCATAATTATACCTGCAGTGATTTACATTATTATACTCCCAGATGCACCATCAAGACTTCTGATCCAACCCAACTGCACTTTAATATTGATGTTAATTTTTCCTTCTCCTCCTCTATCACCAAAAGATTTTCATATAGATCTTTCCACAAGAAGAACTTTCCTTTTTGTGTTTCCCACAACATGCATGGAATGCTGATACCATGCATTGCTTTTGCTGAGTGGGACTGCCTTACTTTCCATGTGAACCCCTAAAATCCATGATGATAAAACTTTGCATATATTGCATTGTTTCTCATTATGTCACTAGACAGAATGCCATATTTTGAATAACAATTGTGCTGCTCTTCTTCAACATAAAACTGTACCAGCCATAAGCAGTCAGGTTCTCCATCATTTGTCTAAATGTTTTTGAGGTCCTTGCCTCTGATTAACAAAAAAAAATAAATATAAGTTTTTATGACTCAGTTTAACCAGCAAATGATCTTTTAAAGAAGATTTTAAAACCCTCTCAGCTGTCGCCTTTCAAAATTATGAAAGAAATTTCAGAATTCATAGTAATCTAGCCCTATATAAAATAGGCCAAACACCAATATATTTTAATTTAGTATTTAATAATTTCTTCCAATTTCCCTCTCTTTTCCAATACTTAACCTTTAATAATGTTATTTATTAAAGCTTGTACATACCTAAATTTTATTTCAAGGGTAAATTTTATTGCTATATTTTTTTCAAATTTATCTTTCAATATAAAACAACATGGTATATTTACAAAATGCAAAGTAGATTTGTTTCCAACTTAATGGTCTTTAGGGGGGGAAAGTAAACTATAGATAATGATCAGGGGGATGATGGAGACAGACAATAAAGTCATAAATATAGCAATACTCAGAAGTCCCTGCAGACTGCTGATATATAACTAAAATACCTCAAGTTTTTGTTGTCATCGTGTTCACATCACTGAGTCTAGTATCTCACCGTATTTCAGCTACATATGGACTTCTGGGAGGGTTAAATGAAACTGGATTGGAATTCTCTTATTTGAAGACAAAGGAATATATGAGTACAAAATTAAATTTTTATAACTATATATAATAAACATATATATAAATAAAAGAAAAACATATATGTAAGTATGTATGCATGTGTATTTATAATTCTTACACAGAATATATCTAGTAAAATCTCAGAATACATCTAATAAAACCTGTGCTTACTAATGATGTTCTAAACAAGGAGTAGAAGTTCCCTCTAAACTTTCATGGGTGTTTTACACTTGGCCAAACTGACACAGCTCAGAATTTGATGTCCCATGCAGAGTGGTATTGGAAATCACTGGATGCCACGCTAAAGTTCTATACATAGAAGTCTACCTCATACACAGCTTACAACCAGAGTTATAAGCAATCAACAGTATATGAACAAAGTAAGCTAGAAATTGCATGAAAGTGGTCAGGGAAGAATAAATATCAGATAAATTAAAATTTATTTTTCTTTTAAGATTGTTCCCTCACATAAGCAAGGATTCCTGATTTTTCATAACAGAGTGAATAAAACAGCGATGGAAATATTTTGATTTGGAGGTGGTGGTTAGGAGATGCAAGTCACACAGGAAATTAAGCGAAAGACTTCTCCGAGTTATTCAGCAACAATGAACAGGCAAATAAAAATATTAGACGAATAAAAAATAAACTTTAAAATGAGAGAAATATTCTGTACGACAAAAAAGAAAGTCCTTCTGAAGAAGTCTCTACAATACACAAAGAAGTAAACAAGCGCTTTTATTGGGTCTCAGTGCTTGTAAAACTAGTTTAACAGCAATGAAAATAGATACTTAAAGGAAATAACCCCCTAACTGTTTATTTACTTAGTTTAACCAAGTGAGATTATGAGCAAGTAAATATTAGATGCTGTTTCTACAGTCCCTTTTTCAATCTTTCATCCAAAACCATGCAAGCCACAGTCTATTCTCAGAAATGCCACTAGAACACATAAACTGAAAAAATGACATTGATTTCAATAGGGCTAATCCAGATTTATACTTACATAACTCGGAGCAAAATCTATGTCAGTATATTACATGCTGTCTGATGGAGAATCAGAACTTCATCTGTACAAGAATGACTTTCTGCAACATAGCATTCTTTTTAAGGATACTCAATGCAATAACACTTACTAGTATAAGATCAGAAGCTGTCCCTACTCACCCTAAGGGAAAAACCCTAAGTAAAAACCAATTAATTCAAGATGGTAATTCTGGATTTTTCTAGTGTAACGGAGCACTGGTGTAAAGCATCAGCATTTGTTCCACAGCGACTGTCAAAATGTCTTTTACTAGAAATGTGATTTTTTGCTTCTAGAGCATTATGACCTATATTTAAGAAGTCATTTAGGAATTATTAAAATCTGCTGAATCTAAACTTAGAAAAGCCTTGTAAGTACGAGCCATAACGTGTTTTCTCTTATGAGTTTAATTTCAGTTTTCCCAGCTCTTACCATTCTTATTCTTACTTTTTTTTTGTGCACAAAGACAAGCTAAATGATGTTTTGTCCTCTTGATTTTCAAGACACAAATTCCAAAGTGGTGGCTGCAGTTTCAACAGTGACAACTGCTTTGATTCCTGTCCAAGGCTACTGACCACCAGGAGATTATAATGGCAGAGATATTTTCTTCATTAAGAAAAGCAAACCCTATGATCAGTAAACAGTTACTGTATTAAAGTAAGAACTAAAAAATAAAAGTACATTTTTTTCCAGGCTTCATCTGACATCAGATCTTTTTTCCCTCCTAGCTGTGCTGCCAATTTTTAAACAGAATGAAATACTGAAAACAAAGCATACAAGACAGTGCAACACGTAACAAAAACTGGCCATTCAATTTAACACATAGAAAGGCATACGTGCATGTACACCTGCTGTTCCTTACGTGGGAATTAAAAAGCTCCTGGCCATTTTATTTAGTACAAAATTCACAGAGCCAAACTTGTTTACGATGCCATATGCATGTGTAGATACAGAGAAATGTATTTCAAATCATCTATAGAACAATAAAAGATCTCATCAACTGAGAAGTAAATATATAAACAAATTCTATGATTGGCGTTTTGGTTTGTGTCCCTAATTCTGTTGAACCCAAACCTTTTCTCATTGGCTGGGTTTACCTCTGGTGTAAAATGATATTTGTTGATATGGACCAGTGCTCTTTGCAACTTTGCAGCATGCCATGTTTGTTTACCAAGGTCCAAAAAATTTCATATTTCTTTCTATGTCTAACATGACTACCATAAATAAGTACATTAAAATATGCTGCATTGTATGCACATGCAGATATTCTGGAATTCAAATGACAGATAAATCACTGAAAAGCCCTCAAGCAACAGTCTGTGGACATTTCAATAGAATTCTACTTCTCACAATAAAGTCTTGATTAAGATTGTGACGAGAATAAAACTTAAATCTCACAGTGCGATTGCACAAGAACTGAATGAGCAATAATACGATGTTCTTAGTTATGTTCTTAGGTTTCTACTAGATTTTTCACCCAAGTTTCACAAATGTTGCTGTATTTGATTGATTGCAATTTTCTCCATTTCTAAGCTTTGTGCCAGAAAGCAACATTTTGTTCCATTCATCATAGCAAGTGACACAATGTTCCTTGGCATGTGATATTAATAAAAAGTCATGTTGCCTGTCTCTCCTGGTTGGTCACACCAAGGTTGATTTTTGGTAATATTTAATATCAAGTTAGACTGTCAGTCACATTCCTATTCAAATTTGAAATAAACTTCTGAAAATAAGTACATCGACGGAAAAAAAGCCAAATTTAGATAATTTACATTGTCCATATCCCCCAGCACATCACACTCTGCCCTCACCCTCCACACAGAAGCAATAGAAAGGCCTTACGTTTGCTTTTCATTCCTTGGTGATATCTTCAGGCCACAAAGAAAGATTAGAATCTTACCTGGCCTCCCATGTGGACCCTGTTTGAAGCTCTACCAAAATGCTTTGTAAAGCGACCTGGCACTGACTTTCCAGGTGACAAACCTGCCCGTCACTGCTGCTTACTACTCATTGAAAAATGATCCTGACAGTCTGAAGAGCTTTCCTAAGGTTTTAAAGTAGGCACAGCAGCACAGGATTACTGCATACTGCTTGAAACAAACTTCCACCCTTTCTGCAAGCAATGCTGCTCACGTATCACACAAGACAGCTAAGCTACTCAAGCACATTCAAGGGCATTCCCCAAGAAACAATATGCTAATTCCCTATCTCTAGCTAAGCTGGGTCCTCGTGCACATCAAAATACACACAAAAAGAGGAAATTAAAATTGATGATACAGACTGTATAACATAATGAACTATACTGACAAGGTAATACATTACCACCATATCATGATATCACACATATCAGGCACACACGCATATGCAAATTATACTCATTGATGAATAAGTAAAATTGTGTTGAAAAGTACAAAGTTATATTATAGATTTACTACAAAATTAGAACAGATCTGATTTCAGTCCACCAATTTCTTACGCATACCCATGTCTGTTTAAATTATAAAGCTTACAGATTTTACCATTTTAATATCAAAAAAGACACAACCCCCCAAAATTAATCTGAAAAATTCACTACAGTCTCGCAGCAAATGCGTAATTCCCCAGTATTTACAGTGGGGTAAAGCCTATTTTTGGCTGGTTTCATTCTCTTCTGGAGCTTCTCTCTATGTTTCATACTTAAGCTCACCTATACTTTATATTAACACTTATTGAGCACTCTTGAAGTAGTACAAACATGCACAAACACAAGGAAAAGCAGAACAAGGTACTTTATAATGGCAAAAAATTGAGTTCACATTCCTGAGTGTAAGGATAAAAAGTGTAAACTGTAGGACTAGGAAATCATGCAAGACAAGGGAAGAGAAGTCCAGAGCAATGTCAGGGCTCAAAAGAACTTGCGGAAACCAAGCCTATTCCTTCAGTGATGCAGCACAGGTCATTTGCATGCAAAGCACTCACCCTGCGGTCAAACCTAAAAAATGTACTCCTTAACTAGCAATCCCATAGCTGATACCAGAACAAGGAACAATTATTTTTGGCTGGTTAAAACTACAGCTGTGTCTTTTTAATGATTTTATTATTTTCCAGACATCTAGTTACGAATGCAAAAAAATTTAATTATTGCTAGAAGGAAATATGTTGACTCTACTGAGGCTCCTTTCTTGACCTCTAGTGTTAAAGGGGGTAGTACCAAAGCTGTGGCTTTGTGATTTAAGAAAATGGAAGGAAAGGCAAACTCTGCATTGAGAGGATATAGCTTTTATGAGATAAACTGAGAAAACAGAAAAAAGGATGTGATTTTGGATATATAGGATCAAAATGGGGGGGGTGTGTGTGTAAGGAACTGATCTGATTTAAGGGTTTGATACTGAAAAGAAGACGTTTTGCCTTCATTCCTCCTTATTCCTTTCCATATTCCTGCCTATGTGGTTCCATAAACTCTTTCCACTCTCCTTGACGTTCAGTGGTCCCTGCTATGAAATAATTTTACTAATTATTATTAGTACAGCTGTAAGATATACATTTTCTACTACCAGCTTATCTTTTTGCTGGATTAGGAAAATGTATTGGTTCACAGGAAGCTCCAGAGTTAAGAGAATTGGTGACTGCATAGACAGGAAAACTTGATACTCCTGGCAGGCAGCCGTTAAGCCACAGACAGAAACAATGACTTTCAACACTAAAGGACAAATATACACGCAAATAACATTAAGAATCAACTAATACTAATAATTTCTGTATCTACTGGCAAACATGTGACCCCAACTTGAACCTGTCCTTCCATGGCTTTTCAGGAAAATGAGGTGATTCAGAGAGCTTCAGACTAGGGCTTTTCCTGTGCTGCAGATACGGAGAAGTTTGCGGTTAGCTGAAACCCAGTTTTGATTTTATGTTTGCTGTCCATTAAATGGATCAACCATTTCAATAACTTCAAATCTAGATAGGGTGGCAAAGATTTCAGTGTTTTATCAACAGCCACCACGAGATCTTGAAAACTCGTTTTCTTCCATAGCATTTTATACATCTAAGAGATCCAACTATATCCCCTTAAGCTCTTAGTCACAGGCTACCTGCTCAGGTAGAGCTTTCATAAGAATTTCTGAAAAAAGCCAACTGCCTGAACAGAAAATGCTAGGCCCTACAGCATGTCCTACAGCTCCATAGGTTCTATAACACATCAAGTAAGTCAAGTCATGATGAGTGTTACAGTTCCTGCACTAGACCTGTAGCTATGATTGGTGATGTTAACTTTAATCCCCTACCTTTTTCTCTCTCAGTTAACATCAGGAAATGGAATCAGTACTAAAACATCAGAAATTATGTTACTTTACATTTTTTCTTTATCTGTCTCCTTCAGAAACGAAGCATCAGCGAGCTAAAGATCCTGGAGAAAATCCTGCAAACTAAGGAAATAATTATCAAATTCTGATTGTCACTCATATAAACCCATTTTGTGCCACAGAGAATCGGTTAGCTACTTAGTGATTAGGTGAGGTGAATGGGTGAAGTTTTCTATTATGCTGTAGATACTCTTACAGCGATTCGGACTCTTTTCTTAGTAGTCAGACAGATCACTGCTTGATATATGCAACTACAAGTATGTCTTCTGCAGAACTTGACATCAAGGAGGGAATATTCAGTAATAATAATGACAATAAAAACCCCCAAGAAATTGTGCAATTATTTCTTCTTAAGCATCATCTTATTATCTTATGTTCTTTTTCAGGTTCTTTTTTTCCTTTCACTGCTCCTTCTTCATTAAGTCCTTGTTTAGTAAACAGAGTACACAAAGTAGATAAAGATGCCAGTGGACTCACACAGGATCATAAGCAATTTCTATAATTGATGCAGAAACTGCCCAAGCGTAAGGTCCACCTGCCTGAGCAATATAAAAAAGCTGAAAAGCAACTAGTTGTACACAAGTGTGAATTCCCTTCACACTCCTCACTCGTGTACAGCTGCCACCTGTTGATAACAGTAGAGCAGCTAGAGCAAACCTTACACCAGCTTGCACATAAGTGATGGCACTAGGGCCAGGTGGTATGAATTAACATAGTCCCCTGACGTTCAGACCTACACTCAGCTTTGGCATAGCCTTGACCTTCCCCCAGAGCCAGAGTGCTATCATTACACCAATGTCATGAGTAGAGCAAAGTCCTAATTGTGGCAGGTTTTACACAAAAAAGTTAACTCAGATAATAAAAAGTAAAATTCTATTAATGATAATCAAATGTGCTCACCCGATGGATTTTCTCGCCTCAGGGCCAAAACTAATTTGCAGAGTGCTCAAATACTTTTTAATTAGTACGACACATTAATACTACAAGTCATTTAACTACCTCCTCTTACTTAAGAACCAAGGAACTGAGTGGAAAAATAAGTCTACACAAATCTGAAACATTCTTGGGTTTTTTTCACTTTAGTGCATTCACTTACCACAGTCTTTTTGAGATCATGCTCACTTAACCACTTGCAGAATTCTAACAAAGATATAAAATGGGATAGCGCAAAAGAAAATTCCTAAAAACACTAACTCATACCTTGGAATATAGTCAATTAGAAGGTACTGCAATATAAACACATAGGCACAATCAAGTATTACATTATGCATATCTATTTTTGTCATACAGTAAATTCATCAAAATAAACATTAAAAGACTGTTTTTTTAAATGGAGGAGAAATATACACTCCATATTTAAAATCTAGTTTAAAGCAAATGGTTGCAAATCTCTGTACCATGAATGATAAAATGCAGTTTGTTCTCAGTGCTGCTGTGAGTTCTTTATCCTTACGTTTATGCACATATTTTCAGAGTTCTATGCACACACTTGCAATGGTAGTATTTAAAAAGCCTTTGTAAAGAAAAAGCGTTATGATAACAAGCTAAAAATGAAAAATACTAGAATATTTCAATTCAACTAAAATACCTTATGCTTCTTCTGATAATCTAAAATATCTCTGCGAGAGAAGTAAAACGTGCCCAGTTTTGCTATTTTTGACACATTTGACTTTTAATTCTATACTGTGATCAATAAGAACTCAAAATAACTTTTAAACAATTTTCTGGAAGTGATGGAAGTAGCAATAACTGAAACTGTCATATTTTGATGCCACAGCTTGGTAACTGTACAGTGGAAGCTAATATCAAACAGGTCTCGTAAAATTACCAAATACTCCCCATACAGTAGATGGAAAGGTTTGATCGGGGGGTCACCTGCAAAGTTGCAGAGATATTCACCTGCACTCAACTAAACTAAACTAAACTAAACTGAACAAACATTCTGCAAGGTAGTACTAATACTTGCAAAATCTTCAAAAGTAAGCAGATCTCCTCACATCGTTACTAGTATTTAGATTTCTTATTTAGATTTCTTATTTGTCTTATTCTTGGCTCTGAAAATGAATTGCTGAAATTAAAAAACCCCCTGTGTTAAGCCAGTCAGTGCTAAACCAGTATGATTTTTCATTATTACTCTTGTGATCAAAAGCCAAGTGTGAGGGTATCACCCCAAGGGCCAGTGAGTATGTATGGAGGCCTATTCTAGTCCAACATCCTGTGCCTGATTACAGCCACACATTACTGTCAGCGCAGCTCAAAGCCATACCTGCTTTGCTGACACATAGAGGCAGATTAGAAAGCCAGAAGGGACTATTGTTATCATGCAGCCTGACCCGCAGTATTACAAAGGGCTTGGGAACTCCCAGGAGAAATTCCTATTTGTAGCAGAGATTCTGTCTTAGAAAAGCACAACTTTGATTTATAAACTAGTGCGTCTTAAAGAATTCACCACTGCTATTTTCAGAGGTGTCACCATGGTTCTTTACTTATAGTACGAATTAATCTACTTTCAATTGCTAATCTGATTACATCTTTGCTAGGTTTTAATCCTCCTGTTTTCAGTTTTCTTTCTACATGTATACAATTATAGACTAATATAAAGTCTTTCCTTAATGATTTTGTTTGCTAAGTAAATTCAATAAAAGTCCTCAAGAAAATACATCACTATAGAGAACATTTTCTAATGAGTCTTGTGGTTCTTCAAACCTTGTTCAGGTTTCCAGCATCCTTGCTGAACAGTGGGAAACAGGATCAGCTGCACAGAGCTGCACAGAGCAGAAGAGATAAAATCATCTCCTCAGTTTTATTCTATATTGTTCTGTTTATGCGTTCAGTGATCACATTAGCTCTTGTTGGCTACTGTTCTGGATGAAAAATTTAAGCTTTATCCATTATTATTACCCATTACAGCACCTAAATGGTTTTCCTGGATAGCATCCTCCCCGTTCTGTAACTTGAGCTGCCTTTCTTATATCATAACATTCACGCTTATAAAACATATTGTTTGCCTCAGCAGAGTTCAGTCCTTTCATTATTCAAGTCCCACACCTGCATTTCCATTCTTTTGCCTGAGACTGATGTCAGACTGACAGTCTTATAATTACCTAGGTTATCTCACCCATCAAAAAAAAAAGTGTTAACGTGATCTTAGCTCTCACAGGCTTCTGGCACAACCCCACTACTCCAAGCTATAATGAAAATTGATATTAAAAATCCAGAGAGTCCTCCTGCCAATCCTTTGAAAATATTTAGATATAAGTTACCACAGTGTACTGGCTTAAGATTTCCAGCATTAGTAGCCTTATTGGCTGTTGAAGAAGAAAGAATTTCATAATCACAATACAGCATGAGAGTAGCAACCTGCTCATTCTCACACGCTGAACAGAAGTATTTATGAACGCTCTTGGCTTTAGCTCCTCTTTGACTGCCACAGACTCTTTATTGTTTCAATCAGAGCTATCAATTCTATAGAGCTGGTTGAATTTTTGTTGCTTAGAAGCCTTCAGAAAGGAGATGAAAGTAGATCACACTTAGTAAACTCTAAGCATGTACGTGATAACATGCAAGTGGCAGGTTTAGCCAAAGAGGATAATTAAAGATAATCTTAAGGGAGAAGAAAAACTCTAATGAGAAGACTCATCATGACAAAAATCAGTATCCAAGAAGCTTTTCCTCAAGAACTCTGAAGTCTAGGCAGTTCTCTTCTCATTCTTTACGTTTGCAAGATATTACACTACTCTTTCCCAAGAGCTAAACTCCTGCCTAATTATCTATAAAAGCAAAAAGAGCAAATACTTTGAGAGTCTATCTAGCAGACTAGCAGTAAATTTATTGCAGAGTTACAGTCAAGTAAGTGAATTTCATAGAAAGTTCAAAATAATATCTCATGTTGGTCCTTTAACATTGAGAAATGGTAAGTAAAGGGGTCCCAGAGGCATAGAAAGCACTTCAAAATTCAAGAAGCTCCTGGCGATACGCAGCTAGGGATAATGTATTGAAGAACATAAGGCTTCAAATATCAATCCATGTATCTTTTCTGTCTATACATGCAAAATACACAAACAGTCAGGGTAAAGCTTTTATAATACAGATGCAGTACCGTGGAAATAACTACCTTTGTACAGAACTGACTACTGGACAAGCTGGCAGCCCGTGGCATGGACGGGAATGTTCTGTGCTGGGTTAGGAATTGGTTGGATGGCCGAGCCCAAAGGGTGGTAGTGAATGGTGTCCCATCCAGCTGGCGGCCGGTCACTAGTGACGTCCCCCAGGGTTCGGTGCTGGGCCCGGTCCTGTTTAATATCTTTATTGATGATCTGGATGAGGGGATCGAGTCCTTCATCAGCAGGTTCGCACATGACACCAAGCTGGGAGGAAGTGTCGATCTGCTAGAAGGCAGGAGGGCCCTACAGAGGGACCTTGACAGGCTGGAGAGATGGGCTGATTCCAACAGCATGAGGTTTAACAAGTCCAAATGCCGGGTCCTACACTTTGGACACAACAACCCCATGCAGAACTATAGACTGGGTGCAGAGTGGCTGGAGAGCAGTCAGGCGGAAAGGGACTTGGGAGTGCTGGTGGACAGGAAACTCAACATGAGCCAGCAGTGCGCTCAAGTGGCAAAGAAGGCCAATGGTATCTTGGCTTGCATCAGGAACAGTGTGGCCAGCAGGACTAGAGAGGTCATCATCCCCTTATACTCGGCACTGGTCAGGCCGCACCTTGAGTACTGTGTCCAGTTCTGGGCCCCTCAGTTTAAGAAGGATGTCGAGATGCTGGAGTGCGTCCAGAGGAGAGCGACGAGGATGGTGAAGGGGCTGGGGCACAGGCCCTCTGAGGAGCGACTGAGGGAGCTGGGGTTGTTTAGCCTGGAGAAGAGGAGGCTCAGGGGAGACCTTATTGCTCTCTACAACTGCCTAAAGGGAGGTTGTGGTGAGGCAGGACTTGGACTCTTCTCTCAGGCGACCGGTGACAGAACAAGAGGACATGGTCTCAAGCTTCGCCAGGGGAGGTTTAGGCTTGACATTAGGAAGAAATTCTTCACTGAGAAGGTAATTGGCCATCAGAATGCGCTGCCTAGGGAGGTGGTCGAGTCACCATCCCTGGAGGTGTTCAAAGAGAAATTGGATGAGGCACTTAGTGACATGGTGTAGTTGACAAGTAGGAGTAGGTGTAGGTGTTGGGTCATATGTTGGACTCGATGATCTCAAAGGTCTTTTGCAACCTTACGATACTGTGATACTGTAACTGGTGACAATCATAAACGATAGGTATGTTTCATAGGCATATCTTTGGACTAATATATAGCCTCGGATGTGCAGCAAGAATGGCAAGTTTGTCAACCATTTACTTAATTTTTATACAAATGCTAAAGAATTCATTAAAAACAGTGGGAAAACAAACAACCATTCCACAGAAAAATTACCTGAAATATGTTTATTCCACGATATTCAAAAATCTTTTTAATAGATCCTGAAATCCCTCAGCTTTCACTGAAAGATTCAGCAGAAGAGATTCCTACCAAAGGTAGCAGAATTAGACCCATGCATGCAAGTGTAAAGTTATATTTTTAAGAACAGAGCACTATTCTGCTACAAATATTTTCAAGAACCGTACCTAAGTATTCCCTGGAAATCAAACATGAGCACATGCAAACTCTACACATGACCTTAGTCATACTCACTGGCATTGCTTTCTAACCATTTGCAAGATATTATTCCATTTAAATACAAAAATATTTCATGTGCTTATATGAATGATTTCTTTACTGTCTGCAATTCTGGAAATCTTACAACATGATAATGCTTGCCTTTAAATTTTGTTCCCTTAGGTATTAACTACTAACAGACTACCGACAACAGCAAACATGCTAATATAATCATCAGTAACAATAAGAATACAAGGATTTAGAGAACTATTCACATTTCCAATCTATTCATGTGTTGATGCATTATTTTTGAGCTTTAAGCTGCTAATCTTTTATTCTCACAATGTGAACGTCAGCTGTGACTGATGAGGCAGGTGCTGGTAAACACCTTTTTAGGTGCATCTGCATGCACTTGGCTCAGCGTGACGCATTGTTTCTTTGAAAGAATATTTTACAGAAAGATGTTCTCAAACTCAAATGCTCTCAGAAGCTGCCACACCTAGCAGAAGTTGAAACCAAAGAAGGACAGATGGGGGAATATTGTATATTGATTAAGAATACCATGTGGAAAAAAATAAAAAAAAGTATTATGACAGGAGATAAATACTCAAAAAGATGACAGCTTGCTCCTTCTGTATTTTGGTTAGATCTAATACTATATTACTGAATTGGACTAAAAGATTCAAAACTAAATTTTCTTTTTGCATAGGATAAAAAATGAAAAATATCAACCATCTTACACAGTCTTTATGGAAATGACATCCTTTCATTATCAAATCTATTTACTCAGTTTTGCTGCACATGCCACACAGAAGAAATCTATTTATTCTTTTCACCAGCAATATACTATTCAAGGAATATTGATCCTGCTGAAGTCCATGGCAAATGTCCTGATGAATTCGAAGGCATGACATGCAAATATCGATGCATTAAAAAAAATATTTAATAGTATCTGCACTACTGTATCTTAAGAAGAAAGTCCTTTTTGTGACAGCGTCATAACAGAGATTCAACATAGCTCAGGATTCCTGTTTAGCATCTCATGTTTTAAAATGTATTCTCTAATCATTAATATCTTCAAAGTCAAATACTGCTTAAAAGAGAGGGTTGTTTCGTGATCTGGAAATAAAAGTAATTGCTTGCTATTAGATGTTGGCTAAAGACAAGGGCAACAACAACAGTTAATGAAAGGTTTTTGATATTGAACAAGTTACGGAATTGTAGGGAAAGAGAATTTCATTACTGGATAATTTAGCTTGTCCACAATCTTTGTAAATTCTCTCTCCTCAAGTACAGAGTTCTTTAATAACTGAAAATATTTAAATAACTTTTCATAAAAAGAAAGAAAAAAGACTAGTTTGTCCATCGCTTCAAAACTTCCTCTCTTAACAGAGAAGACAAGCTTTTCTGCATAGGTTTTGGATTTGCATGCCCTAGGTTGTTTATACACACCCCCCTACTCTGGGAAGAACGTAAATGTATTTTGTAAGTTATGACGTAATAAATGGTAGATTTATAGAAACTGGTGCACTGCAACTAGCTGAGTGCTCTAAACATAAACTGAGAGACATCGTTATTGTTGCTATAAATACTTCGCATTGTAAAAGCGTACTGTACTTTATGTAGCAATACAAAACAAAATAATACTAAAACTGTCTCTGTTTCTGGCCCAACTGAAACCATAATAATCTCTGAATGATCTCAACAGAAGCTGAACTGAATTGGTAGAGGCACAGCTTTAAGTTTTTATAGGACCCCAAATCTGTTGCATTATCACAGTTCCAATGCAGATAACAACATTATCTAATTTCTTAATTAAATGAACCAGCTTTCTTTCTTGTAAAGCAAAATGTTTATAGCTCAGTTTTAAGCCATATTCTTTCATTCATCCACCAAATTCTACAAGATGCTTTGAGAAAAATAGAGATGCAAAGTTCCTGTGAGTCTGATGTCTCTGGGACACGAGGACAACTACCTCGGTGAAGACCTTAAAAGTAATTAACCATCTGAGCTTAATGGTACTGTGAAAAATTTAGTTGGTAAGATAAATATATACATTAGGGAGATGAAGACTTCCTGTGTATAGAGTTCATCTGTTTGTTCCAAAAATGTGTGATTGTTCTTTCCTTATCCTTTTTACCCTTGATTTTAGGCAGACTGAGTATGCACAGATCTCAGCAATTTCAGAGGGACCTTCGAGGTAGTTATCTCACTAAAGCTCAACATAGAATTTCAGTGTCTAAAAGGATCAGATCCTACTTCAAAAGTGAATATTTTTTAAAAGTGTCCCTAAATTTATCTGTTTCACCTTTTCTATTATTTGTTGCAGAATAATAATACTGCCTCACGTTTACAGAGCACTTCAGGATCTCCAGCTGAAAGATGCTATTCAATTACACTCATGAAATCACTGTTAAAAATAAGACTCCCTATTATGCCCATTTTATAATCAGCCGAAAACCACTAAGTTCAAAAGTTCACCTGGATTCTAACTGGATTCATAATCTGTTTAGGAAATTGAAAAGAGAAGGCAGAAAAGGGGCAGGAGAAAAATGTCCAGTGATAACAAAACAAAGAGAGAAGAACAAGTAAAATTAAAGAGACTGTAAAATGATTTCGAGAAGGCATAAGAAAAAAATCAAATTATAATTATGATTGATTTCATAAATAGAGTGCTAGCAACATTGGCTTTCTCTTTATTCCTACTATCATATATCATACAAAATTACTAAGGGTTTTTTGAATTATTTAATGAACTTCCCTTATCATAATTCCACAGAGAAGAAATGATTGAGAAACCAAATGATTTGTGAACCTTGACTTCCCACAAAATACTTTGAAAGGTTAACTGAAGACATGTCAGATTGTAGAAGGTTTTTTCTCTAATTATGATATTGATCTAATGTAAATTTAAAGCCATCCCCTCAGGTTCACAGTTTTGCAGTAAGCAGTACAATCACTTCCCATGAAAAACAAGACTAAGGTCATGTTGCACATACTGTGGAGCCAGACTTCTTTTTAATACCAAAATCGGTATAGTAACATTTTTAACGGTAATTTTAATTGCCTTTATTTGAAAATTCCACTACAAAACAAAAGGATATCATTTTCAGAAATCAGTTTTTAGAAAACTGACCACTGGGATTTCAATATTAAACTTTACCAAACACCTGATCAAATTTTTAAGGATTTTTGCTTCTAGGACTTATTTTCTTGAAGTAATGTGTCCACTTGGTTTGGCAAAAAAAGAAGTAGTTGATGTTCACACTATATGAACGTGTCACATGTCAGCATCAAGCAAAATCTTTTTACACTTCTCAGATATTTTCCCATATCTTTTTTCAGAATACTATACATAAATGGGGCAAAAGCACGTCTGACCCGGTCACTGATCCATCTGCTTATCTTAAGAAAAGTACCTTATCTTCCTTTCCAGGTAGTCATAAAAAATACAATCTTTAACTAGAAATATTAACCTAAAGTTTCAATTCACTACCAGTAAACATACAACCCCACTACACTTGCTGTTTCCACTCTTGTGAACTAATTGCGCATTTTCCTCAAGTATTTTGAGTTTCAGATATGATTTCTATTTTCAGGAAGTGGACGTAGCAAGCTGCATGGCAAGATCATCTGCCCTAATTTAATTGACAGACACTATGTTCCTTCACAGTCAATGGTGAGAAACAGCTCCCTTAGAAGATGAGTCATCCCATCCTATAATAGAGGATGAAATAAAATAAGATGAATTGTCCTTCCGCTGACTGTAAAAGCAGCCGAGGTCTGTACTGTAAACTTATACACACGACCTATAGGTATCTACAACCAGATAAAATGAATCCCAGTACTTAGTTCTCAAATCACTAAAATTAAGATGAAAGAGCACAAAAATTTACTGCAAATGATCGGTTTACCCTGCTCTAGTCATTTTTTCCAGTTTCAGCAACAGTATTAATCCATTTGACTGGCACTGTTGACTGCAGTTTTCACCTTCACGCTTCATATATTAAAATATGTTAAGACAGCACTGCTATCTGATTCCATTTATGTTCTGATGTCGGTGAGCTCCAGAAGTGTAGTGAGGAGCAAGTGATGCCAAGCTATAGAAACAAAATGGCTGAAAATATTTTTCAAAAGCATTGTGAAGGTGTATAAATGTTCTAGAAAGTGATGCTGTTGGAGAAGGGACAGAACATTCTTGTAACGTATTGCACTGACACATCTATCTGAAATAGATACCAGTTAATTAATACTGCTCGTAAAAGAACTTAAACATACTGGGTAAGAATTTTTGAGGTGAGTTGACACTGCATCCCAGCAAGGTAAACTGAGAATATAAAATACAGAGTCACACATCAACAATGTATGCTCAGATTTGTCCGTTTTGCAATAACACTTATCTGGGGCACTGATAAACACATACAATGAAATATGCAGATTTAGCAGACAAAGCACAATCATCTGTTTTATTCAACTAGTACTGTGTCTGCTTTAAATCACAAAGTGCAAGGTGAAAAACACAGTGAAACTAAGGAAAATGAAGCAAAAACTTTAGAATTTGGCCTTTACATGTTAGCATTTAGTTTTCAAGCCTTTTCAATTATTTTGGATCGCTCACTTCATGTAATATTGCTCATGGAAGGAGAGACTAGCGAGTAACAAGATGAAGTGAACTTTGACTGGAGGTCACTACTCAGAATTAACATGAGGAAGAAAATGACAGCAGGAGATGAAAAGGATAATGATAGAATATTTCAGTCAGCAGACCATGACGTGCTTAGACCAGTAGGCTAGTGATACCAGCATAGCCTGGTAAAGCAAATAGTAAGTTCATGAGACAGTGAGGTATTTGAGGAAGATCATTTGAAGATCCCAAAGCAACAGCCTCCTGTAGGTGGGACAACTGTGTGGAGGCATGACCTCACAGAAGGAAGCACGCGCCTCACCTGTTGAGATAGATGCATGGTCCATGTCTTCCCTGGTGTAGTCAGGGCATGGAGTATAGGTAGTGTGCAACTCTAGTAGGCTGTGAGTTAGGGGCACGTGTTTGTGTGCGATATAAGTGTTATTACTTGTAATCATTCTTTAGGTAGAGTTTCTTTCAGTATTATTACTTTGTCACTTTTAGATATAATTGTGTAATCAATATTAGTTAATGAAAGAAATATTCCAATTAAGCAAGAACTAGTCTGTCACTGGAACAGCCTTACCCACACAGTACACCATGACATCAGGTGTACAGTGTGTGGGTGGAAGGCTCTGAAGATGATTGAGAGCTGCAAATTGATGCCTGTGTGCCAAGTCCGCGAGCGCCCTTGTGAGGCTGTGGTAGTGCTGGCCAGCAGCTGCAGCTGCCCAGTGACACTGCAGGGACAGGCTACCCAAGGCAAAGTCTTGTATTTCTCATCCTACTACTATTATTGTGAAACTTTCATGTTCACTTGTGACAGATTTATCATCCTGTCCTTTATCAGGAGTAGTTACAAGCCAAACGCTATAATTTTCAAGTACTACTGTGACAGTAACCGAACAAAGAGAGATATTTTCCCTTTTGTTTGGAAAAAAATACTTGAATTTGAGAAAAGGAGGGAAGGACAATACTGAAGAAATTAAAAGAATGGCTTCAAGCCTGTGATAAAAGACTTCCAGTTTCACATTTGCAATGGGGCACCCTCCCACTCACCTGGACACAATTTCCTCCTCGTCTAGGTCTGATACACTGAAAAGTATAACAAAATCTTTTCAGAAACCAGCAGTTTCTTGTTTAGGGAGATTGCTTTCACATATACTATGATTATGATCCAGTAAAAAATATAACTATATATGATGGATTCCTTTGTAACCTCTTTCAGGACAAAGTAGTTAGTCTTTGAAAATGTGTCTACTGTACCAGTTCAGTACATGAAGATCATGTGCCTGACCAGATACAATCTGACGACAGGGCGACAGAAATCCTTTTTTTCATTTACTCTACAAAAAGCCATTGTCTAGTTTGTACAAATCTATTTGTGCTCTAATTACGTGTTTGTATCAAGTACTGCAAGAGCGCTTGTGCCACGGAAACCTCATTCCGGTTACAGTTCGGTAGGTTAAGGAAAGACCGAAACAGCACTGATGGTACCTAAAGCAGTGTTGGCAGTAGTCCTCTATCAAGCATTATCCCAAAGGAGACAAAGTCAGTCTACCTTGGAACGGCAGAAAATACCACGTCGTCGCACCCAAAAAACTTTACTTTTTATTTAATATTACAGGAATATTACAGGTGGCAGGAAATTCATAGTTTTCATAGTTTTTTAGTAACACCTGTGGAACAGAAAGATCCATCCCATTATGAAACATGTTTTCCTTGAATTGGCCGTTAGTAATCTCATTCTTTTCAAAATGAAAAATGACTGCAATAGGCACACAATATTAGGAACTAAGGCAAGTTAGTACAAATTTTCCTTGAATGTCGTATTTGTTTTTTGACTTACTGAAGAACAAAAGCCCAAAATCACTTCTCTCTCCAGTACTCTTTTTTTTCTTTGGGCACTGAAAGATAGCTAGGTAAAGATGATGAAGATGTTCATTCACACTTCCACTGAAGTTCATTCCTTTTCTTACTTTTTTTGATGCTTTTCAAAAAGTCTAAACAAATTCTCTTGGCCTAATTTATATGCCCTTCCTGTGCCTGCATACTGCCAGTTTAGATACGTCACCTGTAATAACAATGAAAAATTGCTGTGTGCCTCATGCTACATTTTTTTCATCTGCTTTAGAAGCTCACTTCAGCCACCGTAAGGGAGTTCAGTTGTGAGCAGTAACAAATCTAATTTAACCTTACTAAGTCACAGGTTTTTTCATCTTAATAGCTATTCTGTACAGCCTGGAAAACTCATTAATGGAAAGACTCTCAAGACTAGTTCATGTCTTTTATGGGAATGAAGTACATTATCAAACAGAATGCATTTCTTAAAAAGATAGATAGCTTAAGGACATTCTCAGTAGTATACAATTATTGACACAAGCAGTACCTGCTTCTTGTAGCATCTTCAAGAATCAAGAGTACTTAATGATATTGAGTGACATATGAAGAAATTTAAAACAAAGTAATGTTCAGTTTGGAGGTGAGCTCAGTTACTTGTATTAGTCAAGAGGCAGCAGCATACTCTCTCACCACTCTGACAATTGATACTAGCTAGTCTGACACTCAAAAGGCATTAGCACTTTAACATGTCATCATTTAAATTCTAAGCTAACAAAGGAGGCAGCAGCTCCCACTTCCTTCCATCTTGAGACAAAAATTGTGTCTCACTAATGTGAACTTTGGAACAACTCACAGCAAAAAACTAGATAGCTGGGTCAGCTTAAAAGGCCAAAGTTACTTTGAGTGGTGTAAGTAGCTCCACTTTTGCACTCATGTATGTGTAATGTACATAACAGTAAACCATAAGGCTGTCTCAGAGGAATTGTCTTGTATTGATGGCATGTCTGTATCAAGCTAAGGGGAATAAACAACTACAGATTAAGACCTAAGCTTCTCTTGATAGACTTCTCCCAGTACCCTCAATATCTCATTTAAATCTAACTCTGCTGTCTTTATATTACATCACATCCAGCAACATAGACAAACTATGCATATGGATCCTGACCATGGCTTTAAGGGGTAAAGTAAATCAAACAGTAGTAATAAGATTCAAGAGTATTGCATTGCTGATAGAGATAGAAAATAGAATAAAACGAGGAAACAAAAAATGTGGACCACAGTGTGTAAGTTAAATCCATATCTGGATGGTACGAGTATTCATAATCAAACGAACAGGCTTCTTATTCACAGCAAAATCTGTGAGATGACTTTGATATTTCATTTGCATTACCAGAAATAATTTAGGCAGCATATTTCTGTTCTGAGTGTCATACTATTTCCTTATTTGCCAAATGGTTGAGAAACTTCAAAAAATCCAGAAAATCTAGAAAATCTTAAAAAGAAACACCAGGAAAAGAAAGGCATACAAAGCAAATCACCTTCAAAATGTATCAGACAAATATATGCTGGAAATTTTTATATCAGAGCTCTGTCTCAGGTTACATTGGTGCCTACTTTAGTTTAAAGAATGTACTCAATATGCAAGGCTGCAGGCTTGTGTGTTCAGTTTTAATTGAAGGAAATTCCACTAATTACTTATTAATCCAGTACAGTGATTTTTCATATGCTTTGTTCATACAGAATAAAATCTCTGCCTTTAAAATTTTAATAGATGGAAGCTAGATCGAGGAGACTGGTGAATATAAACAGATTCTTTCACACTCATATCAGTTGTTCAAATCCAGATAACATTTCTGGGGACCAAGAGAAACCATCTGTTTAGAAGCCTACATGAAATGGGTTGATGATCTTAAACATAACCCCTAACAGGCGTATGTTCATCACCTGCTTGATTGACACACATGCTGATAAATAGCAGAGAACAAAATCTGACCTATTTATCACATCAAGAGCTGAACCTAAAGAGCAAAGATGAAGTATATTGCTATGGCACTCAGCAGAAGCTTGTATTAATACTCTTTATAGTGAAATTGTTCTGCAGATAATAGAGAGATAATTTCAGTTGTCATCAGTTGAGGTAGTTATGTACTAAATTACATAATAGAACTGGAAAAAGGGACAGTTTGTTATTCTAAATGTCTATATAAAGTTTTTCACAAATGCTTTTCTATTCATGTAACCAAAAATGTTTCTCTAGCTCAGAACAGCCAATTTCAAAATTTTATTACAGTGAGTGAAAGCTAGTTGTATTTTGACACATGGTTTAAGTCAAAACAGACTGACCTAAATGCAAAGCACCCCATTCACTTTTCAAAATAGATATCTTTCTTCTGCTCCTAGTTGTTTGTCTCCCCATTTACATTTTTCCCAACTCTATTTCCCTTCTTTATACGCTTCTTGTAATTTACTCTCTGACCAAACCAGATTTTACTTTTACCACAAAAGTAATTTAATGGTAATACTTATATTTTAATTTTTATTAATTCAGGTAGACAAAAACACATTATGCAAATGGTTCTGAAACCAATACGGAAGCCAGAGAAAAATAAATAACCTGGAAAAAAGTTTCTGGAATCCACTGTATAAATGTATTATTCCTCTCTCATATTCTAACAGCGCGCACACTGTAGTGTCTATAGACTCAAAAATGGTTAGCTACCACCACCATCTTTTGATGAGAATTCACTTTGTCATAAAGAATACTTTATAGATTTTTACACTTCATCTATCTTCTCACCAAGAAAAAAACCTGCCCTGAGTAGCAAACAGGCATTGGAACAGTGACAAAGTCTAAGATGTTCAACCTCACACCTTCACCTCTAGGCTGCTACAATCTGCAAAAATGACCATGAAGTCTCTAGGCAATTTTCCACCTGGGCAGTTCAAACATGTAATTGCTAAAGGCAATGGCATCCTGTGGCTTTCTTTTACTTGCTTTTCTTTTAGTACAAAAAGGTAGATTTTAGTAACCATACATAACTGTCACTTTCATGCATGGCAGCAGCCCTGTAGAAGAAACCGTAGCTAAGCATTGACTGATTATCTGTATCCTAAAATAACAAAGATCCTAAAGACAACCGGTAACAAAGGAACCAAATCCTGTTAAATGCTAGGGTCTAGAACTAACATCATGTCAAATCCACACTAGTACAGGTGGCTGCCAAAAGTGCCAGCAAGCCAGGCTTGATCCATGTGATGTCAATTTTATGTGCCCATGATTTTCCAAAGCATTGCAGCAGCTTGGCATAACTGAAGTCATCCTCCCTTTTGTGGTACTACCTGTGCTCTGGGAACAATCACCGAAGATCAGTTCACTGCCTCCCTACACTGTCCTGTAAGACATAATACAGTATGTGTAAAATACGTACTTCAGTATCAAATTCTTTCAGATAGGACTGCATTTTTTTGTTTCAGGTTTCTACAGTGTTTGAACAAGTTGGCTCCTGATCTATGATGAGTGTTTTGCTTACTGTCACAATAGTAATCGAATTCCCTTAAGCAGTAGTGGAGGTAAAATTCAGCCCAACTGCTGAATTTCTGCTAAAAAGCCATTCATGCTGGTTTTACAACAGGCTCAGAACATAAGAGGAAGCACATAATCATCATGAAAACCCTAAATAATTTTTATTTTAAATTTCAATAAATAATCAAGATGACAGAGAAATGTTTTTTCATTCAGGAGAAAATTTACCTATTCATAAGTAACAAAGAAGGTAATTCGATACTCCTGGAAGCCTGGAGTAATAGATGTATGAAATACCAGGCCTTCAACTTGGAGCCTTGGTTGACAATCCAAAATGAAAATGTTCTCCGCTCAAAGGTGACCTTGTTCTTCAATGCTGATTGAAGAAAATTGCCAGCAGTGACGTTCTTCCATGTTCACTCTGCGTTTGATCTTTCTGCTTTGCTTACAATGAAGACAAATATTTACTTCCTTCTTCTGATAATTCATTACAATTACCACCATTATCTTCTTGGTAAAAAACCCATAGTTTTTGCCCTGCCTTCAACTGAGTAAGACCAAGAATAAGAGAAGATCCACCTTGAGCCTTTGAGTGAGGCAGTCCCAGAACAGCAGACAGGTCATAGCAAAAGCACTTTCTCCATGCCTCTATCTTTAAAGCTGCTAACAACTACGGTACCCTGCATGGAGGCTGTTTTCACTCAGAGTGTCTTTGTGATTATTTGACCATGTCTTCACTAGGAATACTTTGCTGGAATAAGTGTTTTCTCTGCCAGTGACTCCTGATTGCCCTTGACAGGCAATCAAAGTCTCCCACCAGGTGATCTGTTATTTAGTTATCAACATACCGAAGTGTAAACTTCAAAAACTAGCTTGATGCGTGTGGCTTCTACCTTTCTGTAGTGGGGTTCCAAGTAAATAAAGGAACATCAGGTTTAATGAGAGCTCGGTATCACGCTTATCTGTAACTGACTCCAAACAGAAAGTACAAGGACAAACTGAGAAGGATCCCTATTCTAAATGGATTTTGTCACACGAAACATAGACACAGAGCCCTCAACATCAGTTACAGGAAGACTGCAGCAGTATTGTGGATTACAGCAATTTATTAGAAGTGCATTTTCCACCATGCCTAGTTTCTTGTTCAAACCTAACAGTAGAAACTCACAAACGGTTCAACTATTGCCTTTGAATAAAGGGGGGGTGGAGGACAGAAGAGCAGTTCTACCAGTCTCTGATAAACTCAGTTCTTTTCAGAACTGTAATTTTAGCATAATGTAATTCCTTTCAACTCCCTCAAAATACACAGGGGAAAACAACTTTTGGACTTAAACGCACATAAATTTCTTTTAAAATACTACAAGTTGCAGCCTTAGAGCTCCACCCTCCTTGTATTGTGAAAAGGAATATAATTTACAGACATAATAACGGTGAATATTATCACATGCTCAAAATGGCTATGGATTCATTCAGATGTCATTTTTTGCCAACTTTACATTTGTTTCATATTGAATATTAATTTTTTTCTTCCATCATAAATATTTCAAACTCATTTCATCACCCTCTTCTATACTGTTTAATTACAGTTTATTTTAAGTAATAATTAGGGTATGCAATATCACCAGAAAATAAAAATACCAAAAAAGAAATCTATCCTGAGCAGTCAGAATCAAGCAGTTTCACACAGTCCAATTCAATTAAAGACTGCCTCACTCTTTAATAGGCATCCTCTCCTTATCATTTAATATCTAGTGTTTCTATAGTAACTGTATGGACAGTTCCATTAGCACATGATTTTTAAGTTTGAAAAAGAAAAAAAAAGGAAATACTTATTTTAAATTTGGATGGGATACCTGGGTAAGACTGCAGTAAATACATGTTCTAAAATATTAAATCAATTCATCAAAATCAGGCTTAATCCAAGAAAAGCTGCTAAATTAATAATTTGGATAAGATGCTGCAATTTAGTGTTTATACATGTTTCAGGATTTAAATATATTTAAATGATTAACTGATAGAGGATTTTATGAGTCAACTTGCCCTTAGTCTCTTTACAAATCCACCTACTGTCCATACAGTAAAATTTCAATATTCTGTGGGGCTATTTTCTCCTCAGGCTGCTAATTTTTTTCCCCAAGACTCTTCTAAGACTAATCCTCACACAGGAATTTCGAGGTAAAGTACAAAAGGTAACCAAACCAAACAGAATCAGCTCTACAAGGTCTGACTGCCTTTCTCTTGTCATCCCTCTTATTGCTTTTGATCCTGGTTCCCATTTTTAGACCCTTACTGGATGCAGTGTTGATTATGAGACAGGTAACAAACCATATTTCCTTCCAAGAACATAACATTCTGGATCCCTTTAATCCAGGAGAGTTTCCTGTCACAAAGATATTTCCTTGGTACTTGCAGTCACCCAACACAATTCCAAAAGACACAAAGAGGATTAGGATATAAACAAGAAGAGTGAAGGGATCATCTGTTAATAACTTGAGAAAATAAATATAACTAGATCAAAAGAGATCATTGGCCAGTCTAGTTTGTCTCAGAGCAATTCTGAGTTGTGGTCAAACAATAAGCCTCACACAAGTGAAGGTCTTATAAGCCAGATAATCTTATTCAGTTACACTGACATTCTTATTTTTAAGATTTACAAATATTAATATGATTTACAGAATATATAGACGCATGTTCAGATCTCTAATGCTAGTAGATATTCAATCCTCTCATCACCCCTTTTAGGGATAAAAAGTCTTAAGGAATATTAAGGTGCCCCAATGAATGTGTGAAATGCTTGTAAATTCCTCCAAGTCCTTCACTTGCCCGTGTTCACAGACCTGGAAGCAATGTAACTGCAGAAAACTCAGTGGCCTGTCTAGCACCCAAGTCAGTCTTGAATGGAAAAAACAAACAAGGTATTTTAATTTCCTTCCAAAAAGAATTGTATGTCCTGATTGACTGATTTTTTACACTCTTCCCACACTCACGTGTGCATTTCAATAGCAGCAAACACTAAATATTACCATGAGAAAATCTCAGGCAGTTACATTCTTGCAATTTTAGAATTTGACAAACACTAAAATTAATTCAATGGTGATATAAAAAGATTGATGTTTACTTCAGCCAATTTTGTTTGGTCTGAGTTATTAAAACAAATACAAAACTTAGTCTGAAAGTTCATTACTCTCTAATGTATTTCTACATTTGTGACGTATTTCTCTAATGTATTTCATAAAAGGTATTCTAGAACTGTATCAAATTTGATGACTGAAATTAAATTAGGAAAAAAAAGTCACTCCAAGCTTATTGTTCAGGCACAGGAAATTATGTACTGTAATAAATATAACATTTTTATATTAAAAAAAAGTATTCTTAGGTGAATGATTTAATATTTAAGATTTCCATGCACTTACAAGGGCAAGTTTACAAAGAGCTTCCAGACCTGGAAATCACACACTTTAAGCGTTTGTTCCTACAGAAGGAAAAGAATAATTAAGTCCATATATTTTTTTATTCTTAAAATAGCACATTTGCAATGATGTTGCGCTTTTTTAGCAAATTATTCTCAATTTTCAGTTTAATGCACATTTGAGGATTTGGATGGGAGGCAAGATTTGAATGAAGCAGTAGAAAATGGCCCATTATATGTTGTCTATGGTAAACTTTTCGTGAAATTAAAGAAACGATGTTTACACTGTTAAGCGATTTTCAGTACTCTGGTTATATTTAACAGCCTGAAATAAATGGAATTTCCTGAAGACCCTGCTCTGAGCTGGACTCAATACTAACCCTGATTTAATCTCGTTGCGGTCTTGAAATCAAAAAACTGTTAAACATAAGCAGACCACCATTAAGTACTGCACTTACACAGATAGTGGCTTCTGGTTTGTGCTTCATGCAGTTATTTCCACATTTATATCAGGGAAGCTAAAAAGGACAAAAAAAATCAATACTAATATTGTGGACCAATTCAGAACTGTAGTCCAGAATATCTTGTTTAGTGTGCTGCTCACATACTCTGAAATCATCTGTGGCAAGCCATCAATTTCAAGATGAGAAAAGTCTTGTTTTTCTTAAATCAGATCCATCTTCGGAAAATGCATATTAGCTCAGAAAAAAACCCCAAAGAACTCAACAGAATTACAAAAACATTAAGAAGCCACTACTCACAAGCTGTAGCTCTCCACTTGGATGATAATAAACGTGCTAGATCCACACCTTTTTCAACTGATGACTGTTGGCACCATTTAGCTCATGTTAAAGAGTTGTTATTTTTCATAGAACTAATGTTCAGTGTGTACTGACAAACATGCTCCTTTAAACTCTCACAAATCACTACATTTCTGAACGGTCTGGCAAGCATGCCTAACCCTTAAGTGATTAGAAAACACAGAAAATGAAATCACCTCTTGGTAGAGACCCACTGGTAATGGTCTGAAGGTAGGCAGATGAAGGAAGAAAAGGAGTAGGGAGAGAAATTTAAAGGAAATAAAACAATGCCATTCTTTCTGAAAATACAGTTTCATAAAAAATAATGGAAGCAATAGAACTTTATAAAAAATTATGCCAATTCTGATGCATAAGTAGCCACTTACAAAACCAGTAACAGAACACGCCCGAGGAAAAGAAGCTTGGATTCAGAATTTTTTTCAGTCAATTTTAGAATTTAAGAAAGGTTAAATTACATGTATCACCTAGAAAAGTAACTTCTATTGAGAGAATATATTTAGAAAGCATGATTTTCTGTTAAAATAAAAGTTGAAAATAGCCGTTGCCCTTACAATAAAGATTGTCTGGAAGTTCTGATAGAACAGGAAATGCACTGCCTCTTCTTTAGGCAAACACTACATATAAAACTTGAGCAATGGCACGATTGTACGTGCTCCTTTTAAACAATATTGAAACAGTAAGTTCAGACTACAGAGTAATTATTTCGATTTCAATACTTATTGGGATATACAACGTTTTCAAGAGAACACCAAGTTCCTGTCTGAAATATTTTTAACTAACTCTAGAATTAATGTTGTAATACAGCTATAACTGGAGAAGATTATAGGTTTCTTGTCTTTCTTCAGATCCAGCTGGTTCATACTGTGCATTTGACAACAGCAGATGAACAGCTTCTCTGTCATACACTCTTTCCCATTTCCTCCTCTTCCCTTTTCTTCCCATCTTTTATGCCTTTCATGCTTCGAGGGAAGAAAAGGATTACTGAAACAATGAATTATTTTGCCAAAATTAGGAGGGAAATTCAAGTAGAAGAGGTGTTCTTGAAACCACTATAAAATACAAATCATTAAATTGGCAACATATTGTATACTAATAGCGCGCTTACGATTCCGAGCCTGTAATTCAGTTGAGCTAACAGGTGACTAGATGATAAATCCTAAGTAGTCTGACACTATGTTCCAACTAAACTTAATTTCTAGCTTGTAAAAAAATCTATTACCTATTTCTTTCCTTGGAATTTGATTTTGGAAGAATTAAAACAAAACAGACCAGGCTATTATCTGAATTAAAAGATAGTGCAGAGATTTTTCTTACCAAGTTAACAACAAACTGCACAGGCTTTAATAAAAACATAATTTCATAAAACAGGGCTAAAAAAAGCATGTTTGCTGCCAGCAGAAAGCAGGAGGTATGGTGAACAAAAAAATCTTACTGAAAAGATATTTAAGGCAAAGTAGCAGTGAGGCTTTAACCATTTTGTCCTTCTCCATAGGGAGTTATCCCACACAAGACAAAACAGAGAGATCATTTTCACCCCCAAGTTGTTACACAGTCATTACTGGGATAGGCCCTGCAGGTAGCAATCAATGAAACACAAACGTTCCAATATGGTTTGGCAGGTGTTTTTCATCTCAGGCTAAGGCGAACAGAAAAATAAAAACAGCATGCAGAAAAGACGCCACTATTATTTGGTTTAGATTAATCAAAATTCAGCTAAAATAGAAATATATGGTGAATTCTTCACCTGTATCAGATATCTACTCTCATTGATGACTCCTTCACATCATTAATTTGGATAGAAGGAGACTTGTACAAAAAGTAAAATATAGGAAGCAAACACCTATTTAATTTTAGATTTGCACATCTCGGGCATCAAAGTTATTACACCACTGAAATACTATTTTTACGAATCGCAAAACAAATATTCAACAGAAGAATCCTAACAAGAAGGGAAAGCAGCACTCAAAAAAATTCTGTAAAGGCATCAACTGGTTCAAAAATAACACTGCTTAAATACGCTGTGGCATTTCCCCACGATTGCTGCGTAGAACACGTTACATAACAGAGCTGGATTTCTATTTGCATTGAGGGCAGAGACAACAAATGCTGTTTATATTTCCTCATAACTAAAGCTAAGAGAAAGAGTTCAGTGCTTCATAAAAAAGCAAACCTACAGGTCTGAAAGTCTTCATCCAAGGAATAATTGAGGGGGAAAAAACCCACTTGTATAATTTAACAGCTGCTAAGTCACTAATTTTAGGCTTTTGTTACTGCTTCAGAAAAACATATTTGTGACTGCTGTATATCACAGCTAGATGCACTGAGGCTTATTTAACTCAAGGATACTATTTTGGGAAAAATGCAATGATTTTTTAGAAGTGGCTTATTAATATGAAATGAAAAAATTAAGTAGGGTAAGTGGAGGACTGTTTTACAACTTCATGCAAATCTCCCTGATGGATAAACAGGATACATGTATGTGTGTGTACAAATACAAAATATAAAAATGATTTAACTGAGAGTCTGCTGCGTGCAGCAAGCTATGGCCTTGGGAAAGAACCATGTCAAATGCCATTTGATGCTGCTCAGCCAGGCACATATAAAGGCACATTGCACCAATAATATTTGACAACACTGGCTGTGCTTTTTCTGCTCCAGTGGCTAGGATGTCCAAATTCCAGGCAAAGCAACACACAAATAGTTTATAAGCAGCTACACTGTCAGCATCATCCTTCCAAAGCAACGACCACACTGGTTTCCTAGTAAACATACTTCACATTTCAGGTTTGAACTAATGAAATAACAACAAAGGGGAAAAGAGAAACCTATTAGCCTGGGGTCATCAAAAAGATATCATTTGAAAACAAAATTACGAGCAGGTAGCTTGACAATCAACTTTAATGTCCAGTAAGCATTTATTTTTCTCCAACAGGGCTTTCAATGCACTTTTTTTTTTTGTCCCAGAAACTACTGACCACGATCCCTGCATCTGGACAGAGGTTTGAATCAAAAATGGCTTACATTTGTCAATCCAAAGTAGATACATTTCAAAGCACTTGAGTTTGGTAGCTGCATTTTCCTAACAGTTGGTAGGGATGAATATGCATTATGAGAATGACATATGCAGAAATCAAAAAGGGACAGGCTCCTTTCACAACTTCCACAGCCACAACAAGTCACTTTGGTTTCTCTTCAACAAAAGTACTTCTTTTCTTGGGCTACAGCAACAGTGGACATTTGACCAGGGCTTCAGCCCAGAGGCACTGTCCCTACCCTTGCCAAAGTGGTTGGTCTCAGCCATGAAGCATTGTTTAGCCCAGCCAGGGAAAGCAAGTCAGCAGGAGACCACAGATCTGCTCCTCTGGGTGGAGATGAGCCCCTTCTGAACCAGCACATCAACAAAGAGCCTCTTATTTGAGAAATAATGGTTCACCTTTAAAAAGTTATCATGCCTCTGCTATCATGTGGGGATAGTGATGTGTAAGTTCCTACACCACTTCAGAGCAAATCCAAGTGAGAGGCTTAAACTGCTCTCAGAATCTTTATCCATCTTCAGTCTCACCTCCACAACCATAACTTGTGAAAGCCTCCACACTCACGAGCCTTTCTTCAGCTGCACAGGAGCACTGCCAGGCAGCTCCAGGCACAGCACGGAAACCCTCTGGCTTGAGCTTTAGCTTTAGAAAGCCCAGTTTTAAATAGTAGCCAAGCTCCAGGAATTAACATGCAGCTCACGTGTGGCTTTTCATGACCCTGGCAACTGAAACCAATGACAATGCTTATGTGATTATCCAGCCAGCCAGAGAAGAAGAGGATTCAAAAGCCTGTATCTGGTATAAACCATGCCACCACGCAGCCCACCACGACCTGCCACGTTCATGCAGTGCTCGAGGCTCTCACTGTTCAGAAAGTAGAACTTATGTCTAAATACACTGTAAATCAATCCTTTCCCAACTCTGTTCTCTGCTGTCCTTTCCTCCTTTAGCAGTAGCTAGTGTCCTCCTGAAAGCTGAGGGGAGAGACAGAAAAGAGCAAATCTTTTTTATTGATGTAGTGACAGAGCATGATACAGCTGCTTCCCAGCTCTTCCGCTCAGCCCATCTGGGAATCCTATTCTGCTGCTCCCACCCTGCAACTCCTGAGAGTAATGGTGGCTCCCAAATGCAACCGGGATGAGGGAAACATCTCTTTTTCTCCGAGATCTCGATAACATGCGTGCAGTCAAAGACAGCCTCGCTGTATTTCATGGGGTGTGTCAGATTTCAGATTTGATCTCACTTCCCCTTCCTGCTCATCGTCATTGCTTAACACATGGACAGAAAAGAGCTTTGTACTATGTGCAGCCCCTTCAAACCAGTGTTCTAATAATAAATAATCAGCATTAAGCTATCAAACTATCTTTTCAAATCACCCCTGGGAATGTAAAATTAATTATATTTACTTTTTATCGCAATGGCATCAGGGAGTTAACACCACTAAAAAGTCACAGAAATATAACAATCACCTCATTTTCATGCAAGTGGAGCTCTTATTGTAGGAAGGTTGAACCTTGCATGAGAGGCAGGACTCTGGACCTAACTTTTTGCCCTGAGATCTAACCAGCTTAATCATGATCAGAAACAGCGCAAAAGGATTACTTTTGGGTTTTTGCTGACTAGTTTGGTTCATGACAAAGACCAAAGACTCACAGTACTTCTAGAGACAGGTATTTAGGTAAAACTCAGCTACAGTGAAGCACAGATTGATCAAGTGTTTAAGTTTATGGCAGGATGAGATTATTTCTTTCGTGCAGCTTCCCCTATTGAAATGGCATGAAAGGTTGTATCGGAGAAGCCAGCACCAGGAAAGAGCGAAAGAGAGGGATGAGACCACATAGTGTGCCCAGAAACCGAAATCATGTACCATTTGTGAGGGAAGCAGGAAAAGGCATCTGACCTGTGCCGAAGTCATTTTGTTCTCCATTTTGTCTGAAATTATCCTGTCTCTAACTTAAAATTGTATCCTGACTGACAGCCCAGCCTCATTCTGTCTGCTGGCTGGGGACAGTCCGTACTTTCAGACAGTCATTACGAGGACGCTCTCACACAGTTCTCCCTCCCAGCTTCACTGTCACATATGGCACACAGGATGTAGGGTTTAAATGAAAAGAAGAGGTGAAAATGAAAGCGCTGCACTGATTAACTGTTCGGATTTTTATGGAGCTGTTCATCTTCCTTAGTTAAGGAGCTCACAATCAAAGAACCTGGTGGTCTTCATCACAGCCAATTGCTAAATCAGAGTTTTAATGTATGACAAGTCTTTTGACAAGTCAAACAGCTCACAACATTTATTTTTTTTCTTTCTTCAGGAACCAGAGTACAAAACAGAGCAGGAGGTGCTAATGCAAGAAGCAAAATGTTGTCAGCTTTTTTGAAAGTCTGATATTGAGTCTCGTAACTTCTAGCCTCCCACTGTTCTGTAATACGTGCATCAGCAGTTTTGTCACTCCCCACTATCCTACATCCAGCCTTTGTACTGCTGGAAGGATTTAAGTCAGTATGTTCTATAAAGATTTTTTTCTAAATCCATCTCCAGCTCATGTCTGTTTACATTTACTTACACATCTCCTTAGACATTACACTGTCCAAGCCTTCAACACGGTTGCCACTATAGGATAACATATTTCAAGTCACTTTCTCATTAATATTGTGGGTTTATGTTTAAAAAGGAACACAGCAAAATTGCTTGGCACTACCATAGATTCATAATCTAGAATTTTTATATAGAAAGACACCATAAAAGCATCTCCTTGAAACACCAAATAATTAACTACGTATTTTATTTAACTTGTATATTTAAATATGCAAAGGAGAAAAACTCACAGACATGGACTTATACACTTCCATCACAACAGAAAAGACATTCTCAACTGAAACATGCTTTAAAATACACTGAGTGTGTGTGTGAGTGTAAGAAACCAACACAGTGTCTTCTGCAATACGCTTCTACAGAATGGTGAATTTTCAAGAGGGTACTTTGAAAATAAAAAGGAAAAAGAAGGATTTTTTTTTCCTGAGGATAAAGTTATTAGAACTCATATCTACAATTCAAAAAAACATTTAACCTCGACCTTATCGAAATACTCACTAGTCAGTGTTATGACCCATATTAATTACTATTCACTTGTTCTCCTTTCCTACAATATTCCTACGATGAATGTGAATGGTATCATCTGTGGAGCCCTGTGGACTAGAAACGTTAAATATTAGTTTGGTTTGTAATTGTTTTTCCAGTTCTGGACTGAATTATGTTGGTAGAGTTCTTTGAGAAAACCTGCGCATCACCCAAGCAGTGTTCCAACTCCAACTAATAACACTAAACTATCATTTTCAGCTCATTAAATTCACTCTTCTCTTTCACAATTAAAAAATTATAAGTATAAAAATAGAACCATTTGAGTAGATTATCTATCAGTATATTAAATGTATTTTTGCATTTATTTGCAAGTCTATATTTGACCTTGATATTTTCCAAGGTTCTGACAATCAAAACAACAAAACAGCTTGCTGTAAACAAGTGCTAACCAGATTTCTTGAGAAAGATGGCACGATATTAAATGAGTTCATGAAAATAGGCTTAAGTTCTTCAATAGAACTAAACTGTCAACACAATGCTCTATTAGATTAAAATATTTTCTTGCCTTGTCCTCCAGCTTAATGGGTACGATTTATATAATGAATTTAACAAAGAAGTAAATTCAGTAGTTTACTGTAAAAGATGCCTATCTTCAATTCATAGCTTAGGAATTTTGTCATATGGAGAAGGAGACAAGAAACTATTTTAAACACTGTGTGAGAGGCAACAACCTCAGGTCTGTTCTTAAGAGCTGCCAGTACTTTGGATTATGTGAGTCTGTTTACTGTGCCAAATCTGTTGGCCACTGAAACTCCTACACCGCATAACTTCCTCAAATTGATTAAAAATAAAATACTAGGGAAAAAAGATATTTTCGTAAAAAAATATTCTCACAAATGTCTCAAACAAAAGTTTTACTTCTCCACCTGTTTCCAGTCTGGCAGAAGGTTCACCCTGGCACCAGAAATGTATTGATTTCTGTGAAGTGTATAAATCCATCTAATCAACAAGCCTTGAGAAAAAAAAAAACAATCCTCAGTTCATCTATTTGCAGCAGAGACTAAAGATCAGCAGCTACACTGCTATCACCAAATTTCCATTTGCAATCAACCTGTTCCAGCTAAGAACTGAAAGGACCAAGGATTTCTACTGTAAAGCAGGAGAAAATTTTAGGAATATTGCCACAGTGCTACATACAGGAACTCAGAATGAGGATAATCTTTTGTATATGAAGCCTTACAGGCAATCAGATTATGAAAAAAGCACAAAAGACAAAGACTCGATTAGCATTCAATCAGAAAGAAAGGAATAGATGAAGCTAGGAATAATCTAAGGGGTGGCTGTCAGAGCATATACATTTGTATGCCCTAGGACAAACACTGGGCAGAAGACTGGACAGGGAGAAGGCATGGAAACGGAAGGCACTGAGAACGGACATGGCAGACCAACAGCTCAGGAAAGAAAGTGAGCCAAAGAAGGGAGAAAAGAGGCAGAACGCAGGAAGAGACTGCGGCAGAAGCACAAAGGAGCAGACGTGGATAGACACTAGAAAAAAGCACATATGGATGTGGAAAGCTAGCATGAAGAACATGAAGGGCTCGGGGAAGACTGTGTGGAGAAGACAAGAACTATCGTACATGGAAAAAGTCCAGAGAGAAGAGACTCTTTATCGGGGAGTGTAGTGATAGGACAAGTGGTAATGGTTTTAAGCTGAAAGAGAGAAGATTTAGATTAGATATTAGGAAGAAATTCTGTACTGTGAAGGTGATGAAGTACTGGAACATGTTGCCAAGAGAACCTGTGGAAACTCCATCCCTGAAGGTGTTCAAGGTCAGGTCGGATGAGGCTTTGAGCAACCTGATCTTGTGGAAAGTGTCCCTGTCCATTGCAAGGGGCCTGAAACTGGATGATCTATAAGGTCTCTTCTAATCCAAAGCACTCTATGATTCCATATTTCTGTGATTCTATGAAAAACATCAGCAGTTGTGGAAAGACAAGCAAAGAGCAATGTCATATAAAAGCACTGCCCTAGCAGTACCTTCCTTTGAACTCAGTTTCTCGGTATTTTCCTGCTCTCCACAAACAAGGATGAAATCGGCTAACAGTGCGTTATGCCTCCTTCCAGTTTTAAGTGCCTCCAACAAAAATGTTGCTTCCTGGAAGAATCAACACGTTAAAGGTCTTGTGCTCACTGGACACACAAAACGAATGGATAGTCCTGTGCATTATGTGCCTAATTGATCCTTTTTTCCTCTTTTCACACGGTTGCTGCAAGTTACTCAGTATCGAAGTACCATACCATTACCCTTACTAGCTAATAACGTTAAGCATCACAGAAAACAATAATAATGCCATCTTCAGAGAAAATTCAAATAGCACTCGTAAATATCTAAACAACGAAGCTGAAACAATGAGTCTGAGTATCTGCTATTTCTGTGAGCGTTCTGAATTTTGCTTATATTCTGGCATCTTCTGCCTCAGTTACATTAGGATATGATTATGCAACTAAAATTGCATATACTGAAGCGAATGGAAAGGCTTGTTTATTACTAGCAATTCCTATTTTTCACTGTTTGATTTAAAAATGGTACTTTGGTTTGGTCTACTCATGTGTATGGGTATCTACAATGCATCTACAATTATACTACATTATAGTAAGATTAAATTAATTGTATGAAAAATACACAAAAAAATTGTTGGGAGTCTTTTTTTGTCTTAAATTATTTCCATTCCAGACTTTGGCTTGTATCCATTAAATATTAAAAACTGCTGCTTCTTTTAGTATTTTCACCACTGGATGGTTAGAGCTTATTACTTCAGAGTTTTAATGTAAAAATAGGAGAAAGGATTCATTCTTATGGACATGAACCTACACATATTCTTATACACGAATGTGATATACATATGCCTAATATAGACATACGTATTTTCATAAACAGAAAAAAAAGGTGCAATAATTTCTCTCTCTCTCTCCCCACACATACACTCCAGTCTCAAATTTATGTGGGAAAAAGTACATTTGGTTCACAACCATAACAATAATCCAAATTTAATCTTTTTCCAAGGACAAGTATCTGAACGCAGAATTTATTTTGCACAGGACTGAAAATAAGTTTGTTTTCCTAAGTTAAAAACACCACTGTTCTTTTTATTGAGAATACTTGTTGGATACATAATGAATAATGAAACATTATAATGATGAAAGCGTTATTTCTAATGATAAACCCCTGAATCATCAATAAAGCATCGCAATCTGTTATGACATATTAGACCCAGGCCCTCGGGTTTGTAATGTCCTTTAAGAATTCAGGACGGATATTTAGAAATCTAGCAACACAAACAATATCTTGCAAAAAAATAGTTTCTTACATCTCTTGGTGGTCTTTTCATACTCATTATATATTCACTAACCTTCTGTTCTATTTTGTTGCTATTCATATATGAAGAATAACTAATTCACAATGAAAAGAGTTATGACAGCACAGAATTCACTTGTATTATTTTTAGACGATACTGAAATCATGCATTTAGATGTTTTTGGAGACTGCTCCATGTGTTTTCTCACCTGCAGCAGTCATTGCATTAGGTTAGTATTTCATTTATTCAGATACATGAATAATAAGCTGAAGGCTAGGTTTTTCAAACCATTAAATTACATTGCTTTGTAGCCTGTTAGGTAATTTTAAACTTTTAATTTGTCCAAATATAATTTCAATCCAAACAACTCCAAATTAAATCATGGACATTTAGTGAAAGAATACTGTGTTTTTTCATGAGTCTTTTGAAACTGAACCAGCCTTAGTATGCAGATTTTGACTTGTGTTGAAGTGGTGGTTTAAAAGTCACTGTTACCACCTTGCTTGGGCTTTCCCGATACACACGAGTTATGGTCCATTCAAAAACCCAGGGGAATCCACCAAGAGTGAGATACTCTTCTTTCCAAGGTAAAACAGAAACAAATTACGTACAGAACGGAAAATAAGCATTTACAACAGAGCAACTGGTTAGCTGAACAGAGCCTGTGGTTGAAATATGCAGTAGCATTTACAAGGGAACTGAGGTGACAAACTCATTTTCATTTTAGCCTTAGACTTGACAAGTAGATGCCAATCAAATTCTGGAGTATCTTTCTGTTGCCAACAGTAGTGTATCGTGTAACTTCATATACCAAATTTGGGGTTGGGTGTTCCAGCCTTCCACACAACAAAATTTTTGAGTCCGCTCCATGTAAAGTCTTCAAGCTAATTCTTATGTTGAGGAAAACTCAAGCTCACAATATCTTTGGGGACAAAATAGATAAGCCCCTATGCTCATGTTTTCACTGAAACATGATTGGAGCAGGGGAAGTGTCAACAAGAAACAGGAACCAAGATAAGATGGAAGGAGAAAATACTGAGCATAAAAATAAGATAAAAATACAAGAAAGCAAAAATGGGAGACTATTAAATGCATACTTAGAAAGTATCCCCTACTTGAAGGTCCGACCAGATAGCAAAGCTTATAATCCCCTTTCAATCTCATTAATATGACTAAAAAACAGACACGCTTTACGTCTCTTTTTCCAGTGTTTCAGACCGGAAGCTTTCCAGACTGATAATGGATCTATTGGTGACAAAGAACCTTGATTTTGCTCAAATGGCAATTCAAAATATATTTTCTATAATATAGCCCAGATGTTATGCTCTCATAAAGCAGCAGCTCTGAGAAGCTGTAAGGAGTGCGTTTCTGAGAACTTGTGCACATTTTAGCCAAGCAGCTCTTCTACCGGAGAGAAAGAAAGCACGTTTGTGAAATTATATCGACCTTGATAAAATTGCCCTAAAATAAAGAGATTTGAAAATTAGATAAGGAAAATATAAAATTCAAGTATTATACTTGAAAGTTTTAAATTGAGAAATATTCTGGACTTTGTCTTAAAAGCTGTTTTTAATTTTATACACGACACTTCAATTTATACATTTTAAACATGAACTCAGGTCAAAATATGACATGACAGACTTTTGCTATTGCATCTAACACTAACGTAAGTTGTATTTATGGATCACAATTTATACTTTAAGTACCCTGTGGGAGAACAAGAGGCAATAATCATAAATAGAAACTTGGAAGTTGTAACTGGATGGGACGAAAAACACTTCCACAAAAGAACAACTAAGCATTGGTACCGGTAGCCCAGAGGGGTTGCAGAAACTCCATTCTTGGAGGTTTTCAAGGTTTGTCTGGAGGAAGCATTCAGTACCCATGGTCTAAATTCAAGTGCTGATCCTGCTTTGAGCAGCAGGCCATGTTGGGAGACCTCTCAAGGTCTCTTCCAACCTAAAAGTATTATGTGATTCTGTGGTTTCAGAAGCAATTGAATTGTTTCTGTTGCTTCCTTTGCCAGAGATACCTGCTGATACCAGCTTCCTTCTCAGTACACAAGAATGAGGAACAAGTATTGAGACTAAGTAGTTTTTCCTCATTCTCATTGTCTTATGGTTTACCCTCATTCTAAATATATCATCACAACTCAGAGTAATGAGAAAATTTGATACTAAGGTTTTGAATCAGAAAATAAAATAGTCAAAGCGATATGTGAAGAATTACTATATTCTAGATTTCTAGAAGGAGAAAAGAGAGGTTAATGTAATTATAAAGTACATGCTTATCATACTTAAAAAAAATCAAATAAAATGCTTTAATAGAATATTTTATCACAGGTAATAATTACAAAAAATAGAGAATTATTGTCTCAATACTGAAATGCCTTGATAAAAAAAATTACAAGAAGGACATAGGAAACCATTAGGGCTGATCTTAAATGACATATCTTGCAATACCTACTTCTGACAAATCATGAAAATAATGCTACAAATATGAAGAAATTCACACATATCCAATCAGAAAGAATTATCTAAAAATACTTCATAAATAAGTGCCAAAAGCTTTTCAGAATCAAAGTTCATAATTGTGATTAATATAAGTTTTAAGCTACCTGGTGCACTTCCTTAATTCTAGAATGACTCGTACCGTGCAGTTCCAAGGCAGGCAATGCAGGGAAGTTATACAAACAAAACGGTAGCAGAGCGGTTTTTATCTCACAAACCCCCTGTAAGGTGAATCTAATCTGTTTGTTTTCCACCTTATACTACTATGGTATTACAAAAATAACATTCATATTACCACTATTATTAAGACAAACCTACATTTGTTATTAATGAAGCAAAAAAGAACAGTGGTCTCTTATGACCCACCTTCATGGCAGGCTGTATTTTCATCACTGTGGTTTCCATGATCTGAATGGTTTTAATAAAATTAGGTACACAATAAAGGAGAGCCTAAGAGAAAAGAGCAAAACTCCTAAGTGTAAAATAGATGCTATTTGGAAAACAATAACTGTTTCTCTAAAGGCTTTCATAGCTTATCATAAAACTTGTGTAAGCAAGAATAAACTATGATAGTGAACTGATAAGATTATTCAAGCCAGACAGAATTGCCTAACCTGGAAATCTAATCCTAGTGAAGCCAATAAAAACACAGTAAGCACAGGTGTAAAATATGTAGGCTAAGATGAATTTTGAAGATCAAGACTGATAATTTACTTCTCACATTGTAAGTGAGTGCTGGACACTTATCTGCCTGGAGGAAAGACTGCAAAAAAAGTTCCATGTTTTCAAAACTGCATAATTATTTGCAAGTAACTATGGCAACTGGCATTAACCAAAACGTCCTTTTCAGCACAGCTTTCAATTATACATATAAACTTCATCTCTCCCCCCACCCAAAGCCCTTCCTTTGTTCCTTAAGCTTTGACATAAAATATTAATTTAGGTATAAAGAATGAATATAACTTTTATTGTGGAACAGAAAATAACGGTCTAGGCAATAAGAATTGATCATTTTCACAGCTGCCTGTTACCCCCACTGAAATTGTGGTAATTATACACTGTTCAGAAAACAACTGCACTATACAGTGACTTTTGATACAGGGCTATTACATATTATTCCCAATTCTATGAAAGACCATTATTCTCTCCCTTTTATGTACTGAAGTTTCAAGAGACCATGAAAATGCCCTACAGTAAAAGGACTTTTAAAAACATAGTCATAAATTTAAAAAATAAATCCACATCTTTTCAAGTAGAAGACTACAGAATTACAGAATTTAACTACTTTGAATGGAAACAGTTGGGGTTTTTTTATATTCTCATACTCGGTAGCTAAAACACAACCTTGAAACAAAATTCAGTTTCGTCTATCTATGTGTGAACTGCTCCGTATTCCTTCAGTATTTTTGTTTAAGCTGCACTGTGACCTGGAAAGTCCAAGTAGACATCATAGAAACAGAGGAAATCAACTAATCTCTTCTTCCATAATCATAAATATATAAATCACCTACCAAATTAGACTTAAAGAAACCAAATATTTACTAATTGCCAGCCACAGACAGAATGGTGAACTAAAGGGAGTTAATTAGGCCAACTCCTTTTGCTAAGTTACCTCAGATATGCATCTTTAATTAAAAAGCTAAAAAATTTACCTTGTATCTTGACAGCTCTACTGGAATAAATGGGTGGCATTTTAGTAATTATAATTCAAAGGCATCACACAGTGCTTTGAATCGGATAGGCCCAGTCTCTGGGGAAGGGTCATCTAATGGGCTTCCCTGAAGTAACACTCAGCTGCTAGTTTAAAAAGCAGCACTCCTATTAACCTGGGGGTGAACTGGTTGCTCATCCTGATAACAAGTGTTATTCACTGTGAGCAACAGAGAAAACACAGTTTCCAAAACCAGGCATAAGACAAACAGCATTAGTGGGAGAAGAGGGCAGGAGCAAACCCAAGAAGACTACAACACGTTATTTGACTTCCTGCTCTGGATGTGACAACTCTGGCAACTGCTCATCTCAAAAGCGGTGACTAGGAAATGGCAAGCCAACTTTCTTAAAGTGGCACGTGTGATGATCATGAAAAATTCCTGAAGTTATTTTTAAGGTCTCAAGTTTCAAGGCTCCTAAGTTTAGACAACATACGCACTAACAAATATTTACTAGCCACCCACACATCCAAGTACAATAAACAAATATAGAATGAAACAGTAAATGTAAAGAACATACATAGTAAGATGCATAACAGCAAGAATACTGTTATACCAAAGCACAAATAAACAGGGAGGGAGGAAGTAAAAAAAAAGAAGAATTGCCGTAACAATCAAGGTGTGAAAAAACCACTTAAGAGAGTAAGATCCTCTAGAACTGACTCACCTTCTTTATTAGCAATATTTACCTACCTAGAATTCACATCCTACCTAGCAACAATGATTAATTGTATTACAGTAGAAACGTGCTTTATTCTCCACTGAAGGAGAGAAACAACTTCTCTTGGAAAATTAAATAAGAGTTTAATGAAAAAGCTACAAGTAAATAGAATTTGAATCTTTCCCCGCAAAACCTCCCCATACCAGCCAGCATTTTTCCAGGGGACGTTCCTGTAGACTGTGAACTGTGCCAGCAGATACATCCTCCATAGGATCACTCCCTTCCCACACATCCCACTGAAAGCATTTCCTCCAGAAACAAGAAGTATTGTTGAGCACCACTCAAAGTATTTGCTATTTCTGTACAAGATAGTAATTTATCAGCTTTTAGTACTGCTAATGTGAAAATCACCTTGTTCATACGAGTTAATAAGGCACCAGGTATATACAACCAAGGAAACTGAGAGAATCAAAGCATAGTACATTTGAAGTTGACAGGAAGTATGAAAATACTTGTGAATTTTCTATGGACGGTTAAGTAGTTTATCGGCGATCCTATCCCAGGGTGATAAGACAATTAGCAATAGTGACATATGAAACTCCATCTAAAATCAAAGCATCAAAACTCACTTCAAGTTTATTCCATAAAAAGTCTTGTTTCGGAACTCATTGCTCCAGAGGGAAAAAACCCCAATGTGCCAGTAAGTTTCACCTCATAGAGAAGCATCGCTGCCCCAAGAGCATTAGAAAATTACAAGGCAACCAAACTGTGGATAAGCTCTTGCCAAAAAAACTTAAAAGGAATAGAAGATTGTGCTTACCAATAAAAAGACATTCATATAAAATAAATAGACAGTTAAGTCCTCACACACAGAAATACATACTCTCTCTAACATAATCAAGCTGTTTCAGGATGCTCTCCATAAAGGTACTGAAATTGAGTGAAGTGCATGTACCATTATTAGTTTCCCAAAAACCCAACTGAATTACAATTGCTCATTAATGATGAACAAAAACTACACATCCAAAACACACTTGAAACCATTTAATCTGTGAATGAGCATCAATATAAACCACAGATACCTAACTGTAAAAACTTCTGAGACAGCATTCTACATCATTTCAGAGTACAACTGTTGCCTACAGATCAGACATAATTTGTCACTGCCAAATATTTCTACTTTTTTTAACCAGGCACAATCTAAAAGAAAAACATAAAGCTTTCTGAATGGCTCCTCATATTGTGGGTGAAAATGACAGAAGTTCTACAGAAAATATACGGGAGGTCAAGGCAACCACAAGAAGCAAACAACTAGTGGCAAGTTTTCATCCGGGCATTTAGATGAGCTTACTAGTATTTTGACAAAATCAGTGCCTTCATTCTTCTAGCTCTAAGCAGCCATTGCTCTTGTTTACCGATACAGCCAACATACCTGTAACAAACATCCCTTCCATTACACCCTTTTTACATCTTTGAGATGCATGCAAATAAATACTCAGCCTTAAATAAATAAATATTCAGCCTTCAGAATGGAATTCTTGGGTCCTTCTTTTCTTATGCATACTGCTATAACCTCTTAACCTACCAAAGAACATCACCCTTATTTCACCCTGCTCACTTCTATTAATTTCAGTCTCTTGCCCATTCTGAGATAATCAATGGTCATATCAAATTCTAGGTAACCAAATAAATTTCAGCCAGTCAGAAAAGTAAGAGGCAACAATACATGTATTAAGTATCTTAAATGAATGCAGTTACTATGGAGATGCTTTTAAAATCTAAGTAACTGTGATCTTTCTTCCTTCCTCTTCTATATTACCACAAGTCCCTAATTCTTTCTTCTCTATGCAGTTTCTATCCAGTGCAGCATACTACATTTTATAAGTATTTCTACATGTGGTCTAAAAAAAATTCTGGTCCCTGAAAAGTATATGAGCAAATCCTTATTTCTACCAGCACCACACCAAGCTCAAATGAACTTAAGAAGTCAACAGTGTGACAGCTAATGAATGCGTCCATCTAGAAACATTCTGACACCTCCTGTTCTGTAGTTTTGGTGTTTTTCTTGCTATCAGTCAGGTGTTTGATCGTGACATGTAAAATTGTGACCGGAACTCAGGGTTCATCTGCTCCTCCTGTTTATTCCCACTATCTATATTTCAATTAACTTTTAAAAAGCTTACATATAATCATTGTTGAGATCTCATGAAAAGTATTTCTAAATCCTTAGGTTGAGATAACCTCCATAAGGCAGGTTGCACCAGCGTACAAAATCAACTGACATAGCTCTGGTCACTCTAATTGGTGAGTTTCAAGTTATTAAATGAATTGTCCAACTATCCCGTCATGATGTTCCTCTAAAGAAGTTGTGGCAGCACTTATACTGTACTCCTAAGCTAAAAAACTGATGAAGCAACATTTTGGTAACCAGAATACATGTCTAGGAATAGGTAAGGCTAAACAGGGATAGGTATGCTTTATGCTGGTCCACCTCCTGTAAGCTACAGATTACGTCTGGCAACAAAGCAGCGTTGAGTGCTATAGAAATGCCTTTGCTCGTATCTCAAACATCAGCTTTATAGAGAAGCCTTAGAGAAGACTTTTAACGTGTCCTCAGAGCCACGATGTTTTTAAGCAGCAATGATTCACAACTGACACACAGTTCTAGTGTTTACTCTCTTTGCACCATGCAGTTCATGATAATCTATAACTGTCTCTCCTTTAGTGACCAATAGATTAAATCAAAAAACCAATTTATTAGTGAGTAAACATGGACTGTTCAACAGTTTATTGAACCCTGTACACGTTTTCTAAAATCTCCTGTTGATACTGCAAAGAAATGGATGTGCTGTTTCTGAAAAATAACAACTTGCTTAATCATCCATATTTATTTTCAGTCTTGCATCTGTACCACTCAGTTGACTGATTGTTGCACATTGGTGGCGGTGTTCCTGGGAAGCTATTTTTGAAGAAACGCTGTAAACCTGATAAAATACAGTGCAACAAATAAAAAGACAATTAGATTAATAAAAAAGAGCTTTACTTAGTCTGTAGAAACAAGTAGATAATTTAAATAACCCCTAAAGGTTTCATAATCTTATCACAACATTTTTGGTTTTATAGGCTGTCCTTTTCACAAGCCTAACACTGTATTTTTAATAATACAGTTTTCTTCACTTAAGACTCATAATATTCAGTTTCACTGTAAAAATGAATTATTTTCCAGAGCTTCTACTTCATTTCTTTCAATTCAGCATTGGAATTTCAGCTGAGAGAAAGCTATTTGACAACTGAGGACGTCATATTCCTGCAAAACAGAGAGCAGAAGCGAGAGCACGCACACATGCATGCAAGAAGAAAGGGAAGAAACACAAACATGAGGGTTTTTTTTAAGCTCTCAGTAAAATATCTAATCAGCAGAAAACACAAACTCTTCAAACAAATCACACATAGCATGCTATAGGCAGATAATTTGCAGAACACATTATACGCTAAACCTAAGGGTTTATTGACCAACAAAAAGGAACAGAGATAATGTACTCACGTACCATCTATAAGCAAATTTGGCATGTTCTATGTGAAGCAATGCAAACTTATATCCACATGCCCACAGTACATGGAAACGGAAGAAGGAGAAGCAAAGTTACAAAGACAGTTTGCTGACTGGGATAAAGAAATGCCCAAAGAGCTCTGAGCTTATGCCAAGGCAACGCTTAGAGAGGGAGCAGGTAAAAACTCCAGGTTCCCTCGTTGTTCTGTAGTATGACAGGAAGATACCTGGGCATGGGGAGGAAGGCATGTCCATATCAAAACAAGTACCTTCTCTATGTCTAGATATATTGTTAATCACATAAATGGGTGCCACCCCAGCTCAAGTACCTCTTCTCAAGTTCAGTCACAACCTGGTTAGAGCACTCCACTAGATGTAACTGAAAGAAGCTGTATTTTACCCCTATCGTCATCCTTTTGAAAGCACTGTTATGAAGATGATCAGGGACTATGGAAACTACAAGAAATCAGATTAGGTTACACTGCGGAGTGAGGTATCTTTTCCAGATAAGTATGGTCAGGGTAGCTCTAGAAAGGAAAGTAAGTTTCAGGTAGAGCTGCCAATAAGGGAAAAATATGAGAATAGAAACAAAAAATGAAAGGAGAAAGCAGAATAAGTAATATTATGGGGCTAGATGTTTCAGTAGTATGTAGCAGATTAGGATAATTACACCAGAGCTTTCCTCTTCCCTAGCCTCACCTCATTATTCAATCTTGTAAAGTCTGCTGTTTTTTTCCCAGAAGAATGAATAGGGGACGCTGAGAGAGTTTATATGGGTAAAAAATGCAGCATGAAACTCTGTTTGATGTTTGCAGGATTTGTTCACAGTCTTATGCATGTATTTTCAAGATTAGAAAACACCAAGTATGCCAAACCTTTTTAAAGCCATAGTTACTTGATAACAGATACGATCTCAGTTTCTTTTAACATACATCAAATTAATTAGGTACTGATTAACACATTTATCAAACAGACCAACACACTGGCACCTTCTAAATAGTATGTGTTGCTGGACAAATCTATATTCAGATCAGTCTCAGAGTCTGAAAGAATAATGATAAGTAACAGCAGTACATAGTTCTGTCGTTCCTCAAGGTCTTCGCTATACGGGGATGGTTTCAGGTCATTCTTTTCCTGCCAGTAACAATACTATCAATTTCACTTCAAGAGTGAATTCCAACCCCTCTGGAAAGTTGTTATGTGTCATCATATCAATTTTCAAAAAGAAAGATACTCAACAAGGTTGCTCACGTCCATTAATATATCCTTGGAAAATTTAAGTATCAGATATCTGGTATGCTTTTTTCCCCCTCCCCTCTTTTTTATTCTTTTTTTTTTTTTTATGTTTTCAAACTTTTTCTTGGGTCTACACAAGCACTGAAGCTGTGAAGCAAAATTTAACAGGAAAAAGGGTTCCCAAATTAATGAAAAGTAAATTTAGTTATGTGAAGTTCTTTTTCAGAATAGCACAGTGAATATGTGACACAAGATACACATCAATGAAAAAAGTACAACCATATCAAAAATGCTTGACTAGAAACACTGTCCTCTAATTCAGGATGGAACTTAACAGTGTGATCCCTATTAATATTGCCACAAAGAGACTAGAAGAAATGAAGACTCATTCTTGATCAGCTACGAAGGACAGCCCACATTCAAACGGGAAAGTACAGCTATCCCACTCTCGTGAATGTCAGAACGCTTAAAGTCAATGGTTCCACTTCAATGGCAATTAATGTAAGTAGAATTCTAGTTGTGATTTAATATAATGAGCCTACTCAGCAGATTATTAATATAAATGACAATTATTACTTCTAGAGGAAACAATCTTTAAAATACACGTGAAAGTAGAACACATAGTAATAGGGCTTGCAAAACACCTGTGCACTACCAATGGCTTCGTAAGTCACGTATAACCTGCCTTTTTCTGAATAACTGTTTTTTAAAGGAAGTCAGGTTTCAAATGGTTTCCTTCTTTATAAATCGACATAGAATTAGTCCACAAGGATTGGAATGTGGAGTGGTTTACCAGCATGCTATTGGAGTGCCTACATCGACAGGTTATAGTTCCAGACACTGACACAAAAATGACAATGATATAACAACTGAGATGTAACAATTCCTTATTGCAAACATAGCTGTGTACCGCAAAGATTTACATCTTTCTGAGGAGCATATGGTTTCATATACAAAAAGCTACTGCTTCTACTCTCCTTAAGAAATGTTTAAGTGCATAATTATAAAGTTTAGATATAATTCCCATTTTAGAATCTCCCTAAATGCATATTTGCCCAATAGACCATAACTCTCCAAAAGGAATCATTGTTATCTGCAGGATAAAGTATTAACAGTTTAATAGCTAGTGGTTTATTAACTAAGGGTTTAATGCAATTTAAATTTCTTAAAATTATTATGCCTGAAGTAAAATGAGATTTTTAAATAAACTCCGTTGGTGTTAAGCATTTCTTTAAACTGGAGATTCAAACACTAAGATATGCTTTCAAGAGCAAAATTCCATAAAAAACAATTAGGGTTGCACAGTCTAAATGACATATTATTCCTTTTTCCTCATCCTTCTTCCTAAAACAAATGTTCTCACTTGGCATCACAACTTATAAGGATGAGTGAAATAGGCTTATGGTATAAAAGCAGCCTGGGCACTATTTCTGTTAGAAATGAAAAGGTATCGAAGAGCTATTATGTGAAAGATCAAAGCGTACTGATGTACAGTACTCGCAGAAACCTCCAGGCTATCGTGCATTTCACACAGTATTGCCAGACTTTGCAAAAATGTTTGGGAGTTATCCTTGGAAGCGCCAGCTCCTGCAGCCACGTGACTGTGAGAAAATATCACCTTTCAATAAAAAATACATTTCTAAACCTTGAGAATTTTTGGAGGGAATGAAGCAGTCATGGAAATCAGACAGTAATGAGAAAAGTCCCAAATATATTCCTCATGGAAAAAGCAGACCCTTAATACCTTTATTGGCTTAACTAAAGCTTTTTAACTAGCAAGAACTAGAAACATGGCCTACATGTTAGCGCTCGATGACCTGCACGGTCAAAAACTCGTGCTTTCAGTTCAAATCACTGTCCTTCCATTTAGTAGCATAGCTATAAGAGTCCTGAGTATGAACTACATCAATCAACATTGCACAGAGGTCCTCTCACAGCAAAACCATGCCTTTGCCTCTTTAGCTTGCAGTACAAAAATGAAGGTACAGCAGCAGTAGCACACTGCAGATACACTGCTAAAAGATTTAAAACATCCCAGTGCACTCCTCATTAGTCCTAAGGTCTAGCTTTTCTAAAGTATATCCCCACCCACAATCCAAAAATCCTAGTCCAAGGAATCACTTTTTTTCCAAATATACTTAATTTTTAATTTGAATTACTTATTGCAAAACACATTCCACAGCACCCATTTTCATGCACTTCAGATACCAATATAAACACAGTAGATCAACATCATGAAATATATTTTTATGTGCTATCTTTGGTAATGACTTCACAAAAAATTTTTGTTTACGTGGGAAAGTGCTTAACTGAATTTCCTATTCTCTTTGCATTTTCTGAGATAAATGTTGTCAATATACTGGTACCTTAAAGATTTGATTGCAAACAGGCCTAAGATGCATATTTTCTCATTTCTGACTAAACTGATTTGAATTAGTTTCATTCACATAAGAAAAGCTATCAAAATATAATGTTTATCATGGCTATACTTCTTCAAAATAAGACTTATAATGCAAAATTTTGAAAGAAGGAAACAAAGAGAATTATTATTGAAGAATAAACTCATATTTGGAGAGGATCCAAAGCTGCTAAATAATGTTCCTTGGCTAACTCTATTCTGGGGAGTGACTTTAACCTGTATGTATGTAATAATCTGTTTCATATTAATTATTTTTTGAGTTAACCTTCCTGTACCATAAACATGAAATACTGGAATTGAGAAGGAAGTCTGTCCTCTTCGTTTCTAAGTGAAGTATAAGTCACTAGAAGAACAGTGACAGACCTGGCTATCTCCAATTCTCTAATGAAATGTGGGCTGAAATTCACCTACCAGAAATTATCTGAGATATGTATCCAAAGCTAACCCGATAGTAAAAGAGGATTGTGCAAAGAGATTAAGAACGATAAACAAAAGGTAAGTACTGATTAAAGCTCGCTCTCACAAAAAATGAACACCAAACTGCCTCCAAAAAGCAAGCAACACTGCAGATGCCTATTCATTTTGTTTGATTGTATTTTGAGACAGGACTACAACAGCATTTACCAGCGTCAGCAAAGCTGCATTATGATGACAAAGTATAATTCTTCTCACAGAGAGATTTTAATCACAAATATTAAATACAGTCAGTAACTATAAAGTAAAAAAAAATAAAACAAATTATCAACTGCACCATTCAAAAACACAGATAACACACGGCCATAATCAAAATTGCAGGAAAAAAGGAAATCTGACAATAAATTTTTGATATGTGGATCACAGAAACAGTTCATTATAGTAGGTCAGTAATTGTGTAAAACTGCTGTCATGTGTATACACAGTATGACTTTAAGCAAAAAACAATCCCTTTTTTTAAATGAAAAACTTGATGTTATTCTGAAAGAGCTCAACGTAAAAACAGTCAAGTTGATCTTTAATGTAATGTTTAAAAATAGCAACTTACAGTACAGGAACACAGTACACAAGATAAGAAAACAAGCACAGGTTAACCCTACCGACTGAAGCTGGCTTATGAAATTTCAATGAGTAAATTAAAGTAATATGTGTTTTGTTTTTAAAACCTAATGTGCAAAAGTGGTTGAAGTCTACTGCAGCAGGAGTCCACGCACTTGGCTCCTACACTTAGAAAAGGTTCTTATTTTACTGTTTTGTGGTGGACAAAGAAGCAGTTGGTAAAGACACTTGTATTTCAGAATAAATATACACAATAACATTGAAAATCAGAAAATATAACACAGATTTGCAGTGCTAAACTTCCAAGTAATAGACAAAATATCAGTCAATAACTTATTGAAACCATTAAATGGCTTAAATGGTTGAATTCCTAGTCGAGAAAAATATGATTACATGACTTCTGGGGCACCTGGAAAACACCTCATTCGAAAATGTGTCTAGAAAAGTATGTGTTTACCAATTGAAGAAAAAGTTGAGAAGCTGCAGCAGATAAATTAAACAGTAGAGAGTAATCAATCCCGGTGCTAAAATGATAGATGACAACTAAACCGAAGCCCCAGGGAAGTACAAACAGAGAGCCATTTTGCAAAATTAGGTTGCATAAGTAGCATACCTCAAAGCAGTACAGAACCTAAATCTGTGTCAGAGATCTCACATTAAAAAATGCAAAGCTGTGTCTGTAACACAAGATCGATAAAAAAAGAAAAACCAGGTTTTAAGGCACAGAATTTTGTAAGCATATGAGTCAGAGAATATGCTACTCTGAATAGCCTTAACATGATAAGCAAACCAGAGACAAAATAAAATACCTTTGCAGGGGGGAAAAAAAGTGAAACTAATTTAAGGGAAGACAGACCTCATTAATGAATTCAGGTAGCGTGAACACTCCAATGAACTGTTTTATCCAAGCCTGCAGTGTATGCACATGGATTTTAATAGGCAATGACAAAACCTGGGAGCACAGGGAATGAGGGCACTTCCATGCTGCTTCAAGATTACTATATTGCAATGAAAGATTGAAATAATAACTTACAGGAAGATTACTGTGATTAGCAGAGAACATTCAGAAACCACAGGTTCATTTCTTTCTGAAGGCTCATAAATTCAACTTTTACAAAACTGACCCTTCTAAAACCCAGGAACCCTTCATTTAGCTACTTCATGTCCGGTACATTACACACCTCTGGATATAATATGGTAAACGATAAAATGAAAAAAAAATCCACAGTAAGTTTTGAAATAGACATCAGGGTAAACAATGGTAATATTGTATGCTCATGAGCCAATTATAAGTCTAACATGAATTTAGTTCCTCTACAACTAATGGAGTCAAACTGGCAGTACGATCATGTTGCGCAGGCTAAACTCCCTCTCATCTGCTCATAGCAGAGTCTAGATTGGCCATCCTCTTCGTATATTAACGCTTCGTTTGTGCAGTCTCCTAATTATGTCACATTATCTCAATTTGTCTTTATTAAACAATAACAAAAAATCTGTTATTAAGCAGCAGCCACCAAATATGTCAATTATTTGATAAACCAAAGTGTGTGGTACAGCAAGAGCTGTACAATATTACAACATATCATGACTCTGCAAATTCCTTAGATATAAGTATATGGCATTATTCTGTGCATTACTACCCCACAATGACAATAATGCTATTAGTCTGCAGACTATTTCACACTGGAAATAGAAAGCTGAAAATTTGCCAAAGACTTGGAACATTCTCCAAGGCAGCTCCGCCAGCAGGAAGAGATGTAAGGAGAAACTATGAAGTTGGAGCAGATTAGCTGTGCAGGTACAAGAATGGAAAGATAAAGAGTGAAGAGAGGTGCGATAGCATGTAGGGAATATAAACCGTAAGAGTCAAGGATGAGGGAAAGAAGAGAAAAAGGAAGGAAGGTATTTCTGACAAAAGCAGCAATGGATTGTTAAGAGGAATAGATAGGACTTTTGAGAAGTGTTTTTAAAGCTGATTTTCTTTATAATGATCTTCTGGAACAACTGTATGATTCGTTATGTGTCTAGAAAATGCCTACTGGTAGCACAGTTTAATACATTGTATAAATAACCATATTGATTTTCAAACAAGCATTATGTTGCCCTCAGCTTCAGTGAAATGTCACATATTTCTTTCATGTTGTCTGATTAAACGTAATGTTAAAACCCATCATTGAACTTGCTTGCTCAAGGAGGTACTGGGTATTTTTTAACTTTTGAGGTTTATACATATTATTTTCCATCAAAGAGTTTTATTTTTACTGCTTGACAAACAATAGTCAAGATTTATTTCTATCCAAAACTACTATGTTCCATACACCGTTTTGGCTAAACAAATACGGATTCTGTGCATGACAATAAAATTCCTTCAATTCTACTGCATGATATACTGTCCGACACACATCCTATAAGTAGAACAGTGCTGAAAAGCACATACTCTCTCTACGTTACTTACGGTCCACAATCTTCTGCCATAAAGAGCCAGGCTCTATTAGCAACTAGCATAAAGGAACTGTTCTGTTTGAACTGCTGACAGAAAGGTCTTAATATACATTAACCCGCTTTGGTTCTCAAAGGATATTGCCACCTTTTAATACCCAGTAATACAGTAGACTCGTTGACCCTCCTACATATCAGTGATTAAGTGGTTAACAGAAACCAATAAAACTCTCTTACTCGTGTCCTGACCTAACAGGATCTGACCTAAACACTGATAAACCTACGTGTTTTTCTAAAATTTCAGGTGTGAAATGTTAGTGTAATATTAGTGTAATATTATTTTTAGCTCGGTACCTTCTAGTATTACAATTCACTTCCACTGAGACGAAAAAGGCAATATTTTCAGTTTGGGCAGTGATAAAGACACATTGTGTGGATTATCTGGGCCTCTTACCTAAGATGATTATAGGATTAATAAAAGACTACCCCTGTGAAATGAAAGTGAGTTGGATAAAAGGCAGAAATGCTCACTGCACTAATTTCTTACAATTGTTAAAAGAACTGTGAATAGGAAGAAAACCACAAAAATGGAAGTAGAGTGTTCAGCTTCAGAGCAGGTAATTTGGTCACTTACTATTCACAATAGAGACTGTGCTTAATTCTCTTCTCTTTGTTTATTCAGGAATCCACGTTTCTGTAAGAAAAACAAATACATGCAGTTATCATTTACATAAAATAGATTACCAAGTTTCATTTGTGCCACAGAAGTTTGCCATTTTCATATTTTGTTTTGCTGCAAGATTTAAAGCCTTTAAAGTCCAGAAGACTCCTTTTCCTTGAAAAACAAAGTTTCCAGTCTTCGGTACTAAAATAGCAGCAGAGATGGGACATCCACAGGTTCAGGAGGTAAATCTCTTTTGAAACCTCATACCAAATTCTGGGCATCTGAATCACATCTGGGTACCTGCTGCTCTCCCCGGTTCAGGGAAGGTGACAGGCTTTCACACCTGTGAGGCTGGCAATGCTCTGTTCAAAATTAAATTCTCGTGCTGTATTAGATCTCAGCTGGATAACCCCATTAGACTGAGGAGTTAAGGAAGAAACAACGTGTCCCTCCAATGGCAGTCGTAGCCGGCCCCACTGCTTCTGGAGGACAGTGGGACACGCTGCAGAGGGGTGTTTGATGCCTCCCTCCCACTGTTTCATGCAGACAATTAGCATAATAAGCACTGATCACAGCACACCAGCTGCTTTGCCTTTCTTGGGCAGTTTACAGGCATCACAACAGAGGTGAATTTTAATGCCGGATTGGAAGGAACACAGCATACCGGTTTTGCAAATTTTTACTATTAACAATTTTCATGAATAAAGGTTGTATGAGAGAAGACTGAAAATTGGACTGGTGGGCAACACGAGTTGCAATAAGGGCAACATTGACGTGAAAAAGCAGGCAAGATCAAGCTGTGAAGGCACTTAAAATGTAAAAGATGACCAATCTTGGTGCAGTTAAAAAAAAAAGGGAGCCAAATGCACAGTTACCAAGATAGGTTAAACATATTTTTAATTTTCCACCAATTCTGTCAGAGGAAAACAAAACTACCGTTACCTAAAATTGTCAGACTACACCACATCAACTCTTACCCTGGTCTTTAAAAAAGGAAGATTATGATTCCATCCACAATTTCCCTCTAAATTAACCAGGCTAACATCTTTCATGACCCAAATAATAAAGGATTCAGAACATAACTCATTAAAAAATTTAATTTCCCCTTCTTTTTAGTAAAAAAATATTATTTCTTCCTGTATAGTTCTGCCAATATCTATGATATCCCAGACATCACTCACTTGCACGTCAGTCTACTGAAGAAACCAGTCAGGCAACACGTAACAACTGTATGAGCTGAGGGCTATATAGTCCACAAGCCCAAAACATATAATATTATATTGTTAGTAAGTTCTATACTTTTTACACTGTATGGATTAGCCCTTATATCTCTCTCAGAGCCTGCTTCATTATGTCTGAGTCATCAGTGAGGAGCTGTGGAACACAAAAAATGTTGGACAATGATATGAAACCCTTATATCGAAACAGTTAGAATAATACAGATGCTGGTGGGAGCAGCTCCCTTCTTTCCCAGATTTTGTAATACATCTGGCAACAGCCTTAGCAAGCCTTACATAGCGTAGTGCTCCTCATTTGCTATATAAAATGTCCTGGTACAGGCCACGACAGAACTAATCTGAACTACTGTACTCAAGTATCTCTTGAACGGGTCAACCAAAACTTTGCTTTCCCCTATTCATTCAAGCCCTCCCAAACTGAGACGGTCTCAGAGAAGGGTTTCAATCAAAAGCTCTCATCCCAACCTTCTCACAGGGTTCAGAGCCAGGGTTCTGGTTCAGGTCTCTACAAACATCTTCCATTTGAGTAGAGGTAGCTGCAAGTGCCTTAGAGAAATTAGCACCCAGAGTCACACCTGCTCTGTGGTACACTGTCTCAATCTTCCCCTGTTTCTCTAAGCTGTCTGTGTCAAGCTGTGTCATATTATTACTGAGCCTTTCAGAAGATTAACTATTTCCTTCTGCTGCAAAGACAGCAAATGGAAAAGAAAGAAAATACAGATGTTTACTTGAGTATTAATTTGAAATAAGAATAAAAATACATGTTCTGTTCTAGATTACAGCAGCAAATCTAAGTGAAACCATGAATCAGTGTGGTTCTTCATTAAGTACAGAGACAGCCTGCCTGCTCCCCCAAAGCAGACAGATGGAGTTTCCAAAATATATGAAAAACATAATGCAGATTTGGAATAAATAAGTAAAAACTGATCAATAAAAATCTACAGTAAGCAAGGGGACTCTTTGCAAGGATTTGCAGAGCTAAAATATATAAAAAAAATTAACAGGAAAGATTTGTGTTTCTAAAGATGAAAAAAAAATTAGCAGAGTAATTCAACTGTGTTTCTATCACTATTAAACATAGGCTATTTTTCATGAGATATATTGGAAGATTAATTCATTCAGCCTTGGTTATGGACTCCTGTGGGTCTTCAGCGCAGGAGATCCCCTGCAGTGACAACTATATTTCCAGAGCTACAAATAGCATCTGTCATACTGCTAGTATCTTTCAAGGCTCCATTTTCATTTCAATAATATTTGCAAGGGAAGGCATTTCCTAATGAAACCATTGGAAATATCAACAGAAACACATTTTGATATGCCTGAATACATCTTGTAATATCCCTTTGAAGCATAATCTATATTTTACAAATGGTATCTTCAGAAGATACTTTAGGGCATGTAATTTTAGGGTAAGCAATCATGTAAATGATCTGTAACTTTTACTTTGGTTAGTCATAAGGACATGCAAAAGCACTAAAAACAAACACTTCTTTAGTTAATTCTAAACTCTCTGTTCCCAGTTACCTTTAGAGGTAACCAATTATGGAAATAGTCCATTAAGCTGGGGTAGAAGAACTGGACCTATAAAATAAACAAAGTTCAGTCAGCCAGACAGCACTTAAGAATATCCATGCATGTTTTTGCTCGTGAAATTAAACCCAACACCATTGCAAGGAAGGGATTTTTTTTCATTTTTTCTTAGGAAACTCTTGTTTAACTCATTCAGAAACAGAGTAGTTTTACATTTATTACAGTTGACGAAGAACATTTTTAGCTTCATAGAATCATTGCCCCTTCTATTACTTGCTTCACTATTAATTGTGAACTGTATTATAAAAGACAAAAGGGAAGTTGTATGGAAATTAAAGATTTCTCAAGATCTCTTAGGCCATCTGCAGTTTCTTTATTCTATTACTATTTTTTATAGCCATGAAGAACTGTGTGATCTTTTACAAACTTCATGAAGAAACAAATTCTGTCTATCTAGGACTATGGGCTAAACACTCATTAGTGGAGCATATGGCAATCATTTGAATATTTTTCTCTTCTTTCAAACACCAAGGAATAATTTTTCAAACTGAATGTCTATACCCTGGACTAATAAAGATCTGCCAATATATCATCATTATGGTTTAGAGACAGTTTGAGAGCACAGGTAAACAACATTTTTGTTACGAAGAAACAAGTTTCAGGAGAGGTTTGGTTTGACAGAGCTGAAACTTTGCCCTGGCTTGCTGAGGAGTTGCAGATCTAAGGACACCTCTTTTATGTGGCATATCTGGGAGGTTCTGAAGAAACCATTTTGAAATTTTGAGTGGCAAAATGAGAAAATATAAAACAAAATTTAAACGAAAAGCAGCTGGTGTTTAGCCTCCTGAATTTTGCAGTGCAGCCTCAATCCCCAAGTCTAGTAGTGTTAGAAATGAAAATAGGGAATTTCAAATTTTATTCCCTGCTTTAGAATTATTTATAAGGGAGAAAATCAGATTAATTGTAAGTGGAAGTTATACAGTATTATGAATAGACTGGCATCCTGTAAAACATAGAACTGACATCTGGGAAAATGAGGATAGCATTCGATTATGAAGTTTAAATTAGCTAATAACCAGTACAGTCTCTGGATAATTTCTAGTTGCATAATGTGCAACAAATTAAATGTATTTTGAAAAAAAATGGAGTTGTGGGCATTTATTAATGGCTTCACATATTGAAACAGAAATTGTCACATACTATGAACTTTAAAGCCCTCAATCATATGCATATTCTAATATTTTATGGGCTTAATTTGCTCAGCATAAACTTTTTACTGTGAATAATATTGATTTTGTCGAAGCCTCAAATAAGTCACAGAACAGATCTGAGGATTAGTTTAGAAGGGATTTAAAGCACACACTGTGAATCCCTATACAACCACCACTTAAAACACTACCCGTTCAGGCCCAGATGGATTGCTATGGCAACAGAATCCCAAATACCGGGTTTGTAACTAACAAAAATGTAAATTATTGATGAACTCAGAGTTGTCTCTCTTGGACACCCTCCTATTCAAATACCAAACCGTATGGTTAGAGTACAGAGAAAAGGTTGATATGCAATTTCCCCAGCCCAGTGAGAACTAATCCCAAAGGATTTCATTAAATCTTTTGGCTTAAATTTTTATTCTTAGAACAGCAGACAGCAAGCAGGGATTACATTAAAACAGGCACTATTGAGGTCATTACTGACTGAATTCAGGCCCGTAATATAACAAAGGAGAAACTTATTTTAAATACAACTCCACAAAAAATAGGAATGTAAACAGCATTCCTTTAAGTTACCATATAGTAGATGACAGCACTCTTCCCCTCACACCAATCACCCTGCCTCCTCACCGGTAAGAAATTATGGAGAACAGTATAGAAGAGTAAAAAAAAACAACAACATAATATTTGGACAAAAGAGATGCATGTATCATGGTAAAGGTGACCATGAACAAACAAGTGAGTTGCAGAACAATAAATGAAAGGAGGCTCAGTAGTCTTTGGTATTCTGTAAATAGAAACACAGAATGAAAAGTTCTCTAGCAAATAAGCAAACCAGAAAAAAGTACTTGTTGCCATCTTTATTGCAGATTTAATGGAAAGTTTGATAAGGGAATAAATAGTCGTAGGAAAGCTAAGACCTTCTATGGACCCCCTTTTCTGTACAGCTTCTCAGACTTTATGTACAGGATGGGATTCAGTGAGTGCCACACAAAAAAATACTCACCAGCTCTCACATTTTGGACTGCAATAGTCCAGAGGGTTTTAAAATAACCTAAAGCTTTTTAAAAGAATATTCCCAGATGTATGTCTGACATTAGTTGTCAGTGTACATAGAAGATAGATGGCAAACTTGTGCCTGTAAAAGCTTGTCACCAGATCCTTTGTGTTCTCAAAACTAGGAAGAAAAACCAGGACAGGGAGTAAGTTTGTGGAGATGGACAAATCGGATGCACACTGCTGGTTTTCCTAAGGGAAAAGAAACTACTGAAACAGGAAATGAAAGTGAAAAGATAAACAAGGAGTAATTTTTTTTAAGACAAGGGAGCTATTTAGATCAACAGAATGAAAAACAAAAGATACCAGTTGCACCACGCGCTTCCTGGTGGGCCAGGAGAATTTTTCCCAACCTAATTTATATGCAAGAGCATTATTCAGCACAGTATGTAAAGACAGAGCATCTATATAAAATGGCTGTCCAGATGGCAGATCCCTAAGTTTACAGATATTAACTAGATTGTAAGGTTTTTTTAGGTCTTGACATCCAATATTTAAATATTTCAGCCTACAATTCCTCAGAATACACAAGCAGTGTCACTGTGGCCACTAGCAGTAAAACTAGTATTTAAACCCTGCCTCCTTTGCCCATTCAGTCTGTGGCTCAGCCACCCTGTGACCCCTACGGTTAAAGCTGAACTCAGTTTCCAGCTCTAGGGATTTCTCTACTTAGCAAAGGACTCTGCTTATTGCAGAATTTGTCTTTGGGAGTGCTTTTTACAGTACTGGCAATGAAGCTGCTTTTTTTGGCCTCTGTTCACTTGTATTTAGTTACTTGCTGCCTAATGTTCAAAGACGCTGCTCACCAGTGGCTTCCTCAAAATTTCAGGTTTTATCGGATTAAAGATCCAGAGGTTTCAGCTCCGTAGAGGCTCTGTGGTCCTTCTTCCACAGGAAATTGGCCCTTTTTTTCTTGCTTATATACTGCACACCTTCATCTATACTGTGTTTCTGCTACACACAACCCATACAGAAGCTAAAGAGTAGCTACTAACCCTCAGCAAGTGCTAGCAGCCCCTTGAGTACTCCTGCACCTCTCTCCCAGTTGTGTGATATTTCTCACATTCTCAGTTTCTTTTTCTCCTACTTGAATTGCCCAGAATATGCCTTGCTGCCCTCCTTAGTTCTCCATCCTGGTAGATTCAGATATTCTGTTGCTCATCAACAGACTTTTCCAGCATCTGCTTCATCCTTATGCTTGGCTTGATGTTAAAAGAGCCATCCACTCTGGTATTTCAATCAACCACACTTAGGTCAGATTATAACTTCATGATCAATAAACAATCACATGAATCAGTGGACACTAAAAGATTCTCCTTTCATGAAAGAAAACCTATTAACGGTGATAATATGGCCAGTAACGATACCATCACAAATCAGCATCTGAATCAACTTGAGCTTATGGGCAACAGCTACAAACTTGTACACAAGAAGTTCCACTTCAACATGAAGAAAAACTTCTTTACCTTGAGGGCGACAGAGCACTGGAACAGGCTTCCCAGAGGGGTTGTGGAGTCTCCTTCTCTGGAGATATTCCAAACCCACCTGGATGTGTTCCTGTGCAACCTGCTGCAGGTGAACCTACTTCAGCAGGGGTGTTGGACTGGATGATCTCCAGAGATCCCTTCCAACCCCTGACATTCCGTGATTACCCTCTTATGACAACTCCTAGCCATACACAGGAATGCCAGAATTTCAGGTAGCACTAGCATTTCCCCCAGTACGTATCCAAGACGGTATGAGGCTCTTCCTCTACTAACATGCATTTCACGGTGGAGCTACTGTAGTCCTACTGTATAAATGGCATGTCAGATGTGCCAGAGATGTGGACGTACACCAAATGTGGGAAAGAATCCCAGGAAATCTTTGCATATGACAGACCAACAAAGTAGACAAATTGGATGTGTTCACACTATACAGGGACACTGAACCACTTTGCTGCATCAGCCACGTAGTAACTGTGCAGCAGCTCTGGGAAGAATCTTCACAGCGCATAGCTTGTCATTCTGGCTTTGTGACTGCTGGGTATATCTCAACCACTTCCTTAAAATATAGTAGGATTTTAAAACTTTACATGAAGCCTACATTTTTCCATTTGAAGATCTGAACACATGAGAATTCCACGAACGTTTATTAGTAATAAAAAGATGAAAAAACTATACATCAGAGAGTAACTTCATTTACCTATGTGACAGTTTATAAGACTTCAACTGAAACAACCAGCACTCCTGACATGGCATTTAAACAAGTTTAATTCCAAATATGTTCAGACTTTCTTAGACGAACAGAGAAAGAACTACCGTTATTTTCTGAGTAATTACAGAAAAAAAAATCTAGTTCTCTACAAGTTGCTCCATAATACTATTTAGATTAGATTTCTTGAATTATATGAAATGATAAAAAATAGTTCCATGCAACATTGGTTTCAGAAGTCCTAATTGGGTTGCTTATTACTGCTATAGACAAATATTTATTTAGAAGAACGGTGAAGGTTTTTTATCAATCTTCCAAATCCTTCCTAGAAGGATAACATAGATCCTTGCATTAATAGCTGGTGCATTTTAGACAACTAACACAAGCCATCTTTGAAGAACCTAAGTAACTTTGATAAACACTCGGCTGCATTCCAGTGTTTGCAGATTCAAAATCTAATTGCTTTTACCACAGGACGAAAGAACCTGCTGCAATATCGACTACAGGAAATTATTACACATTACATAGCACTGCTGATCTTTTTGTTCTGGAAGTTTGGGGTGAGGATTTTTTAATTTATATCTCAATTCTACTTTACAAAAATGCACTAATGTGGACAAGCAATTTGCCCATAAAACCTGATACTGATTATCAGCATGTCAGCAGATTAAGAAATTAATCTATGGATGAGTTGTTCTAACAACCTTTCTATATTAACCTAAAGAGACTTAAAGTGACAACAACTTCAATATTTGCTGGCCATTTAAATGCATCACTTCAAGGATAGCTTTTTTGAGTAAGAGAAAATACTATTCTGAGGCTCGCCTGGATACGTACACTAAAGGATGATAATTCACCATTGGTATAACATCAGTCCACACTTAAAATACTTCATAAATGTATGGCTGAACAATTAGGATGACAAAATAATAAGCAATTAGTTAAAAATCAAAAACTGTTTGCAGCCTTCTAATTAATTATGATAATAAACTAACTGTGCCATTTTCTGTCTTTGATGCATTCACAAGAATGGATTACTATCATGAATCTCTTGTATAAACATCACAAAGCCTGTCGGAAAACACGAATTCATCTTGTACCATGTTCTTTGTCTTCCTCAGCATATTAGAATATTAGCCCTCCTTACAGTTAGTCAAAAAACCCTCAAACAATTATTTAAAAAATGTATTTTGATAAGTTACAGTTCTATATTACAAAGAACTAAAGAAAAACCAACAGATAAGCATGAAAATAACATGTGGAGACAGTCCTGAAAATTAGAGAACTGAATGGACCCAATTTTGTAAAACTGTCTGTTATATTCACATTTGTCTCATACCCCTAAGATAAATGCTCATCAGCCTGTCTACTGTGCAAGGGAGAGAATTTACTCATCATAGCTCTTAACCAAGCACAAGTGATGTCTCAGTGTAGTCTGGTCAAGTTGTGCTACTTTCCATAGTCAGTGGCACATAGTAACATCCTACCTGGCCACACTGGCTGGCTTCACTGGTCAACAAATTGGGTAAGGCTGGCATCTGCTGTAAATTCAATCTCCATGCTTATGGAAGTACAGTAGGAGTATTAACTAGCCTATTGTTGCTGGGACTTGGGTCTAAATTCATAATTGTATAACATCATCTAGAGACATCATTTCAGTATCTTAGAAAATTTCTTTACACAGTGTATGCACGTCTGACAAATGCATCTGATTTTGCAACCCTAGAGTTGAAACTTTGAAGCACCATGACTTTTTTCATCTTGAAACTATAAGTGAACACTTAGAGACTGGGGAATTCAGGCAAACCTTTTAATCACAGGTGTCACCCCGGGCTGTGACGGAAGAGCTTAACAGCCAATCCTTGCAGATTACATGCAAAGATATTTTTAGAAAAAGGAGGATAAATGGCAAGTGGTGGTTTTGCAAGTCTTCATGAAAGGAAAAAAGGAAGCATCAAGTCCAAATTCAGCAAATCTTATAGCCTAATCAAGAAGTAGCACATCAGATATTGCACAGTGTCGAAGTACAGATGGCTAAGAACATTAAAAGAGGTAGTTATCGTTATGGTTCCTTACATAGCTGAGTAAAGAAAAGACATCGTGATATTGTATTTGGCTATAAAATCAACTTCCTCAGCTAGATAATGCCAGAAGGAATCTAATGGAAATGTCTATTTAGTGAGAATCAAATAATTACCTTGTAATTACCATATCATGTGTCACATTTAACATTAGCATCTCTGAATCAAGGAAAACTCAAGAAAGGTCTATTTGAAATCCCTAAAAACCCCATATGGCAAATATTTTAATTGGGTTACTTTTGCTAATGAAGTGAAATATTCCAGAACTCAATATTTCTCCCTCTTTGTAGAGCTAAATGTTAACGTAAACCTCTATTTTAACCCTTCTATCCATCTTGAAGAAACCTGTTTAATTTTTGATTATTAGATTCTCTGAAATACAGCTTATTCAGACCAAACTTTAGCCACTTCATAAAAAGTACTGATTTGCAGTCAAATAGCACACTGGAGCAGTTTGAAGAGAAAAACCATTTGTTCTGTCTCAGTTGATGTATAGCGTAATTTTCTGAGATTCTTTCATTGCAATTTGCAAACACATTAGCTAAGACTATAAAACAATAGCAATCTGTACTACCCATGGCCCAGAAGAAGCCGAAAGTTAGAAAACATAACAAATGTCTGAATCATCTTGAGGCAGGGACGCACTCTACCTCAACACAGAACGTCATTATTCAAAATGTGCCTCATCTATTTTTCTAACCGACAAAAGTAAGCTTGGTCACTGAAAATCTAATACCACAATATATTCTTAAAAATATATATGCTGTATTAAACATTTAAGGGGAGGCCTAGCGAAGGCAAACTTCTGCTAGTGTAGTTCAGGGGAGCAGCACTGCACTTATGAGATTTTGCCTAGTCCGTTTGTCCAGTTCCTTCATTTCCATCCTCAATTCTGTAGTCAGCCTAGCTCTGGAGAGGGATTTAATTCCCCTTCTTCCTTCTGTATCGAACTGCTCTAATGCCACAGATCTCACAGCAGTTCTAAAAGGGGGAAGCTCCTTGTCACCGAAACGCTGATGTTCTCTGCTGAATGATCCCGCGTAGAATTTAGCAGGTCCCACTAAACATGTTTTAAGATTATTTTTTTTTTTAAACAAAGCAGATGTAAGGGACTACATTGTGAGTAGGAAGGTGCATGCAAATGTAGCTTTGGTAAACAGGCAGATGAGAGCATATGCAGATAGAAAGTGACAACATAACAGACATCACTAAGCAGAATGATTGTTTCAGCATCTCTCAGCATGGATTTTAAACAAATCAAGAAAACACCACATGATGTATCTAAAATTGCATTTCAGCATCTGGCAAAAGGAAATATCTGTTGAAGATCGTCTAGTTCAAGGAAGCCCTTAATATGAGTTTCTGTAAAAAAGAGAACTTGAAATTGCCTGTCAACAAATCAGCAGATGCCCTTTCTGAAGCTGACAGGTGCTTTTTGGCATTAATGTAATGACCATAAATACTTCCTTGCACAGGGTACAATCAATTGCTTTAATCAGTTTCTACTATCATTTATGAAGTACACAGACAATTTTCTAATCTGTGCTTTGCGGTGACATTAAATATGCATGTTCAACACACACTGGCAAAGCTGACTGTCAGCTTCTTTTGCTTTTGACAAAAATCAGCATTTTGCCTATAAGGTTAGAGTCTTGTCTCAAGAATAACTGAAGTGTGGGCTCTTAGGAAAAATTAATTCCCCTAGAAAACAATAACACAATCCACAGCAGTGTCAGTCTTCAGCAAAGCACTGTGATACATGGAGATTTTAGGATGAAATGTGAGACGTTGCTTTATGAACAGAACAACCTGACAGCTTAGAACAGGAACATCAGGGGTGCATTCAGGTACATGGATATATATTAATAAATCAAACACCCTCTTGTTAACTATTTTCTTAAAGCTCAGTTCATGTAGCAGAAAACTCAATAAGTTTGTATAAGATTATATCCTCTGGCCCTGGTTTCATTTGCTCCTTTCTGACGTGCCTTCTCTACTTCTCCTCTAGCTTCTCCTTAAACTAAAATAGGCATCAAACACGAGTTGATACTTGCATTTCTTTGGACCTAAACAGTTCCTTTGAGCATACAGCAAGAAACTTCTTTAAAGTACTTTTATACTGGATCTTTCAACACAGCTAAGAATAGGTAAAAAAGAAGCAGAGAGGTTAAGTTACCCTAACTGCAAAGCAATTCTTGCTTGACATGAAATCCAGATTTTCTGCCTTGTAATCTACCCAGTTCTCTTTCCTAAATACGAGTTTGCAGCGAGATGTAACAACAAACCAGACCAATGGGATTTCTGGTTTTTCAACTGCTATCTTCCATGCATATTACAGATAACGATCTTTACCTATTAAAAAAAATTATCTGCTTTCATTTTTTGCTTTGCAAATATGAATAGTAAACCATCTGAATAGATCACTGAAAACGTAAAGCAAAGCAAAGAGGACCTCAAAAGGCAGACTTTGAATAAATGAAGCATGCACACAGGTACTGTAGAAAAAAAAAATGGCTAAAGATAGAGTAGGATGCATCTGAAAGACTGAAATTTGGACAGTATTTGACACGTGACCAGCACTGTAAGCAAGCATAACAGCATGAAACAGGGAAAGAAAGCACTGCCTGGGTGCCAAAACCCCCTTTAAAATATTTTAAGGGACATAGTAAACTTCAGCCATGCATGAAATTTAAAGCTGGACTAGGAAAAGCATCGTAAAGTAGGTAGTTGAAATCATCTTACATTAGTTGAACTGAGGACTAGTTGAAATAAATATTTATTTGATTGTTTCCACCTTTTCTCTCAGGGAATACCAAGCTATTATTGTGGAGGTGAGTGGAATTACTGGAGCTAATACAGGGTCAGAAGTCAAGAACTCTAGAGCTGTAATCCTGGATTGGTCTCTGACTTGCTCTGATACCATGTTTATGTCACTGTTCAGTTTCCCACCTAACAATGCAAAGACAAAATATCCAACTCATGAAGGAGCTTGGAGGATTAAAGTCTTTAGTATTTTGAATAAATGCTGTCACTTTCAAGTCTCCTGCAGTGTTTATAAGGATCAGACTAGAGGACTGGGTCTTAGCTTATGTCTACAAAAATGTTAACTTCAGTAGGAGAGAATCAAGGCAACTCTGAATGTTTTTAAAACTTTTACCTTCGCATTACTAATCGGTTTGCCATGGGGACTGAATATTTGCACCTCTGGGACTTTGATTGATTTCCAGAATTAAATTACAGGACAGTCTTAAATTCTCCTTTAGCCCCCAAACCTTAAGATTGCTTTTTATAAACAGGAATAATTTTATCCCTCTTAATTTTTTTTCACCATAACGTTCTACAAAATTCCTTGCAGCTACAAGTGCTTTTCACTATTCATCTGTAGAGGGTTCGTCACACTTGACTCTCTGGGCAAGGCTGTATTACAAAGAAATAACACACTTAATAATACATTTAATGCGGTTCACCTGCCACATCTATTAATACTACATTTAAACTACTAACCCCAAAGTAGCATCTCTTCATCAACATAGGAAATATTCAACAAAATAGTAAATGTACTCTTAAATGGAGTGGTTTAAACAAAGATGAGGTAGTAGTACAGGGCCAAAGGACTTGGAGACCGTTAACAGTATTTCTAGCAGTTGATAGTATTTGCTGGATTGCCTAAACATAAAAAAGTTAATTTGGTAACAATTCTGAATTGTTTACTGTTCTATGTTTCACTCTCAAAAAGAATTTTTTTTTTTGCTGGTTTTTTTTTTTTGCTATTTGTTCTTCCTGTGTTACATAAAATACTACAGTAAAGAATTTTTATGTTCAGTAGCCCTAAATGAAATCACAACACCTTATGTATAGGCATGTATCTGCATTTGCAGGCATGTATACCTTTATCAGGCTGTATCCATTCACACATACATGCCCCTTTTCCTTACCCAGTGCCCTCAGAAAACCAAGCTCCAACTCTTTTGCATATAGCTACTCTGGATTTATTTAGGGATTTTTGCTTAGAAACTACAGTGCATCAGAGAAGCACTGGATAAAGTCCATGCATATGCTTATGACAGCTATAAATAATATTCTTTACATAATTAAAAGATGGAGACAAAAATATTTACTTTGGATAACACAGTGCAGTCATACCAGTACAGGCATAAAACTGAATGTGTGAATAAACACATTAAAAATTTAATTGTCATTTCTGACCACATAGAAAGGTGTAGTCTTCTAAATGTAATGTCATGAGGAAGGCAGTGTGCTCCAGCCTGGCTATGGCACAGAGAGTGAGAAATATTCTTTAACACGATTCTAGATGTTTACTCTGCCCAGATGCCTTCCAAATTCTTCAACTATGAAACCAAAATAGAGATTGAGAGGTACCGCCATTGATAGTGATAATTACCTTGGCAGGAAGCAAAAGGTTATGATGCAGGAGTACAGGAACATCTCTTTCGGAAGTCTGCTAAGTATATTGATTTGGCATATTCTGTACCACAAGCATGTTTATTAAAAACAGCACTTTCACTGGTCTTCTGAACATTAACAGAAAAGTTCATGTCTGAATTTTTTGATATAACGTAACATATACAAATAACAGCTTCCTATTATATTCTACTACAATACCCAGAATGAAGCAGCTAACTCATTTCAAATAAGGAAGGAGCCAAACACAAATTAAATTACTAGTTGTCAGTTATTGCCTGTGCATCAACAGTGTATCCATGGGACAATACTACGCAGAGAAACACGAGTTTGATCTACTCCAACTTCGGTATAATATAGCACGGTTTTCTGCCTGAAGGTAACAGACTTGCACCGGAGATGGCAGTCCCTCTAAATCTATTAAGGATGCCGGGATTTCCCCTTGAAGGAGGGTGGCCAAGGGCACGTACCATATTAAGATTGAAAAGGCAAGAAAAAACGGAGTCAAGTTCAGATAGGTCAAAAACCTTGCAGGGAGGATTTCAGCCTCTGTGGGCTCCAGGGATAGTGCTGAGCTGGCCAGACAGCTGGCCTTAGCTATTCCTTAATACTGAAGACTGACCTGGTCTGAAATTTTTGGTAAAGCATGGAAAAAGACTTCTCCCTAAGAATCGAAATAGCAGGATTACTACAAAAAGTAAAGGATTAGACATTTTTTTGACTAGTACAGCCTGATTCATCTTCCTACTTAGTTCAACCTATCTTGTTTAAAGCAAAGCCAGACAATTCTGTGTAACTTTACAATCTCCTACATAACCAACCCTAAGCTCTCAATACTACTATGGAAACATAAAGAAAGAAATGAGAACGTCCCAGGACTTCCGATACTTATCAAGGAACTGGATCATACCTTAGAGCATGGAAGGGACTGTGTTGGTCACCAACTGCAGCCCTCTGCAATCACAGACAACCCTGGAAAATCCCTTAGGCCAGAATGGCCTTGAATATTCTGCACACTGCCAAGAAAAGCTGCAGAACACACCCTACTACGCTGAAACAACTTGACACTTTTTATGCAAGGAGCATAAAGCTACAGAAATCTCTAAGTCACTGGAAGGATGCAGGACAGCTCAAGAACACCCAAAATGTCATAAGATTTTGTGATAACAAAATAATTTGTTAGGTGAAAATACCGTGTTTTTCTACTATCTGTCTTTCCCTTCTTCAGTGATCATGTAGCTTTTCTGAGCTTTTTTCAGCTCAGCAGAAATTAGAGGGTCTGAGTCACTTCACTAGATTCTACCACGGGTCAGTAAAACTGGTTTGTGCAGTTTTCATATGGCATAACATTGTAACCCCAAAGCTTCCTTTGTGCCTTGCACTGGCTCTCTTTGTTCCTTTCCCCAGGTAATATTCCTCTTCATTTCTTAAGGAGTTAGTAAACTGTTTGGTTTGTTGGCTTTCCGTTTTGCAGCTTAACTTCATGCACTGCTCAGTTCTAAACATATATGCTCTCCCCTCCAGATCAGGAAACAGCTATTTGCTTTATATTTAGTCCGTTTAATGTGATCAGAAGGCATTTTTTCCTGTGAGATGCCAAATTCCCTAAACAATAGCTATAGCTTGTGGAGAGATAAAGGCACTCGGCAAGATGCTTAAGCACATACTCAGCTACTTTTAGTAGTCTGAAAACCTCTGAGACTACTTCTGTACTCAAAGTTAAACATGCGTTTCTGTAACTGAATCAATGAACAGTACTCAGTCAGGCTAGAAGAGAGCCATAATGGTAAAATTTGGTAGAAAAGGCCCAGATGCTTTCTTACAATAAATCAACCATAAAATCACAGCATTTTAATTATGCTTTGTTGTTCTGCTCAGGGATGCTTACAGCTTTCATTTTTGATAGCTGCATGTTAATTTAATTCTGTACATGGACCAAGCATGCCCTGACATCGGTAATCTATCTCGAATATTATTATCTCGCACCATCAGATATAGTTTTCACATGAGATGAACGCGTTAGTTTCTGCATGCTATTGCCTCATCTTGAAATTAATTCCCTTCTCAGTAGGTAAGCAAAAGGCAAACAAAAGAATGCTAAAATTCCCATGATACTAGAACACAGGAGGGGCTGGATCATCTCCTGGGTCTTCCTTACAGAAACTCTAATCATCCTGTTGTTGACCTTGCCAGTACTGGTTACATACCTCTTAGACTTACCATGTAGTTTCATTGTTAACTTTTGGCTACATTCCTTGATATCTCAGATTGAACAAAATGTCTTGCCATTGGTCTCTAATTTACACAGATAAAAAGAAGTGGGTTTAGATTACTTTACAGAATTGCTTTCCCTCTCTTTAAAATGTTGTTAAAATTGTAAGCACCCATCTCAACTAGCATCAAACACCAAAACTAAAAATGCAGTCCAAAGTTAAATTTTAAAATGTTCTGGAACAATTAATTTTAATATTTCAAAGAAACAGTAGTATCTTTTGAAAGGAAAAAAATCTAACTGGGCATTTCTTAAAAAGTCTTTATCTTCCACTTTCTCAAGCCGATGATAATTAATTTTGTGTGTATTTTTAAAAATACAAGAAACATCCCAGAGCAGATTCCAATTGCTTTGTGTGGTCCTTCACCTCTGAATTACCTCCATTCATCTATTTCTGTAATGATATACTACTTTGAGAACTATCCATAGTGCTTTGTCCTTGAAAGTAATATCGGCAAAAGAAAAGTATCTGATGTATTAATAGGAAAGTAAAATACTTGAGTTGTAAAATACAAATAGACAGTACAGGTATATACACTTATATTTGATTTTTTAATCTATCTCGTACCTTCTAACAATAAAATTTGAATATTAAAGAAAATAAACCTGTCAACCCTTTTTTCATCTATAGATGAACTCTAACTGTAGACGGGTGATCAAGTCAAAGAAACCTTATAAAATCCTATAAAAGAAAACCTATTCAAAGTAACCCTTTGTAACTAAATACCTTTTCTCTCCCAAATGCTACCACTTCACTTTTTTCTTGATGACTTGGGGAAGAGATGAAAAGAAATTAAAATGGTTCCTCTGTTCCAGAATTTAAAAAGAAAGCAAAGATTCCAAATGTGAAAGAAACAAATCCAATTTTTTAATTGAAAGGTTTATACACTTTGTTTTTATTTAAAAGCAGGTATCAATTTAGACAATCTTATACCATAAATCTTTAGGAATGCTTCACCTTTAATCTATTCCCTGAAAAGCTGTTGGAAGTAAGGATTGTCTTTTTGCTTTGGGTTTGTGCGTTTCCCTTGTTCAAACAAGGCTGGTTCATAAGGCAGACCCCTAGTAACTCCCATAGAAGCAATACATGCTACGAGATGAAAATCATCCTCCTCGTTGCTATCGATAGCCCCAAACCCTTCCATTTTCTTGGATACTTAGCTTGCACATTATAGTTTCATGACAGAAAATTTAAAGATTTATGCTTTCTTTAGCTATTAATTTTCTTGATTTTTAAGAAACAGAAGTTTGTATATATTGTGATAGGAAAAAAAATTTTTTTATTCAGCTAATTTGGCTATTTTTTTAAAAAAAGAAGCTTGGAAAGTGATTTGTATTTTGGTTTTGCTGAAAATAAAAACTTTTAAATGAATGTATTAATAGCACTGACAACACTGCTTAGGGACTGAAAGGACATCTTGTACTCTGCAAAACGTAAATTGCCCGTTAGTTCTCTGCTAGGTCAGTTTTTACAAGAGATTTATGTTTCGAGGTCAGGACAGAGCTGATGGATTTCGTGAAATATGAGGTTTTAAAACAATATAGAGCTATTTTCAGCTCAATGAACATATATTTTGCAATCCCTCCTCCTTCTCCATTCTTCTTCTGACCTATACCCTCCAAATTCCATTTCCTATTCCTGTTCAGTCTGAATGCCCTTGAGTGAAAAGCTGGGACCAAATAAATTTCTTTCACTACAAATCTGTTCCCTCCATTTTCAGCTCAGTTCCTGTCCTGGTCATAAACCAATTATTTTCTAGGTCTAATGAATATCACACTTTCTACTTTATATATAAGTTTTCACCTCACTTCCACCTCTTCTGCTGTCATGTGATACATCGATTTCCTCAACTACTTCAACAGGAATCATCCTTCCCTTTAGGTCTTTTCTATCTCCTTTCTACCCTCTCTTCACTTTTCTTCTTCCATTTGCCTTCCTTTCTCCTGCCCCCAAGTCAAACCCTTCTTAAAGTCCTATTCCTTAATCTATTCCATATCGCTTGGCCTCTACTCTTCATCCTCTCCCAATGCTGCAAAACGCAATTGTCCTTTTTGACTCTTCTGTCCAGTTTCCAACCCCTGCCCTCCAATTAAAATATTACCTTCACCTTAATTCTCCTGTAATTTTTCCCCCTCTCTTTGACCTCCTGATCTCTTCTGGTTTTCTGACTCATCGTTTCCAAAAACTAAGCAAGAATTGCGGCAGTTTCTAGTTCCAGCATCTTTTCCCTATGACTTTACTACCAAAAATATGTCTTAGCTACTGCAGTGTAAAAGCACAGATGCTTCAGCATCCTAGTTCATCATTGAGAGCCTTCTGCTCTGTGATGTCGATCTACAAAACCAAAACTGTTTGTAGTTCATACCTACCGTAACATCTGGAAGTCGTTCAGTTCTCCATACAGAAATCACATGCAATAAAAAATGATTTTGTGTTTTTCAGTTTAGTTTTATATTCTGAAATTTTTAAAGAATGCTTGACTTCAGAATATTAAGCACCCTTCCCTAGGTTTATTTTTGGATATGGAAAGGAACATCATCCTAAACCACTACACCTTTTCAAAACCATGCTGGGTATACACTGATAAATGGATTATTATTTTAAATCAAGCAGTAGATTTTAGTATGCGTAACAAGTATTTATCAACCTGATAGCACAACTATCTGAAAGTATGAAATTCCTTTAGTAGACACGGTACTTTGAGACTGATGTTGTTAACTGCATGTAACTACCATCTATGTTGGAAGTAAAGATTATACTGGAATTTTGAGTGACCTGAGCAGGTCAACAGGCTGTAGAGATACACTACAAGGGGAGGGGATGTGGGAGACAGAACTAACAGTATGGAGTATTTTTAAGTCTGTTAACATACTTCTCTAGTTAGAGCCATATCACATCTTAAAATCAAGTGCAGTTCATATTCACTAGCCTCAAACCATCCTGAGGTATCAATCAATTTTCTTTGCTTAAGTTCAAGAGCACCTGCATTTATATTTGTTCTTGCTTCCATCTAGAAGCCTTACAGTATTCTTTCTCAAGAAATCTGCTTAAAAGGATGTGAATCAAAAATCTCTTCAAGACACAAAAATAAAACAGCTTTTCCTAACATTCTAGCCTACCTATTCAGATATGACCATACGGATTTTCATTTCAAAACTTGTAAAAAGTCGTACACAGGTACACACTTTATTGAAAAACTACTGGACATAAGAAGAAACTCTTCACTTGAGAATACAGTTAAAAATGCAGATCTTGTAATATATAACTTCTGATATTGACAACACCGGATTACAAAAAAATAAAAGCAGTTTTTTGCTGGGCATATTTGGCATGTTATAGTACAGTTATATTCCAACCCCAGTTAATATTTTGCTGTTATCTATATACTGTACTGTATATAATGAAAGCTTGACTTACAATGCCAAACATAAATTGTAATGTTTTTTCAGGCAAGAATTCCATTTTACTGCCATGAAAGAAGAGACAGAACAAAGTAAAGACAAGAACAATTTTCCTAATTGAAAGCCTGAAAGCTCTTTACAAGAAGTGCTGACTGTCTTCGGTCTCAGAATTACTAAATCCCTTTCAACTTGTTCTCTGTAGAGCCAAACAGTGAGAACAGGTGTCATAGTTTGCCTGGAATGATTTCATGTAACAGTGTTTATTAATCTATCGGCAATCGAAGAACAGTTCTTTACATTGACATCTTTTATTCCTACAAATACCTATATTTCACAGTTTGCGTTCCTCTTATTGTTACAAAGTAGAGCTATGTCAGAAGCAAAGAATCTCTTGGGGTCAAAGGAGGAATTATTGGAAGAAATTGTCCCATAAGCTTTGAGCATGAATAATGAGATCTTTTTCACATGCTGGATGCCACACTTGGACATTAGCTGCTGTGGAAATTTTGTCAATTGAAAATATTCAAAAAGGTTCTGAGGCACAGAAATCTGTCAAAATTTAGCAGCATAATGCTACCCAGTGGCACGAAGCAAATGAGTCACATCCTAGCCTCGTCCCTAGTTAAATTGATTTAGGTAGATTGAAATTGCATGTTTGAAAACAACCAGAGTTCATAGATAGGTAAATTAAAAAGCTGTTAATTTATTTTGATGAAGGACGACCTTGGTAACGTTTTCATTTACATTCCAGGGTACAAACATTATTAATATCAAGGTCAATGAAGAAGAGAGTTGACCTTCCAAATAATTTGTTTTAGTTTTGAACTGTCAGATTCTATATGAGCTATGAATGTAGTATTCACTCTCTTGCTATGTAAAGTGACATGGGTTTTGTTTCACAAAATTAGGTTTTGCAGCAGCTCAGAGTGCAAGTGTCACTACACAGTGAAGTGTGGCATTCTAAAGCAATTTGTAAGGTTATTGGTAGAAAAGATTAGACTATTTATGTCAATGTGAAATAGCTGCCAGTAAAATGAGGTATAAAAAACGAAAATATTTTACACAAATAAAGTCAAATAACCCTCACATATTCTTTCTCACATTCTGTGTCTGCTGCAACGCAAGGAAAAAGTTGCTTAAGGAAAGCTGTTGCGGGTAGACTTGGAGACAGCACTATGTCATTATACAGGTATTCATCAAGTTGTTTAATGCAGATACAGCCCTTCCGTAAGACACTGGTAATATGCTTTGGTTTGTAATGTTTATGCTGATGAGCTATGTTACTGGACGTTCCAGTAACTCTTTTACCTACCTATCTAACGAACTGCTGGACTTAATTAGCTACTCATTCAACTACAGCCATTTATTAGTTACCTTAAGGAGATCGTACTTTATAGAGAAACAACATGAAGCTCTTAGTGTAACATACAGGTTACTCAGTCAACATGCAGAATCTTCTAGAGACTCACAGGCTGAGTTGGGTTTGTGTGGGAAGGTTTTGGTAGCAGGGAGGGTACAGGGGTGAGAAGTTGCAAGTCTCCCCTATGTCTGATAGGGCCAATGCCAGCTGGCTCCAAGACAGACCCATCACTGGCCAAGGTCGAGCCCATTAAGTGACAGTGGTTAGCACCTCTGTGATGACATATTTAAGAAGGGCAGAAAGTTGCTGCGAAACAGCAACTGCAGCCAGAGAGAGAAGTCAGAATACGTGAGAGAAAAAGCTCTGCAGACACCGGGTTCAGTGAAGAAAGGGGAGGAGGTGCTCTATGCACTGGAGCAGAGATTCCCCTGCAGCCTGTGGTGAGGCAGGATTTCCCCCTACAGCCCCATGGATTATAAGAGTTGAGCAGGTATCTACCTGCAGCCCATGGAGGATCTCATGCCACAGCAGGGGGATGTGCCCAGTGGAGGCTGTGATCCCATGAGAAGCCTCCGCTGGAGCAGGCTCCTGGCAAGACCTCCAGACCTGTGGAGAGAGAAGCCCATGCTGGCAGGACTTGTGACTCTATGGGGGACCCACACTGCAGCAGTTTATGAAGAACTGCAGTCCATGGGAAGGACCTACACTGGAGAAGTACACGGAGAACTGTCTTCCATGGGAGGGCCCCCACGCTGAAGTAGGGGAAGAGCATGAGGAGTCTTCCCCCTAAGGAGGCAGGATTGGCAGAGACAACGTGTGATGATCTGACCACAACTGCCAGTATCTGTACTGGCAGGCACCGCTTGCAGGGAGGAACTAGAGAAACTGGGAGTGAAATTAAGCCTTGGAAGAAGAGAGGGGAGGGGGGAAGGCGTTTTAAGATTTCATTTTTATTTCTCATTACTCGACCCTGTGTTGCCTGGCAATAAACTAAGTTCCCCACGTTAAATCTGTGACGATAATTGCTGAGCGATCACTCCCCCTGCCTTTATCTCAACCCACGAGCCTTTCTTTATATTTTCTTTCCTTTGTCCAGCTGTGGAGGGAGACTGACAGAGCAGCTTTGGTGCACACCTGGCATCCAGCCTGGGTCAACCCAACACACACGTATAGATTAAACAAATATTCAGCAATGGTTTTGTCAAAGCTACGAAGTCAAGCAGTTGAAAGTTTAAAAATGTTGGACCCCTTAGGTAATCCCACAGAAATGTTTTGCCCTCTAGTTGATCCATTTGTCACACTACATTATTAATACAGCATCAGAATTTCATATCCTCAATGGAGAACACGAATGCTTTGGAGGATATGTTTGAATGGTTAAAGCGGTTTATAAGAAGTCATTCTCATTTCTTTTTAAGCAGGCAAATAAATATGCATCAGAAGCAGAGTTTGAAGTTCAAATTGTTCAGAACCTGCAGAGGAGATTTTTTTCCTATACACTAGAACTGCTGCTGTGAGCCGTAGTTACCCATCTGAGAGATGAAAGCTGGTGCTCCAGCTGAGAGGAGCTCGGGCAGCAGTCTGTGTCCACCTGGAAGATCCACTAGATGATGGGAGAGAGGAGAAGAAAAGCACAGTTTTACAGAAGTCGTGCAGTGGACATTAAGCAGATGGGCAGAAACAAACCATGGGGAATCCACTTGACTGGATTGCTTTAGCAGCTCCTGGGCAGTCGCAATGTATTCTCACTGTATTTCTGTGCAGCTCTTCTGTTTCAGAGTAGATGTTTCAACTAACAAAAGCCAACCACAAAAGCACTTATGAAGAATACTAATACTATGGCAAATCTGAAAAAAAAAAATATTTTGAAATGGAGGGAATGGAAATTCAATTCAGTTTGAGCTACAAAAGAAATATTTTTATTATGGATATCCAAAACTTTTCTTTTTTTTAAAAAAAAGAAATTTAAATATATATTGTGATAACCTAAGCAAACAGAAAATTCAAAATTTTGTTTTGAAGATGTCTATAACCTCCACGTCAGATCTTTTTTGGGGGGTAAAGCTGAATAGTTTTATTTTACCAAATCAATTCAAAGAATTCCATTAATATCACAAATACCTGAATGAACCTGAATAAAATTCAATGAAAACTGCTAATTCAATATACTTTGACTTTGGCTTCAACCATAGCCTTCTGCCTGTGCAGGGTCTTTCTTGGATTCATAGAGTATCAATAATTACAAAACAGGCACTGGGAAAAAGTGTGTCTTTGACATTAAATCTGATTTTATATAGAACTGACATTCATCAAACCCTTTAAACTGCTGTACATATCAGGGCACTTGACTCCAGCCACAGTACAATTAAACCTTGGCTGGGAATACTGAGTGAGGTTGGTAAGCTTCTAGTTCTTTCACCGAGAAGGACGCAGCGAAAGAGTAATTTTAATAGGCTGTATTTCAACCAAAGTTGAAGAGGATTTCAAAGGACAAATCAAGTTGTTCTTCTCTAAGGCCTTAAGATCAGTTTACGAATAGAAGTACCAAAAGTCAAAATGTAAGGGGAAAAGTGAAAGCTGTTTGGGGAAGCAGGAAGAAACAGTTTATCTCATTAATTTAGAAGTTAATAGAAACAGGACACTGTAGAAGAGAGCAGAGATAAGTGAAAAGGTAGAGATGTATTACAAAAGGGAAGGAAATTTTCTGAACACAATAATGGAGATGTTGCCTAGGAATTTGTTTACATTTTATATTTCTGAGAAAGGAAAGTCATTCAGTGGTTTTGGTTTTCATCAGTAGAATTAGTACAAAAGTAAAAGAAAGCATTAGCTAACAAGTTGGCCAGCTATTGATTATGCTTCCATAGAATTAGAGAGGTAGCAGATTTCACTTTAAAACACCAAGCACATGCCTAAATATAAAACCTGAGAATCACTACAAAAACTGCCATTAAAGAAAATCACTCAAAATAAACAGAAGATAAGATTTTAGACTTCATCTTTTTTTTTGCAGTAAGGAGTACTTCCAATTCAAAATCTAGTCAGACTAGCAAAGACTAATGCAGACACTGATTTAGAAATGTATTTTTCACTTCAGATATGACTCAGTCACAGGACTATGTTTCTGTCACTGCTGTTGTTGGCTAATATTTAAATTGATTCTGATTTTGAAAAACCTGCCTGTTTACTTAAAAGCTATGATATGATACAGTCATTTTGCACACTCTTCTAATTATAAACAGCACAAAAGATGCTATTGAAAGGACAAACATATGTTTTGCTGAAAAAAAAAAAAAACAACCCGACAAAACTAAAAGAACTAACAAAATCCAAACAAATCTAAACCCAAACCCACAATTTCAATCCCAGTTAGAATTCTCTTTTTGTATCAGTAACGTATAGGGTTATACTCACAGATATTAGCATAGAGGTTGTCCAGAAGTGCTCGATAATATGCACTATATGTGTTTGACACTGCCATCAGTCAAACTTCCACAGAAACAATAACAATTATACATGAAGAGTGGCTAACATGTTAAGGGAAGAACTTAACATCTTCTGAATAAACTACCTTAAGTATTAAAAAGTGAAGAAATAAAAAATATTGTTATTCCACCTGTTCAAATCAGTTTCCTATAAACCAAATAAAGCTGATAAAACCCCTTCCTTAGTGCAGCCTTGGGTTTGTAATACTCTAATATAATGTAACATTTTTATCATTCACATTAGTACATTAAAAATTAAAATTACATTAAAAATAATAAATTAAAAAAACTTTGTGAATACAATTTGTAAATAATAATAATGCAATAAAAGAAAGATATTGCCAAAGAGAGGAAGTCTTCGTAGAACAGAAAAATGGACAGATAATGGTAGCATGAAATTTAAGATGAGAAGTATTGCACATTTGGTATAAGTAAATTAAGACCAACATAAACCCATATATCATGTTTCAGGTAACACAGCAGTGGTCATTTGTACAGTCATGCGCAACAGCTGTTTGAAAACGCTGCTATGTTCTTAGGGTGCCTAAGCGAGGGGATTATTTATAAATCAAGAGAAATAATGGTTCCATTAAACAAAATCCTTGGGTCAGAGGCTATCTAACTTCTCTGGGTTTTAGTCTTTGCAATACCTGTATATATGATTTTAAAGGCTTAGTCTCTGAGCTTGAGCTTTCCCTAATGCAAAGCAGATAAAAATGACTTATGCATTTACCTTTTCAATGGGAAAAAACCCGTGACCAAGGCAATCTTCTAACAGACAAGATTCAAGAAGGCTCAAACTTAATGGAAGAAACTTGCTCATACTGCAAGGAGGTGGAATGTGTGAGTTGAAATAATTGCAAAAGAGAAAGATACAGCAGCATTTATTAACAGGAAATCTGATGAACTCACAACCAAAATTTGTATCAGTAAGTTACAAGTCAAAATCTTTTCAAAAATTAAATAGGCATATCGCAAAGGAAGTATCTTTTGACAAATTAAACTGTTCAGCCTTTGACATAGAGGTTACTTTTCTCCATGCTCAAAATATTTCTGTCTCTGAAGACAAACTTTTCCAGAAGGCATATTCATTTAGCAGGTACTAATAAATTCAGATATTGAACTTTTCAGTAATTGATGCTTAAGCTCATGGTGTAAACACAACCTAGTTAAGTTTTTGGTATCTTTTGCCCTGTTAGCTGTCAGGACACTCTGCACATTTGCAGAAATGGATGACTTTGCCTAGGAGTTGATTTTGCTACCTGAGTTAGTCAGAAAACACTGCTGTTGAGGCAAAGAAAACAGAAATAGATGGCTACCTGAATCTAAAATAAGATGGAGGAATTTGTTACTTTTATAGCAAAGCTGGTAATTAAAAAAAGGCCAAACAACTCCAAAAGGCAATCTATAGGTATATCTTACACACTGCTCTTGAAATGTTGTTAACAATTCAGGACACTGAAGTCGAGGACATTTAACAGAGAGGACCTGCAGAGCTTATCTGGAAATTAAAAGGTTATTTTACAGCAAAATGCTTCAAGAATTCTGAATCTGTTCAGTACTTGAAAGAAGAATAAAATTAATCACAGAACGTACCAGTGGACTTGAAATACTACTGTACAGATTATAAATGTAGCAGAATGAAAAACAAGGATAAGATGGACAAGGAAATAATATAGTAGAGGAAAGGGAGGTGATACTTCTCTATGTTGCACAAGAAGCAATGAAACACATGAAGGTACTGAAAACACTGTTAAGAGGATTCACAGCTTCTTAAATATTCAGTATCTCTATTTGCCAGCTGCTAAACTGGCTGCATCTGTGCAAAGGCAACTGGATGGAGCTGATGAATCCGTATTGTTCCTCAGCTTCCGCATGTGCTACAGTACAGTTGGAGTGATTGGGCCTAGTTATTTGTTTGAGCAGAATATTACATGCCTGAATCTTTAACCACACAATAGTTGTCTGATATTTTAAAACTTCCTTTTCATGGCTGAACACTGAAAAGCAGGACCTATTATTGTACAATTTCTTCTTTTAAGCTGTTCAGGATCTTGGGCTTTTAATGGAAAGAAAATCCAATCTTAGACTTATTTCTTCTCTCCTTTGCCTTTTCTTTCATTTCTTTCTGTGTCTACTGATTAAAGTATATTCCTTTTGCCCTACTACTTGTTGCTCATCATACTACCACACTTAAACCCTCTGAGTCCATCCATTGCTCCTACTTCGTTCAGTTTACTGATAATCTCCGATTCTGCTTTCTGGTCCATCAGCATTCTAAGCTAAAAGATCTTCAACTCCATCTGCCATTTCTGCTGTTCATTCTCACAGCCCTATTTTCATTCCTTAACTTCCTGAAGCATTTTAAAGCAGGGGTTTACAGCCTCCTTATAAATTATGTGTCCTGCTCTTTCCTTACCAGGGTTTTCTATTACACTGATAAAGTCTTAAATCCAACCACCCTAACATCTCTACAGCCTTTCTTTCGTATTACTCTCTACGCTCTTTCTTCACATCTATTTCAGACTTTGCGGTCTTGTAGTTTAGTTTTTACTCGTGCAGTTTTTACCTTTAAGTTTCTTTTCTCTATTGTACTGGACTCTCCCACCTTTTAATCTTATCTCTGGCGAATATAATGTGGATTCAATGATACCTGTGCGCCAACGACTGATCTCTCCTTCAGAATCAGACAGTTTCCCGTTCTGCATGTTTGACTTCTTTTCCAATGCACTACTCTAAATGGCCTGTTGGCAGCTATGGCGAGTCCAGAACAACATCAACTTCTCCAGATCCTTTACCCATATTCTGTCTCATCTCTTATTCACTGCTTAGCCTCATTAATAGGAAAGTTTGTGCTGTAGCTCAAGGTATTTATGAGCTCTAACTTTTCATATAGATTCTTCCTTCTTTACAAAAAATCAAACAAATAAACCTCATTATTTCTTTTCAAAGTGAAATCCACTATCCACGGTCTTTGTTCCCGGCAATCATAACCTTCTTGCCTTCTCATCAACTCTTGCAAACTTGCTGTAAGTCTCTCTTGATCTACTCCTGAGATCTTGTTTCTTATACATTCAACAGTCTTATAAAAATTATGATTTCTCATCCTGTGCTTCATTTTGTAACTTCTTCCAAGCTGCTCCCAAACAACTTGATTTTTAGTAGTACCAACAGAGCCATATTCATATAGTTTCTAAAAAATTCATTTCATGGATTAATGATGCTACAGCATAAGCTTTTTTGCTTGTTTTAGAGGACTGTTCCAATTGTACTAATAGCAAGCTACATTCTAGCATCAGCATGAAGTAATTAATGGGCATTTTTATATCTGCTTGTTCTGGAGTGTAGTTAGTATTTCACAAATACTCAGAGGTAAAGAAGGTTGGTAAGAGTTTACCACACACAAAAAAAGCCAGACAGAATTTTGTCTCTATAGGGAAAAAGCATGTAGCTTTCTCTTCAGAGTCTTATCTTTAATAACACTCACAACAAAAGCTGCCAGACATTAAGACAGACAGAGGTACTACTACCTCAAATTAAAACTAAGCACTATCAGCTAAAGTGAAAGGAAAAGAACACACAAGAGGAAGAGTGAAGAAAAACTCAGTTTTAAGTTCAAATCACCTAGTAAGATTATTAATATAAATGAGAAGGAAATACTAAATCAGATTAGAAATACATTCCTATGAGAAGCACTGCTAGTAAGGAATATCATCTACAAGAGAAAGAAATTAAGAAAAAATGCTTCTAAAAGTGAGCAATATAAAGCTGTGACAGTCAGTGCCACTAGGGATGTGTTATTATCTGTGCATTAGTTAACAATTCCTAATACTTCTGTATCCACAAACCTTTTCATATATTTTGTCTGCTGTTCTTATTTCACACTATAATAGGTTGATGTCTTCTGCGAAAACAACATGAGTGGCCCTGTGCAGTATACAAAAAGTCATCCCTACCTATAATATATTTTTAGAAGTGGAACTCCCAGTAGATACAAGACAATATTGGCTCTTTCTTGTTCCCCACTCGCTGAAAGCATTACTGAGCTTTCTGCTCATAACCTTCTGAATAATTCTCATTTCACCACAAACAAAATGACAATGTTAAAAAGGAAAAAATTAGATTAAATATTTTTTACTTTTTAGACATCTTAATGAGCTTCACATTACTGGATTAACATTTCACGTTTAGGTTTTTGTCAAATGTACATTGAATGACAGCTTAATGGCTAGTTTGGATGTAGGCACCTCTTCATTTCAAACTTTAAAAAGGTAAGTTTAATGTTTACAGTCTCTAAAATTCAATGTACATTGAAGAGTAGCCCCCTGTGAGATGCCTGCCACTACCTATTTAATGTTGTGAGGCCTATCCAAGAGAAAAGCAAGCTTCTATAAAATGATGTACTTTTATTCCACACTTATTTGAAGTAGATACTCCTGTTGCTAAACTCGATTTTGAAATTTACTGCAAAAATCAAGAACTATCTGCTTTCTGTATTATTGATTCTATAAATAAGGCATAAGATACATTATGGCTGTGGTTGTAATATAGAAAACTTCTACTATAATCTCAGGAATGATCTCTGCAATCCTATAATCATATCTAACAGACAGTACAAGATTGCCATATGCCTATCCATATATATACACACATATGTACATGAACAAATGGAAACAGCTCTGTGTATATATCTTTTCTGCAAACAGAAAAAATACAACTACAGAAGTATTCAGTATAAGTACACACTGAGACACAAACACAATTTAATGAACGAATTAATGATTTAGAAAGAATTTTAAATACTGTTACTCCTTTCCTCAGGTTTCTAAAGATGGGCAATGGACAAGACATTCTTCTGAGTCTCCTATAAAATCCAGCAATCATCAAATACACTTAGTTTAGCATGCCTACACTACATGCACTGTTAATGTTGACACAGAATATAAATTGAATTAGCTGGAGGCAACAGTTCAGAGAAACTCAATAAATTCAGAATCAGATTGTTTACAGTACAATCACCTGAATTTTGAAGTTGATGCTCAAGAGCCACACAGTTTCAATATCAGCAAACAAAGAAGTTCCTGGGAAAAAAATTATTCTAAGAATACTTTCAAAAACCAGGCATAGACAGAATTTAGTCTTTAAGGGTTAGATGCAGCATACTCAATTTTTCATCTTGAAGCTAGAAACATATTGCTATTCCTTCTCCAAAACCATACCTACAATACAAAGTTATTCGTGAAAGTAAATTATGAAGAATGAGTAGAAAGTGTATGTCATGACAAGTTTTAATTTACTACTCCAACTAACCTATTGGGACACTGCTCTGATGTGTTTTATTCCCTTATGAACCTGACTCCTTCTATAAAATTTCCTCCAAAATTTCCATTTAGAGTGAAACTATTTCAAAGTGGTTTTAATTAAGCATTTTTGAAGCATAACATACCAGTATATAACTAGACTTATAAAATAATAATTTGGAAATATTCTGCTGTGCCCTGCATCCTAATAATGTAAATTCTTCTATTATGTAGATCATTAAAGTAAAAATTATAAAACCTTGACATTTTCTAATTCAAATCTACAGTTAACCCTATCATTCATTTTAATCAATGCAAATCAGATATTCTTATGTTTTTAAAATTAATAAAAGTCTTCCCTCCCCCCCAAAAAACCCCTAATTCGGTTACAAACAAAATAAAACACCCAAACACAAGACAGAAAAGAAAAAACATTTGAAACATTCATACGGTAAGCTTCATATTATGAGAGAAAAAGATTATATTGTCATTGTAACATTGTTCAAATGGTTTACTTTTTATTATTGAAAACAGTCTCACATCAATTCACAATTATATTAATTTTTTTCATTAGTATCTACGTGTGAAGCAGACTAGAAACTGGCTGACTGAAAGCAATGATGACATGCAGAGGTACCATCCGGACCCATCTACATCTATTGTATATATTATAATAACCTGTTTTTTTCTTACCCCTCACATTCATATCCCCATTATGTCAGACTGCTTTTGTTGTCTTCTGTAAATTATCATTTTGGGGAGGTGCAAGATACTATCAAATGTTTACAGACATTACAACCATTCATGTTTAAAAAGTCGGGAAGTCTTATCCAGCTTCCTACACTTGTTATGACTACATAGAATAACTTGATGGCAGAAAGTATAATCACCTCCAGCCCTCTGCCCTGCTCTTCAGACAGTTTTCAACACTAATGCATCGTGGTAAACCAAAGACAGACTAAGTCAAACTAACTTACAATCTCAGGGAAGATACCTTCTATTAGAAAGGTCAAGGCCCAAACCCATCCCTCCTCAGGTCACCCCACTTCAATCCACTGTTAGGTTACATATTAGTGGAAGAACAACTTCAGGACCTTGTGACGTAAGCCCGAGACACATAACAAACAAATACAGCACGTAAAACTTGAAACAACTAAATTGGAAATGTTGGAAAAACAGCTCCCAATGTTGACACTTCTGCTTTCAATCTGAAATAGGGCAGGATGTAGCTAAATGAAAAGCATAGATAACAGGTTTTATACAAAATTTAATAAAAATAAAAATGCAAGTAGTGTATCCATATCTGCATCCTTACGCACTACACCTTCTTCCCACAAAATCCTGTGGAAGTAGACATAAGTATATAAAGAAGTCAGTCTTCTATAGACCTAATACCACATGTAAGGGTGATATTTTAGAACAGTACAGTTTCACTGTAGTACTGGGAAACAGTCATTATATGAATAAGTTAGTGCTGAATTTCAGTGTAAAGCTGAGACCTTATGTGCATGCAGCATGAAGAACAATGAAGCCTTGATTATATCAGAATAAGTAGGATTACCCTTCAAGATGCTTGTAAGGTTTGCTGCCTCTTCGTGTTTCTGAAGCACACATACTTGACTGTCAGATTCATCACAACTATAAACCAGTATGAGAAATCTGGTATGCAACCGTTTTTGGGAACATGAGTAATTTCCTACTGAGAAATTACCTACTGTTTAATGGAGAGTCATTGATCTCTGCCCACCACCTGCTTGGTCCAACTGCTTGTTGGGTGATAGCAACATTTTATCTCAGAAACTACCCTTGCTGAAGCTAATGAACACCATGTTGTACTTTTAACTACATTCAGATTTATCTCCAGTCCTAGCCAAGCACTGAGCTCGTTAGTTGCTGATAGTGACTAGTATGTTTGGCAAGCACCTTAACCCACAAACTGTTCCACTAAAATCAACATAACCAAACACCGAAAGGTTGGATCAACGGTTCTCAGGTGGGATATAATGTGTATTTCAAGGTGTCATCCTTTCACAGGATTGGTATACAACACCTGGATTTTATTAAGAAAACTTATTTTGGATGCTTTTATGCTACTAAGGTGTAGGCACATATCCTCAAATGTGCAGATATCTAACTTCAGGCTAAATCAGAAGGGATGGCTGTGATGCCTATGTGAAACAATTCAATCACTGCCTACCTGTACTTGAAAAGAGATACGAAATCCTGCATTTCACTGGAAATTGCTTGCAGATGAGTAAAACATCCTCCCTCTCTGCGAAGAGTTTGTAATCCAAGAAATACCCAATCAGGGAATTTACAGATTCAAAACAATACCTCTAGACACAAGTTATGTAGATGATCTCCCACCAGGAACCTGTACCTCTCAAAATGTGGTATTATAGGTCAGGAAGGGCTGTAGAGTTCTGCTACCACCATCCAACTGGGAGGAAACAACCCTTTCAGAAGTGGTAGAATGTGCCCTTAATGCATCCACACTTGTATGCTTGAACATTCTACTTTTTCAAGTGTTCCACAGACAGAATTTGAATTTACTTTAATTTCTTTCAAACCAGTTTATTCACAGTGTCAATGTTAACTTTTGATCTCAACAATTTTTTATTTTTCCAGAAGTTGGATTAATGTCATTGTTGTCAAAACACCATGAAATGAGGTTTTCAAATGGTTTGTCAAATTGGAGGTTGCTAGTACAGAATAGTAAGTGAAGTCTTAAACAGACATGCAAAAGAATAGAATGAAAAAGATAATGTAAAAATTACCCAACTCAAAATAATGTCTTTCACGTCCTTCCTATCTACAAAGAACGTATTGATTTGTAATGGAAGCAGCTGACTTACAGACATCAAACTAACTGAATAACTGTCAGGTTAGCATTATCTATCCAGCTTCCTCATGGTGCTCAAGAACAAACACACTTGAGCAGCCATAAGCACGAACCTGCATTATACACTTACAGCTGTGTGCACGTTTCTACTACGCAACATTCTCCACACAAGAACACAGGACAGAGACTTGCAGGGTTTGGTTGCCTTCTATACTGTTTATAAATGACAAAAAAAAGACACATTTTAAAACACTGTTCATTGTAGCATGATCTCAAGCTATGCTTCTTTCAGCAGCACATATGGGTGACGTATTGACACAGAAATAACCATTTGGTTGCTAGTGGAAAAAGAGGCAGCAGAACACAAAGTAGAGAAAGAGAAAATATTTTTTTTAATCTGTACATTACTGTGTTGTAAATAATGGTTTATTTGCAAAATGAGATTGATCTTACAAATATGTCATGCATACACTCATACTCAAATTACATAGAGTTCTGCAGCAGTGGAATAAAATTTTGCAGCCAACGCCTTTCAAGTATAACTAGTTTGTGCTGAAACAATTTGTCAATCTAATTTAACTGTCGTTATTTGCTGCAGTACAATGGAATTCCAACTGATGCAGGTTAGACTTCTGCTGTCAAATCAAAGCAGTAACAGCTGTCTTTCTCAAAACACTGTAAAGCATCTTCCCTGCCAAAACTAATCACATATTCTAAGGATGTCCATGTGTTGTCACGTATCCCTTTTTCTGCCCCTGAAAAGTAAAGCTGAATTCTCTACCACTATGTGGGTAACATATCCACAAAAAAAAACAACCCACATTTTTTTTTTTCCTTAAATGGCATGCAAGGTTATGGAATGGAAAGGGATCCCATTTCGCTGCAGCCATCTGTTCCTAACACAGAGCTGGAACAGCATGACAAGATGGAAGCGCTCTCTCCTGTTTCCACCTGCTCCCTCTGTAACTTTTTTTACTACTATTCTACTACACTTTAAACCTTACTTACAAAAGGCCATACAACAGATGTCCTTGACTGTCCCACCTGCTGGCAGTGCTGACACTCACCATAACTGATCCTTCTGTCCATCCTCTCCTATATATGCATGTGTAAAAAAGACACTGGGCAGTGTGTAAGACATGTTCTCTCTTGGATATTGTCCAGGGTATGTGAGGAGACACAGTTGTTTGTTTCAAAGCTTTTTATTTTAGTTCTAGCTGCACAGCCTTGTGTCCTTTGGTCAGGTGGTTTTCCCTTGACGATACCATAATTATTGACTTGGAATCCACCACACAAGCAGGACCTGGTCTGGGAACTGAAGCGCAAACAGCCTTAGCTGCTCAATAAGAACTCCCTCTGCCTACGGAAATACATAATCCCTGATCAGTGGGTATACATCTTCCCCACTTGTGCTCCCATCATCAGGCATATGGTTTTCACACAGCTGTACCCACCTTGCCTTTTCTTTCATACAAGCTGTTAAATAATAATAATAATAATAAGACAAGTTCAGGAAATCCTGGTTTCTATCTTTGCTTCTCCTGAGAAGCAGGTCACACCATGCACGCTCTTCTGTGGCACACAGCATAGCTTGAACTTGTTTACTGCTTCTATCAAAGCCTACTGACAGTCTATCAGAAAGTCAAAGTACTTTTAGTTTTCCCAAAATATAAACCAGATTGCCACTCTTATCAGATCAGATATTCTGCCAATGAGTCATACAGGTTTCTCCATACTATACTAAATCTGGATGCTCAAAGCACTGTAACAGGATCATTGTGCACCTATAGCACTGTACAAACAAGAAATATATCCTAAAAAAAAATTACTGTGTGTTGCAAACTAATCTTTTACAAATAAAACTCAAATAACAGAATACAGAATACAAACAGAATACAAAACACAATACAAAAACTACCAAAATTTCCTATTTTTCTATTATACATTTGTGTTTTACCCCAAATACTCTGAATAGATACAGGTAAGTACACAAGGATGTTCTTATTGTCCATTTCATTATTCACAAGTACAGGCCAAATTCATGTCTATAAACATATCCTATATACAAACACCCAGTATTTTCAACCATTTAAATTGGAAACTACAAGGCAAGGGTTATATCTACAATTGCTTGTATTTATATCACTAGCTCTTCAATGACAGATTTTTTTACAGATGAGGTAAAGTTCTAGACGTTTGCAATTCTACTCTGTTTTCCTGCTGATCACTCTTACCTATAAACAAGATTATTAAGACTCCCTTCTCGCTTTGCATTGACTTCCTATGCTCATCATATCCACCAGAGTTTGGGCAATGGACTCAAGCCTCACGTAAGAGTCCAATTATGGTAGCTATGAAGCGAGATAACCATGGCAATTAGTAATTATCAATTTGTTCAGAAAACTATCTGGAAAAGGGAATAAAGAAACTCATAAGTCAACACAAAAGATCTGCCTTGGTTAATTCTATGCTTGGACAATGATTTATTTGATTTTGTGGGCATGTTTGCCATGCTAAAGCTGCTTTTATGATCTCTGTTTCTTGAGATAGCTGAAAAGCAAAGTCTGATGCAAAAACTTGATGGATGTCTGCCTAACCACTGCATGTAGCTATTACTTCATATTTTTCTTCTTTATTACATTTTCAGAATCAAAAGGAGATAAGCACTACCACAAGCCACTGTTATCAATATCAAGGAGACGTACACACAAAAGATGTTTGAACAATATGAAATTCTACATATCAATAGTAGACAAGCTGCTGTTGGAAACTGACAGATAACTAAGTTTTAGAGAGAACCACAAATTTTGGACCTCTCATACTGATGCGATCTGTCAGACACAGATAAGAATTTGTATTTTAAAAATATACGAGGTTTCATATCGCATCCTCCTTTAATGTAAGAACAAAATGAAACAACTGTTTGTACCAACAGCTCCAACCAGTTTTTCATGCTGTAAAGGACAAAGTATCACACTAGTTGGGCCCCCACCACTCTGATACAAAGAGACAAAAGTTGTAAATAATAAAGCAGGAATTGGCATTCACCCAGTTTACCACAGACACAGTGGGAGAAGAACAGCAGAAGATGAATTTACCTGAGCATAGTGTCCTAACCAATGGTCCAGAGAGCAAGCATCCCCAAAAGGAGAGGTGGGCACCAGAAGGGACATGGCAGTTCTGCCTGACTCAAACTGGAAACCTGATTATCCATGTCCCAGCTGAGAGCTCACCAGAGTCCAGGGCTTGCCTCTCTTCCAAGTTTCACACATCTTGGGCATACAAATTTTGGATTAAATGTGATATGCAAGGCAAATATTTTTTAATATTTTAGAGGAAGGAAAATAAGTTTTTAAGTTTTTTTTTCAATGTCATATATTAAGTCTTAAAGGCAAAATTCTGTCACAACATGATCTGCACAATGAACTTGCCACTTTACACGACAGATGGGCCACAAATTGTGCTGCAGCGAAAATAAATAAACCAATACCGTAAAATAGGTGTTTGGGAGATCAGGTTAGGAAAAAACCCCTCAAGTTTTCAAAACAATCCTGAGAAAATGACTCTTGCTTTCACTGGCTGCCTAAACTGTTTGAAAGACAACTTGGTGTATGGGCTACAAGTGCCCAGGCACTGGCAACAGGGGAGGCTGCAAGGGCCTCTGTGAGGAGAACACAGCCAGTTCCAGCTGGCTCCAATCGACCCCTGCATGGCACGGCTGAGCCTCTCGGCCACGGTGACAGGCGCCTCTTGGAAAGCGTATGTAAGAAAGGGTAAAAGCACTGCCTGGTGTGAGGACTGAAGGGAAAAAAGGGTAAGAAACGGCCCTGTAAGCACCAAGGTGAGAGAGAAAGGAGGGAGAGGAGGTGCTCCAGGGGCCAGAACAGAGACTTTCCAGCAGCTCATGGAGAAGACCATGAAGAAGATTGTCCCCTGCAGCCCAGAAAAGACCACACACCGCTGCAGGTGAATATGCCCTCAAGGAGCTGCATCCTATGGAGGACTCCATGCTGGAGAAGAGAAGAAGTGTAAAGAGGAAGAAGCAGCAGAGATAAAGCATTATGACCTGGCCACAGCCCTCATTCCCCACCCCCATGCATTGCTCAGCAGAAGAGCTGGGAATGAAGGAGTGAAGTTGAACCTCAGAACAAGGGAAGAAGGTGGTTTACTTTTGTTTTCGTTTCTCTTTTATTCTGGAGAATAAGCCCTATGAGGAGAGACTTGAGGGAAACGGGGTTGTTTAGCTTAGAGAAGGTTGAGGGGAGACCTCATCACTGTCTACAACTGCCTGAAAGGAGGTTGTGACGGGGTGGGTGCTGGTCTCTTCTCACAAGTGACAGCGATAGGACAAGAGGAAATGGCTGCAAGTTGCACCAGGGGAGGTTTAGACTGGACATTAGGAAGAATTTCTTCACTGAAAGGGTGCTCAGGGATTGGCACAGCTGCCCAGGGAGGTGGTGGAGTCACCATCCCTGGAGGTGTTTAAAAGACAGATAGATGAGTTCCTTAGGGACACGGTTTAGTGGGGAGACAGGCACGGTAGGACTCAATGATCTCAGAGGTCTCTTCCAAACTTAATGATACTGATTCTCATCATCCAGATCTATTTTAATTGGCAATAAATTTACCTTTCCCAAGATGACTCTGGTTTGCCTGTGACAATAACTGGTAAGCAACCTCCCTGTCTTCATCTTGACCCACAAGCTTTTCCATCTTATTTCCTCCCGGTCCTGCTGAGAAGGCTGGGTGAGGGCTTGGCAGCCAGCCAAGGGCAACCCACCACACTGGGGGATCAAATTTGGAAACTGATTTTTACTAATTTGAGTAGCTCAATTATAGGAAAGTGACTGAAGGTCATTCTTCATTACAATGCTCAGCACATTTGCTACTAGTGAGGTGAGCAGTGTTTGGTAGATAGAAGGTAAATGGTGGTGTCAGCACGTGCTGCCCCTGGCCACCTTCTCTAAAGGCTCAAATTTGTGGAGTAGTTTTCAGAAGCTGCTTAAGAGGTTTGCTGCTGCCGAAAGAGAACAGATCCTGCTCTACTTCCCACATCCATTCCACTGCACTGTTCCTCATGTGGCAGCAATAAGGCTGATCTGGCTGAAAACTACTCTACTAACCTTCAATGCTGCAACAAAAAGGGAGCATAAGATCACCACGTCCAGCAAAAACGTGGGTTTATGCTATCATGAAACCACACACTTAAGACAGTTTCAGGCTCATGATTTCAATGTAGCTCAGGAAATAACTGTCCTTATTAGACTTGGATCACAGTTCTTTCTCCGTCTTTATAAGGGGGTTTCTTAAAATGTCTATCCTGATTTATTCAGATGTAAAGATAGTCAGAAATATCCTATTGGAGTTTTATGAACAAATTTGTCACAGAATTTTTTAGACATTACTTGACCAAACCTGCGATAGAACCAGAGGACTTTCTGAATCAAACTAAATTTATGGTCTACCTAATTTTGTATCCCCTTTCTGACAAATGACAGCATCAATTATTTAAAAAAATGTGCATGACCTCCTGCAGCACTTATCTGGAACATAATTCATTCCATGAAAGAATATCCTACCCACTTATCCATTTATTTTGCCCTACACGTGACTTGGTTTTTTCTTCTTCTAAAACCATGCAAGAATTTACTGTTACAATTCTCATTACCACATAAATTCGAAACTGTCGAATTTTGCCACCTTCTTGGCTTCATCCTGTAGCAATCCAACGAGCCTTTTATGCACTCAGTTAAAAAACACAATAGTCTTCCCAGGTATGGTGTGCACTTACAGGTGCACACTTTTGCCACAAATCTAGTTTTTTTCCCAAGTGTTTTTAGTTTCTTTATTGCCTGCCAGAAAGGAAAGTCGTGTTCCCCCCCGCCACATAAACATATGCAGTAGAATGAACAACTGCTTTCTGACCATTACTGATGCTGAGATTGACTGGGAGAAACAGCAAGGGCTCCAAGTACCACCTCTGGCTCAGTGAGCTGACTGTTTGATTGTTCTCATTTTGTTTAACAGCTTATGTATAATTGCTGCTGGTTTAGACTGTAACACAATAAATGCAGCGCTGTGGGAAGGAAGAAAGCCTTTTTTTTGCACCAGCAATTTTATTCTCTTTCTCATAGAGAGAGTAAGACCTGCACTTAACTATATTACTTTGTGAAATTTTGTTTTCCCCCAAAAAGCCTTTGGTATATCTAATTCATCCTGAATCACCAAAATTGAGAAATGTCCTTGCAGCCTACGTTGTCAGTATAAGATAATTTAAGTTACTTTCAGTTAGAGAGGTTATACACAGTTGAATAAATTTCAACAAGTTAAAGTAATTTTTTAATTTATTTTTCTCCTTATTTTTAATGGACACTTGCACCATAGATTTATGTAAAATTCGATGTTCTTCACATTCACTATTGCTTAATGGTTTACCTTTAAGATGGAAATGATTAAAGGAGACAAAATGTATCTATCTAGAGCTTACCAATTTTCATTTATCAGGGGAATGTTGGCTCCCAAAGAGGAATGAAGGGAACTGTTAGTTCAGAAAAAAAGCTCAAAAAATACAGAAAAAAAAGAAATAATGCAAATATTAGTATTTTCACAGGCAGGTTTACAGTTTATCTGCCTTTGCTCTGAGACCAATCTGCAAACTGTGGCAACATTGTTCACCTGTAAATTTGGTGTTCATTGCAACAATGCTTTAGTCCTTGATTCCTGGAACAGTTCCATGATAATATGTGAACATTTCCCAGTAGATAGGACTAGAAATTATAGAAACACACTAAAATTATTTAAAATACAACCCCAAGTTGGGAAAGTATAATTTTGCTCCACCACTTTAGAAAACACATGGGTAACATCCTCTGACTTCTGGGGAGATACCTAAGGTTGGTTTATAAGTTATTTTGTTTTACCGAGGTATGCTGAGTATAAGTCGGAAAATTAATCACTAGTTTTCTCCACCAGCCAAACCCACTGACTAAATCTGAATTTTATTTGTAGTCCTACCTGCTCCACCACAGTTAATGGAGTTTTACAAGCATAAGAATGAAATGGGGATTCCAGGATTTCTTTGCTTCAAAAAAGTGCTAGAAACAAAATACTGGTAAAGCAAGAAAAGGAGAAAGAACTTGTGAGAGTTTTGCTATCATTTGTCATGATATCTTGAAATAAATGGGGTCAGATCATTGGGAGCGGTTGGTCTGGGGCCTTGTAATCCTGGACCAGCACTATTTACAACCTTCCTCTGTGCTTTGTGGGGATTCCCTCAGTGCTGGCCTTAAAACCACTCTGCATTTCTAGAACGTCAAAAGCAACAACAGTGGAAGTAATAGTTCCTGTAACAGGAGAGTCACTTTCCTCCTTGTTACTGCAGTCAAATACATGCAAAAAATAACACCAAAATCAACACATTGGAAATATTTCTAAATGGAAAGAAGTATTAAACGTAAATTGTGTCTAAAACACTTAAAGGAATATTCTTAGTAATTTAACAGATTTTTTTAAACAGGAAGACTCCCTGTAACATTTAACCATCTGAAATAGTTTTGTGTTTCAGTAAGCACTTCCTGTACTCAAAACGTCTCAGAAGATATTTCCTACTCTATTACAGTATCCTCTTTAACCCAATTTGTAACAAATATATAGACATCAACAGCACTGAGACCTACCGAACAAATTATACGACTTGAGTGACAGATTAACAAGCATCTCTAGTTCAGATTTGTGCATCCTCACATCCTCAGGTTTTGTTGCATCCTTAAGTTCCCAGTGTAGATTTTTTTAAAATTCTCTTGGATTCATTCTCATTCCATTTTTGCTTTGATTTGCTTTTCCACTTCATATTTACCTTACAGACAACTTCATTCTATTTCACATTCCTGTGAACTTTATTGTAGCTCGTGGGTATATGTGGATCTTTTTAGTAACAATACATCTCAAGGCATAAGACACTCAAATGTGCATGCAAGTCCTTGAAGCTATTGTTCAAATAGAAATTCAGCTTTCAGGTCCCAAAACATCTGCCTTTATTTAAATTAGTTTGAGTTATAAATTTGTGTCTTACTCAAAGACACATTCATAGACAGTATTTCGTATTCTCAGAAGAAACTGTCTGTAACTGAGAACATGCATGATAGTGAACAGAGATGGAAACTAATTTTATCACTATGATGAACACACTACTGCTTCAATCAAAATTCATTTGCAGGTTTTGGTCAAACAGGAACAGATGCAGGGGAACTAGAAAACAAAATATTTTGCAATCTCTCTTGCTCTCTCAACTCTTTTCCCACATCCAGCACAGCGCTGTACCGTGTTTTATCACTGAAAAATAAAAGGTAGGCTTTGGGCAGAATGAGCGCCACTGCTGAAGTCACACACTGAGAGCCAGTCTCACAGCAATCTGCTCTACAACACAAATGAATAGTAGTATCCTTTCCAAGTGAGTTATTTTCATCAAGGACAGTTTACTTTAAGGACATATTGCTTTGCATTTTCACGTGGCTTTTCACTTGTTTTGCGAACTTTCACTGACAGGTATCCTGACATTTCATTGTCTTTATATGCTGTTGCTTTTCATTTGACCTGTAAATGATCTCCACTTCCACAAGCTCTGCGTGAAGCATCTGTACAAACAGAAGCAGCACAAAAAGCTCTAACCCAAATGAAGCCTTGAAGCCCTTGCAAGTATAAACAATTAATTGAAATGGGAACTGTGACATACAAACAGAAGTCCTGTAAATACCTTCAGACTAGACAAACTCTTTCCCTCTATTAAAAGGAGTGGGTTAAGCATAATGTTTCACTGAAACTGCATCAAGCCTGGCAATTATAAGGAATCTTAATAGAACAAGCTTGTTTCCCTTACTCTTCTTATCCCTGGAGAAAACATCAAAGTAAATGGATGGAGACAGCCCATCCAGGCTACAGCTAGCAATGCTACTTAGATTTAACATATTCAGAAAAGTATCCATGCAGTTTCCTAAAAACAGCTTCCTTGGTTAATTCAAAATAGTTACCAAGTCAAGAAGTACTGAAACAAAGCTAAAATGAGTAGTATTAAATTTTCACTGTTGAGCATTGAAGCAAGAATTTTCAGATGAAGTAGTAACAGTATCACTATAATAAATTAATCTCCAATGTTGCATCAGCAAAACAGAATAGCAGTGAAATGACCTTAGAACATCCCTAAAAAATGTTTCCTTTCCCCCTTACAACCATAGCTAAACAGAGATGTAATGAACGAAGAGGAGTTTTATTAATTAATATCTACGACCACTGTGTATTTTTACTAATTGTCTTTCAAAAAAGAATATTAATCTCTTACCAATATAATTATCTCACAGGGAATAAAGACTTCTTTAGTAAATATATCTCGAGATTATTGCTCTCTGTTAATATGATTGTGACATAAATTTCATTTCTGGCTCTTAAAATCAAAAGTCAAAGTATAGGATCTAGAATGCAAGATTATAATCAGAGCTCCTAATTACAACGTGCTGTCTACATCACTGGTACAGAAGCGATACGACTGCCTAGTGGAGATGGAATTGTATAAGCATTAACTCAAACGGAACTCGTTAGCTAAAAAGGCACAGCAGACCTTGTAGATATAACTGGAAAAAAATCACAGTAACGTAAAATATACAGATTCCATTGCTCCAGATATTCACATGCAAAAATATAGGAATATAAATCAAAGCCAAACCTTACTCAGAACTAATCTGTATAATGGTACACAATGGCAGATGCCACAGCATATTTTCTTAGGATGCAAGGCTGCTCAAGATCATCTATGGATAACGAACCATGACAGCTTGGGATTTGACAAAATGCAAGTTGATGGTGAGAGAACACAAGGAATACAACTACAATCTGAACAGTCAACAAATGCACTTAAACTATTATTTTTTCATCTTTAATATCAGTATGGAAGTACTACCTCAAAATTATACGTTCACTAATCTAGTAGACCTTAACCAGAAAAAAACCCACCACATTTAAAGAAATTATTTACTACTTCAGTTTTATTTCTTGGAAAGAACCATGCGTTAAAGCACTTAACAGGGTCTGGAAGGTAACAGAATCCATGTTTGTTTAAAATACCTTATATGGTTGGCATCAACGCAGTTTTCTTTTCACAGGGAGATCTTGAATGAAGGCTCTATCAGTCAGTTTCTAGTTTCTTCACAGCTCAGAAAAAAACCCCTTCTCTTTTCTCCCTTTAAGAGAAAGACATTATATGTAAACACTTGCCTGTACCTATTCAGCTGTATTTTCCATCTTTGCCCAAAACTAACCACTGCTAAAAACGCCTTTAATTATACTTTGTTTGCTCAGTGCCCTCAGCTGCTGATTGCTAGAAGTTGATTATCATGAGAGTTAATCAGATTTTTAAGGCACACAGAAAAAAAAAACCCCATGAACAAGTTTTCATTATCATGGACTCATTTAGACTATTTTCTTAGTGTGCTCCAGTATTATATATTTCTGTAGATTTCATCAGTGAATCAAGTACGGTGAATTGTAGTGATCTCGGACAGAGCGTATTTTTCTACTGCTATATCCCACAAGGTTCCTGAACTTAGCATGCTCAGTGAATTCATTTGATATCAAAAAGCCATAGATTTATACTTGCATATTTTTTAACTTCTATACATAACCAGGCAAGCTCAAAACAGTTTGCAATAAGGGACAAAAGTGATGTAAGCCAATTCAAGCTTTAGACTCAAACAATTTCACAGAACTATTCAGATTATAATATAAATTTTTTTTTTCACCTTCTCAGCTCTTTTCTTTTCTTTCTACAGTGTTTCCTATTCTGGTAAATTAAGAGAATGCACGTCGCTTTTTGCCCACAGCTATGACTAAAAGCTCCAGTGAAGACTGAATGCTTACTGTTCTGGAAGTTGTTTGAACAACACTGTTAGAAATCTTTATATAAATCAAATCCCTCAGACAGGCAAAGGATAGTAGTAGAGCTATATCAACATATTTGTTCTACAGATGGAAGCTGAGGTACACAAAACTAAACAATATGCTGAATGTCACACAAGGTTTAAGGAACCTTCTCTGCCTTAAATGTCTCGAATCATTGCCCAATACCTTAATCATAAATGGTAAAAGCTGTTCTCAGTCCCTGTATCTTACATGTAGTGCTGTTAACTATTTTCGTTGGTAAGAAATAGCATCATTACTTCATTTTGTCAGTCTTGGCAACAGTCAAAACAGAATAAATTCTTAGAAATAACACAACAAATGCACTGCATAATTCAAAAGTTCATTAAAAATATTTTTAATAGTTTGGAAGCTCTTAATTTTCACTATTTCAGTACTTAGAAATTAATATTGATTACCAAAACAGTGAAAAATGATAGAATTTTCTATAAAGATGGATACCTTTAAATTACCTTCTACTTTTTTAGGGAATAAAGCCCATATTAACAAGGCGCACTGCATTTAATTTACAGAAGTCATAGGGCAGCAAGAATTTACACCACCACACAATGTCTCTTTTCCATCAGAAAAGAAAAAAAGGCTAAATCCTTCAAATGACTCCAAGACTTAAGGTTTTAATGAAATCAATATCAGGAAAAGCTGGTTAAAAATGTTCCAGCTTTCAGAGTCAACAATTATTTTGTACCTTTTGGCTGTCTATATAGAATATATTTATTTTGATTATCAAAACAACATATTAAAATTAAACTCATTAGATGCAACCACAACATTAATAAAAACACTGTTGCAATGTCAAGCACTCAAAGTTTAATTCGGCCTCTTTCTGAGGCTTTATGACAGTCTCCGAGTCACATATTTTTTGGGGGGGGGAGCCACACTTACCCAATGCCTACGCTGGATTTTTAAGGAATTTAAAGAGTCCACAATTCCCATTCTGTGAATGCCCTATAATTTATACATCACAGAGAGTGCGCATTCTAAAAATAAAATTCTGATTTTCATGGTGAATTTTTTTTCCAAGATTTAAGCATCCACTCAGTTTTCACACCCAATAATGGATCCTCATGCCCCCCCCCCCCCTTTTTTTTTTTTCTTTAGAGCACATAGTATATAGTATGTTCCTATATACCCAAGCATAGTTCCCACTGAATTCCATTTTCCTGCCTTCCTGGCTCATTTCTCTAGCATTCCCAGTTCTCTCCAGGTAGGACCCAACTAGGACCCTAGGATCCAACTAGGATCTCCAACTAGAATCCTAGGATCCAACTAGGATCTACAACTAGGATTAGCTAATGCTAATGGCAGTACATTGGCAGCTCCACACCTGCTGTCCAGGTATCCAATTCGTTATCAAATCTGTCTTCCCTCAGCCTCCTTGACAATTCTCACTTTTTTCATCTAGTCAGTCCTAGTTTCCCACTTTGCGTCCAGTTATTATGTCCCTTCCCACTCTCCAGGTTGACCGTCTTTGCCCACCAAGCCTCACTCACTCTTCTCCTCAGCCCAACACTGACTGTTTTTTCTCCTGTACTAGTACTTTTCTGCCCACTGGGATCCTGGCAATGTTCCAGCTCTCATTGCTGGGGCTGGTTCCTTCACATCCGAGGAGTTACCGAAAGCCTTCACAGGAAAACCTTTTTCTATTTTTTTCATATTGCAACATGACTATATTGAGTCAGCCCATGGGAACGCTGCAAGTTTATCACAGTCAGCCTTAGGAGTTTAGAGAAGCTTGAGCACACTCAGCAGTGACTGCAAATGGAGATTTTACATCTTCAGCATTAACAGATCTCTCTTTCCTCTGTTAATTCTAATGCTTTTTAAAAGGATTATGGTTTTGCTGATTCTACTGGATATTCACAGGGATGGCAACAAGCGCATTCTGTTCAGAACATGCAACTTCACTACTCGGCAATAAAACTAACTCCACCAAAAAGGACACTTTCCAAGATGACACCTGGCTATGAGTCGAGATCTTAATTGTGTAAAAAATCCCAGTTAGAAGCAAATATTTCTAAGGAGACAGCAGTTAGCTTTTGGGAGTCAGGAAAACACAGATAACTCAATCAATAAGGTAATTTTTGGTATATTAATAAAGGTAACAGTGAAACATGAACCATGTTTAACAAGAATTTTCAGGATTTCTTAGAGAGTTAAAACTTCTTTTTACAAGTCCCTTGGGGAGCCAAATGAACCTCTCTCACTTACTGGATGAACAGTGCATAATACTTTGCGTAATAAAATTAAGCAGCCTGAAATACATGTGAACATGACTAATGAGTCCAAATGCAGCAGGCAAACCAAGCAGATGGCTTGAGCACGCTGGAACAGAGTAGCAAGGAGAGATCTGAATGTTTTGGGTTTTTGCAGGATACGTACAGAAACACAAATACAATCTTTGCATTTCTGTATAATACTGCATCTGTCAGTGCTTTGATGGTCTATCGATCAAAAGAGAGAGCATGCCAGGATTCTAACAGTCTCTGTGGAAAACTTTTGTGTCTTCCACAGAGATGCAAAAAGCAAACAAAATTGGAGGGATGTGTGTGAAGGGGGGAATTGCCCTTTGCATTTTTGTATCTTGCTTTTTAATTGCATGAAAAGATACGTAAGCTAGTGGTATATTTTTAATGAAGTAGTCTTTTTCCATCAAGTGTCTGGTTCTCAGACCTCTCCAACAGTATGAACATCTGGGGAAAACACAGAGACAGAAAGAAGGTAGCAGGTATTAAAAGATGACAGGAAAATGCTTTCTTATCAAGAAAAGTCGGGATCAACTTATGAAGGATGCTACCAGAAACACAGGAAGATAAAGACAAAATCAGTTAATCGGTTTGCTCTCATTCCTTTCTGGGAAGAGGAAAAAAAAAACCCACAAACCAACTGTCCATGGAAAAGATTAACTTCTCATTTCTACAATTTGAGCTAAAATGAGAGTTACCAGGTAGCTTCTCCTCGAGAGGTATTTCTTGGCTAAAGGTAGACTTCTGCTCTGCATGCAACACAAACTGACACTGGCTATTTACATCTGCAAACTTATGGGATTGCCTGCAGTTATGTTACAAAGAACAAGCAGATTCAGAAAGAAAAAGCATCAACCTGAGCAACTTCACAACATTGTCCTGTTGCCTTCTCTACTAAAAATGATTGGGATAAAATGCCTTTGGTTGTATATTTTCTGACAGCTGAGGTTTATTTTTTCTTCACTAGAAAACTTTATTTGATGGTTCTGAAAGAAATCAGAGATGCTACCTGTGACTGCAAGATAAGGACTTCTTGTCAGCAAGGTAATTTTAACCAATGTTCAGAAGAAAACTAATTTTATTAATTTATCTGCACATGTTGATAAGGATAATAGTCTGTTCTACTCTTGATGCTAATGCTAAAGCTGCAGCCAACCTATCACGTATTTGACTATTACATACTCCTATTACTTAGTGCTCACAGTGCAGTTTAGTAGTGCAGAATATTTTTTATTACCAACACAAACTTCAGAGGTCCAAAACTCAGACATTCTTTTTTTGCAATCACAGAATTGTTTAGTTTGGAAAAGACCTTCAAGATCGTTGAGTCCAATCATAAACCTAACACTGCCAAATCCAGCACTTTAATCCCTTCAGCTAATTTTCAAAACGTATCTATACACTGGTTTCCTTTTTTCAAGTTCAGAACTCTTAGAACCATAGGAAGATACTGGATAATTCAATGCAGCATCACTATTTAGCAAAAAAAAAAAAAAAAAACCCCAACAAAACAAACAAACCCACAAAACTTAAAACTTCTTTTAATTACTTAATTCTGGAAGACAGTGGTGATATTTATTTACTATTTTTTTTAACTGACTTTTGTCTGTATTTCCATCTCTTGTACTAAACAAAAACCATTTATTTCACTTTGAAACATGTTAATGTCCACTCTGCAACAACCACAGGAGTCTCTGAAAACCTGGCATCCATAGACCAGCAAGATCTTTCAGTCAGCCTTGACCTAAATTTATCAGGTGACATACGTAGAGATTTGGATGATCTCTTTCTTTTACTGCAAATGATTCTTAATCACACTGCAGCACAATTTTTAATCTTCATCTCAAGAAATGTTATGAAGTGTTTGTTACACAATGAATGACTTTAAATGAGAACTGCAACACACAGACATCGTTTTAGCTCATATTACTTCTATCAGGTCCACCTCTGACCTTCCATTATAAACTTCGGTCACTACTCAAAATCCATCAGCAAAATCCAGCTTGTATTACTATTCTTGTAGCTTTGTAACATAACTTGTTTAAAATATCAGCACCTATCACAGTACTAAAAAAACCACAGGATTTGTGATCTCAGTACATTTTACTGCTGATCAAAAGAGGTCAGTAAATATCCTAGTAACCACGTCTACCAATCTGTGTATGGGGTACCATATCCATATAAGCCAGATATGCAATACAGTTTTGTGAGGAAAAGTATTAACTGATAATTTCTATCTTGCTACTGCTACAAAAATTATATTCTCCCGTAAGTAAATTCAGTTGTAAAGCTGAGTTTCTGTTACCTGCACTAACTTGGATCAGAAGAATAGAAGGCTAAAACTGTATTTTGGTATCATTTTAAAGTTCGGTGTATTGTTGCGTATAGGAAAACTAGCATCATAAAAGGAAGTTGGTAGGAGCGAAGTGCAAAACAAACAAAAGAAGGTGTTTCTTTGTCCAATAAGTAGACAATCTATTAAATTCTCAAAAGCGCATTAAGGGGTACAAGAAAATTTTAAAAAGTTGCATGGGGAACCTGAACAAGTACTGGGAAGAGAGATACACCAAGGATCAGAGAATCCACACCAGGTTCAGGAAATCCCTTGAGCTGAAAACAGTCAGAGGCTGGGAATTTTCAAGAAATATGTGATATATTCTCACACTACTCCTCACTACTCTGGAAATCTACTATGGCTTGTTGGAGACAGGATGCTGGACTTCACAGGTCCTAGGCTCTAAGAATCCCTGATCTGAATTCTTGGGACCAGTCTTATGTTCTAATGAATGATGCTCTGAATTCAACCTATACTTTTGCCTAAGCAAAGGCAAGGAAATGGATGCCTTTGTATTGCAGGAATTAGTTAAAAACACTGCATGATGCATCTGCATCACCCATTGAACCAGACAAGTGTAAGCACAGAATCCAAGAGAATCGTCTAAAAACTAGGAGGAACTCCACCTTACCTGGTAAAGCAAGGGCAGAACATAAAATGGCTGCAGTACAGTCATGTGAACACAAAGACTTATAATCATCTGATCTTGCAATTGCAAATTTGTAATTTGTTCTTTTCCTGCATATTGTTTAAGTTATCCTTATGGGAGCTAGATATTTATGAAAAATTGACTTTGGTGACATGGCCAATGCCTTTGAGTTGTCACCCCTCATGATGTCACCTGTCATCACATATTGCTATTCAAGCTCATATATGTTCTCTAGTCTTTCAGGTCTCAGTAGGATATATTTTTACTTTCCTTTTAGGGATAGTTTTACCCAGAAGAATTTGGACTGAAATTCTTGTTCATCTAATAAAGTTATACACAGTTAATGAAGGAAATTCTGGTCCATTTCCCTGCTTCCTTACTAAAAGCAGCAAGCAATAAATAGATGCAGATAAACACTTTAGTTTGCACTGGCAAAAGTATCACTCTTTATCTTGTCACTTAACTGACAATAAGCCAAAAAAAAAAAGCGTTTCTAGTATCATCCTATCTTATTGGTCTTTATGGAAAAGTCTGTATAATTTTCACCCTCCTACTTCCACTTCACTTATGTAAAGATGTGACTTAGTGTTATAATTTTGCTTTAGCTACATATCAGATCATTAACATTATTTTTTCTACTATAGTATCTGTGACAGACATCTTGCTTTGCTAAAAACTTTTTTCCTCCACCTGAATGCTGAAGCATGGAACAAAGAGTAAGAATCAATAGCTCACTACATAGTGTACACATCAATTTTATATGATTTCCTTACATTGTGCTAAGTCCTATTCTCAAACTCTTATTCTGACCTCTCATGCAACCGATTTCCATACTGATCAACTCATTTACTTGCTTGCTAAGGAACAATTTCAAGCTACACTATGAGTGATGAGTGTGACCTTCAATTTATGAAAGACATGAAACACAAGATCAATCTGATGGTATAGAACTCACTGCAGAAGGAAACTAAACTTTTTCTTTATGCTACTAGTGAAAATAACCCAAAGACATAAAACTAACAACCTGACAAAGAAAGGGTAAGTTTTCAAGGTTCCGTCTTTCAGATCTCTAATAACTGCTAATTGAGCAAATGCAAAGTCAACTGATGTGACCAGCTGACAACTTGTAATGCCAAATTAAGGGTGTAATGTTCTTTGCTGACATCCAGCTGACGTGCAATGTAGTACTCTGTACCTAGAAAACTCTCTATGTCCTTTTTAAGATGACAAAGCAATCTTCACAGAGCTTTGGCAATAGGAGCTTGTTGTTTATCGAGATGCTGTACATTATCTCAGGTTGGACTCTCTTCAAAGCACTAGTTTACTAGTCGATTAGGCTGGAGAGAAGCATTTTCCCCTACACACAGCTTTGATGAGTTGAATTACTATTCTTCTCATATACTTAAAGGAAGAAAAGAAAAATCCATCTGCAAAGCAGTGTTTCTCAACTGCAACATTTAAAGGGAAGGTTGCCATTTCCTCTGTCAAAGTCTTATGAACATAAAAAAACACTGTAGTCATAAAAACAGGAAAAAAATACACAATCAAATTGGAAATCTCAAAAGGCATGAACCTATCACATGCATCCAGGCAGAGCTCTCTCACAGCTAGGGATCAGATAAAGATTTTAATTAGCTCCCTTGAAAATTGGTGCTCGCATGCAGAAGGCACAAGAAGTTCATCATCACTTCTTTTTCATCCACTATCCAGATAGCTTCCTTGTCAGAATACACACCAAAACTCTAAACTCAAGCAAAGAACAGACGCACACACAAGCAGTCAAATCATGGTTAAGTTACAACACAGAATTTTGAGGATGGGAGCGGTCTGCATTTTAAACTTCAAGTTTCTATTTCCCAATGGGGTAACACAGCTTAGATAACCATTTTTTACAGTTGCACTTACTTGGATACAAGAAAACATGTGAACATGACAGCCAACTCACAACAATGAAACCAGGTTTTCAATAGGCATGATATAAGTTACAACACACATGAGATTTTTAAATTAGTTCAGACAAATACACAGAACAGTTAATTCTGCCTTGGCAGACGAAGCAGTGAAAGGCTAACGTATTCTTTTTCAATCCGCATATTTTAACTATCACATGTATTATATGGATATAGATCAAACATCAATTAATAGCCAATTCACAATTCCAGACTAGCAAGGATAAGGTAAAGACATCCTTTTCATTTGTCTTTGAAGTAGTGCTTTCTTAGCTATAAGGAAATGCCTATCAGACACCTAACAGGAGAGGAAACCAGTCCATATTTCTTCCGTGTAGGTGTAGGTGAAATGTAGTTTTGTACTCTTTTAGTTTTCGCTTAAGTTTATAGCTAAGTTTAGAAATTCTGAAAGACTTTATTGGAGATACTTTTATTTCTCTCAACACTCTAAATAGGAAGTGATGAAAATAATCAGATACAAGTTTACTATTGCTTGATGACCTGACTACCAAAAGCAAGTTCATACACACTGAAGTAAGTTCACACTTATTGATATAATCCTCACATGATGATCAAAATGTCAGGAGCTCCCTAAGCCTTCAAGCCATTACTTCCAAAATACCACTCAAAAAAAATAATCCTTTAAAAACATGAGTAGTCTGTTTAAGAGGTGTGAAGTAATATGTATCATAAATCCAAGTGTTTCCTGAGAACCTCCAAAAGAATATGAAGTGACAGAGAAGATCTTATCACGGAAGTAATAACACAGTGTCAAAAACTTTAAAATCCCAAATGGCCACTGACCTAATCAGTTTATTAGACAACATTTGTATCAATATTAGCTAATTTTCTTTTGCTTTCGAATTTACAATCAAATATTTTTATTTTAACTACAGGTAAACTTATACTAGCACTTCATTTCTAGTTGGCATCTTTCTGACTCTCTCTCTGAAGAGCAGTATTCAGAGGATTCTTAAGTTTCAGATATTGTGGTGAGTTCACCCTGAACAAAAAGTAAGCATCCCTCACTCATTCACTCCACTTCCCCACACGGAGGAAAATCTGAAGCACAAAAGCAAGAAAAACTCGTGGGTCTAGATGAAGGCAATTTCATAAGTCAAGCAAAAAAAAAGGAAGAAGGAATACCCAAAGAACTCCCTACCTGTCACCAGCAGCCCAGTGCTCCTTCAGCCTGCAAGCAACAACTACTTTGGAAAGGCTACCTCCCAGTTTTTATTGTTGTGCATGACATTATGAGGTACAGAATACCCTTTTGGTCGATTAGGGTCAGCTCTCCTGGCTGTGCACTCTTGTCAACCTCTAGTCTACTTGCTGAGGGCTGAGTAAGAGAAGGCCTTGATGCTGTGCAAGCACTACTCAGCCACAGCTATAACACTGGTGTTCTATGAACACTGTTCACAGTATCACAGTATCATAAGGTTGGAAAAGACCTTTGAGATCATCGAGTCCAACCTATGACCCAACACCTACACCTACTCCTACTTGTCAACTACACCATGGCACTAAGTGCCTCATCCAAAATCTCTTTGAACACCTCCAGGGATGGTGACTCAACCACCTCCCTAGGCAGCGCATTCCAATGAACAATTACCCTCTCAGTGAAGAATTTCTTCCGAATGTCAATCCTAAACCTCCCCTGGCGAAGCTTGAGACCATGTCCTCTCGTTCTGTCACTGGTCGCCTGAGAGAAGAGTCCAACTCCTGCCTCACCACAACCTCCCTTTAGGTAGTTGTAGAGAGCTATAAGGTCTCCCCTGAGCCTCCTCTTCTCCAGGCTAAACAACCGCAGCTCCCTCAGTTGCTCCTCATAGGACTTGTGCCCCAGCCCCTTCACCATCCTCGTCGCTCTCCTCTGGACTCACTCCAGCATCTCAACATCCTTCTTAAACTGAGGGGCCCAGAACTGGACACAGCACTCAAGGTGCGGCCTGACCAGTGCCGAGTATAAGGGGATGATGACCTCTCTAGTCCTGCTGGCCACACTGTTCCTGATGCAGGTCAAGATACCATTGGCCTTCTTTGCCACTTGAGCGCACTGCTGGCTCATGTTGAGTTTCCTGTCCACCAGCACTCCCAAGTCCCTTTCCGCCTGACTGCTCTCCAGCCACTCTGCACCCAGTCTATAGTTCTGCATGGGGTTGTTGTGTCCAAAGTGTAGGACCCGGCATTTGGACTTGTTAAACCTCATGCTGTTGGAATCAGCCCATCTCTCCAGCCTGTCAAGGTCCCTCTGTAGGGCCCTCCTACCTTCTAGCAGATCGACACTTCCTCCCAGCTTGGTGTCATCTGCGAACTTGCTGATGAAGAACTCGATCCCCTCATCCAGATCATCAATAAAGATATTAAACAGGACCATTCCAGCCACTTATCTAAAATCAGCACCATATGAGCAGCAATGAAGAAAGTTAGTGCCCTCTCAGCCAGACCCAATACAGATAGGCATCACAGCTCATGTCTTGGTTTGCCAGGATGAGATCTGACTGCATATAGTAATGTCTCCCCGTTTTCCTTTTCCTACCGTGTCCACCCTGGTTTCCAGGTATTTCCACTGACGAACAGGTCACCAGGATCCCTGAAAGCACTAATCATACAGTCTAACTGCAGCTATCGAGGTCAGAGTCCTCAAACTGGATGTCACCTCTGCTGCCACCAGTCTCATCTCCATCCCCTTGACTCCAGGTGGTGTGTTATAAATTCTAAAAATGCTTCATTTCCGTAACTATACCACAACCCTTCTCCCTTTTTTTTTTTTCTGCTTTCTCCAATTTCTTCCCCTTAATTCACAGCCTGTCAAAGCTTGTCCAGCTATTGATAATCTCATTCTTGTTGCATTTGACATCTTTCAGCTTCCTTCTATTCTACACATATCTTCAAACGCTACCAAAAAAATCCAACTTGCACCCAGCCTACTAAGGAACCACTCTGCCACATTCTCTGTTAATGTTTCCAAGCAACTTTGTGCTTGAATGGGAGTCATACAGGTAAGACCTTAATGATGGCTCTTATTGAAATAAACACAATTTCTGAAGTTTTTGATAATACATATATAAGAAGTGGAAATATGATTTAAAAAAATAATTCTGATTTTAATACCATTTCAAAGTTTACTTCAGGAATATGATGGCCAAAATAATATCGGAGGCAAAACTTAATTTCCAGTATAAATGGTACATTGCATGGCATTCAAGAAAACAGAAAGTTGACTCACTGCAATGTTGTCAGTCTGTATTAAACTGAAACAAATTGAAAAAGTAATTCATAAACCAATAGTATTCTCAGCAGTTGCACATGCTGTCCAGGCTATTTAAATATCCTATAAATAATTGCTCAGAAAGGCACAACTGACAGTGTGCATAGACTGGATGATGAATCATCAGGTAGCTTAAGTAAAATTTTGCTTGATTAACTGTTTTGTTTTTAAACCATCTGCACCGTATTGTCTGATGTACCAGGACAGATCAAATTGTTCTCAGTCTTTTTCTGAAAACCAGACGTGCTTACAAATGATGCTTTATTGTACTATGGAATTGATGCCAAACTCAAGAGCTGTGCATTGTGTGATTCCAATTATCTATTTTTTTGGCCAAGTATTTATTATCAGCCATTGTTATAGATGAAACTAATCCAGATTTATCAGACCTCTAATAGCTTTGTGTCATATGGACGTAATCTCACTTTTTGTCTCCCCATCTTCAAAATACATTTATTAGTCTTTTCGAAATGTAATTTTTCAGTTGAATTTTTTATTGTCCAGCTGGCAACAAAGCAGATTACAGCTAGAATATTTTCAGACTGTGGCATAAATGAACAGAGCCCATTGATCCGAGTCAAACCATACCTGACTTCCATCACTGTAAATGTTGCCAGCACATGCACTGCTTTGTTTAGACAGGAGGATGAGGTACTTGGATGTCTAAAGACGCACAGAAGCATCTAATGGAGTTTAGAAAAGCACGTAAATGAGTAAGGACCTTATTTCCATGTATTTTCACAGGAGCCAGGCACCTATTAAGCTCAGTTACTACTATATGTTTCCCTTTCCCTTTGGTCACCTCCAAATATATCTTAACAATATCCTTAAAAACATCAGGCAAAAATCTCCCTTTTCCAAAAGGTAACTGTCAAAATGTAATATTCAAAGCAATACAACAAACCTTGAAATCAGGGTATAAAAAAATTTATTAGCTTTATCAGTCAAAAACAACACCTTAGTTAACACAATCAGCTTCACCACCAGGATCTGTAATAGCAAGGTTATTTTTCCTGACAGGTGCACAGTTTTAAAAAAATACTTTTATACACTACATTACTATACAATGTTTATGATATACCAAGTTTTTCCCTCATCTTCATGTGATTTCAAGTTTTGGCTCATTCTTAATTTCATAAACGAACCATATAGAAAATAATTTTTTGTAGTCACAATATTGTAGATTTATGCTTTTACTGACATAAAATGACATTAATAAGCTTGGTAACCACCTGGTTTCACATGTTCGTTTAAGGAATCAAGGACCTAATCAAAGCTTTTTTAACTGTTCCTCTACTTGCTGGTAGGTTGATTTTTGGAGGGAGGAGAACAGCGAGGAGGGACTCGATTATTGCATCTTCTGTGTATTTATGGGATTCCAGATCCTTCTCTGTCATATTTCCCCCAGGTAATTAATAGTCATTCCTTTTTCAGCTGAATCCCAAGGTTCAGTTAAGATCAGAGTCTCAGAGTGCTGAGAACTGTGCAAATATTCAGTCAAAATAAGGAAAAAGATTACCGTAATAAACCCAAAAGTTTTAAATATGCAACTGTCAGATTGCCATTGAAGAGTCAGTATGTAGCACCCAGTTACTTTTGGAAACCGTCACATTTAAGCAGAAGTCTAGTTTCTGTTGGAAAAGCTACTATAATTCCTACCCAGCAGAGACAGCTGAGTTAGAATGTAAACTATAAACTCTTATAGAAATGAAAGTGTAAAGACAAAACAAAGAACAGCTGAGAAAAAAAACCACACTCATTCTTAACATTGGGAGAGGCTTAAGAAAAAGACTATTTTATACATTGAAAGGAAGCAAAACGTGTCTTTCAATAAGCAATAACTTTCAATAGCTTCTTCTATTAACTCCTCAAAACAGTCTTTCAAGAAGTAATATTCATTGACACATTAAAATTCTGTTTCTGGAAGATTAGCAGAAAATAATAATATTTCAATTTTGCTGTATGCTACTTAGAACTGGTTTTGGTATTCTTTTATACACTACAGGAACATGCAAAACTATATTCAGTTCAAATGACACATCTCTACAACTCATCTCAGAGGCTATTTTAAGGCACGCATGCTAGCACATCAAATAGGATAAGCCTAGAACAAAGAGATGCAAGGCCAAGTTCTGCTACTATTTCAGGCTGTCTCTTGTGGAGAATTTAGGTGTCAGTTATGAAGATCATATAAATGCTTTATGTTTTGCACAATCACTATTGATTAATTAAGACCCACATTAGCATTTAAACAACCTCAGCAGTAAAGACCCTGTAAGACTGTAGACAGTCATTTTAGGTGAATTACTGGTGTGATCCTACATAAAGCCAGTGAGTAGAGAGATTATCTCATCACAATAATTACTGAGACAATATAAAAACAAACAAACAAAAGAGCATAGTAGTGACATATTGACTAGTCACAATGTCATGTTTGTGTAGAGCTTCATTTTAAATCTATTCGTTTGAAAACACTGAAACCTTCTGCTATGGCTATTCCAATATACGCTATTCAAATTATGAAAATAAAAATTTATAACTGAAGATCCATCTGATGTCTTGGAGAAATTTATATCCATCTCTATTTCTCCATGGGTTTGTGTATTCTTTGAACAAAACTAATATTATGAGAATGGAACACATTGGGGCAGGATGTTCCATCTTCATTTATGTGGCACAGAACACAGATGTCCTACAAGATGCACTGGAGAAGAGGGCACTGTGCTGCCCCAAAAGCTTTTTGCAGCAGGTAATATTGGGAGCTTTTGTAGAGCCAGGACTGAAACCAGGGTAAGCTTTACTCCCACTAACAAATTGCTGACAGCAATTAAAAACAATGCTATTACTTCTGAAAAAAATAGCTTTTTATTTACAGGTGAAATATACAGATGGGAAGAGAAAAAGAGTAAAAGGACAATGTATGAAAATTCAATAGCATTTTAGTTGAAAACAAGAAAATTGAATACCAGTCTTTATTGTCTTTCAATGAAAGAACATAATAAAATAAGCTATTGTAATTGGGTTTTAACAAGTTTTTTTTCATAAATAGCATTTATGTTTTAATTACATTGTTAATGCTATGCAAAGAGAATTTATTTCCTTAGATACTGTTTCTTTGCAACCATTCTCAGTATGACTCATTAAACTGGTGTGTCACTTGGTAAAAGACTATTTTTATCCTAGTCCTTTAAATCAATTAAACATCCTGGGCTGCATCAAAAGAAGCATGGTCAGCAGGTCAAGGGAGGCAATTCTCCCCATCTGCTCTGCTCTAGTGAGACCCCCACGTAGAGTACCGTGTCCCCAACACAAGAAGGATATGGAGCTGTTGGAAGACGTCCAGAGGAGGATGACAAAGACGATCAGAGGGCTGAAGCACCTCAGCTATAAGGACAGGCAGAGAGAGTTGGGGTTGTTCCATCTGGAGAAGAGAAGGCTCTAGGGAGACCTTAGAGCAGCCTTCCAGTACTGAAAGGAGGGCTACAAAAAAAACTGAGGAGGGACTTTTTACAAGGGCAAGTAGTGATGGGATGACGGGGAATGGCTTTAAATTGGAAGGGGGAGACTTAGATTAGACATTTGGAAGAAATTCTTCACGATGAGAGTGGCGAGACACTGGCACAGGTTGCCCAGGGAAGCTGTGGATGCCCCCTCCCTGGAAGTGTTCAGGGCCAGGTTGGATGGAGCCTTGAGCAGCCTGGGCTGGTTGAAACTAGATGATCCCTTCCAATCCAAACCATTCTATGATTCTATCTATATAATTCCTTGATACTAATAAAACTACTTATATTGATGAAAATCTAGTCAGCAGAACATCTTCACCCCTTTCACCTAAATCTAGTATCTCCATTGATTTATGAGAACAGATTTGCCTCAATCCCATATAGATCCATATAGCTATAAACCTTTCTATTACCATGACAGGTTTCCTTATCTGCTGTTATTATTCCTCTGGGAACAATATGCAAGGCTTGTGCAATGTTTTTCTCCACTTATAGCTTACATAACCCTTAGAAAGGTTCTTTAAATACTTAAAATCATGAGAGCAACACATCACTTACAGAGAATACATTCTCCTAATAAAAATAATACGTAAAGTTCTCTAATAACAGAGGCTGTGACACTGTATCTCACAGCCTCCATCGGTTATTTTTTGTTACACATGAAACTTATGAGGAAGAAACACGTGAGAATGAAACCAAATGTTTACAAGGAATGGAGCTACATTTCCCGAGCCCTCTCAATGGTGCCAGGGCAATTTCAAAAATCCAAACAGTGGCTCCTGACTCTAACTTTAGAGCCTCAACCCAAGTGTCTGCAAAGAATAGCACTTATTAAAGCAGTCACTAGTACGAATAATGTGGTTAAACCTTGTTAAGCACAAAGGCTGCAAAAATGAGCTGTTTACATCTGGCTATGATCAAAATTGACCTAATAGCTATGCATTCTTTAAAACTGATTTTCTGGGACTTGGATATCACAGTGAAAGGGGGTACATCCATTGTCCCTTGTTCTAAATTGGACTCCTACGCCAGTGGCGTCTTTACCATTACATCCACGGACCACTCAACCTGATGGATCTACGTCTCTTAACCAGATGTTACAGCACTCCCATAGTAGAATTTGGTAGGAGCTTCATCGGATACTACAACAAGCACAAGAATTAAGCTTCTGCTTAAGATTTCACACACTTATTACGCAAAATGTAGGATGTTTAGCACCATCTGTAAGATTAGACTCTCAGTTTCATTAAAATTTACTGAACTGTTTTGTACCCCTCAAGAACACACAGAAGTGTCTTACTGTGGCAACTGCCTCATAGGTGTATGTCCATCACAGCTCCTTCACTTTTGCTTGGAGGAATGAGCTGGCACTTCAAAGCGGATGAAGAGGCACAGTGATGGATTGCTTATTGTATGCAGTCCTGAGCAAATTAAGGACTGTCCTAAGTTACACCAGATTTCCAGCCGCAACAAGGGGCCAGTGGAGCTTTCTAAAAAATTGGCCATCTCTATTATAAAATATATACACCCACATCCTGCCCCCCTGTAGTAGGTAATATTCAACAGAAATGTGGCAAACGTATGCACACACACACTCATGCACACAAGCCCTTAGCAACCCAAATGACCCATGACCTTTTCATGATCCCTTTCTTGGCCATGCAGATGTAATTAAACAACGTTGTTCCCCAGAGTTTCGTATATTGTTATTGGTATCATGAATATCTTAGTGCAAACACTAGGTTGCAAATAAATCAAGACCATGTTGTTTTACATACCATTAAATAATTAATAGAAAAGAAGTCATTTTAAAAAAAAAAAAGTCCTCAAAAGAAACCCTGTGATCTCTTGAGATAAGCAGTTTTGGCCTTTGTACAGTATTAATAAATTAATATACTGAAGAGTTCTAACACTATGTTTACAGCATCTATTATCAAAATCCATGCAAAAGGAGTTGGCATTTTTCATAGTACTGAATTCTATCAGCAATTAAACCAGTTTCTTTCTAAACAATAAGCTGAATTATATTAGTGACCCAGCATCTGAAAAGCAATGTAACACATTATGGTGTATCTGAATCACTCATAAGCCTGAAAAATATTGTACTTCCAAAAGGCAAAAAATACCCCCATTAATAATGTCACACAGACAAAAGAGGTCAAGAAAGTTAGTAAGTTACCCTAATGCTTTTGGTGCATAAACAAATAAAAAACCTAAATACAAATTAAACTTGGACCTCTCTGTTTTTTCTTTCAACCTTTTTCAGTAAACCCAAACATGGCCAGAATCATACGGTGTCATTTTCTGCTCTCTGCTGAACAAATTATAAAATGTTAGCTCACTGTATTACTTTATATTAGTATTCCATTTTGCTGTACCACTGAAGCTGTGCTTGCCTCCAGTAAATGTACATCCTTCTCCTCCAGGCTCTAAATAATTTTTCTCTTCCTCTTCTCCCCTTACTTTTTAACATTGCTTTAAGTGGGAAATTTCAGTCATCACTTTCCACATAGCACAAAGCTCAGTTACACCTCACCTAAAACCCCATGATCTGCCTGGCTCTCACTTTTTCTCTACTGTTCACACCTGCCTAGCAATGCCCACCTTCATCGCTTTTCTCTCTCCTCCTCTTGCATTGATTTCTATTCTCTGCGTTGAACTTGTAAGTTTTCATTCCAGAGTTCTTTGTTTCTTCCTTATTGATTTCACACTTTCAGATTGTCTGTGGGGAACAGTCTCCCAACTACCCACTGACTGGCATTTTCCATTTCCTCCCTTCAGTCTTCTTAAACCCCATTTAATCTGAATGCTAACTTAACGCACAGAAAATAAGCCAATGCCTTCTTTGAACATAGCTCATACTATGAAGTTTTAAACCTATTCCTTCATTTATTTACATAGGTTAGGCTAGGTTAAAACCTCAGCAAATAAATAATGCCGCTTCTTTGAATATCTACCTAACATCATGTATACGAAGTGTATTATAAGTAAAAAGTCACTTCAAAGTTTTGTGTATGGATATAAGGACAAAAATCTAGGAAGTCCTGCTGTTTGATTTTAAACGTATTTTATTACTTCTGAATATTTGTTCTTAATATACATATCTATAGATATACATGGCGTGGAACTAGCAATAAATACATTAGTCTTGTTCCTGTGGTGGTTGAAGTGCATGATAGTGAAAAATAAAGATTAAAACTTCATACTTAAATACAAATAGCAAAAGATTTTTCATCTACATGAATAAAATAAAAAAACGCAAAAGAGATCACAATGGAGTAAAGACAGTACAGAATTTAGGATCATGCTGAAAAGACCGAATGCAGGGGTGAAGATGGGTAACAGGAGTAAAAATTAGACATTATCAGTTATGTTAATTATAAATATCTTCAGATAGAAGAAAAGCTCAAGAAGATTAAGCTGAGGGTGACAGGACAGCCTCCAACCCAAATTCTGGAAGAACAGGAACGGTGTATTTCAGGTAGCAAGACCCCTACCTTGACATATAGGCAAAGAATATAGGAAAGAATATAGAATATATAGGAAAGAATAAAATACCACAGAGCAGCAAAGTAGGAGAGAAGAAAGCAATATCAACAACAGATGGTCAGTAAGCCTGATTGAAATACACTTTCTAAGAATGTGTATGTTTTTAGAGGGAGTTTTCAGAGAAAGTATATTTAAAGACATGCAGGTCAAGGGAGGATGAAAAGGTATATCACACTAAATCAATTCAATAGCTTTCTTCAAGGTTCTGGGGTTTATAAGACACTGGGTATGTGAGAGACCTCATGTATCTTAAGTTCTAAAAAGTAATTTTCATGTGGTACCACATAGGAAATCATTACTCAGTCTGCAGAAAATTAGGATTAATATCAGCAATATTAGGTCAATAAGAAACTAACTAAAGGGAAAATGAAAGTGCTTAGTGTCAAAAAGTTTTGGGCTAGAGGGAAGCTATTAAGAGTTCTTCGATGATCAGTCTTGGGAGAAATCTTGTTATTTGCATAATGACATTGGCCAAAGCACCAGTACTACACTGGCAAAATCTTACGATAATTCAATTTTTGGTACATAATCAATACTGAGAAGCATTAGGATATCCAGATGCAAAGTGCCTGATGACCCTGAGACCATGAATAATATAAATTAAATAAAAATCTATCACATATATGGTAAAGACACCCCCCTAAGGACTAATAAAAACATTTCTTCCATAAGCCAGAAGCTCATCAGTTGAAAATGACTGAGGTGGTAAAGTATCAGTCATAGGATTTAAGTATGAGTTGTTAGTGTTATATGGACTAGGCAACTCTAAGACACAGGAAACAAGTTTTTTTCAGGGGAGAAGGAAATACTGATCCTATTGTACAAAATGTGGGAGAGATCTAATCATCAGCATTTCTAATATGCCACAGAATCCTGTTCACTCATGTTAAAAGAACAATAAGCTTAAATTGGAAGAGGTGCAGAAAAGAGGTGCCAACGTGATCAGAGAAACAGAAAATCTATCTGACAAAGAGAGACTAAAATGCTTAAGCATATCTGGTCTGGTGAAATGAAAGCCAAGAGAAAATATACCAGGGAACTGAACAGTGAAGGAGAAAAAAAATTATCCAGTCCAGGGGCCACAGCTGGCACAAGAAAGAATGAATATAAGATGGCCGTGAAAAAAGTTAGGCTGTAAATTAAAAAATAAAAAACATCTAAATATTAGGACAATGAGGATACAGAACAGCCTTGGAACAGAATAAGTGGATGCAGCTCCCATAGCCTTCCCAGACTAACAACTAGCTGCACCGTGCCATACAAGCTCATAAGGTGGACCAGTATAAAGTGCTACTTGAGACACAGTAAAGAGCTGGAGTTGGCAACTGAAGAAATCCCTGCCCATCTTATGTTTCTAAAATTACTTAAATAGCAACAAACATTTTTCAGGAGCATCTCTGTCTTTTTACGCAATCATACACTGTTATTCCATAGACTAAATGTGTTCATTAAAACAATCCATTTCACTTTTTCTGGAATTCGCCACTGAATGTCCCTGAGACATCTGTGATTTTTCCACTTCAACTACATTTTATTAATGAACTGTTAAGTGACATTTTCATATACTTGACTATCAACTCTGCCTTAAGTAAAGCAAAATATATAGGAAAAATGCCATCCAGCACCAGCTGTGAAGAATTCCATCTCTCAGATCGCAAATCCATAACTTATCCTCTTCTAAATATATATACGCACCTACTTGTTTAAAGACATAATAATTTTGCAGACATAGTAATTTTGCTTTGTTTTTGACATAACTATTCAGACATAATATAAAAGATGCACTTAGTTGATGCAGTCAACTGAATGAATAGACAGAAAAACGAGCTTTCGTAATGCCACTGCATATCTGCGCTGCTCTGTAATTAACAGCCACTTTCCCGAACAGGCTCACACAGACGATTCATTCCTAAGGAGGTAAGAACCGACAAAAGTCAAGTATTTTTTTTTTTTTTTTTTAAAGAAAGAGTCTAATCTAACTAGACACATGAATTTAGACAGTTCAATTATCATAGACCCTTGTGAAGGGGTATTTAAAGAGCAGTAACCTTTTCATTTGTCTGAACAGAAATGACTGAGGAGCAAGAAGGAATAAGTGTCAGCAAGACCCTGGCAGGCCCTTCTTTTATGATAAGGTCAGAACTCTTTAGTGGAGCAAATGAAGAGCCAAGAACTACCTGTGAAAGCCATCACAGGAGATGCTTCATGAGGAATTTTGTAAGCTAAGTTAGTGATACAGCTGTTGAGTGTATCCCCACCTCAGTATCTGGGCACTACAGAACACTATGCTTTCCCATCCTGTACATTTTGGCTTGCCATATTGTTGGAGCATTTACCAGCTCATGCTGCTCACAGCCCTAGGCATCTGACCGAAAGGGCTGTAAACTGCTCCCAAAATTAGTTTGCAAATTAATATAGTATCATTAGACATCACTCTTAAGTCAACTGTGTACTTGTCAGCAGAAGCCCATGCCTGAGATTCAATTGCCTATTGCTATTGTTGCTGCTTTTATAAGTTATTTAAAAATTATTTTAAATAAATCCATAATAAACCACTTATACCAAAAACCAAACACATGGTGAGAAAATAAATCATTACCATTAGTGATAGGCTTTGTTTTGACCCTAGCATAATGTAAATGAGGAAAGGCAATAGCCAAGTCAGAGATACATTATTTATAGACAAATACAAAAGAAAAAACAAACAACTACATACAAATAATTTAATTCAGAAAACAGTTATCTGGTTGACTATGCAAGTAATATTCTGTCTCCAATAGTACCCTGCAACAAATAAGCACTCAACCTTGTGCTTCTGTTATTAGTATGACAACTATTTTCCAATACTTCTTGACTGCAGTGAAGTTACACAGGATTTATACGTGTTATGGGATAAAAAAAATACAGCTCAGTGCTTCAGCTCAGCCTGGTCTGGAAAAAACGTAGTTCACCCTCTTTTATCACAAAAGTTTCAAAAACCATTTGGACTTGGCTAACTGAGGCATCCATCGCAGAGACCTTCACGTACGTCTAAGACACACACAGCAAGTTTAATGAAAGACATTCTACTCTACTGGGTTAAAGGATATGTATTAGCAGCTATGCTACAGTAACTCTGCTGCCTGTGAAAGGAGAGCTATAAATGCCTCTGTTTACACTCAGATGGCTTCATTTCTCCTACCCAAGATATAGTCTGCCCTGTGCCCATTGACATAAGTGGTGTCATGGGATGCACTACTGTGCTTTTGCAACATCTAAGTGCCAAACCTTCCATCATTCCCAACCTCTCTCCCGCTTTTGGGCTTTTCTGCACCATCTAAGCAGAATCTGATAAATTATAGTTTTTGTGAGCTCATTCAAGAGCTGAAAAGTACAGATTGTATTTTTAAAACACAGAGCCCTCCAGAAACCACCTTCTGCTCATTCATTTTTCTAGTATTTGCTCTGAACGCCACCTTCAAGGTAATCCATATCTCATCACCAACCATTTTGAATAGCTGGCTTGCAAGTACAATATATGACTTTGATCCTAGATCCCTAGAAACGTAGAATGATTTAAAAAAATCACTTTGATAACTGAACCCCAAATTTGCATTTAAATGAGATATTACTTGAAAAAAATAACTACTTCATGTTACTCTAAAACTATTAAAATGTTCAGTTTTAGAGCTTGCCTTCTTTTATGTAGCTCTTGATTATTTACTTTGATCAATGCTCAGCTGTTCCATTTATTAAAATCTGCTGTTTCATCTGCAGAATTTGTACTTGCTTGGCATTGCAGTTTCATCAAGATCTCAAATAAGCTTAAAAAAAAAGTGTGGGATAAATATAATCTTAGGCACAATATACTGCTCAGTGATTTCCCTAGAAATCCTTTGATTGGTATTGCTGAGTATAAATGACTGGAGAACTGCGTTTACTTCGGCCACTTCAGTGTTCCCTCTTATTTTTTATACTTTTTCACCAGCTAATTGGCTTCATCCTCGTTGGACTCTGCAATACCAGTCTATATTGAAAACTATACAAAGACAGCAGTGATCTACTGCGTTACTGTACATTCCTTCTCTTCCTGAATGAGATTAATTTCCCTGATCCAATTTGCCTTATGATTTTGGGTAAAAAATGGTAAACAACAACAACAACAAAACCTTTAAGAGAAAAATGTGTAAGTCAGAAATGTAGAACCATTTCCAGTGAGTGTGGAAACACTATAAATGTGTTAAGTATTCACATTTTCCTTAGGACAGTGGGAAACTAATTTGTTTCTTTCCTGGGCCCGTTAAACAGATGATGTTGTTATCTCAGGTGACATGTCAGCAGAAAGCTAACATGCATTAGAGGCAGTACACAACATTAATGAAACACTCTAGAGGAAAATCTGGTATACACTGTCACTAATTCAAAGTTTATGGTAGGTTTTCTTATCAGTGAAGCCACCTTTTCCAATTTCTCTTTCTCTGCTGGATTTATCCATATTAAGCTCAAAGGAACAAGAAAGCTCTCGGACATGGATTGCTGAATATTGGCATGATTAATATGTGCTCCCTGACAGTTCTTTGAATGGAGGCGTTCTCCCATTGCAAACAGCCTGGACTGTGTTCATACTGAGGTTTGCCTTTTGAGGAAGGACTTCTAAACAGAAGGAGAGAGCAGGAAAGAAAGGCTACAAAGCCATTCTCCATATTTGCCCTACTTTGTACAACAGCTTTTGTGCCACAAAAATAGTCTATATAATCACAGTCAGGATTTTAGCACCAAGGTTTGTAAAATAATGCTAATTCTGAATTAGCATCAGTGCCAACAATTGTTTCATTATTAAAAAGGTGCTGTTTACTTGGCCATCAAGAGGCAGCTCCAGCTGAAACACAAATGGGGCTCCATTGATTATGCATGACAGCACAATTGCCAATAAGTAAAACAGTTTTTACAGAATAACAATCTCTTCAACTAATTGCAGGCCTGTGGCCTGAGGGTCACCGAAAAATTCTAAAAAAATCTAAATTGTCCTTTTAATACAGTCATCATGGCACCTCCATGAAAAAGGCAAGTACTGTTGCCATTTCCACAGGAGACTGGCAGGAAAAGGTGATGGCAAGAGGTGACAAGATAATGTATTATAGTAATTCTCAGTATTTATAAGCAAAGAGGCTTACGGGTTGACTCTCCCCCACTACTCTGCTCTCGTGAGACACCACCTGCAGTACGGCATTCAGGTCTAGAACACAGACCTGATGAAGTAAGTCCAGAGGAGGGTGATGAAGATGATCAAAGGGCTTGAGCACCTCTTCTATGAAGCAGGCTGAGAGCTGGGGTTCTTAAGCCTGGAGAAGAGGAGGTTATGGGGAGGCCTTAGAGCAGCCTCCCAGTACTTAAAGGGGGCCTACAAGCAAGCTGGAGAGGTACCTTCCACAAGGGTATGCAGTGATAGGACAAGTGGGTCTTTCAAAACTGAAAGTGGGAAAATTTTAATTAACTATAGGGAAGACATTCTTCACTATCAAGGTGATAAGGCACTGGAACAGGTTGCCCAGGGAAGATGTAGATGCCTCATTCCTGGAAGAGTTCAAGGGCAGGTCAGATGGGGCTTTGAGTAAGCTGGTCTAGTTGAAGGTGTCCCTGCCCATGGCAGGGGGTTGGAATGGATGATCTTTGAGGTCTCTTCCAATCTAAACCATTCTATTACTCTATGATTTCAAAGAGTATCTTCATGTAACAGAAGTAAATAAACATTTTTAAGGAACATTAATAATTTCAACAATTCGCAGCAGCAGGCCCTAAAACATTGTCACACCTATGCGATTGCAGATCTTGATTTGAATATTCACCCTTCCCAAAAAAGACGAAAAAAAAAAAAGCTGCTGATGGGTTGCAGTGCCTGACTTTCCATAATATAAGCAAGAGTGATTTTCTGTGGCTCTGAAATCCAAATGTCTTTAGGGGGACAGTGTTTCCTCCTATTGCATCTCCTCTTCCTGTCACCATGTGATGTGCACACTTCAGAAGCATAAGACACCTTCCTGTTTTGTGCTGAATATCATATATTTTTGCTCAATTTCTAATCAGCTGTTTCTTAAGGGAACTTCAAAAGCACACAAAGAAAGCAGATGTTCCCTTGCTGTTGCAAATGTGCAGCTCCCTGGGCAAGTAAGTTTTGAGGCATTATCCAGAAGTGACTGCTAACACCCACTAAGGCCTTCCTACATCCCAGACTAAATGCTTCTCCTCTAGAATAACAATCACCCTTTGGCATCATTAACTGAAGTCCCATCAGCATTTCACTTAATTTAGGTGTTAAACTCATGGAGACTCCAAAAATTTTTCAAAGATGTGATTTCAATAAGAGTAAAATCTAAAGAGATTGCTTTAAAAATGTAATAGATTTGCTTTTTAAAAATAGTCTACGTATTTTTCAGCAAAAGTTACTTTACTACTTAGTATTTTTCACGCTACTATAAGTGCCAGAACATCTGGCAATGGAATGTAATTACAAAATTACATGTAATACCTAAGGGAGATATGTCCACCAAGGTAAGCAAAAATAGTCTTTCCTAAACCACAAGTTAAAGATACAGAGCCTATCAAGGACTGAACCCAAAACCTGGATAATTCAAAATTTAAATGGAACATCTCAGCTTATACTTCTTCTCATTACACCTTGAAACATTTATCCTTTATTTAAATCCACAGCTTTAAAAAAGCAATATCTATTGCATCTGACTTCCTCAGTATTCTATATTTTGTTTTAAAAAGGGGGAGGTGGGGAGGAGTGGAGAATCACGTTTAGATGAAAGTGCTCAGATGTACATGGATATAAATATATGTTCTAAATGGAAGTTGTTGGTGTGCTACTTCTTTAAAGTACCACCAGTTAAGCATGCTAAAATACAAGATGCTGAGTGCACAGACAGTGACTTCAAGGAAAGTTCCAGTACTTTAAGTGTTCCCATGGTTTTTACAATAACTCATTCCTTCCCAAGAAAGTAATCTTTTTGTGCTGTGCTCCAGTGAAGATCCCATGTATCCGCATAGCTCTGTGAGAGACCAAGAGATATGGCCATAAGGATTCATCTGAAGTATCTTGGTTCAAACCTCTACTACTTAAGAAATGAAACATTCACACAGCTGTGGAATGTGGAAAATAAGAACTGTGATCATGCGAGTAGCAACTTTTACAATAGAGATACTATTTACCTGGATACCTGGTGATACTATTTACCTGGATACCTGGTGATTTTTTTTTTTTTTTTTTTGCTTAGTACTTTAACTGGGATTAACAGTTCTGGGTTTGTTTATAGAGAAGCTTTTTATAGAGTATATCTTATATTCCAGAAGTGCTTCACTCTAAGACAGATAATCATGTTGCCACTGTGAAAGACTGTCCCCAAACTAATAACGGATTTAGTTTGTATTAATATGCAAAACAATGAGTAAAAAATTAGATAGACTTTAATGAGAAATTAGGCATTTCCACTGTATTTTCTGCAGATTTTAACCTAGTCACCAAGAAAAAAAATATTTGAATAGTATGTAACCTTTTCCTAATTCAGTTTATTTGATAGCAGTAGATCAAAGTTAAATATATTAATTACACATAGGCAGAAAGCAAGATACTGAACATTGAAATGTCTGAAATATCGAGTTAAATTACAATAAAAATCCACTGCAGGACTTGAATCCACATGCATTTTAAATTTAATTAAGTACACTTACACTGTTACCTACATAATTGCTGCTATTGATAATTGCAATGAATTATAAATTAAAATAACCCATTTCACTGAGACAAGACAGACTTGAGACTATTAAAAAGAGTATTTTGTACCTACAAAAAACATCAGTCGCCTATACAGTTCTGTATCCCCAGATATCACAAATAGAAAGCAGTTATGCTAATTGCTAGTATTTAGTGTTACATTATGTATAGCAAACCTGTACTTAAATATCTATTTCTAGAGTAATTACATGTGAGAAAGCTGTAATTGCACACGTCTAGCACTGCATGGTTGATGTCCCAGTCTTATCTGGCATCATCAGGCAGTACCCGGATTGCACTGCATGGCCAGGCACCACTGAGAGGAGTGCAGCCCAGCTCCTACCCGTGGGCCCTCATTATGGGAACTTATCACACCAGTGCTCAGAGAGGCCCTAAACAACACAATCGGAGCCAACCCCAGTCAGAAAATGCCTCCTCTGCCTAGAAGCTGTCCTGCCTCCCCAGAGGTGCCTCAGGAGATGCACTAGGAAGGAGCATGGGGCTGCTGGAGCAGCTGCCGGGGTGCTCTCTCCAGCAGGAAGGATGTTTGCAGCTCTACTCTTTCCTCCCCACCCTTCTCTTATCAGCACAAGGACACAGGCCCTTAATCTTAAGGCAGTAAATATAATTTTTATCTATGTAGTAGAAAGCCTTGAGTGGCTCTGTATGAGACTAAAAATCACATTTTTTTCCATTTACACTAGCTGATATAATGAAGGAGAGAATCAGCCCCCTAAAGAAAATGATACCATGCCACCTTCAATGCAAGCGTTATATATAAAATCTAAAATACATTACATTTGAGTGAAAATATAAATAAAATTATGTAAAGTATGCGCTCGTGACAAATTTTTTTGTGGTAATTTCTGAGTGGGAACGTTGCCTAGGCAATAGCCTGTAGGGTAAGGACACAGTTAAGAACCAAAAAGTTTTCTTAGAAAAGGCAAAAAAGTATGATAAATTATGGTGTTGCATGCAGTTTACTGAGTTTCTGGCACTGTTCCTGTTGAGCTATAAGCGTGGTCTGGCTGTCATTCTTGGTCTGATACTCATTTTGCACAGCGACTGAAAAAAACAGCAGGATGTTCTCTATGTATGTCTCCAACCACGTGATTTGCATAAATCTCACCCACATCTCTGAAAACCACAGTTCTTTGGCTTGTCAAACTCATGCTTGCTTTCTAGAGTTTATTGATGAAACATGAAACAATAACCAAACATTAGCTGAAATGGTCTCCTCAGCCCTCCTAAAATCCTATTAGCTTGCATTTGTTCTTGTGAAGAGACTCACACCCATTTGCTGTACAGGCAAACGTTTCAGCTGATACAGCATCAGGCAGGAGCATCCTCATATACCAACCAGATGAAATGTTTTAGACAAACATTACTTGCTCCTTAGAGAAACTGTGCACTGGGTGAAGGGATTCACCTTTTGGGGAAGCTGCAAAAGAGTTACGCTACTTTGACATCTACCTCTGTTCCTCCTCTGAAGTAATCACTCAAGTTTAATGAAATATTTACACTCTTTAAAAATTTAGGCCATTTCATTATTATTTAACATGGGAAATGACAGTTAAGAGCAGTAGCTTTAAATCTGAGGAAGATTACATAATAGGTCAAGCTTAGTAATAAACAAGATTGTATACACGGACCATTACCTAATTTTAGTTACAAGAAGCCTTAACAGACACATATACATATGAGGAATTAAAATACTAATTGTTTTTGTAATGAATTTCAAGAAAGCATAGTATATATTAAGACTAAATTCTTGATAGTCAAGTGACCCATGTCAAAAAGGCTGGCATTTGCTGCTTCTGCTATTAATGTGAAGAGTTTTATATAAATGGGAGAATCAGTATATAATATTATGCATGTAAGAAATACTATTTAAAAAATGCACTAAAATAGCCATTGGGAGTTTTGTAAATAGGACTGAGGAGCAGTAAAGAGCAGGAATCAACAAATGGACAGTAGACATTCACACTTCAGGTTCACATTACAGTCAGAAAGGAATAAACAAATTCAAAAGACAGTTCTTTCAGCTTAGTTCAGGCATGTACTGTAGGTTAAGAGGAATTTACCTTAGAAATCAATGTTTCTCCCCTCTTACTGCATAAACATATGCTATCTGATAGAGTAATAGTCTTAACTGTAGAGATACAAAAGATAAGTGGAATTCCAACCATTGTTTCCAGGTGATAGTTAAAAAAACAAATAAAAATCAAATCTCAAATTCCTCCCTCAGAAGAACTTTCAAACAATGCTATTGATAAGGAGCACTTGTTTAGAGAGCATAAAATTACACTGTTTCCTGTAGGAAGGAGAGAGAAAATGTCTTCCCTGTTCACTCAGGACTGAACATACAGAATGAGTTTAAATCCCAGCCATGCAAATTTAGACCTCTCCATCAGGACAAAGTTTCTAAAGATGAGCTGATTACTGCATAAGCCTAAATAGACTCTGTAAGAAGGCTGTGAAATCTCCACCCCTCTGAATTTGCTGGAAGAGTTTATACCTCTTAGAAATCACTTCTGTTTAAAAACGTAGGTGAAAGAAAAGAAAACGTCTTTATAATCCCTCCACCTTAAGAGCGGTGTTTGGCTGATGGGTTCAGTGTCCACCTTACATGCTGGTCTATCCCCAAGTACTTTCCAAAGCCCATCACCAACCACTGCTACTCAAGCTTGGCAGCACCATTCCAGATTTCAAACCCAGCAGAGACACTGAGGGCCCACAAATGCACAACTTTTTTTTTTTTTTAACCCTGTTCAGTGTCAGAAACGAAGGCAGCATGCCTAATTTCATTATGGTGTTGTAAATTAGCCTCCTTTAACCCAGCAACACTCATTTGGCACAGTGGCTTATTTTTCCATTAACTTTCCCTAATCATATTCCAAGTCCCAGTAATGATTTAATACCTTGTGTTCATTGCCAGTTTTGCTGCTGCCAGCATTTTACCTGCCTTTTTCCTCCTCTCCCAAATCCCATCATCGACATAGTCTAGGCAAGGTACAGTTCAGGGAGTGCTTACCCACCATTAATAGTCACTCTATGTCTCTGAGTCTCAAGGAAGCCATCAAGTCTCCTTGCATCAGTGCGTTTGCACTCAATTAGCTCCAAGAGCACTGAAAGTCCTTACTTATGACCACAAAAAGCACTATTTTGTCTTTATTTCCTCCGTGGCAATAAATTCTCATAAGCCAAATACATTCACTATTCTTACCCTCTATCAAAATAAAATGTCACATCTAAGTGAAAAAAAATCAAAGTAGAAAAGTTCTGCAAGTTCTAAAAAAACCTATTTCATCTGAATAAAAAAAGCTTATTTTTCAGGGCAATTTTGCATTCCATTTTTGTCCAGTCTATAGCAGCAGAAATTAACTGATTGCTCTCTTTTGATTTGTTTATCCTCAACAGTATCCCACCCATCCCCAACTCTCCTTGTTCTCCCCCCCCCTTTTTTTTTTTTTCCATTTCACAGGGATATTTCTTGCTGCTTTACTTTTACTCACTACTTTTTCCAGCACTCATGTTTGACATCATCTCTACACGCATTTCTTATGCTACTACTGCTGCTACAGCTGTAAAAAATGACAATGAAAAAACCCATGTGAAGTATTATGGAACTAATCACACTTTCTGGGGAATTTGATTAAGCACAACAGTATGATGATACCCTATAGACTATACACAAATCACATATGCTTTTTATGACTGAGACTGGACATCTAAACCACACAACTATGATTTTTTTATTGAATTACTAACCTGTGCTGATATTATGCCTTGCAAGAGAGATACTGCCAAGATAACTCTTTTTTGTACTTTGTACATCTATAATTCAATCTGGCTCCTTAAACACTTCAGTTTCTAAAATAGCTTGAGCGCCTTTGCAACAGAACTAGAAAATGAATGTACTAGCTACCACAGATTTCCATTCAACACTTTTATTAATCAAAGCCTGTAGCTGTTGTGTACCGTGCCTGTATCCTTCTACTTAGAATTCTTATACAGTGTGTATCACTATAAGAATGAAGTGTTCATTTTCCCTTGCCCCCTTAACATAAGCTATGGTTGGGTTTCTGGATGTCCCTGATGGCAACGGAAGGAACACTTAATGGTCCTTCTCTTGGCATTTGTGCCGTTACATCGAAAATGAGATCAGTGTGCAACCAACTGACAGCAGAAACTCTCCTGTAACATGGTTAGAATTAGTCCCAGATGAGAGTGTGTGACTTAAACTCTAACAGCTAATTTGGACCCATTTTAAAAAAATATCAACAGTTGTGGCTCCAATTTCAAAAAATTAAATACTTCTTGTCACTCCATCAGTAGACTAAAACCAAAGCAAACAGAAGTTCCAGAAGAAGCTTCCTGCATCTACAGAGAATAATGGAAACTGCAAGTGTGGTAGAGTAATTCTGAACACTGCACATTTCATTAAAGCATGATAGGTCAGATCTGAAACGGATGCAAGGTGAAGTCTGAAAGATTTTGCACTAATATTTGAGATCTTGTAAATAGATATTTCAATCTTTCCTTTAAAGTTCTTTGCAATTATCTACAACAAAACACAGAAACACATTTTATTGCTTAAAAAAAAAATTAAATCAGTAAAGCATGCTCTTGTTAAGTATGTTTTGTACAAGTGCACTGCAGGGACACCAGAGAAAATGGAAATACTTCTCTATTGTTACTAGGATGAACAGAATATGGCTGCATCTTGACCATCAAATACACAGCATGGATACAGCAGATCCTGGACCTCTTCTCAAGAAGTGGAGCATCAAAAGTGCACCCAGGATGGAGCTAGACATCAACCTAGCTCATACTCAGCTATTTAAGATACACTGGAATGAGGAAGTAGATGAATTTACGCATGTGTACAGAGTAGAGTGTACCTGTGTTAAAAATGGGAGTCTGTCCCAAGTAGACTAGACTGTTGTGTGAACAAATAATACAACGTGAAAAAATAAACAGACAGGCTTTTATATCAAATACTACTTATTACACAAAACTAGCTGAGCATGCAAGATACAGCTATCGTCCCAAAACAGAGTGATTCAGACTTCCCTTTTTGAGGTATCTAGCTCTAAGACTTGGAGCAATTTTGCATCATTAGACATTTGTCTCATTGAAAGACTATAGAAATTAGATCTGTTTTGCGCAGTTCCTGGTTGGGTGAATTTGTTTTCCCAGTCCCTTCAAAATGGTGATGTGATAACTGATCTTTACCAAGTGTACTGTGAAAAGCCAGCAGGAATTGGCCAGTCAGGTTCTCATTTCCCAGTGGCACCTTTTGTGTTGACTCCAAGGCTGGAATAATGAGCAGCTAAGCTCAAAGTCTCACAACATCTGATAAATTGCAGGGCTTTTTGATAGATGTTGTTATTGGATTGGGGTTGGTTTTCCTAGTGATACTTGTAAGGACTATAATGTTTACAAGCAAGTCACTGGCTTCCAAAGTAGAAAGGCGGGTTGCTCCATAGGGGAGTTTTCCCTGGAGGACAAAAAGAAAAAGCATGAGATAGAGCTTTGGCAGCAGCACATACAAGACAAGGGACCTTCAATGGATAGTTGACACAAAGAAGTTAGCTACACTCTCATGGACAGTTTTTACACTACGTACTTCCATAATCATTGTCAAGGAAAGATAACAGACAGGATTAGCTGGTGCTGTTAATAAAATATAGACTTAGGCATACACACAAGTCAGTGAAGTTACACTTCAGAAATTTATATACAAGTACAAGGAGGCTAGGAAGTAGAGAGATTCTTACAACTGATATTTCTAGAGAAATGAACCACTGCAGAAGCAATTAAAAGCCTCAGTTTGAAAGAATATTATCAAACAAACATATAGTTAGGGAAGTAATTAAAAGCATTTGATTGCTTCATAATAGGCAGAGCTAATCAAGCTTGTTCCTAATCAAAGTGTGCTCATTTTGAATTTAACTGTATAAAATACTGAAATTAATGAAGAATAGGCTTACACTGCAATGTAGTAGCTACAGCCTAGGTAAAATCTGCCCAGGTATACCACATACCATATGTAAGCAACCTGTGTGGATATCCAACACATCAGAAGCATCTGTGCCAGGGAGGCTGCTTAAGTAGGTCAGGGATGTGGAAGAACGTGTGAATCTATATGTCTGTACTACTTGTACATCAACATATGGCAGCTGGCATTCCCACCCATAGGCAACTGCAGTACAACAGACTACCAGCAAGGTAGGGTGGGGAAACTTCTGTGTTTCTTAACCTAACTGGCTAGGGATCATTTCAGTCCTCAAAGGATTACTAGTATTAACGTGAGTGAAAAATCTGAGCCATTTTGCTCTGACTAATGCTTCAAGCAAAATAAATGCTCTCTTAATGATGATGGGCAAGAAGAGAGAAGAAATTATACAGATGATGCATAACAGAGCAATGCACCACTCCGATCATAATTTAGATGAATACAGGCTTAATCTACCAACATCTGTTTGTCCATCTTAATGCCAGTGTCATGTCACCGACTCTGTAATGTAAATATAAGAGAAAGAAAAGCAGAACAGTACATGATTGAGGTAACCTCTCTGCTACACTACCTACTAATCTAAAAAGCAGGAACATCTCTGTTGGCTCACAAGTAGCAGCAACTCACCCTCCAGTGGCAATTATCAGTCAATCTCAAAGCATTTTAGGAGGGAAAGCAGCACCAATTTCTTAACAGCACAGATGGAGATGTGAATAATTTGCCTACAGTCAGCACAGGCCAGTGGCAGAGCGGGGACTCTGACTCAAGTCTCCTGAGTACCAGCCTGGTACACTAACAGATCATAAAATTAGATCAAAACAAGCATCCAATGTTTTCTTTTATCATATAACATCTGAAAGCGATATGATACACATTGAATACACATGATGAATCATGTTACAATACCTAAAGAATGTAACAGAACAACAGTCTATTATTGACTCCATATTGTTACTCTAATCTGGATTTTAAACACTTAAATATAGATTCTTCTTAGAACACAATCCACAGAGAAGTCTCTAGGAAGGAGATCTCCTGTCTCTTCAGATTTCTGGTTATAAAAAATTTCTCAGACCAGCTAAGACATCTATTAAACTACTACCATCTTTCAAGAAATACAACCACAAACAAAACAAGCAGCTGAAGATCCCTGGGGGCTACTTGAACTCACTTTCATTTTTTCCATCAAATATATTCATGTTATTACATGGCAGAGTTTGGAGAATAAAACAAGGCTGGGTCAACCTCTGCTTTCAGCTACAATAGCATGAATTTCAAAAAAATTTGAAAAAAATGTTTTGATGCTTGATGTTTATGATCACAAGTTGCTCTGCTGAAATGAAGTAACATGTCAATACTCTTCTTCTCAAACTTATAATCAGTCTCCCTTTTTCACAGTCCCCCTTCTTACAGTACAATCCAAGTATAGCATATAAAGTGGGGAAAAAGTCTACTACAACAAATAAAGGTCAGATCAAATGTTACACAAAAATACTGTACTGCCACTTATATTCCGGGAAATTTAAATTATATTAAAGCTTTATACATAGATGAATAAATATACAGTCACATTCACTGAATTACATAACCATAGTTTACTTAAAACAAAATTCGTATCTGAGAAATAGATGAGGTGCAACATTTAATACTGCCTTTCTCTGACTTACTGGTTTGCTGCATATTCCTCTCTGCATGGGGAAGGTCATGGAATTTAACAGCATAACAGCTATGGGCAAAGCTTCATTTTTCATTCTTAGGAGAAGTCACAAGCAGGCATTCCTTTCACTCTGCATTTTTAAGCAGCAAGTTCTGGACCTGCTTAGCAAACATTACAGCTAATAATTTAATAATATTTAATTCTTATATATCTTTCATAATTACAGCTAATATATATTTACAGCTAAATGTAAGGAAGAACATATGATATTTGACTTGGTCCTTTGCCTTTATTATAGTATCCTGAAAATCAAGATGTAGGGTCTCAGTCATTCTAAATCCAGCATCATCCCAAAGCATTTAATTATCAGAATACCTTCAGTTAATAAGAAGCTAAATACATCTATCACTGTATTAAGTAGGTTTATTAAGTGGGCTGAACCAGTTCTCGGTCAGTACCATATACATCCCAAGTTAAGCACTGGAAAAGGTAAGGGAAGAAAAAGCAGATATGATCAACAAAACAGTATCCCATTGCTTGCAAGACGTGTCTGGAATCCTGACCCAAGTCTCAAAGAGAGGATATGGGGAGACTATTATCTCTCATCAAGTTGATGAATTGTTAACTGTTTGATCAATACAGAAAGTAACACTGTGTCTAACAAACAGACATTTATGTCTTCAAAGAACAGAAGGATCTTTATTGCAGTTAAGAAATATGCTGATTAAAGAAAAAGACAAGTTTGGGGAGAAAATATCAATCTGCATTGATCTCCTGAAGGATTTCAAGAAGAAAATTAATCAGGAAGATGAATGCAATCAGAGGTTACAGGAATACACAGCTCCTGGTGAACAGAGAAACCTCAGAAATACACAGCAAGTCTACTGGATGAAGAGGGAGAAGGACAGGGAAGGAGAGGGAGCTTTCCAATTTAATTTTAGTAACAAAGAGACCTAGCATCATCTATCTTTCATTTCTTCTTTCATATCTTTTATAAATATTTTACAGGCGTCTTATAAGCATTTCATATCCAGGTGTCCTCCTGTTTTCCAGGTCACCAAAGGAGTGTGCTGACACACATGCTGCAAAGAATTCATGGAGACCTGGTATCAAAATGGCCCGGAACTATGCAGTAATGGTGATAAACTGCAAGGCTTCCCGGCATGCAGCTTGTCAAACCTTTGACAGTCCCATAGGGAATTTTCCCTACACAGTCTAATTTCCATATGTCCTGCAGGGTCCCATGAAAAACCTTTTACGGCTTTTCAAATGACCGGATAGTACAGTTAAAGGGTTGCAGACTAAAGTCTCACAGCCTGCACAGGTTCAGCAGTAGGAGCACAGAACAAGACTTTGTGAACAGTGACCCCAGCAAGGGTGTCAGCTGTAAAAGTCTTCTGCATCATTCCTGTGGTTGCATAAGTTGTTACTTAGCAGTTGCGTTGTTAGGATATTAAATAGTAACCTGAATAATAGCATGATGTGAGAAAAAATGAAATGCTGTCAGAATATATCTGTTGTATACATCAGAATATAACTGTTGTATGTTCTTGCTCTCTTTCGAAGCTATTCATGGTATTGACGGCATATAACAAAAAAAGGCAACTGTATGATGCTAATGCATCACGTTCAACAACAATAAACTGTCCTGCAAACCCTAAATACAGTAAATTGCCATTTTAAAGACTAATAAATGCAGTCACATGGACTAAACATCATGGAATTCACCTTACTACAATTTGTCATTGCACAGCAGAAACTATGTGTTATTATAGCAGCAGTTAGCACTGGTTTTTACAGTAATTTAACGAGTGTGAAAAAGTGATGACTAACTAAGGATTTGTCAAGAATGCCAAAATAATTATTTTACATCAATAATCTCCTCAAAACTTCAGGCACTGGAAATTTTAGTTTCACCTGGGCTTTGAAAAACCTAAATAACTGGACTTCTTAAAACCACTAGGTTCAGTAATGACATACTGTTTATGTTATACTGTGTTCAGTTTGAATTCCAGATAGACTCAGCAGCCTCCTACATAATGTAACTGTCCTGGAATAAAGGACTTCTTTTTTTTTTCTTCTTTCAGACATAAAATGTAGGAACGCTAGAAGCAGGCAGCATGTCTCTAGTGCAGCATTTGGGCTCTATTAGTCAAAGTGTTGTATTCCTTAAGTATACATTAGAGGATAGATGTGCACATAAAATACCATATGTCAGTTTTAAAGCTATAATTTACATAGTTATTTAAACTTATGCAAATCAGGACATTAAAGTTGAGACACACACCAATAAAGGGAAATTATAAGTTAAAGCTGCCACATCGTCCCTAACTCCCTGCAAGTGACTAGGTATAGCAGAACATATGGCACCTACACTCTCCCACTGTTCCCACAGCTCCTGAGAGAAGGCCATATGTGCCGTATCACCTAGACACAACAGGGTGAGTTATGAACACACAGTAGCCTTACCTCCCCATTTACCTTTTAAAAAGCTCACATCAACTATATGGAAACAATCCTTAAGACATGATCTTATTCCTCCCATTATTCCTCCGGGTTCTTATCAAAGTGCAATGTGGACCAGAAGGAGGAGCTCATGTCCATTCCCCATCACGGCTTGAAGAATTCAGGATTTCCAAGCAAGATTCATAGGATTTTCTACCCTGCAACATACTTAGGAAGTAGCTTGGCATAAGTCACTTAGACCCCTCACCTAAACATTGTGAGGCTTTTGCCCACTCCTGCTGGAAACAAGGGTCAAAGTTTCTTCTGAAGCCTAGACTAAATCTCCTATAGCTTTTCCACAAACAAAATACTGGATATAAAGTTTGTCACACGTGACTTGACCAAACTTGGTAAAATTTTAAAATCATCATACAGACGATGTTGACAAGTAGAGAGGAGATAAAATGTTAGCAAAACAAAGAAAGAAATTTGATAGGACAATTTGCTTTGCAAAAGTGGCAGAGGCTCAATTTTGCCCAATTTTATACAAAAAGTGTTTTAATTAGGAAATTATTATGTATGTCTTTCCAGATCATGGCAAAACCCAGCTATTTTTTTCCCCCTAAAGTTCTTACCACTCCAGGTGTTATTTTGCTAACTGAAAAAGGATACTTGCAAATTTAGCATTTATAAAATGGCCTCCCCATACATCGATACTGTATACGTTAGGGGTGTCATCGCCCTGCTCCTGCAGCGCACACGCTGCACATGTGACTGGCGCACTGCCAGGGGTGCAGAGGCAAAGAGCTCGGCACTGCCACCAGGTAGAAACAAGGTGCTAGGCTGGATAAAATACAGTGGAGGGCCAGATTTGCCTCAGCTGGCAAATACAAACATTTAAAAGCATTTTAAACTTCTTATTGTTTGGGGTTTTTTTAAAGGTAACCTATTTATGTGGATCTCTAAATTAAACCAGACAAACATTATAAAATCAAGGAGATTATTTGATCCCTAGTATTTTTAGTAAAGACAAGTATACTGCCAGGTTTTACCTGTTTATTCCACACTATCAAACAGCAAAATAAGGAAAAGAGCTCACAGCTCCTTCCAAATGACGGAAATATGGTAGAATACTAGAAATATAGATCTCACTCATGCCCTTTGCCATGGTGTTCCTCAAAATTTAGTATCGTTTTACTAAAATAGCTTTGGTGAAGCCATCTAGAAAAGTAGAGCTGCTATTTAAAAAAAAAAAAATTATAAAAAACCCCCAAAAAAACCCAAACAACAAAACCCAGCCAAGTTTTCTGAGACTGTCTACTTATTCCTCTCAACATTAAACTGTCAAAACCTCAAGGTTTTACAAGACATCTTAATTCAGACCAATAAATTTTCTTGAAAATATCTGAAAATGAATAGGCTGACAACAGCAATTTGTTACTGTCACTGCCTGCTAGGAAGTTAGAGAGTTACAAGACAATGAAAACACTAGAGATAGAAGTGGGGATATTTAAATTAAAAAGTCAATACAGCTTTTATTGCACTGGCTCTACCTAGCCACTTTTTCCGGATATCACTCACAGAAAAGCACAGGCATCCTTTCATGAACTTTCCCCTTTCCTATGTGGTGATACGAGACTCCTAAAAAGCTCACCTGTCTCAGGGGAGGGGGAAGCAGTCTGAGGGTACGTAGGATGTCTGCATGATGTAGCTAGTAGTGACACACAACAGAAGCCACAGCTTACAGCTGCTGCTCCTGCTGCAAAATGCTCTTCTGGGTTTAGAAAAATCTCTGCCATTCAGCTGGGAATGCTCTGCTGCAGTAAGAGGCAGGTCTGGATTGACTGAATTTCTCCCCAACAGATTGAGATTTGTGTCCCAGTATTTTATATTACACCATGTGTGAGTTCACAGGACACAAACAAATGAATGCAGCATAAAAAAACCCTCCAGTTATTTACTCAGCTTGTTTGAAAACACAGTTGCTGATGGCTCTCCAGAAAGTGTAGTTTTGGTATAAATTATGTCAGGGTTGCTGACAAACTCTGTGTAAGCTGATCAGATATAAGACTACCGTTATTTCAGCTGAGTAAGACCTCAGTGATATCAGTTTCTTTTATTGGCTTTTGTGAAGTTTCTGTCACAAGGAGACAAACATCTCTCCAGCCACTCACACTAGAGGGACTAACAAGTATTCCTTATCCCTTCTGATTGCTCTATAAGTTTCAAAAAAAAGATATAAAAATTCTCTCTGTTGAAGAAAAAAAAAAAAACACAACATAAAAAAATGGTGCAATTTACTAATAACTCCAACAGACATTGCCTTAGGGATGTTCCCACAACCACGTGCAACTGCTAGCTTGGAACAAGAAGAGATACACATAACAGAACAGTACTATAAATTAATCTCTAAAGATTTTGTATGACTGCACTGAGGAAATCAAGAGGAGTTGCAGATGACACTGCGAGCTGTTATCTCAACTTTGAAAAGGACTTATAAATGCAGTAACCCACAGTAATGATCAGTATATGTAACTCACTCTGAGCTAGAAGAGAAGCGATACGAAGCCATTTTCCTACTGGTTTTAGCTTGAGGAGTCGTTTGCAAAGGCAGCGTCCTTCCAGTGTATACAGCCTATCGATCTCATTTGATGTCAGCCTAAAATGCTTAAGTTAACAAGTGACGTTATTTTAAAGTTGTATTCCCAAATTATGCCCAGACTAAAAATATCTTTATCAAGGGACATAAAAGCACTATATTCCATTTGACACATTGAGGAAATCGGATATTGACAAACATTTTCTCAATTGTGGAGTCAAAATTTTGTGGCAAATATTGACCACAAACAAAAAAGACAGAGGGTAAGGAACCCAAACAGATCTTCTTGGTGAGCATTTCTGAATGAAGTATTTCTGGAGGTCACATCAGTGCAGAAAGGTCATAAGTCATTCTTTTGGCCTTCCAAAACACCTTCTGGAGCTACGAGGTAGGATGGAGCACTGTGTCAGATGGCCAGCTGTGCTATGTTGGGCAGATTTACTGAGACCTTACACCACTTCCCCTCCTTGTTCAGTCACTATAGCCTCTCTCGCCAATGGCATCCAGTATTTGGACAAAGTGCCCTAACTGCTGCCACCAGTCTCTCAAAGGACAATGCGAGATGGTGGGAAGGGTTATCACAGAGAGGTATTTTGATGGGACACTGAGGCCAATTAGTAAGAAAGTCAGAACAGAGCAGCCACTGAACTCAACAGGAAAATGGTGTGCCACGAGGAAGGTTACACTGGAATGGTCATCCTTCAGTGACCCTTCTGTTGCCACTCAGTCCTCTCCTCTTCCCTATTGTCAAGGCTAGTCACTCAGAAAAAAGCATCATGATGTGCTGAGGAAGAGAAAACTTTCCTCTCCCTCAAGCTGTGAAACATCTTAGCTGAGCAATACTCAAATGTCAATGCAAATGTGTTTTGGTGTACAGAAAAAAAAAGTATTATTATTAGAAATCACAGCTGCTATAGCATTTCACAGTCAGGTGGATTATGTTATCTAGAAATAATTTTTGAGAATAGCTCTTTGAAGCACCAGCTACATACTGTACCAATTTCATCTGCTCTATATGCAACCAAAACATACTAAGGTCTGAATTTCTCACCTAGAGATCAGCTTTTCTAAAGTTCAGATACCTTGTGACTAGAGGTTATGGCTTGCATTCAATTAAGTCAGCTTAATTTTGCCTAGCTGGCTACAAAAATTTAAAGGCTGGTCCAAGCTCCTTGGACTGCAAAGGCTTATTACACTGGTAGGACTCCCTGCATCGCTTCCCCCACCAGTGTTTCTTGGGTGGTTTGGGTTTGTCGTTCTGGGGTTAGGTTTTGGGTTGGTTTTCAGGTTTTCTGTTTTTATTTTTCAGATAAACTTAACAGGTTTTGACTTGTGTTTTAATAGGAAATTTCACAGATTTCCAAGTTTAGAAATAATCTAGGCAGTGACCTATGTATTCTCACAGCTGTAAGAGGGAGCCAAAGGTTTGACTAGTCTATTTGAGAGCCTCTCCTCTGAAATCAAGAACAGCATTCCTCTGGAGAAACCATTTCACTCAAACAAAAGCAAATCTGTAGAGAAGATTCTTTAAACAATATATTTCTGTTCAATTCTGTATTCTTCATGCCATTAAGATGGCCAAGTAAGACCTGGATTCTTCGACACTTGCCAATGCTCCCTGCTCCTCTCTTTGCCAAACATGTACTGTTTAAACCTGGCAGGACTGCTCTGGAACTTCAGGTTTTGTAGTTTATATCTTTCCTTTGTCAGGTTAGATTTACAGATTGCCTAGACACAAGAAGCTGGGACTTATTAGTGTTAATCTTTCTGGCACTACCTCTTCAGAAGTCATCAGCATTTGCTGCGTGCTAATCTGGTATAATGAAGTTCAACTGCATTTTACATCTAAGAACCAGCTACTTAAAACTATTCTCCCCTTTGTATTTGAACAAAAAAGGAGTTAAACTAATCTATCCTGCTAAGAAATAACACTGCAACAGCTACACCAAAATTAAGTATTCTTTAACTATTATACACAGTTCCATATATGTTATTGGAAAGTTTCCACTTTAATGCACCATGAATAAGACCCTAAACACAGGGTGTTGAAACTAAATTAGTAACATTCAATCAATAAACACATTTACTGTTCTCTAGTCTAGCTGATTATTAACTGGCTTACAAGGTCATATAAACAATTTTCCATGACTTCCAAAATAATCATACCTGGCATTTAATTTCCTTTTTCTCCTTAAGCAATATTATTTTAGGATTGGCTTGAATGAATATGTGGTGCTCTCCTCCTTTTGATATTCATTCTTAGAAGAAACAGATTCTTCAACTGGTATCCAGTTTTGCTGGTATGTAGTTAACTAATCATATTAAAATATAGTTAATCTTATTTTATGATTGATAATACAGACCTCATAACATCCACGTTATATTTAGGTAATGTATTTCAATTAGACAGTCATTGTTTAGTTGGCAGACAGAACAACAGAGCTAAAATAATCTATGATTTATCTCCTATACTCTGCCAGCCTTTGGGAAGGGCATGGGACAGACACAACAAGCTTTTAGGTTGAAATATTGGTTTTCAAAAGCTAAGCTGAGGAATAAACATGCCATTTTCTAAGTGCTAGCATTCTCTCACCCCCCTCCTCCACCTTCCCTCGGCTGTTTCCAGTTCACTTGTTTTGTTTAAAATAGGAAGAGATATAGGAAAGAAGTCAAAAGCACTGACCCATGAAAATACATGCAAATTTTGTCAGGCTGAAGCCATTAAAAATTGCTGGCTGTGGCTGATCCTAAACCTGACCTGTTATACTTGCTAGAGAAAGCTAGCATAAAACTAATGACAACATGGACTCCACATCCATTTCCTCCGAGGCTCATATCAATGTTTTACATTTTACTAGTACCATATAAAGCAAGATACAACCTTAAATTAGACTTCTTGCAGGTCTTATAATTACATATTAAGCTTTCAGTCCTCTGCTTCAGCTGGACAATGAGATGGGCAGTAAACAACGCTGAGGACTGCAAGAAGACTGAGAATAATCTTTAGAGATTAGAGACAGCGATCAGGAAAAAACAATTTGTATCTTCTACTCCTGTATGATAATGGGGAAAAAACTACCCTAACATATGAAGAAAATGGTTTTAGTGCTTGACTTCACAGCTTTAACATTATCTTGTCTATAATTTTACCCTGTATGTGTGCTCAAATGTGAGAACCGCCCGAAATCAACATATGCCTGTATCCCTGTCCTGCAAAATCTGAAGCCCAACTGTCTGACGACTATTTGAATATAAGTGAAAATACAAAGTGGTATGCTGCTCCCCATTCTCCCTTTCTTACAAAAAACCCCAATTTTCACTTGCAAAGAGAAAAAAAATACTTCATTTTCATAAGAGATTGAGTTTAGCTTGCAGATACATCATATAACCAGTTTTTCAGAATTGCTTCTTGTTGCCATTTAACTACATAAATGAAGCTTAAATGTGTGTACTTCACATTTTAAAAATTGTAATGTAAAAATTAAGATTGTTACGTTGAAACAAAAGGCTATAAAACAAGGAACTGCAAAAGTTCTCTCTCCCCCCTTCCCTATGCATGTAAAACCTTAATTTAGCACACGTTATAAGATGCAATTTGAAATCCTGTATCAAATGGTAAACTCTTTAAAGTCATCAGTAGTGTAATTATCATTCAATATTACCATAGGATATCATTCCTGCTGCAGGTAAAACTTCATCCATAATGCACATCAAATTAAGTTTTTCTATGAGAAAATTGACGAATATTACTTGAAAGATTACTTATGCTCTAGCTCCAAGTTGAAACCTCACTTTTCCCCATCCTATTACAAAAAGGGGGAAGGAAGATTTATGAGTATAGTAATTGCTCAAGTAATTGGAATCTTCCTGGCAAGAGCTATTTCCTTGCCAAAGCTAGTAATCATAGCTCCCACTTTTGTGGCTATATGATTTATTTTTTGCAAGTTTAGAAAGTTTAGAAGTTTCTCTCAGAAATGATTCATTCTAAGTTTGAACCATCTCTCATTAAAAACAAGAGAAAGATTCAAACCACCTATACAAGTATTTGTATTGGTCCTTAATGTTTAAGAAGTGACTGGCTGTTCCATCATTCCTATATATATGAAAATAAACAGATTTTTGGATATTTTTACCTCTGAAGTAAGGCAACAGGAGAATGTCTTCCTGCCCCTAATCTGAGATGAACAGTATCATCTAGGTGACCTTAATAAAAGGAGAGACAATTCCAATAACTACAGTCAGGTCAGCTTGCTTTACCTTTTATTGAAGTATTACCATCCAAGAAAAAGTCACTTGGAAGAATGAAATTGCCTACCATGCCAGGAATACCTAGACATCGAAAACTGATTAAAATTACCCTCTGTGTTTCTTACAATCCATTAAACTTCAAACACAGATTTTTGCTATTACTCAGCTAGCATAACAAAGCAGCATGACAGATTTAAATAAGCGACAGGACTTCCTGAAAGGTCTTTAGTTAAACTTCAGCGCTGAACATGACAGGAACGTAACGCTTCAGTGAGAAGCGAACATAGTCTTCAAAATGGCAATGCTGTTGTTCGCCACTTTGTCCTGTTACTCTCCCTCGTTATTTGGCCTAAAATACTATTTGCTTTAGAAAGAACGACTCTTGCAAAGAGTTTTTGTTTCTAAGCATTTGTTCAGAATTTTGTGCAGTAGCCCAGAAGGGGGTTTTGCACGGAAATAGTTCTCTCTTTCAACCCTGCAATAATTTTTTTCTGATATGACTTCTAAAGACTCTGTTGTCACACATGAGCTATAATGAATTATTGTCTGTTTGGTGGCAGATCAGCTGTTGCAGTCATGACTTCTCCTGCAAGAAGTGGACCTACTGAAGGAGTCAGCAAGTATCCACATGGAAGACCTCTGAGCAGTAGGACGAGTTTACCACCTTGTTCCTTCCTCTGACTTCACAGTGTTTGCTCCTGCTGCGGCTATCTGACTTCCACTGTTAGCTTATCTCTTGTCCTGATTTAACCTACGGATCCATTATCAAGGACTCCTGATCCTGATGTAATCGGGGAGGAAGAGGGAAGGCAGGGGCTTCCCTTGGGTTCTCTTTCTGATCCTAGTACTGAGAGTTTGGCAGCGGGATGCTGGCTTTCCTAATCAACAGGCCTTCACACCTACTTGGCAAGAAGCTCAAAGCAGGAAAACAGGAATACACAGCTTTTCAAAAATCTCTTTTCAGTTTAAAACAAAGCATAAAGGCTATACTATTTACCAAATATTCCCTTGGACATTTTTCTAATTCATCTTTGCCTGTATCCCACCTACATATTTTATTTTCTCCATCTTTCCAATAGCCCTAGAAAAATCTCTGTCCTGCTGCATACTGTTACAAACACTCAGGAGTAACACAGGTAGCCAGATTTAAAGTTTCAAAAGTAAAACTAAATCAGCTTCATAGACTTTAAGTAGTTAAAATATGACCGCAGGACACACAAGGTTGACAACTGATTTCTACATGAACAACAACACAAAGTGAGACAAGAGAAGGGGTCAGAAGTCAGCATGAAATCACTCTGACCTCTTCATCAACACACACGTCCAGCTTTTTGCTAACAGAAGCATCTTCACCATCTAAATAATGCCAAATAAAGAGTTTACAAAAGGCAAAGTAAATAAGAGTCTTGAAATGCTTGTAGTAATCTCATGTAGAAAGCTATGATAGCCACCGTGGCAAAGGAAATCTGAAGTATCCTTAGTTCATACTTACAAAAATTATGTATCATTGAAGTTTTCCTAACAAAATTTCTGGATTATTTTTTAGAAGCAACAAGACCTGGGGACTTCAATATTGGGAAATTTTAATAATTAATTTGTGTAGTTAATTCCTTTAATTGATAAAATCCAGTGACAGAGAAACTATTTACTTTTGGGTCCCACAGTTTAAGATAATACTTTCGCATTCATGCTGAGGAAAAATAAAAAGGAGCAAAGTTTTCAGTATAGTTAGTACAATAAGACCCTTGCAAATCATATTTAAATAAGCACATATACTATAAAACCAAAGAGTAAGACACTGTTCAGAAGATGCTTTTGATAACATACACAATGAACAGTTAAATATTTGAGTTGATTCTTCCTGGACAGATTTTGTTTGAATTTCCAAACAAAATAAACCACGGGTCATTATAAAAGGAAGTATGCAAAAGGAAGTATGCGTGTTTGGAAGAAAGGGGTGGGCAGCATGTAGCCACTGACTATTTAATTTCTCAAGCTTTCCATACTAACTATCCATAAAGACTGGTTAGTTTAATCATTATCATAAAAATTACCTAATACTTCCACCAATGACTTATTTTGCCACCCTGTTGGTAGCCGACCAACTCTCTCTTGCCACACATATGCTGAGCACATAGCTTCCAGAACGTCTGGCACAACACTCAGTAGTTTTTCCTTCACTTTGGATTCATAAAGCATGTTATGTCACTGTCTTTCTTGGGCTCCTTCCCCTTTTTAATCTTTCCTTTCTGGTATAAACGTCTGTGCAAGGTAATTGAGAAAGAGGTTTATAATCTGTTAAGGGCTTTATAGGCCTCAAAGAATTCAGTCAGAAGCCCCAGCAAGGCACATGGTGCTATCTCGCATACCCTCAGATCCACCAAATATCTCCCAGTAGCCCACCCAGCACTGCAGCGGGGAGGTGGATTCCTGATGGCTCTGGTGTAGCACCTGGCAGCTCCACAGAAGAGCCTACACTAAGACATCTCAGAAAGTTTCTCCATGTGGGTAAATCATTCAAGTTCAGTATCTCTCCTCATGAAACAAGGAGAAGATGACAGGAAAAATCTCATAATAATTCAAGCTCAAGGTACCAAAGAAAAGGTTTGTCTCTGTTAGGACAAAAGAGGGCACAAGCTTTCACCTAAGTTTGAGCTCTCATCCTGATCATCACAAATACCACTCCGAGAAGCTTCCTTAAAAGACCTTCCCCTTCCCACCTTTCTTCCATCTCTTCTTTGTCTGACTGCACGCATGCAAGTGTTCACCCACTTCCCCATTTATTGGTAAACTTGAGCCTCAGAGACAGCTGCACTGTAACAATACGCTAACATCGGCACTCTCTCTACAGCAAGTGCTTCTCTGTGGAGAAAAAGGGTCACCATTTCTAGTAACATTATTATATTTATTTTATGGTAGAGCTGAGACATATATTACATTTCTGAAGTACCAATGTCCCTTTTCCTTCTTTTCCATCCATTTTCCTTTTAAAACATAATATTGACTAGTCTTCCAAGTCCCTTAAATTGTTTACATTGTGACTAACATTCTTGTAAGTTCAAGAAATAGAAATTTCAAGCAGTAAACTCAGTTCCTTAACCATCCTCTAGCTGAGGACAATACCAAGAGCCAGAACCCCGCAGACATGCAGCGCTGTATCTTCCAACCACAACAACAGAAATGTGGTATTTTACATGTCTTAAATACAAATCCACTTGTCCTTGCTTCTGTATCTTCTTCATGCAAGAAGAGTTCTCTGAGGAAGCACACACTGCCAGTATTTGTATTTTTGAGGTCCAAATACACCCATGGTTTAGAAAAATCTCAATATTCCTGAATCTCCCATAAACCAGAGCTGCAGGCATAACATGATCTGAACTGACAAAGTGACTGTGGACTGGGCAGTATCCCATGGAAAAACTGTAACAGACATTGCCTACTACCTTGTCTATCTAAAACTACAGACATAGCAGGAAAGTACCTTCACATTTCTGCTGAAGGAGACTGTGTTATTGTGCTATAATCTGAACACAGAAAATCCAATTTCTTCCTTGCTTAAACTACTGCTAAGAGCAAAGAGATGAAAATCACAGAACATATTTCTGTAATGCAGGAGTGACCATTAACAACTCAAGTTGCCATCTAGCAAACAAAGTAAAGGACTGAGGACAGAACAGCTCTTGAGTTTCTGGGACTAGCTATGACAACATTCCCCCTTGTGGCCTTGGGCAAGTTACTTAACCTCTCCAGATGAGAGTCCCTGTCCGTAAAAAAAAAAGAAGATGATAATGATATTTACTTACCTCTCTCAGTGGAGATGTGAAAACTAATTAAAATAATTTGTGTAAAGGGCTTTGAACCTGAAAAGCACTACATAAAGTGCTAAGGAAATACTGTTTATACAAAAGACTGAAGGGAAAAGCAGATTTAAGTTACACTGTAATGCATCGGTTTAAGGAGGAAACATAGCTTGTTTTTTCTTCCATTTCCATGGAACATTTGAGAAAAATTTCCTAATATATATAGTTATAAAGGACACCCATACTGAGGGGTTTTCATACTACCGACCATTCATATTCTTTCTGTATATTCTTAGTCAAGGAGATGGTCCAAAGTAGTTATCAAATTTACCCTTCAATATTCTAGAACATGTCATAGAGACAGATTGCAATCAAAATTTTTTAGGAATATTGGTGTTTTATTGCCCATAAGCATTGTGACACTTTTGGCCAAGACCTGGATTCTGTTTACTTATTCATGCTGAATTCAGTGAATGTCATTGTCTTCAAAAAGGATAAGACGAGGCCTTCATTATGTTAGTTTACAGCTGTGGGAAAACAACACAATGGACACAGGGGACTTGCCAGGAGGAGAGACACTTTCTTCTTTACTCACACAATCGTGTGGCTGGATCTCAAGACCAGAGCATTTCATTTAGACTGCTTGCAAATACTGAAGAGTTGTTAGGTAAACTGCTGTTCTTAAATGAAAGTGATGTGAAAGTAGGTTAAACTATATCACCACCATAACACACCACTTGACAACCCCTGGGAATGAGATACTGATCAAACACAGTAATGCTTTAAGGAGAAAATTATGTTTCTTAAGGAGAAACATATCTTTCTAATATCACCCAAACACTAAGTCATATTCATTGATAATCTTCATGTCCGTGGCAAAAAAACCCTTTGAACTGTAAATTGAAGAAAAATACCGTAAAGGTAGTAAAGATTCATTCTGGGTAAAAATACTTCTTCATAATTAATGCCACAACTACATCTTAACATCACTCAACTTCTGGAACGGTATTTAGTAATAGCCAAATAAATAGATATTTACTGTCAGTTCAGAAAGCAGCCCAAAATTAATTAAAATAAATCAAAGAACTAAACCAAATATATTTTCATTAAATATAAATACAAATAAAAATTCTAATTAATGTTTTTGATCACTGTTTCTTAATGTGATGACATTACTAAGTCACTCTGTCAGAAAATTTACATGCATTGGATTACAGTAAATTCTGTTTTCAAAGGCTTCCTAAGAAAAAGAGACATAATATAAAACTAAATATTCACCAGTACTATAGCAAAGTATTAAAATAAATAGCCAATACACTGTATTTTAATGATAGCTCCCTTCCAGTGTATGGCTTATGTATTAAGGGTATGCATGAGCAAGAAAGAAAGAAAAAGAGAAAGGAATGGGGAGAAGCCAGAGGCAGAAGAGACCAAGGTGACTTAAACTGGACGTATACACCAGACAAGAAAAGGTTTGGTTTTCAGTTTTGGTTTGGTTTGTTTTTTGTTTTGTTAAGGTGGTTTTTTGCTTTTATTAGAAAAATAAACCCACCAAACCAAGAAACCTGCTCCTACATATTCAGGCACCACTGCAGGACATGATTTCAGTGCTGACCATGCAAGGTGGGAGGCTGGACAGTAACGAAGTAGCATGGAGGGGTAGCTGACTAAAAGCCATCCTTATATGCCTCAGTCATTTAAGACATGAGCCAGCCATTGTGCTCTTATACAAACTAGTCTAGGCCATACTGGTTGTCTCTTTGGATATATTTGGACACAACCCATGGAGTTCAACTACAATGCATCTGTGTTTTCTTCCATTTTGCTTATGATTAAAAATTACTAATCAGACAAATCAGAACTTGATTAATGCACTTCATAATTAGAAACAATTCTGTGGATGGCATAATTGCTTAAAAATGCATTTCCTGATTAGTATAAATACACGAATAAAAGTTTTTGTCTAACAAGGGAAAAAGCCCCATATGACTGCACATGTAAGCAGCTTAACAGCCCCCATCAGCATGGCTACACCTGCTCTGGCATCCTATTACAAACCAGTGCATTAGCATTCTGCCACTCAGTGAAAAATAGCAACTAGAATTATCTGTAGTTTAATGTTTTTTCTGATTGGATAACTCTGTTATGATTTTCAAAGGGTATACTTTATCTTTAGAACAGTTAGATGCTACTTCGAGTTATTGATGTTGAAATTGGAACAACTGGAACTAATCTAGAATCCTGCGTTGCTTCGTCTTCTGCACTGTAAGTTTTAATTATTCTTCTACTTTATTACACTTTTCAAATTAAGATCAGCCTGGGGCAAAAAGATTAGAAAAGATGTTTATATCTCATAACACATTTTGGGTAGCATCGTGGGGTGTGCATATCAAATATTTTGTTGCAGCACTTTTCCCCCCTGCCCCCACACGAGCTCTGTGATGAATTTGTTACTTCTCCAAGTCAATTTCTAATCATCCACAGACACTGCTGGTCCCTGTGCTTTTGAAGGACAGTCTTTGGGTTGTTTTCCCTGTTTAAACAAGTTGATTGTCATTCCCACACACCTACCTAGAAGTAAAACCACAATGAATCAATATTGTCAATTAAAAAGAAAAAAAGGAATTCTGATCAGAAACTTTTTTTAAAAAATGCAACATTTCAAAAAGAAAATTCAAATCATAAAAAGACTATGAATTCCACAATATGGAAGCAATAGTGGTCAAAGAGAAAAAGCTCTGTGAAGACCCTGACAAATAAATTAACTCTCCACGCATTACTTTTCCTAAATGAACAAGCATATACTTTTGATCATTTACACATGGCCTAAATTACTTCCCATTCTGATCATTTTAATTACTTCTGTAAAATCTAGCAATAGTAGCATATAAGCTTGTATCAAAACTCACATTCGTGTCTCCTAAATGTTGATATAATCCCTAACCTGTAAGTTAAAAAACTACTTTAATTGGCTTTGTAAATCTTGTCAAAGAACTCAGCTTTAAGAAACTGATGTCAGTTGCCACAAAAAAAAAATCCCTTTCCTTTAGATAAATCAGTCTTCCATGAACACATAATTACAAAGTATTTTATTTAGAATTTGATCTTCGCTAAATGAAATCTTGAGTGACCATCAGCATGACCTTCTTAATAGCCAATTTTAATTAGGAAGTTCTTCTTTATAAGATTTCAGGTTTCTCCCTTCTTACCACTTACATTACCATCTCAGAGATTACTTGAGAGGAGACATTATCATGACATATCTTTCATGGGCAGTATATGCAGTGTGTTTGAAACGGATTCTAGGACTTCTATGCTTCATATGACTTCCAGATGGAGTTAAACTATGTATCAAGTACTACAACACAAAAAATTCCCTCTTGGCAAGCAAGGGCATTCATTGTAATTTTATACATATTTTTTGTCTACGCATACACATACAAAATAAATAGATATAACATACACTTATTTTTCTTCCCTACAAAGAAAGGGAAAATTTCTGCAGGATAGGTTGGACTTAACATAAGCAACAGATTAACTGATCAGAAAGGAGGAGCTTTTTTCATTGAAAACACAGGCATTAAATAGACTGAAATAAGATATGGATAAAAGCATTATTCTATAAATCCAAATATTCATCAGCAAGCCATCAGCCCAAACTACAATATGCAGTGTTAACTAAAATAAAGTTGTCAGAAGATGTTTGGATGAAAGGTGGATGTGATGAAAATAAATGAACTTCAAATAAGAGTCAAGCATAGTCCAAAAGCCCATGCAGCCCCAAATGAGGATTTATGAACTAATAACCAAAACCATTCTTTTCTACAAGGCTATACTGTAAACCTGAAAGACAGAAGCTACAGCCTTAAGCAGATACAGTGTGCAAAGAGATTATCAATACTATCTTATATTTCAAGCAGTAGTCAGCATACTTTAACGATTTTCACATTGAAGCGGGTAGCGGTGTTGCAAAGAACAGCAGCCACGTTAAGCCTGGTAACTGCTGTCTGAAGAGTAATGCTGTCTGCCGTTTTCTTTCAATTAGAGCTTTGGTTTCATGGTTTCTGGTACCTACTCTGAGGCTCAGCCATTCAATATTTGTATGGTAACAATACGAAGTTCTGCAGTATTTTCTTGATTAAAAGAGAAGCTGGGTTTTGAGGAAAACTTTTTTTTTCTTTTAAACTTTAGCAATGAAGGCCCATCTTCTCTTTGATCAAAAGGTGAGCAATTTCCCCTGTTTATAAAAACCTACAGAAGTTTCCAGTGGAGCTACAGAGCTCAGCAGCCACTGTGCTGATTCTTCATAATTCAAATCACAAATACAGACGCACTCTTAAACAACACCTAGCATAAGATGTTCCAGTCGCTGTGAGGAAACACCACTATCAGGCTAACTCAGTAGAAACACTGGCCTCTAATATTTGAATTAATATTTCTTGAGCTAAAATCCACTATCTGAAACCAACTATCAGAGTCCTTCAATTAGCTTTCAGTCAAGTTTTACATGTTAAAACAGCTAATAATTAACACCAGCTATAACACCACTCCACCTTTTCAGTAGAACCTTGCAACCAGAGCTTCTACGACTTCAGAGGGAAAGAAGACATCATTATGTTTTGGCTTCATCTCCACCTTCCTTGTGACAGAAGACATAAGTATCAATTGTAATTAGATGTTTCTGGTTAGCATCTCATCCTCCAACCTGTTTCAGCATGGTGTGAGTGAAACAAAATGTTTTAACAACCACCATCAACATCATCATCACTAACAATGGTTTAACAACCCCATTTTACCATGAAAAGATAGAAATTATGTAATGAAAAGAAGAAAGGAATGAAGAAAAGGATATAAACAAATTACATTGTTTCCAAATCCCATGTATACTTCCAAATTTTAAACTGTAGTCTGTCAGCCTGGTACTGCTGCAAAAATGAATAAAAGGAATAATAGGCTACAGAGAGGGAAGGTTTTAGTTTTAATAATTTCTGCTTACTAACCTGTTCTTAAAAACTTATCATCAATTTTAAAGTATTAATGAAATAAAAAAAGTACTTTAAATAAATCACTAAGCTCAAGGCCTAAGTTCTTGGAACAGCATTTATGCAATACTTGAATTATAATTCTTCTAATGGCTCTATACATTCCACTCTCAAGATGGATCAGCTTCACATGGAGGCACTCACCAACAGGTCAGTTGGTGTGATGAGGTCGTGTCTGTCTTGACCCACACGTCATGGTCATTTCACCGCTTCATGAAAAAAACAAGTTTTCACGTAAGCGCAACCCAGGCTTCAGCTTGGATTTACAGTGCCCGTTTCCTCTCTTGTCTAAGAAAGGAAAGCTTCAATAATGTCAACATTTTTTGTTTACCAAAAATAAAAAATAAGGAAGGATCCTAAGTCTGAAATCGATTACTGCCACCAGCGTATTGTCCTCATCTGTTTTGAGACTCACTGTCCAAACAGAGCAAGATAAACATTCACCGTCTTCCATTAAGAACCACTCTCAATGTGAGCACTCAGTCAAATAGACTATGAGATAAAAGGCACTATAACAACAGAACACCACACCACAAGCTATACAGACAAAGTAAAACCACAAGCAGTTTTCAACCGTCTCTCATGCCCTGGCCTACATGACATCACATAGTCATTTTTTAGCTTTGCAAAGCCCAATTACTTTTTTTTTTTTTAACCCCTCCAAGTTTCTACATTTCCTTCACAGATGGAGAAGAAACACTCAGCATCAAAATACTCGAGGATAGGGGTTCAACACGCTGAAGACAAAATGCCAGAGCGCCCCACACCACACAATCAAGGCACATTTCTGCTTTCCCCTCTCTGGTTCTTCAAGCTTAAAGCAATACCTACAGCTTTTGCAATACAAAAAACCAAACCAGGTAATGAAAATAAGCAAGACTGGCATACCTCAAATGGCTCTTCCTAGAAGAGGTGCTCCATTTCCTATTTTCCTGATACTTTTGTTAGAAACATTTTATTAGACTTAGTTCTTTCACTGTCCTGCAGCCAGTAGCTCTGTCAGTGTTTTTTGAAAGGTAACATTATAAAAAGTTATTTTGGGAAGGAAAAGGCGCTTACCTAGATGAAATAGCTACAGTTTAGCTTAATAAATTACTCTGAGACAATATCTTAAGCCACAGATATATTCTTCATGTCTGTCAGGTTTTAAAAGTTCCAAGATCTACCAAAGAAATAAAAAATCACTGCAGAAAATCTTTAGAAGATTTAGTCAGTAACTTGGGAATTTTCTTTAAAATGTTCTTGAATACTTAAGCATCTCAGTTCAATTTCAGTATGGGTATTAGACAGTTACCCAAACACTGGGGAAAAGTTATTCCATGATTAGTTAAACTTTGGCTTCAGAAGAACAGCAGCTGAAGATGTGAATGCCATCCCCAGTTTTACCAGACAGCGTTACTCAACGCTGGCAAAGCTGTCTGTGGTGCTACTAAAGAGGAAACAAGCACATATTCTAAGATTAGCCATCTGTTAAATCAGGGATAATAGTACTTGCCTGCTCCAATAGGCATTTGTGATGTTTACGTCACTGTATTTATTAAATACAAATGCTGAAGTAAGTCCACCTGGAACAATCTTTGAAACTGGACTCAAATGCAGAGTTCTCTCCCAACTCTGCAAGAAATTCAGCACATTGCCTCCAAAAAGACAGTTTAAACTAGGATTATACAAATAACAATAGATTTTAGGTCTCTCATTTGGAGTGCAAAGCTAGATACACCAGTGGATCTGACTCTCACAGGAGCTGATATTTCATGACATGGATGGAGTGAAAAGATTACATCTTAAAGATGGGGCATTAGACTTCAATGTTTATCAGACTTTTAAATGTCATACAGTTTTATTTGCAATTTTTTATAAGCATGGAGCATTAGTATAAATTATACCCAGTTATTCTATGATATCTGTGACAAGACATCTCTAAATTACAGTTTTCCACAGGTGAAGCAACTGCAGGTATGACAATCCAGTTCAGTAGATTCAAAATTAATTTCTAGATTCCCCCTATCCAGGCAAGAAATCAGCCTGAAAGAGTAATGTAGGATTACTCATTCCCATGTATCCTTGCTTAGCTCCATCTTCTGTGTTCTCCTTCTCAATTATTTGTTCCTTCTCTAATGGCAAGTCAAGATGAAGTCATTCATTAAGAACGCAGAAAAAAAACTTTTCCAAAACCTCAAACACTAAAAAAATCCAACACAGAGATGCAATATGTAGCACAAATTCAATGCTAATAAAGCATTAACTGCTAAACTTTGAGGTTCTGATGCAGAAGTTGTTTAGAAAAACAACGCCCTTTGATTTTAAGCCTGTTATTCATGAGCCAGATTGCAAGTCCAAACAAAACATGGACACAGTAGAGCATCTGCTAAGGTCACTAGATGTTGTTTATACTCCTAGCAGAGTAAACATTTTTACCTTGTTGTGCAAGTGTTAAAAAAAAAAATAAAGGAATAGTCCATACATATTTCTTCTGAGAATAAAGATAGGAAAGTGAAAAATTGTTCATGAAAAGCTATTAATTTATTCATCCTGTCTCTTCTATTTTGCACTGGTCCAGAGCCACGAATCCCATGTCTCAGCTGCTATCTACTGAAGCAAGTGAAAGACCCGTGTGACTTTGGCTATTTATACTGTGTGAACAAACTCATTATGGGTCACTAAAGTCAGGAATTTTACAAAGCGTACAAGATCTTCATATTTTATTTGATCTTCATGAGTATGTATTTGGCTTTACAGGGAACTGTACCAAGACATAGAAGCTCCCTTGAAATTAGCATTTTGCACCAGCTAGTGCCGAGTTGCTTACTGCCCTACACTAATGCCTCGATCAATAACACGGTCATGATATATTACAGAATGGAATTCTAGATTCATTTTACTTCTGCGCATGAATGTACTGGTGTAATAATTTATAAGTTATTAGTCTATGTATTACACTGGGAAGAAAGACTACCCAAGAAAAAAAATAAAAATAGATTCTTTACAGATGCAGTAATGCAGGTGGAGACACTTGGAAATGCCAAACTGAGAAAGCATGGTGTTTTGAATGCAACATAAGGTATCTCCTTCAAGATAAGCGCCAAATCAACTCTTTTAACATACAGGATTTAGGAATAAAAGAATAAGTGTACTCTGAATTATTAGAAATAGTTAAATGTAGATTTGTCACAAGAAGACACAATCTCCATTCCCACCCCGGTCACATAACAAGGGAAAAAAAAAAATTAAAATAAATCGTGACTGTTCTTAGTCCCTCAACTCATCTATAAAGTTACTACTTACTGTAGAGCTCCATAGAAGAATCCAAATGAAGCCTTCCAGAAACTCTTCTGCCTGCCCTTGGCCATGCAATCATGCCTCTTCCTTTGCACTGGCACTCACGCTCAAATGAGTAGGTTATAAACAAGTCCAGATATCTGAGCCAGCCAAAATAATTACTATTTTTCCTCTCCTGGATTCACTTTCTGTTGGCTCAGTTCCTTGAATTGACTCACCATCTGGTCATACAAGAGCAAGAAAGGGCAAAAGAGTGGGCAGGACTACAACGTCAGGGGAGAATGGGGAAAGGGTAGGTTCAACAGCAGTCCAAGCTGAACTACTGTAGGCTGGTACTCCCTCTACCCTGGTGGAGGATGTCGCGTTCTGGATACCACATCACAAGAAAACCTTAATATACTATACACCATATTATACATAGGGAGACAAATCCTGCTGCTAGACAAGTGTATACCAGTCCTGGTGTGACTGGGGGAAGTCACTTCTAAAACATACATTGTAGACATTTGGTGTGATGTTTATTAACAGTCAAACCAAACAACCTCTGCTTATTGTAATTATTTACAGTTGACCATTCGCACCAGGGAAAGAGCATTCATTACCAATATCTGCATATCTGGATAAGGCATTGATTTCCTATAAATTTCTACCATTTGGTAAGTATTTCCAATGACATCAAATCAGAATGAAGCTATGAAAAAACTTGTTTTAATATACGTCTGGTTTCTTGGGTCTAGCTATTCTAAACAGTCATCCCTAAAAAGACCCAGTACATTCTTCTGAATGTTTCAAAAAGAAATTGTAACACAGCAAACAGGAATTAACTAATGTTGTAAAGCCTCCTTCCATTAGAGGATGTCTGATCTCTAAAAGCAATCCATGTTGCTCAGTTTTTAGCAGATTGATAGAACAAATTTCCTTCTCCCTACTGCTGTTCTCTTGTGTTCATTGCCACCTTCTTTGCTCTCACCTTTCTTGAGGAAAGAGTTAACCCAGCCTCTAATTGTGAGCTTTCTTTAGCTAAAGAAAGATAAAGCAGGATTTAAAGAACATTTTCAACTAGCTTCATAATACACTGAAAGGTCACTTGCTTGTTCAACTAATTCTGACCTTAAGTTCAATGGCTATTTTAAAGACACTGATCTTTAGGCTATATTTATAGAACAATGAAAATAAACCCAGGTTTTAAAAGAAATTATAGCAAATACCCTATAAATTTCTAATTTACCATGTTCTTCAAATAAAGTTAGTAGTTCTGGTTAGCTAAAAATATTTAAAGCTACTTTAATTTTAAGATTCAAAAAATTATAATTTCTAATAAATAGAAATTTCCTATTTTTAAAAAATTAGAAATAATCAACATAGAGATGGGTCATTCACATGATGAGAAAATAAGGGAACCAAAAATAAATAGCTACACATCTGATCTGAACATAATTTCTCTTTTTCAGTCCACATCACATTTCCTTTATTAGAGAAAGAGAAGTAGCTGATCATAATACATCTCAATACTGCCAGAACTGAATAACAACTTCAAATCATAAGCTGTGTATGTTGCCTCTTGAAATTAGAGGATTCATTTAACATTTCAGTATAAAAGTATTCATCATACAATTTGAGAGTTAAGAGTTACATTCAAATACTGTTTAGGAAGCTATGTCTACCTTTGCGATTGTATTATTAATCTGGAAGCACTATTAAAGCTTGTTTCTTAGGAAATTCATTATTGGAAGAATTAACTTTGTTTTTCTCTTGGTTGCACTCCAGGACTTTGAAGATCAACAAATTTATTTTCCCAATATATATGAATTACCTACTGAAAGTTTATTGTAAGAGTTGTGGGAGAGAAAGAGGAAGCAAAACAAAGACTGCATCAGTTCAGGAACCCGACGTCCTGATTTAGGTAGCTTCATATTCTAGAAAAGAGTCAGACTGCAGTGTCTCACTTCAATTATATATATTTATGGGAGTTCATCATAGATAAATATACACAGAGATCAAAATCTTATATAATACTATTACAGCTATGCAGACTCCACATTCAAAACAATATGTAAATGAATCTAAGCAAGTATTTCTGACCTATTTTGTTGAGTATATTTTTACATATATAATTGGGTCATGTTCCACTAATATCATGCTTTCCTTTTCAACTCATTTTTATTCATTTATTTTATCACATTTGAACAGCTCCTGCTAATCCTATTCTCTGTCATATTTGGATTAGAGCAATGTAGAACTTTAACATCATTCTAGCTGACAGATAGGATTTCTGGCAACCCTAAAGATGTGGGCAGAAAAGGCTGCAGAGTGAAATGTTTTCTTCATGCACACCTATTAGTTACAGTCCCAGGCTGCATTAAGAGACCTGCAAACAACGCTCCAGATTCAAAAAGTGTTCTAAAAATGCTTCAGTACTTTATCATTAATATTTGTAATCCAACTATTAAATAATTTCAGATAGCGCTCACTGTCAGACAGCTAGGTGGGTCAACACACCTGGAAGCAATAGCTATTTACATAATACAGATGCAACTGTTGAAGCTGCATGCTAGGATTTATAAATCATTTTCATGGTAACTGTAACAGCTATTTTGCAAGTATTTTCCACTATTCCTTCTTTAAGAACCCCCCTTCCTAGATTTGTGTGCGAGTCTTCCCTTTTCATATTACTTTGAAAGTAAAAATGATTAAGCAGTAAGCAAATTGTCTCCTCAAATCCATGACACAATGAGGTCAGGAAGAGTTGTACTTCCATAGAAATAGCAGGTTGAATGTTTCCTGAATACTCTACAGTTGTGCATATAATTTGTTTATTTTTATCACAACCCTCTTCCCCCCCCCAACCCCCCCACCCCAAACTTTGATTAAAATAATGCTATGGTTGCCAAGATAAGCACTTGAAAGTTAAGAAAAGCCAGAAGTGAAATTGATAGGGCAAAGTTAATTCAGCCCCCTAGTGCAACACAGTCTTTAATTTTTTTTAAGGCTCTACTATTTTTCTCTACAGGATACTGCTTCATTTAGTGCACAGGATGCTCTGGGGATTAATTTGGGTTATGTAGTGAAGGAGACCGTCAGTAGAATTCCAGCTTCATTTGCTGCAGTAATAGGAAACCATGTAGCAAATGAAGCAGACTAGTGTCTCCATCCTCCCAGATCCATTCCTCTTTCCTTCCTATTTCCCTGACTCACTCTTGCTGCCTCCAAGTGGCAATGCTTTTGATCAGGCATTTCACCTCCTCCCTACAACGTCTCATCTTCAAGAACAGCATCTACCTCCAGGCTGGTGCCATCAGCTAAAGATGAACAAAGAGGACAGGTTCCCTTCACGTGCTGTCTGGGCAGCCACAGGGAAAGCACAAGCTCAGGAGAAATGGCATATGCAGTTGCCATACCCAGAGCTCACTATCCAAGATGAACTGTTGTGACAAGTTCCCGTCGCATCCTGAGATAACTAATATATGAACAGTAAGAGAAAGTGGCTATTCCCTATTTTGGTGTGGCTCCCAGACTCTGGGCACGCTCTTGTTGTTTGCCTTCAGGTGCCTTGCCATTGATTCCATGGAGAGAACTGACTGAATTCCACCTTGCTGTACACTATTACAAATACTTTAAAATTATTACTAACACTATACTATTTTAATAAATGCATTCATATTTCAATAGCTATTTCAACTTTTATTAATTGACAGATCACAGCAAAGAATCGATAAATGCTAAGAAATACCTACAGCCCAATGTCAGTTTATACATGACTCCACAAGAAAAACCGGAGACAGCTTTAACTTAAGTAATTACCACTAGCAATATATTAAGCTGTTAGGAGTGGTTATTCAATTGGAACCTAGCACATCAAGAAAAAAAAATAAAAATCAGGCAGCAGTCTTTTTTATATGCCCAGATGCAACACAGTTTGCCAGAGTGTAGGTGGCAATGACAGAAGCATGAAGTCATTACCGAGCACCAGAATCACAAACAGATCAATATGCAATTGTGGGAGTGAACCGCATACACAGTGACTCCTATTAAGTGAACTCAGTTTAGCTGAAACTCTCATGTGACGTATTTCAGCCATATGCCTCGGAGCTGTATGTTGCAAGAGTAGTGGGCAGGAATAGCAGCTGGCTAGTCTGAAAAAATCAATTTGTCTTTATTCCTTGCACTCAGCTTCTGGATTTGCAAAAGCATACACTGTAGCTCTATTCCCATATTTCTAAGTTATCCCATTTCTAATATATGTTTCACATTAAAACTACAATGTGGTAATTGTCATACTTAGTTAAGGTCTTTTTCCCTAAAGACAAGATTCATGGAGCATTTATGACTTTTCACCATTTAATAGGGTTTCTAGCCCCAAAATCAAAAAGCAAAAGTCATTTGTAAAACAAAAATATGAAAGTGACAGAAAATTTAGGTCTAATTCATGATTTTTGAATGCTTATACTAGATATTCTTAAAGTAGCAGAGGAACTCACAAAAAAAAAAAAAAAATCAGCTCAGCTTTCTCCATTATGCTCAACACATACTCCTTCACATAGCCAACTTCTGAAAACAGTGAAGAATACATCATTAATGACCAAGGACTAAAAAGAACAAATCAGAGCCATGAACACAGGCATATTTCTATGCTTGTTATAAGGGAATGTTATAAACTTTCTAAAATTGTTTAAACTAGCCAGAGTCCCAGTAAAAGTACAAATGCTGTCAGGGTTAGTCACTCGAGATTGTTATTCACAAAGATAAAAAAAACTCCAGATCTTAATTGTAAAGAGATCTGAAAATCTTATTCCCACATCACAAAACTAACCTGTAATTTAAGGCTGTATCAGGATCTTTCAGAATGGAGACAGGTATTCACATAGGAGAAAAAAAAACCCAAACTGTTTCAGTATTAACCTTATCACTTCATCTACATTTCTGCATAATAAAGCTTACAGCACTGCAGCTTTTAGATTCCTGCTGACTTGCACCCTTAGGGAATTATGTGCTCCTGGCTATCACATCAGGTGCGGATTTCCTCACTCATCACATACAACAGGTGTGCTGTGTATTCCATTCTCAAGGCCCAGGTGTTCCCATAGCTGTAAGCAGCCTCAGTGCTGGTTCAGATGCCACTCTGGAATACCTATACTTGTGATACTTTAGACTTGTGCTCCTTGGGTTTGTGGGTCCTTTAATTACCTGTACACATGTAATATTGGTTTTTACTCAACTTGAAAACTACAACATCTTTTTAAGCAATGTTATCAATTTAATTTCTTTTACACGTCTTCATTCCTCTCTGTTTCAGGTTTGTCTCCAACCACCATTTTTAGTTTCCTTTTCTTCTATAGCATTTAGCCACGTTAACTCCCTGAAATCCCCACACTAACTCTATCTTTTAAATTCACATGTTTTTGTGAAATTTTCCTGGAAAGAAACTGCACAGAGCAAGTTCATACTAGCAAGAAGTAGAGGTAGGAAGTTGAAATCACGTATTTGTTAAGTTGAACCTTTTAGAAAGTGATAGTCATACACCAATAATATAATTGGTTTTTATATAACTAAATTTGTGAACCTGCATTCTAATCTCATCTAAGCAATTTTTGAAATTCTTTCATATTACATAAGCACATTAAAAAGTCTTCTTTCTAGTGCACAGTCTAGAGAGATTCATCAAATCTGTAGGGTTTAAGTAGCTCATAAAAACAAGACAGCAAACTTAGATACTGAACATCTCAAATTATGAGCAAAAGTGACAAGAAACAGCATATGTCACCAGAGCTACTGACTGATAAATTATGATACTCCAGTTTTAACCACTTTTTTGCATAGTATTTAATAAGACTTAGATTGGTTGAAGCTCCCAAGCTTTATTAAGATAAATGTAGACCTTTAATGCACTTCTTCCTGAAGAGAAGAAAGGGAATATATTTAACTCAACCCTTTCTTATTCACATTGCTGTTCCAAAAGTTCATCTTAAATCCCAGTTCAATTTACTTCAGCCTTCTTCAATAAGTTTCTGACAGCTCTCTTCCTTCGGTCTATATCCTGAAACTGCCAAGTCTTGAAGATCCTTAACTTCTACTGAGATTTATTCTTTACAGGAACAAACACGCATAACATAGCTGGTTTGCTTGCTTGCTCTCCGAGACCAACGTCTTATTTTCTTCATTAAAATACCCTTAAGGCCACAGAGATTTTCTAATATCGCATAGGACCACTTCAGAAATTGATGACAGGTCAGAAACAGTTCCCAGTTTTCTCTACCAAAAGGTTTGGCATCTATGACTTTCAGTGAAGCTCTATAGACACGAAAATTGCAGAATATGTCAAAACTGCTTCTGTTTGCCATGGTTTGTCTTCTAGCATTCCCACCCTCTTGGGACACCTGTGCTAAGCATTCATTTACCTGTCTATCTCCTGAGGATATACTAGGGGCAGGCTTTGAGCATCTGCAGTGCTCACCTGTAGGGAATATTTTTTAAACCAAAACTACAGTCAGATGAGGAACTAAGAGGAATCCATCTTCCATTTTAATTAATAATCAAAGAAATAATGACTACTTATGTATTATATCCACTGTCTTTAAAAATGTGAAAAATAGAGACAATCCTAAGAAGAAAAGTAGAAGGCCAAATATCTTCATTCTGAACTCCTAGGAGAGGACTGATTTGAAAGAACACATCACTGCGTGAGGAATATTCATCACTACCTTTTCCATCCTTAAGTAAAGGAAAACAGACAAAAAGTATCTTCATAGAAATGATACATGCACGTTTATTTTTTGAAGAGGGCTCAGGGCTACTGAAACCAAAGTCAAAAAGGACACTTGCAGACAGCCCAAAGATAGCAGCTAGGTGGTAGCACCAAGACAGAAGTGTCACTACAGCATTTTGCAGCTCTGAGAATTACCATTCCAGCTTTTGGAAAATCTGTTCCAAGAGGCCCAACTCATGTATACAGAGTTAAGGTTCTTGTGCTGTTACACAGGGGACAAGTGCCTAAGGGCAAGAAATTCTAACTACAATTTCTCAGCATCACAGTGTTTAAAATTCTTCGAGGACACAGGACTAAGTAACCTGAGCACAAAGTTAAACAAGCACCAACCACCCCAGCTATCAATTGCTCAAACATTTCACTATTTAATTGCTTACTAGGTTGTTGGGGACCATGATGCTCTTAGGGGTAAGTAAAAAAAAGCATTAGCTGCCCATTAATTTGAAATTTTCTTTGACTATTACAAGATATTAACTTAGATTCTTTCATGTTACTCGAAGTTATCACTTAAATCTTTGGAATCATCTTCAGAAGCATGCTTGCTACCATTAAGAACAAAAGCATAAAGACTTATTTGTTTGGGGAACATGTGGGAATGAAGGTTTGTTGCAGTTATTCCTCAGAATTTCACAGTATTCTCATATCCGAGATCTGACCCTCTTCCCTAAAACTCCACCAACAGAACTGTCAAAAAAAAGGTTTCAGCACTTCTTGATGTGGGAAAGAGCTTGGAAACCTGTGTTTGGAAAAGATACAGCAAGTGACAGGGCAAAACTCTTTATAGGCTTCATTTTTTTGGTGCCTGACACTAGCATTACAATCATTAATTTGTAGGCTTTGCTTCTTTACTTGTCATTTTATTGTATCTTATTAAAAAAAGGGGGGGGTTAATCTTATTTGCATAAAAAATTTAGCAGCTCTGAAGCATTACCTATTCTAGTTTTTTTGTTCTAACTTAACTGATGGACTAATAGAGGGAACAGAACAACTACACATGCTCACACTCTCCTTAAGGATACAAAACATCCACTATTTGCACACATTTACATACACATATTTCCATACTCACCCTCAAGTCTGTACATCCACAGAAACTTTATAATCAAAGGCTCAGCTCTGAAGAAATGGAGAGGTTGTCTGCATGCATAATACTTAAATACTCAAAGCGTGGCTACCCATGATAATACTTCAAGGACAATTGTCAAGTATCCTGGCTAAATGACACTTAATTAGAATCTCCTGGTTCTCTCCCACAAATATGGAACGACAGAGAACGTGAAGGAAGGCACAGGCTCCTAAGAGCAAAGACAGGCCCAGGGCCAGTAAAAAACCCACAAGCATGCCAGGCCAAAAGCACTATAACAGGCAGACATGCAAGTTGTGCAATATCGATGTATAGTGTACATAGGTCTATACAGTCATGTGTGTATATTCAACTCAGCTAAAGCAATAATACCATCACTTAAATACATGGGATCCACAGTAACACATACACAATTAGAAATGGAGAATAAACATGAAAACCAGATTTCTGTTGAGATTTTGTACAATTATCAGAAATCTGTTTTATGCACCAGTAGGTATCCTGCTTCCAAGACCCGAAGAAAAAATGCTTAATGGCTGCTCTCTGGATCTCATTAAGTGATCATGTAAACAGCAGGGCACTGAAAGGTACTCAACAGAAACCCTCTTAGTAACATTTTATGTCACCATGCAGTTTGCATTTTATTTATTCCTTGGGAGACTTAAAACTTCAGAGTCGCAGAACCGAAATATCATATATGAGAATCTGGACCTGAATACTAATTGAAGTACACATCAGCTACAAGTATCAGTAAAGAAAATTATACAGACACAAGACATACGCATCCTGATCACAAGCTATGTATTATGGTCATGTTTTTCATCTTTATGCAATAGTTTTCTCTGACAGTGAAAAGCAGAAACCTACTTAGTCCATTTTAGACCACTGTGCCTAAAGAAGTTTCCAAGCTATGATATGGTAGAATGTTCATACTACAGGTAGTACTGATAATTTTAAATTTTTCCTTATTCAATACTCAAAGCCATATTCAGTATTACACCCAAAGACCAAGAGGCACAAAAAGAATTCATGTGTTAAAAAACAGAAGCAATATATAAATTAGTAAAAGTACCTTGCCTTCATTTCTCTACCATTTATACTTTCAGTACAACTTTCCACAAATCCTTTAATCATGAAAATTATCCTCAAGTAACTCTTCTTGCTGAACAAAAGTTAATACCATCTATTTGTTTTCACAGATAGATGATTAAAAAAATTCTTGAAAAATGTTTACCTAAATGAGTGCTTCAAAAATTCAATTTAACTTTTTCCCCTAAAATGGTGTGAATTAATGAATCTTTTTGATGCAGACATCACATTCTCCAAGACCAACAGTACCTACTTTCACTCCACTGTAGGCAACATTGAAAGAGTTCCAGCATTAATGATCATCCCATCATCCTAAAATGGCTATCTAAAATGAGGACAATGAAGTACCCCTTCTTTTATCTTTTAATGACATGAAGTTACCCTTCACAGCTAGAATAGACAGCTACCTTTAAGATGGTTAAGACAGGTGAAACTAAGTATATACGAGAATTTACAGTGATACTTTCATACTCGGTGAGTACTGAGAAGATGAAGGGCTTGGTGTCAACTAGAAAGTACTCAAAATCCACTGTTCTGCTCTAGCAAAGCACATTTTACCCGTTAAGCGCGTGTTAAACACTACAGCTATGCTTACCTCAAAGACCTTACAAGGGATGCATCCGACAAGCACCCTGCACAATCTGGATAGGGAAGACAGGCCTATAGCAAAAGATCAGGTTTTCCGTCAGGCAACCTTCTCTAAAATCGTATCAGCCATGACTCAAAGCACCTCTATCTCAGTTTCTCTAACATATGAAGAAAACTTACCTTTGGGCCAAGTATGCATAAAGCCTGATTTTTTAAGCAGGATGCATACCCAGCACATGCTGAAAACAAGGCACTTCCAAATGTGCTTCAAGCTGGGCACTGCTGATAGAACCCATCATTTACAAATCCTGACCTGCATAAACAGTAATAGTAATTTAGCTATTCAGTTTTGCCATTCACCCAAAACCCTCGGAAATCTTTGTCAAGCATTACCTCCCATATATGCTTAAACGCTTAACACATGTATCCATCTTATGATCTTCACTCTGCTACATTTTTATCATATAAAACTCTCCAGCTTCTATTGTAGTATCAAGCTATTTTTCTACCTCTGGCCAAAAAAAGCTCTTCAACAAAATAATCATAGCATCACATTGACCACATCTCGAGTTTGGGCATATGTCCCAAGTAGATCTATTTCAAAAGCAATGAAGCACAGCCTAAAGCTGAATGGAATAATATGTCACTATCTTCTGCCATAGAAGGGAACTCCTGTACAGTTTTGTCTTGTATTCCTTATGGGAAAGTAACCTTTGAACTCCTTACATGCAAAGGGATAATTGCTGTTGTCAGCATAATTGATTTTTTTTCCTTCCAAAAATATAATGTATTGAAAACTGGAACAGTAGTGAAAGTTTTCAGGTAAAAACTGGAGATATTTAGTGTAGAGTTTCTTATTGCTCCAAGTTTCCCTTGCAGATTGAACCTGTCCTGTCAACCCTACCAATTCCCTGTTTCTATGCTACAATGAAATCAGCTCAAGGAGTTAAAACATTAAAAAAAAAAGGGGTGGGGGGGGGGTCACGAATGACACCACCTTTCTTCACATTTGTAAAATATTAACTGCTTAGTTCTGGTTACTTCTATACCTAGATTTGTTTCAGTTGTCAACAGAAATTATTAAGACATTCTTCTCCACAATAAGGATAATAACCTCAAGGCCCCAATTCCTTGCATAACTGGAATTTGGAAGCTTTTGTGAACCCTAGTTTTTACAATACTGTTCATCAGAAGTATGGACAACAACAGTTTAGAAGGTTATATTCTTTTTTATAACATGCAAAATTAAAAATGACTTCTCATGTTGACAAAGAGTGATATGTCTAAAGTGTTCAATGTCACCAAGTGCTTTGAGTAATGACTCTCTTCTGCTGCCAAACAGACACTTAACAGAAATTTGTGTCACATAAACATAGAATGGGCTGGGCTGGAAGGGACTTTTAAAGGTAATCTAGTCCAGCCCCCCTGCAGTGAGCAGAGACATCTTCAACTCAATCAGGTTGCTCAGAGCCCCATCCAACCAGACCCTGAATGTTTCCCAGGATGAGGCATCCACCACCTCCCTGGGCAACCTGTTTCAGTGTTTCAGCACCCACATAGTGATTAATTTCTGCAATATATCCAGTCAAAATCTTCTCTTTCAGTTTAAAGCCATTACCCCTTGTCCTGTTACTACAGGCCCAACCAAATCATCCCTCTCCAGCTTTCTTATAGGCCCCCTATAAATACTAACAGGCTGCTATAAGGTCTCCCTGGAGACTTCTCTTCTGCAGGCTGAAGAATGAGACAGGTTGAAAGAGCTGGCATATGAGAAGTGTTCTATTCCTCTGATCATTGCTGTGGCCCTCCTCTGGACCTGCTCCAACAGGTCCATGTCCCTCCTGTTCTGAGGGCTCCAGAGCTGGACAGAGTAATCCAGGTGGGGTCTCACAAGAGCAGAGTAGAGGGGCAGAATCACTTCCCTCGATGTGCTTGTCACACTTCTTTTGATGCAGCCGAGGATACGGTTGGCTTTCTGAGCTGCAAGTGCACCTTGGCAGCTCATGTCAAGCTTTTCTTCCATTTCCAAATGCTTTATTTTACTATTTAGTCTTAACGGGTCCAAAAAAAATTCTGCATTCTGTGAGTGTTTAGATCATATGTCACCAATGACAATGTTTTCCATGTAGGACTTCTACTTCCTTTGCAGCTATTTCATGTGATAGCCAACTGAACCTACACACTTAAGATATTTTTAAACATCTGGTAAGGACTTTTGCCAAGAGTAGAAAGAATCATAATTATTTACATATTTTACCTGACATACCTGAAGTTACACCAAGTATAGCAGAATGGAAGACAAATATTTTACTGAAACCAACACCTAGAAAAAAAAGAGGTCAAACTGTTTTGGTGAGGACACATTTAGAAACGTATATAAAACCAGTTCATTAGAAAGCTTATAGGTGGCTGCAATTTCACATTCCAGTTTCTCAACCTTGAAATCTCTTCCTTCCACAAAAGGATGCTGCTTCAAAGCCTTCATATCTGGGAATGAAAGCAGCAGAGTAATTGCTACAGGACAGGTCGCCAAAGCGTTCTGAACAGGCCAGCGTGCCCAGCACCTTGGGCTGTGTTTGGTGAGAGACCTGCAGCTTGAACAGATTGGGCTGTGCATGTCCCTGTCCTCATATGCATGGGAGCCATCTGGAAGCAAACAGCTCAATCATGAAAAAGGACAGATAATGTGGAAAATTTCAGCTTCCTCATCAAAAACTGCAGAGATACTTGCTTATCTCCTTATTACTCCTGTTTTAAGCCTCAAAGATGCAGACTTTTCTTTATCTCCCTCTGTAAGTATCCTTTTAACAAATACCTTAAGAGCATCACCACTGGAAAACAAAGAGTCAGTTATAAGAAGCAAGAGCTAGCATATCATTTGCCTGCTGTTGATGTCCTAGTCAGAGCCAGCAGACGTGCAGCATAGTGAGTTTGGCTGAAGATTGCTCTCAGGTCAGCAAGAACCTCTCAGCAGCTGTTCGTACGAAACTTAGATTTAAGGCCACAGCATTCTCTCTCTCAGAATACTCAAGAGAAACAGCAGCTGGAGAAAGGAGACAAGAAGTTAAACAAATTCTGTACAACATCTGGGATCACGTTTTGACCATCTCCCAGAAGAGCAGGACATCAGTATGTGATGCTAACAAGGTGCTATTTACCTTCGCCAACTTCATGGCAGCTCTAAGACAGCCTGTGCCCCAACAAGCACTGAGGCCCTGGCTCTACCAACAACAGGTTCCAAGAGACAGACCTAGTTGCTCTAAAGTTCAAAGTCTGCCTTTAATGAGCCTAATTAATTTACTTTCAAGGTAGCCTGCCTCCAGATTGCACTGTATTTTCTAAAAGGTTTCCATAAAGCCGGGCAGAAGAGAAGCACACTGCTTTGGAGCCTTGCTGTGATCCCAGACCATCCCTCTACCCTGAGGTAACTCTCCCAGCTGCTCAGCACCTCTCCCAGCCAAGGGGAAAGACCCAGTGTCTGCTCCCAGGAGAGCCTGGGGAAAATCAAAAGGAGAAAATACTGCAGAGCAAAATATTCTGATGGAAGATTAACCTGGAATTTTATTATTAAAGACAGTCTTCAGATAAAGTACCACTGTCAAAAGCCCTTCCTGTGCCACCACCCCGCCTTCCCCCCATACCTTTTCTAACATGAAGTGCTATAAAAAAAAAACCAGAGATCACAGTCCTCATTAAAAGATGCTTTTATTTCCTTGTTCACTCCCTCTGTTTTCTAACGTAATTTTTCCTCCACTACTGATAACTTCTGCATTATTTATACAGTGGCCAAAGTATAATTGGCCTCTTTCACATGGGTGAATATCAACATATGGGGAGGGGAAAGTAGGGCAGGGAGAGAATGCAGATAAGTGACAATTTCCATATTCATAGAGAAAACAGTTGTACTCTGACAGCGTGACAGATTTCAGATGTACTGTTCTGCATTTATATATAGTTGATGTCTAGCTTACAAAGGTTCATTTAACTAGAAAAACATTGGTTTTAGCTGCTGACTCAAAGGAGAATAGAAACGAATGAGAAATTCTCATGACCAAAGATATCAACAAGAAATATTTTGCTGCGATAGAAAAATCCAGTACTCTGAAAAATTATTTCTAGACCATTCTAATTTAACTTTACTTTAGACCTAAGATGAAGATACCGTTCCTACTACACAGTACTGTGAAACCAATAGCTACTTCTCAATTTTTAGAGGAAGAAACTGCAGAACTGTAAAATACATATCCTATTCCCCACATTGCCAGCTTCTGTTTTATCTTAGTATAGCAGAATTTTTCCCCAGCTTTCTTCCCCCCCACAGCATTTCTTTGAGAAAAAATATTTTACACTCTGAAGCTTTAACATCATAGTATATTCCCACATAAAGAGATGGGAAGGCATGAATTTAAAGGGGTCACATATTACCAGACTTCTACATACAAATTACACTGTACCCAACTCAGGTGCAACATTTACTGCAGCTCAGAAGGGGAAAACAGCACACACACTCTAGCAACCATCTCAGCAGCTGCCTTTCTTTTCTTTGCTGATCATCGGAGAGGCAATACAACAAGCCTTCCCGTATTTTGCCAAGCATGATTATTTCCATCACTATCATTTGTGCAGATCTGCTTGGCTCCCTGCACACTTCATGCGAGATCCAAAACCTGGCAAAGCTGACAGCACTCTCTGCATCAGCTTTAGCATTCACGTTTCAGAAAATATTACATATGTCTCTCTCTTAACCCCTGTGATTCACAGTCAAGTGTCTCCTTTTGTGCAAGTCCACTTTCATCAGCACAGACTGGACAAGACCAACTAGCTGCCTATAACCATGAATAAAATATTGTCACCTCCAATACAATGGACCTTTATTTACAGTTTTATGGACATCTTGTCAGTCTTTCTGTAGAGCCAATAGTAAAGTTTTCATTAATATCAAGAACTCTGCTTCAAGATATAAAGTCTGTTCTTTCCTGACAGCACTGCACAGGTTCTGCAAACACATTTGCTATTCTATAAAGCAAAACATTTATCTCCACCTATTCTTTTTAAACCTAGTCTCTTGCACAAAGTTACTGCACTAGTGAGGCTGGCGTTCTCATGAATCAAATACAGTAATACTAACTGTAAATCAGGAGTAATTAAGCTTAAAAGAAGAGATGTTTAGATTAGATATTGGGAAGAAATTTTTTACTGTAGGGGTGATGAGGTACTAGAAGAGGTTGTCCAGAGCAGTCATGATGTCCCATCCCAGCAGGTGCTCAAGGCCAGACTGGATGAGGCTTTGAGCAACCCGATCTAGTGGAAAGTGTCTCTGCCCATGGCAGGGCACGTGGAAGTGGATCATCTTCAAGGTCCCTTCCAACCCAAACCCATCCAATGATTCTATGAACTAACTGGTGCTGGATTTTAACTGTGTGCTTCTAAATATACCACACCACTCCCGCTTCAGACCAATTACTTTTTCTATTTGTGACTGTGAAAAGCAATTTTAAGCTGTTGCCACATACTAAAAACGACATAGATCTCATTCTCCTTTTTCATGGAAAATATGGTATTGTGATTAGCACTATTAATTTGGACTCAGAAAACCTGGGTTCAGTTTTCAGTCTTGCCACAGTCTCCCCAGTTAAGGCCTCAGGCACATCACTTAAGATGCAAGTATCCCATGTCAGGTATCTGTCGGCTGACTAAGTCTCATGCAGTGACCCCAGACTCTTTTTACAGACACTGGAAAAGAACAGATACCTCCAAAGAACAGTCCATCTCATACCAAGCCAGATGCCTAAGTTAGGTCAATTGAATCACCTTCTGAGAGTATTTAAAGTTCAATGAGATGAATCTTTAATCTCCCTCTACCATTGATCCCCATCTGTCATACAGGATTTATGTTTCACTACATCAATAAGACACTACTTTGATTGGCTTCTATGTAATATAAACTGCCTGATGTGTACAGAACTGTACACTTCACAAAAAGTTAATACCAAAATCCCTGCCTGAAACCTTCAGGTCTACCTTCAGGACAGGTTATGTCAGTAGTTATGGTTTTGGCTTTCCATTTGTTTCACCCATATACGCTATCACACATCACAGTAAGACTAGATGTTCTCCTGTATCAACTTCTTATTGAACGGCGGAGCAGAAATCTCCAACAATTACACGAACTTCCAGACAGATAAACTGTCTCCTGTATTGGGGAAGCTGATGCAGAACTTTGCCAATTCCTCTATCATAAAGACCTTTAAAAACTGCTTTCTGGCATGAAGTTACAAGTCTCTGAAGTATTATTGGAGTCTGAAGAAGTTTATCTCCTTTATGCCACATAAATTTCCTCTTGGCTACACAAGCTAAAATCCAGCCCCTTCCTTTGTACCATCCTACCTGCAAATAATTCAAATCCCAGTTGTGATAGTGGCATTATGCAGAAAAAACATCTTTCTTCATTAGCGAGCCAAAAGGTTTACCTACTTCTGAATTGGAAAGTGACAAATCAGATAAACAGAAAAAAGTTTCCCATTTCCCAGTGAAAACTGCTAGATTCCTAAGTTATACCAGGATGAGGGTAAAAGGGCTGTAAAGAGTAACTCAGCATAGTTCCTTATTACAGCTCTAAACTGAGTGTCCGAGTTTCCTAGTATGAACAGTATAGCCTTAATGACCAGCAAAATATACTTAACATCTCATACAGTGCTTAACAAAGGTTCACATTTTCAAGTATGAGGTTTCTGTGATACTATTAAAATCCCTTTGAAGAAGGTTGATATGGTTACAGCAATAAGCTGTTTATTGATTTCTAGAGGCCTTAAATAATGGTACTTTTTCTACATTTGGGCTAATTATCATTTCTTTTGCACAACAGTCCACGTCCCCAGTCAGAGATCTAGATTCTATTATATAGGCCCTGTTCTAAAGAGAATGCAGAGCAAACACTGCTTCTCACAAACATGGAACAGCTCTTGATGAAACAGCTGTCACTGGTTACATCACGGTCAATTCCAAATGTGTGTTAACAAAGGCAGTGGAAAGGTATGTCCTGACCACCAGATCTTTTCCTTTACTCCAGGCAAAAAGAGGAGAAACTTACCCACTCACTACACATCTTTTTGCCAAAAAATAAAATACTGCTTTTGGTATTTCCCATGTGTCCAGGCAAGCAAGCAGCCTAAGAAACACAAAACGGGTTGAAAAGCTTAACTAGCTATCACTTAGAATAACAGCCTTTTTATCTTGCCTTCCAATTCATCCAGAAGTGCTTTGAAGGATAAAAAAAAAAAATATATTCTAAATTTCTGGGATGCAGTTCAGCTCATCTAGTAAAAGGAAATACGATTTACTGAGAAACACATTAACAAGAATTCTGGTCCAAGCCAGAAATGGATGAATAACATTAGGCCAAGTCCAATGGAAAAAGCAGTGTGGCCCCAAGCAGTTGCTTTGTAACAGGAAACAAAAATTCAGTGCCTTGCCATTTCAGGCTAGCTCTATGCACCTTATCTAGGGGGAAAAAAAACCCCTAACACACGTATTTATTACTGTTGCAACTGACAGACTTTTTATGTGCTTTGACTGCATCCACATTAGGAAGTATGCTGGTCCCCATGGTGAATATACTTATTAGTCTCACACCAGCTTGTCAGACTAACTAGCTAATGCTCATTCCAAGTAAGCCACGCAGGTTATATGTAGGTCATCCTCTTTATCTCAGCACCAACATGTACTATTGTTCACCACTGACCATGCACACTCACACGCATCACTACAAAGCCCAATATCTTTAGTTGCTCCCAGTCATGTTACAACTTCATATACATACCAAAACCACACACATACAATAATAACCAGGCAATATATTTAAACTACAACAAACTTGACTCATCACAATCAATAGACTGACTGATGGTTTTCAAGCATGAGGAAGTTTCAGGACATTGCCTCACTAGTTTTTCTATAAGCACTACAGTATGTGATAGTGTAGAACTGTGATCAGCGTTCATTTACAACACCTTTCTTAAACTTTATACTTAGAATTTATTCTACACAATTATCTCAAAGGTAGTTGCTTCAATCAGGCTTAAAGTCTTACCAGCACTATGGTTGCAAGTAGGACAGGCTGAACTAGTATTTTTCAGTTTAAGTGCTTATACTGCCTCATCAGCCTAACTCCTAAGCTACCCAAAATCATCAAAACATTTATCTCAAAAGTACTCATGGAATAGGCAGTATTTGGCCTATTAGAAGGGAGAAAACCTTGAGTATTTTGTTGACTAGAACCAACTGAGTACATTTTCAACTAAGATCAGTGCTCACTACATTCAACTATAGCCTTCTGTGTTTGTCCTTTCAACTTCACCTACTTAGAACATCTAAAGTCAACACTGCAAACTATGCTAAGAGGTTGGGAGTTTTATCTCTCTAGAAGAGACTGCTTTTCTTCATCACAACAAAGGTTAAAGAACTGAGTGAGAGAAGGCAGTAACACCCAGAGACTAAGGGATTCCAGGTGATAATCCTTTCCAGCAAAAAATTTAGCTTTATTCTGTGAAATCAGTTAACACCATTGAACTCTGAAGTGGTTTTAAAACAAGTAGTTTAAAGAGTAGGGCCATTCTAAGAACCAAATTTCAACACAAAGCAAATTAAAGGCTTCCAACTTCATGTTAATACCAAAAGGAAATCTCAAAGCTTTAACTCAAGGCAATATTAACAACTTCCATTAAAATTGTGCCAATTGTTTTCCTTTCATCTATATACAATACATACATTTTGGAATTCTGTTGATGAATACAGACAGCCATGAACTATCTGGAAAGTTAGAAATAGGTTTTGGCTTCAGGAATATGTTTGAATCCTTCAATAACAGCGTAGGTAGTCTATTATGCCTGCAGAAGTCTGGCTCATCACCTTTAACAGACATTTCCCTGGTTATTGGTTGTTGCTTTGGAAGCAAATTGACACTACATGGACAAACAGTGCTCAGTTCAAAATTCTGAGTTCTAGCTGCTTGATACTGAGATTAAATATTTATTACTATTTTTCTAAAACAGCAAGACTTGTGCCTTGCTCACCTATAACAACACAGAACTTTCATCAATATTTATAAAGAGTAATTCATTCTAGAGTAAACATCTCACAATTATTAGCCAGTGAATGATTTGTAAAACCAATATTTGCATATCAAATATTAAAGTAGGTCCAAGTCATTATTGAAAGTGGACACATATTTTGAAAATGACAAATGAAAGAAAGAACTATACCACATGACTTCAGGTAGTTTTGTCCCAGATTATTTTATTTGAAGTTTTCACTTTCATCGGTTTCTCAGCAAGCTAAAAGAGCACTAAATATAATATACATTAATGCAGGAAGCAACATTTCAATCCTATTATGTAGGATTTTTAAAAAATAAAGCAAATATGCAAGCTAAGAGCAGCAATGGCCTTACGCAGCTTCAGCATATCACGAAGAAGCAACCGACCTCTGTCAAGGTCACATGAATATTTCCTGGTGTTTCTGTGCTCTAACTGGCAGCTGAATAAGCAAAGACAGCAAGCTGAATCTGAAGAGCAAACGCAAAGATAACTCATTGTTATTAGTATATGAAAAACAACTATGATCAAATGCAAACCGAGGTAAAGATAAAAAGTCATCTACTGGCAGACTTGTCCCAAGGAAATATTAATATATCTCACAGATATATTTATCAAATGCAACAGTTTAACAAACACATCTTTAATTAACCACTTGAGTGTTAGAAAAGCCATAAACTTTAATTTCAGGATCCAGAAAGCCTGCAATTCAACCTTCACTACTGTCATGCTTTAAGCCCAGCCAGCAACTAGGTACCACACAGCTGCTGGCTCATTCTCCAGCCCCAGTGGGACAGGGGAAAGAATCAGGAGAGTAAGGATGAGAAAACTAGCAGAGATAAGAACAATTTAATAACTGTGATAATAATAACACTACCAATAATAATAACAATGAAAAGGAAAATAAGAAAGATAAACAAAACCCAGGGAAGAGAAGCAATGCAAATGACAAAATTTCTCAAGCAACTGATGTCCAGATTGTTTCTGAGTGGCTGAAACCTCCCAGTCAACTCTCCCTAGTTTACATGTTGAACATGACATCATATGGTATGGAATACCCCTTTGGCCAGTTTGGATCAGCTACCCTGGCTGTGCTGCCTCCCAGCTTCTTGTGCATATCCAGCTTCCTCACCGGCACGGCATGAGAGACTGCAAAGTCCTTGACTTAGCATAAGCACTGCTTAGCAACAACTAAAACATCAGTGTATTCCCAACGTTATTTTCATACTAAATCCAAAACACAGCACTACACCAGCTACTAGGAATAAAATTAACTCTATCCCAGCCAAAAATGGGACAAATACCTTTTATAGTAAAAAATGTGTTTGTGTTCCACCCTTGTCTGAGCTACTCAAGGACATATCTTTGGCAATACAGTGGGACGACACTCTCCAAGATAACTCTTATTCGCCACTTCAGTAGACCTGTATCCTTCTCATAAAGGGACACCTGTTGTGTTACCAATACCACTAATTAACCATCCATGGCTTGTCACATGGAAAAAGGGCATGGAAGATTCTCATCAAGACAAGTTTACTTTGGTGCAAAGTAGGTTTATAATAGGCTTCCCTGGCTCAGATGCCAGGCACAATTGCCATCTGCACAGCCGGCTCCAAAACAGGTTTGAAAGATCAGAGTCCTTCAGGTAGCACCTGACTGATGGGCAGCTGCAAACTAATTAAGGCCTATTTAAACAAGCCCAGGCCAGGATGATGGGACACATGATACTGGTGCTCTCATATTTGAAAGTGTAACAGGCATTCTCTTTTTAAACAGAATTCCTATTAATAAGCACAATTAATATGTTTGGGACACATCAGACGAAAAGAATAAACGGAAGAAATGGGCATCAGTTTCAATAGCTAGATAAATAAGGAGAAAATTCCTTGCCCGTAAAATGGGACAAAATAGGATTATAACATACAAGGGCAGCTTAAGAGAAGTTTAGACAGAACCTCTTCACACTACATGTATCACATGTCACATCATCTTTTACGAAAAAATACGATTTAATTCAAGAGATGCTATATAAGTTAATGGCAGCAAGTTCAATGGGTTGGTGATTTTAAGGCCAGAAGGACAGCTGATTATCTACTCTATTCTCAGGGATTAACAAAAATCAGAAATCCGGCAACTCCTACATCAAATCTAGACGTTGTAGCCTGGTCTAGTTAAAAGGAAAGGAAATACCGATCTAGAAACTTCAAGTAGAAAGTACCATCTCTTCATTAAGCTGGCCCACACACTTGCTATCTGACAGACAAAAGCTGATACCTCATTTCCAGGCTGTGCTCTTGTAGCTTATACACCCAACCAGGCTGCTGCGTGACCTTTTACATGCTAGAACACAATTTATCATCTGTATTTCCACTGCGTGAGAAACAAGGAATCTCCCAGCACATACAGCTTTCCAAAGAGAAGGCTAAGAGATTATGAGTCTCATTAAGAACCAGATTTGGCACATCTAAAATCACACAACTCCTGGCTGGTCCCTTCCCTAAAATAATTCTAGTTTTCATCATGCTTTTTGAAGTTGGGCAGCTTTCCTACTCTCAGCACTTCAGCGTTCACAGTTGCATATGGCTTCTCTGCTCTTTAAAGGAATCACATATAATGTTCCCTGGATGCAATCTTTACGTCTCTTCTCAGATTCACTCTTTAGGGGGAAGTTGTAATTTTTTTTTTTTTACTGGAAATAGGTAAAAGTATTAAAGCTCACTTTGTTAGAACACTTGTTTAGATGTAGTAGGACTAGAAACCAAATTACATCAGTCTATAACAGCACTTTTTCCAACTTCACTTCTGATTTTTTTGTGCCAATTTTAATAAACGCTCATGAATATGGATCTTGTATTTGATTCCAGATCATTGTTAAGGGTAATAAATAGAGTGGGAATAATGAAGATGGCGATTACCCATCCACTGTCTCATCTGCGATCTACTATATAAAAAAAGTTTAACCTGCTCACAGGGACAATAGTGTCCTTCTACAGCACTATTTCTTACAATCAGAACATCACCTTAAGCTAAACCAAATGTCTTACTGAAGTCAAAACAGAAAGCTTACAATTTCAACAAGAAACAGAAGCAGTCCTTTTTGAATAAAAAAAAATTAAAACTTTTGATTGGGACAATATCAATGTTTAACCTTCAACTATTTGCCAATAGACCACGTCTTCTAGCAAAATACCATGCCATAAAGTTTTCCTGAAGTTACCACTTTTAGCATTTAAAAAAAACAAAACCAAAACACTCTAATTGTAATTGTCATATTCTTCTAAGAATTTCTCCCTCGTCTAAGATTCGATGATAGAAATCAAACAGAAACACACAATTAGATACTCCCCATAGCTTTGGAAGTAAAATATATATAATTAATGACTACTTGTAACACCTAGATTTAAGTGTTCCAAATACGAAGAGTCAGGTCTGATGTCCACCTGTCAATGATGTATGTTTGTGCACACATTCTCTTGAAAAATTATTATTAGTAAAGACAGTGTCCTGAACCAGATAAACCATTTGTAAGGGAATCTTTATTTCCACACTGCCTTCCACAAAAGCACAGTTGTTTTCAGCTGCCGTATCCACATGGTTATCCAAACACAGGGAGACAAGGGAGTCTGCAGGCAATCCTATGTCTCTGAGCCAAGCTGGGTAATAGTTACCAGCTTTCCCATACTGCAACTGCTACCCTTACTTTTCAACCATACCCACCTACACAAAAACAATATCTTTAAGATAAAGGTACAAAACAATAAGTTAATAACAAGCCCATTAGCAAGTTCTAAATAATCACTAAGCAGCTTTGAGGCATACATCCTCACGTACTTGAGGCACTGTAGTACCCAGTCACTACAACTATGGCTGTATTATTAAAACAAAGAAAGTAAATTTGAGTACTACAATAAATCCTGAATAACGCCTCGAAAACTTACAGACATCATTATTAAAGTAACTAAATTGGGTTCAGCTACTTCTAAATAAAATTTTATTTTCCCGAAATATTAACAGAATTATTCAGAGTTGGTGAAAAGCAACTAGTTTGTTTGGATAAAATTCGGTGAAGCATTTTAAAATTTGTATGGTCTTTCATTTAAAAGAGCCATATAACTATTAGTAGCTTATCAGATAACATAATACAGGAGGCATTCTGGATTTCCTTTTTGTTCTGACACATTTTTCCCCTGCATCTTTAGGGATAGCTAGAAAAAAGAGAGGTGGCATCTTGAGTTGGCAAACTTCTGAGAATTTAAAAGATAGCAGCATAGCTCCGTCTAGGATGGAGAGGGAGAAGCATTCAGTGTCTGCTGTTCTGAGGAAACACCTCCAGACTGGTAGCAACAAGAATATAGAATAAGAAAAATAATCAACTCTTTCATAAGCATTTAGTTGTCAACAGAAGACTCATGAAGTGCTACTCATTAAGCCACTAGGGGAAAAAAAGCAGAAAACAAAAGCCTATTCTAAAATAAACGACTACTCTAAAACTTTCTCATTAGACTTTTGTCAGAAGTATCACTAAAAGAGCTGGTTTATTACAGCTCATATCTAGTTTTCTGTCATTTCATCCCTCAAGAAATTATTTTTTTCTTTTTATTTAAACCAGGCAACTTTTCCACACACACTGCTTGTACAAATCACTGGGCAGGTCCGTGTAATCCCTGAAAGACATTGCGTATAGCCTGCTTTTATCCTCTCACCAGAAGAAATCATGGAGAGCCCTTGTCAGTTGTCCTCCTCCCTGACGCATCCTACTCTGGTATCTTGTATTTCTGTAAAAGATATAACAGTATAACCAGCGTTTTCCCAATTCCCCCTCTCGTTGGTGTGTATCAGGAAGCAGTAAAGCCTACTCTAGCCAAGATGACATTTGTACATAACGACCCTAAAATTATTTGTTAACATAATGCTTTGTTTATTCAGTCTGGCAAATGCTTTTATTTTAACCTCAAGTATCTTTAGTAAATGTCAGCAGTAAACACGCATTCGTAGTTGGCTAATAAGCCTCCCTTATGTGTATTTCTAATTAAGCTTCTTCCCAGATACCGAGTAACATTTAAAACAAATATTCTATAGAGAATCAAAGTAAATCAAATTATGAAGGATTTCTCTTTTTGAAACTGCACATTTATATGAGCATCACCAGCAGAGGGAAGGAGATAATAGTATTCATGCCTAATAATTCCTCTATGCTTTTCTTAGGATATGCAGAAATATTTTCTTGTCTTTCAATTGTATTACAAACTTTGATGTCTCTTCCATAGCACCTAGTACGAGGTTGCATGCACTCTATTTGGAACACGGCTCCCAGTAAGAATTCATCTGTGTATTTAAATGTGTATATAAATACAAAACAACACACGTTCACACATAAGCATTTCTGGAACTGTAATCAGAGTACTGAATAGACAAGAAATTGCAATATACTAAATAAGAGCTTCATTTTCATGTGAGGAAACATCAATTAACTGAGTTCTCTATGGCTGAATGGCTTAAAAACTTCTGCCAAGACCCTAAGATGCTCCTTCTTTTTACTTATTACAGCCAAGCCTGCCAAAAGACCATAAAAATTGATTTTACGTTTCCGGTCTCTCTATGCTAGCTGGAAAAATATAGATTTTTTTTCCCTAGGTTTCTGACAAACAGAACCTTCCCTTATCTCACACCTTCACAGCTACCACACTAACCGACACTGAATATCGTCTGGGCTCTTATATCTGATTTAAGTTATGATTCAGGTAAGAGAATGTTTCAGATTGTTAAAAATCAAACACTGTTTTGTATATATGATTTTAAAGGGCTCCTCACCCATCCGTGTTACAAAGAACACCATATCTCACTTGCGCTGCTATTGCATATGTGGTAAATGATTATTTTTCACATTTGTGCTGGGGAGGTGTTAGAACCACACTCTTAGTCTGTGAGCTACCTCTTTAAATCCCAGTATCAATCTTTAAAATGGATTTAGCATCTTTTGCATCAAACATTAATAAGGCTCACTTAGGCACTCTTAATGTGAAGGAAAATTGGGCTTGTATGAAATGGCTACACTGGAACATTTCATGCTTTTGCAAGTGCAGGAGTATGATTATTTCCCACAGTATGTCATTATCTTCTGCCCTGTGGTTCCCTTTTAAATTATCTCTTCTCACTCAAGCTGCCTACACTATGTTTTTAAGCTATATAGTTTTCAATTTATGAATTGCATGCATGCAAATTTTCAGCAACTATACCACAAGCCAAGTAATAGACCACATTAAAGTATATTCCCCTCGGACACTACTAATAGAACTATAATTCCAAAAAGCTGGTAAGAAAAGATAAATATTCAACTGTCAATACATAAAATCAGGTCATTTGTTTCAAAGATAGACAAGAAAATACTACTCTAGACACACGTGGAATCTCCTTACACTCCTCTCAAGCAGGTTTCTTTAAGCATGGTAGGAGATGTCATCTCACATACTCATAAAGCAAATTAGTTTGCTGCCTGCTTGTCCTTGTACCCAAAAGCTCCCCCTCCCCTTTTCAGGGTCACTCCTAAAACAATTGCTCATCCGTAACTCTGGATATCAACCCACCAGGGAAAGGAGTCTCTCCTTGGGTCTACAATGATCATCTTCTGTTTCTTAGGAGAAAGTAACTCTCTCGGACAATAAAGCAATTTAAACAGCACATAACAGATTAACACAAAACACGGATGGCACACTGCATAGCTGCTCGGAGGATCAATATCACCACTGCCGATTAGTAGTCTAGTTGTGGTTTACAACATGCATGTGTATCTAAAATTACTCTACTGACCTTTGTACAGAAAATATTATTTCAGAGACAGTGAAATATTACTGCACTACAGCATTTTGCGGTGTGTTTACAAGGTAATAAACACAGACCTCCTTCTTCACCCGCAAATGACTATTAAATAAGGAAAATAAGACTTGACATCCCTGGACAATCAAAAAAAATTATTTATTTGGATGCTGACATCTGTCTCGAGATTGTGGCCAAATGCTTTTCTATGCTCATTTAGGACTCCACTTGGAAAGCTTTTCAGTTACATTTACCTAGAGATTTCTCTCTACCACTTCCCATCTGACAGAAATCACTCAGCTGGGTCTGATGAATAATAGCAAACGGCAGCTTCTATCAGAGATGATTGAATTACAGATTGTTGAAAGTGCCATAAAGGCTCATTCCAATGACTACATTTAATTTACTTACTATACTGACTACCAGAAGCCGGTAGTCGTTTGATATCTTTATTACTGAAGACTAGAAACAAAAGAAATATTAACATCCTTTGTCACTTTCTTACTACTCTACCTAGCAGAGTTTGATAGGCAAAATTAACTTTTAAAGAGAGCGCTGATCCCCAATCCGTACGGTGTGCGCAGATATGAACCAGACCATCACCCACCCGAAATCAAAGCAAGGCAAGCGGCATTAAATAAGATGAAGGAAATAACGTCCGAGGACACAAAATGAAATTGCATGGAAAGAAAACACATTAGCTTGACAGCCTAAGTAATGTAGCAAAGGCTTTTTGTAAATTGATACACAATGATGAGACGTTGCCCTGCGGGTGGGAGGGGAGGTCAGCGCTCGGGGAGCCGGTGCCGAGGAGAAGTGGGGGCACACGGGGGTAACCCCCGCCCCGCCGGGACAGACCACCCTGCCGAGGGCGACAGCAGCCAGGGGACACCCGGAGGAACAAGTTGACCCGGCGGTCGCCTCGGCAGCGCCGAGGATGGAGGGATGGAGAGACGGAGGGCGGGCGGACAGCACCCTGCTCTCACACCTAGGGCGGTGGGTGACGGAGCTCCGCGGCAGGGGCGGGGGGTGCCCCCTTTGTCTGAGCCGCCCCCCCTGCCGGGAGCGCCCCGGGGGCGGTACCCCCTCCCCCAGCAGCCGCGGGCAGAGCCGCGCCGCCAGCCGCCCCCGGAGCATGTGCTCTCCCCCGCCGGCGCAGCGGGAGCCCCCCCCTCTCCTACCAAGCTCGCTCCCCCGCCCGCCTCCCCTGAGGCGACACCGCCCGGGCGCGGCGGCAGCGGGCGACCCCGGAGCGCTGCCTTACCTGGCAATCGGGGCGGGCGCAGCCGGCTCGTCCTTCAGCCTCTCCCCGCTCCCCTCCCGGGGCGAGGCTGCGGTGCACGGCGGGGCGCGCGGCGGAGCGCCCCCGCACACGGCAGGCAGGGCTGCCCCAGCCCCCTGGGCGCGCTGGGCGTTAAGTTTCAGCGGCCACCGGCGGGCAGGGCAGGGCACGGCAGGGCAAAGCAAGGCTGGGCTGGGCTGGGCGGGGAGGCGGAGGCGGCACGGGGGCTGCGCGGCGCCGGGAGCGCCGCCACACTGCAGCGTCTCTAGGAATCCCTCCCGCGAGAGGCAGCCCATCACCCCCGGCCCGCCGCCCTCATTGGCTGGGGGGCGGGGAGACGGGCGCCGCCAGCCAATCGCGAGCCGCCCAGCATGGGTGGAGCCGCCGCGCCGGCCTCGCCCATCCCGCGGGCTCGGGGTCCCCGTCCGCCCCGTCGGGTGGGGCCGGGCGGAGGCGGGAGGCGCGATGTGGAGGATGAGAAGGACGGTGGGGAGGAGGAGGAGAAGAAAGAGGACGAGGAGGAGGACGAGGACGAGGAGGAGGGCATCCCCGCGCATGGCGCCCAAGGCGCGGGTGATGCTGTGCGGCACGAGGCGCTGTGCCACAGGCACGGCAGCCGTCGGGTGACCTGGGGTGCCCCGGGCAGGGCCCGGCGCTGGCTCTGGGCCGGCGGGAATGGGAAGTGGCGGCGACACCCGCCAGGTCCTGCCGGTGCTCGGTGCTTTTAAGTGAGCCTGCCCGCCACGGGTAGTCGCGACAGAGCAGGGATTGGCATCCGTGGCTTTGGCGAGAGCAGTTCAGGTAAGGGCATGCAAGGGTTAATTTAATTCCCTGGACCCATCCACTCTGAACTGGAGCTTTGATTAACATTGGTCTGCAAAATGTAACTGTAACAAATTCAATTAAGGGAAGCACATTTCTTCAACTTTTAATTAGATCTACCCTATTTGTCTCGTGTTTAATATAACATAAAAAGTTGCTGAGGTTCCAGAGGGAAATGGAAGTAGATTTAAATGGAAGTTTAGCGTTCATAAAAACAAGGGACTAAAGTTCTTTGCTCCCTCAGCACATATTATTGTCACATCTATACCCTGAAGGGCACAGGAAGAAAACATGATTTTATCTGCAAAATCGTAAAAATAATAGTGTGGTATTTATATTGTTTCCTATAACCTTTAATTGGTCATAGGGTACTGAACATTCAGGTTCAAGCTATTGAACCAGGCTTGATGCACAGTAGTACAGGATGCTGCTGAATTACACTCGTAAGAACAAGTAGTTTGTATTCCACAACCATTTAGTTAGTTCCACTTAGTACGCCAGAATGAAAGTTATCCAAGTTACACTTGAAGATGATAACTAGCAAATGTTGGCAACTGGAGGAGCCCCTATGCCATTGTTAGGGGACAACTGAGAAAGTCAAGAAGCTCCCAGACACGTCTCAGAACTGACTTACTACGCCTTCAACAGAGCATCATCATGTCGTTCTCCACCCATACTTTTGTGGTGGGATTTACCTCTAAAAATCACATCCCTTTTCCAGTTCAGTTCAAACACACATTTTCTGATCGCATCAATGCTGGACATGTGTTCTTAGGTCTGTTAGACACAATATGAATTTATCTTATATGGGCACGTTAGATCATGAGAGGGAAAAGGAAAGTAAATACCAGCTCTTGCTGAGCTCTGGAAAGGAGGAGCCACCATAATTTAAACCGCATATGCAGAAGTCACTTGTGCCCAGATTACAGTGTGTGATTTAAAACTGTGGCTGTTTTCTCTCTCCCAGTACAATAGATATCAAGGACTATTTTCTTTAGGAAACTGGTCAGTTAACCACCCCACACCCTGTCCCACCCGGCACATTTCAGTGCTAATAATTATGAGGACCTGATGCTGCACTCCTAACAGCCACACAGCCAGAAGTCTGTGGGAGTCCGGCATCTGCAAGGCATGACACATCATACCCTGTCTCAGTATCTGAGCAAAGTCAAGACACATCTTTTAAAACCCAATGACCCTGTCTTAGTGCATGGAGAGTAAGGAGCAGAAATGCTATCTAGCAGTAGCCTGAAGAGCAGACCATCACTTTCACACTCTTACTGTGGTAGTCCATAGATGATTATTCCACTAGACTAAATAAAGAAAAATAAAAGAGAATTTGTAATGGGGAATTTGTAATGGGGAAATCGCTGCAAAAGTTGCGTTCCCTTTAGCGCTAGTTTCCTTCAGTTCTTTTCAGGCCAAAAGGCTTATTCATACAGAGAGATCTCCAGTCCTGTGAGCAACTTTTATTTCTCTGCTGCATCCTCAATGAAATAGGTAGTTACTGCCCAGCTATGGCGGTCAAATAAACCAAAGGAAGCTGTGTAACTTGAGGGATGATATCCAGACATATCCTGAATGGACAAGGATATCCCAGAAGAGCTCAGGAGCCATTTGATGAGTGTGTGGAATAGTAGCCAAATGCTAGCCACTAAACTCATGAAACACAGATCACTGTATTTATTATTATTATTGTTATGTATTCCACAGTTGTCTTAAGGGAAGAAGATGGTACCCTATCATCAGAAAAAAAGAAGAAATATGCAAAGCCAGAAGAAATGATGTTCCAAACCCAAGACCTATTTTGTTTTGTTTGTTAATGTGTATTAGTACATCAAAAGAGAATTTTAAATAGCATCTACCGTTCAGAAATTTAATCAGGTATCTATTAAGTACAAATGAAGAACTAGACTCTATTTTATCCTTCACATCCATTGACTTTATTTAGACTTTGAGCCAAAGGTATAGGAGCATCTGGGAAGAATCTGAATAAAAAAGCAAGACCAGAAGTTATGAAATGTTTATCTTTGCCATTTTTATATTTTACTCTCTGTATTCTATAATGTCAAGATAAACCTCAGCATTAGAAAGCAATATAAGCCATAAAAACTAGATTTTGAAAGTAAAATACTCCTGCTTGGTCCAAACAGGAGGAGAAAGCCTGTGCCAAACCTAGTGAAACCGAAATATTCCCAGGCTTATCCTGGCAACTTTTGTGACATATAAAGAATGACAATCACTGAACTGAGGTAACTTTAGGATCAACATCACTTGTAGCACATCAAAAACTCAGAGCTCTGGCTTTGGGCCCAAGCTGCCATCAGTTTTCTTTTGTGTGGCAGCGTTTCTGTGGCCAAGTGTCACAACTACCACAATTAGATGTACAAGACAGGACGTCAGGCAAATCATGAGGGCAAATCAGCAGCAGGGGAATAAGTACATTATATTGATGACATGTTCATTTAGTTACCACACAGAGTTTAGAACTGTGAACAGAGACTGAACTGTGACTGTCATGCTGAAATTATTCACTGGCCTTATGTTGCACAAGATAGATTACAGGTGCCTATTTTTAACAGATTCTTTTACTTTGTTCTTCATTATTGTGTTATTTTATTCCTGGTTTTCCATTGTTTTGGTCTTCGCTGTCCTCAAGTTTTTCATTTTAAGAGTAGTTGTTATGCCTGAAGACAAAGGAATTGACTTTTGCTTAGGGAGATGGGAGAAATGAAGTTCCAATTGCATGAGTTAAAGCACACGTTTCAGAAACTTCTTTTAGCAAATGAGATTGTGAGTTGGATAGAGGGAGTGGAGAACAAGCGTTTGGGTTTTGGTTTGGTAATAATTCTAGCTAAAAATCAAAGAACTTGTTAGTTCATTGACTGATGTTTCTCTAAATGTGTCATTTGATTTCATTGTTTCCTTGTGTTTTATCTGTACTGCTGTTTCTAAGTTGTTTAGGCAGTGATGGTCTCTTTTAATCTGCGTTTGTATAGCGGATAACACAGGGGGCTCCTGCTCTGTACCCAGGGCTCCTAGACACGGTGGCAGCAGAAATGAAAATGAAAACGGAAATACTCTTCTGCGAGGGAGTGTTAAGTCTAGTCAAACCGACCTGCATTTGCAGAGCACAGATGTCAGCTGTGTAATGCAAGGACACATCTGAGTCAGTGTCAGTCTGTTCCCCTGTAGATGGTGCCCCTACTTCAGGGATTCTCTTTTGGGTTAACAACTCCGCATCCCTAAACTTCCTCCCCACTTTGAACATGAGTTTTCACCAAAGTGGTGCTCAGGGTGGTACTCCAGAAAAAAGGAATTTTCAGTGCAGATAGGACAAACTGGACTGAAGTCCCGGTTTCCTTTTCAAGCAGCATCTATTGTTTAAAATAACAAACTACTGAACCATTAGCTTGCAGAATGCCCAGATATTATCCATCTCTAATCTTACATTATGGTGGTAGACATTATGGCTTCTCCCATGTAGAATTTCTAATTACTGGTGAGTATACGCATCATATGGATGACTGTGTAATAAAAAGAATGGGAAGCTGAATTTCTAATTTAATTTTGGGGAGCTGACCTTCACAAAGTGCAAGGAAGAGCTGTGGACTGGAAGTGTTACTTCTGAGGAGAGGATCTTAAATAAGACTTTAAAAAGGTCTTTTCAAATGGATATGCATGATTGTCACAATGTGCTTAAGAGAGGACATTCCATTGTCTCCAATACAAAATAGGGATAACTCTGTTTGGAGAGACTCAAATGAATTGCCTGTTAAGTGCAAAATATGCTTATATTTACATTGACCTGAGACTACAGTAAGGATTAATAATCCATGTATTAAAATATAGCACTGAAATGTAGATAAAACCTTATGGCTTCAGGCTTCCTGAATTTCATGTCTCAAATTTGAGATATCCACAAAACCTTCACCAGGCATATAACAAAGATCCCCAGAAAACCATCTCAGACATGATGCATAGCAAGTTCTACCATCTACTATGTAGAGCAGGCCAAGAACGTCCATGTAAAGAAAACTGGGATAGAGTTACTGGGGTAAAAAACTAGTTAATGTATTTTATATTTCAGAAAATACTTTTGAATACCAGTAGCCTGATAAACAGTTCTCAAGGGAGTTTGTTTTCATTTAGGACACACTGTCATTTCATTCAGAGGCACAGAGAAGTTGCCCTAGTATTTGTATTTAAAATGCCAAACCATGAAGTGTCAGGATTTTTTTTTCAGTAGTCACCATTTCATAATATTTTCTGTTAGTTTTTTAAAGTGTATTTACTTCTCTTATAGAAATGCAATCACTGTACAATTCTGATGTTCAGACTACTTTTGGGCTTAAAAGCTTGCAGAACACGTGGCTAAATGAACTGGAAATTATATATCATTAATATAATTAGGAGAAAAGGTTTTTTAATTTCGGTTTCCTCACAGCTATGTTTTAGCCAGTATGCAAAACAGTAAACTAGTTACCTCTGGCAGTTCTGTCTATCAGCAGCACCGTTTTGTTTGCAAACTAAAAGGCTTGTTTTGTTTCCCACATTGTTTTTTCTATAGCATTTGGCATAGCCTTCAAATTACATGAGTATAAGAAGGGAGTAGAGCTCTCCGACTGTAATAGGATTGTTAAGATGATAAGGTCAATGGTAATGTCTCTTCTGCAAACTTTGATAGATATTTATCCAAGTTAAAGCTGAATTTTTAATCATTATGATATGTTAATGTAAAAAAAGACCTTTCCTGTTGTTTAAAAACTTAGGCAAAGAGAAAATAAATCCTACTCAGGAAAATTAATTCTCCTCACAGTTCCACATGTATAAATCTTCAGTAAGACCTGCTGTCTTAAAAGCACAGTTGCCACGACTGCTATCTTCTATAAAATAAGCTGTCTTAGAGACCTAAAGAAGTTCATGTAGTGATGCATAATCTTAGTTGAAGTCCTGAGTTTAAATATGAAGTTTTAAGGGAACAGAGACTCCAGTTGCACACTGGGGACATAGCTTCTTCCTTACTCAATAATTTGACCATCTTCTAGTTGCTCATAAATCTGAATGAGAATCCCCTATCACCTTCTTGATTTTTGCTTTTGACCTTTTTTAGTTGCCAGTCCACTTACCTTCCTTCTTCTCTGTCCTTCCTGTTCATCTGTGGATATATTTTGTGATAACCTTGCCAAATCCAAGTGAGAAATTATCTGAACAGTCCTCTTCAGCCTTGACCTGGTTCTGCAAGAATCAGGATTGGTTCTTTTCTCTTCAGGGTTAAGGTAAAGCCTGCAGTCAGCATTATGATTGATGATGAAGCACAGTAATAGATTGTTCCTTGCTGAAAAGTCACTAAGCCATTGGTTTGGTTTTAAATCTTGTTTGTATGTGAACAGAGGTACGTAGTCAGGAATGTTATTTAATGTATGGAAGAAAAAAAAATAAAAGAAAAATAAAATAATAAAAATAAACTAAGAAGCTATTTGGAATCGAGTTGAAGTATAAATATTCTCATCACTATAACCTCTTCCTTGCCCACACTGCAACTGGACTAAAAGCTTCCTAGTTTAAGCTCAGTAATTTGATCCTAAGGAAATTTTATCCCAAAGGAGGTTTTGTTACTGATTAGTTTAAGGATTTTGGCCAATATCTTCTTGTTCTTAAGTGTGGATTTTCAAAGAAATGGTGATTTCATATGGTCTTTGATGTTAGAACTCTAAATCAAAATGTTCTTACTAAAGATGAGAGCCTAGATTAAGTTATTCTGAGATTTACAGTGGACTCCTTCATGCCTTAACTTACTTCCTTCTGCTGGAATCTATGACCCACACTTCCCCCACCATAATCACAGAAAGGCATTATCATCATTATTCCTTCATAACTGCAAAGGTATCTGCAGAATAACCTCAGAGATTTATTAGAGCAACAGTCATTCCTACTAAGTCTAAAAAGGCCTGTTCAATGCTAAGGGTTTTTTATTAACTCAGTCTTCAGTTTGGCTTTCCCTCTGAAAGTTATTAAGCTTTGTCTCTGACTAAATTGATTTTTTTTAAGGAAACTGGTCATGCCATTTTTGTCTTACAAAGGTTCATGAAAATGTCCACGTTTGACTTTTTCCAAAAGATTTATATTAGTTTTTCTTCCCTTGTACTCTGATTTAAATAGAACTTGTTTGATTTTTCCTGCAGTCACTTCTCCTGAAAAAAAAACCTTGACAGTTTTCTTTGAAGAAAAAAGGTTATTTGCTGAAGTTATTTACAGTTTAATTGCCAGTTTAATTACAATCTAATGTCTCTTTTACTGTGACACCCTCTACTCTGCAGGGTGAGCTGCGATAGATTACAGGAGTCACAATGGCAATAGATTCACCCCTGTCTGAAGCTGGGCAGCCTCATGCTGCTGTCAGCAGACCTGCCTTGAAAAACTACACTGACTCTCTAGTGATGAAAAGAACACAAAAAATGTTCTGAACAGATGTATTGTCAGTATTTCAATATCGTTGATGGTTTGCACTCCCAAGTTTTTGCCACTGCCATTGTTTCTGTGCTGCCTATACGTTGGTGAACACATTCAGGGGCTGTCCTAGAAAAGGCTTCTCATATCATGAGTACAGAGACTAAGTGATGCTTCTGACATGTTTTGGCTCTCTTCACTAAAGATGCGATCATACCATGTCTGACCAGCTTAGAGTCCTCCAAGAGGATCCCAGGAACTGATGTATACTTATGAAAGGACCTCTAACCCTCACTACCATACTACAAAGACCTGTATTTTTAGTATACAGAGGATCCATTTGAACTTCTGTTCCTATTTCTGGTGCTGGTTAGACAGCTATATGAGAAAAAAGATTTGATGCATCCAGGTGCTAAATTTCATAGTCATGAAGGTTTGCTGCTACTAACGTGTGGTCCTGGATTTATAAAATAACTTTGTTTAGGAGACAGCGTTAAGGGTCATCTGCTCCAACCACATGCTCAAAGCAGATCCAGATAAACGGATTCCTCAGGGCTTTGTTCAGTCAAGTTCTGAGTGTCTTGAAGGACGAAGGCTCCATAACCACCCAGATGGCTCTCCACTGGCCTCGGTCCAGGGTGTCAAGTGTCTTCCTTGTACTGCAATGCCCAAAACTGACATAGCACTCCAGATGTGGTCTCACAAGTACTGAATAGAAGGGGAAGATTTCTTCCCTTGACCTCCTGGCTTTTCTTTTGCCAAGGATGTAATTGGCCTTTGCTGCAATGACACACTGCTGATTCTTGTTCATGGTTCAGACTTACAGCAGCAGGGGTTGGTCTCTTCTCTCAGGCAGCCGGTGACAGAACAAGAAGACATAGTCTCAAGCTTTGTCAGGGGAGGTTTAGGCTTGATATTAGGAAAAAATTCTTTACTGAAAGGGTGATCGGCCATTGGAATGCGCTGCCCGTGGAGGTGGTGGAGTCACCATCCTTGGAGGTGTTTAAGAGAAGATTGGATGAGACATTTAGTGCCATGGTTTAGTTGATGAGTTGGTGTTGGGTTATAGGTTGGACTCGATGCTCTCAAAGGTCCTTTCCAACCTCGTAATACTGTGATACTGTGAACTAACTGAAAGGCTGTGCATGTGCATGCCTATCCTTGATCAGAACCAACCAAAACGGGACAGTTTCCCACACCTACTTCATGAAATTTCTGTCAAGAAGACCATGAGCTAGCCTCTGAGGGGCTACAACCATCCCTACTGTTATAGACCTCTATGTCCTAGGGTGGTGATCAGCTGGTGATATGAACACCATTTATAGCTCTGGAAAGTTGGGGAAGCTATGTAGTGCCTGGCACTGGAGGACTGTAGGATTTCCTCTGAAACCGTCCAGTCATGGATGATACACAGGAGGTCTGTGTGCATCTCTACGATCTTGACACAAGATTCTTCTAGCTCAAACTAATGATCAAGAATGACTAAGCTTGACGGAGTAATGACTTGCTTCCTAGATCAGGAGCTTCAGATAAGTATGCCAAACACCGGGCAAATGTGATTATTGTTGTCCTGAAATTCACTGTCATCCTGAAGACCTGCTTTCAGCTGTTGCAGGCCTGGAGAGTGATGCTGTTCCACTAGCCAGAATTAATTTAATTTGTTCAAAGTTGCCAGACAGGAAAGGGTAGACTGTACTCAGATGTAGCTATGAGCCAGTTGATACTGATAGGAGATTAGGACAGATTCTGCCCTGGTTCTCCTGTTGGAGGAATGGAAAGGAATGATTGCTCACAGACAGATTCGGAGTGCCTGTGATGCTCTGTGGGGCTTGGGAAGCAGAGAGCACGCCTGTATCTGGGACAGTTACAGTATGTGTTTGAAACAGGTAGTGATGATAAATTCCAAATAATGGTCTATAATGATCTATAACTACTAAGATTTTGTAGCGAGAGGAAACCTGTGTGGGACACGATGTGCCTCCTTGATGCATTGTGCAGACTGCAGCAATGCGGATGCAGATGGTGCACACACCTTGGATGGAAACGTCAGTGTGCCTCAAGGTGCTGCTTCCAAAGACAGTACAGACTTTGTACATGAATCATCTTTGCAAAGTATATATAGTACATGTATGCAAGTCTCAGTGTAGTCCATGAATCACCTTTGCAAAAATATACGTAGTATGTATATACAACTCTTGATGTAGACCTAGATTTATACTTGGCCTTTTCATGTTCATTCATAAAGTCCAATCTTGGAATAGATTTTTCTGCACCTTTTCCTTGCTTTCTGTTTCTACTTTCTCATCATATATCGAAAGCTACTTTTCCAAGCTGTCATGAACGGATTCATACTGAGATGGGAGGATGGTACCTATATCTTCTACAATTAAGTGTTATGTTCTCTATGCCCTTTGATACGCTTACTTCTAGTACAGCAGTAGGAAAGATAGTATAGTAGTAGTAAGGCTAGTATAGAGTAGTAAAGTTAGTATAGCAAAAGTAAAAATAAAATAGTAAAGTAATATAAAAGAGAAATAAAATAGTATATTTTGTAAAATAAAACAAAAATCGTGTATAAAGTAAAAGACAGTAAATATAGCAGCAAAGCTAGTATTGCAGTAATAGTATAGTATAAACTATAGTATAAACTATAAACTAATTTTTTAGTATATACTATAGCAGTATAGTAAAAAGCAAATTAAATAGTAAGGCTAGTGTAGCAGTAGTAAAGGTAGTAGTAAAGCTGATATAGCAATGAAGTCTCTTCTCTTGGCATGAAACATGCTGTGAGTTTAAATTTGTTTTAGAATTGGGGTTTTTGCTGTCTGAAAAAAGATGAAAAAGGCTCTTTCCAATATCATTCTTTTTAACATCAAGGGGTTGCTGAAATACCCTGAAGCAACCTTAAAATATGCAAGAGTCTTTCACTCTCTAGAACTATGTTTTTAACACATTTTTAGTAACAGTTCCTTCTGTAGTTCTTTTCCTTCAGAAAATTGTGTATGTTTATTCTTCTACTTAAAAAATACATCAAATACATTCTTCCATGATAGAAAGTATAGCAGAGTAATCTTTGCCTTCAGATCATACCATGTGAGCCAGAGTTGGAGGGTTGGCTGGGTTAGAATTCTCCTAATAAGCCACAGAGAAGTGAATACTATAATGATAAACAGTATCTGTAGCTCTTGTTGTAACCATCAGCACTATCTGAGATCAAATATTATTACTCTTCATCATCAATATCCTCTGCCTTAGGATGTCATTTCTAAGGCGATTTTGTCATCAGTATTTTTTTTTTGGTTTTGGTTTCTTATCTTGACTTCTTTATCCTTGCCATAATATTTATAATGTTCCACACAGGAACTGTAATTAAACCTTTTCTTTGCTCTGTGTCTTCAGCCTCTAATGCGTTGTATAATTATAGTCCTAAAGTAGAAGAGTGAGAATCCACTAATGCAAACTTCTGGGAAGGTTTCCAGAAGTACATCCTGATTTGAATCATGTAATCAGTTGCACTGACACACAACTATGGTGATAATGGTATACTAAGATTCCTCTACAGATATCACAGGAAGCTGGGACTCCCGTGACTTAGAATTTGTAAAATGGAGTTCTTAGAACCCAGGTAATCTGAAGTCTGAGGATGTTTATGACCAGTTCTCTTTCAACTTCTTCATAACTGATCCTATATCTATTTTTAGTTGGTATGTTACTGTGGATATTATAATTTAAATGAAGGTAATTCAGATACTTTCTGCCCTTTGTTCTTCATAATGTGAGAGATATGTTTGGCTGTAGGAATACAGGGATTTAGTTATGGTCAGGTTTTTTTCCTTTCAGTTCTATGTCTTGTTTGTATTTAACTGTATCATTTTAGTCCTGGTTCTGTAAAGTTTTTCCTCCATTTTTCCTTCCCTAACACAATGTGTAATATTTAAATTGCATTTGAACTGGACTTTCTGTATGTGACTCACTCTATACAGATTGCATTATTTAGCCTAAATTTTCCATTACTGAAATCCTCAAAAATCCGTTTCTTACAAGGTGGCTGACAGTTTTGGGACATGTCCTTATTGTTTTTCATTTGGACATTTTAATGGTCCCAAGGCGGGTATAATAGAACATACATTTCTCCAATTAGAACTAATTTAGGGGTGTGAAGCTAGTTTGATCTTTGACTAACCTAACTTTTCAAATTCAAACCTTTTAGTTAAATGCCTTAATTGCCTCCTGCTCCTCTATATATTCTCTTGATCGCATTGAGATCAAGAATACTAGCCTTTCACTTGAACATGCCATTCTAGCAGTCTAATTTAATGTCAGCCTATGTGGCTACTCCGAAACTGCTGAATATCAGGTTATTTTCTAGAAATTGCCTTTGTATTTTTTGGTATCCCCTTGGCAAATACCTGTTAACATGTCATTCAGCTTTAGACCAATGCATATATTAAAAATAGAATCAATTTTACATCTGTATTATTATAATTTGCTTTAAAGCAAATTTACTGCTTTTTCTTAAAATCCGAAGAAACTTATATGTAGAGAGGGACAAAATCACTGCTTGTAGCAGCAAAAAGTTCTACATTTCTAAAAATGTTTTCACATCTCAAGGATTCAGGCTGGCTGTTGGTTCTTGGCAGAACCAGCTTGCTGTTAAAACTAAGGAAGAGTTGGAACCTGTGTTGCAGAGAGGCGTATGCTTAGAGAAAGGTCATCACGCAATGGAAAACAGAGCCAGTTTTATGCAGTCAAATTTACCTAAGAACAGACATCCACAGTACTCTTATTGATGCTCGATCTCTAATTAATTGAAGATAGCATATTTAAAAATGGCAGATTCCCACTGGAAGTCTACTGGAAATACAAGATGGTAGGGAGGTGGAGGAGGGCACTGAAGACACTGTACATTCAGCTTTCCATATTATAGCTATGTCTGTGCCAGGATAGCCTGACCAGCGCAGTTTTGTCAAGATCGGGTTTGTATCACCTCTAGGTGATACACCATCCTGCTGCTTCTGGGCTTGGGAGAGTAAGCCTAACACCACTTCATCATCCAGTGTCTCGTGCAAGAGGTTTAAAGACCACATTCACATCAGGGCTGTGCCCTCCTTAAACAGTATCTGCCATAACATGTATAAAATGCGTACCAATCGGAACAGATTCTTTTTTAAAATCTGAATTGAATGAAGCCTCTCCCAGCAGCTGTCAGTAGCTCTGAGGCTGGGCTGGAAGCACATAAAATCCCGATCAGATGTTTTCTGTTAATAAAACTCCAGTCATATTATATCACTAGAACATGTTTAGCATAGCTGATTTACATTGGCATCCATACGTTTCTGATGTTTGCTTTGCATATCCCTCTCTCCGATTCCACATTTTCAGTCTTCTACCATTTTTGTTTTTCAATAATTCATAGCTTATAGTTTGAAAGTCATTCTGCTTGTCTTTTAAAGCAGGTCTTTCTCTTTCAAATGAGAAGAAATGGCAGAATCAATGTAATGTAGCTAGGATTTAGGTAAATGGATATATATTTACAGAATTCAGTTACTCTGTTTTTCACAGTAAAAATTTGCAAGCCAGTTTAATAAGGACCGTCCCCTAAACCATTGCAGAAAAAAAGTTGCTTTGTAAAGAAGTTATGTAGAATGTTGAAGCATGACATGAATCATGCAGCTTAAACCACATTCCAAATTAAAATTAATATACTATTTTTCATGTATTTGTTATATTTCAAATGCACAGTTTTTACAATTGGTACACATTGGCATTGTATTTTACCCATAGTAAAGCACTAAATGGAAAAAAAAATCTGCTTCAATCAGCTCAGTTTCTCTTGACACTGAGCACTCTTTCCAGATCCACTCTTAGCCTTAGGATTTCATGAACATTTCAGATTTATATTTTACTCGTTTTACATTTGTGACTATCTTAAAAACGTTATGCAGTAAAGCTTGAAAGAAACAGCACCCAAGTGTCAAATGACACAGGAGCAAGTATGAGCCACAAATTCATGTATTTTTTTAATTTATTTTTCAAGCCAGCCTTTGGGATTTAGGGTTCAATATCTTTTGTTTGAATAGTTGCAACTGTCATTACTAAAGATCCTCAAATCCTATGCAATCCAGTCGCGATACCAGTACACAGGAATTTACATTCACTGAACTACTAACAAATCATTATTAGAAAGGAAAAGAAAGATGAACAAAAAGTCGTTTAACCTTATATTTCCACTACAAAGACACAGAATACCTTTTTCCTGCTGCCGTATTCATTATTTTAAGGTAAACACTGAACAGCCAGTATTCTAAGATCCTTAGTCAAAAACATAGCAGCTTTTAAACAAAACAGAGGACTAGTAGAAATAGTAGTAACAGTAGCATCTTCCTAGAACAGTCAGAAAACTGTTTCACTCTTCCCAAAATACTATACTATACTATACTATATTATACTATACTATACTATACTGGTAAAACTAATAGTACGGAACCAGTACCTCAGACTGAATCCCCCTCTAAAACCAAATAAGAGTATTTCATCTGATAACCATCAGGATGATTATGTATATTCTGGAAATTTCCCAGGAGGCCTTTGCAGGGGACAACTTGTCCTCTACAGTACCATCATCATCTTATTAACATACTGTTTTTCCTTAGGTCCAGCAGCTTCTTTCTGTAGTTTAGTAGTTTGGCATGTACATTTCACACTTTTTGGCATATGCTGAACTGATGGGATTTCTTTATATGAAAACATAAATTCTTCATCTCAATTGTACACCAGAAGGCCCATTTTTTAATGTTTCTATCAAGTGCTTTCATTTAAAATTTTCTTCTGTACTTTTCCTGTTTTATTTCGGTAAAAGTGTCTGCTTTCTGGTGGTTTAGAACTCCAGAGCTTTTCCTGGTTTAATATTTTCTTCACCAGTTCAGTGACATGTCCTTGTGCCTCTAACTGTTTGGGTTATCATCATGTTAATTAGATCTAGAATTCATACACTTCCATGGAGTCTGCACAAAATCTGTAAAAAACAATTGACACCACTATAGGTATTTTCATCTGCTTGGGTTTGCACATATCTACAATGGTTCTTAACCTCTTCGCTGTTGTGATTCCAATGGAATCATTTCACTTTGCCACAAGTTACCTGGGAGTTGAATTGGACCCTGTCCATCTCCCAGTGATAGAAGAGTCCCTCACACAGTGGTTGTTTAGATCACATCACTATTTGCAGTTGAACATGGAACATGGCTCCAGTCCTGCAGGCTTTACAAGAAGCCAGTTTGACACCAAACCCATAAGATCTCAGAGATGGAAGACATGCAAGATTAGACATTTAGACTATTTTGTATCTGAATAAAGTGGGAGAGATGAATCCTTCAATATTGTCCTCCTTCACTCTAACAGAATTATATCACTTCATGATTGACAAATTTAGCCTCTTCAGCTTGGAGACTACTGGAATGCAGATTTGTTCTCTCTAGTCAGGTGATGCACTGAAAAGATAAAATCTGTTATTCCGAGGAAAACAATTGCATCAGCACATCTGCTCAAAGGAACAAGAAAGGAGGTTTGTCACCCTGATGAATGATTTTCAAACTTCTGGACGAAACAATGTCATTGCAATAAAAAAGAATCCTACTCTGCCTAAGGGCAGTAGAGGAAACAAAAGAGCACTTAAATAAATTTTACTTCAAAAAGTGTAAAAGGAAAAAGGTGAGAAAAAATGCAGAAGAGAAAGCTTTGCTGGCTACAATAGGCATCAAGGGTCTTGATCTTAAACTGGGCTCTGATGTTTTTCTGACTATAAATACAACTTTCTGGATTCGAAACTGTCTTTGATAAATCAGTGAGTTAATAAGCAGCTCCTTCTCTAATCTGGTGCTCACTGGTGAGCAGAAAGCCTATTTGCCTTGTAACTGTAAGCAGGACAGACATCCAACCAGGAATGCTTTGGAGATATTTTTAAAAGGGAAGATGAGTTTTTGCTCCCCTTCCAAACAGAACTTCATTTTGGCTTATCTACTTTTACTCTGATCTGCTGCCATTCTCTTCTTTTACCCTTCCCATTTGTCTTCTTTTACCCTTCCCATTTGTCTTCTTTTAAATAACCTTTCTCTAGTGTAGCTCCCCAAAATGTTTTTGATTCATTGATGTTGGCTGAAAATGCCGATCTGTTTTAAATCAAATTCTATAGGAATGTATTTGTTTCAATGAAGCTACAGCTGAAAGCAATTATGGGCTCCAATTTGGAATCCCTGTAACAAAATTAAAATTATAAAATCCCAGGAGCTCTTCTAGCTACTGTGTTTTAAGTTAGTGGTTCTCTCTTGGGGACTGAGGCTGCAAGTTCAAGTCCTTGTTTCATCCAATTTGGAACTGGAATTGAAACTGAAAATTGGATCTGTCATCTGCGTTTCAGGCAAGTGTCCTGTTCAGCAGGCCAAGAAGTCAGCAGCTCTTATCCAACAAACATTTTTGATTTAAACAAATCTTGAATGGGAAGGATTCAGCTTCTATTCTACACAGAGGAGGCACTTGTACCTGGCACCCCTTGTTCCTCTGCTTGTCCTAAAAGCCATGTGGCAGTTCCAGGAACAGACTCTCAGTTTCAATAGACTCATTCCTTTCTAGGAAGTGAATAACATCAAAAGCCTTGCTAAACAGGATTTTTATACTCCAGCTGGCACTTCTGTGAAGCTCTGGGCTGTCACTCACCCTGGCACCACAGAGATGTTCTCTCTGGTCCCAGAGATGGAGCCAGGAAACATGGAGAAGGAACCAGAGAAATGCGGGCTCCCCATTCCCTCTTCATACCTATCCCAATCACAGCCCTACCCTCCTTTTCTGGGGTGGAAAACAGAGGAGGGAAAGAAGACAGAGGACTTAAAGCCAGATAGCAGGGGCAACGAAACTTGTCTGAAGCAGTTTTTATTTTCTTAAGGGGAATGGCTGGTAAATGGAAATTTAGAAGTTCATCATCTATTTGAAATATTGACCTCTTGTGTTTACTTCATTCTCTCCCTGGATTTACAAATGTGAGCTATTTTCATCCAAACTAAAATAAAAAGCACAGGCAGACTTGCACGTGTGGTAACCAGCTTGTTCTTATCTCATATAGGCCTATTATGAAGGTCTATTTTGACTTTCCTTTTTCTCCCAAAAGACATGTTAAACTCGGTTTTTAAGGGCTTTACGGTATAATCAAACCAGCTCAGCGCAGCAGGCATTCACATCTTTTTCTCATATTATTATAAAGTCTGCTTTCAACTGTGTTTGTACCCCATTGCATTTAGGGAATTTTGGAGATTATAAATAAAAGCATCTTCTTTTCTTGAAAAAACCTCCCCGCAGGTTCTTTCAACAAAAGTGTCTCCTCACAACATTAGAGAATGCAGTGTAAAGTTCATTGTTACAGGAAAAATGTTCCTCCCACTTATCAAAGAACTATTTTAGGCACATTAGTTTATGACATACCTTTAAAAGATTGACCGTTTAAAAAGCACAACAAAACCCTTTGTCTTCTCAATATATATGCTTGCTTTCCCACTTCCAGGCTATAACTTCATCATTTTGTTGCTTGTTTGCTTACTGCATGTATTTAGTAAAAGCACACAGATCAACCTGTAAACACCATTTGTTCACATACGGACATGACCTTATCATGAAATGCCAGATGGATATAGGCAGGTAGCAAGAGAGCTATGTGAAAAGCAGAGATTTTCATTTCCAGTTTCTGACAGGTCTTTCTGGGAGATGGTAAGGGATTTGCTTGGTCCTTCCTCAGTGAAGGCTGGATGCATACTCTCAAGCAAATCCAGTGGGAAATTCATATTAGGTCTGCCAGCTTTGTCTGTTGTGTGAAATGACAGATTTGTATGCAAATAAGACCATTAGGATTTCAGAGAAAATGCTGGTGATTCAAGCCATTTAGTTAAAATAAAAGTTTTCATCTAACTCTGGGATGTTATACAATGCTTCATGGAGACTTGGTTATACAGCACTCAGAAATTTGTAGAGTTGCAGAAAAAGGTCCACTCAAATGTAAGAGATAATGACATATTCAAAATGTCAGCTAACTGGTTATACAAGCCACTTTATCTGAAGTTTTTAAATGTATGGCAGCTGTCTTCTCTCCTACATTCCCACATCAGAGTGAAGAAGATCAGAAGAGAAAATGGGAACGAATCATAATTGCTACTGAAATGAAAAGTGATAACCAATGTCTTTCTTCATTGATGAGACCAATATAATTTTCCATGGATAAAATATGTACTTTCAGGAATGAGGCTTACAAGTAGACAATTAGTAAGGAGAAAGTTCAAATTCTGCCGCCTGTATACTGAATGCTGGCTGACTAAAATAAGGGCTTAATAGGCAGATCTGTGATCTATTGAGTTTTACAATACTTCGAAGTTTAAATCTGGTGTAGAAGTAGCCCAGCTGGAATTGAGACTTACTATGCACACCCACTGTGTGTTTTCACAAACTAACAAGAGAAAATGAGGTTTTTTTAAAAAATAGGGGAAATGGTGGTTTATAAAAAGACTACTTTCTCTGAAGAAATGGGCTCCCAATTATTTTCAGAGCTGATTTCAACAGGAAATTCAACACAACACACACATCAGTGGGGAGGAAAAGCATAACCAGGGCTGTTGGTACACAAATATTTATAAAGAACCTCTTCTTAAAGAATTTGATCCACAAAATGTAAGATAGTTTTTAGATCAGCCACATCTTAATTCAGTAAATATTTGTCTTTACTCTGGCTATATAAATGTGCGTTCATGTTTTAGCTCTTGCCAAATGCCATTGAATTAAATTAAAAATACATAGGCTGTTATTTTTCAGAATCAGTGCCTTTACAGAACATTACAACAGGAACTCAAAGAACCCATTGAATTCCATTTTAATTTTATAATATTCTAGTTAATAATGTCTATTAAAACATCCATTAAAAGACCATCATGCTAATTTAACTGGGAACATATAATAAATGCTGTTGGAATGCTTCCATTAAATTAATGCTAGAGACTTAATGTCTTTAATAGATGTTGTTATTAACAATATCTTAAATAGATGCTGTTATTAAAAAGAGTAATGCAACATTAATTAAAAGCAAGCTAGGACTTCACTGACAAAAGAAGAAAACCTCCTTACCTAATAGGCACTAAAATATTAGCAGTAACAAAACATTTTCTTCTTTCGTTCACCATCTTCGACATTCCACTATTATTTTCCCTGTAGTGTAATGACCTCAACTGTGCTATGTAATCACACGAAATACCAAATGGATATAAAATATATGCTACCACAGTGAAACAAGGCTTCTTAGTTTCTTTGCCTTCCTTATTTTTGTTTTCAAATCAGTAAATGCAAAGTTTAAAAGACAAAAAAAGACTTTATGTCCATGATTAATTTGATGCTGATTTCTCCATATTTGTTGACATAAATGTATCGTTTTCAATACTTTTTTTTTCTTATTCAGTCTAAGTCATAAAGCCTGTACGGTCATAATGCTACTGAAAAGCAAGAAATGGCCATATTTGACTGATGATGTTTGACTGCTATGAGACAGAAACATACAAGTAAGACTCATTGCACATACTGATGATGGAACGGAAGCAAGTGCAGAACAATGTGAAAGCCCAAAGTCCTGGCTAATTACAAATACCACACTATAACATATCTTAGAGATAACATCCAGGCTAATATGGCTTTTCCTCACCTTGAAATGCAAGTTAAAGTACTCTCTTAACCAGGGCTGGAATACTAGATAACTTTGGTTTTTAGCTTGAAAGTCATTGCTTTTCTCTGTCATCAGAGACTGGAAAAAAACAGAGCAGAAATAAATATATGAGAAATATCATGAAGATAATGCTCATAGTCACATCTCCGATAGGGAACAAGATTTACATCACTTTGTAGACTCATATTTCCTGACATTTGTCCTAGCATATTATGATCAAAGAAGAAAAGCAGTGGCTGGGAAACACGGCAGGAGGGATTAGATTAAATGATTATGCAAACTTCCAAAGGAAGAGAGCTTCCACTTGCATCCTGGCTGCTAGAAACCTTTTAGAGTTTATTTAGAGATGACCTTTTTTCAATATAGCAGACTCTTGTTTAGGTATTCCCTGATGATTTTAGCTTTGGGTATGTATTGTCCTACAGTTACCATCTCCTTGAAGAGGACTGGCTGCCAAACCAGCAGCTGCTGTGTGTAACCCCTTCACCACAACCAGCCAGCCAGAGACCACGACCAAACAAAAAAGAAGGATAGGATCATACACAATCCAATGAAATAATATTAGGTTGGTATGTGATTAAAAATCTCTGGGGCAATGCTAAGGAGGTACTCATATTTCTAATGAAGAATTATTCCAAGAAAGTAAGAAAAATGAAAAAATAAAATATACTGTACTGTTCTAACCCCAGTTGCTTGATATATTTCAGGCAAGGAATTCAATTCAGTGAAAGCAAAGCAAATTGAACACTGAAAGGATTTTTAAAACATATTGGACAGGTTTATAGCCTATGTAAAGCAAAAATAATCAAATCTTATTCATGTGCTAAACTGATTACCTTCAGCTCCAATACTACACAACAGACATGGTCATAAGGGAATGGGAGGAGGACTGCAAAGGTAGATGGATCATAGTTAGCACAACACCAGCTGCGATTTCCTGATGCGAAGAACAAGGAGAAAGCGGGGCTTATGTTCACATGAATAGACCTTTCCTTCAAGCAGCTAGTTAGCTGATGTTTGATAAGGATTTTTTTTTACTTTCCATTTTAATTTTGCTTTATAGAATTAGTTACAACACTGTTGCCAAAAGTGCATGAGGAATCTATATAGTTTAGCAGCTGTTTACCACCAATCTCTCTAAAGAAGTCTTTGGGTTTTAATTTACAAGTTCTCTTTATGTTCACACTCTTCAGAGAAAAAGATACCTTTTAAACTCATCCATATGTCCTACAACTCAAATTATCCAAATCTTTGCATCTTGAGGGATCAGCTGTCCAGGGAGTGCAAAGGGAATGCTAAATGATATTATGCTAGTTTCATACTTTACACCTGTTTCAAACAGCTACACCAAGGAAAGGAGTGCAGAATTAGATTTCAGTAGCTTTTTACATGCAGTTTATGGAGATCTTTTTTTCCAACAGCAAAAAAATGTTTTGACTTTGGTAAAATTAACTCATACTATTAATTAACGCATAACTTACCTGGGCGTCCTGGATTATAGAGAGGAGTAGGTAGATAATGTTTTAATGAGTACCAGCTAGGAGAGTTAAATATCTTTGAAGAGTTAAAAGGTATTTTACATTCTCTTCACTGAGATTCTTTAAGATGGCATTCTGAAGTGCTGGTGTTATTTCTGATTTAAACTGACCTCTATGGAAATATTTGATGTTTCCTTACTCCTTGTTTGCCATATGTATTCATCGCTTTTGAAACAAGCTCATGGATGCACTTACATGAGTTAAGGTTATTTGAAATTTTGTAGATTCATAATATTTTGATAAAAGTTGCAAACACAAATGTAGAATAAAGTTTTGTCAATGTTTTAAAACATTTATTTAAATCACCTATCAATTTATAACTAACAGGATGCTTTTATCAAATTAAGAATTTCAACAGTATTTTAGAAATATTTTATTCAGCCAACCCACAGATGATAATAAAACAAATAGATTAATGATTTTTAATTAAATTTATGGCTCTCGCAAAGGGGGGCAAGATTCTACTTCGAGTGTTGAAAAACAGAAATAGTTATAAAACTCTCAAAAAGCTCATTTTTGGCTTTGAAATCAATGTAAATAGAAAAAACAGCAACTTATGCATTCTCTTTCTGTCAACAAAATGCCTCATCTGTGGTAACACTATTAGAAATAAACAGCTCCAGCAAATGGCCTGGGAAATAGAGGAGTTCCTAAATCTGGTGGCTGAGTCATTCCTCTTATTTCATGATTCCTCTCAACATTAAAGCATGCTGAGCTCCTTATGAGCCAATAATGTGCAATGCCAAACCTTTTGGAACAAAGATGATTGCTTGTTGAAGGTTCCTTAATTTTGGTGGTCAAGCTATCCTTTAATCAAGAGGAGGTGTTTTGAGAGCTGGCACTCATAAGCAGCAAGGCTGTCATAGAAAAACTGGCTGTGGAAAACAATCTTGGGTTGGATGATAAGAAGATGATTCATCTTTTATCAATAGATAAAAAAATGCATGAAAAGAAAGAAAATTTTATTTTAAAAGTATTTCTTTTCAAAAGGACAAACTTGGATGTATGTTGATGAATTGAAGAAATCACTCAGTATTAACGATCAGGGTGAAGTTGCCAAGACTCATACGTGAAGGAAGATTTAAATTCCTTCTAGTCATTGGATGTAAAACTGTCTAGAATTTATATTCCAAACAATATAGGAGTTAAAATACCGGCAGGCTACATATCTGCTTCCTGGCTGACTGACTACTTTGTGAAGGGCACTTCAGAACAAGAAGAAAGCATATTCAGAGAGGAAGGACTGATTAGTAAAGAAATGCTTGTTTAAGTGTTCAAAGAGTGTGGGGGCAAGAAAAGATTTGAGAAATACAATAAAATAATAAAATGTTCTTCAGCAATCCAGGTAAAAAGAGAACAAAACCACCCAGAATTCCATATAGTGGGAAGAATATAAGAGCTTTGGCATCATGTCTTTGGTAGTACAAAGAATTTTTTGTTTTTCAAAACAGGACTGTGATATAATCTAACAGGGCAAAGCTACAGGGAAATGCAAGAAAATGGGTATAGATACGTCCACCAATTTTGATAAAATAGCCATACAAGCTTACAGATTTGATAATGTGTGTTTTTAACAAAACCTTTCAGTAAGAAGTGTTACTGTATGGTTGGAGAATAGAAAAAAGTAGTACTGATATTTTCAATAGAGGATAAATGTGATTCTGGCAACTACAAACTTGTGGGTTTGCCTGCACATAATATATTAGAACAATGGTGAAGGACGGCTCATTAGAGACATTAGAGGTAAGAAAATGTTGGTGAAATATGACAAGAACTCACCAAAAGTAGATTTTGTCAGAGTAGACTGATAATGCATTTTCTAGACAAATTCAACACAGTAGATCTTAACTATATTAATGAGTGATGCACTGGATAACTGAGTCCAATGTAGAATTGCCAGTGAAGCTGAAGAGGCCAGCCATCGAAAGGTAAACTAAAAGTGACTAAAAAGACAAGTCAGATAGACAAGCAATGATAAAAGAACAGCAGAGGGCTGGAGGAGGAGTATTAGCAGTAATTCCAAGGGTCTAATTTTCTCTGACAACTTTATTAAGGAGTCATAGAATTTTCCAGTGATAAAAAAGAGAACCGTATGAGGAATAAACTATAAAGGATCTAGAAGAGCCTCCCCAGGGAGACAGAGCTCTATACACCCTTCAGGACTAGATAAAATGATTGCTATAATGACAGTGACTGGATCTGATTACAAAGATGTCCCTTTCAGGTATCATTGCATTCACTAGGATGCTTCATAACCAGAAGTTTTATTTCCATTTGCATTTCATAAACCACATGCTGAAGTGGCATAGATCTTACTTCTCGTTTGGATGCAAAAGTAGTTTACATGTTCTTTGAACAGTCTGCTCACAGTATACAGATGCTCTTGTGTCAGAAAGATATTGCTTCTGAATCTGACTGGATCCAATTGCCAGCTTTGTAGTGCCAATAAAGCCTGTAACATATGCACTGGGACCCAAAGCTCATACCAGATCAGACTGAACAAGAAAAATGTTGGTTAGGTATTTTGGCAAGGCAATGAGGGCGCTGATGGAATCTGTGCCAACAGTACTTAATCTTTGACATTTACTCTGGAATCCTTAGGCTAGGTATAAATGTACTCTCTGTTTTTACTTTCACATTATCGATTTTTATGTATTATAACATGTTAGAACCCTCCTTTTTATATCTCCTAGATACTAAACTCTTTAGCTGGAAGAAAACACTGGCTTCGGACTATTGGCACAGAGAGCTTCAACTGAGGTAAGATAGGAGCTCAGCTGCTCATGAAGAAAGTAAGAAGGCATCTTGCATATGCCATCAGGATTTTCTGGGAGCAGCACAAAGAGTTGATGGAATCCATGTTCAGATCAAAATATACCAGCTAGCATAAACGAGTGAAATCTGACATTCTGCCAACAGAAAGGTTAGCATAGGTTGGTCCTTGCTGCTTCTTTTACTCCATGTTGAGAATTAGGTTATGACTGAACTCATGGCCGAGTAGATTTACATTTGAAAACACTTTCTTTAGGCACGATTACATTTTTAACTTGAGTGATTTCACTTCAGGAAATCGTTGCACAATTGTCCTGTTCTGCTGGAGGCACAATTAGTGGTATGACCGCTCTCTTTCATTAGCTCTTCAGTGAAAGCATAGCCTAATGCTCTGTCTTTGCTGCAGAGTTAATTTCACTGTTAGGCATTCACTTGTGAAGAACTAAGTGGTTTCTGCCCTACTTGTGGGCAGTGCATTTAGAAGACATGCTCCCTCTCCTAAGTTGTAAGTTTACAGTGAAGCCTTCAGAAACCTGGACAGAAAAACCGCCTTGCAGCTGCTTGTGACACATCTTCCCTTACTGTGTCTTTTAAACTGCTTCACTCTTCTTATTTTTCTCCTTGCTTATATATTCATATATAAAAGTAAGTGTGGAATAAGTGACTGTTTCATAAATATAGTGTCCCAGAATGTAGAGCTGATGTGTATGGAGAGCATTTATTTGTTTAGGGCCTCTAAGGCCACTGTGTGAGCAGTAATGCAATCTGACTGTGACTGCATGTATCTGAGGGCAGCCGTACCACCAAGTCTTACAGATGCTGACCTTGGGAATGCTGTGTTTACGGCAAGTCACAGAAAGGCACCAGAACCAGGAACAGGTGGCCTTGAGTTGTGTGAACAGCCTACAGGGTTTTAAACAGTTCTGATTTATTCAGTGTGACAGTCCCTGTATAATAAGGTTGAACTTGGAGACTGCAAAATATGAAGTTTCTACATTTTTTTTGTGAATATGATAAGGAAAATGGGTTATAGGTTTTCATGTAAGTGATTGACATTCAGTCCATCATCACTTTTAAAGTTCTGAACAGCACTGCTTGTGCACACATCTTGTTTCCCCTACTATCTCAGCCAACAGTGCTCAGGCAGAGCTCCCCATCCTTTGAACCCCAGTCAGTCTGTCTTTATAATTTGTTATCTTCTACCACAGCAATCATGTTCCTAATAATCTCAGACTAATAAGATAAATACTGCTGCAATGAATTGTTGAATTTTCTAGTTTTCATGTTATACTTCTTTTCTTTCTATCTGGATTTTGTCAAATTTAGATCCTGATCCTTCAGCCAGACAAAAGAATTCAGTGGAGCGGTAAAGCAAGACACACAGGTCCGCCCACGAGAATCAGGATCTTTGCCTGGTAAACTCTTCTGAGCAAGCATCTTTCTACCTTACCTTTGTCATACTACCACAGATGCAAATGACAAATCTCAACACCGTATGTTTTTCTCTAGTATTAAACAAGTTCTTGTCTCAACAAAGCTGCTGTTGTTGTCGTCAAATATTTAGCAACAACAGCTTGCACTTTGGGCTAATTGATATCTTTACACACTCATTTGTATCCTCAGTATAATGTAATAAAAGACTGGGCTGAATATAAATAACAGCCTACCTCATTCCATTTATTACAACTAAAATATTAGAAGTTGGGAGGTAAAAATACAAAATGTATATAGAAAAAATTTGACAACTGTGCAAAAGCATGTCCCCATGAAACTGTTTTCTGCTAGATGTTTCTTTAGAAAATCACCTGCACTGACTTGATAGGAATGTGGCACAACTATATTGGCACAGGTGTTTTCCATCTTCTGCTCTAGAAGGGCTCTATCAGAGCCTTTTTGAGTGTAGTTCTCAGTCCAGTCATGACGATATCTGATCGTTCTTGATAGAACAAAAAAAGACTCTCTAGTTCTTCACATTTTACTGTCCGTTCATTCCCACTTACTCATACCTTCATACCAAAGACTTGAGTCAGAACTTCCTTTCAAGAAATCCTTTACGTTTTCAGTCCTGGGCCTTTCAAGAAGGGCCATTCTCCTTTCTGCATGTGAGGCTCTCTGATCCACAGCAGAAGGTACCTAAAATACCCAATTCCACTTAGAATAACACTGCTAATCCCAACAGTTATGACTGCAGGCTGTTTTTTATCAGCCTTGAAGTCAATGACCAGCTACAGGGCCTCGGAGACATAACAGATCCTTTCTTACTTTCTGGATGAGCAGCTGAATTTATACCTCAACCTGAAACAGTCAGCTGAAACTCCCTCACTACAAATAGCCTGAAACCATCAAAAAGAGGTCTCACTGATACGTAAAGTGCCTTTTTCCAGACAAATTATCAGATACCATTGGAAGTTTTTGTAACTATTAGTTGATAATACACTTACATATATTCATGATCAGTAAGGTAACACAATAATTTTACAAAATGAGGGAAGATCATATTGGATCATTTCTATTCTTCTATTAAACCAGAAGTATACAGTGAGCATTTGCTGATTTTCATCATTTGTCAACATGATTTTATCTTAAAGAAGGCAGAAACAGAAGGAAACCCTTCCACATGATATTTATTTCTTATTTTATAAGAAGTCCCTGTTACATAGCCTCTTGTGTCCTATTTCTTGTTCACTAGCAACACTCTGTCACCACCTTTTAGAATCACATCAGTACGAGCAGAAATGTTAGCATCCTTATTCAGCGAAACACATATGTTCCAAAGTTTCACATGCCCCTGCAGCAAGAATAATTATAGAATGATCTGGAAAAAAAATCTCATTTTTCTTGAAATTCTGTACTTTTACTGTTATTGAGGTTACAATAATCATATGGAAAATGTGTTTTGGCTTTCATAGGATTTTTTTGTCTTGATAAAGTATCACTAGGAGCTCTCTGTGCCTGATAAAGTGATGGAATCATGTTTATGTTTGAGAGAAAAAAGGTAAATGAAAGCAGACAGGAAAAAAAATATGCAACTTAAGAGCAATGCAGTCAGATTACTTTTATAAAAAAAACATATGCACATCTACCCTAGTTGAAAGGCAAGGATAGAAAATAAGGAGAATTTGAGCTGCACCATTTGCTCCAGCAATATTCTCTCTACCTATCCTATTCATCCATCTTCCTTTTCCATTTAACTTGACTGGGTGGGAGAACAGGCAGTAAAAGGCAGCGAAGAATCATGACTACAAAGTATTTTTAAGGGGAGTGTGGAATGTTGAATATAAGATACATTATGTATGCCCGTAAAGTAGACACGCGCATATGTTTGTATGTGTGTGCATGTGCATGAATGCATACCTAACTACACAAGCTTGCATGCATCTTACAAGGAAAGCAGTAAAGGACACTTTCTTTACCTTGAGGTCAGGAACTTAAGGATGACAGAAATAAACATCTTCAGCATGAATATAAAGGCTCCTCGAGCATGAGGGAGTTTCATTCCAGTGAATTGATCCCTATCCCTTTGTGGAAGAAAATTTCTGGCTTGTTTACACTACTGCCAAATTTCAATTAACTTCCTTCACAACCGCTTTGTGCAGTTAATTTCTCTAAGCTACTGGTTATCTCTCCTTTTGCTGTGGATTTGTACAGTGCTTAGCATAATGCATCACTGGTGCTTGCTATTTCTGTAAGTGAACACTGAATAAGCTAGAGAACTGAGTAGCTTTTAACTGCTTTAAAGTAAATTAGGTAGCATTTGTCATTGACAGTGTTTACTAAGTCCTTTGGGGGAGGGGTTCTGGTTTTTTCTTTTTTTCTTTCCTTCAAATTTTCACAACTCAGAGATTCATGAACTGCTTATTGAATTTCAACCTGCAGTTCATGAATCAGTTAGATGCCCACCTGATTAAATAATAAGACCATTTCCATAGAAATGGACTCATTATTATGTTACTTTCAATTTTTTTAGGTGGCAGTTACAGAAAAAAAACCAACCTCAAAAATACCTTTATTTTAGGATAGAGATTTGAGGTTTGGAGGGAAGAAGCCCTCCTGCACTTGCTTACAATGTTTCAGTGTAGAAGATCCCAGGTTCTGAATTGGGATGCTAATTTGTCGTTTTCTTTTCCAGGATATATGTTGTTTGTTTGACTGAGTGCAGATCATCAGGGTGAACTTCTGTTACACCCTAAAATCCTGAATTTTACTGTTTGAAGTTTATGGATGTTTCTTAGACCAATACTGAATGCCCAATAACTGAAAATCCTAACAAATATTTACAATTATAACAAAATGCTAGGATATTCCTAAATTAAAATGTTTCATTTTCAGTCCTAGTGTTGACTCAAGGAGTTAATTTTGAGCTACTGCAGCTCTGAACTGCATTACCTAGGAAAGCACACTACCACTATTGGCATTTGGTGGTCCTATTTTGCGTTTAGACTGGATTTCCTGGCGGATGTGTGTATTTGTCATTTACTCAGACTTAAGAGGTACCATAATGTATTATACAACCTTGATAAATGAATGACTACAGTGATGTCAAACCTGAGTGACTAGTTTTTAGGACTCACAGATAACTTGCGTGAGAAGAATTAAGAAATATTTTAGTTCAAGGGAAATTTTAGGCAAAATAACATTTCAGTTAGCATACGTGTGTATCTACTGTAATTTGATTGTGAAAAGCTTCATATTTTTTTTGTTGTAAACTCTAATTATCAATTTTAACACAATTCAATACATCTTTGTTTTTCTACCTCAGTTCACAAAACTCTCATGCGTGTTCAGCTGAAAATAATTCTAATTTGTTACCTGGCTATAAACGATTCATTATTTAACAACTTTTTCTGTATGTTCAAGTCTGTTTCCACAAGGAAAGTGTTTTTTTCCAGTACATTTGAAATAGAAATGAATATGACAAAGTCAACAAGCTTTAGAATTTGAAGATTGAACATTATAAAGATATGAACCACGTATAGCTATGCTGTTAATATGCAATATTCTTAAAAAAAAATAAAATTGCATCCGATGACTTCTCAAGTTTAAACCCTTCAGTAATTCATGGAGTCATAAAATTATAGAACAGTTTAGGGTGAAAAGGACTTCTGGAAACTGTCTTGTCCGACCTCCCAGTCAAGGGAGGCCAACTTTAAAATTAAATTATGTTAATCCAGCCCTTGTCCCAGCTAAGCACAGACAGCTCTGAGGATGCAGATTTTATTAGTCTCTCTGGGTGATATCCCTCAGTGTCAGACTACTCTTACTGTGAAAAGTTTTTTCCTTATATTTAATCACAATTTCTCTTGCTATAATTTGTATCCATTCTTTCTCTCCCTTTCATCATATAGCTCCAGAAAAGTCTACCTCAGTCTTCCCTACCCCTTCCCATTAAGCAGTTATGTGCATTTATAGTGTCTTACCATAGTCTTCTTTTCCTCAGGTATCTGCCTCCTGAGCTCTGTCAACTTGTAAAGAAAAGTGACTGAGAAGCTTTATAATTTTGAATATCATGTAACAAACATATTACATAAAATGTTATCTACAGTATATTCTGCTGAATATTCAGTATATTAGCTGAACATCAGCTTTAGGTATTTATTTTTCCTGAATTTGTAAACATAGCTTCCTATAATGTTAATCAACATCAACAGCTGTGCTGTCAAAGTTAAATCTCACATTTTTAGTATTAGTTATACAACTTTCTCCTGTCTTAAAAATTGTTAGGTAGACAATGCAGTCAACTGAATACATCTTTTCAGTGGCAGGCAAAGTAATTTCTGTTCACAGTTTGTAAGAGAAACTAGCTCCTTTAATAGTAAATACCACAATAATGTAAAAATAATTATATGTAAAGATACTGCTGTTTTTTAAAGTCCCTTTGGGGACTGAATATTCATAATTGCCTTAGTCATTCTCAGTTCTTTGCCTTTTCTGGCTATATTCTGTATTCAAGTTGTTCATGTTTTCAATTCAAAGAAAACACCTTATTCTTTATGGTTGCATTAAATGGTTCTCCTTAAACAGTCTCCTCAGCAGCTCAATCTATGCCAGCAGTAAAATACAGCAAAGCCTCATAAGGGATGAAATACTGCTATTTTTATAGGATGCAAACTGGATTAAAATTCGCAGAGTCCTGGTATGATCCCTACTTATAAACTTCCAAGGTCTGCCGGAAGAAAATGGCTTATTACTGTTTCTCAAAAGCACTTACTTGCACATAGTACACAGCCAATAAGAAATACTAATTCCCTTGTGAATCGTGAACAAGAAGCAAACTATTCCAAGTGAAGCTACAGGAATGCTTTGAGTTCCAGGTTTTAAATTTAGTTTGATCTTTAAACAACACAAAATAATAATCACTTTTAAGCTGTTGTGGTTAGCTTTTGCTAAATGCATAGGTTTTCTCAGGATGGATTTTATCCTGGAAAGAAAATTTGACTATTACGTTCCTTAATGTTGCTTTGTAAAGGTTTGCTTGATTGTTCAACAAATTTCAGCTTGCTTTTACTTTAGGGGCAAGGGAACTAAATCAAGAGGTGTTTATTACCACATTGACATTGCATCCAGCCCCCAGCTACCAGCTGGAGCTTACTAATATAATGAATATTGCCCATCTTCAATGGGGTCAACTTTAGAGAAGTTGGAGCTTGCTGTTGGTTGCTGTAGAAGAGACAAGCACAGCTGTAGTTTAGTCTCATTTATATGTCTAGCAAGTGCAACCTTTTTTATTAATAGCTCCTAATGCAATAAAATAAGTAATTTGAAAACAGCAAATTATTGGTCTCAAAATGTCTGGCTGATGATCCTAAGCAGAGTAACTCTTGGTGATTTTTATCCAGAGCTCTCACGCATTTTTCAGTGAGGCAACTATTGGCAATCAAAGATATGTCAGGATGGGAGGCAAGCTGAATTTAAGGAAGAGGCTTGCATTCAAAGTACTTTATTGTTCCAGTAAGACTACTGAAGTGGGAACTCTATAACTGAACTTTGAGGATTACCACCTCTGTTCTCAATTTGATGTAGTTTATAGCATTTTCAAAGTGGGATATGAGAAGGGAGGCAACTTTGTGTGTTTTCTAAGGGACTAATTATGGATGGAAGAGAGTTCTTTACTTGCAGTCGTAATTTCTGTTGTGGATGAATCCACAGGTGGATTCATGCAGAAAGTCTGGATGTTTACATCATAATCTGAATTATATAGTGTTTCTCTATCAAAATGCTGCTTCAGTGTGAATCGTACTTGTTGGATTCCACCTGTTGTCTAATCGCTATGTTAGCAAATTGTAAATTTAAGTCTCAGCATGAGAGGGGACAAAGATCAATCTTTCTTCACTCACTTGTGTCATTATCTTGCTATTGACTGGTTTTGCATTTAACAATTTCCAGTTTCATTTCTGTTTCTTTTCAGATTTCATGTAAGTAAAGACTGTGCAGGATAATTGTTTTGCCTTATTGCTTTGAAGGCTAGGTGTGTCTCCTTCTCCCTGTCCCTAGATGTGAGCCTTTGACCTGGTGTGCTTTTTTGTTAAAAGCAACAGTGTCTACATGCATTTCTCTAATAATCAATACTCTTTAATGAGATGCAGACTTTTAAGAGAAAAACTTTGAGTGGTACAGAGTCTTGAAGATATGCTCTCAATACAATGACATCCCAGCCATATTTTGAAAAGAACCTTAATGCTCTGGGAAATACCTGTAGGGCTTTAAATTAACATCTCCCACTTATTAATTATGGAGTTGCTGAAGTTAGCTAATGTTCATGTAGCAGCAGAATGAAATCAAATATTTTTTACTCTTCCATACCAGGGCTAAAATAGAAGTCCAGGGAGAAAATTTATCTGCAATGTACTTGAATCACATAGGTTCCAGTAAACAAAGAAGGCAAAAAAATTACTTGTTTCACCTGCCATTTGAATTTCAAGAAGAAAAAAAATACTCTTATTTTTTCAAAGGTCATAATTAGTAACAATAGATATAATTATTTTTAAAATTACTAAAAAGCCTGGGGAAATTACTAGACATTTTCCTTGAGTATTTAAAGTATTATTATATGTTAAACTGAATGTATTGCTTTTCTGGTTAGAAAAATTTGTTGTGTACCTTTCCAAATTGTAAGGCTGTTCTGTTGTAGCAGGTGTACTGAAAATGAGACAGTCTATGACTAAGCAAGAATAAATCAGCCCAATTTCCTTCTATCAATACATTTTCTTTAGGATGAAGGCTTCTATCCTTTTGATTGAAGGAAGCATTAGTGCTTGCCTGGTTCTCTCAACAACAAAGGAAAATTATCTCAACACGGGTCATTTACTCTGGTATATTTTTATTTGCCACTGCAGTGTCCCACTTCTACATCATGAAGAAATGATGCTGTATAGCAGCATATTGGGAATGAGAAATGTGGTTAAATGATATCAAGTGATTTGATAAAAAAAGGCAAGATGAAGATGGAAAGAAAAAGGAAGACAAGAAGAGAGGGAGGAAGCAGAGAGAATTCAAGAAAGAATAATGAAAAAATGCCATAGCAACAAAAACCCCCTACCTAATTTAACACAAAGTGCAAAAGAGCAGAGTTCTCAGTGAACCCTGCTAAAATTTGAACCTGCTGCCTCCTGATGTGGCTGCTGGTAGCAGGAGAAGCAATGCCATTAAGAGACTTCTGAAAACTAGCAGTAATTGTAGTTTGCTGGCTAAAAGCATCACAGACAGCACAGAGCTAAAGCAGGGGATGGGGAAGGGTACAAACAAACACAGTGAGAGGGTCAAAGCTTCTGCAGACTTGAAGGGAGCAGAAAGCTTGGGTTTAATTTTAAAGATAAAATGTGGTTTCGTGAAGTAGAAAAGAAAGGACTGAAGTCCCAGGTAGAACCCAAGCTAAAGTTTGGAGATCCTTTCATGGCATCACTTGATGTCCAGGAAAGCTCCCATAGTTAGCCAGAAATCTCTGCCCTGCTCCTTTTCTCTGTATCTTGTTCTGCTTCTCTGTCTCCACGGCTGGCCATCCTTGGCCAGTGCTGCTGATAGTGCAGCTACCTGTCTGAAGATGTTCGTTCTTCACTTCTTTTAGCTTTGTAACTGAAATAGCCTATCCTGAAGCCATTGTTATCCCTGAGAAGTAGGTCATATTTTACCAGTGTAATAGAAACAGTAATATGTGAAGCAAAATTACATATATTCTTATTAGCACTGTTAATTAGAAAAGAAGGCTTCATTTGCCGGAAGGAATCCAAGTGTGTAGTAATGTTTGAATTAAATATCGAGTACATTTTCAGCAAGGGTATTCTTTCTGACCACTGAAACTTAAGTGCTTTAGTGAATTATTTCTATAATGTGTTCTTGGGAAATATTTACTTTATGCACAAAACACCTGTGAACTGTACCTCTCCAAACAATTAGGATGTTTAGTCGTACAACAGTTACACACAAGTAACAAGATAGTGACAAGACTAATGGAGAAGGTTTTATCAAAATGACTACTCCATTGCTTGAGAGGAAAGAAATTATAGCAAAGGCTGCAACGAAGAAAATTACATGTTGTCACCATTTATATTACACAGAATGAAAGTTGTATTTTTCTACGCTCCGTGTAGCAGCAAATTCAAAGTAGAGAGCCATATATAAACACTGTATAATTCCAAATAAAATAAAGCTATATTCTAAGCTCCAAAAAAAAATTCCAAATGCTGAACCACCATCACGATTCTTTGTTTCCTTTGTTTCCACCGGAGTTATCCTGCCTAGGTCAGACACAGTACGTGTCTGCTGTTATACAGGACCTAGGATACAGAATCACAGATTTCAATGGCATGAGGAAAGAGTCCATTCAAGAACCAAAAACCTACTGAAAGCCACCATGAAAGATGAAATGAACTTCAAGAATTATACAGGATCGAATGGTGCTACTGCAGCTCTATGTCTGGAAAGCTTTCAGAAAAGCGAAGTGAGTGTCGGTGCCTTCAGGTTAAATGTTCAAGATGTGTGTTGTATGTCTTTAAAAAAAAAGCTATGTGTCAATGCACTTACTGTGCCTACCTTTACATGCAGAGCCAAATAGACCTTTTCTAAATTCAAAGATTACATGCTTTAATTGAAATCTGTTTGAAAATGAATTCTGTTAACTCAGTGCCTCTGAATTCACTGATGCAAATCTAACAGGAAAAAAACAGGTTTGGGCTGATTAAAGAAACTAAATGTAAAGAATGAATGTAATCCTTTTTTTCAGTAACCTGGGCAAATGCGGATAGTCTGGATTTATCAAAGAAAAACTTACGGCTAATGCTGTAGAAGTTTTTTTTTCAAGGAGAGGGAGTATAGCCAGAACTCACTGGGACAGTTTGCTCAGTCTTGCTCCTGTTTGCACAATGCCTCACTTAAGATCATTAGCTCTCATGAACATTAAATTCAGAAACCATTTATTTTGAATTTCCGTTTCAATGCATCATGAATCACTTTTGCTTAACAAGTGATGCAGCATAGAATTTTATAAAATTGCTTCCAAAAAGGAATGAGACACCTAGGCAGGTATTAACTCATTTGGAATCACTTAAATCCTGAAGAATGACTGAAAGCTCAGGTGCTCTGCTCAGCATCATGTCCAGAGATTGGTATGATTGTGAGAAGACCAAAGAGGATTCTTGGCGGTTCTCATACAGCATGAAGGGAAGAGTTCTCTCTTTCTTTGCTTCAGGTGTACTGCCTCCCACATTCACTGTGTGTTAAAACAACCGACAAACTCCTAAAAATAAGACTTTTTATCCATAATGTTACACTTAATAAGATGCAGCCATTGTGGTAGGAAATATTTGTAGACACTCCTGATGCAGTCAACAGGTTTATGTTGTGATTGTATAGTTGGATTTTTTAATTATTATTTTTTTAGCACTGTCCTTCACAAGTGTCTGTAGTGCTTGCAAACTCATCTCATTTACCATCAGCAAAATCCTATATGCATTCATTTATGACTGTGACTGTTCTGTAGATGTGGTCTAGAGGTAGGACAGTGTAGCTGATTATACTTGTAGGACATTTCAACACTGAAGACACCAGGTACCTACAGTCCTTTCAAGAGTCCAACTTTTCTCCTCACATCCTCTATTTTCTTCAAGAAAAAAGGATGCAGAAGTAAGAAAAATATCTCCCCCTATAATATTTTATTCTGTTAATGCATACAAAAAAAGAATCAAAAGACCTGAGTTCGTATTTGGCTCCTTACCTATTGTCATTGAAGTTCAATTACTCTAAAGCCATCACCATAGCACCTTCTTGCTCTTATTGATAATTTGTCTATTGACTTCAGCAGAAGAAAAGCAAGACTTCAATGAATTAACTCGTCTAGGTACACACAACATTTTTTAAAGTTTGGCAGCAATGAAGTGACAAACATACTCCCCTTCATTGTTATCTGGTCAGTACACTGGGTTCTTTTAGATCAACCTCAGCAATGACAATCTAATGGATACCCAGTTACTAGTAACAAAGTTTCTTCTGGTTCCTCTTTAACACTTAGCATTAAGTACATTACGGATCTTAGAGCTTCATTAGCATATAGGACAAAACTTGTTGTCACATTCTGATTTGCTTTTCATTATTAAAATAATCTAATGATGCTTCTTGAAATTTGTGAAGGACTCACTTCCAGTGGTCTAAAAATATTAAGCTATCTTCTTAGGAGAAAACAATAAGGTCGCATCAGCAAGACTGACATTTATTTCCTACTCCTACTCTGAAATCTGCAGTTAACAAGGTCAAAAAGCTTTGCGTGAGTTATGGGACAAGAATTCTTAAGATGATTTGCAGCAGGGATTTATTATGAAGCCAAAATTGTATTGTCAGGAGGAAGCAGATATGTAGTGAATATGAGTGAAAAACAGTCCATCTACTTTACATGCTGTCAAGTGTTAAAGGCAGGAATGATTCACAACTATACAAATGCGCAATTCTGAAACTGGGAATTATTTCCTCTTGTGTCAACCTTTGAGAATAAATAGGTTTACATATGGCTAAAGTGTGGAAATAACTAGTTTTTTCCCCTCTTTAAGATAGGAAACTATTACCATATGTTCAGTTAAACTTTGCAACAAATAACTGAGATAGGTAAGAATAAATAGGTTCAATTAAACTTTGTAACAAATAACTGAGATACATAAGAATAAATATGTTCAATTAAACTTTGTAACAAATAACTGAGATACATAAGAATAAATTTGCTGGAAATGCAGCAGACTTGCATTTTAGACTTGTCCACAAAGGATTCCATCTCTGAGATTTCCATTGCTCTCTTCCAAGCAATGGAGGTTCCACCAGGCCTTTTTTACCCATCTTCTTACACTCTATAGGTGTAAAGGGTCTTCTGTGTAGCTACACATCCCCCTTGAAAAGCTGCTGCAAAATGAATCAGAAGTAATCAAGAGAATGCTATGAGAGGCTAAAAGACAGTGTGGAAATGCAGGTCTGGCAGAAAAGCACATCCTGAACTCCTAAAAATAAGAAACACTGAGTAAGCTACAAGGAAGCTACCCTTATTTGTGGACCTTTTCAGATCGTTGGCCTCATGCAGCATATATTGTATAAACAGCTATGGTACCAGCTCTAAGCATGTTCCCCACTTTTCTATATTGTTATATTTGATAGAAAATCTAGTAATTAACCTGAAATACTTCACAGCATACAGCAAAGAAAATACTCTGAAAGTCCTGTCTCACCAATGCCTGGAAGAGAGAATCCAGAGAAGGAGGATCTCGACATCTTGACCCTGCTAGGGCAGGCGCGGAGAGACTGAGAAGTGATTGAGTCACCCTATTTGAAAACCAATCTGTATCTAATTAGTGAATCTCTGCCACAGCCCTGGGATGTATATAAATATTGCTGCTCTGTTTTGCAGGAATATGGAATGGAAGGGGATGAATTCTGCTAGTGCTATAAAAAAATGCCTTTTACAAATTGAGTGAAGGCAAATTAGGCAGTAATATGCTGTGACTGTGCCTTATAAAGTACAACTTATAGCCCTGGTGATTACAGTTTCAGTTTGCCTACTATAGAACCTTTATATTTACTGGTTTGGCCAATGCTTTACAATTTTGTTTAATTTCACAACCATGAACTGTTTTTTCTAGGAACTCATGATGAGACATATTCTGGAGACCTGGTAACAGCTGAGCTGCTGTCAATTCTCATACCAAAGGGAGGAGGTTTATCCTCTTCTAAGAAAGTCTCTGACTTGCTGGTAAATAGATATCCAGTCTATCCTAACTCCTGAGAAGCGTATGATGAAAGAAAATATACGACATCTAAACAAAGCACAACAGAGGAAGTGAGATTCAAATAGAGGTGTGTCAAAACATACCTTGAATTTTGCCTTCCCAAACCTTCATTCATTTGCACTGGTAATGTTTACTGGGGGTGGAGGAAGGAAGGGGATTTTGACAGCTCCTGGTAGAGCAGAAAATAAAACCAAATCGGTAAAATGAGTAGTGTGAAGGAAAACTTTCGTGCTCTGAATAAAATGAGACTCAGTTTCTGTACTGATTTCATGTTTAGCTGATGAAATTACTGAGCATTTAAAAATACATTCTTAGCAAGTAAAATGATATTATAGATCAGTATGCTTTTGTGGGGACGTCTGGTGAATGTGGGAATCAGATTCAATAAGAATGAGGATGTTGTTCTCTAAAGATGAGAATATGACTCTATATAATCTGAGAATACCATGTGTTTCTTGCCACTGCTTAAAGCAATCAGTCCAGAATACATTATTTCTTTGCACTCTCTGCTTTATTATTTAGCAAAAATAAACTTTTTTTTCTCTCTGAGTGGATGTCACTTGAATATAAACAGAAGAGCCACAACTGATTTTCAACATCTCAAAGGAACATATTACGCAAATAAAGGACACTTTGGGGCTTTCGTGTTGATGAGTTAAAAGAAAGACATTTTCAAATTGATGCATGCTTGGGAATGCTAATGAGCAGTCTTGGACATATGACTAAACAGCAACGTTAGAATGCTGGTGAGTGGTCATCTTCTCCAGGCTTTATCTGACAAACAGTAGCTAGCAATTTTATTTTCATCAAAAAAGCTTCTTACTTTGTGTATGACTTTCCTTCTTTTTCTTTTTCTTTTTCTTTCATTTTCTTTTTTTCTTTTTTCTTCTTCTTCTTCTTTTCCTTTTTCCTTTTCTTCTAGCTGAAGAGTAAAAAAAAGTATTAGCAAAAAAATTCCTGTTCATGGTCAGTTCTTTCTTTAATGTATTTCTTAATTGAGGTTTGTTTGTTTGTTTGTTTATTAAGAAGCAGCAGCAAAAGTTGAGAAACATTCTAGATATCATTTGTATGATATTGGGACAAGAATTGGGGAAATGACTTCACTTTGTTAGGAACTACTTCCTTCCTAGACATCTGATTTCTTCGTTTCTTCTCCAAACTGTACAGAATATAAGTCAAGATTGCTTACAGTATTATACAGTATTATGTCTGTGTTACAGATAATTCTCAAAATTTCAGTAGGTTAGGCTGAAACAGCACATAATATTCTGTATACTAATGCACATGCACGTATTTCTCAAACCATTATGTTTCCTCCTTTCTGTAAGATCTGCTCTGCTTTATTATTGTTCTTATCTCACCACCTCTAAGACCTCATGAGGGCTCAACACTGCTACTGTCAGAGCCTTGAAAGGGTGATGCCTGAGATTATTTTTCCAGGTCTGTTCCTCATATAGGTTTGCCTCTCTCAAATAGATGTTGCCAACCTGTAGGAAAAAGAACACTGTAAGATGCGAACAACTGGAAAACCCCAAAAGGTTACATATGAAAGAGGTGATCTGCTATAACACAGCAAGGAAGCTTCACGATGCATTTATATTCCCAATGAATATGAAAAGATGGGAGCCAAATACAAGACTATATGGCCAAATATGCTATGCTAGTTAGAATTGACAAATGAAGGTGTCAGCATGGAAAAAAATGATAGGGAAATTTAAAGGTATTTAAAAAATTAAAAAGAGAAGTAATTAAGAGCATGGTGATTTTCATTTCCTTTATTAAAGGATTTTATATTGAGCAAACACTGGAAAGTATATAAATGAACCAAGAAAACAGATACTAAAGACGAAACTGCTGACAGCACAACCAAGTTATAGTTTCTTGGTCCAGAGATCATCAAAAGGAAAAATCAGTATCATCCAAGGTTAAAAGTAATGTAAAACTCCTAAGTGGCCATAACTGTCCAAACAGGAATGAAGGATAGAGTAGTTCAATTACAATGAACATAAATTAAACACACTTGTCAATGAGTACAAGATACCGTGACTTTTCTGAAGGTAAAGTCTCCCAAAGAAGCAACTTCTCCTACATATTGACTCTAAGTTTGAATAATATCATTTATGTTAAAGATTCTTTGAAAAGACAATGTGACCTTGCATTTTTCCTACTATGGGCAATATGAGGCCCATCAGTTCTTCTAAAAAGAATGTCCATATCTTGCTATCAAAACATGCTATCAACAAAGTGATTCTTTAAATATTTTACATAGTCTTTTTCCAAATTTAGTTCCATGTACACAAATATTTTATGTGACTGAATACAATTTTGTAGGCCATTAAAGATTTATACAGCTGGCATTGCACTATTGAAATCCACATTTTATTCATATTAAAAATGGTCACATTAGTGTTAAAAATTGTCATACTGATGCATCTAACTTTATTAAAGTTGTCTTATGATATCAGAACTGTTAGTGCTAATGTTTCTACAATCCAAAAGACACATTCCTTCTGTCATCATCCCATTACTTTTTAAAAGAGATCTGACAGGCTTAAGTATTTTGCTTATCTAACTCCTGATTGAGAACTGAACTTTGGCACTGCCAGATAACCACTTATCTTCAAGCAACATAGTATTCTAAAAATTTAACAGGTTGTGTTTATTAGTAATTGCATCTGTTGAAGCCACAGCCCACAGAATATGCCATATTTTATTAGAAGACTGTGTCTTCCAGAAAGATAATAAGTTTGGGAACTGCTGGTCATTTTTTCAGCTATGAGAATGTACAAGTACTGCATACACCTACAGCCATATCCAAAGCTTCCTACCCTAGATTATTCAAGAAAAGAGACTGTGAGCACAAAAAATGTCAAGGCAGGAGAGTGTTGCTCGTGAATTATTAAATACCATAAGAATTCACTGGAATTAGCATTTAAACATCCAGTTTAAACATTATTAGCATTTAAACATCCAGCTGGCAATCTCCAGAAAATCTTTTTACTTCTTTTTGTGCCAAACTTCCCAAAATTACTGCTTGGCCATACACTGACTGTGCACAAACCAGCTTGTGTATTGTGATTGCCTGGATTAAATCATGTTTAAAATATGGTATCCAAATAAAATCCAGATTCTCAAGCTGTCTTTCATACACAGAAGTCCATTTAATTTTCAGTGTTCTTTGAAAACTGATGCCTCTAAAAATGTAAGCAGTTTCCATGTCCTACAAGTAGGAAGAATCACAATAGTTTTACTAAACAAAATTATTAAGCTGAAGGATTCAGAAGTAGGAGAGAAATGAGCTGACTATTGACTCGTTTGACTAAATACTTGCTGCAACTCCATTTCTGGGGCAACTGTGTTAGTAACCTGGTTGTGTTACAGCTTTTACAGCTGTGTTAGCCAAGTGGTAGGGAAATCATCTTGGCATTCAAAAGTCAGTTCTTCACATCCTCTGCCACTGACTCCTGTGTGACTACGAGCATGCTGCTCAGGTCACAGATTTTTCTAGCAAAATTCCATAGGAATAAAGCCCTTAAATAATTTTTTTAAACTTTTTCTTGTTTTTCCTTAGCCTACAATTTGTGCCTATAATGGAAGCACAGTAATGCTATGTGTCTCACCCCAAAGCATGGAAGACCCAGTGAAGCTTCATGTCCACTGAGTTTCTGAGGTAAAAAAATTTGGATGTCTGAGTGATCCAACCCCCTTTCTGTTCAACCAGAATCATAGGGTGCCTTCAGCAGGTGAGTTGTCTGACTTGTTTTGGGTTACATTTATGCTTTTATGTAACCTAGGTTCCTTTTTTGTTGCCGGGCCCTGATCATCCCCATTGCTGGGTCTTGCAGTGAACCCAAGAGACAAGGCCTGAATATGGCTCTGATAGCTCATTATGGGCCTTATACCTCAAAGAGAACGGGGATGACATCCTGTCATATCTGGCACGTTCATTCTGCAGAGATCTGCAGATCACCCCAAACCTTGCCCTGTGAAGCGCTGTCCTTCCCTTAATCTCACGACAGGCCTCAGCGCATGCAGCAACATGTACTCCCACTGCCAGCCTATAAATACACTGCTTTGTGGGCCACTGCTTTTCAGACGCTTTAAAGCGAAAGACACAAATATAAATAGCTACAGACATATGCCTCGGGGTTGCAATCAGGGTTCCAGAAGAGGCCTAGGACAAGTTGTCTGCAGTGTGGGAGCAACTAGGTAACTCTAGAGGAGGTTACTCAGAGGCACGGGGACACAAATCACTCCTTAGTTTTGCCAGACAGGCAGTTGATGGCAGATAATTCCCTCAGCACCACCATACCCTCCTCGGGCATACTGAGGTTCTTCATATAGGAGATTTAAGAGCACTTTAAAATGATCGGTAGGACAAAGTGCCAGTGGTACAGCATTACTAAAGCATTGACTTTAATGGCATGCATCTATTTAACTAAGTCCTTTTCCCCAAAGCTGTTGTTCACCGGAGTATAATAATTTTGATCTCTTCAAACTGTCACTGCTTCTTGGTGAAGCTTGAAAATATCACAAGGCTAAATGAGATCTCAGTTTACCTTAAAATAGACTCAAGCAGTTCTAAGACAAATGCAGTTTAAATATGGAGCAGAAAAAGGTCTCTCTGGAAAAAATACTTGGATCTCTGCCAAAGACACTGCAAAGTTTTCCATTCTTCCGTTAGTTCAATGTTCAAGTGCTAGACTGCAAATGGCTTTCGCTCTTCCTCACAAGGACTACTTAAAAATGGAAATCACTCTAAATTGCCAGGCAATAATTTATCTCAAGGGGTCTGCTACTTTTTAATTGTACTTACCTCTCTCTTTTCTCCTATTTACACCATCCTTCAAATAGTGTATTTGCTTAAGGTTGTTTATCCTCCACTGTGGAATTTCTGTAGTCTATCTTTCAGACAAAAATATTTCAAAGTAGGTGAATGCAGAAAAAAAGAGATGCTTGTCTTAGCTGGCACACCTGCTAGCTACAGCATTTATACCAGGTCAAGTAAATTGATGTTATGTGAAAGCTGACTGTAGAATAGGCACAATGTAGATTTTTCTTAATCAGAAGAAACATTCTTCAACTTGTAGGCAATATTTTACCTTTAAAACCTGTTCTGGAGTACTGAAATGATGAGATTTTAACGGGCACTTAAGCTATTCTGTTCAGCACCAAGAGCTGGAGACCCAAAGGCGGATGGAAATAACCTGTGGGACACACTATATTGAGAACTATCCTCTTGAAACCCTCAAGTACTGTTCTCCATGCAGGAAAGCAGTTAAACCTCTTCATATATGTAACTTCAATAGTCCCACTTCTTTTTTCATCTTCTAATGAGCTATCTACCTATACACATACATACAACACAAGTGAGTCAAAGTTGAAATTTGTATATGTTCAGGATTTGATAAGAGACTACAAAACCTTGACAGTTCCTTAAATCTTTCTCATGACTGACGTGAAAATACATCAGTTATATACTTGGGTACTAAAACTGTTGAGAGAGGAAAGGGCTAATTTCTTAGTTTTCCAGTTACTAGAGAACTTCAAAGAGGGATGATGACATTTTCTGTGAGGGAAGAAGGATCAGATCATCCTTCCCACCACCCCACAGGCAAAATGGCAAAATACCACATCAGTGAACCATTCATTCTGTACTTAAATCATGATTCATTTTGTCACACATTCCACAACGCTTGAAACCCATAACCTGGAAAGAGTGGAGCCCAGCAGAAGCATGTCCTTCGTAGTACTCTCTCCCTCTGCATCCTTTAAAGATTTTCTCTTTCACCTTTTTCTAGAAAGTTTCTATGAGTTAATACTGAGGAGATAAACTAAGAAGAGGAAAAGAGCACCAAATTTATGTGGAGCTATAAGACATAAATCAATGCTTCAATACCTTTTGGAGACACTAATCTATAGGAGGGATGCTACAGCCAAAAATGCTTTAGTTTTCAGTAGCCTATAAAAAAAGAGAGGAGGAAGAGGGGGGGTTGTTTCTGTTTTTTGTTTATTTATTTTGAGTCAGTATAACATATTGTTTTTCAGAGATTAAAAAAAATCAACTTTAAATTCATACGAAGAGGCAGGCTGGGGTGGTCTGTTGCACATTCTTTTCAGGGACGGCTCTACATTTTTTCTGTTTTGTAAATATATGATGACTTAAAAACTGTAACTTGAAAACATCAATAAGGATTTTGTGTAGGATAGAAAGGAGAAACAAGAAGTAAATCTTCTACATAGAAAGTGCTGAGTCTTAGGAATACCCACGTCTATATATCTTTTCTGCTGTTACAGGTAACTACTTGGAACTGGTCTCTCCTGAGGGTACATGCTTAGCAGGACTGGCCTCATTCTTTACTTAGAATCTATGGTTAGATAAACTGCTGGTAGAGAAAATGTGCTAATTTGCAATGAATGTCATTAAAGCAAGGCTGAAACAGACACAAAGGTTGCATTTAGCCTTGAATATTTATAAAAATGGTTCAGATAGTCTGACTTAAGCATTGCTATTAGGGCAGCTGAATTCATGGAGCATGTATTCAAAGCAGGCTTTAATATTGTAACTAAATTAAAATTGATTTTGTAATGGGAATATCTTGTATTTCTTCCTTTGTTTTAAAATCTCACTTCAAGTGAAGTGGCCTGGGTTTGACAAGTCAAGGAAATGAAATCACTTATATATGACAGCAGGCAAGATCGTAATGAAGAATTATATAGACACAAGAGTATCGATAACGATAAAAAGAATGTATTACACACCACATGCTGTTCTTTCCTTTGCAGTTGTGCCATTGCTAGGCAACTGAAAATGGATGAATAATAGGTATCAGATGTATATCTATACACTTATATTAGACTTCATTTGGAGGATCATGAAAGGGATTTGTGAAAAACAATCATGTTTCTAATCAGGATCCAATAGGTCTTTCCTGCCAATAAGGACAATAAAATAGATTATTTTAAATGCAAACAACTTTTTTTGATAAATGCCACAGTGTAAATGGGCTTTTTTAAAAATGCAGCCTTCTGTTTAACAACAGAGCATTTTCTCAGGTTTTTGTGCTGTAATTATTTGTTTGCCATGTCGTAATATTGTACATGCTATGCATCCCACAGTCAATGAAATCATCATTGATGAGTAATCAGCATTTACATTTAAAAATACTCATAAATTCTCCTTCAATAGGCATTGTATGTAGTTTTAACAGGTGGTAACTCTTTTTACTTGAGTAAGTAACCTAATGACTTCTCTGTCATTTGAAATCCAGTTATTCAACTCCCACTACATTTTGTACATGCTTCAGCAAACATTTAAATTCATATTTCTAGCTATGTTGCAACAGTAAAGGACAAAATACTGCTAGAGGAACATTAGAATTGGCTGACAATTCACACTTTCTCTGTAGTCTGTTGCTTCCTAAAAGGGGGGTAAAGGAAAAAAAATCCAGTCTCTTGATAATTAGTACCCTTTGTCAGAGCTTCAGTTACAGTTTGATGAAAAAATATTCCTAAATGTCAAGAGCCATGCAGCCTGATAAATATGGATGACATTTAAAAAGCAGAGGAGGCAGTTTCTACAAAAGCAGGAGAGGCAAAAAAAAAAGTGATCTATATTTACTGAGAGAAGTAGTTTTTCTACCACACGTTCTCCTCATATATTGACTGTTTTGTACTTCTGGTTCTGTTTTTCACAATGATTGTGACCCCTTTGTCTTACATAAAATGCCTTATCTGCATTTTGTAGGGTTTCTTTGGTGGAAAACAGTACATTTGAATGGCTCAGGCCTTTCCACTTGTAATCGCTCAGTATAATTGATTGAGAAGAGAGAGTCAGAGAACCCTCCAAATATTTTAATTCTTCAGAGCTGTTTAAATTTAGCAAAAAAATGACACGCTGAGAAAATGAAATGGCGCATACTCATAAATTGCTAACTGTGTGATACAGATCAATCACAGCCCTCAGTGATTACTCTTTAAACAAGTCTGTCTCACAAACAGATTCAAAGGAATTAACGTGCTGAATGTTAACAAACAGAAGGAGAAGATCTTTTCCTTCTAACAACTCTGAAAACTCTTTTCTTGGAAAGATCAAAAGACAAGTCTTTTTTAGCAGGTTGAAGCAGAAAGCTGGATTCTCCATACTGCCCATGCTGGGTGGAACAGTACCTCCTCCTACAGTCTTTGTTGGAACAACAATCACTAAGAAAGCTATTACAGAATGAAAGATTATCCTGTAATAAACAGCTAATTGAAAACTAATGTACATTGAGTAAGAAATAAGTGAACAAGCTCTTCAATAATAGGGTTAGAAACATGTGTCTGTGACTGCGATGACAGTATGAGAGAGAGAGGGGATGTAATGAATTCATAATCTTAATTCTCTGATTTATCATCCTATCAGAGCTGAGAGCATCAAGAATGTAAGCGCAGTCAAAGAAGAAGTCCCCATCTTACACAACCAGCACTGATAGGGTCCAAGTACCACTGCCACTGAGTTACTGTACCTGCTTAAGCTTGTTTTTCAAGAGATGGCAGTAGAAACAGCCTGATCCTGTCCAGGTTAACAGTAGCATAAATGGACTATACTGCCTAGTGAGGGCCTGTCATGGTAGTACTTACTCCCTCAGGTACTCTGCTTTCTGTAAGCTGCTCAACCGAGGCTACTTTTATCAAATTTCAGTAGCTATGAACAACTACTAGCCTAATGCATGACAAAAATATAATGGGAAAATTCATTTCTAGTCCAATTTTAAAATGTCTAAAACTATATTTGACATATTTATGAGTGTAAAACACTCATATATGCCTTTCCCATTTAATTGGAAATGTAAAAATAATTACCTCCTGAATTATTTTGTTAACAGATCTTGACCCTATTATAAAAAGATGCTGAGATAGCTTTCAGATGAAAGCAGTAATATATAGCTAACTCATCTCAGATATCAAAACACACTTCTGTTTTCAAATTTGATGTAGTTGCTGTGAGTTACTTGATAATCTGAAAGCTGTTGGAGATTTCATTAAAATTGCTGTCCTTTAAGCATCTCTAAGGTCTCCATCATTTTGATGCATTATCTCAGATACGTCTCCCAGCACTGACTACTTGGACTCCAAAGTACTTTGCACTGCTGACCTACTTAGGTATCAGTTATACAGCAACAAGGACTGAGACCTGCACAAAAATCGCATGAGGGTTCTGTTGTCCTAAAGGGATTCCGCTTTCCTGAGCTTATTGAGGCAAACAGATGCTTTTCAGATTGTTGCAAGACTCTGTCCCAAAACTTCCCCAACGACGCATGCTGAAGGGAAAGAAGAGTTGCTGTCATAGCACTGTAGTACTTCTCTGCGGACTGAGAGGGACATAGTCTGGCCTCAGATAGAAAAATCATAGGCAAATATCCTTTAAAAAAGGGATGAATGTATCAGCACTGATAAAGAGCACAAAATCCTGTGAAATAAAAGGTATGCATACGTATGTATATGTCTCTAACTGATAAATGAGGAGAAAGACGAAGGAAAAGAAAAAAACATTGGTAGTACTAAGTTTGTGGAAGGATATGAATCTTCAAGCCCTCTCACAAGGCATATATCCAATATTGGCCATGTGTTTCTGAGAAAACACAGCTGTTCTGTCAGCAATCAGCCAGTGTGCAGAGGTGTGACATTTTGTTACAGTGTATACCGCTTTCATCAGCTGCACTATGAGAAGGTCCTGAATTAAGGACAGCAGCCACCAGTTTCAGCTGTGCTCCTAATTACCATTCCATCCTGTTTCTGATGAAGTCAAGGAGACCTTTGCCACTGTTTTCAAGAGGACCAGAATTAGACATTTTGTGACCAGAGGTTCTGTAGTTAAATAATACATCTATATATTTAAGTCATTTTGTCTTCAGGCTCATTCACAGTATGGCTAAGTTAAATGTCCTGCAGCACAGAAGAAATACTTTTATGTTATCTCTTAAAAGAATCAGTGACATATCTACACTTATACACAGCTGCAGCAACTGTCCAGGAGCCACGTGTTTTGCTATATATTGTATTTTAAGTCATCAACTTGCTTATAAAAATGTGCTCTGCCCTTGTGTAGTCTGTTGTGTTGGTTGTGGGCTTTTGTTTTTCATTGTTGATTTCTCAAGTGAGCTTTCCTTCTTGCAAAGGACTGTTTGATATGCACAGCACAGCAGTACCTTTAACTAGGATGGTAGTTATATAGAGGGAAACATGGTGTTGTCATCTCCCCTCCTTCTGGGAGTGCTTTGCAAAAATTGCTTTTCATGAAAAAGAATCATTGAATCTTCTTAAGGGTGTTGGAATTAAGTAGCAAAAGACTAGACAGAAGGTTATTTAAAATGTAATCCCTTCGTTTAAATATTCACATCCCTTAAAAAGAAAAAAATATAAAAGTAATGCATGTTTAAAAATTAATAAAATATATCTTTTTCAGATGCAGTAGGTACTTTTTCATAAAACCATGTATATGAGAATGAAAGACATCTGATGGGTTTTTTGGTAGCATTGTCATCTTTTTCTAAGGCAAATGTAAGAATATCTTTGTCTTCAGGAACAGCATTTCTGCATGAACTTTGAATCCCAACCCTCAGACATCAGCTTCTTCCTAGATTAGCTGAGTGCATTGGGTCTATTTAACCATTAGCTTTTATTGAAGGATAGATGAATATCAGTCCCCGAAGAATAGTGAATTAGCTACTGCCTTGTAGCAAAGCATTTCTCTTTTCACTCTACAATAGGTCTGCTATAAGCACAGCTTTTCATAATACAACTAGCAAGTAAAGTGGCAGGTCTGGAGAAGAAAATGGAAATCATTTGGAAAAAAAGAGTCTAATGTGCAAGGGCTCTTGCTTTCATTTTAGTAACCTTAGAATAAGGTGATCTTTCCAGAATAGAGTTTTATGATAAAAGGATTTGATTGATGCTTATCTGGTCAAAAATATTCTAGTGAGAATTAAGCAACATATGTTTAATAGCATATAGAAAAGTGATAGCCTTAGTATCTCTTAGGGAAAAAAAGACTCCAGAATCATTGAAACGGGGTACGTGAAATATGAAATACAGCCACATGAACCCTGAAACAGAAAAAAATTTAAATACTTGATAAAGAATATTTATGGTAAATGAAATTATGAATTTCTGCTACTGCATCTATGTTTATTCCACTTATTTTCCCTTCTTCTTTCCCTCCATATGAGGCCAACTGAAATTACATCAGTTAAAGAAAAAAGATGAGACAGAATTGCTGTTTTTTTCCTTTAATTGAAAATATCTGTGCTTACTTTGAAAGAAAAATACTAAGGTCATATTCTATTCTGTGTTAGCTCTCAGCTAAAGCTCATCCAAATCTTGGATTTCTTTCTTTTAAATCTGAAAGTATATTCTAGCTAAAACAGCATAAATAAATCTCAGTGTTTTCTTCAACAGAGAATTAACAGAAAGAGGAAGGAAAGGAGCTACAGATGCTGATGCGTCAGTCCCTGATAACCACAGTGCTAAAAACCTTAGAAGCAGACAACAGATGCTGTAGAGGTAGAAAAAACAGCCCTTTGGGCAATACAACTTTTCCCCCCACCTTTACGCATCATGGCTCTTCAAATTTAGTCACTTCGCGTTTTAGTGGCAGTGGGCAGCAGAAACAGAATGAAAACAGAGGCTTGGTGGCTTGTATTTGAAGCAGAGAAATACAAAACAACATCATGAATATAGTGGAGTCCATTTGCAGCAACAATCAAGACAAGTGACCACATAGCAGTGGTGGAAAAGGGGTTCTAGAGTAAAGGTGCAGGAAAGGGAAAAGATTAGTGTCCTGGGTTTGTTTCTCCAACAGCTTGTCCTCATAAGTGACAAACTATTATTTTTCATGATGGATGTTACCGATATACTAACTTTTTAAAAATCATGATGCAGATTTGAAAGACAGAGGAGAAT